>CM060944.1:341191526-342524026 GCA_030765085.1 Allium cepa
ATAAATAATGTGGTCTTTCAGAGAATTTAGAAATATAATTGTATGACTTGAAGGTGTAAATTCAATCAGTGATTAATACTAAACAATTTAAAAAATAACATTTACACATCACCTTTGTTAGTGGTATGATAGTTTGACCAAACTCATCGCCAACAGATTTTTTCAGTAAAAGTCATATTTTACATTATTTTAAGCAAGTACCAATAGCGGTAATAATTTACACACATTCTCTTCGTCAATAATATATCACTTTAGGATGCATGGAATTTAGTGCCGGTCATTATCCACATTTAACTTGATTAGTCCATAAACAAAGTCCTTGGTTTAATAGTAACATTATTATTTATCGTTCTACTTTAGCCAAATATTTTGACTTTGAGTTAAGTACAATCGATCGTGATACTAACCTCGTACAACTACTCTATTGAATAGTGCTTCACTACTAATGGTTCAATTCAGACCCCAAGCATAGTTGCTAAATGGATCGCCATGTCATGACTTCTATAATCAACATAGAGTATACACATTGAACTTCCATAATATTCAAATGTCGAGGGAATTATAGCATCGTCGCACATAGATTTCCTGTTTGATATAGTTATTATCAACCAATTAGAAACTCTTGAAAGGGTCATTCCATAGTTATCCAATAACCACAAACACATAACACTTTGGTACCCCTAGCAGCATGAGTAATACACTACCTAATATTTGGAGAGGGTTACATACTCTAGTCTCAAAGGATGTATCAATATCCTTTCTCGAAACATCTTTACCAAGAATATTCAAACAAAATGTTATTTTATTTTGTGATTAACTACTCAAGATTGCAACTATTTTCCACTACAGTCACATAATATTTTATTTAAGGATCTAAGTTTAAGTTAATTATATCACAACATAACAAAGAGTACATAGAAAAACAAATACCTTTATTACGAACAAGATTGAATATAAAGTTAGATATTTGATACAAATTACATATTTGCCCCAGAGCATACCACATAACTCTTTCGATTTCGCCTTTAATTGATGTCTTCTCAACACATCAAGCACAACCTTTTACTATTGCTTATGCTCTTCCTCGCTTTTCAAATAAGTAATAATATTTTCAACAAAAACAAACACAAACCTATTAAACTGCTTCATAAATGATCAACTCATCAAATCAAAAAAATAGGTTGGAGCACCGGTTAATCCAAAAGGCATAACTAACCATTTAAATAGTCCATCTGATGTACGAAAAGCAGTCTTAGCAATACTTTCACTTTCTACTCTTAACTGATGAAAACCTATGTCTAAGTTAAGCTAAAAAATAATCTTTGGACCCTACTAATTGATCAAATAGAATATTTATGCAAGGTAATGTGTAGTTATTCTTTTTTGTCATCGTTTTTAACTCTCGATAATAAATACATAGTAGCAAAGAACCATCTGCCTTAGTGGTGAAGACTACTAGAACACCCTACTCAAAAATTCCTATGGATAAAGCCATATTGTAATAATTTTAAAGCTTTCTTATCTAACTTTCTTCTTTCTTTTGGAGCCATATGTCTAAGTGGAATAGTAATAGCCCTTGAAATTTTTTTAAGATCAATACAAAATTCTACTTCTCTTTGCGGTGGTAAACTTGAAACCTCTATAAAAACATTTAGAAATTCCTGAACTATTAGGACAAAAGCGAACTCATCATGTGATTAATCTAGTGAATGCAAGCAATTCAACATCATAGAGAAATCAAGCTTACAATATACAACTAAATTGTGTCCTCCATTACTCCTCATCCTAATCACTCCTATATCACAATCTAATATTGTCCCATAATATGACTTCCAGTCCATCCCCAATTTTCCGTACCATGTAGAAACCAAGTACATATGCATTACAAAGAAATTCCACATACATATAGTTAGTTGTAAGTTTTTTTAAGTCATGGATAAATAATCTGATCCCTAGAATAGGATTCGACGCTACTATAGAATAATGCACATTGCGATTCTCTAAATATAAGTCATCTACTAATCTACTTGATAGGAAGGTATGAGAAGCTCCCATATTGTAAAGTGTGATTGAGAAAATACAAAATAAGTTATATACCTTCCATGGTCCTTTGACGATGGATACTTGTGGTTTGCCAAAACTTATAACCGTCTCTAGTGCATAAACTTTCAAAATTAGTTTGCTTTGGCTCAAGGCTAGGCATTGGCACTTCATATATTCGAATTAGTTGTAGTTGTAGAATAAAATCTTTCCCATGCACGTTCTTCAATTCTATGTTATATGGAATTGCTAATGCATTTCCTACATGTGAACTTTTGTCGTTTGAACTTCTTTTTCTCTCCTTTAGCCTTAATTCATTACACTTTTTTGTCTGATTCTCACTTCACCACCTTTCTTTGACTCCCCATCGGCTGCTTCTTTGGAAACAGTATTCAGTAATGCCATTTCCGTTGAATGCTCATATGTAGCTCCTATAGGAATATAACTAAGAGCTACATCCTGAAGTGGTTGCCTCAACTCCTTATCAAATTTCAAAGCTTTATTCAGTAGAGTACTCATCAAGTCAAACCCAAACCTAGCCAACTCATGAAGTTAATTCACATACTCCTTCATGGAGATGTCTCCTTACTATAGATATATAAACTTCTCCAATGGAATTCCATCTATAGCTACATACAATAATTTAGCTTCAAAATGCATTCTAAAACTGCCCCCAAGTTATATCCTCTTCACTAATCTTGGCTACTACAGTATACTACCAATCTAAAGCTTTTTCTTGAAAATGTCAAAATCAAGCTACCTTCTAATAGCATCATATATGCCTAACATTCTAAATATTCTCTCACATGTGCATAGTCATGCCTTCGTGTCCACAAAGGATTCGCTCCTTATAGATGGTTTCCCATCCAAACAAATAAGTCTTTTCATGACTTAGCAAAGTCCAAGGCAGCTAGAATTTTAAGGATCACATCTTGTGCATTTTGGTAGGCTTGTGCAAGCTAAAGATTTTTGGGGAATCAAAGTGGAATGTTCATGCTAGGAATCCCTATGGTTGCATCACATGTACCCATTATAGTATTGTTATCCATCTCGACTATTTGTATACAGGATTCATTAGCAACTTCCCTACATAGTAGATAAAACTAGAAGAAATAAAGTGGTATGTGCCATATGTACCTTTACTTTCCTAGTTATATCTATATAAAAAAAATAAGTAAGCTCTCTCAATATGTTGTTAACCTAAGCTCCGTTACCAACTGTAAAAACCCAATATTTTACTAATATCTTGATCATGCATCCCAATTAATGCTCAAATCTCTAAGTTAGTAAATAATGAATCGTTAGGGTAAAAAAAGATGTAACATTACTTAGAGTTATCTATTTTTAATTATACTTTCAGAAATTACAGGGGAAGTAAATAAATTATCATAGAACATAACATAAATGTCTGAAGTAAAACTAGAAACATCCAAAAGTTATTACATCATTTCACAATAATAATACTTAGAATCCCTAGTCCAATATAACATAAAATACTAAAATAATATATAACACATAACCGAGATATTTTATTTATCTCCAGTAGTTTTAATAGCCTCCATCTCATGTTCAACCCTTACTAACCCTTGCTAACATATCATAGAGCAGTAAAATATAAATATAGATGGGTGAGACATAAGCGTGGTATATGAGAAACAATCATGAAATATATGTTTCTAACATGCTAATAAAAAAAATCAATGGTCTACTCCTATTGTGTCGTTATAAAGGTCATTTATAATTGTTCATTTTAGTCTATAATCCATCGTATTTCCATTTGTATAATTTTAGTGGTTATAGTCACTTAGATAAATAATCTTATAAAACTGATGTCCATGAAAAATTAGCATAACCTACCATTGCAAATATGCTTTACAATATTAACACACTCTTGTAGATATAACATTTTGATATGTGTAAGATATTAGCATACCCTAATATTGCTAACGTGCTTTACAATATTAACGCACCCTCCATAGACATAACCTAACCAAGTGATACTGTAACGGCCCGCAAATCCATACCCCTTGAGTCAACACTAGTCTTCATCAACCAACTCAAGGTGTACGGAAATACGAACCATTTGGGTTAAAGAAGAAGAGGTAGAAGAAGAGAAAATAGAAAACAACAACAGAATCTTACCATCGCAGCGGAATAAAATATAATAGATAATCACATATCTTTACACAAAAACAAATACTATATCTGTTTATACATACATCATTAGAGTACACCAACATCAATAGCACGCAACTGGATACACAAAAGAACAATAATCTTATCGCCATCCAACTCGTCTCCTGAGCTCCACAACATCATATCCTGTATCCTATAATACTCGGTCTGACCCGAGCATTACAGTTAAGTAACACCCGAGTCAGTCTGGAATACCAACGTGAGAAATAACACTCAAATTGATTATTAAAGTTTCAAAAATCCTTTGGAAGCAAAAGCATCTCGTAAGACTACGCCACAAATAAACATGTCGGGTTTTTACCTTACGATAGTTAAAACACTTTTTATTAAAGTTCTCTGATATTATAATAGTGTCAATAGAAAGTAAAATAGAATCTAGCTGAAATGCTTACATCTCACGTTTCAGCAATAGTTGAGCACAATCAAAACCGTACGGGAGCGTAGGGAAAATGGATTTCCAACTAATGACTAGGCACTGGGGTACCACCTGTCATGGTACCTAGTCTAGATCAGTATACAGAGGATCACTCCCGACCCCCTGCAACACAAGACCGGGAATACCCCTTACTGGATAATCCCGAGTAAGATCACCCCACGTTGGGATCAGCAACCGTACCACTAAGCCAAAATAAAAAGGGACATCTAGATAGGGATGATCTCACCCTGAAGTGGATGCTACCCACCTAACCTTGCTGCATAACCCCTTATTTTCATTCATTCCCGGTTGATGAGACTTGAGGCTAAGCGTTACCTTTTAGATTGTTTCACTTAGAATGCCCATCGTCCACCTGACGATGTTCCGAAAGCATTCGTCCATACAAGTCCGTCCCGGGTTCGAACGGAACCGAAGGCACAACTCCTACTACATCCATTTTGGAATAATCCTCAGGATTAGTAGCGACTAGCCCTTGCACTTCACTGCTCCATCTTCAAATCCAAACTCGTTTTTCCATGAAAACCTACAAACCGGATCGAAGTGGTTTTCGAGAAATAAATCCCAATCCCGGTCTCTTCGAAACGATCAACGCATTGGCCAATATTGATAGTCGGTTATTTAACTATCAATTAACATTCACAACAACCATCAAACAATAAATAATTTTCCAAATTATTTATTTATCTCAAAATATCTTCGCAAGATATATTTCCATTTTTAACCCTTTTGAAAACAGTTTCAAACTACCTTCCTTTTACAGAATAAATTTCCCAAATATTTCTATTCCCACTGAAATCACCAAGCACAAAACTTTAGATTTTTAAAATAATTTTAAAACTCTTTATTGTAAAACATGCTTTAACATTTAAATTTAGAAAAACTACTTTAATACTTAATTGAAAATAATACTTTAGGAATATTTAAAATAAGGTTACGTTATAAAATATAAAACTAGATTTTCTCATTTAAAATAAAATACTAAGTCACCTTTAAATAATTACTACGATAATAGATTTGAAAAATACTTACTTTAGAATTTAAACATTTAGCAATAATAAATTTTCTAAAACATGCTTTTAAAAACAACATTAAAACTTTTATCATATATGTAAAAATTTACTTTGAAAACGTACTTGGCAATCCAGGAAAATATACTTCTTTTCACATTCTTTAAAAATAAATCACTATTTATTTTTTTTACAAATGTTCCCATTCCTTTAATAAATTCCCATCGTGAATTTATCATTCCAAATATCCACTGATATATTACTTTTATACAGATTTCATAGTCACATTCTCTTTTAAAATTTCAATTTCAAACACTTAAATTAATTTTTAAATTGATTTCCAATTTACTTCTCCTTTAAATAACTTTCCTTACTTACTCCATTTATTTCAAATCCATTAACTTTAAATTTCATTTCTTTATTATGATCTAAAATACCTTTTTAACAGAAAATACCAATTTCAGATTTCTTAATTCCCTCTTTATCCTTTAAAATAAATTTAATTCTTGGATTTTAAAATAAATTATTTATTCCTTAGATAATCTCACTTAGGTTTTAAATTTGTTACTCCTCTACTTATTCAAAATCCCCTTTCCATATTCGGAATTTATTTATTTAAAATTTTAAAATCACTTTATTTCTTATCCAGTTCATTCTTAAATTTATTCAAATTTTCTATAATTATTTTATTTAAAAATTCACTCTTTATTTTCTTTTCAAAAATCCAATTCGATATATTTTGATAACTCAGTGTACCGAAAATATTCAAGCAAACTATAGCATTCAATATTCCAATATAATTCATCACAGACGATTAATAATCATAACAGAAAATATTAAATAATCTAAATAAATGTTGAGGAATCCAGTTGGATCTCTCCAACCCGTTTCCCTGCATCCACAGATGTTAGAACAATACCAATTCCACTTCGAGGTGGAATATCACGGTATATGGGTTTTAAATATAATATCATCCGCTATTATGCGGCGCATAGGGTCTCATCCGCTATATAATGCGAGAAATCAATCATTCCAAGATATATTATATGCTACTATATATAATACTGCACATCAAAACAATTCAATCATTTAATCAATTATTTAAATTTAACTATTTAAATCTAAACAACCAAGATGAGTGAGATTAACTCACCTTTGATTTTACTAGCAACCATTCCTAAATCCAGCTTGCTTTCTTCTCAATTTTTGACCTTGTATAAATATTATATGATTTTATTAAAATTCTAAATAAATCGAACAATCAGTTGTCATTTATTAATTTAATCTAAACTAATAATTTGATTTTAAACTAATAATTTAAATTTTAAACAAATTTTCTTTTAATAAAATATTTTATTGGCTAAAATAATTGATGCAGCGCATCATGATAAGCGGGCGGAACAAACTCGACATAGCGAGTTATGTCAATCGTATGCCAACCATCTTATGTCGCCTGCCTTAAGTCGCCTGCCATGAGTCACCTACCTTATAAGATAACGACTCAAGAAATCAAGCCGCATTTCTATAAATCGTTCACTTATGCCGCATTTCTATAAGTCATTCAGTTATGTCGCATTGTTCTCTTATGTCGCATGGTGTTGTGTTGTCTTTACGTCGTTCGGACTATGGCATTTTCCTTATGTCGCTTAAGTCGTTCCTGAAGCTGTGCTATCTTCTTAAGTCGTATGTGTTGAGTTAAGTCATATGCTGATTTCTTATGGCACAATGTTGTTAAGTCGTATGATGTTGTAACTCGTATGATGTTAAGTCGTATGTGTTGAGTTAAGTCGTATGCTGATTTCTTATGTCGCATTGTTGTTAAGTCGTATGATGTTGTAACTCGTACGATGTTAAGTCGTATGTGTTAAGTCGTGAGTCACATGTGTTGAGTCGCATGTGTGTGTTGTAATTTCCTATAAATAGGGGTGTGTTGTTATTTGTAAAGGCGGTTGATTTTGAAAATAAATTTGTGTGTGAGCTTTGGCCACCATTGTTGGAAGTTGAGTGTGATCTCCTTCTTCTTTCCATCTTCGGGTTATTCGTGAGCGAATAAACGAATTTGAAGCCAATTCTCGGTATCACTTACGAGTGATCAATGATCGAATTGTAGATCTTTCAACACGGCATCTTGTGAGATCAACGGGTTGGAGATAGCTAGATTCCGGCATCATCACGATCAACGAAACTGAGAATTTATCGTTCTATCGGTTTATTTGACACGAAATCATCATTTCGTGAGGAAGATCCTGCATAGGTTGTGACAGTTTGGTATCTAAACCGTTCGAGCCTAGTCAAAGCTGCGTCAATTGGTATCAGAGCCAAATCAGAGACGGAAACGAGATTGTTTAATGATCATGCCTTCGAGACGTGCTAATCGCTATCATAATGTTGAAGATTTGTATAGAAGACAAGAAGCTGAGCAGATGGAGCAGCGTATCAATGAAAAGTTCAATGAGGATATTGAAAAATTGGAGAAATTGATGAACGACATGAATCAAAATCAAAGGAGAACGTCACCAGTTTCGAACCAGGGTGGAAATAGGGTTTCACCATCGGTTTCGGAAGAAAGGAGGATGTCACCCCAGTCTTATCGAGATAGGAGAGAATCATCAGTTTCAATGATGCGAGACCACCATGGGTACCCAAATGAAGAGGGAAGAACTCAACGTGGGTTCGAAAATGAACCATATCGTGATGCTGAATGATAGGGTAGAAGGGACATGCATATTCGTAGGGACATAGATGGTCAGGATCGATATCGAAATACATCTGATTTTGAGGAAGATGGTGATGGAGGTAGTATTCATTATCGAAATCGAGGCCAGGTGCAAAATCAATATCTGGATTTAGAAAATGATCGTAAATGGGAGTCAGGTACGGGGATGGAAATTCCAGAATTCAAAGGTGGTATGCAAGCAGAAGAATTTCTTGATTGGTTGTCGAATGTTGAAGAAATTTTAAAATTCAAGGAGGTGCTTGGGAATCGCAGAGTCCAATTAGTTGCTACAAAACTAAGGGGAAGAGCTATGGCTTGGTGGCAACAAACTAAACTAACTCGGGAGAGAATGGGAAAATCAAAAGTTGTCACTTAGGAGAAGATGAGAAAGATGATGAAAGCGACTTTCTTGTCGTACAATTATCAATCTCTTATGTATCAACGTTTGCAGAATTTGAGACAAGGGACGAAGACAGTGAATGACTATGCAGATGAATTCTATCAATCGATTGCAAGGAATGATATTATGGAAACCGAGGAACAGCTAACGGCTAGATACATTGGAGGGTTAAGAATGCAAATTCAAGACATGTTAATATGTTTAATCCAATGTATGTTGCTGAAGCACATCAGAAAGCTCTAGCTTGGGAGAAACAAGAGAGACGAGGAATTGGTGTGTTTACGGGTTCTAACAACCAGAATAAGGGTGCTAGTAGCAGTGCTAATGTTTCCAAGGCAGTCAATAAACCAATTGTCAATGAAGCCGCTAAAGAAAAGGTCAATAATAGTATCAAGTGCTATAATTGTCAGGATTTTGGCCATAAAAGTAATGAATGTACAAAGCCAAAGAAGTGAGCATTAGTTGCAGAGGAATGTGAGTATGAGGATGTGGAAGCTGAAATTGATTATTCTCAACCATCGAAGTTTGATGAAGATGAAGAAGTTGTGTTAGGAGACGAAGGGTGTAACTTGATGATAAGGAGGTCTTGTTTAATGCCAAAGCATGAGAATGATTCTAGTTGGCTGAGAAGCAATATCTTTCAGTCTACATGTACTATCTTGGGAAAGGTTTGTCGATTTGTTATTGATGCGGGAAGCTGCGATAACATTATTTCTGAAGAAGCCGTCAAGAAGTTAGGGTGGAAGACTAAAAAACACCCTAGACCTTATAAACTGGCATGGCTAAAGAAAGGTGGAGAAGTGACAGTGGGAAGACGAGCATTTGTTACATTTTCTATTGGGAAGAAGTACAAAGATGATATATGGTGTGATGTTGTCGATATGGATGTGTGTCGTCTACTATTGGGAAGACCATGGCAATATGATAGACCTGTACAACATAATGGTCATACCAACAGCTACTGTTTCATGTTCAAAGGTACCCAAGTTACCTTAGTTCCTAAGAAGCGTGAACAAAGTGAAAGCAAGTCAGAGAAGAAAGTGGAATCAACTAGTCTACTATCTACGAGAGAATTTGTTAAAGAAGTGAAAGATAGTGCTGAATTGTTTATGTTGATTGGGTATGAAACAAGTGAAGATCTTGAAATTCCTGTGGAGGTTAGACCGGTGTTAAATGAATTTGAAGATGTCTTTCCTGCGGAATTACCCAAGGAATTACCGCCACTGAGGGATATACAACATCAAATTGATCTAGTGCCAGGTGCTGTTTTACCGCATAGGCCGCATTATCGTATGAGTCCAAAAGAGCATGAAGAGTTGAGGAGATAGGTTGAGGAGTTGCTTAAGCAAGGGCGTGTTCGAGAGAGTCTCAGTCCTTGTACTGTACCAGCTCTGTTGGTACCGAAGGAAGATGGTTCATGGAGAATGTGTACAGACAGCAGGGCACTCAACAAAATAACTGTCAGATACAGATTTCATATGCCAAGACTTGATGATCTATTGGATCAACTCAGTGGGTCTGTAATCTTTTCTAAGATCGACCTTAAGAGTGGTTATCATCAGATTCGCATAAGACCAGGTGATGAATGGAAGACATCATTCAAGACTCGGGAAGGATTATATGAATGGTTGGTCATGTCATTTGGTCTATCTAATGCACCAAGCACATTTATGAAGGCGATGAATCAAATTTGCAGACCTTACATCGGGAAGTTTGTTGTAGTCTACTTTGATGATATCTTGATATATAGTGCTAGCACAGAGGAGCACATTCAACACTTGCGAAAGGTGTTAACTATTCTTCGTCAAGAACAGTTCTATGCAGCGACGAAGAAAAGCGTGTTCATGATGCCAACTGTTTTATTTCTGGGTTATGTCGTGTCTAAGGAAGGGATACAAGTGGACCAGAGTAAAGTAACCGCAATCAGAAATTGGCGACCGCCTAAAACTATAACAGAAATCAGAAGTTTCCATGGGTTAACTTCATTTTATCGAAGATTTATACCGCACTTTAGTAGTGTAATGGCTCATGTTACTGATTGTATGAAAGGAAAGCAGTTTTCATGGACGAAAGAGGCAGGATCTGCTTTTGAACAAATCAAGGAACTTTTAACCTCAGCACCGATTCTAGTGTTGCCAGATTTTCAGTTACTATTTGAGTTACATACAGATGCGTCCAAAGTTGGAATCGGAGGAGTGTTGAGTTAGAAGGGACGTCCAATTGCCTATTTCAATGAAAAACTTTCTGGAGCAAAAATGAGTTACAGTACTTATGATATGGAGTTTTATGCTATTGTGCAGGCCATGAAGCATTGGAGACATTACTTGTTTCATAAAGAATTTGTTTTGTATACAGATCATGAAGCATTGAAACATTTACAAGGGCAGAATAAAATTGTAGCTAGGCATGCATCGTGGATAGCTTATTTGCAGCAATTTACATTCGTCATAAAGCATAAGTATGGAGTAACTAATCGCATCGCCGATGCATTGAATCGGAGGAATAATTTACTAACAACCATGCGAATAGAGGTGATGGGTTTTGACTTACTTCCAGATCTTCTTACTTCAGATTCATATTTTTCTGAAATCCTAGACAAAGTCAAGCAGGGAAACATGGCTGGATATATGTTGGTTGAAGGTTTTCTATTCAAAGGAAATCAGTTGTGTATTCCAGATTGCAATCTACGAATGAAAATCATCAAAGAATTACATGAAGAAGGACACATGGGCCGCGACCGTACTATGAAGTTGATCTCAAAGTCTTATTTTTGGCCGTCAATGAGGAAGGAGGTTGAAAAGTTCGTTCAAATGTGCCATATTTGTCAAGTTTCAAAGGGGACCGCAACAAATGCAGGTTTATATATGCCGTTGCTTATATCTACTAAACCATGGGTGGATGTTATTATGGACTTTGTATTGGGCTTGCCGAGGATGCAATATGGCAATGATTCTATCTACGTGGTGGTTGATCGGTTTTCAAAAATGGTACATTTTATCGCATGCAAGAAGACTACAGATGCAGTTAATGTCGCACAGTTATACTTCAGAGAGATCTATCGACTTCACGGGTTGCCTGAATCTGTTGTATCGGATAGAGACACTCGTTTTCTGAGTCATTTTTGGATGAGTCTATGGAGAATGGTCGGGACAAAGCTGAAATTTAGTAGTGCTTATCATCCACAGACGGATGGACAGACAGAAGTTGTGAATAGATCCCTAGGTAATCTATTGAGATGCCTCGTGAATGACAATTTGAAGAGTTGGGATTCCAAGCTGTGTCAAGCTGAGTTTGCACACAACCATGCAGTTAATCGTAGCACTGGGTTCAGTCCATTCCAGATCGTTTACTCAACAATCCCTAAGGGGCCATTATATTTATCTATAGTACCACAGCAGAAAGGAGTGATCAAACGAGCTAGTGATTTTGTGAATGAATTGCAAGAGTGCCACAAGGTTGTGCAGGAACGATTGCTTAAGGCGAATGAGAAATATAAGCAATCCGCAGATATTAAACGACGAAATGTTGAGTTCAAAGAGGAGATTTTGTATATGCAGTATTGACTAAGGATCGATTTCCTATTGGTACTTACAACAAACTAGCTGCTAGAAAGATTGGCCCTTTGGAAATCGTAAAAAAGATTAATGAGAATGCTTATCAGTTAAAACTGCCGGATCATACTCATACTGCTGATGTTTTCAACGTCAAACACTTGATTCCATATCATGAGAACAAGTATGTCGAAGAAGAGGAAAGTGTAAATTCGGGGTCGAATTCTTTTCAACCAGGGGAGGATGATGCAGCGCATCATGATAAGTGGGCGGAACAAACTCGACATAGCGAGTTATGTCAATCGTATGCCAACCATCTTATGTCGCCTGCCTTAAGTCGCCTTCCATGAGTCGCCTACCTTATAACCGCATTTTTATAAATCGTTCACTTATGCCGCATTTCTATAAGTCGTTTAGTTATGCCGCATTGTTCTCTTATGTCGCATGGTGTTGTGTTGTCTTTACGTCGTTCGGACTATGGCATTTTCCTTATGTCGCTTAAGTCGTTCCTGAAGCTGTGCTATCTTCTTAAGTCGTATGCTGATTTCTTATGTCACATTGTTGTTAAGTCGTGTGAAGTTGTAACTCGTATGATGTTAAGTCGTATGTGTTGAGTTAAGTCGTATGCTGATTTCTTACGTCGCATTGTTGTTAAGTCGTATAATGTTGTAACTCGTATGATGTTAAGTCGTGAGTCGCATGTGTTGAGTCGCATGTGTGTGTTGTAATTTCCTATAAATAGGGGAGTGTTGTCATTTGTAAAGGCGGTTGATTTTGAAAATAAATTTGTGTGTGAGCTTTGGCCACCATTGTTGGAAGTTGAGTGCGATCTCCTTCTTCTTTCCATCTTCGGGTTATACGTGAGCGAATAAACGAATTTGAAGCCAATTCTCGGTATCACTTACAAGTGATCAACGATCGAATTGTAGATCTTTCAACACGGCATCTTGCGAGATCAAGGGTTGGAGATAGCTAGATTCCGGCATCATCACGATCAACGAAACTGAGCATTATCGTTCTATCGGTTTATTTGACACGAAATCATCATTTCATGAGGAAGATCCTGGATAGGTTGTGGCAGTTTGGTATCTAAACTGTTTGAGCCTAGTCAAAGCTGCATCAATAATTAAATAAGTTTATTAAATAGATTAGTCACCCTAATATGTTATTTTTAAAATAACTAATAGCCTTGAAATGTGAATATGTATGTTTATTTTTATGTTCTTCATTTAAAACTACATGCTTACTTATGAAATAAATCGATAGCCTAAAACTAAACCCCTATTTCTAAACCTAATATGTACATTTATAAATACACACACATATATATATATATATACTAGCTTAGCTTTTCTGTATATTTTTTTCTTTTCCATTCTAATTATAAATTATTTAATATTTAAAACATCTATTTTCAAAATCCTATTTATATATTTACATTGACATTTCCTTAATGTATGTAAATTAAAACAAAATGGATTTTACATATATATTTTTTTACTGTATACCTATATTTCTCTTACTAAAAAGTAAATAAATAAATAAATCAATATTACTTACTGTATATGAACGAAATCCTATCCCCGATCGAGTCGCCTCCTTCATATCGATCGCGACCTCGAAATTGTGAAACTCCGCAGCCCTAAATCCACGCGTGCCACCAATACGAGCCCCCACTTCTTGTGAATTCCAGACTTGTCTCGAAACCGCCGACTACAACCCCCATCTTCTTCGAAATCATCGTGGAAACACGTGCGACCCCAATTTCGTGCGCGCTTGCTCGCGATTCCTATAGTAGGCTCGAGCTCGACCTAAAATCACGATGATGACATGATGTGCTTCGGATGAGCTCGGCCATTACTGTTGATGGGGAATGAAGAGGAGACAGCTCGCGATCCCTCTAACCGTTCGAGCCATGAATTTGATTTGAAGAAGGGAGGAAGAACAGATTAGATTTCGATTCGAATGCCCTCTTTTTTTCGTCCATTTTTTTCTTTTTGTATCTGATTTAATTAGAGAGAGATGTTTGCTTCTGGTTTCGATTATAATTTCCGAAGAAAAGGAGGAGACAATATAAGATGGTGGCATATTGCAGAAAAAGGATACAGTGTTTTTTGAAATGAAAGAAAAAGTTATGATGTGAAATAATTATGGCTGCTGAGTATATTTATTAAGAAGTATTTTTATTTAAATTCCAAATATCTCGATAAAAGCAACTTAAAATTTCAAACTCCTATCGAGGCATGCCGCTAGGCATTTATAATGTTATACCCCTATTCCGAACATAATGGAAAGGGTTTCAAGTGCTAATTCAATCGTATGGAGAAGATAGCTTTTGGACCCAGTTATTATATTAAATTTTCAATATAAATCTCAGCGCGTTTATATATCGTACGCTCACACAACAACTCCGATCACTACGAAATTTGAAATCCGATAATAATAAAATATTACAGATCCAATGGAACTGGTTTCGTCGAATTCCGAGACTGTGCCTCGGAAGGCATTTTTAAATTCAATTTAAACGATAAAATTTCAAAACTGAGCAAATCATTGTTAAATTCAATTTTAAAACTTTTTCTCCTCAATACTATCAATATAAATTTTACAAGCCTTCAAATTATTTTTAGCAAGCTTAAAACTCCATATTCAACATTTTACCCAATTTCAAATTATTAAATTCAATAATTCAATTATCAAATAAATAGTGATATTTGAATTCAAGCAAAAAATTAACTTTTAAATATTTAAAATCAATTAAATTTTCCGATGTTAAAAGCTCAAAAACTCCGGGTCGTCACATTATTCCCCCCTTAAAAGAATTTTGTCCTCGAAATTATCAGTTAGGAAGAATGGCCCAATACCCGTTCACCTTTTTTTCCTAAATTTTCGAAAAAATTCGCTAGCGTCTCCTTTGCGCGGCTAGTACGGTACAACTACAAAATGCCTCTACGAGCTCCCAAATTCCAAAAGAAAAAAAAGGCCAAGTGGCTAGATCAAAAATCCAATCAAATTTCATACTGAAATTTAAACACATACCTGTTTGTCGAGCAATTCAAATTTATCATCTGAAATCAAAACCAACTCTTCTTTCCCTTTATAATATCTACATATCCTACTTAGCAATAATATCCAATCATAGCTTTTAAAAATCATTTTATTTGACTCCTTTACAAAATTTCATTATCTATTCATTCAAGCCGTATGATGTACATATATTTTTATTAAATCTTCACTCAAATGCTAATTCAATGTATTTTCCTGACACCCATATTACTTAAGAATTTCACAATTTCTTCTTAAGTTCAATATATGTATTTTATACGCTTCTTATATTTATTTTCACTTCACCACTTTAGTTAATATCTACTTCTATTCCAATTGGTTCACCTATTTCCATGTGAATTCAATTTATCTTCAACTCTGAATATTAAATTTTATCTTCCATTTATAACTGATTCATATCATTATTTTAAGCTAGTTTCATTCGCTAATTTATTTCAATTTCCAATTTGAGATCGTTTTGTCGCTAACAAAAATTTTCCTAAAAAATTTCTAACTCCCAAAATTTTCGAAATTTTTTGGCAGAGTCTCCTTTGTACGGAGGAGCTTTTGCAATTTGACAAGAGATATAAATATATATACATCGACCCACACGGTCGAAAAAACAAAAACGGTTCATATTTCCTATTTTTATTGCGTAGGCGTACCTCTATTTAGCATTTTTAAGCAAGCGGCTTATTATTTTAGCATTTTGCCCGATCAAATCCAGCCCAACGGCTTCCCAGTACCTGTACTTACTCAATTCAAACATATAAGTACTAAATATACGCAATTTATTAACATTTCACTTACTTTCAATAGCTAACACATAAATTTCATATATAATGCACGTTATATAATTTCCATAAGCACAAATAAGGTTCCGACACTTATTACAATTGCTTACAACCAATTTCCAAACCATTCCATTCAGTTTAAGTGATTTACAACTTACACACTTATATCTAATTCATTCTAAGCAAAACAAACTCGTATTCATTCTGATTGATTTCAAAATAATACTATTTCACTTCTAATAACTCATAGGATTTTATCTAATCCCCTTTACATAAAACGATCCATTTTCTTATACAATTTGACAATATTAATGTGAATAAATAATTACTTAAGCTTTATAACCATTTAAATTTATTCCAACTCAATTTACACTTGATTCCATCCCATTTTAATTTATTCACAATCCTTTCATTGCATTTTCTTTCATATCCAAAAAGTTTGATTCCAAACCATTTTATTAAACTCGACAACCAATATATTAAATAACCATCTCACAATTTACTTAAGTTATTTATTTTCTTTTAACTATTCCACCCAATAACTAAAGTTTATTTTATTCAACCAACTTCCATTCAAATCTTTGATTTGATTTTCCCTTGATCAAATCCCAACCATTTTACTATTTTATTCAATTAGTTTATTCTTTTATCCATTTTTAAATTTTAATTCACATTAACAATTCATTATTGAATTTATTAGTAATAAGGTCATTCAATTTATGCTTGAATTGGATTTGTTTACAACTCACACCAAAACTATTTTAATCCAATTCAATTTCATTCGATCATACTTGATTTTTATTTTTATTTTATTTTCAGAATACCAATACTTTCATTCCGGCTTATTTATTTCCTTTTTAAATTTTTATAAGCTACTCACTTATTAATATTCATTCATACATTCATTTTCAACCAATAAATTTAATTTCCAAACGTTAATTATTTTTAGTCCATTTGAACTAATTCTGCACTTTATTCTACACAATTTTAAATCAAACAACATCCAATATTCAATTTCATTTCATTCGCATACCATATAAATCAATCGGTTACTTAATAAATTTAATCTCAAAACTTTCTTTTATTTAGTCCAACTTGACTAAATTTTTTTTCATACTTAAGTTCAACATTCAGTTTCAATTCCCTTTTTGCTTACACGTTTAAACTCATTACTAAAACGTTCAAAATTAAATTTTGAAAACATATATATCTAAACCAAACTATCCCTTTGCATTTTCAAAATCAAACCAAATTTCACAAACAAACAGTAATCCAAAACATCCAGGTAGCAATCCCCCTCTTGGAAACTCGAAAATGAACACCGATGATGTCGCGATCATCATCGGAATTATTTTCCAGTGACCAAAAAGAGTTCAATGCTTTTATCACTTTAAAATCCCTTCAAATATTTTAAATTCCAAATCTCTCTAGATTACAAATCCGATTCAAAAATATTTCTCAAATATATATTATTTTTCCCAACTTTTTGAGAATCATTTTCAAATTCAAAGGAATTTAAATTTCCAAATTTTCAAATTCCAAATCCTTTAAATTTATATTCAATCATTACTTTGGAATTTTATCTTATTTTAATTATTAATCACACTATAATTCACATTTATAGTTTATATTTACAAATCTCATTTGTATATGAATTTATTTCTTAGCTTGTGGTTATGATTTCAAATCCTTATTCAATTATAAATCATATTCACAAATCCTATTTATTTATTAATTTATTCCTTCATCTTTGGTTATTATTTCAATTTCTTATTCAATTCTCATACAGTGATAATAATTTAATATTATCACTTTCTAACAACCAAGCATCCATATATAACTATAACAATTTACGAAAAATTATTCCCTTTATATACAAAATAATTTTGGGTAAAATTATTTCATTTACCCTATTTAAAACAATATTGTGTCGGTTTATCTTATTTAAGAGTTTAGAAATCCCTATCGATAACATGGCGTCCTATATATCGACCAGAATCCATAAACACTCAACCGATAAATCAACACAATATAAAAAACAATTTTATATTCACTAACAAATACGTGCTCATATCTATTAATACGCTCAAGCTCATTCTAGAGTACTATGGACTCTACTCTATGAGCAATTCCCACCAGAGCCAAGGTTATCACCAACCTAAGCTCTGATACCAAGTGTAATGGCTGGCAAATTCGTACCCCTTGAGTCAACACTATTCTCCATCAATCAACTCAATATGTACGGAAATACAAACCATTTGGGTTAAAAAAGAAGACGTAGAAGAAGAGAAAACAGAAAACAACAACAGAATCTTACCATCGCAGCGGAATAAAATATAATAGATAATCACAGATCTTTACACAAAAACAAATACTATATCTGTTTATACATACATCATCAGAGTACACCAACATCAATAACATGCAACTGGATACACAACGGAACAATAATCAAGTACGGAAGTACGTATCGCCATCTAGCTCGTCTCCTGAGCTCCACAGCATCATATCCTGTATCCTATAATACTCGGTCTGACCCGAGCATTACAGTTAAATAACACCCGAGTCAGTTTGGAATACCAGTGTGAGAAATCACACTCAAATTGATTATTAAAGTTTCAAAAATCCTTTCGAAACAAAAGCATCTCGTAAGACCACTCTACAAATAAACATGTCCGGTTTTTACCTTACGATAGCTAAAACACTTTTCATTAAAGTTCTCTGATATTATAATAGTGTCTATAGAAAGTAAAATATAATCTAGCTGAAATGCTTGCATCTCACATTTCAGCAATAGTTGGGCACAATCACAACCGTACGGGGGCGTAAAGAAAATGGATTTTCAACTAATGACTAAGCACTGGGTACCACCAGTCACGGTACCTGGTCTAGATCAGTCGACCGAGAATCACTCCTGACCCCCTGCAACACAAGACCGGGACTACCCCTTACTGGATAATCCCGAGTAAGATCACCCCATGGTTGGGATCAGCAGGGACATCTAGACAGGGATGACCTCACCCTGAAGTGGATGCTACCCACCTAGCCTTGCAGCATAACCCCTGATTTTCAGTCATTCTCGATTGATGACGCTTGAGGCTAAGCGTTACCTTTTAGATTGTTTCACTTAGAATGCTCATCGTCCACCTGACGATGTTCCGTGTGATATCTCGGAATTTTTGGCAATATAAATTTAATAATCTGTGTTAAAAATTAAGTTGATTTGATAATTTTTTATAATAAAATTTGAATAGATTTAATAATCTTCTTTTAATAAATATTGAAATTGGTAGATTTATCTTTTTAAAGCAAATAGATTGTTTTCTATTTATAATATATATATATATATATATATAATTGTATATATTGTAAATAGATAAGCTTTGGTTTGGAATTTAGTAAATAAAGCAATTTTCTAATTCTAATTTATTTTTGGTAAATTGGAAATTGTGATTTAAATTTAACATTTAGCTTTTCAAAGCAATTTAATAAATAACTATATGGTTTGTTATTCTAATTTAGATTCATATTTAAGCTAATTAAATATAATTTAAATAAATAAGATTTACCTTAAGTATAAAAGTTTTGTTTTATTTTCTTTTTAAAATATTGCTTGAAATTATATATAAGAATTTAAAATACAATTTACAAATGATCTTAATATTTTGAGCAATAGAAGTAAATTATAATCTCTTTTATAAATTATTTAAATTTGTTAAATTTGTTATTTTCTAATGATAATTATAATACCTAGTTTTTATAAACATAAATAAATTTTATAGAAATAGGATTGTTATTTTTAAATTTGATAAGAGTTATATATGCATATATATATATATATATATATATATATATATAACTTGATTTTTTTTATTTTTTTATTTTTTTAAATTGGATTTTATAATTTAATTTAAATTTGAATTTAATGTTTTGAAATTTAAAAGAATAAATACTTAAAAATATTAGGATAAGTTTTATTTATAATTTTTTTTGTTTTGTTTTTCTATAAAAAAATAAGGGAGAAATTTATTTACATATACATAAAAGTAATAAATTAAGATTTAAAAGCTTTTATAAATAATTTTAAATTAAAATAAAATACTTAAATTACATGTGTAAATCTCTTAACACCTTATTGACATGTGTTAAGCCATAAAGTAAACACTGTGACAAATGTTAAGATTAAAAACAAGTGTCCTCATAAATTTTCTTTTTCTTTTATTTTAATTAAATCAAAAAATTTCTTATACAAACACATTTCTTCTCACCTTATTTTTTTTCTATTCTTCTTCAATAACTTAAGAAATTTTCAGCCAACATTCAAAAAACCAAATAACCCCAAAACAAATCTGAAATCAATCTTCTTCAAATCAAAGCCAAAAATCTGAAAATTCATTGAGAATCAGAAATATGTTTTTCAAAACAAAATCTGTACTCAAAATTTCCTTTCAAAACCAGAAGATTTATTCAAAACCAGAAGATTTACTTAATGTAATTAATTAAAATAGAAGATGTAATTAGAGATCATTAATTATTATAATTAATGATGGATTTATTTGTAAATAATTAATTGATGAAGGAATTGATTAATGTAATTAATTAAGGATTAATGTAATTAATTATAGTTAATTAATTTATGAAGTAATTAAAGATTAATTACTATATTTGGTTAAGTATAATTAATTTGTAAAATTAATTAAAGGATAATTACTTGAATGTAATTAAGGAATAATTAATCAAGGGTGATTAATTAAGGTGATTAATTAGAGGATAGTTAATTAATTAATTTATAATTAATTAATGGTGATGTAAGCAAGATTTATATTGATGAAGTAATTAATTTAATTTACTTTAAATTAATTAGAAATGATGTAATTAATTTAATTCATTTTAAGTTAATTATATTTGGTGTGATTATTAATCATTGCTTATATGAATGAATGATATTGGTTGCCTTGAATAGTTTGAGATCTCAGATATGAGATAAATAATGCCGTGTGATATGGATGCTTTGATTGCAATTGTGATGATAATATGAATTATCAATATGTGATGATAATGTAGATTATCTATTTGTGATTGATAATATGATTATCTGTTGTGATGATAATGATGATTATCTATTGTGGTATGCGAATTATCTATCGGTGTGTATATAGATAATTGAATTGTTTTAAACTTTTAAAACAACTTGGCCTTAAAAGACGCGCTTTGGATTTCGATGAGATCGGGATCGGGTTTCCAAATTTGGATATCCGAAAACCACATCGATCCAAATTCACGATAGGTAGTGAATCTCATGTGAAGAGTGAAGACTCGAGGTGTAAGAGCTATTCATCAGTATAACTCTGAGGGTGATTTCGAGATGAGTTTGACGGGTAGTACTTTCAGATTCGAGATGAAGATTCAGAGTGCAAGGGTTATCGTCGTTAACTTTGAGGGTGATTCCAAAATGAGTGTAACGAGTTAATGCCTTCGGTTTCGTTTGAACCCGGAACGAACTTGTATGGATTGAATGCTTTCATAACATCGTCAGGTGGACAATGAGCATTCTAAGAGATGTGTTCTCTAAATGTAATCGTAGCCTCAAGCCTCATCAACCGGGAATGGCTAAAACAAGGGAGGTGCAGCAAGGCTAAGTGGGTCATGCCCAAGTAGGGCGAGATTTTCCCCTATCTAGAAGTCCCTTTTTATTTCGGCTGTGTGGGCGGTTGGAACGTACGCGAACTGCGAGGTTGTCTTGTTTGGGACTGTCCTATAAGGGTGGTTCCGGTCTTGTGTTGCAAGGGATTGGGAGTGATCCTCGGTACGGTGTTCTAGGCCACGTACTATGACGGGCGGTACCCCGGTAGCCCTGCCATTGTATGAAATCCAAAATCCAATAAGTGCCAACGGTTTTGATTGTATTACCCACTTTTGTGGCTAATAGCTGGAATTTAATGAATGTAATAATTTCAGCTATTTCTTATTTACTTGAAAACCCTAGACCTATTATAATATCACTGGATTTTCTATCAAATGTTTTGGTTAGCATAAGGTAAAAACTTTTCCATGTTTATGTGTGGGAAGTCTTACGTGATACCTTTCTTTTCAAAGGTTTTTGAAAGTTAAGCACCTTAACCTGTTACTCACACCAGACCCATGTCTGACCCGGAGTTTATCTTTTGTTTTCTTAAACTCTTGGGTACTCAAAATTTTTACGAGTAGCCAAGGGATTCAGGTTAGCTTTGACGAATTTTGGAGGAACAATGGAGCTGGAGGCTTCGGCATTAGATATATAGGTTCTGCTGTGTGTTCTCTGTGTTGGTATCCCTTTGTTGTATTGTATTGAGTTGTATAACTAGACAGGTGTTTATAACTATCTAGTATGTGATGTGTAATCTGTGTAACTCTGATTAGTGTTGTATACTATGTAATATTTATGTTATTAATATAATTTATTCGTTCTGCTGTTGAGATTCTGTTGTTGTTTCTTCTTCTTCTCTTTCTTTTCTCTTTTCTATCCCTTTCTTTCTTCAAGATGATGCGATTTTCTGTGGTGAGAAAGTCGGGTCGTCACAGTTGGTATCAGAGCGCTAGGTTGAGTGAATACCTAGGCTTTGAAGTGATTTATTTCTTGAGGGAGCGTATTTGTAATTTTAATATATATCTATATATATTTACTCCTACCTATCGGTTGGGTTACCTGTTCGGGTTTTCCAATATAAGTTATAAAGGTAGATAAGGTAGTGGGGTGTGTAACATGACTACTACCAATGGTTGGAGTTTGAGTGATGAGGTTGGAAGTGTATCTATCGAGACTGTATACCTAATACCGTCTCAAGTGAGCTTTGCAGCTGGAAGTAAGGATTTCATCGATCTCTGAAGGAAACCTGTTAAGGTTCGGTGTCTGTCTTTGAAGTTGGATGAGTAGGGTTTGGATCTGTCGGTTAGGCAGAAGTGAGTGATGGTATCTCGATACCTCAGGAATTAGTAGCTGCATGATGAGACGTAGTGACTATGGATGTTTCTGAAGATGTTTCTTTGGAATAAGATTAGGAAGTCTTTGACGTCGGTGTTAGCAGTGCAGCTCGGAGTGTTCTGTGCTGGCAAGGAGGTCTTCTGGTTAGCAGTTTTTCTGGAGATGGAGTTCAGAAGCAACAAAGTGGATCCATTTCTTCGATGGATTGGCTTGATAAGAGTAAGCTGTTCTGATTGGTAAAGAGAGAACATTTTCTTTGGATATTGGACTGGTTGATCGCTAAAGTGACTTGCGATAGTTTGAGTGTTCTCTTGAGTTATCAGGGGTTTGTCCGCATCTAGAAGTTGAGTTTTCTTATCAACTGGATTCTAGGAGTGCTACTGGTGGTTCAGTTTAGTAGAAGGATGACTTCTAGAGCAAGGGTTGGTGAAGTAGCTTAGGATCAGGTGAGACATTTGAGCTTTCTTTTATGGATCTGTTGAACCATATTTCTGAGACGCGTTGTCCAGTTTGTACTCGTGTTCTTCATCAGCATTTTCTTCAATTCCAGATCAGAGTTGTGCAACAGAAGCAGTTTGGGAGTGCTTTTGTTTTGTCTTTTCGGGATAAGAGAAGTAAGTTAGTCTTCTGATGTTTGTGGAGTAGAGTTGGTGTTCTTGGTTTTGGATTGATCTTGAGGAGATCATTCTGTTGGGTTGTTTTGGTCCAGTTTGTTTCTAAAGACATCAGCGAAGGTTGAGCTGATAGGGAGAGATGAAGGCAGCCCAGGATCGTCAGGAGTGTTTTGTGGATAAAGAGACGAAGGAATTTGGATTCCGGAGTCGGAGATTTGATTTTGGGTAAGTTTTTTTTTCCGATCTAAGGATCTATATAATTGGGTAAGACTGGGTAAGTCAGCTCCGAGGTGTTTTGGATCTTTTCTGTGTTCTTGTGCGGACTAGTTTTTGATTTTCAAGGTTGAATAGCCAGTTTGGATAACTGGGATTCGATGTGTTTCACGTATCTCTGAAAGAGTATGTGTATGATCTATCTCTGGTTGTGGAACCAGCATTTCAGAAGGATGTAATTGTTGAGTTAGACTTGTCTGTAGTCTGATATCCTGTTTAGTTTTGTAGATCTAGATGGATAGGAGCTCTGTAGCTTAGTAGTATAGATTGTTTGGATTCTATAGAGTGAGTATCCCGGTATTTATACTTGGGAAACTCTGGAAAATCTTATCCAGAATTTTGTCTAGATAATTAGATTTGTTTGTTTGAGTAAATTGGTTGCTATGGTTGTTAGCATATGATTGATATATGCTTGTGTTTAAAAATTAAAATCTTAAGGTAGATTATTAAATTACCTTTGCTTTTAAATTTCAGGGACGAAATTCTTTTAAGGGGGAGGAATGTGATATCCCGGAATTTTTGGCAATATAAATTTAATAATCTATGTTAAAAATTAAATTGATTTGATAATTTTTGATAATAAAATTTGAATAGATTTAATAATCTTCTTTTAATAAATATTTAAATTGGTAGATTTTATCTTTTTAAAGCAAATATATTGTTTTCTATTTATAATATATATATATATATATATATATATATATATATAATTGTATATATTGTAAATAGATAAGCTTTGGTTTGGAATTTAGTAAATAAAGCAATTTTCTAATTCTAATTTATTTTTGGTAAACTGGAAATTTTGATTTAAATTTAACATTTAACTTTTCAAAGAAATTTAATAAATAACTACATGGTTTGTTAATACTTAAGGTAAATCTTATTTATTTAAAATATATTTTATTAGCTTAAATATGAATCTAAATTAGAATAACATAAAAGTTTTGTTTTATTTTCTTTTTAAAATATTGCTTGAAATTATATATAAGAATTTAAAATACAATTTACAAATGATCTTAATTTATTGAGTAATGAAGTAAATTATAATCTCTTTTATAAATTATTTAAATTTGTTAAATTTATTATTTTCGAATGATAATTATAATACCTAGTTTTTATAAACATAAATAAATTTTATAGAAATAGGAGTGTTATTTTTAAATTTAATAAGAGTTATATATGCATATATATATAACTTTATTTTTTTAATTTTTTAATTTTTTTTAAATTGGATTTTACAATTTAATTTAAATTTGAATTTAATGTTTTGAAATTTAAAAGAATAAATACTTAAAAATATTAGGATAAGCTTTTATTTATAATTTGTTTTGTTTTATTTTTCTATAAAAAAATAAGGGAGAAATTTATTTACATATACATAAAAGTAATAAATTAAGATTTAAAAGCTTTTATAAACAATTTTAAATTAAAATAAAATACTTAAATTACATGTGTAAATCTCTTAACACCTTATTGGCATGTGTTAAGCCATAAAGTAAACATTGTGACAAATGTTAAGATTAAAAACAAGTGTCCTCATAAATTTTCTTTTTCTTTTATTTTAATTAAATCAAAAAATTTCTTATATAAACACATTTCTTCTCACCTCATTTTTTTCTATTCTTCTTCATTAACTTAAGAAATTTTCAGCCAACATTCAAAACCAAATAACCCCAAAACAGTTTTGAAATTGAAGCACATTCCAGTTTCAAGCATTTTCGAAAATAAGTTTGCTCTGTTCATCATTCTAATCTGTGAGTAACATTTTTATATTAAATAAACTTAAGTAAATATAGTTTCTTGATTTATTCTTGTGATAATCATGTTTGGAGTGGATGAATGTGATGGAATTCTCTGTAATATGTATGGTTTCTGAATGCATGTTTGTGTTGTAAACTTGTTTTTTCCTGTTCTAGATTCCAGGTTCTAGTTATGCTCAAAAATCATGATCTCAAAATCTAAGTTGTGTTAAGGACTAAGATTTAAACAAAGTATGGCTATGAACATAAGTTAAAGTTTAAAATTTTATTTAATATGAAAAAAAAATTGTATTGTCTCTGGGAATTCAGAAAATACAGAACAATCCTTAAATAAGTAAGAATTTGATCATCCAGATTCTTTGATTCAAGAGCATAAACCGATTACACGATCTAAAACTTGAATTTTAAAACTAAAATCATAAATTTTAGTTTGAAATTGGTTGAGCATTTCTGGTTTGTCTAGAAATGGTATTTTGGTGTGTAACTGTCAATCTAAGTGGCCGGGGTGGCCAGCGGCTTCTCTGGTGATGGAATGGTGATCGAAGATTCAGGGAAAAATGGTAGGAAGTGGATCAAAGCATTATGGCGATGGTGATTAGGGATTGTAGATTTTAACCCTAGTTTTTTCTGTGATCAGAAAATTGTTCGATGCGACTTCTAGAGGTGATCAAGTTATTCCAAATTTAGGGTAATGATTGATGGGGTGTGGAAGAGGTCGTGGCCAGGGGTGAAGCCACTCTAGTGGTCGGAATTTGGTGATTGAGGTAATTCTAGTATTCGACATTGTTCCAGTTTTGAGCTCGTAAGCTCGATTTTGATTTTTAGCTTCTGCAATTGGTTTGAAGGTCGGAATGGTGTTAGAAGATGATCGTCGACTTGCTTGTGTCATCGCGAGTGGTCGGAGTTGGCGGCAGTGATGGTGTAGGTGCACGGAGGATATGGTGTATCTGATGTTAATTTGGGGAAGAAGGGTACTCGAGTGTTATACGAGTAGATTCATGTTTTTGCTCGAAGCATAGGGGTTTTGGACTCGAAGTAGCTGTTGTATGGGCTCGGGAGTTTGGTTGTTTCAGGTTTTTATAAACTGTCAGTACTTTAAAATTTGAATGATTTCATAATAGAAATGTTACTCGAGTTACTCGAGTTATTTGTGTTTTTGCTCGGGTTAGGTTAGGTTAAGCTCGAGTAATATATTTGGGGTTCGAGTTAGTTTTGTACAGAATAGAAACTTGTTCTGTTTTCAAAATTTAAAATGAAATTTGAAGTGTTAAGCAAGGATTTAAATTAAGTTTTAAATCTAATTTTTAAATAATGAATTCAAGTTTAATTTGAATTTTAGCTGGAAATGAATAAAGTTTTTAAATTCAAATTTATTTACATAATTTTAAAGGGGTTAGGTGTTTAAAAGTGTTTTTAAAAGAACTTAAATTTAAATTAGAGTTTGAAATGTAAAGAATTGTTTTAAACAAAGTTTACATCTGATTCAAATCTAAATTTGAATCTTTGTTTTAAAACAAATTTAAGTTTTATAAATTTAAGTGCTTTAACAATTTTGAATGATTATGTAAAATTTAAATGTTTTGAATTTAAAAAGGAATTTGGTTTAAACTCTTGTAAAATTCTTTTTATAAGAAAAGGTATTCTTTACCATGTAAATTTAAAGTTTTTAAATTGATTTTAAATTTTGTTGAAGATAAATTGGATTTTATTTTAAAACTTGAATTTTAAAATGAAACTTGAAATTAAAATTTGGAAATGAATGTTTTCAAATATATTTGTGAATGATAATTTAACCATAAATAAGAAAAAGGTTTTGTCCTAAAGTTAAATTAGAATTTAATGATTTGTAATTCATTTAATTATTAGGGTAATTAAATGGATAATTAATTTATTTAATAAATTAATGAAATGGATAATTACTTAAAGTAATTAAGGGCTTAAACTTAAAAGTTGAAGATTAATTATTCTTAGAATAATTAACTTGTAATTTAAGAATCATTAATTAAATAAGATTTGATTTTTAATTAATGATTAGTAATTAATTAATCAAGTAATAAAGGATTAATTAAGTTACAGTTAACACTTAATTAATTAAATAATAGGGGTTAATTAATGGGTTATTAATGGTTAATTAATTTGTAATCAATATGATTAAAATAAGTTAATTACTTTAGAAAAATAATTAATGAATTGTTAATAGTTAATGAAGGTTATTAATTAAGGATTATTTAATAATTATTTAATGTGATTAATTTTTAGCAATTAATTAGATTAATTAATTTGAAGATAATCATTTGTGTATATTGTTAAGTATAATTACTTATGGAAGTAATTAAGGAATTAATTACTTATTGTAATTAATTGAGTTTAATTTGATTAGATTAAGTTAATTAATTCAGTTTAATTAATTTAGAATAATCATTTGATGATTTGTGAAGTATAATTACTTAATGTAATTTAATGAAGAGTAATTACTTAGGAAAGTAATTAATGGGTAATTACTGGATGTAATTAATTGTAGGTGATTTGATGATGAAAGTAATTTGAGTATAATTACTTTGTAAAATTAATCAAGGGATTAAATAGAGATAATTAATTAAGGAGTAATTAATTTATTTGGTAAAGTAATCAAGGGTAGTTAATTACTGAATGGAGTTAATCAAGGGTAATTACTTAATGTAATTTAATGAAGAGTAATTACTTAGGAAAGTAATTAATGGGTAATTACTGGATGTAATTAATTGTAGGTGATTTGATGATGAAAGTAATTTGAGTATAATTACTTTGTAAAATTAATCAAGGGATTAAATAGAGATAATTAATTAAGGAGTAATTAATTTATTTGGTAAAGTAATCAAGGGTAGTTAATTACTGAATGGAGTTAATCAAGGGTAATTAACAATTATGGTTTAAATAAAGATTTATTTACTTAATGTAATTAATTTATATAGAAGATGTAATTAGAAATCATTAATTATTATAATTAATGATGGATTTATTTGTAAATAATTAATCGATGAAGGAATTGATTAATGTAATTAATTGAGGATTAATGTAATTAATTATAGTTAATTAATTTATGAAGTAATTAAAGATTAATTACTATATTTGGTTAAGTATAATTAATTTGTAAAATTAATTAAAGGATAATTACTTGAATGTAATTAAGGAATAATTAATCAAGGGTGATTAATTAAGGTGATTAATTAGAGGATAATTAATTAATTAATTTATAATTAATTAATGGTGATGTAAGCAAGATTTTTATTGATGAAGTAATTAATTTAATTTACTTTAAATTAATTAGAAATGATGTAATTAATTTAATTCATTTTAAATTAATTATATTTGGTGTGATTATTAATCATTGCTTATATGAATGGATGATATTGGTTGCCTTGAATAGTTTGAGATCTCAGATATGAGATAAATAATGCCGTGTGATATGGATGCTTTGATTGCAATTGTGATGATAATATGAATTATCAATATGTGATGATAATGTAGATTATCTATTTGTGATTGATAATATGATTATCTTTTGTGATAATAATGATGATTATCTATTGTGGTATGTGAGTTATCTATCTGTGTGTATATAGATAATTGAATTGTTTTAAACTTTTAAAATAACTTGGCCTTAAAAGACACGCTTTGGATTTCGATGAGACCGGGATCGGGTTTCCAAATTTGGATATCCGAAAACCACATCGATCCAAATTTACGATAGGTAGTGAATCTCATGTGAAGAGTGAAGACTCGAGGTGTAAGAGCTATTCGTCAGTATAACTCTGAGGGTGATTTCGAGATGAGTTTGACGGGTAGTACTTTCAGATTCAAGATGAAGATTCAGAGTGCAAGGGTTATCGTCGTTAACTTTGAGGGTGATTCCAAAATGAGTGTAACGAGATAATGCCTTCAGTTTCGTTCGAACCCGGAACGAACTTGTATGGATTGAATGCTTTCAGAACATCGTCAGGTGGACAATGAGCATTCTAAGAGATGTGTTCTCTAAAGGTAATCGTAGCCTCAAGCCTCATCAACCGGGAATGGATAAAACAGGGGAGGTGCAGTAAGGCTAAGTGGGTCATGCCCAAGTAGGACGAGATTTTCCCCTGTCTAGAAGTCCCTTTTTATTTCGGCTGTGTGGGCGGTTGGAACGTACGCCAACTGCAGGGTTGTCTTGTTCGGGACTGTCCGGTAAGGGATGGTTTCGGTCTTGTGTTGCAGGGGATTGGGAGTGATCCTCGGTACGATGATCTAGGCCACGTACTGTGACGGGCGGTACCCCGGTAGCCCTGCCATTGTATGGAATCCAAAATCCAATAAGTGCCAACGGTTTTGATTGTATTACCCACTTTTGTGGCTAGTAGTTGGAATTTAATGAATGTAACAATTTCGGCTATTTCTTATTTACTTGAAAACCCTAGACCTATTATAACATCACAAGATTTCCTATCAAACGTTTTGGTTAGCGTAAGGTAAAAACTTTTCCATGTTTATGTGTGGGAAGTCTTACGTGATACCTTTCTTTTCAAAGGTTTTTGAAAGTTAAGCAGCATTAACCTGTTACTCACACCAGACCCATGTCTGACTCGGAGTTTATCTTTTGTTCTCTTAAACACTTGGTTACTCAAAAATTTTACGAGTAGCCAAGGGATTCAGGTTAGCTTTGACGAATTTTGGAGGAGCAATGGAGCAGGAGGCTTCGGCGTTAGATATATAGTTTCCGCTGTGTGTTCTCTGTGTTGGTATCTCTTTGTTGTATTGTATTGAGTTGTATAACTAGACAGGTGTTTATAACTATCTAGTATGTGAAGTGTAATCTATGTAACTCTGATTAGTGTTGTATACTATGTAATATTTATGTTATTAATATAATTTATTCGTTCCGCTGTTGAGATTCTGTTGTTGTTTCTTCTTCTTCTCTTTCTTTTCTCTTTTCTATCCCTTTCTTTCTTCAAGATGATGCGATTTTCTATGGTGAGAAAGTTGGGTCGTCAAATTCCGAAAGCATTCGTCCATACAAGTCCGTCCCGGGTTCGAACGGAACCGAAGGCACTACTCCTACTACATCCATTTTGGAATAATCCTCAGGATTAGTAGCGACTAGCCATTGCACTTCACTGCTCCATCTTCGAATTCAAACTCGTTTTTCCATGAAAATGTACAAACCGGATCGTAGTGGTTTTCGAGAAATAAATCCCGATCCCGGTCTCTTTGAAACGATCAGCGCATTGGCCAATATTGATAGTTGGTTATTTAACTATCAATTAACATTCACAACAACCATCAAACAATAAATAATTTCACAAATTATTTATTTATCTCAAAAATATCTTCGCAAGATATATTTCCATTTTCAACCCTTTTGAAAACAGTTTCAACTACCTTCCTTTACAGAATAAATTTCCCAAATATTTCTATTCCCACTGAAATCACCAAGCACAAAACTTCAGATTTTTAAAATAATTTAAAAACTCTTTATTGTAAAACATGCTTTAACATTAAATTTAGAAAAACTACTTTAATACTTAATTGAAAATAATAATTTAGGAATATTTAAAATAAGGTTACGTTATAAAATATAAAACTAGATTTTCTCATTTAAAACAAAATACTAATTCACCTTTAAATAATTACTACGATAATAAATTTGAAAAATACTTACTTTAGAATTTAAACATTTAGCAATAATAAATTTTCTAAAACATGCTTTTTAAAACAACATTAAAACTTTTATCTTATATTTAAAAATTTACTTTGAAAACGTACTTGGCTATCCAGGGAAATATACTTCTCTTCACATTCTTTAAAAATAAATCACTATTTATTTTTTTACAAATGTTCCCATTCCTTTAATAAATTCCCATCGTGAATTTATCATTCCAAATATCCACCGATATATTACTTTTATAAACCCAGTTTATAAATTTCATAGTCACATTCTCTTTTAAAATTCCAATTTGAAATACTTAAAGTAATTTTCAAATTAATTTCAAATTTACTTCGCCTTTAAATAACTTTCCTGACTTACTCCGTTTATTTCAAATCCATTAACTTTAAATTTCATTTTTTTTATTATGATTTAAAAATCCCTTTTTAACAGAAAATACCAATTTCAGATTTCCTAATTCCCTCTTTATCCTTTAAAATAAATTTAAATCTTGGATTTTAAAATAAATTCTTTATTCCTTAGATAATCTCACTTAAGTTTTAAATTCGTTACTCCTCTGCTTATTCAAAATCCCCTTCCCATATTAGGAATTTATTTATTCCAAATTTAAAATTTATCAAGTTCATTCTTAAATTTTTTCAAATTTTCTATAATTATTTTACTTAAAAATTCACTCTTTATTTTCTTTTCAAAAATCCAATTCTATATATTTTGATAACTCAGTGTACCAAAATATATTCAAGCAAATTATAGCATTCAATATTCTAATATAATTCATCACAGAAGATCAAATAATCATAACAGAAAATATTAAATAATCTAAATAAATGTTGAGGAATCCAGTTGGATCCCTCCAACCTGTTTTCCTACATCCATAGATGTTAGCACAATACCAATTCCACTTCGAGGTGGAATATCGCGGCATATGGGTTTTAAATATAATATCATCCTCTATTATGCGGCGCATAGGGTCTCATCCGCTATATAATGCGAGAAATCAATCATTCCAAGATATATTATATACTACTATATATAATATTGCACATCAAAACAATTCAATCATTCAATCAATTATTTAAATTTAACTATTTAAATCTAAACAACCCAGATGAGTGAGATTAACTCATCTTTGATTTTACTAGCAACCATTCCCAAATCCAGCTTACTTTCTTCTCAATTTTTAACCTTGTATAAATATTATATGATTTTATAAATATTCGAAATAAATTGAACAATCAATTGTTATTTATTAATTTAATCTAAAATAATAATTTGATTTTAAACTAATAATTTAAATTTTAAACAAATTTTCTTTTAATAAAATATTTTAGTGGCTAAAATAATTAAAAAGTTTATTAAATAGATTAATCACCCTAATACGTTATTTTTAGAATAACTAATAGCCTTGAAATGTGAATATGTATATTTATTTTTATGTTCTTCATTTAAAACTACATGCTTACTTATGAAATAAATCGATAGCCCAAAGTAAACCCTTATTTCTAAGTCTAAAATGTATATATATAAGTACACACACACACATATATATATATATATTAGCTTTTCTGTATATTTTTTTCTTTTCCATTCTAATTATAAATTCTTTAATATTTAAAACATCTATTTTCAAAATCCTATTTATATATTTATATTTACATTGACATTTCCTTACTGTATGTAAATTAGAACAAAATGGATTTTACATATTATTATTTTTTTGCTGTATACCTATATTTCTCTTATTGAAAATTAAATAAATAAATAAATCAATATTGCTTACTGTATATGAACTAAATCATATCGCCGATCGAGTCGCCTCCTCCCTATCGATCGCGACCTCGAAATTGCGAAACACGGCAGCCCTAAATCCATGCGCGCCACCAATACGAGCCCCCACTTCTTGCGAACTCCAGCCTTGTCTCGAAGCCGCCGACTACAACCCCCATCTTCTTCGAAACCATCGTGGTAAAACGTGCGACCCCAATTTCGTGCATGCTTGCTCGCGATTCCTATAGCAGGCTTGAGCTCGACCTAAAATCACGATGATGAAACGATGTGCTTCGAATGAGCTCGGCCATTACTGTTGATGGGGAATGGAGAGGAGACGGCTCGCGATCCCTCTAATCGTTCGAGCCGTGAATTTGATTTGAAGAAGGGAGGAAGAACAGATTAGATTTCGATTCGAATGCCCTCTTTTTTTCGTCCATTTTTTTTTCCTTTTTGAATCTGATTTAATTAGAGAGAGATGTTTGCTTCTGGTTTCGATTATAATTTCCGAAGAAAAGGCGGAGACAAGATAAGATGGTGGCGTCTTACGGAAAAAGGCTACAGTGTTTTTTGAAATGAAAGAAAAATTTATGATGTGAAATAATTACGGCTGTTGAGTAGATTTATTAAGAAATATTTTTATTTAAATTCCAAACGTCTCGATAAATGCCACTTAAAATTTCAAACTCCTATCGAGGCATGCTGCTAGGCGTTTATAATATTATACCCCTATTCCGAATGCAATGGAAAGGGTTTCAAGTGCTAATTCAATCGTATGGAGAAGACAGCTTTTGGACCCAGTTATTATATTAAATTTTCAACATAAATCTCAGCACGTTTATATATCGTACGCTCACATAACAACTCCGATCACTACGAAATTTGAAACCCGATAATAATAAAATACTACAGATCCAATGGAACTGGTTTCATCGAATTCCGAGAACTGTGCCTCGGAAGGCATTTTTAAATTCAATTTCACCGATAAAATTTCAAAAATGAACAAATCAGTGTTAAATTCAATTTTAAAACTTTTATTGTCCTCAACACTATCAATATAAATTTTACAAGCCTTCAAATTATTTTTAACAGGCTTAAAACTCCATATTCAACATTTTACCCAATTTCAAATTATTAAATTCAATAATTCAATTATCAAATAAAAAGTGATATTTGAATTCAAGTTAAAAATTAACTTTTAAATATTTAAAATCAATTAAATATTCTGATTTTAAATGCTCAAAAACTCCGAGTCGTCACAGATACACCTCGCCATATTCATAACTAATCCTGCCGATTTGCTTTATAACATTAACAAACCCTTGCAAGCTGATCCAAGTTATAAAGCATCAATAATTTTCCACACAAACGATAAAATAGTGCATTATCCTACATATTCACACACTACATATTATTAAATGCCTTAACATTGTTCAATAATCAAGATATAATGGCCCTTACCATTAATATCATCCCCTATGGGTCTAGGTTCATTTCGCATCTTCATAGGCGTTTAGACGTCTAAATTCTATTCAACGTCTGAATTTGGGTTCAGATGTCTGACTACCCGGTATCATTCTTATACGTATTCAGACATCTGAATTTATAATCAAATGCCTAGATCTTATTTTTGGATAATTCAATGTAAAATTTAAATGCCTATATGAAGTTGAATTTAAACTTTTTCCGTTCGTTATTTTCATTCAATTTTTTGGAAGTATGGCCTATTATCCAAATGTATGAATCGATTTTTCAAACATTTGAACAAAAATTTCAAACATCTGAAACAGGCTATTTTTGTGAAATTTCTTTTCTGTTTAGTTGTATTTTATTTCAAATATTTGGTCCTTAATTTCATGCACCTAAATTATTATTTAAAGTTTTTGGACGTTTTATTGAATTTTAAAATATTATTTTATATTCTGTTCATTCTAGACAACATTTTATTTATGTTTGTTTGGTCATAGCTGCATTGATTTAATTACAGTTTTACCTATGTTTTCAGCATTATTTTACCTTAACCCGTTTCCAAACAATAATTATACTTTTTATATTTCATTTATTTTATATAATAATCCTATTCAATTTCATAAGATTTATTCAATCACTGTTTATTTTTTCTATTTATACTCTTCTTATTTAACAATAGAGGTATCATTCAACCTCAATAGCCAATTATCAATCCAAATATAAGAATGAAGGCCTCATTTCAACCTCAGTCGCCAATTAACATTCTAACCCTGACATCAACCTTTATATTTCAATTCAATCTATTATTCATTCTTTATTCATAATAACCTGGAATATAATAATCAAATAGAAGCATATATAGTATCATATATATAGTAAACATATCTAAACTCATAGTTTATCCTAGCTACTCCCAAATCCAAGTGAAATCTCTTCTCTCTCCACTATCCACATCTTCTCTAATTGTCTAAACTCCTTGAACAATTAAAATTTAGGAAATTTGAGTAGATCTCTTTGTTCTCTTATGTTTAGACTTTTATTTTATGGAATTTGATCGAGAATTGGATACTTGATTTTGAATTTAGATTTTAGATCTAGGGTTTGTTAGTGAAGGCTGAGAATGAAAGGAACGTATTATTCTATTTGTAACAAGCAGGTATATAAATACCCTAATTAGTATAATGTGTGGTTTTCCAGCTTAATTTATTATTATAATTGTATCTTCTTAACCATATGTCCATTTTAAACATATTTATAATGAAACCCAATTAGAAATATGCTATATGAAATAATGTAAGTTTTATTACTTAAGTCTTTAAGAAGAAATAGAATGCAGATGTAAAGGTTGGGACCTACAAAGAGAGGCTAGCCGTGAAAGGTTTTCATCGGATTTAAGGTGTTGATTATGATGGAATATTTTCACTCACATATACGCTAAAGTCCATTCAATGTTACTCGCCATTGTCACTTACTATGACTATAAAATAAGACAAATATACATCAAAATTACCTTTCTAAATGGTGAATTGGAAGAAATAGTGTACATGTCATAGCATAAGGATTTCGAGGTTAGTGGGAGCGCCAAAAAGGCTTGATGATGTTGAGATCAATATATGGTCTTAAATAAACTTCAAGAGTTGGAGCAAGTGTTTTGATAAAGCGATCAAACAGTTTAATTTTTATCAAAACATAGAGGAACTGTGTGTACAAAGGAAAGAACAAGGAAGCATTATAATGCTTATCGTTCTATATGTCATGATATACTCTTGATTGGCAACAATGTACTGGTGTTGTAATCAATGAAAGCTTGGTTGTCTAAGTATTTCTCGATGAAAGATTTGAATAAAGCAACCTTTATACTCGGTATAAGGATCTATAGAGAGTTCCAAGAGGTTGTTAGGATTGCCTTATCCTTATACGTAGATACCCTACTAAAGCACTTTAGTATGGAACATTCTAAGTGTGGAAATATTCTAATGCAACTAAGAAACCTTTTGAAGAAGGATGCTCCACATATTGATGAGGAGAAAAAGCATATGAAACTGAATCCATATGCATTAGCAATCTGATCCATATCCAAGATCAGATATCGTCTTTGCTTTAGGAAGCATAAGCCAATATCAATCAAATCAAGGAGAAAAACATTGGACCATAGTAAAATGTATTCTCAAGTATTTGCGAGATATTAGAGACTTATTCCTAATACATGGGAATGAAGAACACCTTATGAAGGGGTATGCAAATGCAAGCTTCCATATAGGTATCGATGATAGTAAATCAGTGTCATGTTATGTGTTTCAACCAAGATATAATAGTTGACTAAATTATGGAGCTGAATAGATTACCCTAAATGAAGCAACGAAAGAAGATACCTGGATACGTAAATTTATAACGTAGCTATAGTGATTCCAAATTTCTAGAATCCTATGACATTGTTTAAGGATAACAATGCGGCGGTGCAAATCATGATCGCGAAAGAACCTAGAGTCCACAAGAAGTAAAGACTCATATTCCAAATGTTCCACATGATAAGGTAGTTTATCAATTATGGAGATGTAACGACCAAGCGATTTTCGACCCTCGAAAATCGACACTAATACATCCACTATATAGAGTGCTGAGCAATCGGGCGTCGGAAATACCAGGTTGTTATGGTTAAGAAGAAAAAGAGATAGAAGAAGAAAACCAAAATAACAGCACAGAATCTCATAATCAAAGCGGAAAAAAACATAATATACAATAACAGTAGTCTGTACAAGGAAAGATATAACTGTTAATATACATACAGATTATCAGAGTACAACATCAATAATAAATCTGGAATGTTATAATAACTGGTCCTCAACTGCTAACTATGCAGCCAATAATACACAGCGGAACATAATCAAATACGTGCAATACGTCTCTGCCATCCAGCTCATCTTCGGAGCTCTAAAGCTTCCTAACTTGAAAACTATAATACTCGGTCTAACTCGAGCATTACAATAAAGTAACACACGAGTCAGGATGGAAACCAGCATGAGTAAAACCAACTTATTTGAAATACTTAAGTTATAAAATCTTTTGAAAACCAAGGTAACTCGTACAAATATGATGAGTTTTCATCTGATTATAACCAAGACACTTTACAGAAATCCATCGATATTATAATAATGTCTAAGTGCAATTACTTATTTAAAATAGTCGAATTTGTTAGTCCAAATTCAGCATATCATGCTCTACAATCAAAACCGTAAAGATTCGTAGTGATTTTCAAATCGAAGTGGTTCCGGATAACACTAATATCCGATTTCGGTCTCTTCGAATCCAAGCAATAAATTTAAAGGGGTAAACTATCTAAATAAAAATTTATATCTAGGGTGACAATATCCTCATATGGGAATTTATTATGTATGTTTATTTCAAACAAAACGTTTCATCATTTTTATCTAATTATTTTAACTTGTCTGACCATTTGATGGCACAGACAAGGACAATTGAAATAAATATCCAATAGATTTAAGCCGAGATATAGATTATTAGCTAATTTAATGATTAATAACCAATATCAAATAATTCACTCATCAAGATTTAATTTGCTTTGATTAACCATATACATTTATATTTAAGTCCAAATTAATTTCAATTTAAAGAAATTATGTAAAAAAATAATTTATTTTTAGTTAATTAAAATTAACACTCTATTTAATATCTAATTTGTTAATTTTCATAAGTTTTGAGTCAAATAATAATAGTATAATTAATTACCCATTAAATTATAAAATATCATTGAGCTTTAAATTATGGATTTAAAATGACAATAGATTTTTGGAAAAAGTATAAAAGAAAATATAAATTATCATATAAATAAATACATAAGTTCCATTCCTTCTCTTTATTTTTTTCTCTTTCTCTTTCTCTCTTTTCCTTTCTCTTTTTTTTTTCTTTCTTTTCTTCCTTCAGCCCATTTTCCTCACCCGTCCCATTCTTTCCCTTCCCTTTCTTCCAGTTCTTTCATCCCCTTCTTCTTTTCTTGCTTCCTTTCCTAGTTCCTGAATTGTGCACGAAGTCGTGCATGTATCTATGCACCCACAACCAACCTTCGAGCATCCAACCTTACTGTCGATCGACCCCACAAATCACCCTCGACTTCTCTGCCACATTCATCCACCTGAAACCACGAACGAGACTCTCGTTCAAAAATTGAACACCCAACCCAAACATGGAACAAAGCCTGCCCATTCAATCAACTCACCTAGCCACTACACAACGTCGATCATCGCCAAACCACCAGGACCGCCACATTTTAAATTTTAAATTATCTTTAAACAAACATATTGTGTTTGAAACTCAAAGCCTAATAGTGACTAGATAAAGATATATTGAATTTTTGTTTATTTCCAAACTCTGTAATTAAGAAAACAGAGAAGACCAGGAAAATCTAACATGCACAGAACAAACACACACACATATATATATATATACACACACGAGATTCACACTTATAAATACACATGCAAAGCACAATTTAATCCAAGAATCACATGCACAGATCTTAGTTTACCTAAACTTTTAGAAAATGTGTTTACTCACCAGTTAGAGTTTGAAAAAGATGCTAAAAAAATGGAAAGCCTTGATAAAAACTTGAATCTGGAAACTAAAATTTTTGATTTGAATTGCAAAAGAAAATGCTTTGAACCTGAGGTGAATGAATTGCCTACTGATCTTTCTCTTGTTTGCTTACAAATTAGAGTAGTTGTACTTGAATTTGATCTTGCTTTTAGATTTTGAATTTGTAGAGAAGATTGCTTTGCTTGTTACAGATGTTTGAATCTGAGAAAAACTTCTTTGCTGATTTAAGTTTTAGTTACAGATTTTATTTCTTTCCTTGATTTTAGAATGAGGATAGGAAAAGAAATGAAGAGAATAGATATATGTTTATATAGATTAAATTTAGTTTTTATTATTAAAAATAAAAGAAAATGAAAATAAAATGACACTTGTTAAAAGATTTAACACTTGTCTTTAACTACATTTAATTCATTTACACATATTATTAAGGAGATTCATGAGCTAACACATGTAAATTTGCATGCATTAATTAATTTTTTTTAAATGTTTATAAAGCTTTTGTATTTATTTACTAATTAATAAATACTTTTCTAAATATATATATATATAAATAAAATTCTTTTAAAGAAAATAAAATAAAAACTAATTATATTCAAAATAAAATCATATACAATATATTTTTAAGCCAAACTATATTTAAGATATACTTCTTTTAAATTTTCAAATTCAAATTCAAATTCAAATCTAATTTAAAAATAAATTTAAAAATCAATTCAAACACTACATATATATTTTAAATAAACCTAAATTCAATTTGTAATTAATAATTCTATTTAAAAATTTATTTATCTATATTCAAAAACAACCCATTATCATTATTGTTTGAAAATAACAATTTTATCAATTTAAAATAATTTATAATGAGGATTATCACATTTAATTTTGCTTGAAATTTCTGGGATATCACATTCCTCCCCCTTTGAATCTTTTCGGCCTCGAAAAGGAACGAAGCCAGAATTTATTAAAATACTTAATATTAGTTAAATCACTTTAAAATCTATATAATATTGCCAGAATAGTTTTATAAAAATATCATTTTATAACTCGATGTTTCAACAAGTCCGTCCTCGTTCTCACAGAAATTCGGTCATACTTTGATCAGGCGTAAGACTAAAAATCTATAAGTACTTGGTAAACCCCTTTCAACACCCAATGAAATACTTGGAAAATAATTTTATTGAAAATATAGAAAACATTTTTGAAAATAGAGGAAACATCTTTAGTGAGAATGCTCTGGTAATCATCACCCTTATACATGGTCGCAGTTAACCCGATGGTTACATTTCCATACCGGCAAAATCTATAGATAACTGTAGGCACTCTGCGCCCCTCGATTACACCATGGAACCCGCTACAGATCGTAGCTACATCTGGGGTACGCTGCTATTGCAGCAAAAACCCATATAACTATAGGCATCAGCGCCCTCGCATTTCGCTACCAAAAAATGAAAATTCTCCACTCCACTTGACCATAGATCGCAGTCTACCGATGTTACGTTGCCTTCCCGGTAAAATCAAGCGTAGACCATCGACACTCACTTCCACACGATTTCCGCTATGGTCCATAGTAGATCGCAGCGACATCGAGTTACACTGTCGTCACAGCATAACCCAAATGCCTCTGTAGGCATCAGCACCCTCGACTTTCGCTGCCCAATAATCCTCAGGAACTTCAGTTTGTCCGGACTTCCTCACAGAATCCACTTTAGAACCTCCCCCCTTTGAGGCTCAAGGCGGGTACCAACCTATAGTACTCCTGAGAAGTTCATTTCAAGGGAGTGCCTTTTTCTCCAGAGCCATTTTCATAACACTTTATACTTTACACATATAGTATCTTCCAAATCATACACCTAGTATGAATCCCATATAAATCTTCTTTTCTCAAAATTTATTATCCCAAAATCGATAATTCTCAATTAGGCTTTCCAAATTTCCAAAACTGGTTTTTCTCCAAAAATCAAAAGCCTTTCCAAAATCCATAGGTTACAAAAACATTTTCTTCGAAATCATTCTCATAAGATCCTTCCTATATATAGATATATATAACTTTGAAAATCTTTGGATCACTACATACTTGTATAAATTCCCGTTTTATACTTCAAATACTGTTCAAAAATCCTTTTCTTCCGGTAATAGACTCAATAAGTGGAGATTTACCTTATATAACAAAGATATATAATTTTGTTTATTCCAAATCAAATATTCAAATTTGACTACTCTTTTATAAAGTTATTAACCATATTACTTTCTTTATAAAGTGAACCTCGTTTCATCATTCATTTTCAAAATATACCCTTCCATTTCAAAATCATTTTACAGTTTTCATCCAAAAATTTCCGATATCAATTTCATTCAACCCCGTACGATGTACTCATATCATCTGTATACAATATCAATCTGATCGCTCACTCAATCACACAGTTTCTCTTCCTTACTAGTATCATCCACCCGACTTCCTAGTGCGGACTCAAAGAAACCGTCATTCTCCTTGCATAGCCTAACTATGATAGAGAATTTTCAGAACTAATCAAAAATCCATATCCAAGTTCGCCGTTGAAAATCAAATGAAAGATCCCAAATCGGATCGATATCACTATCTCAAAATTCTGTGCTCGAATCTGGATCAAATCACTATGCGAATAGAATAATATACGTACATCCTACGTTATCTTCATTGATTATTAGCTAAATCAATTTCTCCTTTCTATTCACATTCACTTTACTTTCTATCCACTTACTCACAATTGTTTCAATTCCATTTAGATTATGACTTTAATCCTTATCTCAATTGGTAAATAATCATAAATAGTTTGTACTCTGACCAACTTAAATTTAGAAAATAGCTTGAAAAGTTAAAAATAGATAAGTAGTTTAAAAATAATTATTAGTTTATAAAATAGTTAAGTAATTGTAAAATAGTAATTAGTTATAAAGTAGTTGAAAAATTGTTAAATAGTTCCAAAAATTATTGTAAAATAAGTATAAAATAGTTTGGCTTTTAAAAAGAAAGATTGTATATAGTAAATAGCTTGGAAAAATAGACTTAAGAAAACTTATATTAAAATAATTTGTTTGAAAATAGTTCAGAGCCAAACTGTTCCACTACCCAATCTTTATTTCAATCAATTCAATTTTAAATTCCACTTCCTCTTAACATTGATTCAATCTCAAATCAATTTAAACAACTTCAATTTCCACTCCAAATTTGACTTTATTCCACTTCGATTTCAATCTCAATTCATTTCAACTCCAGTTTGAACTAATCCAAATTCAAGTTGAATTAACCTCGATCCTTTCTAGATTCAATTCAAATTCCATTTGAATTTGAAACTATTCAACTTTAATCACAATTCCAAATTATTCAAACCAAATTTCAATTTGAACTAATTTCAAATTCAATTTCACTTTAAATCATCTCAAATTATATAAATTCGAGTTAAATTTTCAAATGTTGGTTTAACCTCTTAAACCAAATTAACCTTTATTTATAGTCTTTAAACAATTCGATTCTGAGTCAAAATTTCAAAATTCCATTTTAAATTATCTTTACTTAACTTATTTCAAAGGTCAAATAAGAGTTCAAAACAATTTTATCTTTAAAAATTCAATTTATTACCCAATTTTATCTTCCAACTTTGAAACCGATTCTTAAACAATTTTAATTTACAAATTCAATTCTTAACATTCAAATCTTAAGTTCAAAGTAATTCCATGTCCTTAATTTCAAGTTAAAGTTTAATTTCCCTTTTATCTCATTAATGGATATATTACCACACTCTATTTCTTCATCGTTTAAACAAATCCAATTCACAGTTTTAAGATTATTAATAACAATAGGATAATATTATCCAAATTATTTTAAAACATCCATCCATTACCAATTTTCAGATCTCAAACCCATTTTGAGATCACATAAACCCCCAATTCAAATCAACCATTTAACTTCCAAAGTTAAATCCCAATTTCATCTTGAAATTTCCAAATCAGGTTGTTCATTCAAACTTATTTAACTTCTTCTAAGTTAAATTCAATTTAATCCCATTAATCCCACTCAAAATTTGAATTCTTTATTTCAAAATTCAAATTTCTATCACTTAAAAGTTCAAAAAAAACTTATTTTACTTTGGGTTTTTACTTCACACTTCAGGGAAAATCAAAACTCATCACTTTAGTGTTTATTTCAAATCATATTTGATATTATGTATCTCCACACATATATACATATTTACTTCTTGGCCCACCAAGCCAAATTTTTAAAATTTAAACCACCTTTGGTTTTAATTCAAAACAAATTCCTTTAAAATTTTCAAACAACTTTCTATTTTTAAAATAAGATTATATTCAAAAATAGTCTGAATAATATTACTCATCATTTCTTTTACATTTTTGAAAACAATTTCAAATGTTACTAGACTTAGGATTCAAAACTTCATAATTGAAAACCTACTTCAATTTATAAGTTATACTTATCTAAAATTTTCTTGCCTAAAACATTTTCATTTTGCTTTATCAATGTTTACCAGAAAATAACATCCCATTATTAAACACAATAACCATTCTATATTCTGGTTTGAAACCAATTCTAATTCATCTTATCTGTATAGTTCATTTATTTAATTCCATATCCAACAACTAATTTTATTTATGTATTGGGAAAGACTATTTCTTTATATATCAAAAGATAAACTTATATAAAAATCATTTCTAAAACCATTTAAAATCTTTATATAAGAAAATAACAAGTACGCTCTCATATATAAACACACACACACACACAACTCATTCTAGGGTGCCATTGACCCTATCCTTCATGAGTATCCCCCTCTAGAGCCATGGTTTTCGCTTCACCTTCGGCTCTGATACCAAATGTAACGACTCGAAATTTTCAATCCCGAAAATTCCAGATAGTTAGGAAAAGAAGAAAAGAGATAGAAGAAGAAATAGAAATGAAACACAAAATCTCACATTCATAGTGGATAAAAATATAATATCAAATAAAATAACAGTTATACAAAGAAAAACTGTATCGGTTAATATACATTAATACATCAGAGTTACAACATTTACACAATCACTGGACAGTTAAGATTAACTTGTTCCAGATAAACTACACTATATCACAACGGAATACACTCCATAGTTCCCGCCATCCAGCTCGCCACCTGAGCTCCAGAACGTCCTTATCTAAAAATCTGAAATACTCGGTCTAACCCGAGCATTACATCAAAGTAACACCCAGGTCAGGCTGGAAACCAGTGTGAGTAAACTCATTTAACAAGAAATAGCAATGCATAAAGACTATTTAAAACCCGAGTAACTCATACTTCTTTACAAGTTCACAATTTGTTAGTCAATGCTTATTTCACAAATCAATCCCTTAGTTTCAAGGTCCATATTATTCCATTCCAACCTATTAATTTTGCATATCAATCTATAAAGAATCATTGTAGGTTACAAAGCGAAGTGGGTTCGGGTATTTACTGATACCCGACCCCAATCTCTTCGAATTCAATACCATCATAGTCCAAGTTATTCAATTGAATTACAATTCGTCTTTAAATACAGGATGTCACTTTTTACACAGCAATTCATCATTGATAGATAATCACATTATCACTGTCCATCCAAACATATCATATCAAAAAAACATTTCATATCAGAGATATCAACCAATTCAAGGCATTGAACATCATTCAATCATTCATAAGCAAGATTGATCACTCCCAAAATTAATTTAATTTATCTCTAATTAAATTAATTACTAATCTTTAATCACTCAGATTACCTTTACTTAACATTAATTGATTACAAACCAATTAATTAATCATCTTTTTAATTATCCATCTTAATTAATCACCCTTGACTAATTATCCTTTAATTACAATAAGTAATTAACTCTTAATTAATTTCACAAATTAATTAACCTTTACTCCTCACATTAAATAATTCCTAAATTACTCTTATAAAGTAATTAACAATGATTTACTACCTTTATCCTTAATTAATTACTCAAATTAATTATCCTATAATCACTTACATTGATTAATTATCTTTTAATTGATCACACTCATTAATTAACTAACTCTTGATTGGTTTCCTTAATCAATCTATCCGTAATTAATTACTCTTAAGTAATTAATCCTTAATTACTTCCATTAAGTAATTTTCCTTTAATTAATTACATTCAGTAATTACCCATTAATTACTTACACTAAGTAATTACACTTATAAATTAAGTATTTATACTAAATCAATCGTCAAGTGATTATCTTTAATTAATTAAAGAATTAATTAACTTAAATTGATCACATTCATTTTATTAATTATAATTGAGTAATTCATCCCTTAATTACCTTATAAAACATTTGATTAATCTTTAATTACAGATTAATTATTCTTTAACTATTAATTAAAAAACCTTAATTATTAATTAATAAACCTTAATTATCAATTAATAAAACTTAATAACAAATTAATTAATCCTTAATTATCAGTTAATTAATCCCTAATTGTTTAATTAATCTCTAATTGCAATTTAATTAATCCTTTATTACAATTTAATTACTCCTTAATTACTTAATTAATTAACCTCTAATTATAAATTAATTAACCTTAATTATAAATTAATTAACCTTAATTATAAATTAATTAACCTTAATTATAAATTAATTAACCTTAATTATAAATTAATTAACCTTAATTACTTAATTAATCAATTCTTAATTATCAATTAATTAATCTCTAATTAATTAATTATAATCTTTAATTATAAATTTATTAATCCTTAATCACTTTTAATTAAATTAATTACTCTTAATTATAATTAATTACTTCATTTAATTAATTAGTCATTAATTATCAAAATCTTGATTAACTTTTAAGATAAAACTTTATCTTAATTACGTAACTTTAATTAATACATGTTTTTTTTAAACATTTCATCCTTTTAATTTACGTAAATACTTTTGAAAATTAAATTTCTAAAACACTTCAGCATTTCTCAAATTTTAAGTTAACAAATCATAAAACTTCTTAATCAAAATAGTTTAAAAGCATTTATCATAAAATAGTTTAAACCAGTTTTTAATTTAAATTTAAAACTTGTCTTTCAAAACATTTTAAAACATGTTCAAACTTCTACTTCGGGTTCAACCCGACCCTGGCACGAGCCTGTCTCGAGTTTTCCACCTTCCACCATTTTTTTGCAAAAACTTTGCTAAATTTTTAAAACTTGAAAACAACTTTCACTCACAAATACAATCCGAGTTTTAACTCGAGTCTTTCTTCCTTCCTAAATACTCGAGGGCATCTTCGAGTCGACCACGCTCACAAACCACTGACACACCCAACGTCACGGTGCACGTGCACCGACGCTCCAGTAGTTTCCGACCACCCACTATACTTCCGGCCTATCGACGATCGCCTCAACAACGAATCCCGATCACCCAAACATGATCATAAGCCCACGATCAAAAATTGGCAAACTCGAGCAACCTGGAACCTAAACCGCTGCCTGAAACTACCCCGCATCCAAGTCACCGACCACCGGAGCCTCCCAAACTCCGGCCACACCTCCACGAACCTTCCACGCAGCCATCCTTCAAACACAATGCGACTCGATGCCTCATAGATGCCGCAGCAACCCAGACTACACCCTCGACCCATTTTAGGGTTTAAAACCTAAATCGACCCTCCGCCGACGCCATGGCGGCCTACCACCCACCTACCATTTTTGCCATGACCATCGAACTTCCAGCCACCTCCAGTCGAAACCCCGACCACCAGAGATTGCCCAGTTACCAGAACTTGCCCAATATCACTTTTCTAGTCATCACCGCAAAGCTACGTCAATCCCAAACAAAAATTCATGATTTTTACTTTAAAAATCATAATTTCAAAGAATATTTAAGTTATATAATTGGATCCGCAAATTATGATATTTGATTTTAACCTATGTTTAAAACTTCTACTGTACTATCTTGATTCCAGAAGATTTTCAAACTTACTTTGCTTAAATAAATTTTAAACTTTAAATTATGTTTAAACAAACACATTGTGTTTGAAACTCAAAGCCTAACGGTGACGAGATAAAGATATATTGAATTTTGGTTTACTTCCAAACTATGTACTTATGAAAACAGATAAGAAAGGTCAAATCCAACATGCACAGAACAAACACATATATATATATACAAAGATTCACACTTATAAATACACATGCAAAGCACAATTTAATCCAAGAATCACATGCACAGATCTTAGTTTACTTAAACTTTTAGAATATGTGTTTACGCACTAGTTAGAGTTTGAAGCAGATGCTAAAAAAACTGGAAAGCCTTGATAAAAACTTGAATCTGGAAACTAGAAATTTTGATTTGAATTACAGAAGAAAATGCTTTGAACCCGAGGTGAATGATTTGCCTACTGATCTTTCTCTTGTTTGCTTACAAATTAGAGTAGTTGTACTTGAATTTGATCTTCCTTTTAGACTTTGAATTTGTAGAGAAGATTTCATTGCTTGTTACAGATGTTTGAATCTGAGAAAAACTTCTTTGTTGGTTTAAGTTTTAGTTACAGATTTTATTTATTTTCTTGATTTTAGAATGAAGATAGGAAAAGAAAATGAAGAGAATAGATATATGTTTATATAGATTAAATTTAGTTGTTATTATTAAAAATAAAAGAAAATGAAAATAAAATGACATTTGTTAAAATATTTAACACTTGTCTTTAACTACATTTAATTCATTTACACATGTTATTAAGGAGATTCATGAGCTAACAAATGTAAATTTGCATGCATTAATTAATTTTTTTTAAATGTTTATAAAGCTTTTGTATTTATTTACTAATTAATAAATACTTTTCTAAACATATATTTAAATAAAATTCTTTTAAAGAATATAAAATAAAAACCAATTATATTCAAAATAAAATCATATATAATATATTTTTAAACTAAACTATATTTAAGATATACTTCTTTTAAATTTTCAAATTCAAATTCAAATCTAATTTAAAAATCAAATTTAAAAATCAATTCAAATAATACATATACATTTTAAATAAACCCATATTCAATTTGTAATTAATAATTCGATTTAAAAATTTATTTATCTATATTTAAAAACAACCCATTATCATTATTATTTGAAAATAACAATTTTATCAATTTAAAATAATTTATAATGAGGATTATCACATTTTATTTTGCTTGAAATTTCCGGGATATCACAGCAACACAAAAATCAACAAACTACAGATTAGTTTGAGTGAGAGGAGAATCCAAATCCGACGCTAAAAAAATTCCATACGTAAACAAATAATTCTCATAGAAAAAATAGAAAATTATGCAATTGCAAAATATATAAGAGGCTTGTCTAGTGTTTGCATAGGCTTGGTCTTGAGGTGGTTTTGGTTTGGTCTAGGCTAGGTTTGGGTTAGGTGGGTTCGGCCATCATCTCTACGGCAAGGCTCACGGCTAGGAAGGCAAAAGGAAGGGGAGGCAATGGGTTGTGCTCGGCTATGGGGAGGCTATTTGGTGATTGTGGTCAGTTTTGGACAGGGAAGAAGTCACGGCTAGGGTTTGGAAGAGGAAGGTCTATGGTTTTGAGAATAGGTGGAGAATAGGAGAGAAGAGAAGAAGGTGAGAGGTAGGTGTGGCCAAAATTTTGTAGAGGAGAGGAGTGGTGAAAAAGGAGATCTAGGATTTGGAAAGAGGAGAAAGAAGTAGGAGAAGAATACTTACATTTTTCTGTGGAGGCTCAAATGAATGGATGGAGGCTAGCCAAAACCCTAGGAGATTACATATAAGCTTTCATCTAACTAAAGGGTTTCTAGCCCAAATGGTCTAAGCCCAAACAAATCATAAAAATAAAATAGAAGTTGTAGGGAAAATAACTGCGTGTAATACACTGAAAATAACAAATTTAGAGAAGTAAAAAATCAGAATTTTACATAATGAAAAATAGGAAAAAAGTTAGAATTAAACCCAGCTTCATAAAGAAAGAATAGAATTCAAAATTTCATAATTAAAATTTTCAACAAGAAGTCAAACTTTAACCAAAGTTGACCAAAAATTTAAAATTTTAAAAAAATCTTTATTTTGTTAAATTTGGAAAAACATTTTACATCAAATCCCAAAATTATATATTAAAATTCCAAATTTATCAATTTTAAAATAATTAAATTCAAAGTTTCAATTAAAATTTTCATTTAAAATATGCTAAAATATTGCAGGTTGTTACACTCTCCCCCACTCAAAACTTTTCGCCCTCAAAAAGGAACGAGACATAGAAAACAAAGAAGGATAAGGTAGGATAACAAATAGTACTGGAACAAACAATTTCGAATTCGAAGCGCGAATGCTCTCTTCCGTTTCCCAAGTACAGTCCCGATCATCAGTGCTCTATTGCACTTCGACTAGGTTGATAGATTTTCTTCAAAGCTGCTTCATACCTCTACCGATAATACGAAGTGGCTTCCTCTCGATAGTAAGATTTGGCTCAACATCCAAACTCTCGAGAGCAGAAGGCTGGATAACCGAAGATGGATCATGAAGGTACCTACGAAGATGCGAAACCTGGAACACATTATGCGCTCCAGGAATTTTTTCGGGCAAATCCAAGTGATAAGCTAAGGGACCAATTCTCTCTAGGATGCGAAAAGGACCAATAAACCTAGGAGAGAGCTTCCCTCTCCGACCAAAACGAATCACATTTCTTAATGGAGAAACCTTAAGGAAAACCTGATCACCAACAGAAAACTCCAAACTCCTCCTACGCCTGTTTGCATACTTCTTCTGTATATCTTGAGCAATCCTCATCTTTTTTCTAATCTCTTCAACCTTCTCAGATGCTTCTAAAATCATACCGAGACCATGAACCAAACGATTACTGGATTCAATCCAACAAGATGTAGATTTGCAAGGTCGTCCATAAAGAGCAGCAAATGGAACCATTTTGATACTAGCCTGAATTCAAAAGATGGAATAAGATAGATAAATGTTTATGACAACCTTAAGCAGATAATTGAGATTATACCGGATAAATATTGTCATTGGTGAATTCAATGAGATGGAGATGATCTTTCCAAGATCCTCCATAATCAAGGACGTAGGCATGAAGAAGATCTTCTGGAATCCGATTCACCCTTTTCGTTTGACCGTTGGTCTGTGGATGGTAAGCAGTGCTCAGATTCAGACAAGTACCGAAAGATTCTTGAAAAGCTTTTCAAAACTGACTGGCAAAGATGGGGTCTCCATCACAAACAGTACTGACTGGAACACCATGAAGGCGCATAATCTCTTTCATATAAATCTCAGCCAAACTAGAAGCAGAATGGTTAGATCTAACCGGAATGGAATGTGCTGACTTGGTCAATCTATCCACAATAACCCAAATACTTTCATTACCCCTTCTAGTCCTTGGTAATCCATCAATGAAATCCATAGGAACTTGTTCCCATTTCCAATTGGGAATCTCAAGGGGTTGCAACAGTCCAGTGGCTTTCTGATGATCAGCCTTAACCTGCTAACAAGTCGCACATCTACTAACAAAGAGGGAGATATCACACTTCATACCACTCCACCAATACAACTTCTTTATATCATGGTACATCTTCGTCACACCTGGATGAACAGAAAGTCTGGACTGATGATTTTCCCAAAGTAACTCTTGTCTTAATCCATCGACATTCGAGACACAAATCCGATTATTAATCCTCAAAATCCCTCTATCATCAATCTGAGCTACACTTCCATCTAAGCCACTACCACCAACTCTATTACAAACATTCTCCTTAATAAGCCTAATTATCCTATCCTCATCCTGCTTAGCAATAACACGGTCTATAAGAGGAGAAGAAACAACAAGCTGACATAACATCGCCTTCTTCCGACTCAAAGTATCAGCTACAACATTAGCTTTCCTTGGGGTATAGTTGATGTCGAGGTCATAAGAAGCTAGAAAATCAAGCCACCTAACTTGTCTCAGATTCAAGTCCTTCTGGGTGAAGATATATTTCAAAGATTTGTGATTCGTAAAGAGCTCAAATTTAGTTCCCAAAAAGTGATGTCTCCAAAGCTTCAAAGCAAAAACTACGGCGAGTAATTCCAAATCATGGGCTGCATAACTGGCTTTATGGGTCTTCAACTGACAAATGGAATAAGCAATAGCCTTCCCAACCTACATCAGAACAGCTCCCAAACCTTCACGACTGGCATCAATGTATACCGTTAATCCCTCATTTCCATTTGGAATGATAAGAATTGGTACGGAAGTAAGCTTACGCTTCAACTCTTTAAATGCAGCTTCACACTTATCATTCCATCTAAACTTAGCATTCTTTCGAGTTAGAGCGGTGAGAGGTGCAACAATCCGAGCAAGATTCTCAATGAATCTTCGATAATAACCGACAAGGCCCAGAAAACTATGGATATCAGATAGAGTCCTAGGAGTTTCCCAATCCTAAAACAGAATAGGGAAAATAAGAACCAAGGAGGAGATAGAACAACTAATGTTACAAAGGAAAGAAGAGAAGATAGACTTACATTGATCGCAGCGATCTTAACTGGGATCAAAAGAAACTCCATCACCAAAAATAATATGTCCAAGAAATCGGACTTCATCTTTCCAGAAATGGCATTTCGATAATTTAGCTTTCAACTGATGACTTTTGAGAGTCCCCAGAGCAAAGTCTAAATGGATCTCGTGCTCTGCCTTAGACTTAGAGAAAACAAGGATATCATCGATGAAAACTAGAACAAACTTATTAAGAACATCACGGAAAACCTGGTTCATAAGATCGACAAAGAAAGCTAGGGCATTAGTCAAACCAAAAGGAATGACTAGCCACTTAAAGAAACCATCCTCAGAATGGAAAGCGGTTTTAGGAATACTTTCCTCGGCAATTCTGAGCTGGTGGAAACCGGTAGCAAGATCAAGCTGAGAGAATACAGTAGTGCCACATAGTTACTCGAACATATCATTAATGCGAGGCACGGGATATCTATTTTTCATAGTGAGCTTGTTCTATAATCAACACACATCATCAAAGATCTATCAGACTTTGTGACAAAAACCACTACTACTCCCCATTCAGAATGACTGGGTCTGATCAAACCTTTGGAGAACAAGTCTTCGATTTGCTTCCTCAACTCAACCTTCTCACGGGGTTCCATTCTTCAAAGAGGAAGAACTACATGTGGAGCACCAGGAAAGAGATTAATATGGAATTAAATTTCCCGTTTAGGTGGTAAAGAAGTGACTTCACCAAATACATCGAAATAGAGTTTGACCATAGGAGTAGAATCAAGATCACTAGGGGAAGAATCAAAGGAATAAATAAAATTGCCTGCATACTCCTGAGGCATGCGGCACTGAATCACCAAAAGATCAACCTTATCACCAACAAGAGAAACAGTACGGGCTTTACAAGAAATAACAGCTTCATGCTTCTTCAACCAGTCTCCTCCAAGCAGTAGATCAAAAGCTCGAAACCAAGAACGTAGAAATCACCAGAAAAACGATAACTAGAATGGAAGAGTTTCACATTGTTACAAATCCTACTAAGGTTCGCGGGACCACCAATAGGATTAGTAACATACAAAGGTACAGTCGCACACTCAGGTGAAACGATATGCTCAAACTTATCACAAAGATCCACAGAAATGAAACTATGCGAAGCTCTAGTGTCAAATAAAACACGAACAGGAAGATTAAACAAGGTAAAGGTGCTCTGGAGAGTACCTTGGGTATCACTAAGAGCAGGTGCCATGGATGAAGTAACTGCAAAGATACCAGATGGCTTGCCCTTCTACTGAGTAGGACAATGATAAAGGAAAAGATAGAAAAAAAAGACCCGACTAGACTGGAAATCCTAATCAAAGAATTCTATAAAACAAGATAGATTCGAAAAGAAGGAAAATCCTAAGAAAAAGAATTTTAAAACAAGAATTTTTTTATATATATCCAAAATAATCCTTTAAAATCATTTTATACTTAAAATATGTTCTTCCAAAAAGAATGATGATAAGATTGATTTTACTCATTCTAGGATATTTCTACCCTATCTCTAATGAGTTTTTGCCCCGCATGCTAAGTTTGCCTAAAACCAAAGTTCTGATACCAACTGTAACATCTGACCATTTTGGACCATTCGAATTGACAATAAACCTCACATGTCTGACTTGAATAATTCAAAACAACAGATTGTTAATAAAAGTTGGGGCAAATAAAATCAATCACAGACACAGAATATTAGAATAATTTCGCAGGGGAGTATATAAACATAGGAGTTCATGAAGCTCCTAGATACAAAGTTTCAAAACCAATACATAATGCCAGATCTGGAAACAAATACTTGTAAAATTAGATACATAAGTTTCTACTACAAAGCACCAGTGGCATGGAAATAACTGTAATGAAATATCAAGTAGCCGGCTAACTCTAATGGATCTCTAGCTCCGAAAGAGGATCAACCGAAACTGTGAAACTCAGGCTGACCCGAGCGTAAAGCAAAACACAAAACACTCGAGTCAGGACATACATACTTATAAAATGTAAATCAACTCAAGTGAACTGTTAAAGAAATGCATCAGTAACTTAAAGGATGCTTGGGATCGCCCATCCTCTAAGGATCCGTTAAACTATCTACTATATAGTAATATACGCTATTATAATAATGTCTAAAGTAAAGTATACTATTTAAAAATAGCGTAAGGCTTTACATTTTCCATCTTAACACATTTTATAAATTCCCATAGTCTATACAGTACCGTAATCCTGCCCGTACTGGACGCCGTCAGAGGGCACTCCATAGGTATGGTACAAAACAAACTCGTAGAAGGCACGCTAGGGTAGGTGACACGACACACTTAGGCAATGCCAGGGTAGATATATCAATTACACTTTCGGACTTTTGGTAACGCATAGCTGCAACAACCGTCCAACTCGGTCCATACTCCCGAATCAAAGGTGCACACCAAATCAATCACAAAGTAATAGAATGGCTAACGATGAAGTGTGTCCGATTAGAGGAGCTACCTCCTTGGCCCGTCAATTGCGCCTGTTTTAGCCACCTTATGCTAACTTATGGGAGTTAGGTCCATGAAAATTTACTTTTAGGATCATTGCCACCATCCTACTTTATTTTGGAATCTCCACTGCGTACACAGTTATTAAATTGGTTTTCGTTATCGACAGAGAGTATGTCCATATCCGATCCCGGTCTCTTTAACAACCAATCGTTATTTTAACCCATGGTTATATAAATTTCAAATGGTTTATTCTTTCAAAATAATATTCATTATTCTAAAGTCGTAACATTTACAAATTTATACACTTAAATATAACACTTTAGAACCATAATATTTTAGCAACGGTAGCATTTTAAATTGTAACCATTACAATTATAGCACTTCGAAAACATTACAATTTAGAAATAGCATTCTAAATCATAACCATAATTCATTGTAACATTTTGGAAAAATAATACTTAAGAAATGGTAGCATCTTAGAAATGTAACCTTAAGATATTACAACATTTTAGCAATGTAACACTTTTCCTATAACAATTTGACAATCAAATTCTTATATACTTACAACCTTTTCGTAAATATTTTTATCTTTTTATTACGCTCAATTATTCATTTGGATATTAAATAAACCATAATTTTTGTTAAACACGATTCGCATAATAATATCCCTTTTTAGAGCTGAAATTTATTGTTTTAAGTAAAATACATTATTAACTTGCATTTTTGTTTCCTTTTAGTAAGCATCATTCATTATTTTTATTTCCCAAATTCCCATGTTCATTAGTTAAAACATACATGTCAAACGTATGTTTTAACTTACATTTTAATTCTTTTCAGTAAGCGATAATTATCCCTGTTATTACTCAAGTTATACCGTTTACAATAGTTAAAACTTACATGTCAAATGAACGTTTAACTTACATTTCTTTTCACAAAACATTTTCCATATTGATTACTTTTACATAAATCAAAACTTACAATTTATCAGTTAGGATGAAATAACATTATTAAGTCAAATCGGATTCTTAAATTTTAATTAACCTTCATACTATAAATTAAATTTCAAAATTTACATTTCCAACTATTTATTTCTTATAAAAATGTTAACACATATAAACAAATTTACAGAAAATATTACATTAAATTTTAGTTGATATTCATATATAAAATCCAAAATACTTAATTATTTTAAGAAAAATCATTTTAATCAACCACGGAATCTGTATAAATTTCTCTACCCTAGAGTCAAGTAAATACGGACATATATCATCTCAGTCCGCAATTTATTAATTTTTCGGGTTTTATATCATTTCAAACCCACAATCCCAAGTAAAATAAAATTGCTCAAGCTTATCATTTCAGCCCATAATAATTTTCCTTATTCTAACAATCGTTCGGGTATGTATCATTTCAACCCATAGTGAATGAACTTGTAATGTGAGAATAAAATAATAATTTATATAAAAATATTCAACATATCATCGCATATGATCATAACAGGCATAATATGATATGAAATAACATGAAATAAGCATATGAAATAACATGAAATAAATATATGAAATAAACATATGAAATAACATGAAATAAACACATGAAATAACATGAAATAAATATTTGAATTAACATGATATAAACATGGGTGAAATGTCAAACTTGCATATACATGTTCTCCAACTCAATTGTCATCAATTCACCAAATCAGTAAGTACGTATGTCAAGAGTGATTACTCACCTTTCTTAGGTAGGAAAAAGTGATTCAAAGCGCAATACAAAAGTCAACAAACTACAGATCAGATTGAGTGAGAGGAGAATCTAAATCCGACGCTAAAAAAAATTCCATACGTAAACAAATAATTCTCATAGAGAAAAAAATAGAAAATTATGCAATTGCAAAATACCTAAGAGGCTTGTCTAGCGTTTGCATAGGCTTGGTCTAGAGGTGATTTTGGTTTGATCTAGGCTAGGTTTGGGTTAGGTAGGTTCGACCATCACCTCTGGGGCAAGGCTCACGGCAAGGAAGGCAAAAGGAAGGGGAGGCAAAGGGTTATGCTTGGCTATGGGGAGGCTATTTGGTGATGGTGGTCGGTTCTAGGTAGGGAAGAGGTCACGGCTAGGGTTTGGAAGAGGAAGGTCTATGGTTTTGGGAAGAGGTGGAGAATAAGGGAGAAGAGAAGAAGGTGAGAGGTAGGTGTGGCCAAAATTTTGTAGAGGCGAGGAGTGGTGAAAAAAGGAGATCTAGGGTTTGGAAAGAGGAGGAAGAAGAAGGAGAAGAACACTTACATTTTTCTATGGAGGCTCAAATGAATGGATGGAGGCTAGCCAAAAAACCTAGGAGATTATATATGGGCTCTCATCTAACTAAAAGGTTTCTAGCCTAAATGGTCTAAGCCCAAACAAATCAAAATAAAAATAAAATAAAAGTTGTAGGGAAAATAACTGCGTGTAATACGCTGAAAACAACAAATTTGGAGAAGTAAAAATCAGAATTTTATGAAACGAAAAGTAAGAAAAAAGTTAGAATTAAACCCAGCTTCATAAAAAAAGAATAGAATTCAAAATTTCAAATTTCAAATTTTCAACATGAAGTCAAACTTTGACCAAAAATTTAAATTTTTAGAAAAATCTTTATTTTGTTAAATTTGGAAAAACATTTTACGTCAAATCCCAAAATTATATATTCAAATTCCAAATTTATCAATTTTAAAATAATTAAATTCAAAGTTTCAATTAAAATTTTCATTTAAAATATGATAAAATTTTGCGGGTTGTTACATGGACTATATAGTTGAATACATATATTGTTAGAGCTCTAACCAAGACCGAGCTCTAGATATCGAAAATGATATAGTGATGACGATGAGAATGTGCGTATAATATATCATTGTTTAAAGGTGTTACTTGAAAGATTTAAATATGATTCTTCCTTAAAAAATTGTAAGCGATAAGTTTAGCTAAATTTTCACTCTATTGGCTAAGGTAAGGTGTGAACATTAATATTTAAAGTGCTGATATTAGTCGCCGACCAAACTCTCACCAGTGAGTCGCACAACGGAATCCGTGTAATCTTTGAAATAACACTAGTTTAATTAATTTACTAAGCGTTATAAATTACTTAATTAATTAATATAAACATTACATTAATTATAAAGTATTTTTACAGAGATAGGGTGTGCCTTAAGGGCAATTATATAATTTACTATATATATCTAACTCGATAACCAATCTTGTTTAAAACATAAGGTGTTTTCTTTCTATTGTATAGTTGCTATATTATATTATAACTGATTAATTAATTAATTTAAAGCATATTAAATAGAAAATTATTAAATGATATGTTATGTGATAGTAATTATATTGCGTTGTAATCATCGAATTATATCACATTGAAAATAATATATTGCTTTTAAATATTCCTAGTCAAGATGTTTTGAGAAAAGATATTGATTCATCCATTGAGACAAGAGTAAGTAATGATCTCCAAATGTTGGACAATGTATTACTCATGGATTTTGGAGAAACCAAAATGTTACATGTTGATAGTTATTGGACAACCATGGAATGATTAACTCGAGGTTCCATTATTGGTTAATATAACAAAGGTCAAACAGATAATCTTGAAGCGACGATGTTACATAGTTCAACATTTGGAATGATTAACTTAAGAATAATACGGAACTTTAATATGGACACTCTACTTTAATTATAATTAAATCATAGCATGACATCCATCGAACGACCAATAGTGGGTCAGAGTTAAAGCATTGTACGTAAAATACTATTCAATGGAGAATTCATCTCCTCGGTTATATAAGGTTAGTGTCACGGTCATCCATGGTCAAGTCAAAGTCAAAGTCTCTGGTGAGAGCAACATGATTAATTATCATTAGTATTGAATCAAGGATTTTGTGTTTGGACTTACAAAGTTGAATGTGGATGATATTTGAATTTTAATCAAAACTAAATTCCATAAGTCCTAATGTAATATAGTTTTGATGACGGGAATTGGTATAGATTATCATTATTAAAAGGTACCACTTAAGTGATTGTAAAATTTCATTCTATCGAAAAGACCTATAGGCGACGAATTCAACCCAATTATCACATCACTTGCTAAGGTGATACGTGAATGTTGATATTTGAATTGTTCAGTATTAATAGTTGGTTAAATTCACACCTCTGAGTCGCAGAACCGCATTTGTGATTTCTTCGAAATCCTCATGATTGAATTAATTTGTAAAATGTTATAAATTAATTGAATTAATTAATATTTATGAAATATAAATTATTTTTAAATTTCTTTGATGTTTTGAATGTTGTTGGTAATTATTTTAATGCATATATAAAAGTTGTATTTGCATATATCAACATACGATATAGGTATACTTTAAAACAGCATTTAAATAATAAAAAAATTACATAAAAAAATTATTTGGAAAATTTTCACATTAAGAATGTTCTAGGGCTGACCATGTAGTGGTGGGTGGAGGGAATCAATTAATTGAATTGATTGAAATTTGAAAAGGAATTAAAGAGGGAAGTTCTAATAAGGAGAATAGAAAAAGTTCGTTTAGTTCTATTAATGTAAAATCTCCTCATTATTTCTTTTACACGGGATAACTTTTCTTCCTCTTTTACATCATATCATGGTTGACACTTCTTTCCAAAAAAAGAAAAAAAATCAAAAAAATTCAAATCGACATCAACTTAAATTAAAGAAAGGTGGTTCATCCTTCTCTTGAAAAGTGGGGTGCTGATTTGCTTGAAATCTAAAGAGAAGCCACAAATCAAGATGTAATAAAGGGGAAGGTTTATTGGGTAAGTTTATAACTTATTCATGATGTTTAAAATATTGCATTTATGTAAATTATAGTCACTTATTAAGACCAGTTTAAAATTATTCTATGTATTATGATTGACTGTGAGTTCTATTTGTATGTGGTTTTGAATGTAGGTGATTTATTTGGATCTTAAATAACCAATTGATGTGGAAATTGATTTGCTGGAAAAAAAAATCTACATGATTTTTTTAACCAAATATTTTATGTTGTATTTCACATGAGATCTAAAAAAATCCTCTTATTTGTTTATCTATTGTGCGTTATGTAAATCTTCTTTGTTTCGATAAATTATTCTTGTTGCCATACTTAATCATTTTAACCATGAATCTAATTTTAGTAGATTGAATCATGAAATTATGTGTTTGTACATATACATATATATTAATCACTTCTTCTTCATACCTTGAAATTGTAAACAAATATTAAAACAAAATTTTACTTGGTTGATTTGTCTTAGATTAATTCAATTTCATGTTTTAAAATTAAATTTCAACTTATTACATATATGTATGTAAGCTATGTTTTAGATCCAACCATGTCATTAGTGTAAATATATTAAATTGTAAAACTTTTTATTTTTGTCATGTTAACTATATGTATTTTTAGATTTAGATGTAACATAAACTTCTTTTGTTTTCAATAGTTTGCTGGAATTAAGTTTGTAATTCAATATGGTATTAAATTTATTGTTGAATTGGTGATTGTAGAAGAAAATTAAAGTGGAATTGCACTACAAGTTTATTTTTTTAACTTAGATTTGATTATATTTAATTGCAACATAAATTAATTTTTCATCTTCACTCTTCTAATTTATTCTTATTTTAGTTGGCTACTTTATGTGATCTATTTTCATACCTTTATATATATGTATTGTTAGACCTAAAATTGGTATAACATCCATGATGCCATGTCGAGCCAACATTTGGTCCAACATCCATGATGTTGTTAAATATGGTATTGTTTTGGAGGGTTGTGATGGCAGTATTAAACCAAAGATTGGCTCATCATTCATGACTTATTACAAGATGATGTCAAATGAAATGGTTCGATGATGCCCTTGGTTTTTTTTATAGAATTTGCTAAAATACTATATCATGTGTCTAAGAAAAATGGGGTAAGTTGCTTAAACGTGCAATAGTCCATTAATCTTTCATTAACAGGAAAACTAAGCAAGTTACATAAGCCACAATCCATTGTTCTTATATTTGGTTGGCAAAATAGCCAATATGTAAAATAACGTTAATTTGAACAAAGGCTTAAATGGCCTTGTTCTATTTATAAGCCTAAAGTCAAGTTCAATTCAAAATTAGTCATATGCAAGTCCAAAATTCGATTAAAATCAAATATGTACAAATCGAAGGAAATAAGCTATGCCAAATTATTCGTCCAAGTCTTTGTTCATAAGTCTCAAAGGTTACAAATCAATTCTTGATTTTCTCCAATTCAATTTAGGGTTTACAGTCATTAATTTGAGAAAGAGAGAGAAATGGTTTTCCACTTTTACAGTGCCACGGGGTCCGTATTTATAGGGATTGGAGCTGGTAGCATGGCTGCCACATGGCACTTCAAAATGCTTGACATTTGAAATCATTCATCATCTTGATGGCATATTGTGAGTCAGCAGAATAGGGATTTTAAGGCTAAATTAATGCTAGAGAAGGATGAATAGTGTTTATATGATTATATGTATATTTTTTAAATTCTTTAAGATATTACTTGGAATGATGTAATTAACAATCACAGAAACAACCACAGACTCAAAGTACAAATAAAAGTAAATGCAAAGGTAAAAAGGAAAGAACTTACCATGATTTTATATTGGTTTGGAATTACCCTACATCCAGTTCCGCACAATTCCTTATATAGATTTCTTTTCAGCTAGTAAATGCAAATACAATCTCGATTTCAAAGCTACGAGACAAACCCTCCAAAATCCCAACCTTTGGGTAGAGTCACTTGATTTTCAGGCTGCAAGCACACCCACTAGATTTACGACCTATTAAGCACACCTAATTGATTTTACAGACTACAATTACACATGCTTGGATTTTAGGGATACCAAGGACACCACACAATATACGAGTATGATTTGATAGAGTTTACAGACTCAGATCTTCAATCTTGATTACAATTGATCCTATAACTTTTGAATAGCACTTTGATCTTGGTTTGAGTGAGAGAAATGAGAGAGACGAGAGAATAGATAAAAGAGAATCAAATTAGTAATGACTGAATTTGATTCTGGTTGAATTTCAACAAAGTTTTGGTAAAACTTGATTTACAAATCAAGATAGTGAAAAGGGGAGAGAAGAATAAGAAAGTAGTTAATAAAAATTCTTGTTGGAAGTCTGGTATATATAAGGAAACATTGGTCATGCCATTCACGAAGAGATACGACGAAAAGACACTTCGATTGAAATTTGAATTTTACGGCCACTATGTCGACATGCATGGATAGGATATATCAATGCTCTCTCCCTTGTGTGTGGATGTGTACTTATAGGTTAACAAAGCTTTCAAAATAAGCTACTGTTTGCACAAAAAATGGGCAAACACCTCCAAGTCGTATGAATTAGTTGATTTTATGTTGTTTCTAGTGATTTGGGTGATTTACGCAAATATATAGAAAGCAGGGACTAAACTGTAAAAGACACACAGATTTATAGTGGTTCGGCCAGAACGTGCCTACGTCCACTTTATATCTTATTCTCCTTTTCTCTTCAGATTACAAGTACAAAGCTTTGATTACAAGTAATTGAAAGTTGTTTGAAAGTTCTATCCGTGCTTGAGCTCTCAAACTTGTCTGCCATTGTTGTACCCCTGCCCCTCTATTTATAGAGTGAGGCTGGAGGCAGGGGTTCTGGATGTATATAGCTGCTGATGGGCCTGGGCTGAAATGATCTGGCCTGGCAATGTTGGTTCGGTGTAGGTTGGATAGGTGGTCCGGTTAGGATGGTTCGGTGGTAGGAGATGAATGGACCGGTGGGGATTTGGTTCGGTGGTAGGAGATAAGTGGACCGGTTAGGATGGTTCGGCAGGAGCTTGGAGGAGGTTGGTTCGGCAGGAGCTTGGAGGAGATTGGTTCGGTGGTGGGTGGTTCGGCGAGACCTTGGCTCGGTGAGGCTTTGGTCCGGTCGAAAACATACCCAACACTTGCCCCCCAAAGTAGGGCATGCGCATGTGCATAGCGTACTTTGTTTTGGCTGGGTCACTTTCATCTGGCCTTGTGTGCCGAGCCAGCTGGTCTGGCTTATTCATGTTTCTCCTATAAATATGGGCCTAAGGCCTTCGCCATTTTCCACCAACCGAACCGGTGTAACACCAAACTAAACTCTTTTGCTTCGAGATAGCCGAACCAATTAACCGCCGAATCAACTCTACTGCCAGACCAGGTGAGTCTTCTATCGCCGAATGAGATTGACCTGCCGAATGGACCTCGTGGGTTTCAAGTACCGAATGCCACATTCGTTCTTGAGTTGCCGAATGAACTCCGGGGCCCCAAGTACCGAATGAGATAAGGAGCATAGCGTCGAACGGCCCTTCGTCCTCGTACTGCTGGATGTGTTTGAGAAGTGCGAGGCCGAATGGTCTTTGGTCCCAAACTTTTATGTTTTGAATTGCGAATGAGACTCCAGGCTGCATGTATTTTGCTTGTTTGTATTCCCATATTCCTTGTTCTAACAATATGTTCTTCTGGTGTTGTAGATAAATGTCTCACAAAGCAGAAATTCGATCAGATAAAAGGAAGTCCAAGGACAGAGAAGAGTCCTCCACAGTGCGCCCAGTTCGGGCCGAACGTCATTGGCCTGCTCCGAGATCGCTAGTAGATGGGTATTTCCCCCAGGAGCTCTTGAATTCTCCGCCCGACTGTTTTCCTAGCTCCCTCAAAGAGGAGCAGCTTGATGTTATATCCCGTTCTTTTGGGATCAATAGAGCGCGCATGCTATTGCCGGGGGAAGGAGTGATGTCGTATGACCCCCCTGAAGGCTACTTTGCTTAGAGCAGATATCATTGCATGTGTGGTGCTATCCCGCCTCTCAACGCCTGGATAGTTAGCTTCATCACATATCTGAAGGTGGCTCCATTCCAGCTTCAGCCTAACTCCTACGCCATTCTGGTGAGTCTTTTCGTCATCTTTCAGAGGAGATACGGGTGTCCTCCTTCCAACCGGGAGATCCGGTATCTATATAATCTGAGGGGCTACAAGAAGGGGTCTCCATATATCAGCTTGGAATCGGCCGTATCCTTCAAGCCCGTCCTGGACTTGTATTCGAAGTACAGCATGTTTAAGAAGGAATGGTTTTTCGTCAGGGACGATTCCGTTTCTATCCGTCGCTTCACCTCCGGATGTAAGTCAAGGCTTTATTTATAATTTCTGTTCTGGTTGCAATGCTTCTACTTATGTGTTTTTATTTCTTGCTAGCGACAGGTGGTTTTGCGGTCGTGGAGAATGATCGCCTGGTTCAGACGGCAGCGGAAATAGAAGCTATTTCGGAAAGAGATAGGTCGGCTGCTTACTTGATCAGGAACGCTACACTTTTGGGGCTTAACCTGATCCTGCCACATCAGTCCGTGGTCAAGCAGAGGGATAAGGCGGAAGAGAGGGCTGCTCAAGCTAAAGGAGGAGCCACGGCGAAGAGTGGCAAGAGGAAGCCTTTCACAAAACCTCCAGTTGTCGGAGGTAAGAAGCTCAAGAAGTCCGACGGCCCTTCCCCTAGCACGTGCCCAATTACTCCAGGGGAGGAAGACGTGGAGGAGGATAGAGGTGAGGGCGAAGGAGACGATGGAGAAGGTGATGGTGGTGGTGATGGCGCTGGGGCTTTGCCTCCTGGGCAAGCAGGCGAGATTCAAGAGTGGACGGATGATACATTCCGCCAAGCTTTCGAGGGGTTGGGGGAAGGGCCGGCCTTGGTGGAGAAATCGAAGAAGTCTGATGAGGCCGGGACGGGTGCCAGTCTATCTTCTGAGGGTATTTCGGCTAAGGCAACTCCGGCGGCTCAAGGTGGCTTTTTAACTTTCGCAGACTCCCTTTATGATAAGGACTTGGTAATATTTTATGGCCAACTCCCGTCCTGGAATGAGATTCAGGACTTTTTGCAGTATCCCACTCCCCCTCAGGGTTTGTAAAATAAGCGCTTTTTCCTACTCCTTTTAACTTAACATATTTCTCGGATCATAGTTTCATGCATGCTTGTAACACTTGGTTTTTATTCCAGGAACGGGTAAGGTGGCCAAGACATCAGATATTCGGCACCGCCTTGAACAGTACAAGCTACTCAAAGCTTCTGCCAAACCAAAGCCGTCAACTAGCCGTCCTGGAGATGTGGTTAGCTATCGCCCTCTTCTCGGAGTTATTGAAGAAGATATGCAAAAGAGGAAGAGGGGACGATCTTTGTTTGAACCCTCACTTGGCCCTCAGGCTCCAGTCCAGCCTATCCATGATATTACTGACGAAGATACTGAGTTTATGCCTTCCCCACATCCATCCGAAAATCCAACTGTCACCCCGATAGACCATCCTGGTTTGGTTCGCAGCCCATTTGCCGGCCACCCGGATCTGGACCCGAGTTTTCAGGACATCTCTTTTGACGAGGCCACGGGTGAGCATCTTCTTCCCCGCAATCCCATGGTACGGGTGCTTGATGAGGCTAAGTCCTTAGACCTCGATTTGCTTACTACTCGGATTGTCACCATGGGAAATGAGGCTAAGGCAAACATCGATCGGGTGGCTGAAGAGACCAAGAGGCTAATGGAGCATCACGCTCGACTGGCCAAGGCTGGAGAGGAAATCGAAAATGCTAACATTCGGTTGTGGCTAAAGGTTTCTGATCAGGCCAAACAGCTTATTGATCAGGCTATCCAGATATCCCAGCATGAAGCGGCCTCCAGACGACTAAAGAAAACCATGGAAGATGCTAGCAAGGCTGAGTTGCAAAAAATGGAGGCTGTTTGCAAAGAGCGAATTGACATGGCCATCGCAATGGTGGACGAGGTTCGGAGAGCGGATCTTGAGCAGATAGAGGATTTATCTGGGAGGCTTGAGGCCGCAGAGCTTTCTCAGGCCAAGTTGAAGGAGGAGATGGAAGTGATGCGGGAGTCCCTTCAGGCTGACTGCTCGAGATACCGATTGGAAAGAGATGCTGCTGTTGCACGGCTGTCGGCTTCTGAGGCCCGGATGAAAGAGTTTGAGGAGAATGAGGGGATGATGGATGAGATGCTCCAGGACATGTATTTCCATACTTGGAGGCAGGGCAACCTGTCCTGGATGGACGATTATCCCCGGGTTATGGCTAGGATATATCTATGGGCTTTGGAGGAAGCCAAGGCTGAAGCAGATAAAGAGGGTGGCGCGGCCTTCAGAATGGATGTGATTACCGCACAGTTCACCAAGGAGGAGAAGGCGACGGTGAAGGAAGGCATGAGGCTGCTTGCCGCCGAGGAAGTGGGTGTGCAACTGGAGGATGACGACCAGAGAGCAGACGCTGGTAAGTCTTCCCTTTTAACCTTTTCATGATTTGATTGCTTATCTTTCGTGATAATTGATAGATTCTCTTATGAATTGGACAGGCGGGACCTCTGGAGTACATGCTGGGAGTTCCGATCCTGCAGTTAAGTAGATCCGGAGGGCTAGCGGGATGGAGGCGAAGCCCCGATTCTTTGACTTGACTTGTACATATTTTGGTTGCTGTCTATGTTAGTCCGAAACATTAATGTAACTTGTAATTATATTGTTTGTAAAGAATGACTTTATGTAATTTTATAACATATGCTGATTCTGTCATGTTTGGATGCTGTTGTTATTTTGATATGTTGCATAAGAAATACAGCTGCGTGTTTATGCCTGTGATTCAATCGTATTTGATGCTAAGTTTCTGCTCAAAATATTATTTCGTGTCTTACAATGTCAATATGATGTGTGAATAAATTAAAGCCACGTATTTGTATACAAGAGAAGAAAGTACCGCCCTTCGTGTTTTAGTTGTAGAGGGTTGCTTTGTATGTCTTGCGTGACTGAGTATGGAATGTAGCTGAGTGTTCCGTCATCCGGATGTGAGTTCGTTTTTCCACAAGCGAGAGTTCCCCTATTTTGTGACCTATACTTTAGGGACCGTTATATAGGATAGGAGAAAAGTTTTTAAATGTAATGGAAATATGAGAAACAGCAAAACTTCCAATCACGGAAGGCCGTCGATATGCTTAAGTTCGTGGCAAACGGGTTTTGTAGTCACTTTCCCTAGTTGTGGGTCTTGGAAACATTTGTCACCCATCTTACGCCTCCGCGGGGAGTTTATCTTTTTTACCATAGCCTCACTTAAGACATATCGAAGCCGAGATCGCGCACAGTAACTACCCGAGCCATTATGGCCTGTAATCGTGGGTATTATTCGATTTACTGTGGCCGGCTAGCGTGGGTGCCGATCGTCAACCGTGAACTACCCCTGGCTGGCCAAACCTTATGTTGGGGCTTAAAGTAGGTTCACAGTTGCCGGCGAGCCGAACGCCGTAATGAGCTTCCATCGGCTATAGTCGGCCTTCTTGATGGCTTATAATCGGCTCATTACAGTTGGCTTTGAGGGCAGTTGCAAGCAATGAGTTAACCCGCAGCAGAGGGATGCTGGAGCAAAAGTGTCTCATTGGCGAGTGCATAGATTCGCATAGTACCTGTTGGGTCTTGTCTAGGTGAGGTTGCGCCGTGAAGTGTTCAGAATGGAAATGTCGCTATACATGATTTTGTTCAACAAAAAAAGATAAAGCTTATCAAGCAGCTAAGATATAAAGGAACAAGTTAAAAAGAGACAAGATCTTTAAAGTGGTTCGGCACGAAAATGCCTACGTCCACTGATTCTCTTTGTTAATTCACTTCATATGGGCGGTACAAGTTAAGAAAAGTATCGACGGAGGTGTTGGATGTTCAATGCCCTCTGGAACACCTCTCCGTCCACTGTTGACAAAATATAAGCTCCGTTGTGGAGGTCTTTATGAATTACATAGGGTCCGTCCCAGATTGGATCTAGCGCTCCGGGGCGCGGGAAGATCCGCTTGAGGACAAGATCTCCTTCTTGCAAGCGGCGGTGCTTGACTTTGTAGTTGTATTGTGCTGCTATTTTTTGCTTGTGAGCTGCTGCTTTGAGTGCTGCATCATTTCTTCTCTCCTCAATTAGATCCAAAGACATGTGGAGGAGTTCTTCGTTCTCTTCTGGGTTGTAGTGGATCCTACGGTGGGAAGGCACTACAGTTTCAACTGGGAGCATGGCCTCCGATCCGTATGCCAAAGAGAAAGGAGTATGCCCTGTTGATGTTCTATAAGATGTGCGGTAGGCCCAAAGTGCCGTAGGAAGTTCATCCACCCAAGCGCCTTTTGACTTTTCGAGTTTCTTCTTGATTAGGGTTTTGAGGATTTTGTTGACAGCTTCGACTTGTCCGTTTGCTTGGGGGTAAGCCACATATGAGAAGCTTTTGTGAATTCTGTGCTCTTGGCACCAGTCGGCGAATTCCTCGCTGTCAAATTGAAGTCCATTGTCCGATATGATTTTGAGTGGAACCCCGTACCTGCATAAAACATTTTTGATCAAGAAGTTAATAACTTTTGCCGAAGATATTTTATTTAGAGGCTCTGCTTCCACCCATTTGGTGAAATAGTCAACTGCCACTATGGCATATTTGGCTCCGCCTCGGCCCATTGGCAGTTCGCCAATCAAGTCAATTCCCCATATTGCAAAGGGCCAAGGGCTGGTCATTTGAGTAATCTCATTTGTGGGCAGTCGAGGAATCTTAGCAAATTTCTGACATCTGTTGCATTTTTTGACGAAGTCCAAGGCGTCTTTGTTTAAAGTGGACCAGTAATACCCGTATCGGAGTGTTTTCTTGGCTAGAGTCTGCCCTCCGGTGTGATCTCTGCAACTTCCTTGATGGATGTTGGACAAGACTTCCCTGGCTTCCCTTCCAGCGATACACCTTAATAAGGGATTAGAGAAGTCGCGCCGATAGAGGATGCCTTCTTGTAGTGTGTAGCGAGAAGCTTTCCTTAAGATTTTCTTAGCTTCATTACGCTCGTCGGGCAGTGTGTCATCTTGTAAATATTTTCGAATAGGAGTCATCCAAGTTTCCTCTTCGATTGCGGCTATCATATTCATTGTCTCGTAACTCGGGGCTAGTTGCTGTGAGATGGTTATTATTCGGGAAGTGGTGTCGTCCTTCATGCTAGCTTGCTTTGCCAGTTCGTCGGCCTCTTGATTCTTTTCTCGAGGAATGTGTTTGATTAAATAGTGATCCAATTGATTGAGCAGCAGCCTTGTCTTCTTTAGATATGCTGTGAGTCGCTATCCTCGAGTCTGGAATTCTCCCAGTATCTGATTTACAATAAGTTGAGAATCACTATGGAGACATAAAGAACCGATTCCAATCTCTAGGGCAAGTTCTAATCCGGCTATCACTGCTTCGTATTCTGCGTCGTTGTTGGTGGCAGCGAATTCCAATCTTAGGGCATAGTGCAGCTTTCTTCCCCTGGGGGTGATTATCACAATACCTGCCCCCGAGCCTTGTTCGTTTGACGCTCCATCTACGAAGAGATTCCATTCGATATCTTCTGCTATTTCAGATTGCTTCTTACCTTCGTTAGTAGTGAATTCGGCAATGAAATCAGCTATGGCTTGCCCCATGATAGCGGTGCGAGGATGGTAGGTGATATCATATTGACTCAGTTCAATGCACCACTTAAGTAGTCGCCCAGAAGTGTCGGGGCGATGAACTACCTGCCTTAGCGGTTGATCGGTTAAAACTCTGATGGAATGAGATTGGAAATAGTGTCGCAGCTTCCGTGATGTGATTAGCAAACAGTATGCTAGCTTTTCAAGTTTAGGGTATTTGGCTTCTGCCCATGTAAATCTCTTGCTTACAAAGTATACGGGCCGCTGTGCGCGATCGTCTTCTCTCACAAAAGCGGCGCTTAAAGCATGGGACGATACGGCAAGATATAGGTATAGTTCCTCGCCTACATTCGGAGTTGAGAGTACTGGTGGCCTCTGGAGGTGTTCGATTAAGTTAAGGAAGGTCGTCGAGCATTCGTCAGTCCATTCGAACTTTCCTTTGTCTTTCTTTAGAGCTTCAAAGAAAGGGATGCATTTGTCGGTTACTTTAGAGATGAACCTGCTTAGGGCGGCCACTTTCCGTTTAGGCTTTGCATCTCCCTTCGAGTGGATGGTATCTTGATATCTTGCAAAGCTCACTTGTTCGGGGTTTGCTTCAATCCCCCTGGCATGGACGATGAATCCCAAGAACTTTCATGACGATACTCTGAAGGAGCACTTTAGAGGGTTCAGCTTCATTCCATATTGGCGAAGTACTTGAAACATCTCGTCCAGGTGGTTTATATGATCGTTGGCTTTCCTAGATTTTACCAGCATGTCATCCACATAAACTTCCATAGTTCGTCCTATTAGTTCTGCAAACATCTTGTTGACGAGGCGCTGATAAGTAGCTCCGGCGTTTTTAAGTCCAAAAGGCATTACTCTGTAGCAGTACAATCCCCAGTCAGTGATGAAACTAGTGTGGTCTTGATCGGGGGCATGCATAGGGATCTGGTTATATCCTGAGTATGCGTCCATAAAAGATAAGAGTTCGTGTCCGGCGGTGCTGTCCACGAGCTGATCGATTCGGGGGAGTGGGAAGCAGTCCTTCGGACAAGCGTCATTTAAGTTGGAGAAGTCGATGCATGTTCGCCACTTCCCATTAGCCTTCTTTACCAGCACCGGGTTGGAGATCCATTCTGGGTAGATGGCTTCTTGTATGAAGTTATTGGCAAGTAGGTTCTTTACTTCTTCCTCTTGGGCTGCTGATTGTTCTACCCCCATGCTTCTCTTTTTCTGCTTTACTGGCACCTTGGCGGGATCGATGTTCAGTATGTGGCATGCTATGTCTGGGGAGATTCCTATCATGTCAGCGTGTGTCCATGCAAATACGTCCATGTTGTGGCGAAGAAAATCAATGAGTTGATCCTTTAATTCTTCTTTTAGTTGAGATCCGATTTTCAATAGTCTACTTGGGTCATGTTTGTCTATAGCTACGAATTCCATAGCCTCTGCAGGCTCGGCAGTGGCCTCCTCCTCTTTGTCCCTGGGGTCTAGCTCATTGAAAGGATCACTGGTACATCGAAGAGGAGGGGCTTTCTTTAGTTGCTATACTTCCAAGTTTTTCATGCAGAGAGTATTCTCTGCATTTTTTCCTTTATCCTTTCTACGGTTATTGCGAAGTTCAGTTACATAGTAGTCTCGAGCAGCGTCTTGATCTCCCTCCATTTCTCCTATTCCGTTATCTGTTGGAAATTTCATTTTCAGGCATCATGGGGCTAGGACAATTTGGAAGTCGGACAAGGCTGGTCTTCCCAAAAAGGCATTGTAGGCCGAATGGTTCTCTATTAGTACAAACGTTTGTTTTCGCACAGCGGAGCAGGGATGACTTCCTATTTCGACAAAGAGATCCAGTTGCCCGAGGGGCATCTTCGCATCTCCAGTGAAAGCATGTAGTGGTTTGTTGCAGGGAGACACATCCTTCATTGACAGCTTCATTTTGTCGAAAGCATGCTTGAATAGGATATTTACTGAGCTTCCAATGTCTATTAAAATTCAAAAAACTTTGGCTGGACCGAACCAAGCAGAGATGACCATAGGATCCATGTGTGGGTACTGTCTTCCCTCTAGGTCACGCCTACTGAATGTGATGTCGTCATTCTATTTCCGTTTCGGGTGGCGTTCTTCCATGACAGAATTAACGTAGCCTTCATCGTTCCTAAGTGACTTACCGTATCTTTTCATCTCTGCCCAGCTTCTGTCAGCGATGTGCGGTCCTCCTGATATGGTATGGACCACTATCTTTTCTTGACTAGAGCCGCTGGTGTTGCGATTTCCTCCGCCCACCTCTGGGAGGGGTATCCCTGGGTTTTCATTGGCGGGAGCTGGAGTCCTGTTCTGGCTTTTTACATAGCGTTCCAGTCTCCTCCTTCTAATGTGTTCTTCAATCAAGTTCCGGAGATGGTGACATTCATTGGTGTCATGTCCATGGGATTCGTGGAAGCGGCGGAACTTTTCAGACTTGAGTGCATTATCTGACTCCTTCTTATGCGGGGGCGCTTGTATCTAACTTCATCTTGAGTGGCTAGGAAGATGTTTTCGATCATTTCATTCAAAGGAGTGTAGGATTCAAATCTTGGTCCGGATCGATATAAGCGCTTTTCTCCCTTCTTGCCCCCAGCATTGTCTCTAGAGTCACTTCTCCGAACATCCTTTGCTGCAGCGGGGACCCTGTCTGGGGCTATCTTAGCCTGTTGCCCTGACTGCCCCTCAGTGGCAGCGTCTTCAAGTCTCATATACTTTCCAGCTTCATGGAAAAAATCAGGTAAAGTAGCTGGTTTTTCCTTGGTTAGTCTTCTAGCAAATTTAGTATCCGGATGCACACCACTACAGAGAGCCATTAGGATAAGTTTCTCATCGGCATCTTGAACTGCAGCCGCTGCGGCATTGAATCGGGTAAAATATTGTTGCACTGTCTCTCCAGGCTTTTGTTTGATATTAGATAAGGAATAAGCGTCCTTGGGTTGTTCCACATGAATGCGGAACTGGCTGATGAACTTTTCTTTCAACATTTCCCATGAGCTGATGGACCCTTGGGGTAGGTGGCAGAACCAGGAGGTAGCTAGATCTGCCAAGAAAAGTGGGAAGCATTTACACAATACTCCCTCCGTTGCTCCGCTCATGAGCATATGCTGGGTGTATTTCTATAAGTGTACGATGGGGTCAGAGGTTCCCTTGTAAGGCTCCATTGTTGGCATTTTCCATTCCCGGAGGGTGATGGCAGTTTCGATACTGCGGGTGAAGGGGCTGGTTACCCTAGCACCTATCCCCCGATCCATTTGCTCCCGTTGGACGCACTCCCTGAACAATCGCGCCATCCTTTCATCAGAACTTGGAGCGGATAGAAATGACTTTGGTTCTTCCCTGCGGGACTGATTCCGTCCAGACAACTTGTATGGATGGTATCGTCTGTCACTCCTAACATTCTCCAATGGCTGTCTCTGGTCTTCTGGGGGCATGCTGGGGTCAGCAACAATTGGCCCTTGCCTTGATCTTCCCCTGTTGGATTCTGTTCTCAGCACTTCCTCGGGTCCAACTTCGGGCTGGACTCCTGCTCGGCCCCGTCTACTGGTGTTTCCATGGCTAGGTAGCATGACAGGCTCAGCTACATCCGCCCCCGCCTGGTACCTCCCCTGTTGGGTTCGGTTCCAAGTGTTTCCTCGGGTCGGAATCGGGCTGAGTCCGGGCTCGGCTCTTACCATTGTTGTTTCTGTTGTTAACCTCTTCGAAGAAGAAAGATCTTTGTTGTCTCCCAGATCCTCCAGACCGGGACTCACCCCATGATTCAGTGTTGCGGTTGGTTTCTTCGACATCCCTTAAGCATGACATGAGTTGATCCACTAAGGCTTCTTGTTGAGATGCGAAGCGGTTAGTTACTTCAGCCACAATCCTGTCCAGATCCGCCCTTGTAATTGGTTGTTCCGTAGCAGGGGCTGTCGGATTTGCCTGATTTAAATTTGCTGTTGGAACTGGATGATTGTCTTGGTCTCTGATCACTGGATCTGGGATACTGCCCGTTGCGATGTTCTTTCCTTTGTTAGCATCTTTCTTCCGTCCGGGAGGCATGTTTTCCAAGCAATGAACGATGTTGATAGGAAAAGGGTTGAGTGGGAGAAGCTAAAGCTTCGAGCTCCTGCTCTCAGTGAAAGCACCAAAAATGTTTGCACAAAAAATGGGCAAACACCTCCAAGTCGTATGAATTAGTTGATTTTATGTTGTTTCTAGTGATTTGGGTGATTTACGCAAATATATAAAAAGCAGGGACTAAACTGTAAAAGACACACAGATTTATAGTGGTTCGGCCAGAACGTGCCTACGTCCACTTTATATCTTATTCTCCTTTTCTCTTCAGATTACAAGTACAAAGCTTTGATTACAAGTAATTGAAAGTTGTTTGAAAGTTCTATCCGTGCTTGAGCTCTCAAACTTGTCCGCCATTGTTGTACCCCTGCCCCTCTATTTATAGAGTGAGGCTGAGGACAGGGGTTCTGGATGTATATAGTTGCTGATGGGCCTGGGCTGAAACGATCTGGCCTGGCAATGTTGGTTCGGTGTAGGTTGGATAGGTGGTCCGGTTAGGATGGTTCGGTGGTAGGAGATGAATGGACCAGTGGGGCTTTGGTTCGGTAGTAGGAGATAAGTGGACTGGTTAGGATGGTTCGGCAGGAGCTTGGAGGAGGTTGGTTCGGCAGGAGCTTGGAGGAGGTTGGTTCGGCAGGAGCTTGGAGGAGTTTGGTTCGGCGGTGGGTGGTTTGGCGAGACCTTGGCTCGGTGAGGCTTTGGTCCGGTCGAAAACATACCCAACAGCTACCAAGGCAAAGCTTCCAAGAGAAGCTTATCAAGATAAAGCTTTCCCGAGAAGATAAACAACAGGAAGTGTATTAAAGAGGCTAAGGTAAAATTAGCTTCCTCAAGAAGATAACAATGAAAACAAAGATTCCAAGCAAAGCTATTAAAACAAGATCCAGTAATATGGTACTCCGCTACATAAATTCACATTTGCATATGAACTACAAATATAAATAAAAATAAGAATTTTTAGATGAATTAAATATTCCAATTCGAAGACACAAAAATTACAGGTTGTTACAATGGTCTTTCATACGTCTCCTTGGTTCATCATAGTATCCTTCTGTCTTGGCTTAGTCCTAAATATGCACTAGACGATGTACTCTACTTGGTATATGTAACACCGGACTAGATACCTTATCCGGTAATATCTTGCACTAGACAAGATATTCTGCTCAGTGTACTTGACACCGAGTAGAATATCTTTTCTCGCAGTATCTTGCATTAGACAAGAATTCTTGTTCAGTGTATCATAGACTAATGATGGGACTGTCAGATAGGAACTCCTATCCGGTGTATTCTTACCACTAGGCGGAATCACTTTCTGTAGTTGTAATTCTACTTAGAAGAGAGAGTTACACCGTACCAAGCCTATGATTGCATACTTACCCATCAAAGCGGGTTTGTCTTATTCCTCCCATCTACATCATCACTTTGCTTCCCTTGCTGCTCTTTGACTTCTCCCACCTTCATGTTAGCTTACTTCAGTGGGCCTGGATTGAAAATGCAGAGGATCTCTAACATGGCTAATTTATGTAAATGTGTATATAGCTATAATCAAGCGAAATAATAATAAATTAAAGTAAAAACAATCAACCGAGATTTTTATACAGGATCAGACCTCTCGTCATACATCTAGTCCCCATGCCCCATTTCAGATTTCCACTATTCAATCACCCTCACTTAGCCCGGAGGAATAAGAGTTATAACATTTTGCTTATTGTGTTCTATTATATCAACATGGATTTTGACTTTAATTACAAACTTCCTATAATTCCCTTTGATGATTCAATGATGCGTGCAATTAGATGAAGGAAGCGAAAGGACTATTTTAAGTGAACAAGTAATGATAGCCCTCTTTTTGAAAACAATATTCAAAAAGAAGCTTTAGAAAGGAAGAGAGTAAGTTCAGTTCAAAACTTCTTGTCTTAGGCTTATTTATATAAATCAACTTCTAAAAAATTGTTTTGATTCCAAAAAGTCACACTCCTTAGAAGAACCATTGAAGAGTTATACTCTTCAATATTATGTTTTAGAAAATTTAGTTATTGTAGTCTTTTTGTTCATTCAGTCGATTGAGAATGATGAAAAGTCGACTGTCTATTTGTAAAAATTATTTTAGAGAAGAAGAACAAAAATAGAAGGATAAAAACTTGAATCGACATGAAGTGCATTCAGTCGACACCCTCAATCAACTATTGAGCAATTTCAGTCGACTATTACTTCATGTTCTTGTTTTTTATTTAAAGCTTTGTAAAAATTTAATTGTAATTACTTTTGGTCTTTGTTTTGAAAATCTAGGGCACGAGTAATATAGTGAAAATAAGGGACACATCCCTAAAATCAAACTTAATACCTGTGTAGTTAATGCCCCGCTATATCCCATAGCGGATTTCTATCGCTACGGTTTTTCGACATAGCCCCAGAATTTAGCCTTTCCGCTTTAATCCCCGCTATTTCCGTTATATCCTGTTATTTCCGCTATTCCCGCTATATCTTTTTTAATAAAATGAATTGGAAAATTGCGTTTATACATTATAAAATTATGAAACTAATTTATTTGATTTAATTTTTAATATATTTTCAGAAATGAAAATACTCTAATATTTTACCAAATTCAATTATGCTATATAACTTTTTTTCGTTTATTTAAAGTATAATCGCACATGTTTTTATCTAAAATTATTTATGTATTATTTATAATTCAATTGAATGATAATTTTTCATTTAATTACCATTATATATTTGTAAAAACATTAAGTACGAGTTTTATATGCTATTTTAGTGTCATCCGCTATATCCCGCTATATCCTCGCTGTATCCCTGCTATGACTTTTTGCACCTCCACCGCTTTGAATCTACCGAGCGCATTAACTGCACAGCTTAATACACAAAACATCTTCCTCATAAAAAAGATATAAATTGCATCCCTATTTTCAATTACTACAAAAAATTTCCCTACAATACTCCTCTTCTCCATTGCAGCAACGCTGATTCTTTATGTATGGATGTTATTCTCACATCCACAATTAAAATTTGCAGCCCATTAATTATCATTCTTTAAACGCAATAACTTCTTGTAGAAATGACGGATTAACAAACCGTTTTCACCATTAAATCACAAATTTTATTATCTTTCTAATAAGTGGCATTGTGCATATGTAAAAACAACGGCAGGACAAGCTATTCGCGGATCCAACTATATGCAATTATATGGTATGATTGTAGATAATTCAATTTTATGCAATAATTGCATAAATGTTTTCGATTATACCATATAATTGCAGACATGTATACAATTATATGCAATTGTTGCACACATTTCTGCAACTACATGCAATAATTGCAGATATGTCTGCAATTACCATATAATTGCAGAATTGTCTGTAATTATATGCAATTGTTGCAGACATTTCTGTAACTATTTGCGATAATTGCAGATATGTCTGCAATTATACCATGTAATTGCAGAAATATCTACAATTGTATACAATTGTTGCAGACATTTCTGCAACTATGTGCAAAAATTACAGACATGTCTGCAATTATACCATATAATTGTAGAAATATCTGTAATAATATACAATTATTGCAGATTTTAAAAAAATCGAAGACGTTCAAATTTTGCAGAATTATCTACAAATATATGGAATAATTGCAACTTTACTGCAGATATGATTTTTGGGTATCAACAATGCATCTCATTGTAAAGATCATAAAATTTTTGATTTTTTTTGGTGAAAACGGTATGTTGATCCGATATTTCTATAGAAAGTTATACGAGTTTGAAATGTTAAAAACGAAAAGGATATTTGGGTCTTTGTGCGTGCATGAATTTGAAAACAGGAACCGAAAACTTATTAAAATAACGGAGGGATGTTTTGTGTATTTTCAAACCTTACTAAGGATATATGCCAAACGCACCCAATAATATATGCATATGCATATGAATCATCTTGGAGATTTTATAAATTATTTGTAAGAATAAAATAACATATTTTTGACTTGTAAATGACTATTTCTTCTTCTTCTGCTTATTGTCTCTTCGATTAATCATGCCTTCAAAGTCCTGTATAAAAGATGCTATAAGAGATATTAATATATACAGTGTCATTATTAAAACAATCGTACAATCAAAGTTATAACATGGATCCTTTGGACGCAAATGCCCATAACACTTGCCCCTTAAAGCTTGGTTCGTAAAATACGAAGCATGCTTTGTTTGATGCCTTACACAGCCATGCAACCCATTATCAACTATACACACTTAGTCATACATTCATTCTGGCTCGGTATGGTCAGCTCAGTGACCATCAATAGGTTTTGCATTCTCTTGGTTGGTTGTTAACATGCCGGACACGAATTCGTGTTCGAGTGTGTTCGTCCAGTGCCAGACAAACCTGCTTATCCACATAAAGGCTGAGCTTCTTTCCAACCAAACACATTTAATCATTTTCCTGCTCTCTCCATTTACCATGTCAGTTCATCTCGTTAACCCTTTTGCTCGTGTTTGAGTGTGTTCGTCCAGTGCCAGACAAACCTGCTTATCGACATAAAGGCAGAGCTTCTTTCCAACCAAACACCTTTAATCATTTTCCTGCTCTCTCCATTTACCATGTCAGTTCGTCTCCTTAACCCTTTTTCTCGTGTCGACTTTGCCCTAAATACTTCAATTTCTGTAATCGTCACTTATACCCACCACCGGCTTTAGTAAGTCTTCAACTAACAATTTAAATGTTATTGTGCTAATTTTTTTGCTACAATTTATGCCTATTCGGTATGATGATGTGGGTTAGGCTTTTTCTTTGTTCGGTCTTTGTTAGGGGATAGGGCAAATTTTGTAATTTAATAAGTTTTAGGCCATAAATTGTAAGGAAATTTGACCGTTCTGTAAGGAAATTAATGCGAAAACATTAATGGACCGTTTCCTTCCTCATTATGTGGTACATTAATGGACCGTTTCCTTCCTCAAACGTTTCCTTCCTCATTATGTGGTCAATAGAATCTAAAGGGTTTTCCTATTAATATGCTAATAAATAAAACGGTTATAATTTAGAGCATTAATTTCTCTCATCTTGATCTTGATGGACGATCAAGGTTAAGTCTACAAATCTGGAAAGTTGGTCCTCTCTCTACCTATAAACATTAACCTTTTCCCATCACAAAGGATATATAAAAAAAACACATAAAGAAAGATATAGGAATAGAGAGAGAAACCATTTCCTTTCTCCATTGAAACAGCTTTCGACAACAACCATTGCTGATTCGTATACAAGATGTCTGGAGGTATGTTTTATTAATTCATCACATATGTGATAATCATGTAATTCTAGATCTTAGGGTTTATGTTATTCGCAAGATATAGATTACTTAAATCACGACCTTGAAACATTTTCGATCCAAAGGGTTTAGGGCTTCTAGTTAGGGTCTGGCCATGTTATTCATTCGGCAACTGGACAGAGATGAATACTTATGGGAGGTGAAGCATACACTGAATATCTCACTACATTCCATCTTGTAAATTCCAATACATTTTCTAGGATTATTTGTCATCTATAACTTGATTGTGGAACAAAACTCTTTGTAAATTTTTTGAAGAACTTCTTGACTCAAATATGCTTAATGACTTGCTATATTTTAAGTGTACATTTGAATGCCTTCACATACACGAGTACACCAATTTAGTGATAGTACATGAGATAGGTTGTTATATCAAACTTGTATGTCAAACCGTCCCAAGACTCGCTCCTCGATTACTTTAGAAGACTAGGCTCCGTCTTCTTCCGCTTCTCCTGATCCTACGCTGTTGAGACATTAGACTAACCAGCCAAGCTTTGCTCGCTCATTAGTGCATGGGTACAAACCGTTGCAATTGCTAGTGTGCCCCCATTGAATCCGCAGCTTCTACTCTAATTGCTAAGCAGCTAGACATGATTGTGGCCACTCATTTTCTTCCTAGAGATGATATACTCTTGCCTACTTTCAAACAACATGCTCATGCTCCATGGGAAGAGTACATGGCCTATTTAAGATAACACTGTATGGCTGGGGCCCCACCTCCTCTTCCTTAGTGAATCATGGGCTTCCTCGGATGCCTGAAGATTGCTCCCTTCCAGCTGCACTCCAATGACTATGCTATTCTAACTAGCTTATATGCCATCTTTATAAGGGAGTCTCAAGCTCCTTCAACCCATCGCCAGATCAGGTTCCTTTATGCTATTAAGAGCAAAGTGGAACTCTCTCCTTTTATCTATCTTAAGGTAGGGAGCAAGTTCAAACCGGTGGAGGACTTGTACTCCAAGTACATTATGTTTAAAAAGAGTATTTCTTCTTACAGGATGATTCCTTATGCTTCTATTAACAACATTTGGGATGTAAGTATTCTTGTATATCTTTTTTCAAACAACTCCATATCACTCATTAATTTTCTCCTCTTTCGGCTTTTCCTTCAAGTTTGGTGAGAACTGCGTCGGGGGATAACTTAGAGGACATGTTGAGAAGACTGCAACAAATTCCTGTGGAATTTAGATAGGTTCCCCATTTGGTCACGGATGATAATTTGAGACATCTTAGACTACTATCCGTTGGGCATTTGATCGGGAACGGTAGGGCGCCTTTCGCTCATAACCCTATAAAAAGGAAAGAAACAAAGAAAAACTTAAAACTTCACGAACCAGCATAAAAAGTCATAGTTATAGAACTTATCAAACTTGTCAACCAAATGTTAGTCAAGTGGTTATTTTTAGGGAAAAGATTATGGTCAATCTTAAGCGATTAGGATCAAGCAAGAATAAGATACTTGTTTACATGGGCAAGAATAAATTACTAAAAAAATTAAATAATCTCTTATTCATATGACTGCTGAAATCGAAGGATTGTTAGAAGATTAAGCTAGGAAGGAGCATCTAAAAGGAAAATCAAATGCAATCAAACAACAAAGAAGAGAAAAAAGCAAAGAGGGTAAGGATAAATAAAGAATCAACACGCAGAGTTAGAATTCTGAAGCATCAAAGAGTTTCCTTAAGCTAAAGCATAAGCATACTCATCGGGGGAGATATGTGATATCCATTTTTTCACAAAATAGAAGAAGGAAGAATTTTTGACTAAGAGCCAAAGTGACACAGATAGTGCTATTAAAAATTGCAAAATGATTGTTAGAAAAAGAAGAAGAAAACGTAACCAATTGTATGTAGAATTAAGAAAGTATGAAACAAATTTCTTGAAGAAAATATGAATTTTTTTAACAAAGATATGAAGAGAGTACCTTGATGAAAAAAAGCTTGAAGCAAGTTCAAAGATATCAGTTCCTTAACAAAGATATGAAGATAGTTCCTTAACAAAAGTATGAAGCAAGTTCCTTGAAGAGAATACTAAGTTCCTTAGCAAAAACATAGTATACACCATAGCGAAAGTCTGAAGGTAGCGTCTTGGCGTATACCTTAACAAAGATACGAAGGAAACACTTAGTAGAAGAACGAAACAAGTCTTAGCGAAGATTAGGAATCCAAGTGCCAACGGAAGTATGAATTAAAGCTATCGAAGATATAAACTATGCCACATGTTAACATCTTATTAGCCAACATTTTCCTCGTCAATACTAAGTAAAGGATTTGCAACTCCTTGGTGAAATCACCCTAAATAACCATCCATCACCTCCATGATGTGTCACGTCATCATTATGCCAAAGAATTTCAACCGTCTAAGTCATCATATATCTAAAATCCAAGGAGAAAGAATTCAAGCTAGTAGGTTTAAAATACATGTCAAGCATCAAACGATCCAACATTGCTATGAATAGGGGTCTACTCCCACATAAGAATGGGTCATTCTCTTATTCTTCTTCTCCAATTTCATTTGCAATATCAAAAAAAAATTGTAAAAGCTTGATTTGGGATTTAATGGCCTCTTTGGTCAAATCTGAATTAGAATTTGTGCTCAAGAACTAAACGAAAACAGTTTGCATATATTACTTTGAGGATAACCATATCCACATTTTTTTTTCCAATTACCTAAAGAACCAAATTTCTCCTTAATATTCTTCGTATTGAAATCATATCCAATTTTTTGTTTAGCTTTCTTTACATTCTCTTATTTAAGAAAGTTAGTTCGAAATTTCGATCTTACATTTTCTTAGGTTTGTTTGTATGGTTGTTTGCATGGTGTCAAATGACTTCTTGGTGGTGATTGAGTTGTTGGATAACTTCATCTATTTGGTGGATTATTGTTCAAATCAAGTGAAAGCACCAAAATGGGGTGTAGTAATACTCAAACTAGTTTTAATATGGGATATGTCAAGGAGAATATATGATAGAGGAAGAAGAACATTAATCAAAAGAAGTATCAAGAGAATAAATGATAAAGAGGTAAGAACAAGAGGAATTTTTCATTCATTTCCTACTTGTTATTCCATGCATAAGCGCTAATATAACAAAGTTTACAAAATATGATTCCAATTATTTGTACAATTAACACAACTATTGAAAAGCAATTTTAAAGTCATAGCAGAAAGCGACTTATCAAATAATATGAAAGGAAGCTTCTGATAATTCTTTTTCATTGTATGAAATTGTCCTATCTCATTTTGTATAAGTTGGTATATCTTGCAGGTGACTTAATAACCCTTCCAGTCTGAATTTGGTGTGCATGTAGCTGCTAACATGGGTTGGTACATATCTTTGTGCACATCGGAATACTGCTTTAGGAATTGATGAAAGACGGTACCAAAACAAATCACCCTATTTTTATGTGTTTTTATTTGAACCTTATCACACTTAAAGTGATATACACGAGGATTACTTTTCTTGTCAAAAAAAATGTTGCAATAAAACTTTAGTCTCAAATTGTCTATTATCCTCTTTATATATCCTTATTGCTGCTACTTATTAATTAGGCATAGATAATACGGATTATCAGGCAACTCGCACACGCACATGCGCACGCGTGAGTGAATGGGTGCATGTGATGCTTTGATGGTGCACATGGCACTTGGCAACAATGAAATAACCTTGGTTTGGTTCTCCATTACTCTTCCTTCTCGTTTTTTCTATTTTAATAATTTCAGCTCTCAAAACTGAAAATACAAATCTTTTATATACTTAATTGTTACAATTGTGATTAATAGAATTTATGAATGAATTCAAAGAAATATCTCTTTATTGCTCCAACTGTTCAAATTAATCATCTTTTAAGTTTTGAGCAACTATTTTCACACCTACTAATTTATTGTTATTTCTTTGATGGAGAGAATATATAGAAAAAAATCCAATTCATCTTCTCAAAATTTCTTCTAAAACACTTGAACAATCGTCTTTCTACACTCCTTCAAATTCTTCAACCTTAAATACTATGAACTTTGGAGAGTGGACGACAATGAATACTTGCACCTTATTCATGTCGAAATTCGCTTTGATCTTTTTTTTTCCTACTCTTTACTCTTTACCCATGATGTTTTCTTACCAGAAACATCGGTCAAACGTCATAACAAATTTCGAAGTCTTGGATTCTTATACCTAATCAAATTTTGGTAGGTACTACCATTTCATAGACGAAGTAAATGGAAAACCGAATCATTTGATGATAATGCAGCCAAAAAATTGAAAACTGGCAAGAGGAGATTTACGGACTTAATGCTGGGAGGAAGGAGGGTATATTTGAAATATGTGTGTTCCAAAGAGAAATTGATCGGGTTTTCTAGTAACAGCTCGGTGAGAAAAATGAGCTAAAGATTTATAACAGATTATTAATGATTGAAAAATTCAAAGATTAATAAATATATTTACATAAAGGAGAATTAGCGAAAAGGACAAACCTTGAAAAAAAATTAGACCGAAGAACGCCGAGTTTCATTTTTAGGCTGAAGGACAAATGCAACTTATAATTAGCATTATATTCAACTTTTACACTATACAAAATGCTAGGTATATCTAGCATTATATTCTATTTTACACTGTACAAAATGACTAGCAGTGTGCTTCATTCTAAAAAACAAACTTATTTTCAGACTAGTTTTTTTTCTAGGTCCGTGTTTGTGCCTTTTTTTTCGGCTTACATTATTCATCCTCACAAGTAAGCTTCTATGTCGCTTTTGAAATCTCCCGCCAAATCCATCGTCTATCTTGTTCGCCATTACTCTAAAACCAGCCTTCCAATCCCTACTTCCCTCTCCATCCACGCATATTTCATAAAAACCAAATCTAAAGCCGACCCCTTCTCGTACAATCTAATAATCTCTTCTCATATTCATGCTAACCAATTGGGCGTAGCACACAAGGTGTTTGAAGAAATGGCTGAAAGAAATGTGATTACTTGCACCTTATTATTGATGCGCACATGAAACGTGGACATGTAATCAGACCTTTAAACTACTTTGTTACTAACCTGTTTGAGTCTGTAGTGTTTTACATTGCAACTATTAATGGTTAGTCAGAAATGACATGAAGTTTGAAGTTTTTTTATTTTTAAGGAAATGATTTGCAAAGGGTTGTTACCTAATAAAATGACGTTTGCTACTATTATTAGTTCTTGCGAATGTATTGGGAATTTGAAATGCATTATTGGTATGATTGTCAAGACTAATTTAGAGAAGAATGTTTCCATTTGCAATTCTTTGATTACAGTGCTCTCAAGAACAAGATAGGTTGATACGGCGAAGATAGTGTTCAATGAAATGAGCCAAAGAGATGTTATTTCCTGGACCACACTTCCTGATGTATATTTTTGAAAATATACACGGTTTTGGAGTTGTTGATGTCTGAAATGGTTAAGTTTGATTAAAACCAGTTCGCCATAGATTGACGTACACTCATTGTTTCTTGCAAAAATATTTTGAGGATGGGAGTTGTTTGACGTTGCTCAAAGTTTGAAGGTACATGGTCTTGAGTAAAATGAAGTAGTTCGTATGCAACCAGAGATATAACATCTTTTATATTTATTATTTGATTAGGCTGAAGTCTACTGGGCCAAACATAAAGCCCATTATTTTCTGTTTTGTTTATATAATGTCAATACTCAGCTGTAAATCGAGTTGTATCATTTTTGTATCAGAAAGCATCAAACAGTTTCATCAATAAAGATCAAAATACATTTGTTTCTTCATCAATATATCATTGAAATCATCTGAGAATAATTTCTTTCTTGTTATCGGAGCCAGAGATTCACAAGCTTAACAACAATTCAAAAAAAAAAACTGATCCATCAGAGAAATCTCATCATTTGGATCAGTTTACCCATTAGAATCAAATCTCATCATTTGGGTAAGAATCTGTTCAAGAACTTACTGCCTTGCCAAGATTTGCAATCGGCTGCAGTCATATCTCAAGAGCAGATTCAAGAATCAAGAAGATAATTCAGAAATCCAGATAGAAGAAGGAAACAGAAACTCGTCACTTAAAGACAGTAAGTGCCATACCAGAAGCAATCAGAGAAGCCTCATCATATTGCATGGTTGCAACATACCTGTTGAAGGAAGAATCTCTTGATCCCTTTACAACTTTCTTTCTGATTTCATTCTCAATTCTATTTCTTGAAGAATTTTCTTCATGGCTTAAGGAAGCAGTGCTACATCAAGTAATGATACCAGCACTTCATTACAATCCATGGATGTCACTGACAGTTTGATCAAAACCATAATTAGCCCACACTTCAATCTCATCACTGCACAACTTGAAGATGACAACTATCTACTCTGGATAGTGCAAGTTGAAACTGATGCCAGAGGATACGGTCTTGATGGATACATTCTTGGCATGATAGCCACTCCACCCAAGTTCATCACTAATCAAGAAAATAAAACTGTGAGCAATGAGGAATATGTTAAATTTCAAAGACAAGACAGTTTAATAAGTTCTTGGCTACTTTCCTCCATCGGTTTAAAACTTCTACCACAAGTTATAGGGTGCAAAACAGCAAATGAAATATGGAATATAGTAGAAAGAATCTTCAATACACAGTCAGCCGCCAAAATAATGCATTACAAAAGACAGTTACACAATATAAGGAAAGATAATCAATCTATGAAAGAATATCTCTCCAAAATCAAGAACACTTGTGATCTACTTGAGGCAAAAGGACACAAGATGTCCAATACAGAACATGTTTTAACAATATTAAGTGGATTAAGTGATGAATATGAGGCAGTAGTGGCAGTTATTGCATCACAAGAAACTCTGCCTTCCATTGACTATGTTCATTCTATTCTCTTGGCTCATGAAGGAAGGTTAGACTACAAGAAAACCCTAGAAACAGACATGTCCATTAATTATGCTTCAAATAATAAAAATAGAAATCAGAATTATGGAAGGACAGATCAACAGTCACAGAGGGGAGGTCAGATTGCTAGGGAAAGAGGCAGAGGAAGATTCAATTGCAATAACAAGCCAAAATGTCAGATATGTGAAAAAGTTGGTCACACTGCAGTAAAATGCTACTTCAGATTTAATGCAAATTATCTACCAGGTCAGGGATCAAACAACCAGAGAAATGGAAATTACAGTGCAAACTTGGCACAAGTACAGCAAAATTCAGGCAAACAACTCAGTGAAAACAGAAACCAGAATTTGGATGAAATTGCTAAGGCAGATCACATTCAAGATGAGTCATGGTATCCAGATTCAGGGGCAACAAATCATTTAACAAACAATTTAGAGAATCTAAATCTGGGCAGCAGAGAATACAAAGGTAAACAATCTATTTTTATGGGAAATGGCAAAGCAATTGAGATCACACACACTGGTAATGCCTATATCAAAGGTAAAAGACAATTATATCTCAATAATCTATTAAGAGTACCCAGTATTAAGAAAAACCTTTTGAGTGTCTCTCAATTTGCTCATGATAATAATGTTTACTTTGAATTCTACCCAACTTATTGTTTAGTTAAAGATATTCTGACTAAGGATATACTCTTGCAGGGTAATGCAGTAAATGGTCTATACAAGTTCACTCTGACTAATAGGAAAGATTCAAATCAAAGAATGACAAATTGTAATAACGATGAATTGGAGGCATGTGAAACCAGTAAAAACATTTTTGATTTGTGGCATTGCAAATTAGGTCATCCATGTACAAATGTTGTAAAACAGGTTCTTAAAGAAAATAAAATTTTCTTTGATAATATAACTTTGCCTTACATATGTTCTTATTGCCAAATGGGCAAAAGTCACAAATTAGCTTTTGCAGATTCTGTAACAGAATACAAAGCACCTCTTGAATTAATTTCTACAGATTTGTGTGGTCCAGCACCTATCTGCTCAGATTATGGATATAAGTACTACATATCCTTTGTTGATGCATGTACAAGGTACACATGGATCTATTTTTTAAAAATCAAGGCAGAAACTCATAATGCTGTAATATATTTTATCACTCAAGTTGAGAGGCAGACCAACCATAAAGTTAAGATTATTCAAAGTGATGGGGGGACAGAATACAAGCCTCTTAGTTAGTATTTTCTAGATAATGGTATAATTCATAGAATTACATGTCCCTACACCTCTGAACAAAATGGTTTGGTAGAAAGAAAACACAGGCACATTGTTGAGACTGGTCTGACATTACTAGCTCAAGCATCTTTACCTTTTAAATTTTGGCCAGATTCCTTCAGTACTGCTGTTTACTTAATTAATAGACATCCAACAACAGTACTGAATGGAATAAGCCCTTTAGAAAAAAATTTAGGTGTCAAGCCAGACTATCAACATCTAAAAACTTTTGGATGCTTATGTTTTCCCTATTTAAGACCATACAACAGCCATAAATTAAATTTTAGATCTCAACCATGTACATTTATAGGCTACCCAACCAAACAGAAAGGATACAAGTGTTTGGATGAAACAGGAAAAATATTCATAAGTAGACATGTAATTTTTAATGAGAGAATATTTCCTTTTGCCAATGCAAGTATTAGAACTACACATAAAGTTTATAATCCAAAGGTTTCCTTACCAAACATACCAGTCATGCCGCATATATGGCATGCTGATGAAACTGAGGAAAGAACAGGAGCCATTGGATCACAACACACAGTGTCATCTGGACCAGGTCATGATGCAGTTGGCCAGACTGCTACACATCCTCAGTTACCTGAAGAATCAAGCAATGAAAATCAAAATAGACATGAAAATCAACAGAATGACACTGCAGATCAGGACAACAGTTCAGAGTCATCTGATACTGATCAACAGACAAGAACTGGTCATCACATGATCACCAGATCAAAGAGTGGAATATATAAGCCAAAGGTTTATACTGCTACTGCAAATATCACAGAGCCACAAACATTTGAACAAGCATTTAAAGACACAGACTGGAAAGCAGCAATGGAAGAAGAGTACCAAACATTAATGAAAAACAACACATGGAGTCTTGTTCACCCACCATGCAACAAAAACATTATAGGATGCAAATGGACTTATAAAGTGAAAAGAAATCCAAATGGAACTGTGTCCAGATATAAAGCAAGGCTTGTGGCCAAAGGGTATACACAAGAATATGGGTTTGATTTCAATGAGACCTTCTCACCAGTGGTGAAACCAACCACCATAAGAATAGTTCTTACAATTGCCTTAAATAACAACTGGAACTTGAGGCAGTTTGATGTAAACAATGCATTTCTAAATGGTGTTCTGCAGGAAGAAATTTACATGAAACAACCACAGGGATATGAGCAAGGCACTAATTTAGTGCGCAAGCTAGATAAAGCCATATATGGATTAAAACAGGCTCCCAGAGTATGGTTTGATAGATTGAAAGCTACATTAACTCATCTGGGCTATCAATCTACCAAATCAGACAATTCCTTGTTTATCAAAATTAATAATAATCTTATTGTTTACATACCGATTTATGTTGATGATTTAATTATAACATGCAATGATGAGAATGAAATCAAAGGCATAATACAATATCTGGACAAGCAATTCTCAATCAAAGATCTGGATGAACTAAATTACTTTCTAGGATTAGAAGTAAAGAAAAAGTCAGATTCAGAAATCTTTGTAAGCCAGAAGAAGTATATCAAGGAGTTGCTGATTAAAGCAAAAATGGACAGTACTAAATCTCAACCTACTCCTATGATCAGCCATCAACAATTATCCAAATACAAGGGGGAACCAATATCAAATATTAAACAATGTAGAAGTATTGTAGGAGCCCTACAATACTCCACTATAACAAGACCAGACATATCTTTCAGTGTTAACAAAGTTTCTCAATTCATGCAGGAACCACATAAAGAACATTGGAAAGCAGTAAAAATGATACTCAGATATCTCAATGGCACAACAGATTATGGCATTATGCTAAAGAAGTGCAAACAACTAAGCATCACAGCATATGCAGATGCGGACTGGGCAACAGATATAGATGACAGGAAATCAGTGACATGTTACTATATATACTTAGGCAACAATCCAATTTCTTGGTGCTCAAAGAAGCAGACCACTATTTCGAGATCCAGCACGGAGGCCGAATACCGAAGTATAGCTAGTGCTGCCGCAGAAATCACTTGTATTCAATCACTACTTTCAGAAATGAACATCAAAATAGAAATAAAACCAACATTGTGGTGTGATAATCAAAGTACGGTCTACATGGCAGCTAATCCAATCATGCACTCAAGAACAAAGCATATAGAGACTGACTTATATTTTGTTAGTGAATTGATACAAAGAGGAAAGCTTCAGGTGAATCACTTACCATCGACTTACCACGAGCAGACATACTTACAAATGCACTATCTGCAAAGAATTTTCATCAATTCAGACAGGAGCTGAAGGTCGAATCTTTCAGTGAAGAATGACATCAGTATAGATCTATAGTAGTATCAGCCTTAAATCAAGTCTCGAAGACAAATCGAAGCCGGAAAAGACAAGAGTCTCTGTTTTATCACTTTCACTTCAGATCTACAAAGCAAAGCAATTTGGATGTTAATCTGAGCATAATAATATGATGTATTATTTTTGAAGAAGATAAAGGAGTTTAAAATTGAATCGGCTCAGCCAAACATCCAGATCGCTCTTGGAAGATAAAGAAACCCTAACCCTAGCATCTGGTTGAGGGGGGGAGTAAAATGAAGTAGTTCGTATGCAACCAGAGATATAACATCTTTTATGTTTATTATTTGATTAGGCTGAAGTCTACTGGGCCAAACATAAAGCCCATTATTTTCTGTTTTGTTTATATAATGTCAATACTCAGCTGTAAATCGAGTTGTATCATTTTTGTATCAGAAAGCATCAAACAGTTTCATCAATAAAGATCAAAATACATTTGTTTCTTCATCAATATATCATTGAAATCATTGAGAATAATTTCTTTCTTCTTGAAAAAACGTTTTCTTCTTTTATATGATTACAAAAGCTTATTTTCTGGTGTTTTTGTGGATTTAAACTGCATAACTAATTACTTTTGTCCGCTATAACAGTTTTTTGCATGATTCTGATTTTTTGAAAGTTAGAATCACCTATCTTTGATGGAACTTAAAGTTATCTTTAATGAAATGTCCTGTAATATGAAATCCACTTCTTCTTCTTCTTCCCTTTTGGAGTACTAATGGCTAGGAATAGATTAGTGGTGGTTTTATAATTGCATATTGAAATGTTGATGACCTCTTCCAAACCCTTGTACCTACAACAAATAACCTTGTGAATTGAGCTCCACTTTTTCACTGATACGTTCATAAAAATGAATAAAGATGGTGGCTGAGTATAAGAACTGTTTCTTTCTCCCTTTTGATTTGCAAAAGATTTACTTCAAATTGTCTTTTATAAAAAATTCACTAAGTTTTTGATATGCACGTCTTCTTGTTAAGGTGAAAGTTCTGTAGCAAATAATATTGTCTATACTCTATAGACCACTAAATGTATTTTCTGCAACTCCATTCAGAAGTATTCTACCCTTTTTATTGATTCAGTGAATTATCTGATTCTACAGCTTCTTACTGCTTCTAGTATTCTTATTTAGCAGTGATTCAAACCGATGGTTCCTAATCAAGGATTCTGCAATATAACTGATTCAAATAAAAGGTTGCTAATCAAGGTCTTTGCAATAAACGCCATTAAGATTGGATAAATTCGCAACTAAAATATACCATGCTTTATTCTTATTCACCTTTAACCACATACACCATTTTCCTTTTTGGTTTGTTGAATGCATAAAATGATATGTTTCACTAGTCGAAGACAGAATAACTTCGCTTGTTGACGCTTGTTCTTGCACAGATCCCGTGCAATGTTTATTTGGACCTGTTTTCGTTTGTCAAGGATATAAAATGCATATAAGTTTGGAACAATAAATTGCATAGTAACAGATTAACTTTAGTTATGTTACCAGATTCATAGTATGTATAGACTATAGAGGCATTATATCCTCATATTTCCAGTAACGTTCGCTTCAGTACTATCTCAGTTTGATCGATCGAATGAATCGTGGCTGTATTTTTTGTATCAATGAGGAGTTGCTCCAAGGAAAATCACACCGAAAGATTGTACAAACCATTACACCAGATTCAAATAGTTTCAACCATAACGACTTCACATAAATTTGTTTTAAAGTGATTGTTTTAGCATTTTATCATACTGAATTAGACAGTACTGACAATATTTTTCTTATTTCAATTCAGGTTCATGTTTTATAAAGTCAAAGTTGCTGCTGAGAATGTTGCTGGAAGCGTTGCTACTGAGACTAGTAACTCTGGCTAATGCTCTAGCATTGTCATATATGCAATTACAGAGTATTAATCATAGATTCTCTTATTTCATATGCATTTATATCATGGTTAGAGGTTCTGGCCAGAACCATAAGATTCCGACCATTTCGTAGCAGTTCCGGCCGGTGGCGGGACGGGATTAGGGCAAAATTCTGTCCCGATCGAAGAAGCAGTAAAAAAGAAAAAGAAAATACCGCACATCTCATGAGACAAAAAAAAGAACGAATTGTTCAATCCAAAAAACATCTCAAAAAGAAAAATTGAACGTGATTGAACAATGAAAGGAATCAAAATTATGCTTATAAATTAGGCAGTCGAAATCATAAAATTTACCAAGCTTCAAAACCTCGACAACGACCTCGACTTCAAAATCTCGACCTCGGCATCAAATCAAACTTCAAAACATCGACTTCAAGGCAGCAATTTCGACCGGCTTGGACATCGACATCGACAACGACCTCGCTTATTCGATCTTCCACTTCGACCTCGCTTCTTCAATCTTCTACTTCGACACGCGCGCGCAGGTACTAATTTTTCCTCCTTTGCCGCCTTCGTATTTTGGTCGACAGTGTTTTTCATTCTTTTTTTTTTGCTTCGTATTTTGATTTGAGACGAATGTTTGCTTCGTATTTTGTTGGCCTTCGTAGGTGTGTTGATTGTGGGCTTTGGGTTTGGGCCGAACAAGTTTGGTGGTTTTTTTTTTGTGAATATGAAAGTAAAGTATATTCAAACGTTTTTTGTTTGTTTTTGAATATGGTACTATCTTAAACAATGAATCTATTCTTACATATATAGTTAACTAGAGACATTTGAACTGACCTAACCTGAATACTTCATTGATTATAGAATGCTGCATACTATATACTCTGACTTGAATATATTGACATTTGAACTGACTTGAATATGCTGAAATGACCTGAATATGCTGAACTGAGTTGAATATTGGACTTGAGTATGCTGATTTGAATATGGACTTGCATATGTTGGACTTAGAATATCGAACATGAATGTGAATACGTTGGATTTGAATATCAAACATGAACATTGAATTTGATTCGAATTATAGGACAATAAACGTTGAACTTGACTCGAATTATTGGATTTGTACATTGAACTCTAACATCTTCGATTTGGGCTATATTCATTTTGAACATTGAACATTTTCATTTTATTTTTAATTTGATTTGGACCATTAATTTGTTTGCTAACTTTTGTTTAATTATAATATCAGGTACACTATAGCAAATCCAACAGAAATTGGTTGGAATTATGGTACTTCGATCGATGGCAATCTTCAAAAAGTGAAATGTAACTTTTTCAATAAAATAAATAATGGCGGTGGTGTGACACGTTTGAAAGAACATCTGGCAGGAGTGGACGGAGACGTATCAGCGTATTTAATTGTCTCTAAAGAAGTTAAACAACTTATACGATCACATATTATTCAGAAGAGAAATGAACGAAACAAAGGAAAGTTAGACAAGCAATGTTTACAAGAGAAATTAACGAGCAGACCGCAACAACAATCGGACAATGAAAATGAAGATGATGAACTTCAACGTATCATGCAGCAAAGCAGAGATGCATTTAGAGACGAAGAGCTGTGTAGATCTCATACTGTTGAACGATCGGGTGGTTCAAGTCAATCATTGCACATATCTCATGCTGTTGGAAAATCTACCGGAGTAGATGGTGATTTTGACACTCATGATGCTGGACGAATCGACTCATATATGCAAAAACGAGGAGGTAGAACTCAACATTCTATTAAATCTGCAATGAAAGACATTAAAGATGCCAGGAAACATATAAGTCGAGCAATTTCTAAGTTCTTTTTTTTAACCATATTCCACATTACGTTGCTAATAGTCCATATTATACAACAAAGGTTGACGCGATTGCACAATGCAATCGTGGAATTAATCTACCAACTGCATATGAATTATCACACTCGTACCTTGAAATGAAAATAGAAGAAATTGGACAATATATTAAAATATTGCATAATTTCGGGGATGAATATGGTTGCACATTAATGTGTGATGTCTGGAGTACACAGAATCAACAAAAAATAATAAATTTCTCGTGTACTCTACCCATGGAACAGTATTTATTAAATCCGTGGATGCCACGAATGAATTCCAAAGTGGAGAATATATTTATGGATTAATGGATGTTGTCGAAATGATCGGTGCAAATAGAATAGTGTAAGTTGTTACAGATAACGGAGCAAACTATAAAATTGTCAGCCAATTATTAATGCAAAAAAGAAGGCATTTATATTGGACACCATGTGCAGCACACTGCATTGATTTGATTTTGGAAGATATTTCTAAAGAGGCAGAGGTAACAACCGTTATCACAAACTGCCAGTTAATAACGACATTTATATACAATCACGGTTGGTTACTTTCCATCATGAGAAAAGTGACCAATAATAAACAATTGATTAAACTGGCGGTAACACAGTTTGCAGCTCAATTCATCGCACTAGACTCTATTCATAAACATAAAGATGACTTAAGAAGGATGATTGCTTTGAGAGAGTGGACATCAAGAGTTCGCAGACTCAATACTAAGGCAAAAGAACAGCAAATATTGTCTCTACACTAATTTACAACAACGCTTTTTGGATTGGTGTTGCTTCTATCATCCTTATTTTTGAGCCATTGGTGAAAGTTTCACGAATGGTAGATAATGATGACAAAGCAGATATGTGATATCTTTACGAAGCAATTAATCGAGCAAAAAATCGATTATAAAAAATGTTGGTGGAAGGCAATGCCAAAAATGGTGGGATATAATAGACAAAAGATGGGAAAGACAGTTATATCGACATCTTCACGCCGCAGGTAATTTGTTTTAAATTATCATCATACAAATAATGAAATATATAACATTTCAATAATATTTTAAATCTTTCCTATATATGTTATTTTCTTAATCCCATCATTCAATATGGGGATGCAACAAACGATGAAAAAGTATAAAACGGATTTAACAAGGTTGTTGAAAGAATGGTGTCAGATATTGTAACACCGATTGAAATTGAAAAAAAAAGTAAAACTAATATATATAATAGTTACGTTAAACATTTAATGTTTAAGACATATTAAATGTTAAATTTAACATCACAGGTAGAAAGATATAGAATGAAAATTAGTGAATTTGGTTCTGCAAAAGCATACGCAACCGTAAAGATATGTTTTCCTGCTCAATGGTGGTCAATAATCGAAAGAGAGGATGTTTTAAATTTAACACATTTAGCAATGCACATTTTAAGCCAAACAGTTTCTTATTCAAACTGCGAGAGAAACTGAACTACATTTTCAATGATTCATACAAAATTATGCAATAGAATAAAAATAAAAAATCTAGAAAAATTAGTACATGTGCATTACAACATGAGATTAAGAGCAAAACATTCAAGACGCCGCGATATTGAAAATCAATTGATCGATCTGGACTATATATTTTACGAAGAGGATCCATTAATAGAATGGACTACTGAAGTTGAACCACCTTTGTTGGACGACGACTCTTGGATGAACAGTACACTGAATGATACAGTCGCTGCGTTGATGGTATACCTGCACGAGCAATAAGAAGTCAAAGCAAAGAAAATAGTAGCGGTTCCTCAAATGATGATCATGGTAATGCTGGTGTAAGTGGTGTGGATTTACCTCGTAATTATAGTATTGGTTCTAGTGATGGCGGTGCAATATATAGACCAACACAAATATATTCAAGAAGAAGGGGTGCGAGCAACAATTCTAACCGAAGAGACAGTAATTTAAATATTGAATACGAACATCAACATGGTTATGAGCATAATCCATATGCTTCAAATGATCCACCAACCTATAGACATTCTACTTCTGACTATACGGGTGGTAACTCATATTATGAAACAAATGAAACATATATTGATATCTCGAGTGATCAAAACAGTCAAGCTACGTATGCAACACAAAATGATGAACTATCGTCTTTTGATAATATGATGACGACATTTATGAGTCCAGGACTGATGTAGCGCGAGCTACAGATTCACCAGGCTTAAATCGGCCACGTCCTAAAGGAGGAGTTTTGGGTCATCTGCGACCTAAGGAGTCACGAGACAAGAAGCCACGACTTAACCAAGTCTTAAGTCGCTCGGTATCTTTAGGTTGTTTACGACCTATAGCAACGGGATCTATCAAAGAGGTGGCACGAGTTAACAGCCAACGACCTAACAGTGAAGACTTAAGTCGCTCAGAAGGTGGGAACGAGCTACGACCTAAGTTAAACCACCTAACTCCTAGGTCGCCCGAAGAATTCCTGTGCCGCTTCGATAGGTCGCGAACGACCTAACTCATAGGTCGCGTGAAGAATCTTTGTTACCGCTTCTATAGGTCGTTAACCCGACCTACCAACCTATGATGAGTCGCTGAAGAGTTAAGCCGCTTGGAAGTTAAGTCGTGGATATGTTAAGTCGCGTGTATTTGGGTCGTTGATTGATAAATCGTCTGTGTTGAGTATATGTGTTGTATTGAGTTGTAAACGGTGTTAAGTCGTATGTCATGTATTCGTTAAGTCATGTACTATCTAAAGTCGTTGTTGTTGTTGAGTCGTCATACTGTTATGTCGCTTGTGTTTGTAACCCGTAAGTCGGCAAGAAGTTAAGTCGGTCACGTGTGTGTGGTGATGTAATAAGTGGAGTCGCTGAAGGCTTAGGTCGTGAGCGACCTTGGCTAAGTCGTAAGTCATGGGGTGTTAGGTCGAAAACGACTTAAGGGTTTGGGTTGTAAAACGCTATAAATAGCGGTTGTGTTGGTCATTTGTAACTTGGTTGATTGTTGAATAAAAACTTTGTTTGATTGCTGTGTGCTTTCATCTAAATTGGTAGTTGAGTGTGATCTCGTATCACCACTTTTGGTTATTCGAGTGCGCTCGAATCAACGATCGTTGAAGCCAATTCACGGTATCAAGTGCGCTTGATCAACGTTTGAAGAATTGTAGATCTTCTTTCACGGTATCGTGCGCGATCAACGTGTCGAAGATAGCTAGAATTCGGTATCTTTGTAATCAACGAATTTGGGCATTTCAGTATCTTCAATCCACCGTTTGCTACTTTCATCGATCTATATCGTTTTGTTATTATCCGCTGCATCAGTTTGGTATCAGAGCTAGACTTAGCCAATCATAGCTAAGCCGAGCCTTGGAGCCAAGGAGTTTGAAGTTGGTGTTCATCGTGTTCTTCTTGAAGTTGCAACAAGTTAGAAGCTTCCGATCCATTTCATTTTGGATCAAAATTGGAAAGGTGTTTGAGTTTGAGCCGAGTTGGGTAGAGCCGTGCATCACTTGTTTAAATCGAGAGTTTGAAGTGTAGGCCGAGTTTGTATTAAAGTGTTGAGCTTGTGTGAGCTAGTTGAAGTTTGATTTGTAGAAGATTTGTGAAGTTTTGAAGTGTTTGTGTTGATTTAATCATGCCACCAAGGAGAGCTAATCGTCATCAAAATGTTGAAGTGTTGTATAGAAGAGAAGAAGCCGAGCAAATGGAACAACGCATTAATGAGAAATTTGATGAAGGTATTGGAAAGGTATAGAAATTGATGAATGATTTGAATCAAAACTAAAGGAGGAGATCACCAGTCTCGAACCATGGAGGAAACAGAGTTTCGCCATTGGTTACGGAAGCGAGAAGGGTATCACCGCAATCTTTTAGAGAGAGAAGAGAAACATCAATTTCATCAAGGAGAGATCACCATGACTATGGACATGAAGAGAGAAGAACTCCACGTGAGTTTGAAGATGAGCCATTTAAAGATGAAGAGAGACATAGTAGAAGAGACATGCATGATCAAAGGGATGTTGATGGTCGAGATCGATATAGACGTACATTTGATTTTGATAAAGAGGGTGATAGAGCTAGCATTCATTATCGAGATCGAGACCAAGTTCGAAATTCATATCGGGATGTAGATGATGATCGTCGATGGGAATCAGGTATGAAGATGGAATTCCAGAATTCAAAGGTGGAATGGTAGCAGAAGAATTTTTGGATTGGTTGTCTAATGTTAAAGAGATCTTTGATTTCAAAGAGGTTCCGGAAAATCGTCGAGTGAAGTTGGTTGCTACTAGGTTGAGGGGGAGAGCTATGGCGTGGTGGCAACAAACCAAACTTACACGAGACGGATGGGGAAGTCGAAGATTGAGTCATGGGAGAAGATGAAGAAGTTAATGAAGGCTACATTCTTGCCTTACAATTATCAATCACTCATGTATCAGAGGTTGCAGAATCTGAGGCAAGAGACGAAGACTGTTAATGATTATGCTGATGAATTTTATCAACTGATTGCTCGAAACGACAATATGGAGACAGAGGAACAGCTGACTGCTAGATTTGTTGGAGGGTTGAGGATGCAGATTCAAGATATGGTGAATATGTTTGATCTGAGATCTGTAGCAGAAGCACATCAGAAAGCGTTGGCTTGGAAGAAGCAGGGAAGACGAGGAGGTGGTGTGTTTACAAGTTCCAATATTCAGAACAAAGGAGCTAGTGGGAGTTCCAATGTTTCTAAATCTGTCAGTAAACCAGTTGTGAATGAAGTTGCGAAGGCAAAGGTTAACAACAGTTTCAAATGTTATAATTTCCAGGAAGTGGGTCACAAGAGTAATGAATGTCCAAAGCCGAAGAACCGAACTATGATTGCTGAAGTTGAAGGTGAGGATGTTGGGGAAGGTTATTCTAGTCCAGTTGAGGAGGATGAAGAGGATGTTGCGTCAGGAGATGAAGGATGTAATCTAATGACGAGGAGGTCATGTTTAATACCGAAACATGAAGAAGAAGCTAGTTGGTTGAGGAGTAACATCTTTCAGTCAACATGCACTATTCTGGGGAAGGTTTGTAAATTTGTGATTGACGCAGGAAGTTGTGACAATATTATTTCTACCGAAGCTGTGAGAAAGTTGAAGCTGAAAACGGAGAAGCATCCAAATCCTTACAAGTTAGCGTGGTTGAGAAAGGGAGGAGAGGTGAAGGTGGACAGGCGAGTTCATGTTCCATTTTCTATTGGGAAGAAATATAAAGACGAGATTTGGTGTGATGTTGTGGAGATGGATGTTTGTCATTTGCTTTTGGGAAGACCATGGCAGTATGATCGAGCAGTGCAGCATGACGGTCGGATCAATAGCTACAGTTTTATGTTTGAAGGTGTTAAGATTATTTTAGTTCCGAAGAAGAGACAACAAAGAGAAAGAAAGTCAGAAGAGATTGAGGAGCTGAAGACTTTGTTGACTTTGAAAGAATTTGTTGAAGAAGTAGAGGAGAGCCCAGAGGTATTTTTGTTGATTGGACGTGAAACGACTGAATCTGTTGAAATCCCAAAGGAAGTAAAGCCGGTATTAGAAGAATTCAGTGATGTGTTTCCTGAAAAGTTGCCAACGGAGTTGCCACCGTTGAGGGATATTCAACATCAGATTGATCTAGTGCCAGGGGCAGTATTACCACACAGACCACACTATCGTATGAGTCCGAAGGAACATGAGGAGTTGAGAAGGCAGGTGGAGGAGTTGTTAGAACAGGGGCGTGTTCAGGAGAGCTTGAGTCCTTGTGCAGTGCCAGCCTTATTGGTACCAAAGAAGGATGGTTCGTGGAGAATGTGTACGGACAGTCGGGCTCTAAACAAGATCACTGTGAGATACAGATTTCCTATGCCGAAGTTTGATGATTTGATCGACCAATTGAGTGGAGCTGTTGTGTTCTCGAAGATTGACTTGAAGAGTGGATACCATCAGATTCGTATTAGACCAGGTGATGAGTGGAAGACTGCTTTCAAAACCAGGGAAGGTTTATACGAATGGTTGGTTATGCCGTTTGGTTCATCAAATGCTCCGAGTACTTTTATGAGAGTGATGAACCGGATTTTCAGACCATTCATTGGGAAGTTCGTGGTTGTTTACTTTGATGATATTTTAATCTATAGTGGGAGTATGGAAGAACACATCCAGCATTTGCGTGAAGTACTGTTGATTCTACGACAGGAGAAATTTTATGCTGCAACAAAGAAGTGTGTGTTCATGACGCACAGTGTTTTGTTTCTGGGATACGTTCTATCGAAAGAAGGAATTCAAGTGGATGAAAGTAAAGTAGAAGCTGTCAGGAGTTGGCCACAACCAAAGACAATTACTGAAGTAAGGAGTTTTCATGGATTGGTATCTTTCTATCAAAGATTTATTCCATGTTTTAGTAGTGTGATGGCACCTGTAACCGATTGCATGAAAGGAAAGAAGTTTGCATGGTCAGAGGAAGCAGGGGTTGCTTTTGAGAAGATTAAGACACTATTGACGACAGCACCAATTCTAGTTTTACCGGATTTTCAGTTGTTGTTTGAATTACATACTGATGCATCGAAGGTTGGGGTTGGTGGAGTTTTGAGTCAGAAAGGAAGACCAGTTGCTTATTTCAGTGAGAAGTTGTCTGGAGCTAAGTTGAGATATAGCACTTATGATGTTGAGTTTTACGCAATTGTTCAAGCTGTGAAGCACTGGAGACATTATCTGTTTCAGAAGGAGTTTGTTCTTTATACGGATCATGAAGCTTTGAAGCATCTGCAAGGGCAGGACAAGATTTCAGCTAGGCATGCTTCATGGGTCGCGTATCTGCAGCAGTTTACTTTTGTTGTAAAGCACAAATCAGGGGTGACGAATCGTGTAGCTGATGCATTGAGCAGGAGGAATCATTTGTTGACAACGATGAAGGTTGAAGTGACAGGATTTGAAATATTGCCAGAATTGGTTGAAGAGGATCCTTACTTTGTAAAGTTTGTTGAGAAAGTTAAGGATGGGAGTACTGATGAGTTTGTGTTGGTAGATGGGTTTTTATTCAAGGGAAATCGATTATGTATACCAGAGAGCAGCTTGAGAATGAAGATTATCAAGGAGTTACATGAGGAAGGACTCGTACGTTGCATTTGATTTCTAAATCTTACTTTTGGCCGTCAATGAGGAAAGAAGTAGAAAGGTTCGTGGAGCGATGTCATATCTGTCAGGTTTCGAAAGGAACTGCGACCAATGTTGGATTATATATGCCGTTACCTGTACCAACTAAACCTTGGGTTGATTTGAGCATGGATTTTGTTTTGGTTTGCCTAGAACTCAAAAGGGAAACGATTCCATTTATGTGGTGGTTGACCGATTTTCAAAGATGGCACATTTTATTGCTTGTAAGAAGACGGCGGATGCTGTTCATGTTGCTCAGTTATTTTTCAAGGCGATCCATCGACTTCATGGATTGCCAGAGTCTATTGTGTCGGATAGAGATACTCGTTTTCTAAATCATTTTTGGTTAAGTTTGTGGAAGATGTTCGGAACGAAGCTGAATTTTAGTAGCGCGTACCATCCACAAACTGATGGGCAAACGGAGGTGGTTAACAGATCGTTGGGAAATTTATTGAGATGTCTGGTGAGAGATAATCTGAAAAGTTGGGATGTGAAGTTATGTCAAGCTGAGTTTGCTCATAATCATGTGGTGAATCGTAGTACAGGTTTCAGTCCATTCCAGATTGTGTATTCAAGCTTACCGAAGGGACCGTTAGATTTGACAACAGTGCCATATCAGAAGGGAATTGTTAAGCGGGCCAGTGAATTCGTAAATGAGTTACAGGAGTGCCACAGAAATGTTTATGAACGGTTGCTTGCATCAAATGAAAGGTATAAACAACTGGCGGATAAGAAGCGGAGAAGTGTGAAATTCGAAGAAGGTGATCTGGTTTATGCAGTGCTGACAAAAGATCGTTTTCCGGTGGGAACGTACAATAAATTGAAGGCGCGGAAAATTGGTCCAGTGGAAATTTTGAAGAAAATCAATGAGAATGCATATCAATTGAAATTACCAGACGATGTTCATACTTCTGATGTTTTCAATGTCAAATACCTAATTCCGTATTGTGGAAATGAGATGGTTGTGGAAGAAGATGGTGAAAGTTCGAGCTCGAATTTCTGTCAACCACGGGAGGATGATGTAGCGCGAGCTACAGATTCACCAGGCTTAAGTCACCCACGACCTAAAGGAGGAGTTTTGGGTCATCTGCGACCTAAGGAGTCACGAGACAAGAAGTCACGACTTAACCAAGTCTGAAGTCGCTCGGTATCTTTAGGTCGTTTACGACCTATAGCAACAGGATCTATCAAAGAGGTGGCACGAGTTAACAGCCAACGACCTAACGGTGAAGACTTAAGTCGCTCAGAAGGTGGGGACGAGCTACGACCTAAGTTGAACGACCTAACTCCTAGGTCGCCCGAAGAATTCCTGTGCCGCTTCGATAGGTCGCGAACGACCTAACTCATAGTTCGCGTGAAGAATCTTTGTTACCGCTTCTATAGGTCGTTAACCCGACCTACCAACCTATGATGAGTCGCTGAAGAGTTAAGCCGCTTGGAAGTTAAGTCGTGGATATGTTAAGTCGCGTGTATTTGGGTCGTTGATTGATAAATCGTCCGTGTTGAGTATATGTGTTGTATTGAGTTGTAAACGGTGTTAAGTCGTATGTCGTGTATTCGTTAAGTCGTGTACTATCTTAAGTCGTCGTCGTTGTTGAGTCGTCATACTGTTATGTCGCTTGTGTTTGTAACCCGTAAGTCGGCAAGGAGTTAAGTCGGTCATGTGTGTGTGGTGATGTAATAAGTGGAGTCGCTGAAGGCTTAGGTTGTGAGCGACCTTGGCTAAGTCGTAAGTCGTGGGGCGTTAGGTCGGAAACGACTTAAGGGTTTGGGTTGTAAAACGCTATAAATAGCGGTTGTGTTGGTCATTTGTAACTTGGTCGATTGCTGAATAAAAACTTTGTTTGATTGCTGTGTGCTTTCATCTAAATTGGTAGTTGAGTGTGATCTCCTATCTCCACTTTCGGTTATTCGAGTGCGCTCGAATCAACGATCGTTGAAGCCAATTCACGGTATCAAGTGCGCTTGATCAACGTTTGAAGAATTGTAGATCTTCTTTCACGGTATCGTGCGCGATCAACGTGTCGAAGATAGCTAGAATTCGGTATCTTTGTGATCAACGAATTTGGACATTTCAGTATCTTCAATCCACCGTTTGCTACTTTCATCGATCTATATCGTTTTGTTATTATTCGTTGCGTCAAGGACAAATGCAATATGGTTATCCATCGTATTATACAACACAAGACGTTGAAGAAAATTATAAAAACAATCCATATGTAGCTATGAGAAATAGTTTTTGGATGTAGTAGTGTTGTGTGTATCATTATTATTTTGTTGTATACTGTATTTTTATATGAATTTACATCGTTTGTAGTTACTTTTCTATACAAATGCAAATCTTCGATGTTAGGACCGAAACCGAAACAAAAACCGAAACTAACGAAATTTTCAAAATCGACCGAAACCAACAAAATTTAAAAAGGTCAAAACCGAGACGAAATCCGAGCTCTCGAACCTTGGTTTATATTTTACATACAAGCCCTCAAACATCAGAATATTACACAACCCACAACATACCTCTACCTTCCTTTTCGTGCTATGCTTATACTCTTTTCATACTTTCCCCTGCACTCTTGCTGCTTATCAGTCCATTTCTCTCTACTCGAACACGAATGCTTACAGTGCTCCAATCTCTCCTCACTTCCTTCTCCATTGACGTAACTATTATGGTGCTCCTCGCATTTATGTTCACATTCATCTTTTTCCTTGCTCAGGTACTGACTTGTTCGACACTTGCAGTGCTTTAGCTGTCGTCCGTGTTCCTCTTCTTGGGCCTTTGCTTTCTGTTTTGCGTATGATTTGCAGTTGTGATGGCAGACTCTCTGTTGCCATTCTTCGAACTGGGTTTGGCGTTTGCGTTGCTTTTTGCACAGTTCAAGTTCTGTGTCTAAAGCGGCTGTGGTTACTAGATAGAGGCTGAAGAAGAAGATGATGATGATTGAGAGTGGATAAGGTTTGATTTTGCTCAAAATTTTAGTTTTGGGATATTAGGTTATGCCTATTTTGAAGGATTTAGAGTGGGTATAAAATATTAACATCATGCCACATGTATTTCTGCATGTAAACAAACATGAAACATTATCTTGTGCAAATAGTATAAAATTTGGATATATAGAAAACTTGTATTTGGAAACAAAATTGGGAAGTCTACATAATTGGTCGTTGGCCAACTGTAATATTTACATTTGAAAAAAACAGAGAACAGATTCACAATTTTATTTTTCCAAAATGGAGAACAAAAAAAAATTATTTGGTGTTTATGACAATAATATTAGCTAAGTTTAATGGGATATGGAAAAGAAACACAAAGGTAAGAGAGCAACTTTTAATAAGACTAGTCATAACATTTTTATGTAAGAGATAAACATTTAAAAGGATTAAAGCCCTTTTATTTTCATTGAATTTATATATCCAAAGTACTATAATGTAGTGCTATATTTGTATAGCATCAAAGAGTCAGACCAAAATAGCATGAGATGTAAATGTGATTACAGTATTACACACAGTCCATCATCCACCTTATTTAGTTATTTATCATGTCAGTTGGCAAAACTCCTCAAATGAATGACTTATTGATAAAGCGATTAATCTACTTTACCCGAAAAAATGCATATGGGTTTATGCGACAATCATGAAAACCGCAAAAGTATTAAACCCAACCCCCCCCCCCTCCCCCCCAACAACCCTGATTTCCACCATCGATTTCAAGATCTGCGTTTTCTTTTGTCAACTTTTCGGTCAGTGTAGCAGGTTTCTTGATAAAATTACCACATCATCAAAACGTTGTTAGGAAAAAATCAATGGTACAATGCATATGAATATTTGTGTTGTGCAAGTGTATTGCACATATTCGATACAAAATATGGTTTCGTAATTGTGATTATTGTGTTTTGCTAAAGATATAAAAGCAAACAGTTTCCTTGCCTTGTATAAATTAGAAGCATTTTCTAATATATCATCTATAAATATAAATAGTATACATGATTGTTTTTATTTTTTGCTTTATCGAAACCTACATATATTAGGTATTTATGATATTCAGTTAAATTGGCTAAAATTCGAGAAAATTAAGATAATGAATTTGATGAGATAGAAAATTGTCTGTAAGATGTAGATTTTCTTTTTCAGTGCTGTTTTTGGCTGGAAAAAATTAATACATCCAGACTGTAGACTGGGTTTGGGCCGCATGCATCCGTCTCTAACAATAGGTTATGCAATTAACTCGAACACTCCTTTTTGTTATAGTAAAACGCCATTAAAGCAATGCTACTTTCATATTTAAAAATATGATAATTTTCATTTTCAATCATTGGTTGTAAAATGTTGGATATATTATTATTTATGCATTGCATATTATTTGTACTCGTTAATTATTCATATAAAACCTAAACCCTGTTCAAAAAGTATTAGGATAACACTGCAGTTTTGGGTCGTAGAAACAAACAAATCAACTAATATAAACGTATGCTAATTTTTCAATTACAGAATATCATATATAGAAGATCGTATGAAAACCTCTGAGAGGTAAATATGTGAGTTTAAGAAGATGCAGATATGGATGTTAGCAGCAATAAATCTGCAAAATACTGTAGGTGGTAAAAGGGGATGTAATTTTGTTTACAGCAGTGTTAACCAAAACACCACAATAATTTGTTACATATGACCCAAAGTAATTATTCTTTTTATTTACAGTTAGCGAAAACCTCTATTAGTTGATTGATACCAATCAACTACATAGAAAACCACAATAATTTATTACATGTAACCAGGGCCGGCTCTAGCATCCGGATTGCCCTAGGCAAGCGAGAATGCAGGTGGAAAAAATTTGAGTAGCCCTATACAACTGAAAAGCTATGTGAATTTTTGCATACACAACTGAAAATTAAAAAGTAAATACTAACCAGCTAGCAGCTGAGAAATAGCCAAATAAGAAAACATGAGGAATCGAAAAAATTAGTGGCAACTAATGTAATCCCATTGCCAATCAAATAATGGTTATTAGTTTGGATTCTAAAACCAATAAAAGGGAAGGGTCCTCTATGTCGGTAAGTATGTGCACAAGAAAGAATGAAACAATCAGTAGCATGCATGCACTGCAAAACATGTATGAATGTAGCATTTGCACTGGCAGTACGTGGGCAAATATGATAATGCAGTTTCAAACGAAGAGAAGGATGTGAGAGACGCCTTGTTGATAAAATAGTGGTTAAAAAGGAATTCAAACCTGCAGCCTTTGTAATGAGAGTTCTGCAAACAACCACCGCACCAGCAAGCATTTCAAGAATATTAAATAAAGTAATATATTAAAACACTAAATTATGTTAACTATCCACCACCTCCACCCGTTTTCCCCAACCGGGGGGTTGCCCTAGGCGGTCGTCTAGCTAGCCTGCCCCTGAAACCGGGCCTGCGTGTAACGCAAAGTAACCAGTGTTGAAAGAAGCGTGAACAGATTAGCACACATAGTATCGGTCATAGGATTAAAATTGTGGCAGTGGCAAGCTCCCACATTGAAGTAGTCACCAAGTCAATTATAGTGTTAAATCATCAATATAGACTTCTTTAATTTTCCGAAACTGATTACACTTTCTATGCTCTTACCTTGTATGTTTCTCTACACATTGAATATTAAAAATAATTTGGTAAATACATCAAAATCTTAAATATTACAACACCTTTTAATAGTACTCTCTATTCTATTGCAGATATCTTCGAAATCAATCTCAAAATTTTGATGTTTAGTAAGAGGGCGAATAAGAGAAAGATTGGTGTCTGAACCACAGTTCGATCTGGGGAAGAACCAGCTGGTGATGGTGCCATATCTGATCCTTCATCTGCCACAAATTTATAATTTACAGCTAATGAAGGTATAAAAGAATATAATTTTCCTTTTATTGTTCTCATACCTGACAAGGGCGAGCTTGTTTGCCCTATACCATACAGTAGCAGAGTGTATTAGTTACAGAATTGATATAATCAGGAGAAAGAACAGGGATTTTCTCTCTCTCTCAATAATCCATAATTATCGATCTTTACCTTTGCATTGGCTGAATGAGCATGGTTGCAAATTACAACCTCCAAGAATAATGAATGCTTGAGTTCTACTGACATTGACTCCCATGGATGACACACTATTATTCTTGATTGCCATGCATAGACATTGTGGGTCTATTTTTATGACTGCGACAAGTTGTGTGCAGCACAAGCTAGTTGGTGTAGATGAGTTGCCTGTGATATAGTCAATGCACATTGATAGATCAAGTAGAACATTGACACAGCTGTTTGATTGTGTTGATACAGCAGCAAACAGCATTGCTATTGAAGTTAGGTAAATAAGAAGCTTTGTTGACATTGGAGTTTCAGTTGCTTTGTGCTTAGGCTACAGAAGGTAGAGAGTGTTTTAAGGAAGGTGTCAAAGTTATTTTATAGAGAGCTAATTAATTTAACCCACAACCTTGTTGTTAGTCACATTTTGACTATTTAGTTTTTCTATTTCTGAGTAGTTGCATGGATAACTTACCTTTTTTTAATCTTTATTACCTTTTGCCTTTATATTACTTCTCCACTGAGATTATGCCATAGATTCATCTCTGAGGATTATTATTTTTTGTTAAATATATCCATATGTTAATACAAAAAAATTTCCCAACACATATATACATACAATCACATAAAACTTTCTTACATATATATTGGAAATTAGACTAAAAAAGAAATCTTCCTTCAGAAGAGCAGGTTTACTATCTAATATTTTATGTGGATGCATGTTTTTAAAATTAGGTGAATCAACTGTATAAAAATTGAAATCATAGGTCATATCGGTAACCGACTCATTGTATATGTAATATTATCAACTTAGCCACTGCTTAATAGAACCTGGAATTTGCAAGTTACTATTTTTTGCACTGATGTTTGTTTTGTATTGGTTGGTACAAATCCTCATGTAAACATTCACTTTTGTACTTTAGTTTAATTTGTTTTTACATATTTATTACGGTAAACTGTACGTATACCTTTGGAGCAGGTAATATGATGTCTATATCAACTAAAACTGATGCTTTTTTGCTGGGGGTCAACTCAGGCATTTCATATACCATAACCATAACCATGTAAATATTTGGAGTGTTTTAAGCATATGCGCAAGACCAAACATCACATCTCAGTGTAGATATTAATATCAGGATTGTAACATCCGTTGAGATTTTCAATCTAAGATCTTCACTGACGTTTTATGTTTTACTTTTGCACAGTGAAAAGTAATGTATCAAAAATTTTGAGTTTTGGTTGATCGGATTCAATTTGAATTTGATATATCGATCCATTTACATTTTTTATGGTTACAATTCTTTTTTTTTTTTCCTTTAAAAGAGTTTATGTACTATGCTCAGTAATGATTCTGTTTACTAACTGTAACAATTAGTAATCTACATAAATGAATATTTAGCATGCATGAATGAACTTCATAGCTGGAGTTTTGTGACTTTTGCCTTGTCAAATATGACTGTAGCATTTTATTTAAACAGTGATGATTTTTCTCATTTATACAATGGTAAAAATAAAAATGTGAATTTTAGATATATAAGTTATTCCAAAATAGTCCAGAGAATTGCATTATATCAAATCAAAAGGTACAATCAAAGTATATTCATGTTGTCAAGATTTAAATTGATACGAGATATGGGTGAATATCTCGAACCAAGGTGTGATCAAAATTTGGAATTTAAAACCATGAATGTTAACATTATGTTAGATCTGTGTCATCATCAAATCGACCAATAAAGAGGTTTGCCTTACTTTGGTGATGCAAATTGGAACCTTTTGAAATAAAAAAATATATATGGAAAAAAAATTCTGTCTTTAATATCTAAAATTAACCGTTTTACATTATTTCAACAAATAAATATCTTTAAGGTTCAAATAATATAGTTTGAAAATATATAAATATTTTCAAAAACTCAGATATGTTCCAAAAAAGTTATTATTATTTCAGAATAAATTAATTAATTCTTAAAAATTATAAGCTATTTTTAATATTTTTTTCTTTAGGAAGTCAAACAGTTCATTTTTTTTCTGAAAAAAGTTCAGATTTTGTTAAAGGTTTATTTTTCTTCAAATTTTGTTAATATTCTCAAAACATTTGAAAATGAAATATTTTGTGAAATTCAAAGTATTTCAGAAAATGTGGGAAAAAAATCATCAGAACTCAAAACCATTAAATAATAATAATAATAAAATTTCGGAAAGTTTTGAAATTTTACAGGAACAAAACACCAGTTTCTACAAAAATAGGTCAAATTTTATGTAAAAATAATCTAAAATTTCCAAAAGACTGATCGGTTTTTAGAATAACATCAATTGTCACCGTAGTGCTGTAATGCTAGTTTATACAAAAATTATGATATAACCGGTATACACGAAATTGCTAGCATATGCATGGTTGAAGAAAAGCTTCTCCGATTATGATACAGTACTCGTGTGTGTTTGAATTTTAAATAATTAATTAATCAGTAAAAAGTTGAAAGATTCTTAAGAGATATGTATTTGTCCCATGATATATTTCTGGATAATTGATAACGAGTGAGTTTTATACTGTCATTATGGTCCAAACTTTGCATCTTTCTCACTATAACTTGGTGCTAAACTCCCGACTAAAATCAAATAACAAGTTCTGTTTTATTAAAAAAAATTAGTGAAAATTAGGTCGGAGGGCTTCTATTTGCAGGGTAATAAGTTTTAAGGACAACACTTCTGAATAATTAGTTTTAAGGGTAACTTATAACATAATGATAAATTCATTTATCTTTTTAAGTTATACAGGAAAATGATAAATCCTTTTAGCATTATTTCTGTATAACTGAAAATGATAAATTCTTTTATCATTTTCCTGTAAAATGTTCTTAAACTAATTTTTTTAATTTTTCAGAAGTAGTGTCCTTAAAACTTTACCCTGCACAAATAAGCCATTGAAGTGAAAATCCTCTAAATTTTATGTAGCGAATCACTGATATGTGCAGTTTACACAAGTAAATATCAAATCCTTTATTGTAAATGAAAGCATTTGAATTCCAGTTAGCTCTGCACTTTTATTGTGGAGTCAACTTCATCGTCTTCGTCTCTGTCCTTTTTTTTTCTTTCAAAAGAATGATGCTGACCACATGAATTCTCGTTCTTTAGGAATTTCTATCTTAACTCATATTTTTTCTTAATTGTATTTATTTGCAAATCGTGTTTAATACTTCATTCCAATATTAGTATGGATCTCGTTTTTGTCTTTTTCCTTCTACAAATGACTTTTCACATATATCTATCTGACACTAAGCAAATAAATGAAAAAGAGATATGTTAATCATGCGTGCTTCTGTAACAGTAACATTTTCATGTACAGACATACCATTTATCAAAGTTTAGTAGTTTCATTATGGTTAATTAGAATTCAATCGCCATATAACAGTAATATTGTAGTCTGGTACTGAGATATCAACATTAGGAAGCTGTAAAAGTTTAGTATTACATTTCAAATTTTCAGCTATCCTATATTTATATGATATATGGCTACAAATTATTTGTTGTGCACGACCACGAATATTTGGTGCTTGTTTCTTCCTAAAATTATGATATTTATGCGTTGATAATATAGAAAAGTGTAGCAAATACAAAACAATAACAAATATTATAACTTCTTTACTCTTTTCTTTCTTCAGGAAACCAAAGAAGTCTTGGTGCCAGTGAGTTACAAATTATATGTAAGAAGTAAAAAATAAAAAATAAAAAATAACCGGCAATCATACGTCTTTGGAAAATGTAAAGAAATTTTGGTGACAATGAACAACAGCCTTCTCATAAACTGGCGTAGCCATTTTTGTAAGATTAGAAGAAGCTACTTATTTATCTAAGATGTAACTTGCTACATAAATTTTGGGTTTGTCAAGACATCATCTCAAAAGGTGAACAGTGTACGGACATATTTCATCTTCATCAAATATACATTCATGATGGGTTGGAATTAAAAATAGTTAATTGTCCATACAATGAAGCGAAGTGAACACATAAAGTTCTTATATAACATGATATTAATATGCAGGTAGCTTATAAATTACTTCCAGAATGTGAAATGTACATCATGGCAAGCAAGGGAAAAAATGAAAGAAAGATCATCGGTGCTTGAACTGTCAGATTTCCGCTAGAAAATCCAGGCGATGGTGCAATATTTGTTCCACTCCCTACAATTAACATATTTGATTTAAAATTCACCAATAAGTATATGATTCTATGAATTTATTCAAATGAAATTCCTGATAAATTTTGTTCTCATACCTGATGATGGTGCACCCGTTGGTCCTGTATTCAAAAAAAAAAAAAAAAAAAAAAAAAACCAAAATACATTGTTGACTAGGGAGAGTATAACCATTTTTTTTTAATAAAAGGGAGAAATCTATTTAGGTTTAATTACCATGGCATTGAGTCAAGGAAGGTGTTTGTACATCACACGCAGCAGGAAGAGCAAGTGCTCGAGTCCGATTAACACTGATTCCCAATGATGGCACTTCACCATTGATAAGCATGCACAGACACTGCGCATCAGAGTTGACCACCGTGCCAAATCGTGAGCAGCACGGTTTTGTTGGTATCAATGAGTTGCCTGTAATATAATCAAGGCATGGCGATAGATTCACCAACACATTTGAACAATTGTTTGATTGTGCTGTCGCCTTGTTAGACAGTATAGTTATAATGACCATTGATGAAGTTAAGCAGAATATTTGTTTTAGGGCTGCCATTGTACTTGAGGTTTGCTTTAGGCTATAATACCAGGAGCAGGTGTATCTTACATACAAGGGTGTGAGTACTTGACCAAATAGTATTAGGTTTGCCTACTACTTAATATATTAGAGGATTGCATGTATTGCTTCGCATATCAACTGTATAATATGAGAGCTTGGCTCATCTGGAAAGTGACTTTTCTGTGCAAGGTTTAAAACGATGATGCACAAACCAAAGTAATGCTTGTGTTATACATGAGCTTATACAAAAGATTTGAGCTCATATTAGCATGCCAAGCATTTTGTTTTGCTTTTGTTTGTTTTCATACACTAAAAAGAGCAATGCTAAGCACACTCTCTATTAGAGATAGTGTGCATGTAATTGCTCTATGATTGGTGCAGATTGTGAGTACATCAATCGTTAATTATTGTTGTCAATGGTTACTTGCCACTTTCCATCAATCATAGAGCAAGTATCAGCACATTCTCCCTAATGGAGAGTGGGCTTACCATTATTCATATTAAAGATTAAAGATATAAGATCTCGTTTGCTTTGTCATTTTTTGTTTTTTGTTTTCGCCAAAAGATGCGCACAAGACACATGCATTTTTGAAAAACAAACGATTTGTAAAAATAACATATAAAATAGAAAACAATTTTTTTTTTGGTGTGTTTTGAGAAGTAACAAAAAAGGAGAAAACAATCTATCCACTACGCCTTTCCTCCATCCACTTCGTCGTTTCTCCATCGTTGTAATGGCTTAAAATTTGAAATTTCTCTTCCGTTATTTTTATATTTTGTTATGAAGTTGAAAATTGAAAACACAGTGAAACCAAACATGCTCTTAGTTTTGGATCATTCGTGCCTTCGTTAATCTGAAACTTGAACTTCGTTCCCCAAGTGTCATGTATGATGTAAAATGAATTAACAACAGAAATAAACGTAGGGTTCGGCCATTCATAGATATATGGAATGCAATATCTCAATATTGCTTTGTTTTTGGGTCTCAAAACGATGGGCGAATTTATATGTAGCTGACTTGATCCGGTCTCTCTAAGTTTTTGAATATGTATTGTTATTGACACTTCAATTTTACATATAAAAGGACCAAATTATATGAGCACTTTATGTTTAATAAGATTAATATGAGAGGTACACAACATTTAATTGAAGTTAGCATCTTTTCATATTTTATCCTTGGTTAAAACTTCAAAACTCTACAGTAAAAAGTAAACATCCAAAGTAACTCTGTCTCCCTCTCTGCTTTTATACGGTAAAAAAATGATGGGAACCAAATATTCTAAAGAAAAACTGAATTAAACTAAATTTTAATATAAAAATGTATGAAATTCGATGGGTGTATGCCGAACTAAAATCAGAAAATCGACAATAAACTACCGAAATAAAAAGAGTTAAACGGTAGAGGGGCTATTGAATTAAATTATTCATTTCGGTCGTCCCATTCCGAACTTTATTTCAAATGTCGGTTATACATTGATTGGAAGATGATCTTCCTTTTTTCTAGTTACTCATTGCCTCTTCTATCTTTGAGTTATCTAAGAAAGAAAAAAAAAAACTATTTTTGTTCACAAACATCACATATTAGTTTTTCCTCGTTTGACAAGCAATCACCATGTTTATCATCATTCCCTGCATGAATGCTATTACTAGCTGACCATGACTATGCTTGGATGAATTGTTAGGATTTTGTAGATCAAAACCTAATGTGTGCGGAATAAATAATAACCCAAGTTCTAAAATCAATGATTGGAAGATTAATAGATCACGAATGATGAATAGTAGCAATAGACTAAATAACAGGAGAAATCGCACAATTTCTGACCCAATTTTTCTTTATTATTCAATAAATGAGATACAAGAGAAATTATAATTAGATAGAGATTTCTTATTGGAAAAGAAATACAAACTATATTCACTAATTATTTTTTGAGAGTATGAGTGATCCTTAATTCGAGAAGAGAACTCAGTAATTTATTCAATATAACAAGTATGAGGGTTTTTAATGATAGGTGGCCAATACGACAATATAGACCATAAAGAAATAAAAGCTATAAGACCAGCAAATAGTTGAACATAATAAAACTCTTATAAGCGAAAGGATAGACACAATAATAGGACTACATACATATGATGGGTTGACAAACAATTTAACAAACTGATGCGGTCCCAAAAGCAAGCAAACAAATTGTACTATGGGTCATACTACACACTTCAACTCCCATATGCGAACAAAGAAGCAACACACTTGATGGTCGAATGACCCATAGTAAAACGCCATTAGAGCAATGCTACTTTCATATTCAAAAATATGATAATTTTCATTTTCAATCATTGGTAGTAAAATGTTGGATATATTATTATTTATGCATTGCATAGTATTTGTACTCGTTAATTATTCATATAAAGCCTAAACCCTGTCCAAAAAGTACTAGGATAACACTGCAGTTTGGGTCGTAGAAACAAACAAATCAACTAATATAAACGTATGCTAATTTTTCAATTACAGAAGATCATATATAGAAGATCGTATGAAAACCTCTGAGAGGTAAATTTGTGAGTTTGAGAACATGCAAATGTGGATGTTAGCCGCAACAAATCAGCACAAATACTATAGGTGATAAAAGGGGATGTAATTTCGTTTACAGCAGTGTTAACCAAAACACCGCAATAATTTATTACATATAACCCAAAGTAATTATTCTTTTTACTTACAGTTAGCGAAAACCTCTATTAGTTGATGATACCAACCAACTACGTAGAAAATCACAATAATTTATTACATGTAACCCAAAGTAACTAGTGTTGAAAAAAGCGTGAACAGATTAACACCCATTGAATTGGTTATACGATTAAAATTGAATTGGTTATACGATTAAAATTATGGCAGTGGCAAGCTCCCACATCAAAGTGGTCACCAAGTCAGATTATAGTGTTAAATCATCAATATAGACTTCTTTAATTTTCTGAAACTGGTTACACTTTCTATGCACTTTCCTTGTGTGTTTCTCTACACAGAATATTAAAAATTATTTGGTAAATATACCAAAATTTTAAATATTACAACACCTTTGAACAGTACTCTCTACTCTATTGCAGATATCTTGGAAATCAATCTCAATATTTTGATGATTAGTAAGAGGGCGAATAAGAGAAAGATTGGTGACTGAACCACAGTTCGATCTGGGGAAGAACCAGCTGGTGATGGTGCAATATCTGATCCTTCTTCTGCCACAAATTTATAATTTACAGCCAATGAAGGTATAAAAGAATATAATTTTCCTCTTATTGTTCTCATACCTGACAATGGCGAGCTTGTTTGCCCTATACCATATACAATAGCAGAGTGTGTTAGCTACAGAATTGATATAATCAGGAGAAAGAATCAGGGATTTTTGTTTCTCAATAATTCATAATTATCAATCTTTACCTTTGCATTGGCTAAATGAGCAAGTTTGCAAATTACAAGCTCCAACAATAATGAGTGCTCGAGTTCTACTGACATTGACTCCCATGGATGACGCACTATTATTCTTGATTGCCATGCATAGACATTGTGGGTCTATTTTTATGACTGCACCAAGTTGTGTGCAGCACAAGCTAGTTGGTGTAGATGAGTTGCCCGTGATATAGTCAATGCATATTGATAGAGCGAGTATAACATTGACATAGCTGTTTGATTGTGTTGATACAGCAGCAAACAGCATTGCTATTGAAGTTAGGTAAATAAGAAGCTTTGTTGACATTGGAGTTTCAGTTGCTTTGTGCTTAGGCTACAGAAGATAGAGAGTATATTTTAAGGAAGGTATCAAAGTTATTTTATAGAGAGCTAACTAATTTAACCCACAACCTTGTTGTCAGTCACATTTTGACTATTTAGTTTTTCTATTTCTGAGTAGTTGCATGGATAACTTAATTTTTTTTTTAATCTTTATTACCTTTTGCCTTTATATTACTTCTCCACTGAGATTATGCCCTAGATTCATCTCCAAGGATTATTATTGTTTGTTAAATATACCATATGTTAATTCAAAATCTTTTCCCAACACATATATACATACAATCACATAAAACTTTCTTTCTTACATGTACTGGAAATTAGATTAAAAAAGAAATCTTCCTTCAGAAGAGCAGGTTTACTATCTAATATTTTATGTGGATGCATGTTTTTAAAATAGGTGAATCAACTGTATAAAAATTGAGAGCATAGGTCATATCGGTAACCGACTCATTGTATATGTAAATATTGTCAACTTAGCCACTGCTTAATAGAACTTGGAATTTGCTGTTACTAGTTTTTGCACTGATGTTTTTTTTTGTATTGGTTGGTACAAATCCTCAAATAAGCATTCAGTTTTGTACTTTAGTATAATTTGTTTTTACACATTTATTATGGTAAACTGTATGTATCCTTTGGAGCAGGTAATATGATGTCTATATCAACTAAAACTGATACTTTTTTGTTGGGGGTCAACTCAGGCATCTCATTTACCATAAGCGTGTAAATATTTGAAGTGTTTTAAGCATATGCGCAAGACCAAACACCACATCTTAGTGTAGATATATTAATATCAGGATTGTGACGTTCGTTGAGATTTTCAATCTAAGTTCTTCACTGACGTTAATTCTATGTTTTACTTTTGCACAGTGAAAAGTAATATATCAAAATTATGAGTTTTGGTTGATCCACGATTCAATTTGAATTCGATATATCAATCCATTTTCATTTTTTATGGTTACAACCTTGTTTTTTTTTTCCCTTTAAAAGAGTTTATGTACTATGCTCAGTAACGAATTCTGTTTACTAGCTGTAACAATTAGTAATCTACATAAATGAATATTTAGCATGCATGAATGTGCTTCATAGCTGGAGTTTTGTGACTTTTGCCTTGTCAAATATGACTGTAGCATTTTATTTAAACAGTGATGATTTTTCCCACTTATTCAATTGTAAAAATAAAAATGTGAATTTTAGACATATAAGTTATTCCAGATTAGTCCAGAGAAATGCATGATATTAAGTCAAAAGGTACAATCGAAGTTTATTCATGTTGTCCAAGATTTAAATTGTTACGAGATACGGGTGAATATCTCGAGCCAAGATGTGATCAAAGTTTGGAATTTAAAGCCATGAATGTTAATCTTTTTGTTAAATCCGTGTCATCATCAAATCGACCAATAGAAAGGTTTGCCTTACTGTAGCGATGCAAATTGGAACCTTTTGAAAAAATATATATATTTATATGAAAAAAAGTTTCCGTCTTTAATGTCTCAAATTAATCGTTTACATTATTTCAACGAATAAATATATTTAAGGTTCAAATAATATAGTTTGAAAATATATAAATATTTTCAAAAACTTAGATACGTTCCAAAAAGTTATTATTTTTTCAGAATAAACTAAATAATTTTTAAAAAATATAAGCTATTTTTAATATTTTTTCTTTAGGAAGTCAAACGGTTCGGTTTTTCTGAAAAAAGTTCAGATTTGGTTAAAGTTTATTTTTCTTCAAATTTTTTTAATCTTCTCAAAATATTTGAGAACGAAATATTTCATAAAATTCAAAGTATTTCAGAAAATGTGGAAAAAAAATCATCAGAACTCAAAGCCATTAAATAATAAATAAAAAAAATTCAGAAAGTTCTGAAATTTTACGGGAAAAAACATCAGTTTCTACAAAAATAGGTCAAATTTTATGTAAAAATAATCGAAAATTTTCAAAAGGCTGATTGGATTTTAGAATAAACATTTTAGAATCACATCTCTTCTGTTTTTAATGCAATAAACTGAAAAAGGAAAAAAAAAAAAAAAAAAAAAATCTATTGTCACCGTTGTGCTGTAATACCAGTTTATACAAAAATTATGATATAACCGGTATAAACGAAATTGATAGAAAAGCTTCTTCTGATTATCATACAGCACTCGTGTGTGTGTGTTTGAATTTTAAACAACTAATTAATCAGTAAAAAGTTGGAAATTTCTTAAGATACATGTATTTGTCCCATGATATATATCTGGATAATTGATAAGGAGTGTGTTTTGTACTGTCATTATGGTCCAAACTATGCATCTTTCTCACTATAACTTGGTGCTAAACCACCCGACTAAAATCAAATAACACGTTCTGTTTTATTTAAATTTTATGTAGCAAATCACTGATATGTGCAGTTTACACAAGTAAATATCAAATCCTTTATTGTAAATGAACACATTTGAATTCCAGTTAGCTCTGCACTTTTAACGTGGAGTCAACTTCATCGTCTTTTTTTCTTTCTTTCAAAAGAATGGGGCTGACCACATGAATTCTCGTTATTTAGGAATTTCTACCTTAACTCATATTTTTTCCTTAAATTTAATTATTTGCAAATCGTGTTTAATACTTCATTCCAATATTAATTTGGATCTCTTTTTTGTCTTTTTCCTCCTACAAATGGCTTTTCACATATATCTATCTGACACTAAGCAAATAAATGAAAAGGAGATATGTTAATCATGCGTGCTTCTGTAACAGTAATATTTTCATGTACAAACATACCGTTTATCAAAGTTTAGTAGTTTCATTATGGTTAATTAGAATTCAATCGCCATATAACAGTAATATTGTAGTCAGGTACTGAGATATCAACATTAGGAAGCTGTAAAAGTTTAGTATTACATTTCAAGTTTTCAGCTATCCTATATTTATATGATATATGGCTACAAATTATTTGTTGTGCACGACCACGAATATTTGGTGCTTGTTTCTTCCTAAAATTATGATATTTATGCGTTGATAATATAGAAAAGTGTAGCAAATACAAAACAATAACAAATATTATAACTTCTTTACTCTTTTCTTTCTTCAGGAAACCAAAGAAGTCTTGGTGCCAGTGAGTTACAATTTATTTGTAAGAAGTAAAGAAAAAAACAGTAATCATATGTTTTTTGAAAATGTAAAGAAATTTTGGTGACAATGAACAACAGCCTTCTCGTAAACTGGTGTAGCCATTTTTGTAAGATTAGAAGAAGCTACTCATTTATCTAAGGTGTAACTTGCTACATAAATTTTGGGTTTGTCAAGACATCATCTCAAAATGTGAACAGTGTACGGACATATTTCATCTTCATCAAATATACATTCATGATGGGTCAGAATAAAAAACAGTAAACTGTCCACACAATGAAGCGAAGTGAACACATAAAGTCCTTATATAACATGATATTAATATGCAGGTAGCTTATAAATTGCTTCCAGAATGTGAAATATACATCATGGCAAGCAAGAGAAAAAAAATGAAAGAAAGATCATTCGGTGCTTGAACTGTCACATTTCCGCTAGAAAATCCAGGTGATGGTGTAATATCTGTTCCACTCTCTACAATTAACATATTTGATTTAAAGTTCACCAATAAGTATATGATTCTATGAATTTATTCAAATGAAATTCCTGATAAATTTTGTTCTCGTACCTGATGATGGTGCGCCCGTTGGTCCTGTATTCAAAAAAGAACCAAATATATTGTTGACTAGGGAGAGTGTAACCTTTATTTTTAAATAAAAAGGAGATATCTATTTAGGTTTAATTACCATGGCATTGAGTCAAGGAAGGTGTCTGTACATCACACGCAGCAGGAAGAGCAAGTGCTCGAGTCCGATTAACACTGATTCCCAATGATGACAATTCAGCATTGATAAGCATGCACAAACACTGCACATCAGAGTTGACCACTGTGCCAAATCGTGAGCAGCACGGTTTTGTTGGTATCGATGAGTTGCCTGTAGTATCATCAAGGCATGGCGATTGATTCACCAATACATTTGAACAATTGTTTGATTGTGATGTCGCCTTGTTAGACAGTATAGTTATATTGGCCATTGATGAAGTTAAGCAGAATATTTGTTTTAGGGCTGCCATTGTACTTGAGGTTTGCTTTAGGCTATAATATCAGGAGCAGGTGTATGTTACATAAAAGGGTGTTAGTACTTGACCAAATAGTATTAGGTCTGCCTACTACTTAATATATTAGAGGATTGCATGTATTGCTTCGCAGATCAACTGTATAATATGAGAGCTTGGCTCATCTGGAAAGTGACTCTTCTGTGCAAGGTTTAAAACGATGATGCACAAACCAAAGTAATGCTTGTGTTATACATGAGCTTATACCGAAGATTTGAGCTCATATTGGCATGCCAAGCATTTTGTTTTACTTTTGTTTGTTTTCATACACTAAAAAGAGCAACGCTAAGCACACTCTCTATTAGGGAGAGTGTGCATGCAATTGCTCTATGATTGGTGTAGATTGTGGGTACATCAGTCGTTAATTAATGTTGTCAATGGTTACCTACCACTTTCCATCAATCATAGTACCAGCACACTTCTCCTAATGGAGATTGGGCTTACCATTACTAATATTGAAAATATAAGATCCCGTTTGCTTTATCATTTTTGTTTTGTGTTTATGCCAAAAGATGCAAGACGCATGCATTTTTGACAAACGAACGATTTGTAAAAATAACATATAAAATAGAAATAAATATATTCTGTTTTTTGTGTTTGAGAAATAACAAAAAAGGGGAAAACAATCTATCCACTACGTCGTTCCTCCATTCACTTCGTCCTTCCTCCATCGTTGTAATGGCTTAAAATTTGGAATGTCTGTTCTGTTATTTTTATATTTTGTTATGAATGTTGAAAATCGAAATACAGTGAAACCAAACATGCTCTAAGTTTTGAATCATTTGTGCCTTTGTTAATCAAAAACTTGAACTTCGTTCCCCAAGTGTCATGTATGATGTGAAATGAATTAAATACAACAGAAATAAACGTAGGGGTTCGGCCATTCATAGATATATGGAATGCAATATTTCAGTATTGCTTTGTTTTTGGGTCTCATCATTAAAATGATGGACGAATTTATATGTAGCTGACGTGATCCGGTCTCTCTAAATTCTTGAATAGGTATTGTTATTGACACTTCAATTGTTGATATAAGAGGATCAAATTATATGAGCACTTCATGTTTAATAAGATTAATATGAGAAGTACGCAACCTTTTATTAAAGTTAGCATCTTTTCCTATTTTATCCTTGGTTAAAACTTTAAAGCTCTACAGTAAAAAGTAAACATCCAAAGTAACTCTGTCTCCCTCTCTGCTTTTATACGGGAAAAAAATGATGGAAACTAAAAATTATAAGAAAAAACCGAATTAAACTAAATTTTAATATAAAAATGTATGAAATTCGATGGGTGTATGCCGAACTAAAATCAGAAAATCGACAATAAACTAACAAAATAAAAAGAGAAAAGGTAGAGGGGCTATTGAATTAAATTATTCATTTCGGTCGTCCCATTCCAAACTTTATTTCAAATATTAGCTATACATTGATTGGAAGATGATCCTCCTTTCTTTTAGTTACTCATTACTTCTTCCATCTTTGAGTTATCTAAGAAGAAAAAAAAAAAACTATTTTTGTTCGCAAACATCACATATTAGTTTTTCCTCGTTTGACAAGCAATCATCATGTTTATCATCATTTTCTGCATGAATGCTATTACTAGGTGACCATGACTATGCTTGGATGAATTGTTAGGATTTTGTAGATCAAAACCTAATGTGTGCGGAATAAATAATAACCCAAGGTCTAAAATCAATGATTCGAAGATTAATAGATCACATATGATGAATAGTAATAATAGACTAAATAACAGGAGAAATCGCACAATTTCGGACCCAATTTTCCTTTATTATTCAATAAATGAGATACAAGAGAAATTATAATTAGATAGAGATTTCTTATTGAAAAAGAAATACAAAACTATATTCACTGATTATTTTTCGAGAGTATGAGTGACCCTTAATTCGAGAAGAGAATTCAGTAATTTATTCAATATAATAAGTATAAGGGTTTTTAATGATAGGTGGCCAATACGAGAATATAGACCATAAAGAAATAAAAGCTATAAGATCAGCTAATAGCTGAACATAATAAAATTCTTATAAGCAAAAGGATAGACACAATAATAGGACTACATTCATATGATGGGTTGACAAACAATTCAACAAATTGATGCGGTCCCAAAAGCAAACAAACAGACTGTACACATTTCAACTCCCATATGCGAACAAAGAAGCAACACACTTGATGGTTGAATGACCCATAGTAAAACGCCATTAGAGCAATGCTACTTTCATATTTAAAAATATGATAATTTTCATTTTCAATCATTGGTAGTAAAATGTTGGCTATATTATTATTTATGCATTACATGGTAGTTGTACTCGTTAATTATTCATACAAAACCTAAACCCTGTCCAAAAAGTATTAGGATAACGCTGCAGTTTTGGGTCGTAAAAACAAACAAATCAACTAATATAAACGTATGCTAATTTTTCAATTACAGAAGATGATATATAGAAGATCGTATGAAAACCTCTGAGAGGTAAATACGTGATTTTAAAAACATGCAAATGTGGATGTTAGCCGCAATAAATCGGCACAAATACTATAGGTGATAAAAGGGGATGTAATTTTGTTTACAGCAGTGTTAACCAAAACACCGCAATAATTTATTACATATAACGCAAAGTAATTATTCTTTTTATTTACAGTTAGCGAAAAACTCTATTAGTTGATGATACCAACCAACTACATAAAAAACCACAATAATTTATTACATGTAATCCAAAGTAACTAGCGTTGAAAAAAGCGTGAACAGATTAACACACATTGAATTGGTTATACGGTTAAAATTATGGCAGTGGCAAGCTCCCACATCAGAGTGGTAACCAAGTCAGATTGTAGTGTTAAATCATCAATATAGACTTCTTTAATTTTCCGAAACTGGTTACACTTTCTATGCACTTTCCTTGTGTGTTTCTCTACACAGAATTTAAAAAATAATTGGTTAAATATACCAAAATCTTAATTATTACAACACCTTTGAACTCTCTACTCTATTGCAGATATCTTCGAAATCAATCTCAATATTTTGATGATTAGTAAGGGGGCGAATAAGAAAAAAATTGGTGACTGAACCACAGTTCGATCCGGGGAAGAACCAGCTGGCGATGGTGCCATATCTGATCCTTCATCTGCCACAAATTTATAATTTACAGCCAACGAAGGTATAAAAGAATATAATTTTCCTCTTATTGTTCTCATACCTGACAATGGCGAGCTTGTTTCCCCTATACCATACAGTAGCAGAGTGTATTAGCTACAGAATTGATATAATCAGGAGAAAGAATCAGGGATTTTTTTCTTCTCAATAATTCATAATTATCAATCTTTACCTTTGCATTGGCTGAATGAGCATGTTTGCAAATTACAAGCTCCAAGAATAATGAGTGCTCGAGTTCTACTGACATTGACTCTCATGGATGCCGCACTATTATTCTCAATTGCCATGCATAGACATTGTGGGTCTATTTTTATGACTGCGCCAAGTTGTGTGCAGCACAAGCTAGTTGGTGTAGACGAGTTGCCTGTTATATTGAAAATGCACATTGATAGATTGAGTAGACATTTACACAGCTGTTTGATTGTGTTGATACATTAGCAAACAGCATTACTATTGAAGTTAGGTAAATAAGAAGCTTTGTTGACATTAGAGTTTCAGTTGCTTTGTGCTTAGGCTACAGAAGATAGAGAGTATATTTTAAGGAAGGTATCAAAGTTACTTTATAGAGGTCTTATTAGTTTAACACGCAACCTTGTTGTTAGTCACATTTTGACTATTTAGTTTTTCTATTTCTGAGTAGTTGCATGGATAACTTTTGGGTATGACTCGCATTGTAAAAGGAGTGGGTGCGTGGATTGAACGGACTAAAAGTCCTACATCGCGGAATATTCAGAATAATCGTGGTATATATATGAGATTGGTGACACCTAACATTAGGGATTCCTTTTGTTACAATGTGTTGCCAAGACCAGATTATATGCTTGATGGAGGCGATGGAGAGATGTTCAATCGGGACGCCGGCATGGAAGACTTCGACCGTTGACTCCGATAGACATGGTGAAGCGAACGCGTACGGTATGCGGGAATGCCGAAACTCAACAATAACTTACTTTTAAAAAAAAAAAAAATCTTTATTACCTTTTGCCTTTATATTACTTCTCCACTGAGATTATGCCCTAGATTCATCTCCAAGGATTATTATTTTTTGTTAAATATATCCATATGTTAATAATTTTTTCCCAACACATATATACATACAATCACATAAAACTTTCTTTCTTACATATATTGGAAATTAGATTAATAAAGAAATCTTCCTTCAGAAGAGCAGGTTTACATCTAATATTTTATGTGGATGCATGTTTTTAAAATTAGGTGAATCAACTGTATAAAAATTGAGAGCGTAGGTCATGACCGACTCGTTGTATATGTAAATATTGTCAACTTAGCCACTGCTTAATAGAACTTGGAATTTGCTAGTTACTATTTTTTGTACTGATGTTTGTTTTGTATTGGTTGGTACAAATTAAATCCTCAAGTAAACATTCAGTTTTGTACTTTAGTTTTATTTGTTTTTACACATTTATTAAACAATATGTATCCTTTGGGGCAGGTAATATGCCGTCTATATCAACTAAAATTGATACTTTTTTGGTGGGGGTAACTCAGGCATCTCATATACCATAACCGTGTAAATATTTGGAGTGTTTTAAGCATATGTGTAAGACCACAGTGTAGATATATTAATATCAGGATTGTAACATCCGTTGAGATTTTCAATCTAAGATCTTCACCGACGTTTCATGTTTTACTTTTGCACAGTGAAAAGTAATGTATCAAAATTACGAGTTTTGGTTGATCTTTGATATATCGTTCCATTTTCATTTTTTATGGTTACAGCCATCTTTTTTTTCCTTTAAAAGAGTTTATGTACTACACTCAATAATGAATTATGTTTACTAACTGTAACAGTTGGTAATCTACATCAATGAATATTTAGCATGCATGAATGAACTTAATAGTTGGAGTTTTGGGACTTTTGCCTTGTCAAATAATCGTTTACCATATTTTTCCTTAAATATTTAAAGTCTCAAATTAATCGTTTACCATATGGTTACAGCCGTCTTTAATAGTTCAAATTAATCGTTTACATTATTTCAACAAATAAATACATTTAAGGTTCAAATAATATAGTTTGAAAATATATAAATATTTTCAAAAACTCAGATACGTTCTAAAAAGGTATTATTTTTTCAGAATAAATTAAATAATTCTTAAAAAAATATAAGTTGTTTTTAATATTTTTTCTTTAGGAAGTCAAACGGTTTGGTTTTTCGGAAAAAAGTTCAGATTTGGTTAAGGTTTATTTTTCTTCAAATTTTTTTAATCTTCTCAAAATATCTGAGAACGAAATATTTCATAAAATTCAAAGTATTTCGGAAAATGTGGAAAAAAAAAATCATCGGAACTCAAAGCCATTAAATAATATAAAAAAATTTGAGAAAGTTTTGAAATTTTACGGGGAAAAAACATCAGTTTCTACAAAAATAGGTCAAATTTTATGTAAAATAATCAAAAATTTCCAAAAGGCTGATCGGATTTTAGAATAAACATTTAAGAATCACGTCTCTTCCGTTTTTAATGCAATAAACTAAAAAAGAAAAAAAAAATCAGTTGTCACTGTTGTGCCGTAATACTAGTTTATACAAAAAATATGATATAACCAGTATAAACCAAATTGCTAGAAAAGCTTCTTCCGATCATGATACAGCACTCTGTTGAAATATTAAACTTGATTTGTTAATTTCTAGATGTTTTTTATTATTAAAGTTTCTAGAGTCTTCTTGTATTTGATAGAATTTGGTGAGAGCTCTAGAATTTTATATTAGTTGCTAGAAATAAGAATTATATAATAGTTATGTTCCTTGAGTTGCCTAAAGAGTCATTTCTATAGTTGTCAAATGAGTCATATTTCTAGAGTATTTTATATCTAGAATGTTTTATTGAATCATATAAATAGAGCAGCTCTCTTTTATTTTGTAATCAATCAAGCAAGAAATAAATCATCAATGAAGAAAAGTTTTCTACAATAAAATAAAAAAAACTCCTCTTTCTTATATTCTCTCCCTCTTTCTCCAAAAAATATTCAACAAAGTGGTATCAAAGCGATGATTTAAAAAAAAAAGGTAGAGATGACGAATAATGGCGTTCCCCTACAAGTTCTAATGCTCATCAAGAACAATTGCGATAATTGGAGTTTAAGGATGATGGCTCTCCTTGGAGCACACGACGTGTGGGAGATAGTTGAAAATGACTACACTGAACATGAGAATGTAGATGATTTATCTCAAATCCAAAGAGATGGTTTGAGAAAATCAAGGATAAGGGACAAGAAGGCTCTTTGTTTAATTTATCAAGCATTGGATGATGATACCTTTGAAAAAATTTGTGGATCAAAGTCGGCCAAAGAAGCATGAGAGAAGCTTCGAATGTTTTACAACGGAGCTGATCAAGTTAAAAAGGCATGTCTTCAAACTTTAAGAGGAGAGTTTAAAACTTTGCATATGAAAGAAGGTGAACTTGTTTCTGATTAATTCTCAACAGTTCTAGTGGTTAGTAATAATCTTAAAAGAAATGGTGAGAAGTTAGATGATGTAAGAATTATGAAGAAGCTTCTTAGATCGTTAGATTCAAAGTTCGAACATATTGTCGCCATCATTGAAGAAACAAAAAACTTGGAGACCATGTCAATAGAGGAACTTCTAGGCTCATTGCAAGCTTATGAAGAAAAAAAAAAGAGAACGTGGAACAAGTTCCTAAGACACGGATTGATTCAAAAAAGGAAGAAAGTAATCAAAGTCAACAAAGATGGAGTGGTGACCAAGAAAGAGGAAGAGGTTGTTCATATGGATATGGACGAGGTTGGAGGTCCAACTATGAAAACAACAACAGCAACAACAATAAAAGAGGAGAAAACTCAACAAGAAGCCATGGGAGAGGAAATTCAAGGTATGACAAGTCACGTGTTAAATGATATAACCGTGAGAAATTTGACATTATGCTTCTGAATGTAGAGTTTCGAAGCATAATAAAGTTGAAGGGAAGACCAATTACGTTGAAGAAAAAAAGCAAGAGGATGGTACATTATTGCTGGCTTACAAAGAAAAAGGAAAAAAGAAAGAAAAACCAATGGTACCTAGATAGTGGTGCAAGCAACCATATGTGTGGAAGAAAAATTATGTTTGTGGAGCTTGATGAATCAGTGAAGGGCAATGTGACATTCGAAGATGAATCAAAGATAGCAGTGAAAGGTAAAAGAAAGGTTCTTATCCGATTGAAGAGTGGAGAACACCAATTCATTTTCAATGTTTACTATGTACCAAACATGAAGAGCAACATTTTGAGCTTAGGACAACTCTTAGAGAAAGGTTGTGATATTCAATTAAAAGATAATAATCTTTCTATAAGAGATGGTGCAAGTAACTTCATTGCAAATGTACCAATGTCAAGAAATAAAATGTTTATGTTCAACATTCAAAATGATGTCGCACAATGCCTTAAGGTGTGCTATAAAGATACTGCCTGGCTTTGACATCTTCGTTTTGGACATCTTAACTTCAGAGGACTAGAGTTGCTATCCAAGAAGGAAATGGTAAGAGGATTACCATGCATAAGCCATCCAAATCAAGTGTGCGAAGGATGTTTACTTGAAAAGCAATTTAAAATGGGCTTTCCAAAGGAGTCATACTCAAGTGCTAAAAAACTGTTGGAACTCATACATACGGATGTGTGTGGTCCGATCAAGCCAAGTTCACTTGATAAGAGTAACTATTTTCTTCTTTTCATCGATGATTTTTCAAGAAAAACATGGGTGTATTTTTTAAAAGAGAAGTTAGAGGTTTTTGAGAACTTCAAGAAGTTCAAGACCCATGTTGAGAAGGAAAGTGGCCTTATGATTAAAGACGTGAGACCTGACCGTGGAGGAAAGTTCACATTAAAAGAATTTCAAAAGTATTGTGAAAATAATGGAATCAGACGACAACTGACAGTGCCTAGATCTTCCAGCAAAATGGAGTAGCAGAAAGGAAGAATAAGACAATTCTTGAAATGGTAAGGAGCACGCTCAAAAGTAAGAGGCTGTCAAAGGAATTTTGGGCGGAAGCTGTGCCATGTGCGGTTTATCTATCAAACCGCTCTCCAACAAGAAGTGTGTGTGGAAAGACACCACAGGAAGTATGGAGTGGAAGGAAGCCTGGTATTTTCCATCTAAGAGTCTTTGGAAGCGTAGCTCATGTACATGTACCAGACGATAAGTGAAGCAAATTGGATGACAAAAGTGAGAAGTATATATTCATCGGTTATGACACCAACTCTAAAGGATACAAGCTCTACAATCCTGATACGAGGAAGATAATAATTAGTCGAGATGTTGTCTTTGATGAAGAAGGAAAATAGGATTGGAGATCACATAATGAAAATTACAATTTCTTTCCATACTTTGAAGAAGATGAAATACCACAGCCAAGAATCGAGCAATTAAGGGAGGAGCCTACTTCCCCACTAGTTTCTCCTACCACAAGTTGTCAAGAAGATGAGAGCTCAAGTGAAATGTAACGACCCTGAATTTCCGACCCAGTTTAAATTTTAAAATCCATCGTTTTAATATAAAATTTTGAAATTTATAAACGATCTCAATTAACGTCCAAACTTTATTTATAAGATGCGTCCAGTTAGATATGAATATAGAAAAAGTTTCGTCGCAAAATATTACAGTAAATTTCGTTCGCGTTTTACTGTATATCAGTTCATATAAAGCTGCGTAAAATTTATCTTCAAATCCAAATATTTTTACACAGTTATGTTGTAAAAATTATTCTGATCAAGGTGATGTAATTCGTTTCGTCAAAAACTGTAATCACCTGTTCCGTTTAAATTGTTTTTCAAAACGAACAATTTAAGCGGCGTAAAATCGAATTTTTATAAAACTGTCATATCATAATTATCTGTATACCGTGGAATCGTCTCGTCGCACTGATCAAAAGGGTATATTTATTCGTGCAAATCGGAGTCCTACGTAAAATAATCGCATTAATTTAACCGTTTCGTACGGACCGGTTAAACAAATTTCAGCCCAATTTCTTTAGCCGTTTACAAAAGAAAATTTGAAAATAAATCTCAGCTGGTGCATTTATTACAGTAGTTGGAAGCTAGTAGTTGACAGCTGAGCAAACATTGGGAAAAGTATGGCGCTTCGGTATTCTACGAAATTTATGAGTATAGAAAATAATAAAATGAAAACTTAAAGAACACGTTCTTCCGTCCATTCGCTGTTTCACAAAATTGCAATTCTTCAGGTAATCCTTCTTTCCTCCTCCCTTCTCCTCATTCTTCTTTCGGCAAGAAATAAAAAAATATTAATATAAACAAAAGTGATGGCCGAGCAAAGCACGCACCTTCCCTCTCCATTCTCCGCCTCCAGCACACCCTCTCCATTCACCACCCTCCATCTCACTCCTACCCGAACCCCGCCCTCTCTAAGGTCACCTGAATCACAGCCTCCTCCTCCCAGGCAGCGTGTGAGTGTGCGTGTACATTGTGTGATGTGTGCGTGAGTGTGCGTGTACATTGTGTGATGTGTGCGTGAGTGTGGGGGCAGCAGGTTGAAGGAGGGAAGGAGGGTGAAGTTGAGATTGGCAGCGTGTACATAGTGTGTGCATGCTGTGGCTGTAGCAATGTGGCTATCTGGAAATGAAGTCTCGGTTTATATTAAAAAAATGTGTCGTGTATGGGTTTTGGTGCGTGTGCGTGCATGTGTTGAGTTGTGCGTGTGTTGATGGTGCTTGCATGAGAGTGATGGGAATGCAGTGATCTGTTTATGAAAAAAAAGGAGTTTGTTAAATGATGGAGGTCAAAGCTTGTATTTGAAATGGTGTGCGTGCATGTACTTCAGTGGGGGTCGTGTGTGTGCATGGGCTGTTGCGTGTGTGATTGTGTTGTAAAAAAAAGAAAAAAAAAGAAGGCAAAGTGCGTGTGTGTTATAGCATGCTGGGGATATATTTACATTTGTGAATGAAGACGTGAATAAAAAGAAGTTGTGAATGAAGACATGAGCATGAAGACGTTGCGTGAAATCTCGGCTATATAAACAAAAATGAAACCGAGATTAGCAAATAGCTTTTAGATATTGCAGAAAAGTATTTACGCAAATATCTATTTTGGTTGTCAAAATAGTAACCAACTTTTCTTTTCTCGTTGTGTGCAGAAGCAACCGGCTAAGCTTTTTGCAGCAGCATCGATCTTCAGCTTCTGTTCTTTTCTCTGTTACCAGTAAGCGCATCTATATAGTTTATAATTATATATGAACGTTCATTGATTAATATCGTCTTTCTTTTGTCGATATTTGCAGTGTCTGTTGTTCGTATTGTTCCAACCTCATTCGTACTTCTTTTCGCTTCACCGTCAATTTCTTTATCCATGGAAGGTGAAATAATTTTTTCACGACTTGTATTCTTATACAAGTTTGGTTGATGAATGTTTGCTATGTGATGTTGAAATTGGATATTATTGTTATTGTTAAAAATTAAATTGAATTGATATAGGATAGTTAACAGTTTCAAACTGATTTAAATGTTAAATTTGATTAGTTAAATATGACCCATGTTAGTTATTAAATAAATTGACGTAGAATAGTGATAAATTACACTTGAACCATTGAACGTATATTGGATTAAGTGTTGTAGTATAAATTTGAAATTGAATGACAAGTGAAGGACCGTATTAATAATTGGTGGGATAATCTTTAATCTACATGAAATGATAGTGTAGATTCTAGAAATAATTATATTAATTTGCATAAATAACAAATGTAAATTAATACAATTATTTCAGGATTATTTAAATAAATGGTTAAATTGTTATGTATGGATGCTATTGCTTGTTTATTTACTTTGACACCATCCTAGTTATCACACTGCAAGTTCCATTTGTTATGTTTTGATTTTTGAATTGAAATGGAATCGGGTTGAAATGATAAAATACTCAAATAGCTTGACTTAGGATAGAAAATTAAATTAAACCCGATTGGTCAATAATTTGATTTAAATAAAATAAAGATTTTATTTGAAGAATAATAAAGTTTTGAAATAAAATTTGAATTTAAATTTGAATGAATGGAAATGTGAATATTGGAAAAATTAACTAAATATTATCGTAGTAATTGACAAAAGAACATTGTTTGAAATTTGATTATTAATAATTAAGTTTTGAAATTATTAACAATTAAGTTTTGAAATTATTAACAATCAAGCTTTGAAATCATTAACAATTAAGTTTTGAAATTATTAATAATTAAGTTTTGAAATCATTAATAATTAAGTTTTGAAATTCTTAATTATTAGGTTTTAAAATTTATTAATAATTAAGTTTTTTAATTTTCTCTCTTGAACTCAATGGTGAAGTCTCCTTCTCCCTTTGTTCCTTCCCTCTCATTCTCAGGCATCTCTTTCATCCCTCCAAAATTCCTCCGTTCACCTCTCCACCTTTACCACCCTGTCCCTGCCTCCCCCTCGCCACCCATTAACAGTTCAACACGATCCATTTCCCAAAACACGGATGATCACCCTCTTGGATACCCACGGTCAGCTCCTGACAAGGTACGATCGTATGCGCAAGTAGCTGCCACACCTAGACAAGAACCTCTCCTTCCGACTCCCCAGCGTTTCAACCGCAGGCGACCCTTCCCGGCTTTTGCTTCTTACCGCCAAACACTGGAATTTTTGAAATCAAAAAAAAGATGCTTCAGATGTGCTGGCTTGGGCCACATGGCGTCCAACTGTAGGGAACCGAAGATTTGTTTCGGGTGTGGATTTTTTGGGCATAATTATTCCAGCTGTCCTTCCAGAATTTCTACATCGGGACCTGTCATAAACCCCTCGGTTCCATCAAATAATCATTTCGCTTGCAGAGATAAATCAAATCCATCTTTTGTCGGTTCTGGTTTCAATACTGCACGAAGTAAAAAGCCCATTCCTTCTCACCCTGACCCCACCACGAAAACAAAGAGACCCAATCAAATTTACTCCTCTCCGCTTACATCCAGTGACATACACTCTGAGCTCCTCTCTCCAACAGATATCTCTCATCATTTCCCAATGGCAGACTTTTCTCTTTACATCACTGCTACCATTATTGACGGCGTCTGGACAGTGGAAACCCTCAGTCGTGTTCTCCAGTCAGCCTTCGATCACAGAGAATGGCCTATATGGTTCCTCGATAACAACCGCTTTCTTATTGCCTGTCCCTCCACATCCATCAGAACTAAGGCCCTCTCCCGCAAAATCCTAATCAAAGCTGGAGGCTCCATCTATCTGGAAGCCTGGCCAGAGTATGAAAGGTCGTCCCCAATCGTCCTTGAACCCCCTAGCTGGGAAACGGTCAAAGGTATATCAGAGTTCCTCGGTCACAACCCCGACGTCGTGCGAATGGCCATGAACCCAGTAGGAAGATTTATTGAGTATGACAGATGTGATTGGTCAGAATTTGATCGTCGACTTTTATATATTAAAATGCAGTTTCTTGAGGGTGTCCCCCTTTCCTCATCATATAGGGTTCGACTCAATAATGCGGACTACCTCATCACCGTATCTCGATGGGACCACGCCCATCCGCATACCAGACCGGAGAACTATCTTCTGAGGCTGGACTATGATCGAGATATGAAATGTTTCAACGACCCTCTTGATATACCATCGACTGAACTAGACTCGGACGAACGTTTTGATGTAATGAACTATGAACCTGCCTCTCCAGCCTTCCCTCTACCCGTGCAACCCAATTTGGACGATGAAGCAAATAGCACCCTTGGCCCCAATGCTGATCCTTCCCCCAAAGGTGGGACCCTTTTCTTGACCTGGACCTCTCGACGCCTCTTCACCTCCAAGCGCCTCCCCTGGATCCTGCTCCTTTTGATTTTCATCACCCGGCTCCTGACCCCACCCACCCTCTTTCCCAGACACCCGTTCAAATCCATCCTCCTATCCCTAATCTCACTCCTTTGTTTGATCACAATCTGGCCTCCCCATCATCTCAGATGCCGTTGCACCCAAGGAGGAAAGACTTCACTCCGGCGCAGGTTAGAAGAAGCGCTCGGAATTCAAGATCCTTGCCTGGTCATACAGGTTGTTTCTATTAAACTGTAGTTTTTTCTTCTACTAATTCTAAATTAAACAAAAAGCTAGCACGTTGCATGGGAGTAACTATACACGATGAGCATTATACTGTCATGCAATCCCTAGAACAGGAGAGAATGTCATTTTCCCAATGAAAATTGTATCCTGGAATATTCGTGGGTTAGGGGACCCCTCTAAGAGACATTCAATCTATCTGTCTTTGTCCCCCCTTAATATTGACATTCTTCTACTGCAAGAATCTAAAGTGTCTGATCCAACTCCTTCTCAAATTAGACAAATAGGTGGACCCAACCTCACAGGCCACGCACATTCCAACTCTGTTGGCACGAAGGGGGGGCCTAATCACCATGTGGAATGAATCCAACTGGTCCCTTTGTCAAACTATATCCCATCCCTCTGTCCTTCATGTAGCGCTTAAACACGTGCAGACTGATACTATTTATTTCTTTTCAAACATATATGGCCCCCATACGATTCAAGAAAGGCTGGATCTTTGGTCGAGCTGCTCAGATTTTGCGTCATCTTTATATGGGCCTTGGGTAATTGCTGGTGACTTTAACACAACCAGATACCCAGATGAAAGAAGCTCAGGAAACCTTTCTCTCGGCTCAGAAGAATTCAATGCTTTCATCAATTCCTGTTCTCTCATCGAGCCCCCCATCAACAACCGCCACTTTACCTGGACTAATAAACGTCAATCGCCTTCCCTTGCTAAACTTGATCGTTTCCTTTTCAACCCATCTTGGGAGGATATCCATCGTCTTTCCAACTGTATTGGCCTTGCCACCATTTTATCCGACCATTGTCCTCTCTGGCTTGATACAGGCACCCTTCCCCTATCCAAGCGCCCTTTTAGATTCGAACGGCTCTGGCTGCTTGAACCATCATTTGAGGACTTCATCAAATTGGCTTGGAACCAGCCTATTAGGCCCCCCTCATCCACTGCCGGTGTAGTCTGTAAGCTTAGATCCTTAAGAAAGCTTCTCAAGCCCTGGGCGAAAACCATCTGGGGCTCCCTTCGTAGACGTATAACCGCCATCCAAAATGACATCCTAGCCCTGAATATCCAGGAAGAAGCTCTCCCCCTAGATAATGATGACTCGCTTAAACTTTTAAATCTAGAAGCTGAACTCGATCGTCTAATGAAACAAGAAGAGATTGGATGGAAACAACGGTCCAAAGCTAAGTGGTTGAAAGAAGGCGACAAGAACACTTCTTACTTTCATAAATGTGCAAATGGCCGCCGTAGGTCCCTTTTCATCCCGGAAATTGTTCAAAACAGCATCCCAACGACCGATCCTTCAGATATTGCAAACCTCTTTACTGACTTCTACCGTTCCATTCTCGGCAAACCCTCCCCTCCCCTTCCTCCCATAGACTGGAACCTTCTATATCCCAACCCCCCGCCAATTCCTATTGACTCACCCTTTTCAGAGGAAGAGATCCTGGCAGCCCTCAAGGACATGGACGATAACAAATCTCCGGGACCAGATGGCTTTGGCCTGTTTTTCTTCAAACACTTCTGGGATGTTGTTAAGGGTGATATTCTACAAATGTGTGCCGAATTCTGCACTAATCCAATGACCATAGCTCGCCTAAACTACGCCAACATTGTTCTCCTGCCCAAAACTGTTGGAGCCAACTCCCTTTCAGGATTCCGTCCCATTAGCCTCCTAAATACCACGTTTAAAATAATTACCAAAGTCCTTGCCAGTCGCCTTCAAACCTTTATGGAATCGTTAGTTGGTGTGGAGCAGTCAGCCTTCATCCAGGGTAGAAATATCCTTGACTGCGTTGCGGCGACTCAAGAAGTAATATCTTCCTGTCATTCGAATAATATCCCAGGGGCCCTGCTAAAACTTGATTTCTCCAAAGCCTTCGATTCAGTGAATTAGAAATTTATTTTGGAGCTTTTTAGGCATAGAGGTTTTCCATCTACATGGTGCAACTGGATCAAAAGCATTCTCTACTCGAGCCTTTCATCAATTCAGATCGGTGGCGCATCTGGTGGGCTCATTAATCAGCTCGGGGTCTCAGGCAGGGAGATCCTCTCTCTCCGCTAATATTCGTTCTAGTGGTTGACGTTCTTAACCGTATGATAAAACTGGCCGTATCTAACAATCACCTTGCTGGTATCTGTCCCCCCAATTCTAACCATAACTCCTACCCTAATCCCATGATCTCCAACCTCCAGTTCGCTGATGACACTATCCTCTTTGTCACACCTTCTCCAGATCACATCCAGTGCCTTAAGGTCCTACTCTACATCTTTGAGCTCATCTCTGGCCTATTTATTAATTTTAATAAAAGCTCTGTCATTATGCTTGGCAACACCGATCATCTTGGCCCTCTCATCTCCTCCTCGCTTAATTGCCGCCTCGAGACCCTTCCGCTATCCTACCTAGGTATCACCCTGCGCCCCACCAAGCTTCACAGATCTGACTGGTCCCCCCTCATATCTAAACTGGAATCTAGACTTGCAGGTTGGAAAGCAAACTCCTTATCGTCTTCAGGAAGACTGGTCCTGGTCAAAGCCGTACTCTCGGCTCTTCCTACATACTGGCTCTCGTTCCACAAGATCCCTATCTGGGTGACCAAAAGAATTGATGCCATCAGACGAACCTTCCTCTGGAATGGAGGGAAAATCAAATGTCTTGTCAATTGGAAAATCGTTTGCTTGCACGAGAACCATGGGGGCTTAGGTGTTTCCAATCTGACCTCTTTTAATCAGACACTTCTAGCAAAATGGCTCTAGCGCCTTCTCTCGCCTGGTCAGTTCATCTGGAAGAACTGGATCCTGACTTCCCTCTACAACGCTGACCCTTTCCTCGCTCTCCATTTCGCTCCACAACTCAAGCCATCCCCCTTTTGGTCAGGCGTTCTAGCTTCAGTGGATCGTTTCAAACCCCTTATCCGGCTGGACATTGGCAATGGCTCCAATTGCCTTTTCTGGTTTGACTCCTGGCATAGTCTTTCCCCTCTAAACTGTTCCTTCCCATCTCTCTTTTCCCACTCTAACCTCCCTCTCCTGACGGTGGCTGACGCTGTCACCCTGGGCTTTCCTTGCTTATGCCCTCCAACCCTCTTTACCACTGCTTCCTGGAACTCCTCTCCGTCCTTCGTCTGCTGCGATATTTCTAGACCCTCTAGTGAGAGACAGTCAGACTTGGACTCTTTCTCCCCCAAAAGGCTTCTCGTATCACAATATTCCTCCTTCCTTAACCACCCCGGCCGACTGTTCCCTTTCGCTCGTGTCTGAAAATGCAGCATTCCTCCCCGCATCAAATTCTTTCAATGGTGCCTCATTCACGGCCGTATTAATACCAAAGATCGCCTCTTGCGTATGAATATCACATCGGACCAGATTTGTGTCTTGTGTAACAATGAAGCTGAATCGATCCGCCACCTTTTCTTTGAATGTGACATATCCTACTATATATGGGTTTCGGTTTGCATTCACAACCTTGGACAAATACATTCAATTTCCGACTTTTTTGATCATTGGCAATTCTGCGCACCGAATCGTCGCCTGGATACTCTCTTAGCCATCTTCAGCTGGGTTATTTGGAAAGAGAGAAACGCCTTAGTATTCAACAAACCAACCAACTCGCTCCTTAGCATATGCAGCAAGATTTCTAATTCCTTTGCGTATTGGACAGGCTCCTCCTTCTCGGCACCTTTCAGGCTTCGTCTCCCTTCAGCTAGATCCCCTTCAGATGAATATGTTGGCAGCGCCTCCTCAGCGGCTCCGATTGGTCGCCCCGGCTGCAGCTAAGGATCGGAGTGTCTTAGCTACCGACTTCTTGGGATCCCTCTGGCAGTAGCATTTCTTTTCTGTTTATACTGAACCTATTTATGTATATTATATACTCCGTGGGTTATTAGTTCATATTGGATTGCTGTCTCTGTAACTTTAACTCTGACTTTGCTGATTTTGTTCTTGCCATCGATCAGGCATGTTGATCGATTTACCTACGTATATATATAAATCTTATTAATCGGCTGTGTAGTTTCGTACTACACACCCGTTCTCCTCAAAAAATTTTTATTAATAATTAAGTTTGGAATTATTAGTGAATGAGTTTGAAATGATTAATAATTAAATTTGAAATTATTGATAATTTGATGAGATTGAATTATTTAATAATTAAATTGAATTGAATTTTCTTATTAAAAGAAATTAAATTTCCTGAATAAGTAAAATTAAATCCCTTTATTAACTGAGTTTGAAATTGTAACGAAGGTAATAAATGAATGAAATTGAATTTCTTTTACAAGAAATGAAAATGCATTTATTGAAACAAATGAAAGACTTGAAATTTAAGAATTGGATTTGACAAATTTAATATAAATTAAATTTGTAAGCTTTGATAATGAAGTTGAACTTAAGAAGTAAATTTAATGAAATAGAAATTTAATGGAATTTGTTTAAATTAATTTAATGAATATCGAATGAAATCGATAAATGAGTTTAAATCGATTTGAATGGTAAATTAAGTTTAAATGGTTAAGGAATGGAACTTATATACAAACTTAAGTGTATATTTGAATTGTTTAAATTTAAACTTTTGAAATTAAATTATAGAATTTTGAAATGAAATTGGGAAGTTAGGAAACGTAATTCCAGAAGTTGTTTTGAAAAGACAAATGAAATCTTAAAATTCAAATTCTAATTGTAATTGAATTGATTTTTGAAATATATTTAACGACCAATCGGTAAAATAATTACGAAGGTTATTAAAGAAACCGAAATCGGTTAGGGACATACTCACTGTCTAAACCGAAACACTTTAATAACTATACGTGGAGTATGATCCAGAATGAAGCGGTTGGATTGACGAACGCGGTGACTGAAGAAAGAGAACGATAATGGATAGCCTTGACACTTGTGTCAAATTGGAAATGACTAAAACAGGAGCCGTGCCGGGCCAATTGGGATTAGCTATCTCGAGCGTACACACTTCTTCGTAGACTACTCATTACTTTGTTATTGATTGGTGCACACCCTTGAATTTGGAGTTTTGTTTCGTGGTGTTGCGATCGTTGCGGCGATGCGTTCTCACCAGTCTGGATCAGGCAAACGGTAGTTTCACTACCTTGGGTATTGCCTCATGTGCCTTGTCATACTTGTATTCCCATATACGCGACCACTACGATTTTGTTTTGTATTATACCTATGGAGTACTCCCTGATATCCCACTAGTTTACGGTGGAGTTTACAGTGCTGTATAGTCTATAATGCTATATGAAATGTGTTAAGGGGGACAATGGTAACGCCTTAACACTATTTTGATATTTTACTTTACTGTTAGACATTATCTATTTATCGGACATTACTATGTATAAATAGTTTAACGGATCCTGGAAGATGTTATTCCATTCATCTTTGAGTTATTGTTATTGTGAATTTGAACTGTATTATCTGTATAAGAATATATGTCCTGATTCGAGTGTTTGTTTATGCTCATGCTCAGATCAAACTGAGAATTGCTGTTGCTGTTCTACTTGGAGCTGAAGACCGAAGACTATCACTATCTTATCTTATCAGTATTGCTCTTTCTATTTGGACTATTGGACTTCTATGTTGTTCTATTTCTTTTTATTTGAGACATTGTTGTATTTATGGGTAGCTTCATGAACTACTCTTATGACTATGTTGTATTTCCGCTGCACTATTTTGTGATGTTATATTTATGTGATTCTGTGATGATTCTCATTTATATATATACTTCATTAATAATTCGTGTTTTGTATTATTTAAGTTTACATGTATAGAATATCCTCAATTTAATAGGAACAAATGTACGGTTTGTTACATTTGGTATCAGAGCTTTGGTTCCCAAAAACCTTAGCCTGTGGAGTTTTAAGCTCATTAGAGATAGGGTAAGCATACCCTAGAATGAGGAGAATCATTTCAGAATCCTTATCCTTTGATTCCATTCTTCTTATTGAATTCGTTGATTTGAATTTCTTAAAGATTCTATAAATCTCTATCTTTGATTCTAAATTACTTTTGGTATTCCAGGATGGCTACCAGAAGAAATGCTAGAGGCGGGGGTCGAGGAAACGCTCCCGAACCACGTGCCCCATCTCCCACAGTCAAATTCTCCACTCTTCACAAGGAATACACTCAGCTTGGCGGAGTCAAATTCACTGGCTCCGAGAGTATCATCGAAGCACAGCAATGGCTGAAGAGTTTGGAGAGGATCTTTACTAGCCTAGAGATCACAGACGCTAAGAAGCGTAAGTTGGCCGCTTGGCAGCTTCAGGATGCTGCACAGGATTGGTGGGAGTCAGTCACTTCTCGTACTGACGAGGAAACCATCGCTTGGGCCCAGTTTAGGTACAAATCTATCTAAATTACATCTTAATAAAATTCCTTTTATCTCGCCAAATTTTGACTCATCTTCTTATCACTTGTAAATAGGGATTCCTTTATGGCTCAGTGGATGCCAACAGCCGGAAAGGCCCACCTCTATCGATCATTTATGGACCTCAAGCAGGGCAATATGACTTTCTCTGAGTATGAAAGAAAGTTTAACGAACTCTCTAAGTTCGGACCCGGCTTAATTGATACACCACTGCTGAAGAATGAGAAATTCATCCATGGAGCATGTCCAGAGTATTATGAACTCCTCACAGCTCATGTCCATGGAACTTTCACTGAGAGGATGGATTTTGCTCTTCGATACGAGGGAAAGCCAAAGGGAACGTCAGTCACCAAAGCTCCAGTTACCCAGCCATCCTCTAGTCAGAGTGGGAAGAGGAAGTCAAATTTTGAGCAACAGAGGAAGAACTGGCAGAAGAAATCCGGGCTTAGCTATTCGCAGAAGAAGCCCATAGGCATCTCCTCTATCACCTGCTTTAACTGCAACCAGAAAGGTCACTATGCCAGTAGTTGTCCATCCCCAAAGGGTGCAGCTATTCCGCCACTGGATCAGATGGCCAAGAGAGACGTCTGTCACATCTGCTTACAGCCAGGACACTTTAAGAAAGACTGCCCAACTCAGAAGAGAGGTACCCCATCTGGAGTTTTTGCTATTTCCACACCTGCCCCAGAAGTTCCAGATAATCAAGGTACCTTACAGAGTACTTTTATGTTGCATTCTTTACCTATTAGAGTTCTATTTTACACCGGAGCAACACATAGTTTCATATCTATTGATTTATGTAATAAACATGGATTGGAACATATTCTTACATCTACCTTCTTATGTGTATCTAACCCTATTGGAGGGCCCGCTAACCTCAAAAGGGTTTGCAAATATGTCACACTTATGTATGGCATGCATCATTTTACTTGGGATTTCTTTGTACTTGGATTCTAAGCATTCGATATCCTATTAGGTATTGATTGGCTACGAAAGTTCAAAGCCGTTATCTCATGCAAAGCTCGAACCGTCTCTCTTATCGACGACAAGAGCTTACCTTTAGTTATTAAAGGCAAATCGCCTCAAGAATGTGCTGGGAGTTTTATATTCTCTCTTGACTCTCATCCAAGTGAACTTAGCTCCACTCCAGTTGTTCAATTCTTTTCTGACTTGTTCGGAGAAGTCAATTCTCTACCACTTCCGTGGGAAATCGAATTCCGCATTGACCTTATTCCCGGTGCACGACCAGTAGTTCTCCCTCCAAGGAGAATGGCTTTTAAAGAAAAAGCAGAGTTGAATGTTCAAATTGAAGATTTATTTTCTAAAGGCTTGATTCGGCGTAGTCATTCAGAATGGGGTGCTGCAGTTGTATTTGTCACAAAATCTGATGGTTCTCTCAGAATGTATGTTGATTATAGAGAGCTAAACAAACTCACACACAAGAACAGGCATCCGATGCCCCGCATCAACGATTTATTCGATCAGCTTCATGGAGCTAAAGTCTTCTCCCAACTTGATTTGGCTACCGGCTTTCACCAACTCAAAATCGCTGAGGATAACATTCCTAAAACAACATTTCGCACTGAAAATGGTTTCTATGAATGGCTAGTTATGCCATTCGGTCTTACTAATGCTCCAGCTTATTTTGTTGACTTGATGAATAGAGTTTTCCGGGATGTTCTTAACATCGATGATATTCTCGTCTTCTCAAAAGATGAGAAAGAGCATAGGTCACGTTTGGCTTTTGTACTTGAAACTCTTCGCAAACATCAGCTTAAAGCCAAGTTTTCGAAATGCCACTTTTGGAGAGATGAAGTTCGTTTCCTTGGCCATATTGTTTCAGAGAATGGGATTTCGGTTGATCCAGCTAAGATCGCCGTAATCAATGTAAGTTCTATTCTTACTTGTCAATTCTATCTAAACAACTTATCAATATCTAAATTCGAATCCCTTGAATTTGCAGGATTGGGAGACTCCCGAAACTCCTATAGATATCCGCAATTTCTTGGGTTTGGCCGGCTATTATCGCAGATTTATAGAAAAATTTGCTCGTATTGCTGCCCCACTTACCGCACTGACCAGAAAGAATGTGAAATTCATTTGGAGTGAAAAGTGCGAAGCGGCTTTCAATGAAATGAAGCGAAGATTGAAATCTGCCCCAGTTCTTACAGTTATTGACGGTAGTGAAGGATTGACTGTCTATACTGATGCTTGTCGTGATGGATTAGGAGCAGTTTTGATGCAGAAAGGAAAGGTTATTGCCTATGCGGGTCGTCGGTTAAAGGCCATGAAGCAAATTACGCAACTCACGACCTAGAGCTTCTTGCGGTTGTATTTGCTCTTAAGCTATGAAGGCACTATCTATTGGGAACCAAATTCAAGTTATTCACTGACCATAAATCATTGAGATGTATCTTCTCGCAAAAGGATTTGAATCAAAGACAAGTCTGATGGCTTGAATTTTTAGCTGCATATGATCTTGATATTAATTATACTCCAGGGAAAGCAAATGCCGTAGCCGATGCTTTGAGCAGAAATCAAGCAATGGCATGTTGTAATCTGGTTGAAGGAATGTTATTCCAGCTCGTCGTCTCCCCAGCTCTTATGGATCACATTATAGCCAAGCAATACGAGGATACTTTGCTTTATCGCATCAAAAAAATAGTTCTCGGAAGAGTTGGAAATGCTGACAATAAATTGGGTGCACATGTCGATAGTAATGGAGTCTTGAGAATTGATAATCGAATTTGTGTTCGTAATGTTGATGGTCTAAGACAGGAAGTGCTGAGAGAAAACAATCAATCTTCGCTTTCATTTCATCCCGGTGTCACTAAAATGTACCAGAATATGAAGAAGTTATATTGGTGGAGTGGGATGAAGCGCGATATTTCTACCTATGTTAGCAGATGCACAACTTGCCAAAAAGTTAAATCTGACCACAGAAAGACAGCAGGTTTGCTTCAACCATTAGAGATTCCAGGATGGAAGTGAGAGCATATTTTTATGGATTTTATTGATGGACTACCAAGGACTAGAAAGGGTAAAAAGCATTTGGGTGATTGTCGATAGACTAACGAAATCCGCACACTTTATTCCAGTCAAGTCCACTCGTACTGCTTCGGGTTTGGCCGAGATATACATGAGAGAAGTTGTTAAACTTCATGGTGTACCATCCAGTATCATATGCAATCGAGATCCTATTTTCACTAGTAAATTCTGGAAAGCATTTCAGGATACTTTGGGTACCAAACTGAATCTGAGCACAGCTTATCATCCTCAGACAGATGGCCAAACTGAGAGGGTGAATCAGATTTTGGAAGACCTTCTCCGAGCTTGTATTATTGACTTTGGTGGATCCTGGGAAGACCATCTTCACTTGGTTGAATTCACTTACAATAATAGTTACCAGGTAAAGAATTTGAATTTCAAATTTGAATAAGTATGTTTGAATTTGAATTAATTATCCTTTATAAATCAGGCAAGCATTGGTATGGCACTGTTCGAAGCCTTATATGGACGGCCGTGCAAATCACCAGCTTGTTGGATCGAGTCGGGTGATCGATTAGTACTTGGTCCAGAAATAATTATGGAAGCTTCTGAAAAGTCGAAGAAATCAGGAAGAAGATAAACACGGCACAGGATAGATAGAAGAGCTATGCTGACAGAATGAGAAGAGATCTCGAATTCAGCGTAGGAGATAAAGTATTTCTGAAAGTGTCGCCTTTGAAGAATATTGTTCGATTTGGAAGGAAAGGAAAGCTAGCTCCGAGATTTGTTGGTCCGTTTGAGATTACGGAAAGAGTCGGAACATTGGCCTATAGAGTTGCATTACCAGAGAAATTCGCCGGTGTGCACAACGTGTTCCACGTCTCACATCTTCGCAAAGTTGTGCACGATCCATCTATGACCATTCCCACTGCTCAGTTAGAAGAGATAGTTATTGAGCCTGACTTGACTATTGAGCAGAAGCCGCTTCAGATAGTTGATCGTGAGACAAAGCAACTTAGGAGGAAGTCGGTAAATCTTGTCAAAGTACAGTGGAGTGCAGATGAGCGAGATTGCACATGGGAAACTGAGGATAGTATTCAGGATTCAAACCCCGAATTACTAATTTCAGGTATAACTCAAATTTCTTAAAACTATCTTGATCTTTTCTGCTTATTTCATTCCTACTTCACTCGTTTAGTTCCTTTTCGAGGACGAAAAGTTTTGAGTGAGGGAGATTGTAACGACCCTGAATTTCCGACCCAGTTTAAATTTTAAAAACCATCGTTTTAATATAAAATTTTGAAATTTATAAACGATCTCAATTAACGTCCAAACTTTATTTATAAGATGCGTCTAGTTAGATATGAATATAGAAAAAGTTTCGTCGTAAAGTATTACAGTAAATTTTGTTCGCGTTTTACTGTGTATCAGTTCATATAAAGCTGCGTAAAATTTATCTTTCAAATCCAAATATTTTTACACAGTTATGCTGTAAAAATTATTTTGATCAAGATAATGTAATTCGTTTCGTCAAAAACTGTCATCGTGTAACAACCCGCATAATTAACGATTATATATTTAAATGTTTTATTTAAATATAGCGTCGTTAGCCGGATTTAGGTCCAAAATGTTACTTTTTGCAAACGGCCGAATTGGGACTCGAAACCACTTCCGTTGAGTTCGAAATGGCATTTGCGATCTTTTTAAGTATAAGCTTTGATACGTTTGGAGTAAGTTGAATTTTGCTACTTTTTCTAGTTGGGTTTTGGGTTTGGGTTCCGCCCACTAGCTAACTAAATACCCTAACTCAGCCCTCTCCTCTCCATTCACTCATTCCCACTCCTCAAACTTATGATAAAACTGAAAATGGGGGAAAGAAAGAGGAATTAGAAATTCCAAGCCTTAGTTCTTCTTATAAACTTGAATTCTTGCTCCAAAGTCAAAGAGAAGCTATATGTAAGCCTCCTCTTCATCTTCTCCAACTCTTTTCTCCTTCAATTTTAGAAATCTCCTAAACCTAACTTAAGAAAATTCTTGTTTTGATCTTAGATTGAAGATAATAGAGTTGAAGTGGAGTGTGGTTGGTCTTTTCTTTGCATTTGAGCTTCTTCTTCTCTGTTTGTGAGTTAAAAGGTGAGATTTTTATCTCACATCTTTGTCTATAACTATCTTTGATTGTTGGTTATGAATTCCTAACACTCATTCATGTGCACTTGCTTTTGGTTTGGATTGAATTGGTGAATATCCAAATTTTTAGTGTTTTGGGTTCAAATCTTTAAAGATCCTAACTTTGATGTTTGAACATGTTTTTGGTGATGCATCGAGGAGCCAATAAGACCGGGTAGCCGATTGGCATAATCCCCTAGCGTTCGTGCTCAACCGGTTGCGAATTGAGAGAGTTTGCACTTCAATTAATAGGGCAGAAAATGCAGGAACTTGGGGTTCGGTCGACCGAAGCTGTAGCCGAAACATTCTGGGCTATTTCGGTCGGCCGACTCAGGAAGTCCGGTCAACCGACCTGCTCCTGTTTCCTTATTTTGCCTAGTGTGCCTATTTGTTTGTGATTCCAACTTTTATCGATCTAAGTTGATTCCAATTGGTTGTTTATGCATATTTGACCTTGATGATTCCTTTTTGACTTCATCCACGGGTTTTATAAAATAATCTTTTAAATTGTATTAAAAGCTTGCCTCTCCAATTTATAAATCTTATTTTAAAACGCACACACACAATTTCGCACTTCGAGCGTAGTGGAAGGGAGATTAAATGGTTAGGTAAAACACGGACCATGAATCCATGCGTTTATCTTTCCGATTAATCCCCGACCTATTCGATTGATCGTTTTGGTCTTTTGGTCTGGTTTACCGATGAGATGAGGTAAACTTGGTACTGCTTTGAGTGTGAAATTAACTAACGGATAGTAAACCGTTTAGTGCGAACGAGTGGTTATGGGACTCATGTTACCACTTTTCGGATTCCCTTTTGAGAGTTATGACACATTCCGCCAGTTAGTGGTGTCCAGTACTGGGCCTTCGGACTTTCACCAATACGGTTTGTTGCCTTCGGGTGTGTTGCCTTCGGGTTTGCACCTTCAGGTTTGTTGCGTTCGGGTGTGTTGACTTCGGGTTTGTACCTTCATGTTTGTTGCATTCAGGTGTGTTGCCTTCGGGTTTGCACCTTTAGGTTTGTTGCCTTCGGGTGTGTTGCCTTCTGGTTTATTGCCTTCGGGTGTGTTGCCTTCGGGTTTGCACCTTCAGGTTTGTTGCCTTCAGGTGTGTTGCCTTCGGGTTTGCTGCCTTCGGGTTTGTAGCCTTCGGACTAATGGATCCTTGTTTTTACAGTACTGAGCACGTGCAAATTTTCTGATGTTTCATTGATATGTTTATTCCCTAGGTATCGCCCTTCGGTGTTGGTCTTTTTGAGCCGCACGATATATAGCGATTACCTTGTGGAACTTGTGTTACCTTCATTGATATTTGTTATTTGCCTTTTTGGCTTGTTTTGGGATATTCATATCCTTTGTTTATTGTGTTGCTGATGATATGAGGCTTGTCTTGTTTTGATTCATCTTTTGTTAGATGATTATTGTATCTCTTTTAGAGATATTTGTTATACTTTATGACTTTGCAGGTTATTGTTGTTCAGTTTATCTAACTGATTTGTTTAGCTAGACTGATCCGTGTATTTATACTCGGGTCAGACTGAGTTGTTTTAGGTTAGGTGCTTTTGGACTTAGCCTATTTTGCTTCCGCATGGACTATCTCGCTAGCTTCTTTTTGTTATAGCTTTTTGTGTAGTCTTTTTTCTTGTAACTCTGATATGTATTCTTTTGGTTTCGTCTGTATATTGTGGTTTGCTATACCACTTGACGTGTATCAGTTTGTATACTCTGTTATGTATCAGTATATGTGTATATGATGATCTACTGTTCTGTGATGTATATTACATTTGAGTTGTTATATTCTGTTATGATAGATCCTCCAACCACCTATGGTTTTGTTTTAAGTATTCATTGGATATGTCGACCTGCTTGGTATGTCTATTGTCGATGTATTCAATAGATAGTTAGAGCAAGGCTATAGATGGTCGCTACTAACCAGCCTTATTCTCCGTGTTAGTTGACGGCATTACCCTGTAGTGTCTTTGGCTAGTGTGTGTATAGAGGTGGTGCGTCACACATCGCCTGTTCCGTTTAAATTGTTTTGCAAAACGAACAATTTAAGCAGCGTAAAATCGAATTTTTATAAAACTTTCATATCACAATTATCTGTATATCGTTGGAAGCGCCTCATCGCACTGATCAAAACGGTATATTTATTCATGCAAATCGGAGTCCGATGTAAAATAGTCGCACTAATTTAACCGTTCCGGACGGACCGGCTAAACAAATTTCAGCCCAATTTCTTTAGCCGTTTACAAAAGAAAATTTGAAAATAAATCTCAGCTGATGCATTTATTACAGTAGTTGGAAGCTAGTAGTTGGCAGCTGAGTAAACATTGGTAAAAGTATGGCGCTTCAGTATTCTACGAAATTTATGGGTACAGAAAATAATAAAATGAAAACTTAAAGAACACGTTCTTCCATCCATTCACTGTTTCACAAAAATCCAATTCTTCAGGTAATCCTTCTTTCCTCCTCCCTTTTTCTCATTCTTCTTTCGGCAAGAAATAAAAATATATATTAATATAAACAAAAGTGGTGGCCGAGCAAAGCACGCACCCTTCCCTCTCTATTCTCCGCCTCCAGCACACCCTCTCCATTCACCACCCTCCATCTCACTCCTACCCGAACCCCGCCCTCTGTAAGGTCACCTGAATCACAGCCTCCTCCTCCCAAGCCGCGCGTGAGTGTGCGTGTACATTGTGTGATGTGCGCGTGAGTGTGGGGGCAGCAGGTTGAAGGAGGGTGAAGCTGAGATTGGCAGCGTCTACATAGTGTGTTCGTGCTGTGGCAGTAGCAATGTGGCTATCTGGAAATGAAGTCTCGGTTTATATAAAAAAAATGTGTTGCGTGCATGGGTTTTGGTGCATGCATGTGTTGGGTTGTGCGTGTGTTGATGGTGCTTGCGTGAGAGTGATGGGAATGCGGTGATCTGTTTATGAAAAAAAAGAAAAAGAGAAAAGGAGTTTGTTAAATGATGGAGGTCAAACCTTGTATTTGAAGTTGTGGGAGAAGTGTGAATGTGTACAGTTGTGTATGGTGTGCGTGCATGTGCTTCGAGGAGGGGGGGTGGGGGGTCGTGTGTGTGCATGGGCTATTGCGTGTGTGATTGTGTTGTTAAAAAAAAAGAAGGCAAAGTGCGTGCGTGTTATAGCATGCTGGGGATATATTTACGTTTGTGAATGAAGACATGAGCATGAAGACGTTGCGTGAAGTCTCGACTATATAAAAAAAATGAAACCGAGATGAGCAAATAGCTTTTAGATATTGCAGAAAAGTATTTACGCAAATATCTATTTTGGTTGCCAAAATAGTAACCAACTTTTCTTTTCTCGTTGTGTGCAGAAGCAACCGGCTAAGCTTTTTGCAGCAGCATCGATCTTCAGCTTCTGTTCTTTTCTCTGTTACCGGTAAGCGCATCTATATAATTTATAGTTATATGTGAACGTTCATTGATTAATATCGTCTTTCTTTTGTCGATATTTGCAGTGTCTGTTGTTCGTATTGTTCCGACATCATTCGTACTTCTTTTCGCTTCGCCGTCAATTTCTTTATCCACGGAAGGTGAAATAAATTTTTCACGACTTATATTCTTATACAAGTTTGGTTGATGAATGTTTGCTATGAGATGTTGAAATTGGATGCTATTATTATTGTTAAAAATTAAATTGAATTGATATAGGATAGTTAACAGTTTTAAACTGATTTAAATGTTAAATTTGATTAGTTAAATATGACCCATGTTAGTTATTAAATAAATTGACGTAGAATAGTGATAAATTACACTTGAATCATTGAACGTATATTGGATTAAGTGTTGTAGTATAATGACAAGTGAAGGACCGTATAAATAATTGGTGGGATAATCTTTAATCTACATGAAATGATAGTGTAGATTCTAGAAATAATTATATTAATTTGCATAAATAACAAAAGTAAATTAATATGATTATTTCGGGATTATTTAAATAAATGGTTAACTTGTTATGTATGGATGTTATTGCTTGTTTATTTACTTTGACACCATCCCAGTTATCACACTGCAAGTTCCCTTTGCTATGTTTTGATTTTTGAATTGAAACGGAATCGGGTTGAAATGATAAATACCCAAATAACTTGACTTAGGATAGAAAATTAAATTAAACCCGATTGGTCAATAATTTGATTTAAATAAAATAAAGATTTTATTTGAAGAATAATAAAGTTTTGGAATAAAATTTGAATTTAAATTTGAATGAATGGAAATGTGAATATTGGAAAAATTAACTAAATATTATTGTAGTAATTGACAAAAGAACATTGTTTGAAAATTAGTTATTAATAATTAAAATTTGAAATTATTAACAATTAAGTTTTGAAATGATTAACAATTAAGTTTTGAAATTATTAATAATTAAGTTTTGAAATCATTAATACTTAAATTTTGTAATTATTAATAATTAAGTTTTGAAATCATTAATAATTAAGTTTTGAAATTCTTAATAATTAGGTTTTAAAATTGATTAATAATTAAGTTTGGAATTATTAGTGAATGAGTTTGAAATGATTAATAATTAAATTTGAAATTATTGATAATTTGATGAGATTGAATTATTTAATAATTAAATTGAATTGAATTTTCTTATTAAGAGAAATTAAATTTCCTGAATAAGTAAAATTAAATCCCTTTATTAACTGAGTTTGAAATTGCAACGAAGGTAATAAATGAATGAAATTGAATTTCTTTTACAAGAAATGAAAATGCGTTTATCGAAACAAATGAAAGACTTGAAATTTAAGAATTGGATTTGACAAATTTAATATAAATTAAATTTGTAAGCTTTGATAATGAAGTTGAACTTAAGAAGTAAATTTAATGAATTAGAAATTTAATGGAATTTGTTTAAATTAATTTAATGAATATCGAATGAAATCGATAAATGAGTTTAAATCGATTTGAACGGTAAATTAAGTTTAAATGGTTAAGGAATGGAACTTATATACAAATTTAAGTGTATATTTGAATTGTTTAAATTTAAACTTTTGAAATTGAATTATAGAATTTTGAAATGAAATTGGGAAGTTAGGAAACGTAATTCCAGAAGTTGTTTTGAAAAGACAAATGAAATCTTAAAATTCAAATTCTAATTGTAATTGAATTGATTTGATTTTTGAAATATATTTAACGACCAATCGGTAAAATAATTACGAGGGTTATTAAAGGAACAGGAATCGGTTAGGGACATACTCACTGTCTAAACCGAAACCACTTTAATAACTATACGCGGAGTATGATCCAGAATGAAGTGGTTGGATTGACGAACGCAATGATTGAAGAAAGATAACGATAATGGATAGCCTTGACACTTGTGTCAAATTGAAAATGACTAAAGTAGGAGCCGTACCGGGCCAAATGGGGTTAGCTACCTCGAGCGAACACACTTCTTCGTAGACTACTCATTACTTTGTTATTGATTGGTGTGCACCCTTGAATTTGGATTTTTGTTTCACGGTGTTGCGATCGTTGCGGCGATGCGTTCTCACCAGTCTGGATCAGGCAAACGGTAGTTTCACTACCTTGAGTATTGCCTCATGTGCCTTGTCATACTTGTATTCCCATATACGCGACCACTACGATTTTTTTTTGTATTATACCTATGGAGTACTCCCTGATATCCCACTAGTTTACGGTGGAGTTTACAATGCTGTATAGTCTATAATGCTATATGAAATGTGTTAAGGGGGACAATGATAACGCCTTAACACTATTTTGATATTTTACTTTATTGTTAGACATTATCTATTTATCGTACATTACTATGTATAAATAGTTTAATGGATCCTGAAAGATGTTATTCCATTCATCTTTGAGTTATTGTTATTGTGAATTTGAACCATATTATCTGTATAAGAATATATGTCTTGATTCGAGTGTTTGTTTATGCTTATGCTCGGATCAGGCTGAGGATTGCTGTTGCTGTTCTACTTGAAGCTGAAGACCGAAGACTATCACTATCTTATCTTATCAGTATTGCTCTTTCTGTTTGGACTATTGGACTTCTATGTTGTTCTATTTCTTTTTATTTGAGACATTGTTGTATTTATGGGTAGCTTCATGAACTACTCTTACGACTATGTTGTATTTCCGTTGCACTATTCTGTGATGTTATATTTCTGTGATTCTATGATGATTCTCATTTTTTTATATATATATACTCCATTAATAATTCGTGTTTTGTATTATTTAAGTTGACATGTATAGAATATCGTCAATTTAAATGGTACAAATATACGGGTTGTTACATGAAAGGCCTCCACGCTTTAAAAGCCTTCAAGAAATTTATGAGGTAACAGAAAATCAAGACAATCTTACTCTCTTTTGTTTATTTGCGGATTGTGAGCCTATGAACTTCCAAGAAGCTTTGCAAAAGAAGAATTGAAAAAATGCTATGGAAGAAGAAATCAAGGCCATCATGAAGAATGACATATGGGAGTTAGCTTCACTTCCAAATGGACACAAGCTGATTGGTGTGAAGTGGGTATACAAAGAAAAGAAAATGCCAAAGCAGAAGTTAAAAGATACAAAGCGAGATTGGTGGCAAAAGGCTATAGTCAAAGAGCCGACATTGACTATGATGATGTATTCGCTCCAGTCTCTCGATTAGAAACTGTTAGACTAATAATCTCTTTAGCAGCTCAAAATAGTTGGAAGATAAATCAAATGGATGTGAAATTTTCTTTCTTAAATGGAGTTCTTAAAGAAGAAGTTTATATCGAGCAACCACAAGGCTATGAAGTCAAAGGAGAAGAAGTTTGAAGCTAAAGAAGACACTTTACGGGTTGAAACAAGCTTCAAGAGCTTGGAAAACTCGAATGGATAAGTACCTCCAAGAGAGAAACTTCATCAAATGTCCATATGAGCATGCACTCTATATTAAAATTCATAATGGTGATACATTGATTATATGCTTATATGTAGATGACTTGATCTTCATAGGTAGCAATCCAAGCATGTTTCAAGAGTACAAGAAAGAGATGACGAAAGAGTTTGAGATGGCTGATATTGGGCTCATGTCTTATTATCTCGGCTTTGAAGTAAAGCAAAAAGATAAAGGCATTCTAATCACTAAAGAAGGCTATGCTAAGGAAGTATTGAGAAAGTTCAAGTTGGATGACTCTAATCCAGTTTGCATACCAATGGAATGTAGAAACAGGTCATCAAGGCATGAGGAAGGAGAAAAAACGGACTCAACACTCTACAAAAGCTTGGTTAGAAGCTTGCGATATTTAACGTGTACAAGACCTAACATTCTATATGCGGTAGGAGTTGTGAGTCGATACATGGAGAATCCAACAATAACTCATTTGAAAACAGTAAAGAGGATTCTTCGCTATGTTAAAGGCACACAACAAACTTTGGATTGTACCACTCTATTTCTGATAATTACGAGCTTGTTGGATATAGTGATAGTGATTGGAGTAGAGATATGGATGGCCGAAAAAGCACAAGTGGCTTCGTTTTCCACATGGGTGATACATCCTTCACATGGATATCGAAAAAACAGTAGATTGTCACTCTTTCCACATGTGAAGCAGAGTATGTAGCTGCTACTTCATGTGTTTGCCATGCAATTTGGTTACGAAATCTAATAAAGGAGTTGAAATTGCCACAAGAGAAGCCGACCAAGATTTTCGTGGACAACAAATCAGCAATTGCTTTGGCTAAGAATCCAGTTTTCCATGATCGAAGCAGGCGTATTGATACACGCTATCACTATATTAGAGAGTGTCTCCAAAAAGGATGTGCAACTAGAATACGTGAAGACACATGATCAAGTAGTTGATATCTTCACCAAGCCTCTCGAGCATGAAGATTTTGTCCGGTAGAGAAATCTGCTTGGAGTCACAAATCAAGTTTAAAAGGGGGTGTTGAAATATTAAACTTGATTTATTAATTTCTAGAAGTTTCTTATTATTAAACTTTATCGAGTCTTCTTGTATTTGATAGAATTTGGTGAGAGCTATAGAATTTTATATTAGCTGCTAGAAATAAGAATTATACTATAGTTATGTTTCTAGAGTTGCCTAAATAGTCATTTCTAGAGTTGTCAAATGAGTCATGTTTCTAGAGTATTATATATCTAGAATGTGCTATTAAATCATATAAGCAGAGAAGCTCTCCCCTCATTTTGTAACCAATCAAGCAAGAAATAAATCATTAATAAAGAAAAGTTTTCTACAATAAAATAAAATAAAATAAACTCCTCTTTCTTATATTTTCTCCTTTTTTCTCCAAAAAAAGATTCAACACACTCGTGTGTGTGTGTTTGAATTTTAAACAACTAATTAATCAAAGATTCTTAAGATGCATGTATTTGTCCCATGATATATTTCTGGATAATTGATAAGGAGTGTCTTTGTACTGTCATATTATGTGCAAACTTTGCATCTTTCTCACCATAACTTGGTGCTAAACCACCCGACTAAAATCAAATAACACGTTCTGTTTTAGTTAAATTTTATGTAGCGAATCACTGATATGTGCAATTTACACAACTAAATATCAAATCCTTTATTGTAAATGAACGCGTTTGAATTCCAGTTAGCTCTGCACTTTTAATGTGGAGTCAACTTCATCATCGTTGTCCATGTCTTTTTTTTCTTTCAAAAGAATGGGGCTGACCGCATGAATTCTCGTTATTTAGGAATTTTTACCTTAACTAATATTTTTCCTTAAATTTATTTATTTGCAAATCGTGTTTAATACTTCATTCCAATATTAATTTGGATCTCTTTTTTGTCCTTTTCCTCCTACAAATGGCTTTTCACATATATCTATGTGACACTAAGCAAATAAATGAAAAGGATATATGTTAATCATACGTGCTTCTGCAACAGTAATATTTTTATGTACAAACATACCATTTATCAAAGTTTAGTAGTTTCATTATGGTTAATTAGAATTCAATCGCCATATAACAGTAATATTGTAGTCTGGTACAGACTGAGATATCAACATTAGGAAGCTGTAAAAGTTTAGTATTACATTTCAAGTTTTCAACTATCCTATATTTACATGATATATGGCTACAAATTATTTGTTGTATACGACCATGAATATTTAGTACTTGTTTCTTCCTAAAATTATGATATTTATGTGTTGATAATATAGAAAAGTGTAGCAAATACAAAACAATAACAAATATTATAACTTCTTTACTCTTTTCTTTCTTCGGGAAACCAAAGAAGTCTTGGCGCCAGTGAGTCACAAATTATTTGTAACAAGTAGAAGAAAAAACAGTAATCATATGTCTTTGGAAAATGTAAAGATAATTTGGTGACAATGAACAACAGCCTTCTCATAAACTGGTGTAGCCATTTTTGTAAAATTAGAAGAAGCTACTCATTTATCCAAGATGTAACTTGCTAAACATAAATTTTGGGTTTGTCAAGACATAATCTCAAAAGGTGAACAGTGTACAGACATATTTCATCTTCATCGAGTATATATTCACGATGGGTCGGCATAAAAAACAGTTAACTATCCATACAATGAAGTGAAATGAACACATAAAGTCCTTATATAAAAATATATTGATATGCAGGTATTTTATAAATTGCGTCCAGAATGTGAAATATACATCATGGCGATGAACGTATTTTCTGCATTTTAAACCGTTTGTTTCATATATTTTTACATTAATAAAGCAGTATTATACGGGTATTTTGTTGTGGTTTTGCAGATTATAGATTTCGAAGTGCAACGTTGAAATTAATGGGCTGTGCCGTCGAATGGTTCAAATGACACGCAAAAAAAAGAGTGCAACATTTTGAGTATCGAATAATTCGAAGAGAAAGTACATATCGTTCATGAAGAAATGCATCTCACGTCACCAACATGTGTACTATTCATGCAAGAAATCAATTGCAAATATTGAAAATAAACTTTCAAAATTTAGCCTAAAAATCTCTCTAAGTAAGGCCACTTGTTAATCGAATAACAAAGCAAAGACCTATTCAAACTGAGATGGCCTTATTATTCTTCAAATATCAAGCACATGGACCTAAATAGTAGGATTATTTTTGGAGGCTGAAGACTTTAAATAGCGAGAGCAATGCAGATGGAAAATCATCTCTTACCCCATCACTCTTCTTCAAGTTTAATTTTAAATTCAGCAATGTTTTTATTTTCGAACAGAATACGTAGGATTGTTAATTAGATTTAGCAATTTATTTATTCTTGTTTTTAGTTATTTTCTGCACTCTTTCCCGTTAGTTAATAAATTCAGTTCATTTTATTTCAATTGTTTGCTCTGTTATTTTCTTTTAAGCACTTTTATTTTCTGCTCTGATTTCTACAATTTTATATTTTAATTGTAATTTTGATTAGATTCGAAATCAATTTAGAGTGTATTATTGTTTTTATTTCCTGTTCAAGATCCACCATCGAATTTGTTTAACACGCCTAAGATTTAAATAGGGATTTTAAATATTTTAAAACATAATTCCCTGTGTTCGACCTGCATACTACACGTCTGTGCGCTTGCAGAATTAATTAAAATTTGTGCCTTTCTAATCAATAGAAAAGTCGCAACAAGTTTTTGGCGTCGTTGCTGGGGAATTGCTATTTTGAAATTTTCGATTTTTCGTTTTTTAAGTCTATTCGTGTTAATTTATTATTTTTGCATTAGCTTTCAAAAAAAATCATTTTTTTTTCATTTTTCAGTTCCTTTCACCAAAGCAGCGTTTTACTTGGAAAAAAATCATTTTTTTCGTTGCATTCGTTTTCGCATTTCTATTTTAGTCAGTTTCACGTTGCAAGTCTGGTATTTGCTTTCACATAGCAAGTTCATTTTTCACGATTGCATTCATCTTAATTCTGCATTTATTTCTAACCATTTACGTTTCTATTACTCGCTGCTTGCATTATTATCACGTATCCATTTGATTCTACTGCTAGTCAATCACGTATTCATTTCTTGATTCACGTATCATCAGGCATTCACATTCAAGTTTGTTTTAACTTTTTGCATGAAATTCCTTTCGTTTTTTTTGTGATTCACGTGTATCACAAAAAAGTGTTTCGAATTGTGTGTTTCATTTTTTTCTTTCCAGTGCCACCTTGCTACTTTATACTTTTCGCCCTATGCTTTCGTTTAAACCATTTGTTGCTTTTCATTTTGTTCACATGTGCAGATTCACGTGAATCAAGTCAAAAGCATCAAGTAATCAGCAATCAAACAAATCAAATAGCTCCAACTAAGTAAATTTCAGCTATTCAACAACAAGGATCTAGGGATCAAGCTATTACAAACAGTGGAGTTTGAATCACTAGCACTGCTCAGTTGCACTGGACGGACTACCATGCCCCTCTGTAAGTAATTATCTACTCTACAGGTACCCAACTGAAAACTGTTTAAACTTACTTTTGGCTACTACACCTTGATTTGTTTATGCGCGTTTGGGCAAGAAATAATTTTAACCATTTAGAAAGCCAAAATATTTCATTAAACAAATCAACAGAAATTTCAAATCAAACAAATATGAGCAATCAAGGTTCACAACACGGTTCACATCACAGTTCACACCACAATTCACCAAAATTATTACCTAAATCACATGTTGGAAATAATGAATTTCATGAGAACTGACCATTATCCCTTATAGACTGATGCTAACCAACACGGACTGTTCAACCTTCGGTTATTTCATTTCCACCTGCCGAAGGAAATAATTTCGAGCTAAAACATTCTTTTATCCAAGGGGTACCAAAATTCACTGGGTCTGAAAATGCTTATGAATTTCTTAGTAAATTTGAATTATACGCTTCTACAACCAAAATGCAATAACTTTCTAATGAATCCATCAAGCTAAGACTTATTCCATTCGCGCTTCTAGAAAGTACGAAAAGACGGCTTAATTCTCTTCCTAAAAATTCAATTAAAAGTTGGGACAATTTCATTACTATATTTTTGAAAAAGTTTTTTCCTTTCCACAAAACTCTTAAAATTCGAACTGAAATCAACCAATTCTCTCAAAATGAAGGAGAAACTTTTTCAAAATATTTTGAAAGGTTCCATCAATTGTTATATGGTTGCCCACATCATGCAATCCCTAAACACGTTTTGTGCCAAATCGTTTATGAAGGGCTTAACTATTAAACAAGATCCCAACTCGAATCAATATGCGGAGGAGAATTCATGGCAAAAACAGACGAGGAAGCTTGAGAATTTTTAGAAGAGTATTCGAAAAAGGATATGCAATGGGAAACAATTCGTGTTCCAATTCGTGCTCCAAGTAGAGGAGTACATGCCATTGACCCATCACATCTTCCTATAGATGCCCAAACTCCTCAAGAAAGAGAGGGGCTACCTCATTACTACACATAAGACCAAATCAATGCTGTAGCTCAAAATGGTCCTTATTCATCCATATACAACCCTAACTGGAAGCATCATCTAAATTTTTCATGGTCAAATCCTAACAATGTGGCTAATCCATCGCATATATATCCGGTGATAGCGAATCCGAATTATCGAGCCCCAACTTCTAATGCTCAAAATTCTCAACCCGCTCCTCAAACAAAACCTTCGAATCAACCATACAGGCATCCTAATTTCAATCCATCAACCCATCCTTCTCAGCCTTTACAAGAAATTGCTCCATTGGAAAAGCCACTCACCAAACAAAATGAACAAATCACTAACCAAGATGCGAGAATTGAGCAAATCACCAAACAAAATGAACAAATATTGATAATGATGAATGATCTAATGAAAATCAATGAGAAAGGTAAATTTCCTAATCAACCCAAAGTGAATCCAAAGTATAACTCTCGAGGAGTAAATCTTTGTGAGGACGAAGATGTAAATCCGATTAATGCTGTCACCGCATTAAGGTTTAGGAAGAAGGTAGACAACCATGTCGGCAACTCCGACGTCCTTCTTAAGTCTTCCCTTGTTCAAAATTCTGAAACTCAGTCAACACCCACTGTTGTCAATCCAAACAACTCTAATTCTTCATCCAAGGTCGGCAATCTCGACCACTCTTCGCTTTCTGATGTTGGCAACCCCAACATTTCAGCGCCCTTATCTTCACCCTCTAATATCTTACCTTCTTCTTCGAATGAAAAAACTACCGAACGAGTCTATAAACCCATAGCTCGATTTCCTCATAGAATCAACAAAAAGAAGAAGCCTGCTAATTTTGACCAAATTCTTGAAATTTTCAAACAAGTTCGAGTCAATATTCCACTTCTTGATACCATCTAGCGAATTCCTCAATATGCCAAATGTCTGAAAGATCCATGTACTCAAAAAATGTACCAGTAACGTTCCTAAGACTGCATTTCTAACTGCAAACACTAGCTCTGTTCTTTCAAATCCCTCCCCAATCAAGTTTAAGGACCTCGGTTGTCCTACAATCGGCTGTAAAACAGGTAACACTCACATTAGTCATGACTTACTCGATCTTGGAGCGAGTGTGAATCTTTTGCCTTATACTATGTACTGTCAACTTGGACTAGGGGAATTAAAACCTATAAACATCACAATTCAACTAGCTGATCGATCTGTCAAAAAACCATTGGGCACAGTTGAAGATGTTTTGATACAAATCGAGCAATTCTATTTCCCAGTCGATATAGTCCTAGAGACCGCACCTGTCTCAAATCCTAACGGTCAAATTCCCTTGATATTAGGTCGTCGATTTTTTGCAACATCAAATGCTATCATAAATTGTAGGAATGGTCAACTCCGACTTTCCTTTGGGCACCTAACCATTGAGCTAAATATATTCAATCTTAACCGACAATCAAGGGATCTTGAAATAGAAGAAGTTGACATGATCCAAACAATTGTAGAAAATGATTTTAGTGATATTACGGAGTCTCTTAACATGTGCCTAGATCATTTTAATTCCAATTTAAATGAAGATGAATACATTTATGAATTAAATGATATGCTCTTCTCTTCTCATAATTCACTAGAATTCAATCAGTTGATGTCTACTAAAGCCTCAAAAGAAGTACGCCCTAAATTAGACCTCAAACCTCTTCCAAACGATCTTAAGTACGCATACTTAGATTCTTCGGAAAATTTCCCTGTAATCTTGGCATCCGATCTCTTTAAGGACCAAGAAGAACAACTTTTGAAAAATTTAAGGGAAAATAAAGAGGAAATAGGATGGGTAATCGCTGACATTAAGAGAATTAGTCCATCAATCATTGAACATCGATTACATTTAGTCGACGAGGCTAAACCCACTCGCGAAGATCAAAGGCGATTAAACCCTAATATGAGAGAAGTGGTAATGGAAGCAATTATTAAATGTTTAGACAATAACATTATCTACCCTATCTCTAATAGTACTTGGGTAAGTCCGGTACAATTTGTTCCTAAGAAGTATGGAATCACTGTGACAAAAAATGAGAATAACGAACTTGTTCCGACAAAAGTCAAAACAAAATGGCACGTTTGCATGGGCTATCGAAAACTCAATGCAGCAACAAGAAAAGATTATTTTCCCCTCCCTTTCATTGATCAAATGCTCGAACGCTTAGCCGGTCATGAATATTATTGTTTTCTTGATAGTTACTCTGGCTATAATCAAATTCCCATTGTGCTAGAGGACCAACACAAAACCACGTTCACATGTCCCTTCGGAACTTTCGCTTATCGTCGCATGCCCTTCGATCCTTGTAATGCTCCCGCTGCCTTTCAGAGATGTATGATGAGTATATTTTCTGATATGGTGGAGGATTTCTTAGAAATATTCATGGACAATTTTTCAATCTATGGGTCATCTCTTGATCAATGCCTCCTTCGTTTAGAACGTGTCTTAGAGCGATGCAAGGAGAAATCTCTTGTTCTTAATTGGGAAAAATGTCATTTTATGGTTAAGCGAGGAATAGTCTTAGGTCATTTTGTCTCTAAAAATGGCCTAGAAGTTGACAAATCTAAAGTTGAACTTATTGTTGGCCTTCGTCCTCCAAGGTCCATAAAGGACATTCGCTCATTTCTCGGCCATGCAGGATTTTATAGGAGGTTCATTAAAGATTTTTCTAAAATTTCAAAACCTCTTTCGAATCTTCTAGCTAAAGACGTTAAATTTGAATTTTCCAATGAAAGTAAAATGTCTTTTGAAACCCTTAAATCGATCTTGACCACTGCACCTATCATCCAACCTCCAAATTGGACCTTGCCTTATGAATTAATGTGTGACGCTTCTGATTATGCCATTGGATCCATCTTAGGTCAATGAATCGATAAACTTCCTCGAGTCATCTATTATGCTATCAAAACTCTTAACGAAGCTCAATTGAATTACTCAACCACAAAAAAAGAGTTTTTAGAAGTTATCTTTGCCCTCGATAAGTTTAGATCGTATCTCGTAGGTTCTAAGGTCATACTTTACACCGATCATTCCGCATTGCGGTATTTACTCACAAAAAAGGATGCCAAACCCCGCTTAATATGTTGGATTCTCCTTCTTTAAGAGTTTGACCTAGAAATACGGGATAAAAAGGGTGCTGAAAATGTCGTAGCTGATCATCTTTCTCGTATTGTTCATGAAAACATCGATAACTCTCAAATTAACGATCATTTTCCCGATGAACAAATTCTTTCTCTCTCCAGTGCACCATAGTACGCGGACATCGTAAATTATCTTGTCACAAATGAAACACCTTCCCATTGGTCAAAACAAGATAAACAAAAATTTCTCCCCAATGTTCGAAACTTTTACTGGGACGATTCTTATCTCTTCAAATATTGCACCGATCAAACCATACGTAGATGTGTCCCTGAACATGAATTCCATAGCATCCTCTCCTTTTCACATAATCAAGCATGTGGAGGACATTTTGGAGCAAAGAAAACTGCTGCCAAGGTGTTACAGTGCGGTTTTTATTGGCCTTCTCTTTTTCGTGATTCCCACGAATTTTGCTGCAAATGCGCTAGATGTCAACAAACAGGTCGTATTTCCAAACGTAACATGATGCCCCTAAACCCAATCCTTGTCATCGAAATTTTTGATGTTTGGGGCATCGATTTCATGGGTCCTTTTCCTAATTCTTTTGGAAATCTCTACATCTTATTTTCAGTATATTACGTGTCTAAATGGGTTAAGGCCATTTGTGACGCCCCACCTCTATACTCACGCTAGCCAAGTACACTACGGGGTAATGCCGTCAACTAGCATGAAGAATAAGGCTGTTGAGTAGCGACCATCCATGTAATTGCTTTGTGCGAGCACTGATATGTCAGATAGTAAACATGCATTTCATTTCAAGAGGAAATCCGACATGCCGATACAAACTCAAAGCTACTACACAGTGGCTATGATATCTTCGAAAACAAATATAGAAATAAATATAACACAAATCAGTCACAGATATCCATATCACAAAGGCGGAAATAGATATGAATATAACACATGAAAGTGTACATCAGAGTAGTGGTCAAAAAGATCCACAATAACACAAAAGAATGGATACAAGTGCTAGATAAAAGAATATGCATACATTAAGGAGTCTCTATCTCAAATGTATAACAACAAAAACTACCAATCTAATGTAGTTAGCCAAAAGTCAAATAATAATCCCAGATAAGGAGTCAAGCAGAAGCACCTGTAATATCTCGGTCCGACCCGAGTATTATTTAATAAGAAAATAATAAACGGATCAGTCTAGCTATAAATATCAGATAAAATGATATAGGATAAGAGATATGACAAAAACATATGATAACCATAAAGCCATACTGTGATAATTATGTAATTGAAAATCAACTGGAGATTAATCAATATCACAAGAATCTTCTTCAAGATCAAAAAGAATGTCATACTCATTATTTTTATTCACCAAGTCACAAATATTAGCAAACACATCACAATGCCAATCGTAAAAGTTGTTGAAACACAAATTCACAAAAGCTAGTGAAACGCAAATTCACCAATGCACAAATATTGATAAAACTTATTAATGTAATCACAAAAATTGGTGAAACACAAATTCTACAAATCATCAATAAAAATCCAGAAATCACAAAAAGGGGGAGGCCTATCACAAAACGGGAGCATGAAAACTCATCAACACTTGTATCACAAGACGGAATGCTATTCCATGGTTGCTAACCATTAATTTTGAGACGAAGCTCCACAAAACGGCCCGAAGACCATGGGTCACTACCCCACCAAATTGAGTAGAAGCTCCACAGAAGTGGGGTTTAGTCTCCCTTGCAGGCAAAGAGACATCGCATATTACTAGTCTAAATCACAAAATGATCATCATCGATCATCAAGAAGTGTCAATTACACTAAGCTAGTAAATAGATAAGTTTAGCTTCATGTCCCATAACCACTGGCTTAACTTAAATATTTACAAACAAACTGTATGTCTCCACTCGAAAATTGTCACAAGATATTCAATCGAACAAGTCCAAGAATTAACCGATGAAGTAAACACAAGCGTTTCATACCACTTGTTTTACTAAGCCGTTTTAATTAGATTTCTCATACGAGTGAGGTAAAGGTTTGTATATACTAATAGGTTGGAAAAACGGTTTTATAAATGAGTTTGATATTGAAAATAGAGTTGAAATCATCTTAGTGAAAGAGTTTGAATATTTACTGCTAGTATAGAAACTTTTGTGTTTTAAAGTGACAAAGCACAAAAATGATTGTAGAAACAATCAATCACCAAAGTTTCACGTTCAAAGACGCGAATTAAATTAAAAGAAATCGATTCCAAATCCGTCAAAATGGATATAACCAAAAAATCCAAAATAGGAGTCATCCAGGTCGATAATAAATGATAGCAATAAATCGAAAAACCACGAATCGATAAAAATTGAAAATCAACACAAAATAGGCCAAATAGGCAAATAGAAGCAGGTCAGTCGACTGACTGCAATTGCCCAGTCGACTGATCCATAAACCGGGAAATTTCATTTCCTATAGTCAGTCGACTGACTACAGAGGGTCAGTCGACTGACTGCAGAAAACAGAGACTCTCTGTTTCTGCAAACAGTCCCAGAAGTGCTAATTTTCTACAGCCAGTCGACTGACTGCAGGGGGTCAGTCGATTGACTAACGCTGGGGCTGTTTTTCAGCCTATTCAAATGAAGAGCAAACTCTTCCAAAATGCAACCGAATGAGTAATGGCGCTAGGGGTTTATGCCAGTCGACAACCCGGCCTCAAAGGCTCTTCGATTCATCACCAAAATTATAATCAAACATCAAAGTTATGATTTTTTCAAAGATTGGACCCCAAAACACCAAAAATCGGAGTATTCACCGATTCAATCCAAATCAAAGGCAAATGCATATGAATAAGTGTTAGGAATTCATACCCAACAATCAAAGATAGTTATAGACAAAGATGTAAGTTAAAAATCTCACCTTTTTTACAAAAACAAGGATGAAGAAGCTATAGAGCAAGGCAAGAACAATCACTCCTCAATTCCAACCCAAGAAGCTTGAATCTAAGCTTAAATGAATTTTTTTCCTAAATTAGGTTTAGGAATTTCTGAAATTGAAGGTAGAATGAGTTGGAGAAGAAGAAGATGATGCTTACCAATAGCTTCACTTTGAATTTGGAGTTAGAACTTGGATTTGCAATGGAACTTGGGCTTAGGAATTCTAATTCTTTTTCTCTTCTCCCATTTTTACGAAAGCTTGAAGGTATTAGGAAATGAAAGTGAATGAAGTGAAGTGGGGTTTGGGCTAGAGTTAATAGTTTAGGCTAACCCAAACCTAAAGTCCAAAGTGCAAAGGTCAAATTTTTAGCTAGCTCCAAACATATCGAAGTTTATACTCAAAAAGGTCGCAAACACCATTTTGAACTCAATGAAACTGGTATCGAGTCCAAATTCGACTGTTTGCAAAAGGTAACCTTTCGGACTAAAATTCGAATAATGATGTTATGTTTAAATAAAATATTTAAATACACAATCGTAAAATATGCGGGTTGTTACAGACTCCCCTCCTTAAAGAAATCGCGTCCTCGCAATATTTAAGAAGAAATAAAAAGTAACAACCATAAAAGCATATCAACACTAAATAAATTTGAAATAAAAAGTTCACCTCAAAGAGCTCAAGAGAGTAAGTTCGGATGTGTTCGCTCGATGAATTCTCTGGATTCCCAAGAACAATCCTTAGGATCTGAGGATCATTGAACTTTCACAAGAGGAACATCTTTATTTCGAAGGCGTTTAATGTCCGAAGCAATGATACAAATAGGATGTTGCTCATAAGTCAAATTAGGCGAAACTTCAATTTCTTCCACAACACCGAGATCAAGAATAGAATCGGAATCTCAAAGGCATTTTCCTAATTGAGAAACGTGAAACACGTCATGAATAGCGGAAAACTGAGCCGGTAATAAAAGGCAAGAAGCCACGGATCCAATACGTTCGATGATGGGAAATGGACCAATATATCGAGGTGCTAATTTTCTCGATCGACTGAAACGCATAAGACCCTTCATAGGTGAAACAAGAACAAACACAAAATCTTCCACAGAAAATTCTAATTTCCTTCTTCGGTTATCGGCATAGGATTTTTGTCTACTTTGAGCTTCTTTCATCTTATGACGAATAAGGTCAATCTTTTCTGTGGAATCACGAATAAAATCTGGACCTAAAACCAGCTTCTCACCGGCCTCAAGCCAACAAGAAGGAAATCGGCATGGCCTTCCATAGAGGGCCTAAAAAGGTGTCATACCAATACTAGATTGGAAGCTATTATTATAGGAAAACTCAACAAGAGAAATATGATCTTCCAAACTTCCACCAAAATCAAGAACACATGCGCGAAGAAGATCTTCAAGAGTTTGATTCACACGCTCGGTTTGTCCATCGGACTGTGGATGATAAGCGGTGCTAAAATTAAGCTTCGTTCCCAAAGCTTTTTGAAGACTCTTTCAAAATTCACTAGTAAATAATGGATCACGATCGCTAACAATAGATGTAGGAACTCCATGCAATTTAATAATTTCTTTAATAAAAAGTTTGGCCAAAAGAGGTATGGTCCGATTGGGCCGAACGGGAATAAAATGGACGGATTTTGCAAGTCTATCAACAATCACCCATAAGCTATCGTGACCCGAACGAGAACGGGGAAGGCCGTCAGTAAAATCCATGGAAATTTGATCCCACTTCCATATTGGAATTTCTAAAGGTTGCAATAACCCACCGGGCCTTCGATGCTCGGCCTTGACAAGTTGGAAAGTCATGCAACGCTTAATAAAGTTAGCAATATTAGATTTCATTCCATCCCAATAATAAAGTCGCTTCATATCCACGTACATTTTACTACTACCGGGATGAATGGTAAATTTAGAACGATGAGAATCTTCTAAAATGTCTTTACGAAGATCATTAATATTTGGCACGATAAGTCTACCAAATTTTCGAATACCGCTACGAGAATCAATATCAAAGTCTTTCAAACCTTCAATATAAATTTTATCCCTAAAATTTTGGCTAAGAAAAGCCAATTCGGGATCTAGCTTTTGAGCTTCAAGAATGCGGTCTAAAAGAGAAGGATGAGCCTCAAGGCTACATAAAACAAGAGATGAACATAAATTGGATTCACGACCTCGAATCTCACAAGTGGATAAGATCATTCCACTCGGATATCATTATAGAAACAACCGCTTGTTGCTTATGGCTAAGTGCATCGGCAACATGATTTCCCTTTCCGGGAGTATAAAGAATTTCAAGGTCATAAGATGCAAGAAATTCGAGCCAACGTTGTTGACGCAAATTAAGTTCCTTTTGAGAAAATAAATACTTCAAAGATTTATGATCGGCGTAGAGAATAAATTTCTCTCCCAAAAGGTAATGACGCTAAATTTAAAGGGCGAAAATAATAGCCGCGAGCTCTAAATCATGAGTGGCATATGTAGTCTCGGTAGGCTTCAATTGCCTAGAAGCATAAGCAATAACACATTCCCTTTGCATAAGAACGGCACCCAAACCAACCCGACTAGCATCGGGATAAACAATAAAATCTTGGTTCCCCTCGGAAATCACAAGAATAGGAGCATCGGAAAGGAGTTCTTTTAATTTCAGAAAAGAAGCTTCACATTTGTCCGACCAAATGTATTTAACTCCCTTCTTTGTCAAGCTAGTAAGAGGCACGACAATTTTAGAAAAGTCCTTTATGAAATGGCGGTAATAACCTGCCAATCCAAGAAAGCTACGAATCTTCTTCACACTCTCCGGTCTCTTCCAATTTTGAATCACTTCAATCTTTGAAGGATCCATGGAAATTTCGGATTCAGAAATGATATGACCAAGAAATTTCACACGAGATTGCCAAAAGTGGCATTTAGAAAAAATTTCTTTTAATTGATTGCTCCTAAGAGTTTCCAACACAATCCGAAGATGCACTTCATGTTCTTCCTCGGTTTTTGAATACACAAGAATATCATCAATAAAGATGAGAACAAACCGATCGAGGAAGTCTTTGAAAACTCTATTCATAAGGTCGGCGAAATAAGCTGGAGCATTCGTTAAACCAAATGGCATAACAAGCCATTCATAAGATCCATAACGAGTACGGAACGATGTCAAAGGAATGCTATCCTCTATAATACGAAGTTGATGAAAACCGATTGCCAAGTCTAACTGTGAAAAGACTCTAACACCACTAAGTTGATCAAATAAATCATCAACCGAGGTAAGGGATATTTATTCTTAATAATAAGATCATTAATCTTGCGGTAGTCAACGCAAAGCCTAAGCGTATCATCGGATTTCTTCACAAAAATAGCAGAAGCTCCCTAAGGAGAGGAACTAGAACGAATAAATTGCTTCGTCTCCAATTCGAATAATTGTTTGCGCGTCTCCTCATTTTCCTTATTGGACATACGATAAGGAGGACGAGTGATAGGTAGAGCTCCAGGGATTAGATTAATTCTGAACTCAATTGCTCGCTTAGGTGGTAATCCTAAAACGGGCTCAAATATGTCGAAAAATTTACGAACAACGTGAATAAGAGAAATGACATCTTCCTCATTGTCTCGTCATCTTGAGGATTTAAAGAATATAAAGATGCTGTCAAGTTGGAGTCCGAATCCTTAAGAATAATAGAAATCTGCTTAACAAATTAAGGATGTCGAATATGAATAGTCTGCTCCGGACATAGGATAGGGCTTCATATCGGTTAAGCCAATCCATTCCCAAAATCATTCCGAAGCCCAAGTAACGCATGACATGCAAATCCGCTCGGAAAGAAAAACCACACAAAATAATCTCGACATCTTTACAAAGCAAACTAAGGGTTGCGGATCCACCGACCGGATTCGCAATTCTCAAAGAAGTCATTAAAGCCATAACACTCAAAGAAAAAGTATCAACAAGTTCTTTTGATATAAAAGAATGGGATGCACCCGTATCAAAAAGAACTCGAATAGGTTGGTCACGAAACATAATAATGCCATCAAGGATAGAATGAGAAATACCTTGACCACGAGAAGTGTTACTAGGGGCTGCACCACATTTAGATTTCCCTCCTTCTTTCCCTGAAGTTTGGGACATGCGGATATATAACGACCCAAACTTTTGCAATAGCGACAAGCAAGGGGCTTTGAACACTTATTTGCATAATGGTCCTCAGAACCACTATTGTAGCATTGCCCACCACTAGAGGTAGAAGTCTTTGCCATAGGAGTTGCTTACTTCCCTTTCTTGTTGGGATAAGGACCTTTGAATTTATTAGGTCTCTTCTTGTTGTTGTTAAAGTTAGGTTTGGCATAAACAACTTCAACATCACTCTCTTTATCCGCCTCTTCAAGTCAAAGAGCGATATCAATAAGTTGATCAAAAGAAACTTCCAATTTCAGATGTAATGGCTTCTTGAAATTTTTATTCAAGCCATACACAATTCTTTGATTCTTCTTCAATGGGGTATTAATGTACTCAACCCTGTATTTAGAAAGAGATTCGAAAGATACAACATATTCTGTCACAGAAGATTCACCTTGAACAAGGTCAATAAAACGACGGGCCAAAGTCACCTTTTCAGCTTCCGGCACAAACTATGATTCGAATCTTCCCCGGAATTGCTCACAAGTAAGATATGCTTCAATAATTTCAGAAATAAGAAGCTCATACCAACCTAATGCTCTTTCTTGGAGCATACTAGAAGCCACTTGGACTCGATGTAGATCAACAAGATTCATGCGAGAAAAGATGCGATCGCATGTTCTAAGCCAAGCTTGGACTTGAATGACGCTTTTGGAACCCATGAATGGCTTACCACCCAAGTTGGTATAGCCATTGCACAAGCGTGCAAACCCGGATTTAGGGCGAGTAGGCTCTGGAATGGGTCCGACATCCTGAGCATTCTTTACTAGATCTAGAAGTTGTTGTGCAGACATAAACACTCCATCTTGGGGAGTAGCACTAGATTGACCGGCGCTAGGACGACCAAGTCTAACCATTTCTCTTCTTTAAGAAAGAAAGAAAGAAGAAGAAAAAGTTATTCTCAGAATGAATATCAAACAATAATGATTGATAAAACAAGGCATCACAAAGAAAATAGGATAGAACGGTACGAAGACTCGAATTAAATCCTAAGGAAGGACACCTAAGATGGACTTAGAACGACGATCCTTGTTAAATTATTCTACATTGTTCCGAAGTTTGGCTCTGATACCAAGCTGTGACGCCCCACCTCTATACTCACGCTAGCCAAGAACACTACGGGGTAAGGCTGTTGAGGAGTGACCATTCATGTAATTGCTTTGTGCGAGCACCGATATGTCAGATAGTATAACATGCATTTCATTTCACGAGGAAATCCGACTTGCCGATACAAACTCAAAGAAATTACACAGTGGCTATGATATCTTCGGAAAAAAAATAGAAATAAACATAACACAAATCAGTCACAGATATCCATATCACAAAGGCAGAAATAGATATGAATATAACACATGAAAGTGTACATCAGAGTAGTGGTCAAAAAGGTCCACAATAACACAAAAGAATGGATACAAGTGCCAGATAAAAGAATATATATACATTAAGGTGTCTCTATCTCAAATGTATAACAACAAAAACTACCAATCTAATGTAGTTAGCCAAAAGTCAGAAAATAATCCCAGATAAGGAGTCAAGCAGGAGCATATGTAATATCTCGGTCCGACCCGAGTATTATTTAATAAGAAAATAATAAACGGATCAGTCTAGCTATAAATATTAGATAAAATGATATAGGATAAGAGATATGACAAAAACGTATGATAACCATAAAGCCATACTGTGATAACTATGTAATTGAAAATCAACTAGAGATTAATCAATATCACAAGAACCTTCTCAAATATCAAAAAGAATGTCATACTCATTATTTTTATTCACCAAGTCACAAATATTGGCAAACATCACAATGCCAATCGTAAAAGTGGTTGAAACGCAAATTCACAAAAGTTAGTGAAACAAAAATTCACCAATGCACAAATATTGATAGAACTTATCAATGTAATCACAAAAATGGGTGAAACACAAATTCTAGAAATCATCAATAGAAATCCAGAAATCACAAAAAGGGGGAGGCCTATCATAAAACGGGAGCATGAAAACTCATCAACACATGTATCACAAGACGAAACGCTATTCCATGGTTTCTAACCATTAATTTTGAGCCGAAGCTCCACAAAACGACCCAAAGACGATGGGTCGCTACCCCACCAAATTGAGCAGAAGCTCCACCGAAGTGGGGTTTAGTCTCCCTCGCAGACAAAGAGACATCGCATATTGCTAGTCTAAATCACAAAATGATCATCATCGATCATCAAGAAGTGTCAACTACACTAAGCTAGTAAATAGATGAGTTTAGCTTCATGTCCCATAACCACTGGCTTAACTTAAATATTTACGAACAAACTGTAAGTCTCCACTCGAAAATTGTCACAGGAGATTCAATCGAACAAGTCCAAGAATTAACCGACGAAGTAAACGCAAGTGTTTCATACCACTTGTTTTACTAAGTCGTTTAATTATATTTCTCATACGAGTGAGGTAAAGGTTTGTATATACTAATAGGTTGGAAAAATGGTTTTATAAACGAGTTTGATATTGAAAATAGAGTTGAAATCATCTTTGTGAAAGAGTTTGAATATTTACTACTAGTATAGAAACCTTTGTGTTTTAAAGTGACAAAGCACAAAAATGATTGTAGAAACAATCAATCACCAAAGTTTCATGTTCAAAGACGTGAATTAAATCCAACGAAATCGATTCCAAATCCATCAAAATGGATATACCCAAAAATTCCAAAATAGGAGTCATCCAGGTCGATAATAAATGATAACAACAAATCGAAAAACTACGAATCAATAAAAATTGGAAATCAACACAAAATAGGCTTAATAGACAAATAGAAGCAGGTCAGTCGATTGACTGCAATTGGCCAGTCGACTGATCCAGAAACCTAGAAATTTCATTTCCTACAGTCAGTCGACTGACTATAGAGGGTCAGTCGACTGACTGCAGAAAACAGAGACTCTGTTTCTGTAGACAGTCCCAGAAGTGCTAATTTTCTACTGCCAGTCGACTGACTGTAGGGGATCAGTCGACTGACTGACGCTGGGGCTGTTTTTCAGCCTATTCAAATGAAGAGCAAACTCTTCCAAAATGCAACCGAACGAGTACTGGCGCTAGGGGTTTATGCCAATCGACAACCCGGCCTCAAAGGCTCTTCGATTCATCACCAAAAGCATGATCAAACATCAAAGTTATGATTTTTTCAAAGGTTGGACTCCAAAACACCAAAAATCGGACTATTCACCGATTCAATCCAAATCAAAGGCAAATGCACATGAATAAGTGTTAGGAATTCATACCCAACAATCAAAGATAGTTATAGACATAGATGTGAGATAAAAATCTCACCTTTTTCACAAAAACAAGGATGAAGAAGCTATAGAGCAAGGCAAGAACAATCACTCCTCAATTCCAACCCAAGAAGCTTGAATCTAAGCTTAAATGAATTTTTTTCCTAAATTAGGTTTAGGAATTTCTGAAATTGAAGGTAGAATGAGTTGGAGAAGAAGAAGATGATGCTTACCAATAGCTTCACTTTGAATTTGGAGTTAGAACTTGGATTTGCAATGGAACTTGGGCTTAGGAATTCTAATTCTTTTTCTCTTCTCCCATTTTTACGAAAGCTTGAAGGTATTAGGAAATGAAAGTGAATGAAGTGAAGTGGGGTTTGGGCTAGAGTTAATAGTTTAGGCTAACCCAAACCCAAGGTCCAAAGTGCAAAGGTCAAATTTTTAGCTAGCTCCAATCATATCGAGGTTTATACTCAAAAAGGTCGCAAACACCATTTTGAACTCAATGGAAGTGGTATCGAGTCCAAATTTGGCTGTTTGCAAAAAGTAACATTTCGGACTAAAATCCGAATAACGATGCTATATTTAAATAAAATATTTAAATACACAATCGTAAAATATGCGGGTTGTTACACCATTCCCACCAGAACGAATGACAATAAAGTTGTTGTCAAATTTTTGAAAGAAAACATATTTTCATTTTTGCACACCTCGAGCCATTATAAGTGATAACGGTTCTCATCTTTGTAATCGTGCTTTTGAATCTCTTCTTAAGAAATACTCTATCACTTATAACTGTCTACTCCATATCATCCACAGACCAACGGTCAAGTCTAGATTTTCAATAGACAAATTAAACAAATTCTTGAAAAGACGGTTAACTCCAACAGAAAAGATTGCTCATCTAAATTGATAGACGCCCTTTGGGCATTTCGCACAGCTTATAAAACCAATCTAGGAATGTCACCATACCGATTAGTCTTTGGAAAAGCATGTCATTTACCCGTTGAGCTCGGGCACCATGCACTTTGGGCAATCAAATACCTTAATTTTGACATAGAAAAAGCCGGATCGCATCATAAAGACAATTGTCAGAATTAGAAGAACTAAGAAATGAAGCGTATGAAAATGCAAAGATTTATAAAGAGAAAGCTAAATTTTATCATAATAAATCCATACTTCATAAGACATTCGAAGTAGGTCAGAAAGTTCTCTTATATAATTCCAGACTTCATTTGTTTCGAGGAAAATTGAGATCCCGTTGGATAGGTCCATATATTATGAAAACAGTATACCCTTACGGTGCAGTTGAAATTGAAAATCCTAGGGACAGTACCATTTCAAAGGTCAATGGACAACGCTTGAAGCCATTTCTAGAGTTTGAACAACACCAGGACGATGAGTTCGTGGATCTCCATGAACCTAGCTACTCGGCATAAGCCACTCACTATCTTGTACATATCAGGTTGTATATTTTTTTTTCTATTTTGCATTTGCATTCTGTTCGACAGTTGGGACACTGTCTCATTCTAGTATGAGGGGACACATATCTCATACTGTTTGTTCTTATTTCACAGTGTGGGATCATTTAAAAAAAATCATCTCATTATTTTTTTTCATTTTTTTTCATTTTTCAAGCTTCATCTCATTTTCCATTTTTTAAGACTTTGATTTATTTTTAATTTGTTAAGACAAAGTAACTAAACAGTTGAAGTCAATTGATGAAATTTTTTGTGAATCACTAATTTTAAATGTAAAATACAATGAAAAGTTGAATTACAAGCGATAATAGTGTGGTTAGATATAGGGGGATTCGTAGGTGATGGTTATGAAATCCTTTCTAAACTGTAGTCTTTGTTTAAAAAAAATGGCAGATTTAAAGTACATGCGTTGACATTTCAAATCATAAAAGTTAAGTGGTGCTAAGTTGATTTGCGCAACTCTCTTTAGTTAATTTCAAAAAGAATAAAAAAAAATCTAATAAGAAACACCTAGAGTCAATAGGTGTGCACACTTATGAAAGTGTGTGCACTCATCACGCTCTGTACTCCTCTCACGTAAGCCCGCAAGGTAGTGCATGGATGGTATGTCTGGCCTCAGCATTCTGAGTTAGGTGTATAAAGAAATTAAATAAATAATAACCTAAGGATTATCGACTTTTTCTGACATAGTTAGCGTCGGTTTGCACAATCCACCAAGCTCTGTCCCAACTCTCACGTAAGCCCGCGAGGCAGTGCATGGGTGGTATACCTTGGTTCAAAAGTTAGGTGTATAAAAAAAATTAGTAAAGAGAGACTAAGCTTTGAAGCCCAAACACTTTTTGACTTTATTGATTTGGCTTGTTATACAAATGGAAATGAAAAATACCATTTTGAAAAAAAAAACTGTGATTAACAGTGAAGAATTTATTTCATGGCTGCACTATGCTATCGACCGAAACAACTGGCCAAACTAGAATCTAATGTATGAAAACTTGAGTTATATTGAAATTTGTGATTAGTGAGGAACTAAAAACTTGAAGAAGTTGAATAAAACTGATATACATTATTTTTTTGCAACTATTCTGAAGTAAATCAAGTCTCCATTTGTTTAAAATTTTGCATTCATGTAGCACATTAGAATCATCACATACTGCATTTGGATTTTGTGGGTAGTATCCGCTGAAACCCTCATGAGACACCACTTGTCCTACTAGGGACACCTAGAGGTTTAATGGCTTGTTTCATACGCTCGATGCAATTATGTTTCCTACGAAAAAGGATTTAGTTAGTTTTTGTTTTCTCGTTTATTCGAGGACGAATAAAGTTCAAGTGTGGGGTATTTGATGAACGTATTTTCTGTATTTTAAACCGTTTGTTTCATATATTTTTATTTTTATAAAGTGGTATTATACGGGTATTTTGTTGTGGTTTTACATATTATAGATTCCGAAGTGCAACGTTGAAATTGATCGGCTGTGTCGTCCAATGGTTCAAATGACACGCCAAAAAAAGCGGGCAACATTTTGAGTACCGAATAATTCGAAGAGAAAGTACATATCATTCATGAAGAAATGCATCTCACGTCACCAACATGTGTACTATTCATGCAAGAAATCAATTGCAAATATTGAAAAAAAAAATTCGAAGTTTAGCCTAAAAATCTCTCAAAGCATGGCCACTTGTTAATTGAATGTCTAACTCTTATACATGTGTACTAAAAAAGTTTGAAGCTAAATGGACAAGAAGATATTGATTTTTGAAAAGGACGATTAGCTGGTTTTAACTAAAACAATGAACATGGCATATTTTTATCCTATAAGTGAAACTTCTTCATGTCTAACTCTTATATATACACATATGCCAGCAAAAACATTTAGCCCAGATCAACAATTCATTCACAGGCACAATTGTATGTGTGTATATATATATATAACCAGTTGAAAATGTAAGTGTTGTACTCACTGTCTTTGGAAGCTGAACTGTTGCTTACTTGGTTTTTAATATTCTCTTTTGTTTTATTATTACTATTACTATTACTATTATTATTATTATTGAATGTTTCGAATGGTATAAACAAGGCAGTGATATGTAGGTATATGTAAAGAGGAAGGAAGGGTTGAAGCTTGTTACAAGCTTCTTACTCATTTATTTATTTTGGCTGATTTGATTTTTTCTAAGTGATTTGATTTCCTTAATTTAAGTGATTTTATTTCCTTATTGACTTTATTTAAATATAAAGTTGATTTTGATTTCTCGTGTGACTTGAATTAATATGTATTTATCACCATGTTCCCTTGTGTGTATATATATACTCCATATATATATGTATGCATGAATGTTTGTATGTATGTAGCAAGATTTGTACTTACTTACATCTGCACTATTTTATATTAACATATATATTTACCTATTTACTAATTTATGTAACATATGTACATGTACATTTACTCATGTTACCATATATATTCACATACCTTTTAATACATTCACGTTTCATATATATAGATTTATTTATATACATTACCATACGCACTACATTTTATAGACGTATACCCATATATATATATATATATATATAAATATACATACATACATATTCATAAGTTTGAAATTGCCATTTTGGATTTTATACATTCACGTATGTATATGTACATATATATACTTATTTTCATATACTATGTTTTTATAACCATGTATATCTAGAATTATATATATATTTTAATCATCATTAAAGCTTGTATATATTTATACATATACATTTATGGATATTTTATCTTAAGTTTGAACGGTGGAGTTTATATATATATTTCTATAAAATTTATCACAACTAGATATTTATAATTCAATATTTAATATAGTTTTTAATAAATTATAGATTCAAATATTTTAATTATCAGAAAATTTATCTATCTGACTTACAAAAATTTATACCTCAATAATTAAAATCAGTTAATTACCCAATAACAGACGTCAGAAAATTCGAGTCGTCATAGGAGAACTGTTGGTTGACAAAGACATATCTATTAACTAAGGGATTATCTCGACCAATTCAAAGTAAACTGGTCGAAGGAATGGGGTTGCAGGTCCATAATTGGCTCTAAGTGCAAAAGGAGATTAAGGGAGTTAGTTGTACGCCCTATGGTCAATTAATTAATTGATGTGTTATGTAAACTGGCCCTATGTACTATTATGTTTGTAATAAAAGTATGATTTATTTGGTTTTATCTTCTATTGCATATATACTATATATATAGTGATATAAAATAATTAATAATTGTTTAAAAATATACAAATAGAAGATCCTTCAATAAGATGTTATATAATTGTAATTGTGAATGGTATTATATTGTGAGTGTTAAATCATAATTAAAATAATATTCTGTTTTAAATATTTTTAGTCATGATGTTTTGAGAAAAGGATATCAACCCATTCATTGAGATTAGAGTCTGTAACTCTTTTCAAATTTTGGGCAGTGTATTAGTCAATGCTGCTGGGGCACCAAGGGGTTATGTACTTATAGTTACGAGATAACTAGAGAATGATTCGATCCAGGGCTTCTGAATGGTTAGTCATAACTAGGTCAAATAGTGAATCCCAATGTAAGGATTTACACAATTCTTTCAACTCAAGAATGCCTAGGACTTTAACATGAATACTCTATTTTGATTATAGTTAAATCATGGTATAACATTCATAAATGACTATAGTTGGTTCAAAGTTGAAGCATTAGAAGTGAACATTATTCAAAAGAGAATTTATCTCCTTTATTGTAAGAGGTTAGTGTTACGGTCAACTGTGGTCAACTCGAAGTCATTGACAGAAGCATATCAATTAATAAAAAATGTTATTTTCCGAGGAATTTGGAGATGGACTATAACATCCGGCCATTTTGGACCATTCAAATTGATAATAAACCACACATGTCAGAATTGAATAATTCAAAACAATATATTGTTAATAAAAGTTGGAGCAAATAAAATCAATCACAGACACTGAATATCAGAATAATTTCGCAGCGGAGTATATAAACATAGGAGTTCTTGAAGCTCCAACATACAAAGTTTCAAAACCGATACATAATGCCAAATCTGGAAACAAATACTTGTAAATTTAGATACATAAGTTTCTACTACAAAGCACCGGTGGCATGGAAATAACTTTAATGAAATATCAAGTATTCGGCTAACTCCAGTAGATCTCTAGCTCCGAAAGAGGATGCAACCGAAACTGTGAAACTCAGGTTGACCCGAGCGTAAAGCAAAACAAAAAAACACTCGAGTCAGGACATACATACTTATAAAATGTAAATCAACTCAAGTGAACTGTTAAAGAAATGCATCAGTAACTTAAAGGATGCTTGGGATCGCCCATCCTCTAAGGATCCGTTAAACTATCTACTATGCAGTAATATACGCTATTATAATAATGTCTAAAGTAAAGTATACTATTTAAAAATAGCGTTAAGGCTTTACATTTTCCACCTTAACACATTTTATAAATTCCCATAGTTTATACAGTGCCGTAATCCCGCCCGTACTGGACGCCGTCAAAGGAAACTCCATAGGTATGGTACAAAACAAAGTCGTAGAAGGCGCACTAGGGTAGGTGACACGGCACAACTAGGCAATGCAGGGTAGATATACCAATTACGCTTTCGGACTGTTGGTAACGCATAGCCGCAACTACCACCCAACTCGATCCACACTCCCGAATCAAATGTGCGCACCAAATCAATCATAAAGTAATAGAATGGCTAACGATGAAGTGTGTCCGATTAGAGGAGCTACCTCCTTGGCCCGTCGATTGCTCCTGTTTTAGCCACCTTATGCTAACTCACGGGAGTTAGGTCCACGAAAATATACCTTTAGGATCTTCGCCACCATCCTACTTCATTCTGGAATCTCCACACACAGTTATTAAAGTGGTTTTCAGTATCGACATAGAGTAAGTCCATATCTGATCCCGGTCTCTTTAACAACCAATCGTTATTATAACACATGGTTATATAAATTTCAAATGGTTTATTCTTTTAAAATAATATTCATTCTTCCAAAGTCATAACATTTGCAAATTTATACGTTTAAATATAACACTTTAGAATCATAATATTTTAGCAACAGTAGCATTTTAAATTGTAACCATTGCAATTATAGCACTTCGAAAACATTGCAGTTTAGAAATGGCAGCATTTCTAAATAATAACCATAAGTCATCATAACATTTTGGAAAAATAATACTTAAGAAATGGTAGAATCTTAGAAATGTAACCATAAGAAATGGTAGCATCTAAGAAATGGTTCTCACTTAACCTTCGGCTCTGATACCAAATGTAACGACCCGGAATTTTCGATCCCGAAAATTCCGGATAGTTAGGAAAAGAAGAAAAAAGATAGAAGAAGAAACAAAAATGAAACACAGAATCTCACATTCACAGTGGATCAAAATATAATATCAAATAAAATAACATTTATACAAAGGAAAACTGTATCAGTTAATATAAATTAATCATCAGAGTTACAACATTTACACAATCCCTGGACAGTTAAGCTTAATTTATTCCAAATAAACTACAATATGTCACGGTGGAATACACTCCATACGTTTCTGCCATCCAGCTCGCCATCCGAGCTCCAGAACGTCCTTACCTGAAAATCTGAAATACTCAGTCTGACCCGAGCATTACATCAAAGTAACATCCGGGTCAGGCTGGAAACCAGCGTGAGTAAACTCATCTAACAAGAAATACCAATGCATAAAGACTATTTAAAACCCGGGTAAATCATACTTCTTTACAAGTTCGCAATTTGTTAGTCAATGCTTATTTCACAAATCAATCCCTTAGTTTCAAGGTCCATATTATTCCATTCCAACCTATTGATTTCACATATCAATCTATAAAGAATCATTGTAAGTTACAAATCGAAGTGGGTTTAGGTACTTACTGATACCCAACCCCGGTCTCGTCGAATTCAATACCATCATAACCCAAGTTATTCAAGTGAATTACAACTCAACTTTAGATACAGGATGTCACTTTTTACACAGTAATTCATCATTGATAGATAATCACATTATCACTGTCCACCCAAACATATCATATCAAAAAAACATTTCATGCCATAGATATCAACGAATTCAAGCAATTGAACATCATTCAATCATTCATAAGCAAGATTGATCACTTCCAAAATTAATTTATTTTATCTCTAATTAAATTAATTACTAATCTTTAATCACTCAGATTACCTTTACTTAACATTGATTAATTACAAACTAATTAATTAATCATCTTTTTAATTATCCATCTTAATTAACCACCATTGACTAATTATCCTTTAATTACAATAAGTAATTAACTCTTAATTAATTTCACAAATTAATTAACCTTTACTCCTCACATTAAATAATCCCTAAATACTCTTATAAAGTAATTAACAATGATTTATTACCTTTATCTTTAATTAATTACTCAAAACAATTATCTTATAATCACTTATATTGATTAATTATCTTTTAATTAATCACACTCGTTAATTAACTAACCCTTGATTAGTTTCCTTAATCAATCAATCCTTAATTAATTACTCTTAAGTAATTAATCATTAATTACTTCCATTAAGTAATTTTCCTTTGATTAATTACATCCAGTAATCACCCATTAATTACTTACACTAAGTAATTACACTTATAAATTAAGTATTTATACTTAATCAATCAACAAGTGACTATCTTTAATTAATTAAAGAATTTATTAACTTAAGTTAATCAACATTCATTTTATTAATTACAATTGAGTAATTCATCCCTTAATTACCTTATAAACCGATTAATTAATCTTTAATTACAGATTAATTATTCTTTAACTATAAATTAATAAACCTTAATTATCAATTAATAAAACTTAATAATAAATTAACTAATCCTTAATTATCAGTTAATTAATTCCTGGTTATTTAATTAATTAATCTCCAATTACAATTTAATTAATCCTTAATTATAATTTAATTACTCCTTAATTACTTAATTAATTAACCTCTAATTACAAATGAATTAACCTTAATTACTTAATTAATCAATTCTTAATTATCAATTAATTAATCTCTAATTAATTAATTATAATCTTTAATTATAAATTTATTAATCCTTAATCACTTAATTAATTAAATTAATTAATTACTCTTAATTAATCTTAATTACTTCATTTAATTAATTAATCATTAATTATCAAAATCTTAATTAATTTTTAAGATAAAACTTTATCTTAATTACCTAACTTTAATTAATACATGTTTTTTTTTAAACATTTCATCCTTTTAATTTACTTAATTACTTTTGAAAATTAAATTTCGAAAATACTTAAGCATTTCTCAAATTTTAAGTTAACAAATCATAAAACTTCTTAATCAAAATAGTTTAAAAACATTTATCATAAAATAGTTTAAACCGGTTTTTAATTTAAATTTAAAACTTGCCTCTAAAAACTTTTCAAAGCATATTCAAACTTCTACTTCGGGTTCAACCTGACCCTGGCACGAGACCTGACTCGAGTTTTCCACCTTCCACCATTTTTTTACAAAAACTTTGCTAAATTTTTAAAACTTGAAAACAACTTTCACTTACAAATACAACTTGAGTTTTAAATCGAGTCTTCCTTCCCAAATACCCGAGGGCATCTTCGAGTCGACCACGCTCGCAAACCACTGACACACCCACCATCGTCGTGCATGTGCACCGACGCTCCAGTAGTCTCCGACCACCCACGATACTTTCGGCCTATCGACGATTGCCTCAACATCGAATTCCGATCACCCAAACATGATCACAAGCCCACGATCAAAAATTGGCAAACTCGAGCAACTTGGAACCTAAACCACTGTTTGAAACTACCCCGCATCCACGTCGCCGACCATCAGAGCCTCCCAAACTCCGGACACACCTCTGCAAACCTTCCACGCAGCCGTCCTCCAAACCCAATGCGACTCGATGCCTCATAATGCCTCAGTAACCCAGACTACACCCTCGACCCATTTTAGAGTTTAAAACCAAAATCGATCCTCCTCTGATACCACGGTGGCCTATCCACCCACATACCATTTTTTCCATGACCGTCAAACTCCCATCGACCTCCAGTCAAAACCCCGACCACCAGAGATTGCCCAGTTACTAGAACTTTCTCAATATCACTTTTCTGGTCAATGCCGCAATGCTACCTCAATCCCAAACTAAAATTCATGATTTTTACTTTAAAAATCATAATTTTCAAAGAAGATTTAAGTCATACAATTGGATCCACAAATTATGATATTTGATTTTAACCTATATTTAAAATTTCTACTGTACTATCTTGATTCCAGAAGATTTTCAAACTTACTTTGCTTAAATAAAATTTTAAATTATCTTTAAACAAACACATTGTGTTTGGAACTCAAAGCCTAACAGTGACTAGATAAAGATATATTGAATTTTCGTTTATCTCTAAACTCTGTAATTAAGAAAACAGAGAAGAACGGGCAAATCCAACATGCACAAAACAAACACATATATATACAGAGATTCACACTTATAAATATACATGCAAAGCACAATTTAATCCAAGAATCACATGCACAGATCTTAGTTTACTTAAACTTTTAGAAAATGTGTTTACTCACCAATTAGAGTCTGAAGCAGATGCTAAAAAAATGGAAAGCCTTGATAAAAACTTGAATATGGAAACTACAAATTTTGATTTGAATTGCAGAAGAAAATGCTTTGAACTTGAGGTGAATGATTTGCCTACTGATCTTTCTCTTGTTTGCTTACAAATTAGAGTAGTTGTACTTGAATTTGATCTTGCTTTTAGACTTTGAATTTATAGAGAAGATTGCTTTGCTTGTTACAGATGTTTGAATCTGAGAAAAACTTCTTTGCTGATTTAAGTTTTAGTTACAGATTTTATTTCTTTTCTTGATTTTAGAATGAGGATAGGAAAAGAAATGAAGAGAATAGATATATGCTTATATAGATAAAATTTAGTTTTTATTATTAAAAATAAGAGAAAATGAAAATAAAATGGCACTTGTTAAAAGATTTAACACTTGTCTTTAACTACACTTAATTCATTTACACATGTTATTAAGGAGATTCATGAGCTAACACATGTAAATTTGCATGCATTAATTAATTATTTTTTAAATGTTTATAAAGCTTTTGTATTTATTTACTAATTAATAAATACTTTTCTAAATATATATAAATAAAATTCTTTTAAACAAAATAAAATAAAAACTAATTATATTCAAAATAAAATCATATATAATATATTTTTAAACCAAACTATATTTAAGATATACTTCTTTTAAATTTTCAAATTTAAATTCAAATTCAAATCAAATTTAAAAATCAAATTTAAAAATCAATTCAAACAATACATATATATTTTAAATAAACCCAAGTTCAATTTGTAATTAATAATTCTATTTAAAAATTTATTTATCTATATTTAAAAACAACCCATTATCATTATTGTTTGAAAATAACAATTTTATCAATATAAAATAATTTATAATGAGGATTATCACATTTAATTTTGCTTGAAATTTCTCGGATGTCACATTCCTCCCCCCTTTGAATCTTTTCGTCCTCGAAAAGGAACGAAGCCAGAATTTATTAAAATACATAATATCAGTTAAATCACATTAAAATCTATATAATATTGCCAAAATAGTTTTATAAAAATATCATTTTATTTCAACAAGTCCGTCCTCGTTCTCATAGAAATTCGGTCATACGTTGATCATGCGTAAGACTAAAAATCTATAAGTACTTGGTAAACCCCTTTCATCACCCAATGAAAATACTTGGAAAATAATTTTATTGAAAATATTTTAAACATTTTTGAAAATAGAGGAAACATCTTTGGTAAGAATGCTCTAGAAATCATCACCCCTATCCATGGTCGCGGTTAACCCGATGGTTACGTTGCCATCTCGGCAAAATCTATAGATAACTGTAGGCACTCTGCTCCCCTCTATTACGCCATGGAACCCGCTACAGATCACAGTTACATCTGGGGTACGCTGCTATCACAACAAAACCCCATATAACTATAGGCATCAGCGCCCTCGAATTTCGCTGCCAAAAAAATGAAACTAATCAAACTTCTCAACTCCACTCGACCATAGATTGCAGTCTACTAATGTTACGTTGCCTTCCCTGTAAAATCAAGCGTAGACCGTTGACACTCACTTCCACACAATTTCTGCTATGTCCACAGTAGATCGCAGCGACATCGAGTTACACTGTCATCGCAGCATAACCCAAATGCCTCTGTAGGCATCAGCGCCCTCGACTTCGCTACCCAATAATCCTCAGGAGCTTCAGTTTGTCCGGACTTCCTAACAGAATCCACTTTAGAACCTCCCCCTTTGAGGCTCAAGGCAGTACCAACCTAAAGTACTCCTGAGAAGCTCATTTCAAGGGAGCGCTTTTTCTCCAGAGCTATTTTCAAAACACTTTATACTGTACACATATAGTATCTTCCAAATCATGCACCTAGTATGAATCCCATATAATTCTTCTTTTCTCAAAATTGATTATCCCAAAATCGATTATTCTCAATTAGGCTTTTCAAATTTCCAAAACCGATTTTTCTCTAAAAATCAAAAGCTTTTCCAAAATTCATAGGTTCGAAAAACCTTTTCTCCAAAATCATTCTCATAAGATCCTTCCTATATATATATAGATATATATAACACTGAAAATCTTTGGATCACTACATACTTGTATAAATTCCCTTTTTATACTTCAAATACTATTCAAAAATCCTTTTCTTCCGGCAATAGATTCAACAAGGGGAGATTTACCTTATATAACAAAGATATATAATTTTTTTTACTCGAAATCAAATATTCAAATTTGACTACTCTTTTATAAAGTTATTAACCATATTACTTTCTTTATAAAGTGAAACTTTAATCATAGAAATATCCAATTTCCATTTCATTTCATCATTCATTTTCAAAATATACCCTTCCATTTCAAAATCATTTTACAGTTTTTATCCAAAAAATTCCAATATCAGTTTCATTCAACCCCGTACGATGTACTCATATCATCCGTATGCAATATCAATCTGATCGCTCACTCGATCACACAATTTTTCTTCCAAACTAGTATCATCAACCCGACTTCCTAGTGCAGACTCAGAGAAACCGTCATTCTCCTTGCATAGCCTAACTATGATAGAGAATTTTCAGAACTAATCAAAAATCCATATCCAGGTTCGCCGTTGAAAATCAAGTGAAGATCCCAACTCGGATCGATATCACTATCTCGAAATTCTGTGCTCGAATCTGGATCAAATCACTATGCGAATAGAAAAATATATGTACATCCTACGTTATCTTCATTGATTATTAGCTAAATCAATTTCTCCTTTCTATTCACATTCACTTTACTTTCTATCCACTTATTCACAATTGTTTCAATTCCATTTGGATTATCACTTTAATCCTTATCTCAATTGGTAATTAATCATAAACAGTTTGCACTCCGACCAACTTAAATTTAGAAAAAACTTGAAAAGTTAAAAATAGATAAGTAGTTGAAAATATTTATTAGTTTGTAAAATATTTAAGTAATTGTAAAATAGTTGTAAAATAGTAATTAGTTATAAAGTAGTTGAAAAATTGTTAAATAGTTCCAAAAATTATTGTAAAATAAGTATAAAATAGTTTGGCTTTTAAAAAGAAAGATTGTATATAGTAAATAGCTTGGAAAAATAGACTTAAGAAAGCTTATATTAAAATAATTTGTTTGAAAATAGTTCAGAGCCAAACTGTTCCACTACTGTAACAACCCAGGTTTTAGCGATTACCTGAAAATATTAAATTATAACCGCAGTTATAATTTAATAGTGTAAATTAATAATTAAAGAGGAACTTAAATTGTTTATTGGAAATAAACAATATATTTGAGTATAAAATGAGAAAATAGAATTTTGGAAACTTTATTAAGATGGTTTGAGTTAAAAGATTGAGGAAATGTGTTTTATTTAGAGTTAAAGCAATAATTTTGTTAATTATTGCTATTTACCTCTTTTAATAATTTTTAAAAGAAGTAATTAATTTTTAAAATGTGATATCTTTAATAAAATGATGGAATTGAGATTAAAAAAATATTTTGAGCATAAAATTATATTTGAAATGAGTTATAGAATTTTATTACACAAAAATGTGATTTTTGTGTAATTTGTAATGTTAGTTACAATGAGTTTTGTAATTGAAGATGTAAATTTGCTATTTTATTTAAAATAGAGAAATATGATAATAGAACGTTTTAAATATAGAAATAATCTTTTATTTTGAGTGTAAAATATTTAATTCATCAAGAGTATGAAGTTCATAATTTTTAAAGAAGAAAAACTTGTACTACTGTGATTTTATTTGTTAACATACATGGTTAAGTGTTTAAATAAGTGAATGAATATTATCTTAAGCTAATTTTCTTTTACATTGGACCTTAACCCATTAACCTAATCCCAACTTGGCCTGTAAGAAATGAGAAAAAGAAAACCTGTAAGTATCTTTTTCTCACTTCTTCCTCCAGCTTCCAGAAGCATGCTAATGGCTGAAATCCTCTTTCCTCCTTCAATCTATGCTAAATCCATAAAATTAAAAGAAAAATTGATGATTTAAAAGGTTAAAGCAAGAGCTAAACTCAGGCAATCGATTTCTAAAACCCTTCTCTTCATCAAAAAATCTATTTTTGTAATGATAATTGTTGATTTGCTTCTCTCCTTGTTTCCATGTACCTGTTCTTAGTTTTACTGGTTTGAATGTTCTGTTCTTGGATAAAAGCATCAACCTTGGCATCTAAATCATAATTCAATCTTCTTGAAGGCAAGGTGAGTGTAAAACTCACAAACCCTAGCTCTTTATATGATCAAAACGTTATAGTCAGTGAATTACTAAAGCTGAAACAAATTTAGGCATAACTTTCTCGTTTTTGATCCAATTTTGATAATTTTGGATGTTCCGTTTTTGATCCAATTATGAAATTTGATGCTGATATTTGATCATTTTGTCCAGCAACAAACTAATCAAGTTAGGATGATATTTGAATTTAAATTAATCTAAATTCGATTTAAATTTGAATATCGGTTTAGGCCGATTAAAATTGCAAATTGATGTTTTCGTGAGTTTTAAAAAAAAATCCGAATAAATTCCATAAAATCTTCTAACATCATGATTGGAGTAATAAATGTTTTTATGTATTTTTAGAGGTTTTTAATCAATTATTCTGTATTTTTGTAACGACCCAGAATTTTTATTAATTAAAATTTGAATATTTAATTAATTTTAAATATAAATAAGTGAATTTATGAGTCGAATAAATTTTTATTTGAATTATTGGATTTAATTGGATAATTAAATCGATAATTTAATACGTTAAATTATGGAAATAATTGAAAATTGAGCTAAATATGATTGAAAATGATTTGTAAAATTTTATTTTATCATATGGGAGTTAGAACAATATTTTAGAACTTTTAAAATCGAATTAAAAGTTAATTTGTGAAAATTGAATATTTTAATATTAAAATCGACTAGTAAAAATAGTCAATTTTTGAACAGTCTCAGAATTGAACGAAACCAGTTCCATTGGATCCGTAATAGTTAGTTATTACCGGATTTCAAATTTTGTGTCAATCGGAGTTATCGTTTGATCGTGGCAGCTCGAAACGCATCGAATTATTTTTAATTTAAATTTGGCGAGTCAAAATAGCCATTTTTCAAAAAGTCTCGGATTTCGACGAAACCAGTTTCATCGGATCCGTAATGTGATATTATTGTAAGGTTTCAAATTTCAAGTCGATTGGATTTACGGTTTGTCCGGTACAAATTAAAACGCCTACAAATCGACTTAAATCGGTTTAATTCAAATTGAGCGTTTATAGCCATAACTCGCACATACTTCCGAATTAGCTTCCGAAACCTGTTCCATTTTGTCCGAAACGCGGGGTAAACCCTAGAAACGCTGGTTACGGCGCGTAAATCAGAGTTCGGAATTTCCGGGATGAATAGTGTTTTGTCGGTTCCTTATAAATAGCCCACTATCTCAAAAATTTATAAAAAAAAAATATACAAAACCCTAGTTTTGAACTGCAGCCGCCACCCTATGTATGAACGGCCAGAAACTCATGAACTTCCTCCCTCAATCACTCACAATCCGTCGACATTCACGCGAAGTGTTCAACAGCAAGATCGTAGAGCGTATCAAGAGCTTTAGATCCGTACGGTTGAGATGTAGTTTGGTCGACTCGAGGCGGAGCAAATGGAGGCCGTTCCCTACAGGTCACGCACGCATTTTCATGGGGAGAGAGGGGACCGAGCTTCATGATGTTGGTGGTGGTGGTCGAGCTCGCGAAGGGCTTCGACATGGCGGAGATGTGATCGAGTATAATCGTGTGTGGTGAGAACAAATTGGAACCCTAATCTAGTGAATGGGTTCGGCCTCTATCCTGTAGCCGTGCGTGGGTTTGGGAAGAAGAAGACGTGCGGTGATGATGGTGGGGTGCTGGATCTTGTGGCTGAGATTGGCTAAGGTTGAAATTTATTAAGTTAATGTTGTAAATTTATAAATAAAATACGTGTAAACTTCAATAATTCATAACTTTTTCATACGAGGTCGAAAACGCGCGAAACCAGTTGCGTTGGAATCGTATGGACGAGCACTACGCGATGGAGTTGGTTTGGAGTCGTTTGGAGTTAGTGAGAATTTTGGGTAAAATTAAACGTCCGTTTAATTTTATTCGAAATAAATCGCTAAAACGGAATTTAAAATCAAGGTGAGAACTTCTCACTCAATCGAATCAGTTTCGATTTTATTTTAAATAGTTAGATTTAAAATATTTGAATGCATGTTTGAATGTTGATTGTTATATATTGATTGTTAAAATAGACATTATACGCCGTTAGTAAGCGGATGTTATTTAATAAAAACATATACCGCGAATATTTCATAAACAGTGAAATTAGTATTATATATAATAGCAATATATATATATTGGCATATGTATATATTGGAGTTATTGATTTCCCGCATTTTTTTGTTTAGCGGATGAGACCCTATTGCGCCGTTATTAAGCGGATAATATTTAATAAGAACATATACCGCGATAATTTCGTACTGGAGCGAAATTGGTATTGTGCTAATGTTTTTGGATGCAGGAAAACAGGTTGGAGGGATCCAACTGGATTCCTCAACAGTATTTATTTAATTTCAGATATTTTGATATTTGATGGATTTTCATATTGATATATGATGTCGTTGTTGTCGTGATTGACTATTTGGTGTGTAGCATCATTGGACCAAATTTGGGATTTTTAAAATGATTTTCAAAGTGATTTTTGAAAGTATATGTTTATAAAAATATTTTTGGAATTGATTTATTTTAAATAAATAAACGTTATAATTTTTAAAGTTATAAAAATTATGATTTTTGAGAAATATAGTTAAAAACTGATTTTTGAGAATATGATGCTATTGAGTTTATAAAATAGTTAAATCGAGATATTTTAGAATTATTGTGAAAAGTTTAAATATAGGATTTATGAAATTTAATTATTTTATGAATCAAAATGGTGAAATAATAAAGGAGATTTAAGACGTTTTAAAAAGAATAATATAAATTGAATTATATTTAGAGATTTATAAATGGATATTTATAAATTGAGATATTGAAATTATAAAACGAGTTTTTATAAGTGTTTGAATTAAGTGAAAATGAATTTCATAATTAAATGGAATTTATAGAATTTTATACGGTGAAGTTATAAATGGAATTTTATAAGCAGTAGGTTTATAAAATTTATTAAGTTATTAAAATAATGATTTTGGATAAATGAATGAATCTTATAAGTTATAAGATTTATAATTTGGGAAGTTAAAAAGAACGACTTTGTAAAATAATCGTTTTATAAGTATTTAACTTATAATATGAACTTTTAGTTTATAATTGAGTTATAAACTGGAATAGGTTAATAAAAGAATTTATAAAAAGGAAGTTTTTATAAATAAATAGAAATGGAATTTATAAACGTTGTTTATAAATTCGCAAACAACTTATTTTGATAAGTTAATTGTTGAAACTTATTAATGGAGTTATATTCACATTTTTGACTGTGAATAATCCTTTGAAATAAAAGGCATAGAATTGATGAAATTTGTTAACGTAGAATATTCACGTTTTTGAATAGTGAATAATATGTTAAAGAAATTGTTGTGAATGTGATATTTCAAATAGGATTTAAAACGATCTAACGATGTTTTAAAATGTGTTGAGATTAGAAACCATAGATTTCAACATTTATTGTTGAAATAGACGTTTCGAGAAATAAAAGGAAAAAATGGACTATAACACTGTTGTTATAGTAAATGATTTCCGAAAGGAAATGTTTTGTATAGTATTGGGATTTATATATCTATTTTAATTTCGAATCCCTATACTAGTGATTTTGGGACGTCGTAACGATGTTTTACGCAACATTTGTTTTGGCCCAAATAAATATGTTTAAGAGAATGATTTCCTTAAAGAATGAAATATATACTTAATTTCGATTGAAGTATATTGAATATTTTCTAAGTGTTGAAAATAAATAAAATTTGTGAATTACTTATGAATAAATAAGTACGGAAATGTTTTCCAATATAAAGTGAATATTTTGAGAATTTATCTTTTTGAAGATAAATTGAAATGGATAATTGAAACATATATGCATGAATATTTTGGAATGTAAATTCACTATTGAATTTATAAAAGAAAGTGGAATTGGTTTAAAAATAAATATTGATTTATTTTTGAAGTATTGAAATTTAATATCTAGTGAAGATATTTTGGAAAATAAATAATTTGGAAAATTATTTGGAAACTGGTGATGTGTGCATATCCATTGATAGTTCAATAACCGACTATCAATATTTCCCTTTGAATGGGAAATTGATGTGATTTGTTTGAATGTGAATGCTACACTTATTTTTAAATAAGCGCTCACTATTCGGGTTAACCGGGAAAGGACCATGGGGTCGTATAACCCATTCCGAATATGTGATACGTCGTTGTGAATTGCATTTGAAGATCGGTGTTGAAGACCCGGTATTTGCGAGAGCGATAGGATGACCTGTCGATTTACTCTGCACCGAGTAGCTACGGTATAGAGTTCTCCATATGTGATGGTGAATCCGATCAGGATTGTGAATATCCGGATTGCAAGGACTTCTTTGTAAGTGCCTTCGGTTTTGTTCGATCCCGGAACAGACTTGTATGGATTGTGTGTCTGACGTTACAAGTTGAGATATAAAGCCGATTTCTTTCAAATATATTTCTGTTGGTGGCGGAGAATTTATTCTTTAGCTTAACACCCTTCTCTGAGACGTACGAGCTCAGAGGTTATATAGTTGAAATTATCAGCGATATATTCCCAATTTGGTAATGTGACATGCTGAGTGATGCTGAAATGATCATCGTGTTGATTATTGTGATAGGATCGTTTATTTGATCGTCTATCTTAGTGATCATTGTGTTGATCATTTGTTGACCCAAAGCATGGCTTTTGTATAAAGTATGTTTTTGTGGACGTGACTTCGTCGAACCTCACACCCCGGAAATGGTCAAAACAGGAAAGATGCAGCAAGGTTATGAGGGGTAGCACCCTTTAGGGTATGTACATTTCCTTCTGGATAGAGGTTGTATCATGGTATGGAGCCCAGATATTTAACCTATGTGGTTACTACGAATTTATTACTTTGTGGTTGTTGGTTTTCGGGATCCCGTGAGAAAGGTCGTTTACGATCGGGGAATGGCGTGCTCGTGTCAGTAGTTACCCAGTTAGAGGTAACCCGACCTTGTGTTGGCAGAGTTCCGGTTTGGTTCTCGGGGATGTCTTTCCAGAGGCATTCTCATGTGGCAATGGGAAGTTCCTTGGCCTGACCATTTGTTGGAAATCCAAAGAAACAATACGAGACTTGTACGGTTTTAGTTGTATAACCTGCTATGGAATGTGGCGGTAACCTGCTATTGAACATAGTTAGCTATAGTAGGCATAGTTCGAAATGTCTATGCTGGCTAAGATTTATATTCTACTTTCGAAATGAATTTTTCCTACACTATGCACTAGTAATAATATCAAATGTTATTTTAAATGCGTATCAAGCATCTTTGACTATTATAAGGAGAAATCTCCTCCGATTCTGCGTTTGCATGTGTGTGTGTGCGGGAGGCCTTATGGTAGTCTCATTTTTAAAAGCATTGCGAATTGAATTTAAAAATATTCCTCTATTTTGATTTTAAAGTTAAATAAACTGTTTTGAGTTCTCACACCAGTCACATGACTGACTTGGAGTTTATTGTTTTCCTTCCTAAACTCTGGGTGCCCACCAATTTTCACACGGGCAGTCAAGAGTTAGGTTTATCAGGATATTCTGGATATTCTGGAGTTGCTGGAGGCAAGCTGGATGGCATGGCGTATTACTAGTTTATATAGTATTTCTTTTTCCGCTGCACTGTTGTTGTTGTATGATGTTGTACACTCTGATGATATGATGTAATGTAATAACTGATATAGTTCTTTGTTTAAAGATTATTCATTTATTATTATATGTTGTTCCGCTGCGAATTGTAAGATTCTGTTGTTTTCAGTTCCGTCCTATTTTCTTCTGTTTTTCCTTTTCCTCTATTCTCTTTTTCTTTCAATTATTAAAATTTTCTCTCTTCTTTTCCCTCTATCTTCTACCTTTTTCTCTCTTTCTCTTTCCTTAAATTCTTTTTCAAAACCCTCAGTGTTCGGTTTTCCGTCGTTCGATTCCTCGGCAGTCGATAAAGTGAGTGTCGATGTCGAATTTTCGGAAGACGAAGAATCGTGTCCTGACAATGTGGTATCAGAGCTTATGGTTAAGCGACAACCATGGTTCTGTTGGGTATTACTCATTAGAGATAGAGTCAGCAGTACTCTAGATTGAGTTTGAGTGTAATAATAGATATGAGAGCGTATTTGTTAGTGAATATAAAATTGTTTTATATTGTGATGATTGGTTTGTTGAGTGGTATATGAACCTTCGTCAGCACGGTATGTACAACTATGCCGAAGGGGTTTCTAAACACTTGAATAGAACAATTCGACACAATATGGTTTTAAAATTGGGTAAATGAAATAATTTTACCTTGATTATATTTTATATATGAAGGAATAATTTTTCAGAATTATTTAAGTGTATATAAATTGATTGTTTAGTTGTTTGAATAACCTAAATAAAAGAATAATTGTATAAGTAAAATGAATTATAAGAATTGAATTATAATTAAAGTGATTTACAATTGTGAAATAAACTTATATATATGAGAAGTGAAACTATATGAATATATTTATGAATATGAGTTGTAAATAATCAAGTGGATTAAATGAATATGAACTTGAGTTATATAAATGGAAATTCAACTTTGAAATTGAATTGAATGAATGGATTAAATGTTAATCAATTAAATGTGAATAAAATTGATATGAAATAATGGATATAAGTGTTAATTCATTAAAATCTAATGTTATTAGAAAGTTGAATAATTGAATAAAAATCAATTAAATTAAACCAATTATAAGTAAAGGAATTTGGTTGTAATTAATATACATTGATTGTTATATAATTGTTAGTTGATTGTATATAATTCATTAAGTATTAATGAAATTTAAAGAAAGTAATTGAATTCAAATTAGAAGTAAATAAATTTGAATAGAATTGAATTTAAATTGAAAGTGAACCAACTTGAATATGAATCGGTGAATATAAACTAATTGAAAATGAATGTTAGAAACATCCACTGTATATAAATCAAATGTGATTAAATTGAAAACCAATTCATTAATATTAATGAGAATATAAATAAATATATATTGGTTATGAATTTGTTGAATGCTAGTTGGTTGATGTTTGAATATGTTGCATTTGCTATGTTGGCATATATAGTAATTATGTTGCTATATGATGTATGTTGATACTATGTACATATATGCATGATTCTCATGTTGTTTGTTGAGTGATTAGTAGGTGCGGATCGCGTTTGCTTCGCATTTGGAGCTCGCTTTCGCGCTATATTAGCCGTATATGCTCGCTAATAAAATATAAGGTACATATCTCGGATTAAATATCGTACTTTTATACTTTTTTCCCTTCGGGATGCCTCATTACTTGATGAGATGTATATTTGTGATATATATACTGTCATTTTTTTTTTCGGATCGAGCCGCGCAAAGGAGACTATGGCGAATTTTTTCCGGAAATTTAAGGCGTTAGAAAAATTTTGAGAAAATTTGGAAATTTTTTGAAAAGTTAAACTTTGATTTTGGAATTGAAAGTTAAATGATATAGTTTGTTTCTGAAAAGATAACTAAGTATGATTTGAAAACTTAGTAAAGTATTGTAAGAAGTTTAACTATGAATTATGAAAAATTAATAGATTCTATAACTTTTCTTACTTATAATTTCGAGGACGAAATTCTTTTAAGTGGGGAAGATTGTAACGACCCAGAATTTTTATTAATTAAAATTTGAATATTTAATTAATTTTAAATATAAATAAGTGAATTTATGAGTCGAATAAATTTTTATTTGAATTATTGGATTTAATTGGATAATTAAATCGATTATTTAATACGTTAAATTATGGAAATAATTGAAAATTGAGCTAAATATGATTGAAAATGATTTGTAAAATTTTATTTTATCATATGGGAGTTAGAACAATATTTTAGAACTTTTAAAATCGAATTAAAAGTTAATTTGTGAAAATTGAATATTTTAATATTAAAATCGACTAGTAAAAATAGTCAATTTTTGAACAGTCTCAGAATTGAACGAAACCAGTTCCATTGGATCCGTAATAGTTAGTTACTACCGGATTTCAAATTTCGTGTCAATCGGAGTTATCGTTTGATCGTGGCAGCTCGAAACGCATCGAATTATTTTTAATTTAAATTTGGCGAGTCAAAATAGCCATTTTTCAAAAAGTCTCGGATTTCGACGAAACCAGTTTCATCGGATCCGTAATGTGATATTATTGTAAGTTTTCAAATTTCAAGTCGATTGGATTTACGGTTTGTCCGGTACAAGTTAAAACGCCTAGAAATCGACTTAAATCGGTTTAATTCAAATTGAGCGTTTATAGCCATAACTCGCACATACTTCCGAATTAGCTTCCGAAACCTGTTCCATTTTGTCCGGAATGCGGGGTAAACCCTAGAAACGCTGGTTACGGCGCGTAAATCGGAGTTCGGAATTTCCGGGATGAATAGTGTTTTGTCGGTTCCTTATAAATAGCCCACTATCTCAAAAATTTATAAAAAAAAAATATACAAAACCCTAGTTTTGAACTGCAGCCGCCACCCTATGTATGAACGGCCAGAAACTCATGAACTTCCTCCTTCAATCACTCACAATCCGTCGACATTCACGCGAAGTGTTCAACAACAAGATCGTAGAGCGTATCAAGAGCTTTAGATCCGTACGGTTGAGATGTAGTTTGGTCGACTCGAGGCGGAGCAAATGGAGGCCGTTCCCTACAGGTCACGCACGCATTTTCATGGGGAGAGAGGGGACCGAGCTTCATGATGTTGGTGGTGGTGGTCGAGCTCGCGAAGGGCTTCGACATGGCGGAGATGTGATCGAGTATAATCGTGTGTGGTGAGAACAAATTGGAACCCTAATCTAGTGAATGGGTTCGGCCTCTATCCTGTAGCCGTGCGTGGGTTTGGGAAGAAGAAGACGTGCGGTGATGATGGTGGGGTGCTGGATCTTGTGGCTGAGATTGGCTAAGGTTGAAATTTATTAAGTTAATGTTGTAAATTTATAAATAAAATACGTGTAAACTTCAATAATTCATAACTTTTTCATACGAGGTCGAAAACGCGCGAAACCAGTTGCGTTGGAATCGTATGGACGAGCACTACGCGATGGAGTTGGTTTGGAGTCGTTTGGAGTTAGTGAGAATTTTGGGTAAAATTAAACGTCCGTTTAATTTTATTCGAAATAAATCGCTAAAACGGAATTTAAAATCAAGGTGAGAACTTCTCACTCAATCGAATCAGTTTCGATTTTATTTTAAATAGTTAGATTTAAAATATTTGAATGCATGTTTGAATGTTGATTGTTATATATTGATTGTTAAAATAGACATTATACGCCGTTAGTAAGCGGATGTTATTTAATAAAAACATATACCGCGAATATTTCATAAACAGTGAAATTAGTATTATATATAATAGCAATATATATATATTGGCATATGTATATATTGGAGTTATTGATTTCCCGCATTTTTTTGTTTAGCGGATGAGACCCTATTGCGCCGTTATTAAGCGGATAATATTTAATAAGAACATATACCGCGATAATTTCGTACTGGAGCGAAATTGGTATTGTGCTAATGTTTTTGGATGCAGGAAAACAGGTTGGAGGGATCCAACTGGATTCCTCAACAGTATTTATTTAATTTCAGATATTTTGATATTTGATGGATTTTCATATTGATATATGATGTCGTTGTTGTCGTGATTGACTATTTGGTGTGTAGCATCATTGGACCAAATTTGGGATTTTTAAAATGATTTTCAAAGTGATTTTTGAAAGTATATGTTTATAAAAATATTTTTGGAATTGATTTATTTTAAATAAATAAACGTTATAATTTTTAAAGTTATAAAAATTATGATTTTTGAGAAATATAGTTAAAAACTGATTTTTGAGAATATGATGCTATTGAGTTTATAAAATAGTTAAATCGAGATATTTTAGAATTATTGTGAAAAGTTTAAATATAGGATTTATGAAATTTAATTATTTTATGAATCAAAATGGTGAAATAATAAAGGAGATTTAAGACGTTTTAAAAAGAATAATATAAATTGAATTATATTTAGAGATTTATAAATGGATATTTATAAATTGAGATATTGAAATTATAAAACGAGTTTTTATAAGTGTTTGAATTAAGTGAAAATGAATTTCATAATTAAATGGAATTTATAGAATTTTATACGGTGAAGTTATAAATGGAATTTTATAAGCAGTAGGTTTATAAAATTTATTAAGTTATTAAAATAATGATTTTGGATAAATGAATGAATCTTATAAGTTATAAGATTTATAATTTGGGAAGTTAAAAAGAACGACTTTGTAAAATAATCGTTTTATAAGTATTTAACTTATAATATGAACTTTTAGTTTATAATTGAGTTATAAACTGGAATAGGTTAATAAAAGAATTTATAAAAAGGAAGTTTTTATAAATAAATAGAAATGGAATTTATAAACGTTGTTTATAAATTCGCAAACAACTTATTTTGATAAGTTAATTGTTGAAACTTATTAATGGAGTTATATTCACATTTTTGACTGTGAATAATCCTTTGAAATAAAAGGCATAGAATTGATGAAATTTGTTAACGTAGAATATTCACGTTTTTGAATAGTGAATAATATGTTAAAGAAATTGTTGTGAATGTGATATTTCAAATAGGATTTAAAACGATCTAACGATGTTTTAAAATGTGTTGAGATTCGAAACCATAGATTTCAACATTTATTGTTGAAATAGACGTTTCGAGAAATAAAAGGAAAAAATGGACTATAACACTGTTGTTATAGTAAATGATTTCCGAAAGGAAATGTTTTGTATAGTATTGGGATTTATATATCTATTTTAATTTCGAATCCCTATACTAGTGATTTTGGGACGTCGTAACGATGTTTTACGCAACATTTGTTTTGGCCCAAATAAATATGTTTAAGAGAATGATTTCCTTAAAGAATGAAATATATACTTAATTTCGATTGAAGTATATTGAATATTTTCTAAGTGTTGAAAATAAATAAAATTTGTGAATTACTTATGAATAAATAAGTACGGAAATGTTTTCCAATATAAAGTGAATATTTTGAGAATTTATCTTTTTAAAGATAAATTGAAATGGATAATTGAAACATATATGCATGAATATTTTGGAATGTAAATTCACTATTGAATTTATAAAAGAAAGTGGAATTGGTTTAAAAATAAATATTGATTTATTTTTGAAGTATTGAAATTTAATATCTAGTGAAGATATTTTGGAAAATAAATAATTTGGAAAATTATTTGGAAACTGGTGATGTGTGCATATCCATTGATAGTTCAATAACCAACTATCAATATTTCCCTTTGAATGGGAAATTGATGTGATTTGTTTGAATGTGAATGCTACACTTATTTTTAAATAAGCGCTCACTATTCGGGTTAACCGGGAAAGGACCATGGGGTCGTATAACCCATTCCGAATATGTGATACGTCGTTGTGAATTGCATTTGAAGATCGGTGTTGAAGACCCGGTATTTGCGAGAGCGATAGGATGACCTGTCGATTTACTCTGCACCGAGTAGCTACGGTATAGAGTTCTCCATATGTGATGGTGAATCCGATCAGGATTGTGAATATCCGGATTGCAAGGACTTCTTTGTAAGTGCCTTCGGTTTTGTTCGATCCCGGAACAGACTTGTATGGATTGTGTGTCTGACGTTACAAGTTGAGATATAAAGCCGATTTCTTTCAAATATATTTCTGTTGGTGGCGGAGAATTTATTCTTTAGCTTAACACCCTTCTCTGAGACGTACGAGCTCAGAGGTTATATAGTTGAAATTATCAGCGATATATTCCCAATTTGGTAATGTGACATGCTGAGTGATGCTGAAATGATCATCGTGTTGATTATTGTGATAGGATCGTTTATTTGATCGTCTATCTTAGTGATCATTGTGTTGATCATTTGTTGACCCAAAGCATGGCTTTTGTATAAAGTATGTTTTTGTGGACGTGACTTCGTCGAACCTCACACCCCGGAAATGGTCAAAACAGGAAAGATGCAGCAAGGTTATGAGGGGTAGCACCCTTTAGGGTATGTACATTTCCTTCTGGATAGAGGTTGTATCATGGTATGGAGCCCAGATATTTAACCTATGTGGTTACTACGAATTTATTACTTTGTGGTTGTTGGTTTTCGGGATCCCGTGAGAAAGGTCGTTTACGATCGGGGAATGGCGTGCTCGTGTCAGTAGTTACCCAGTTAGGGGTAACCCGGCCTTGTGTTGGCAGAGTTCCGGTTTGGTTCTCGGGGATGTCTTTCCAGAGGCATTCTCATGTGGCAATGGGAAGTTCCTTGGCCTGACCATTTGTTGGAAATCCAAAGAAACAATACGAGACTTGTACGGTTTTAGTTGTATAACCTGCTATGGAATGTGGCGGTAACCTGCTATTGAACATAGTTAGCTATAGTAGGCATAGTTCGAAATGTCTATGCTGGCTAAGATTTATATTCTACTTTCGAAATGAATTTTTCCTACACTATGCACTAGTAATAATATCAAATGTTATTTTAAATGCGTATCAAGCATCTTTGACTATCATAAGGAGAAATCTCCTCCGATTCTGCGTTTGCATGTGTGTGTGTGCGGGAGGCCTTATGGTAGTCTCATTTTTAAAAGCATTGCGAATTGAATTTAAAAATATTCCTCTATTTTGATTTTAAAGTTAAATAAACTGTTTTGAGTTCTCACACCAGTCACATGACTGACTTGGAGTTTATTGTTTTCCTTCCTAAACTCTGGGTGCCCACCAATTTTCACACGGGCAGTCAAGAGTTAGGTTTATCAGGATATTCTGGATATTCTGGAGTTGCTGGAGGCAAGCTGGATGGCATGGCGTATTGCTAGTTTATATAGTATTTCTTTTTCCGCTGCACTGTTGTTGTTGTATGATGTTGTACACTCTGATGATATGATGTAATGTAATAACTGATATATTTCTTTGTTTAAAGATTATTCATTTATTATTATATGTTGTTCCGCTGCGAATTGTGAGATTCTGTTGTTTTCAGTTCCGTCCTATTTTCTTCTGTTTTTCCTTTTCCTCTATTCTCTTTTTCTTTCAATTATTAAAATTTTCTCTCTTCTTTTCCCTCTATCTTCTACCTTTTTCTCTCTTTCTCTTTCCTTAAATTTTTTTTCAAAACCCTCAGTGTTCGGTTTTCCGTCGTTCGATTCCTCGGCAGTCGATAAAGTGAGTGTCGATGTCGAATTTTCGAAAGACGAAGAATCGTGTCCTGACAATTTTTAAGGCTTTTAAAAATTATTAAAATTCTTTTTAATGACGTGTTTTCACTCACAATCTTTTAGATGAATTTCTAAAATTTGTTTTATAACCGATCTGAAGTAAAATCTTTTATAATTAGTTTTTTTTATTTTAGTTACTTTGATGCTTTTTTCGGACGTATGAGGAAGTAAATTAAACGATTTAGTAAAAAAATACGTGGGATGGGACATGTATTTTTGCTTTATCGCTTAATATCGGACTTGTACGATCGAAACCAATTTGAAGTGTTATTTTGAGTTGATTTAGAAGTTACCAAATTTTGGTGAAGATTATTGGTTTGAGAATTACTCTTTGAGTATATTCGACGATGAACCAATCTAGATGCATTTTGTGATGGCCGATGAAATGAGGCAATATTGATGTTAAGTTTTAGTTTGCAACTATGGTTAGAAATAACCATCACGAGTTCTTTTACTTGCCTAGGAGATGAGGCAAGTTGTTATGATGGATTGATGATGATTTCGATATTTATGATGAATTTTTACTTGTCGATGAAATTAGACAAGTCTCGGTGTCACTTAAAACTCGTCCAAGTAAGAGATAAGACGAGTTAGGTATCTTACACTCGCCGATGAGATGAGGCAGTGTTTATTTGATGATGTTTTATGATGGTTTTCTAATGTGGCATCGACTAACGATTAGTAAACCAATAGGTACGAACGTATGGTATGGGACGTACGTTGACGCCTATTGGGTTCCTATTCGAGAAGTTAAGACACATTCACGATGTTACTAGTGCTACAGATCGAGTACTCAATTGGAGTCATCACGATGTTCATGAAGTTATTACTCGACTCCAATCATCACGATGTTATTACTCGGGTTTTTGTGACTGGGTGTCATCAAGATGTTTCCGACTATAGTCAATCAAGATGATCACGATGTTATGATGTTATGTGACCCGAAGTCATCACGATGAATGGTACCAAATAATGGTAGTACTAGTCAAGATGTAAATGCACGTGCTATTTTCCATGAGGTTTTAGGTGTTTCGATATCACTATTTTGATGATGATGCTTTAGTATAGCCTTATGTATGAAAAAGGCTTATTGACATACATGGTTTTATTCGTGATTTCGAATATGATGTTTTGGATTCTTTCCGGGCTCTATCAAGATGGATTTGAGACATTACCAATGAGATGAGGTATAAATTATGGTAATGCTTTTATGATGAGTGTTGATAATAGATTTAAGATATATTTATATTTATACCAATGATATGAGGTATAAATGATTATGGGGATTCCTTTATAACGAGTTAATGATGGATTTGAGATGTATTTATATTTATACCGATGAGATGAGGTATAATAATTAAAAATTTTCTATTAGATGAGTTTTATTTATGATGGATTCTTGAAGTTTTAATTATCTTATGAAGATTTACTTTATGGTCCATATCCTCACCCATTTCATTCGGTTATATATATAATTAGATAAACCATGGCTATCTAATATACATATTGTATTCCTCTATGCAATCATGATGAACCATTGATGTATCACTCTAGAGATAACTTGATGACCTATATCATTCCATTGGTAACGATGGAATGGTTTTCCCCTTATCTCTTATCATCACCTTTACTAATGATAAGTTCTAGCTAGCCCGACCCGTGTGTTTTCACTCGGGTCATACCGAGTTGTTTCAGGTATCATCTATTAGGCTTAGCTTGAAGTTGATGTTAGATATCAGCTCTTCTTTCTCTTGAGTAGTTTATTTCTTCCGCATACTCTGATGTTTTTACATTTGATTCGATGTATATGGTGTGGTCGTGTACCACCTTTATTATATTCATATTATATTGGACTGAACGTGTATCAGTGTATATGTATATATATACTGTTGGTTGCTGTTCTGTGATGTGATTTACATTCAGTTATTGTATTTTGTTCTGATAGATCCGTTAGCCACCTATAGTTTTGGATTAAGCATTTACTGGATATGTCGATTCACTTGCGTTGAAAAATTATAATGCATTTATCGACGTATTCAATGGACATTTAAGACAAAATTATAGATGGTCGCCCTTAACCAGCCCTATTCTCCGCTTTAGTAGACGGAATTACTCGTTAATTCTCTTTGCTAAGGTGGGTCTGGGGGTGGGGCGTTACAACTACCCAATCTTTATTTCAATCAGTTTAATTTTAAATTCCACTTCCTCTTAACATTGATTCAATCTCAAATCAATTTAAACAACTTCAATTTCCACTCCAAATTTGACTTTATTCCACTTCGATTTCAATCTCAATTCATTTCAACTCCAGTTTGAATTAATCCAAATTCAAGTTGAATTAACCTCGATCCTTTCCAAATTCAAATCAAATTCCATTTGAATTTGAAACTATTCAACTTTAATCACAATTCCATATTATTCAAACCAAATTTCAATTTGAACTAATTTCAAATTCAATTTCACTTTAAATCATCTCCAATTGTATAAATTCGAGTTAAATTTTCAAATGTTGGTTTAACCTCTTAAACCAAATTAACCTTTATTTAAAGTCTTTAAACAATTCAATTCTGAGTCAAAATTTCAAAATTCCATTTTAAATTATCTTTACTTAATTTATTTCAAAGTTGAAATAAGAGTTCAAAACAATTTTATCTTTGAAAATTCAATTTATTACCCAATTTTATCTTCCAACTTTGAAACCGATCCTTAAACAATTTTAATTTACAAATTCAATTTTTAACATTCAAATCTTGAGTTCAAAGTAATTCCATGTCCTTAATTTCAAATTAAAGTTTAATTTCTCTTTTATCTCAACAATGGATATATTACCACACTCTATTTCTTCATTCATTTAAACAAATCCAATTCACAGTTTTAAGATTATTAATTACAATAGGATAATATTATCCAAATTATTTTAAAACATCCATCCATTACCAATTTTCAAATCTCAAACCCATTTTGAGATCACACAAACCCCCAATTCAAATCAACCATTTAACTTCCCAAGTTAAATCCCAATTTCATCTTGAAATTTCCAAATCAGGTTGTTCATTCAAACTTATTTAACTTCTTCTAAGTTAAATTCAATTTAATCCCATTAATCCCACTCAAAACTTGAATTCTTTATTTCAAATTTCAAATTTTTGTCACTTAAAAGTTAAAAAAAAACTTATTTTAATTTGGGTTTTTACTTAACACTTCAGGGAAAATCAAAATTCATCACTTTAGAGTTTATTTCAAATCATCTTTGATATTATGTATCTCCACACATATATACATATTTGTAGGATCTAGATTAACCCTAGAGGGGGGGGGGGTGAATAGGGTTATAGCAAATTTTCTCTAATTAGTAAAGTAAATATGCTGAAAATAAATCACACACAAAATTTACCCAGCTTCGGCAAACCTTGCCTACTGCTGCATTCCCAAATTTCTATTAGAATTAAACAGTCTCCCGCTTACAAACACTCTAACAGACTCGCAAACCCTGCTACCGCCTATAGAGTTTTGCAAACTCGCAACCCCTGCTTACTGAACTAATTCTAACTAGACAATCAGACACAACCTAAAACCTAGGTGGTGATTTACCAAGATTTGATTCACAATTTTCAAATGAAAATATAAAAGACAATAATTTAAACAAAACAAAAACAACTCAAAACCCTAATTTAATTAATAAACTAAACACCCTTAAAACAGTGACCGGCCCAAAGAAAAAAAAAGGTATTTTTTATTCCCCTTTTTTTTAACTCTTCGGCCCGTTCCTTTTTCTTTTTCTCTTGATAATGGCGGTCGTTTGTTCTTCTCGTTTCTCCTGATTAAAATTAGGGCTTTCGTCCTTGCGCTCTCTGTTCCAAATTAGGGCTTTTGCGAAGCTCCGATACTTATTCGATCGTTGTTGATTGTGCGTGATTTAGCCTGGCTCGATCATTTTCGTGTTGCTTTCTTCGGCTGCTTCGGTGAGTTCGATTATTGCTTCGATAACAATTTTTTTCTCTGATACTTGTATTCGAACTCTTGTATATTGCCGATGATGTTGAATGATTTATATAGGATTCGAAATCCTATTTTTGCGTTCATATAAGTTTTGTTTGAATTCGTCTTCACTGTGCTTTGGCCGCTTGATAATATTTTGATACTTGAGATGATTTCGACTTGTTCAAAAAGCGTATATTATCATAACTTGATGGTCACGGCTTTAAATTGTGGCTTTGAATTGTCGTGCTCATCACGGTGTTGATTTTTGACTTCGTCAATTCTTCATACTCACTTGAGTTTTTATCACCGCGTTGATTTGCTTTGACCACGTTGATTTTGTGAAAAAAAAATTACTGCTGCGAGTTCATTCATATTGTGTGGCTTCATGTAATAGCCTGGACTGGTGCATACTGTTGCGGCCTGTACTTGTTGTTATTTGCATCATTTTGATACTCCATTTCTTGACTGTCTCATTTCAGTTGTGTTTGCATTGTCACTGTTGACTTGAACTTGATTTTTCTGATGTTGTTTATTACTGCAATACTTGTTGCACTTTAGTTGTCTGCACTGCTTGTTTTGAGTCACTTCTAAATGGTGCATTGCCACTGTGCTGCATTGTTATTGATACAAGGTTGTTCTGTGCTTTGGTGGCTCTGGCTTGTTTATCTGAACTTGTTGCATATATCACTGGGTTGCCATTTGGCTCTGGCTTGTTTATCTGAACTTGTTGCATATATCACTGGGTTGCCATTTCATATGCTTGCATTTTTCATGTATCTGCTGGCTTGTTCTTGCATTAACATATTGTGGCCTGTACTATGAGTTTTCACTGTCATGTTGCTGCTACTTGTCTCCTGTTCACCCGTATCATGCTTGTGCATTTCTCTGCCTGGTCGACACTTGATGTTTGTAACTTGTGGTTTCATGCTTCATGCATGTTCTCTGTTCATATGTTCTTGGTGGCTTTTCTTTGGTCTGCACTGCTTGTTGATGTTGCTTGTGCACTGCCACACTGAACTACTCTGTCTTGCATTTGTGTACTGTGTTTTTGATTGGTCATTAGGCATTGCATTACTTCTGCATCATGCTTGTCTTTATGGTCTTCGCATTGCATATGAACTTGGTCTACTTGATGCTGTAGCTTTCAAGTATATGTGCATCACTTGACTTCTTATATTGCCTCTGATCTGTTCACCTGTAGTCTTCATTTGCATACTGATGTTGTCTCTGACTTGAACTGTCCACTGCATTTACTCTGGTTTCTGTAGTTGTAATTGGTTTGGTCGAGACTTGTTGTTTGTTGGCACTGGACCTGATCTGCATACATGATTGTTGCAGTCCATTTTGCTGTTGGTCTTCATTGCATTCATGTCATGTCGCCTTGTATTGAATCCAGTTTCAAAACTCGGGTTTGACCTTGTGCTTATGTCGTGATTTTCAATATATTGCATGTGAGTTGAACCCGGCTTTTCATTTGGGTTTGACCTGTGCTCACCTGTCCCTGTAAATCAATCAAGTGTATATCGGTGTGCACGGCCTTATGGCATATACAGTAATACACTGTGTATGTCACAAGTTGTTCGTGTATGATGAATTCAAATTTAAATTATGACGAACAACCCAAATAACTGAGGCAAATCATATTTTCAAAAAATTATCTTTTATTTTTGAATTGCAAAAACATTTCTTTTTCAATTTTACTGCGTTAGTGAATATTTTTGCAGATTGCTCAGATGCTGGATTCAAACTGGAATGCAGTTGAAGACAAAATACGAGTGTGAGTGATATGTAGTGAGGTTATTGATGCAAATATAAAATCGTGATGTATTCAAAATTGTATATGTATAGAGAGGGCATGAATTTGTACTATTCAAGATTGTAATAAATATTTGCTTGAATAAAATTTCTGTTTGAATTCAAATTCTGTGTAATTTGTTTCATTCAACAAATATTTATTTAATCTATGAAAAACAAAATAGTACATTACCAAATACATTTAAATGAATATATATGTTTATTATCATCAAACAAAAACATATAAGCGCATATTCAACAATCTCCCCCTTTTGATGATAACAAACATATATTTAAGATTTTGACCGTGTTAAATGTATTTGATCAATGATATACTCTAATTTCTCCCCCTATTTAAATGCTTCCTCTCTACATGATGCTCCCCCTACATATATGCATATAAATAGAAATATTCAAATAAGCCTAGATGCAAATGGAAAATTATTTGACCTTTGCTTGATTCTATTTGACAAAATCTTAACTTTTCTCTTCCCCTTTTGTTATCAGCAAAAGAATAATAGTGTTATAAAAATAGAGATGAAGTGACAGACATGAACCAAACATTTAACTCGATTGAATATAAATATCAAATTTCAATAAAAATCAAACAAAAATCATAAATATTTTGTTGGGCGCATATTCCACTTTTAGAATGATGGATATGATGTCATCATATAAAACCATATAGTTATGTCTATTTGTAGTATATTTATATCAGGAATTTGAATATCTACTAACCATGCATAACCGTTAGGACTTTTAAATGAGATTAGCAGTATTCCAATTTTATTTCAAAAAAAATGAATTCAAGTATCTTCTAACCACGCATAACCGTGAGGACTTTTAAATGGGATTAGAATCAACTTGTTTATTTTAAAAAAAATCAACTTTTGATATGCGTTCCATACATGCATAACCGTGAGGACTTTTAAATGAGCATGGAAGCACATAACAAATTCCAAGTAATTCACCCATGCATAACCGTGAGGACTTTTAAATGAGAGTGAATACTTTGGTATTTATTTATTATTATTATTAATATTTTTTTTAAAAATGTGAAAATGAAAAACGAACGAGTCCTGTTTAAAGTACCACATATTGACAAACTATATAGAATTTTGATGAGTGATGGTCGTTAAAAATATGATAGATATAGAGATGGTCATGGAATTTTTTTCAACAAATTTTTTTATAACTCTTGTTTAAATTTCTAAAGAAATTTACTAATTATACCGTCTCGAGTCATAATATATGATCAATATTAACACTCATCACTTTTTCAATCACTATTTTTCTTTTCGATAAACATTAGGGAGTTAGATTAGTTGATTTCTATAATCCCTAAATCCAAACGTAATCTGGAAAATCTGTCTTCAGGGAGGGGTTTTGTGAAAATATCAGCAAGTTGAGCCTCAGTTGAAATATGTTCAATGCAAATGTCTTTCTTAGCAATGTGATCTCTAAGAAAGTGGTGTCTCACATCAATGTGTTTTGTACGTGAATGATGAACAGGATTATTTGACAAGTCTATTGCACTTTTACTATCACATTTTAATGGAACTTGTTTATAAGCTAAGCCTAAATCAGAAAGAGTTTGCATCATCCATAAAATTTGAGCACAACAACTTCCTAAAGCAATATATTCTGCTTCAGTGGTGGATAATGCAACACAATTCTGTTTTCGACTTGACCATGAAACTAATGAATGTCCTAGCATGAAACATGTCCCACTAGTGCTTTTTCTGTCAACCAAAGAACCAGCATAATCAGCATCAGAATAACCAACTAAATCAAAATTTTCGCAAGAAGGGTACCATAATCCATATTTTTGTGTGTGTGAGAGATATCTTAAAATTCGTTTAGTGGCTTTCAAATGAGATTCTTTAGGATTAGATTGAAAACGTGCACACAAACACACAGAAAACATAATATCAGGTCTAGAAGCAGTAAGATAGAGAAGTGAACCGATTATTCCTCGATATTTCTTCTGATCAACAACAATTCCTTTCTCGTCTTTGTCCAACTTTGTTGATGGACTCATAGGAGTTCTCAATGGTTTGGAGTTCTCAACTCCAAATTTCTTCAATAGTTCCAACACATACTTGGATTGTGAAATGAATATACCATCACTGCTTTGCTTGATTTGAAATCCAAGAAAATATTTCAATTCTCCAACCAAGCTCATCTCGAATTTAGCATGCATGACTTGTTCAAATTTCTCGCACAAGAGTTCATTAGTAGCACCATAAATGATATCATCCACATAAATTTGAACAATCAAAAAATCACTTCCTTTATGTAGTAAAAACAGTGTTGTGTCAGCACTCCCCTTTTTAAAACCGTTTTCCAAAAGATATGTACAAAGACAGTCATACCAAGCTCTAGGAGCTTGCTTAAGACCATATAATGCTTTTTCTAGTTTATATACATGTTTTGGAAAATCATGATTTTCAAAACCGGGGGGTTGTTCAACAAAAACTTCTTCTTTCAAAGCACCATTTAGAAAGGCACTTTTTACATCCATTTGTTTAAGTTTGAAACCCTTATAACATGCAAAACTTAGCAAAATCCTAATGGCTTCTAACCTAGCAACTGGAGCAAATGTTTCATCAAAATCTATGCCTTCTATTTGGTTATATCCTTTTGCGACCAACCTAGCTTTGTTTCTAATTACATTTCCTGATTCATCAAATTTATTTTTGAATAACCATTTAGTTCCAACAATTGGATAGTCATTTGGCCTAGGAACTAATTTCCAAACTTTATTTCTCTCAAATTGATTAAGTTCATCTTGCATTGCTAAAAACCAACTTTCATCATTAAGAGCTATTTCAACAGAATTGGGTTCAATTTCAGAAATAAAACCACTGTCACAGCAAAATGCACAGAAGTTTGTATCAAATGAAGAGCGAGTGCGTATACCTTCCGTCGGATCACCTATAACCAATTCAGGATGATGATTGGATTTGAACTTTAATCTATCAGTATCAACCGTCCTACTTTCAGCTTTCTCACTAGATGTCCCTTCTTCAATGCCTTCATGATCTATCCCATCGTCAATCGTTTTTCAGTCATTCTTTCCAGATCAGATTCATCAAATTTCACATTAATTGATTCAACAATTGTCTTTGTTCGTTTGTTGAATATCCTGTAAGCCTTACTCCTTGTTGAATAGCCCATGAAAATTCCCTCATCATCCTTTGATTCAAATTTTCCAAGTTGATCACCTGTGTTAAGAATGAAACAAGGACATCCAAATATACGAAAATAAGAAATGTTAGGTTTCCTTTCATGCCATAATTCATAAGACGTTTTGCCAAGTATTGGTCTAATCATTACTCTATTCATTACATAGCACGAAGTATTCACTGCCTCTGCCAAAAAGATTAGAGGTAGCTTATACTCACTCAACATGGATCTAGCCAATTTCTGTAATGTATGATTTTTCCTTTTAACCACCCCATTTTGTTGAGGTGTTCGTGGAGAAGAAAATTCATGTTTTAAACCATTTTCTTCACAAAAACTTTCAAATTCCAAATTTTCAAATTCGCCTCCATGATCGCTTCTCAAGGTTTTAATTGTAACTCCTTTTTCATTTTGAACAAGCTTTGAAAATTTTGAAAAATAGTCAAAAGATTCAGACTTTTTGGCTAAGAAATAAACCCATGTAAATCTAGAATAATCATCAACCAATACATAACAATAACGTTTTCCATTCAAGCTTGAAATTTCATTTGGTCCAAATAAGTACATGTGAATTAGTTCAAGGACCCTTGATGTGCTAACAATGTTTTTTGGGCGAAATGATGATCGACTAAGCTTGCCCAAGGAACATGCTTTACACACTTTATTATTTTTAAATTTCTGATGTGGTAACCCTCTGACTAATTCTTTCGATTCAGGTTTTTCTAAGAGACTCATGCTAGCATGTCCAAGTCTTCTATGCCATAAATATGCCTCTTCGTCAGTGGCTACCAAACATCTAGAAAGATTTAGATTATCAAATGAAAGTGAGTAAACATTCCCTTTTCTTTTGCCCATAAAAACATTGTTATTAGAAGATTTATCAATGATTTTGCAAGTATCACTATCAAAGATCACGTTCATACCTTTGTCACATAGTTGGCTGATAGAAATGAGATTGTGATGCAAATTATCAACGTATAAAACATTAGTCAAGGAAAAAATACCGTTACCAACTTCACCTTTACCAATAATCTTACACTTTCTATTGTTCCCCATGATCACATTTCCACCTTTAAAATTCTCTAGGCTAAGGAACTTCGATTTGTCACCTGTCATATGTCTAGAACAACCTGAATCTAGAAACCATTCTTGTTGTTCCTTAGCCCGCCAACAGACCTACATAAAAAGAGAGGAGGATGACCTAGAGAAACTCTTAGGTCCAATGATATTAGTGATAGAAGCATTGTGAATAAACAATCCCTTTGGAACCCATACTTGTTTAGTCCTTTTATTTTTATTCCAATAGACATGAAATTTGTTTGTAGAATTCTTAGGAACCCAAACTTGTATAAATTTTGTGTTCTTGTTCCTATGACTACAATTTTCAGCACGATGTCTAAATATTTCACATCTACCAAAGGCATTCTTATATTTTGCATTCTCATCAACTTGTGTTTTCCCAAAACCTAGTCCTTTTCCGTTGTTAGCAAAAATTTGATTTCTCAATAACATGTTGAATGATTTTTCTCCTCTTGAAAAGTTATTCAGAGATTTCTCAAGATTTTGGACTTTGGTTTTTAGTGTTGTGTTTTCAGTTGCAAGTGAGGTGCATCGATTTATAAAATCCTTTTTCCTAGTGTCAAGGTTTTCCTTAAGACTTAAATTTTCTTTTTCAAGATTTACAAAGTTATTCCTAAGTCTTGATAATTCTGAATCTAAAGTTTTACATTTTTTACAGTCTAGGTTTTGAATATTTTCAAGTTTAGTTTCTAACCTAGAATTTTCATGGACAAGTTCTCTCCTATCAGATTTTAGTTTTTCAATTTTAGATTCAAGAGTATCAATCGTTTTAGTAAGATCAAAACACATCGAAACAAGTTCTTTATAAGAATAGTCACTTACCTCACTAGATTCCTCTGAGCTTGCTTCTGAATCTGATTTTGACATAAGACACAAGTTAGCCTCCTCTGAGCTATTATTCGAAACTTCCTCTCCTTCTTCCTCATCCCAAGTTGCTGCAAAGGCCTTCTTTTTCTTTTTCTTTCCTTTGTTGTTTTTGAGAAGTGGACATTTTTGTTTGAAGTGGCCAGGCTTCTTGCAGTTATAGCACGTTAATTCATTATCGGAATCGTCAGAATTCTTTGACCTATTACCACTTATTTTCTTCTTTCGTGACTTGAATCTTGACCATTTTTTAAGATTATTGACAGCCATTGCAAGTTCTTCAATTGGATCTTCTTCTTCTTCATCGCTCTCTTCTTTGCTCTTTAAAGCAACCGTCTTCTTCTTTGACTCGGAGTTGTTGCGTTCCTCCTTTGCTTTTAGCTCAAGCTCATATGTCATCAATTTTCCGATCAACTCCTCCATGCTTAGTTTACTCAGATCTTTTGATTCTTGTATTGCCGTGACTTTTGCCTCAAAGTTCATCGGTAAAACTCGTAGTACCTTCCTCACAAGCTCTACCTCAGTGAATACCTTCCCAAGTGCTCTAGCGTTGTACACCAAAGTTGAAAAGCATCCAAACATATCCTTTATGCTCCCGCCTTTTTCCATCACAAAGTTCTCGTATTCATTGCTGAATAAGGCTAGACGAGACTCCTTGACTTGAGAAGTTCCTTCATGTGTCACCTCCAAAGTATGCCAAATTCCCCGTGCAGTTTCACAATGAGAAATTCTATTAAATTCAGTCTTATCAAGAGCACAGATCAAAGCGTTCATTGCTTTGGCATTAGTAGTTTTTAATTTCTTATCGTTAGCATCCCACCTATCCTTAGGTTTAGGAATCTCAGTATCACCAACAATTATAGTGGGAGGTTTATAACCAGTTTCAATAATATCCCAAACATCATAATCAACAGAACTAAGATAAATACCCATCCTAACTTTCCAATAAGCATAATCATTTCCATTAAACATGGGTGGCCTAGCAATAGATTGACCCTCAGAAAAAGCATTATTTGGTGGATCCATGACTCTAGAGTTAAATAAAAAATACCAGGCTCTGATACCACTTGTATGCATTTTGCTTATATGTATAGAGAGAGCATGAATTTGTACTATTCAAGATTGTAATAAATATTTGTTTGAATAAAATTTCTGTTTGAATTCAAATTTTGTGTAACTTGTTTTGTTTGAATTCAAATTCTGTGTAATTTGTTTCATTCAACAAATATTTATTTAATCTATGAAAAACAAAATAGTACATTACCAAATACATTTAAATGAATATATATGTTTATTATCATCAAACAAAAACATATAAGCGCATATTCAACAATATTTACTTCTTGGCCCACCAAGCCAAATTTTTAAAATTTAAACCCCCTTTGCTTTTAATTCAAAACAAATTCCTTTAAAATTTTCAAACAGCTTTCTATTTTTAAAATAAGATTACATTCAAAAATAGTCTGAATAATATTACTCATCATTTCTTTTACATTTTTGAAAACAATTTCAAATGTTACTAGACTTAGGATTCAAAACTTCATAAGTAAAAACCTACTTCGGTTTATAAGTTATACTCATCTAAACGTTTTCATCCCTAAAACATTTTCATTTTTCTTTATCAATGTTTACTAGAATACAACATCCCATTATTAAACACAATAACCATTCTATATTCTTGTTTGAAATCAATTCTAATTCATCTTATCTGTATAGTTCATTTATTTAATTCCATATCCAACAACCAATTTTCTTTACATATTGGGAAAGACTATTTCTTTATATATCAAAAGATAAACTTATATAAAATCATTTCTAAAACCATTTAAAATCTTTATATAAGAAAATAACAAGTACGCTCTCATATATATGCACTCAACTCATTCTAGGGTACCATTGACCCTATCCTTCATGAGTATCACCCTCCAGAGCCAAGGTTCTCGCTTAACCTTCGGCTCTGATACCAAATGTAACGACCAGGAATTTTCGATCCCGAAAATTCCAGATAGTTAGGAAAAGAGGAAAAGAGATAGAAGAAGAAATGGAAATGAAACACAAAATCTCACATTCGCAATGGATCAAAATATAATATCAAATAAAATAACAGTTATACAAAGGAAAATTGTATCGGTTAATAAACATTAATACATCAGAGTTACAACATTTACACAATCACTGGACAGTTAAGACTAACTTGTTCCAAATAAACTAAACTATATCACAACGGAATACACTCCATACATTCCCGCCATCCAGCTCGCCACCTGAGCTCCAGAACGTTCTTATCTAAAAATCTAAAATACTCGGTCTAACCCGAGCATTACATCAAAGTAACACCCAAGTCAGGCTGGAAACCAGTGTGAGTAAACTCATCAAATAAGAAATAGCAATGCATAAAGACTATTTAAAACCCGAGTAACTCATACTTCTTTACAAGTTCACAATTTGTTAGTCGATGCTTATTTCACAAATCAATCCCTTAGTTTCAAGGTCCATATTATTCCATTCCAACCTATTGATTTCACATATCAACCTATAAAGAATTATTGTAGGTTACAAATCGAAGTGGGTTCGGGTATTTACTGATACCCGACCCCGATCTCTTCGAATTTAATACCATCATAACCCAAGTTATTCAGTTGAATTACAATTCAACTTTAAATACAGGATGTCACTTTTTACACGACAATTCATCATTGATAGATAATCACATTATCACTGTCCACCTAAACATATCATATCAAAAAAACATTTCATATAGAGATATCAACCAATTCAAAGCATTGAACATCTTTCAATCATTCATAAGCAAGATTGATCACTTCCAAAATTAATTTAATTTATCTCTAATTAAATTAATTACTTATCTTTAATCACTCAGACTACCTTTACTTAACATTAATTAATTACAAACCAATTAATTAATCATCTTTTTATTTATCCATCTTAATTAATAACCCTTGACTTATTATCCTTTAATTACAATAAGTAATTAACTCTTAATTAATTTCACAAATTAATTAACCTTTACTCCTCACATTAAATAATTCCTAAATTACTCTTATAAAGTAATTGACAATGATTTACTACCTTTATCCTTAATTAATTACTCAAATTAATTATCCTATAATCACTTACGTTGATTAATTATATTTTAATTGATCACACTCATTAATTAACTAACCCTTGATTGGTTTCCTTAATCAATCAATCCTTAATTAATTACTCTTAAGTAATTAATCCTTAATTACTTCCATTAAGTAATTTTCCTTTAATTAATTTCATTCAGTAATTACCCATTAATTTCTTACACTAAGTAATTACACTTATAAATTAAGTATTTATACTAAATCAATCGTCAAGTGATTATCTTTAATTAATTAAAGAATTAATTAACTTAAATTGATCACATTCATTTTATTAATTACAATTGAGTAATTCATCCCTTAATTACCTTATAAACCAATTAATTAATCTTTAATTACAGATTAGTTATTCTTTAAATACTAATTAATAAACCTTAATTATCAATTAATAAAACTTAATAACAAATTAATTAATCCTTAATTATTAGTTAATTAATCCATAATTATTTAATTAATTAATCTCTATTTACAATTTAATTAATCCTTAATTATAATTTAATGACTCCTTAGTTACTTAATTAATTAACCTCTAATTATAAATTAATTAACCTTAATTATAAATTAATTAACCTTAATTATAAATTAATTAACCTTAATTACTTAATTAATCGATTCTTAATTATCAATTAGATAATCTTTAATTAATTAATATAATCTTTAATTATAAATTTATTAATCCTTAATCACTTTTAATTAAGTTAATTAATTACTCGTAATTACTCTTAATTACTTCATTTAATTAATTAGTCATTAATTATCAAAATCTTAATTAACTTTTAAGATAAAACTTCATCTTAATTACGTAACTTTAATTAATACATGTTTTTTTAAAACATTTCATCCTTTTAATTTACTTAATTACTTTTGAAATTAAATTTCTAAAATACTTCAGCATTTCTCAAATTTTAAGTTAACAAATCATAAAACTTCTTAATCAAAATAGTTTAAAAACATTCATCATAAAATAGTTTAAGCCAGTTTTTAATTTAAATTTAAAACTTGCCTTTCAAAACTTTTTAAAACATGTTCAAACTTCTACTTCAGGTTCAACACGACCCTTGCACGAGACCTATCTCGAGTTTTCCACCTTCCTCCATTTTTTTGCAAAAACTTTGCTAAATTTTTAAAACTTGAAAACAACTTTCACTCACAAATACAATCCGATTTTTAACTCGAGTCTTCCTTCCCAAATATCCGAGGGCATCTTCGAGTAGACCACGCTCACAAACCACTGACACACCCAACGTCGCGGTGCACGTGCACCGACGCTCCAGTAGTCTCCGACCACCCACGATACTTCCGGCCTATCGACGATCGCCTCAACAATGAATCCCGATCACCCAACCACGATCAAAAATTGGCAAACTCGAGCAACCTGGAACCTAAACAGCTGCATGAAACTACCCCGCATCCAAGTCACCGACCACCAAAGCCTCCCAAACTCCGGCTACACCTCCGCGAACCTTCCACGCAGCCATCCTCCAAACCCAATGCGACTCGATGCCTTATAGATGCCGCAGCAACCCAGACTACACCCTCGACCCATTTTAGGGTTTAAACCCTAAATCGACCCTCCGCTGATGCCATGGTGGCCTATCCACCCACCTACCATTTTTGCCATGACCATCGAACTTCCAGCCACTTCCAGTCGAAACCCCAACCACCAGAGATTGCCCAGTTACCAGAACTTGCCCAATATCACTTTTCTAGTCATCACCGCAATGCTACCTCAATCCCAAACAAAAATTCATGATTTTTATTTTAAAAATCATAATTTTCAAAGAGATTTAAGTTATACAATTGGATCCACAAATTATGATATTTGATTTTAACCTATGTTTAAAATTTCTACTGTACTATCTTGATTCCAGAAGATTTTCAAACTTACTTTGCTTAAATAAATTTTACACTTTAAATTATGTTTAAACAAACACATTGTGTTTGAAACTCAAAGCCTAACAGTAGAGAAAGATATATTGAATTTTGATTTATTTCCAAACTCTGTACTTAAGAAAACAGAGAAGAACAAGCAAATCCAACATGCAGAGAAAAAACACATATATATACAGAGATTCACACTTATAAATACACGTGCAAAGCACAATTTATTCCAAGAATCACATGCACGGATCTTAGTTTATTTAAACTTTTAGAAACTGTGTTTATGCACCAGTTAGAGTTTGAAGCAGATGCTAAAAAAATCTGAAAAGCCTTGATAAAAACTTGAATCTCGAAACTAGAAATTTTTATTCGAATTACAGAAGAAAATGCTTTGAACCTGAGGTGAATGATTTGCCTACTGACCTTTCTCTTGTTTGCTTACAAATTAGAGTAGTTGTACTTGAATTCGATCTTGCTTTTAGACTTTGAATTTGTAGAGAAGATTGCTTTGCTTGTTACAGATGTTTGAATCTGAGAAAAACTTCTTTGCTGGTTTAAGTTTTAGTTACAGATTTTATTTCTTTTCTTGATTTTAGAACGAAGATAGGAAAAGAAAATGAAGAGAATAGATATATGTTTATATAGATTAAATTTAGTTGTTATTATTAAAAATAAAAGAAAATGAAAATAAAATGACACTTGTTAAAAGATTTAACACTTGTCTTTAACTACACTTAATTCATTTACACATGTTATTAAGGAGATTCATGAGCTAATAAATGTAAATTTGCATGCATTAATTAATTTTTTTTAAATGTTTATAAAGCTTTTGTATTTATTGACTAATTAATAAATACTTTTTTAAACATATATTTAAATAAAAATCTTTTAAAGAAAATAAAATAAAAACAAATTATATTATAAATAAAATCATATATAACATATTTTTAAACTAAACTATATTTAAGATATACTTCTTTTAAATTTTCAAATTTAAATTCAAATTCAAATCCAATTTAAAAATCAGATTTAAAAATCAATTCAAACAATACATATATATTTTAAATAAACCCAAATTCAATTTGTAATTAATAATTCGATTTAAAAATTTATTTATCTATATTTAAAAACAACTCATTACCATTATTATTTGAAAATAACAATTTTATTGATTTAAAATAATTTATAATGAGGATTATCACATTTATTTTGCTTCAAATTTCCGGGATATCACAGCAACACAAAAATCAACAAACTACAGATCAGTTTGAGTGAGAGGAGAATCCAAATCCGACGCTAAAAAAATTCCATACGTAAACACATAATTCTCATAGAAAAAATAGAAAATTATGCAATTGCAAAATATATAAGAGGCTTGTCTAGTGTTTGCATAGGCTTGGTCTTGAGGTGGTTTTGGTTTGGTCTAGGCTAGGTTTGGGTTAGGTGGGTTCGGCCATCATCTCTAGGGTAAGGCTTACGGCTAGGAAGGCAAAAGGAAGGGGAGGCAATGGGTTGTGCTCGGCTATGGGAAGGCTATTTGGTGATGGTAGTCGGTTTTGGGCGGGGAAGAAGTCACGACTAGGGTTTGGAAGAGGAAGGTCTATGGTTTTGGAATAGGTGGAGAATAGGAGAGAAGAGAAGAAGGTGAGAGGTAGGTGTGGCCAAAATTCTGTAGAGGAGAGGAGTGGTGAAAAAGGAGATTTAGGATTTGGAAAGAGGAGGAAGAAGTAGGAGAAGAATACTTACATTTTTCTGTGGAGGCTCAAATGAATGGATGGAGGCTAGCCAAAACCCTAGGAGATTACATATAGACTCTCATCTAACTAAAGGGTTTCTAGCCCAAATGGTCTAAGCCCAAACAAATCAAAATAAAAATAAAATAGAAGTTGTAGGGAAAATAACTGCGTGTAATACGCTGAAAATAACAAATTTGGAGAAGTAAAAAATCAGAATTTTACAAAATGAAAAATAGGTAAAAAGTTAGAATTAAACCTAGCTTCATAAAAAAAGAATAGAATCCAAAATTTCATAATTAAAATTTTCAACAAGAAGTCGAACTTTGACCAAAGTTGACCAAAAATTTAAAATTTTAGAAAAATCTTTATTTTGTTAAATCTGGAAAAATGCTTTACATCAAATCCCAAAATTATATATTAAAATTCCAAATTTACTAATTTTAAAATAATTAAATTCAAAGTTTCAATTAAAATTTTCATTTAAAATATGCTAAAATATTGCGGGTTGTTACACTCTCCCCCACTCAAAACTTTTCTCCCTAAAAAAGGAACGAGACACAGAAAACAAAGAAGGATAAGGTAGGATAAGGAATAGTACTGGAACAAACAATTTCGAATTCGAAGCACGAATGCTCTCTTCCGTTTCCCAAGTACAGTCCCGATCATCAGTGCTCTATTGCACTTTGATTAGGTTGATAGATTTTCTGCAAAGCTGCTTCGTACCTCTACCAATAATACGAAGTGGCTTCCTCTCGACAGTAAGATTTGGCTCAACACCCAAACTCTCGAGTGCAGAAGGCTGGATAACCAAAGAAGGATCATGAAGGTACCTACGAAGATGCGAAACCTGGAACACATTATGCACTCCAGAAAATTTTTCGGGCAAATCCAAATGATAAGCTAAGGGACCAATTCTCTCTAGGATGTGAAAGGGACCAATAAACCTAGGAGCGAGCTTCCCACTCCGACCAAAACGAATCACATTTCTTAATGGAGAAACCTTAAGGAAAACCTGATCACCAACAGAAAACTCCAAACTCCTCCTACGCCTGTCTGCATACATCTTCTGTCTATCTTGAGCAATCCTCATCTTTTTCCTAATCTCTTCAACCTTCTCAGATGCTTCTAAAATCATATCGAGACCATGAACTAAACGATTACCGAATTCAATCCAACAAGATGGAGATTTGCAAGGTCGTCCATAAAGAGCAGCAAATGGAACCATTTTGATACTAGCCTGAATTCAAAAGATGGAATAAGATAGTTAAATGTTTATGACAACCTTAAACAGATAATTGAGATTATACCGGATAACTATTGTTATAGGTGAATTCAATGAGATGGAGATGATCTTTCCAAGATCCTCCATAAACAAGGACGCAGGCACGAAGAAGATCTTCTAGAATCTGATTTACCCTTTTCGTTTGACCGTTGGTCTATGGATGGTAAGCAGTGCTCAGATTCAGACGAGTACCTAAAGATTCTTGAAAATCTTTTCAAAACTGACTGGCAAAGATGGGGTCTCCATCACAAACAATACTGGCTGGAACACCATGAAGGCGCATAATCTCTCTAATTTAAATCTCAGCCAAACTAGAAGCAGAATGGTTAGATCTAACCGGAATGGAATATGCTGACTTGGTCAATCCATCCACAATAACCCAAATACTTTCATTACCCTTTCTAGTCCTTGGTAATCCATCAATAAAATCCATAGAATCTTGTTCCCATTTCCAATTGGGAATCTCAAGGGGTTGCAACAGTCCAGCAGCTTTCTGATGATCAGCCTTAACCTGCTAACAAGTCGCACATCTACTAACAAAGAGGGAGATATCACACTTCATACCACTCCACCAATACAACTTCTTTATATCATGGTGCATCTTCGTCACACCTGGATGAACAGAAAGTCTGGACCGATGATTTTCCCAAAGTAACTCTTGTCTTAATCCATCGACATTCGGGACACAAATCCGATTATTAATCCTCAAAATCCCTCTATCATCAATCTGAGCTCCACTTCCATTACGAACATTCTCCTTAATAAGCCTAATTATCCTATCCTCATCCTTCTTAGCAATAATACGGTCTATAAGAGGAGAAGAAACAACAAGCTGACATAACATCACCTTCTTCCGACTCAAAGCGTCGGCTACAACATTAGCTTTCCTTGGGGTATAGTTGATGTCGAGGTCATAAGAAGCTAGAAAATCAAGCCACCTAACTTGTCTCAGATTCAAGTCCATCTGGGTGAAGATATATTTCAAAGATTTGTGATTCGTAAAGAGCTCAAACTTAGTTCCTAAAAAGTGATATCTCCAAAGCTTCAAAGCAAAAACTACGGAGAGTAATTCCAAATCATGGGCTGCATAATTGGTTTCATGGGTCTTCAACTGACAAATGGCATAAGCAATAGCCTTCCCAACCTACATCAGAACAGCTCCCAAACCTTCACGACTGGCATCAATGTATACCGTTAATCCCTCATTTCCATTTGGAACGATAAGATTTGGTACGAAAGTAAGTTAGGCTTCAACTCATTGAATGCAGCTTCACACTTATCATTCCATCTGAACTTAGCATTCTTTCGAGTTAGAGTGATGAGAGGTGCAACAATCCGAGCAAAATTCTCAATGAATCTCCGATAATAACCAGCAAGGCCCAGAAAACTACGGATATCAGATGGAGTCCTAGGAGTTTCCCAATCCTAAAACAGAATAGGGAAAATAAGAACCGAAGAGGAGATAGTACAACTAATGTTATAAAGGAAAGAAGAAAAGATAGACTTACATTGATCGCAACGATCTTAACTGGGATCAACAGAAACTCCATCACCAGAAACAATATGTCCAAGAAATCGGACTTCATCTTTACAGAAATGGCATTTCAATAATTTAGCTTTCAACTGATGACTTTTGAGAGTCCCCAGAGCAAAGTCTAAATGGATCTCATGCTCCGCCTTAGACTTAGAGAAAACAAGGATATCATCAATGAAAACTAGAACAAACTTATTAAGAACATCACGGAAAACCTGGTTCATAAGATCAATAAAGAAAGCTGGGGAATTAGTCAAACCAAAAGGCATGACTAACCACTCAAAGAAACCATCCTCAAAACAGAAAGCGGTTTTAGGAATACTTTCCTCGGCAATTCTGAGCTGGTGGAAACCGGTAGCAAGATCAAGCTGAGTGAATACAGTGGTGCCACACAGCTAGTCGAACATATCATTAGTGCGAGGCACAGGATATCTGTTTTTATAGTGAGCTTTTTCAACTCCCTATAATCAACACACGTCATCAAAGATCTATCAGATTTTGTGACAAAAACCATTACTTCTTCCCATTCGCAATGACTGGGTCTGATCAAACCTTTGGAGAACAAGTCTTCGATTTGCTTCCTCAACTCAACCTTCTCACGGGGTGCCATTCTTCTAGGAGGAAGAACTATAGGTGGAGCTCCAGAAAGAGATCAATATAGAATTCAATTTTCCGTTTAGGTGGTAAAGAAGTGACTTCACCAAATACATCGAAATGGAGTTTGACCACAAGAGTAGAATCAAGATCACTAGGGGAAGAATCAAAAGAATAAATAAAACTGCCTGCATACTCCTGAGGCATGAGGCACTGAATCACCAAAAGATTAACCTTATCACCAACAAGAGAAACAGTACGGGCTTTACAAGAAATAATAGCTTCATGCTTCTTCAGCCAATCTCCTCCAAGCAGTAGATCAAAAGCTCGAAACCAAGAACGTAGAAATCACCAGAAAAATGATGACTAGAATGGAAAAGTTTCACATTGTTACAAATCCTACTAAGGTTCGCGGGACCACCAATAGGATTAGTAACATACAAAGGTATAGTTGCACACTCAGGTGAAACGACATCGTCAAACTTATCACAAAGATCCACAGAAATGAAACTATGCGAAGCTCCAGTGTCAAATAAAACACGAATACGAAGATTAAACAAGGTAAAGGTGCTCTGGAGAGTACCTTGGGTATCACTAAGAGCAGGTTCCATGGATGAAGTAACTGCAAAGATACCAGATGGCTTGCCCTTCTACTGAGTAGGACAATGATAAAGGAAAAGATAGAGAGAAAAAAGACCCAACTAGACTGGAAATCCTAATCAAAGAATTCTATAAAACAAGATAGATTCGAAAAGAAGGAAAATCCTAAGAAAAAGAATTTTAAATCAAGAATTTTTTTTATATATCCAAAATAATCCTTTAAAATCATTTTATACTTAAAATACGTTCTCTCACAAAGAATGATTATAAGACTGATTTTACTCATTTTATGATACTTCTACCCTATCTCTAATGAGTTTTTGCCCCGCATGCTAAGGTTTGCATAAAACCAAAGTTTTGATACCAAATGTAACATCTGACCATTTTGGACCATTCGAATCGACAATAAACCTCACATGTCAGACTTGAATAATTCAAAATAATATATTATTAATAAAAGTTGGGGCAAATAAAATCAATCACAGAATCACAGACACAAAATATTAGAATAATTTCGCAGGGGAGTATATAAACATAGGAGTTCACGAAGCTCCTAGATACAAAGTTTCAAAACCAATACATAATGCCAAATCTGGAAACAAATACTTGTAAAATTAGATACATAAGTTTCTACTACAAAGCACCAATGGTATGGAAATAACTGTAATGGAATATCAAGCAGCCGGCTAACTCCAATGGATCTCTAGCTCCGAAAGAGGATCAACCGAAACTGTGAAACTCAGGCTGACCCGAGCGTAAAGCAAAACACAAAACACTCGAGTCAGGACATACATACTTATAAAATGTAAATCAACTCAAGTGAATTGTTAAAGAAATGCATCAGTAACTTAAAGGATGTTTGGGATCGCCCATCCTCTAAGGATCCGTTAAACTATATACTATATAGTAATATACGCTATTATAATAATGTCTAAAGTAAAGTATACTATTTAAAAATAGTGTTAAGGCTTTACATTTTCCACCTTAACACATTTTATAAATTCCCATATCCTATACAATACCGTAATCCTGCACGTACTGGACGCCGTCAGAGGGCACTCCATAGGTATGGTACAAAACAAACTCGTAGAAGGCGCGCTAGGGTAGGTGACACGGCACAATTAGGCAATGCCAGGGTAGATATACCAATTACACTTCCGGACTTTTGGTAACGCATAGCCGCAACTACCGTCCAACTCGGTCCACACTCCCGAATCAAAGGTGCGCACCAAATCAATCACAAAGTAATAGAATGGCTAACGATGAAGTGTGTCCGATTAGAGGAGCTACCTCCTTGGCCCGTCGATTGCTCTTGTTTTAGCCACCTTATGCTAACTCATGGGAATTAGGTCCACGAAAATATACCTTTAGGATCGTCGCCACCGTCCTACTTCATTTTGGAATCTCCACCGTGTACACAGTTATTAAAGTGGTTTTCGTTATCGACAGAGAGTATGTCCATATCTGATCCCGGTCTCTTTAACAACCAATCGTTATTATAACCCATGGTTGTATAAATTTCAAATGGTTTATTCTTTTAAAATAATATTCATTATTCCAAAGTCGTAACATTTACAAATTTATACGTTTAAATATAACACTTTAGAATCATAATATTTTAGCAACAGTAGCATTTTAATTTAACCATTACAATTATAGCACTTCGAAAACATTACAATTTAGAAATAGCATTCTAAATCATAACCATAAGTCATCATAACATTTTGGAAAATAATACTCAAGAAATGGTAGCATCTTAGAAATATAACCTTAAGATATTATAGCATTTTAGCGATGTAATACTTTTCCTATAACAATTTTACAATCAAATTATTATATACTTACAACCTTTTCGTAAATATTTTTATCTTTTTATTACGCTCAATTATTCATTTGGATATTAAATAAACCGTAATTTTTGTTAAACACAATTCGCCATAATAATATCCCTTTTTAAAGCTGAAATTTCTTGTTTTAAGTAAAATACATTATTAACTTGCATTTTTATTTCCTTTTAGTAAGCATCATTCATTATTTTTATTTCCCAAATTCCCATGTTCATTAGTTAAAACATACATGTCAAATGTATGTTTTAACTTACATTTTAATTCTTTTCAGTAAGCGATAATTATCCCTGCTATTACTCAAGTTATACCATTTACATTAGTTAAAACTTACATGTCAAATGAACGTTTAACTTACATTTCTTTTCACAAAACATTTTCCATATTGATTACTTTTACATAAATCAAAACTTACAATTTATCAGTTAGGATGTAATAACATTATTAAGTCAAATCGGATTCTTAAATTTCAATTAACCTTCATACTGTAAATTAAATTTCAAAATTTACATTTCCAACTATTTATTTCTTATAAAAATGTTAACACATATAAACAAATTTACAAAAAATATTACATTAAATTTTAGTTGATATTCATATATAAATTCCAAAATACTTAATTATTTTAAGAAAAATCATTTTAATCAACCACAGAGTCTGTATAAAATTCTTTACCCTAGAGTCAAGTAAACACGGACATACATCATTTCAATCCGTAATTTATTAATTTTTTGGGTTTTATATCATTTCAAACCCACAATCCCAAGTAAAATAAAATTGCTCAAGCTTATCATTTCAGCCCATAATAATATTTCTTATTCTAACAATCGTTCGGGTATGTATCATTTCAACCCATATTGAAGGAACATGCAATGTAAGAACAGAATAATAATTTATATAACAATATTCAACATATCATGACATATGATCGTAACAGGCATAATACGATATGAAATAACATGAAACAAACATATGAAGTAATATGAAATAAATGTATGAAATAACATGAAATAAACATATGAAATAACATGAAATAAATATATGAAATAACATGGTATAAATATTTGAATTAACATGATATAAACATGGGTGAAATGTCAAACTTGCATATACATATTCTCCAACTCAATTGTCACCAATTCACCAAATCAGTGAGTACGTATGTCAAGAGTGATTACTCACCTTTCTTAGGTTGGAAAAAGTGATTCAAAGCGCAACACAGAAGTCAACAAACTACAGATCAGTTTGAGTGAGAGGAGAATCCAAATCCGATGCTAAAAAAAATTCCATACGCAAACAAATAATTCTCATAGAGAAAAAATAGAAAATTATGCAATTGCAAAATACGTAAGAGGCTTGTCTATTGTTTGCATAGGCTTGGTCTAGAGGTGGTTTTGGTTTGGTCTAGGCTAGGTTTGGGTTAGGTAGGTTCGACTATCACCTCTGGGGGAAGGCTCACTGCTAGGAAGGCAAAAGGAAGGGGATGCAAAGGGTTGTGCTTGGCTATGGGGAGGCTATTTGGTGATGGTGGTCGGTTTTGGGCAGGGAAGAGGTCACGGCTAGGGTTTGGAAGAGGAAGGTCTATAGTTTTAGGAAGAGGTGGAGAATAGGGGAGAAGAGAAGAAGGTGTGGCCAAAATTTTGTAGAGGAGAGGAGTGGTGAAAAAGGAGATCTAGGGTTTGGAAAGAGGAGGAAGAAGAAGGAGAAGAATACTTACATTTTTCTACGGAGGCTCAAATGAATGGATGGAGGCTAGCCAAAACCCTAGGAGATTATATATGGGCTCTCATCTAACTAAAGGGTTTCTAGCCCAAATGGTCTAAGCCCAAACAAATCAAAATTAAAATAAAATAGAAGTTGTAGGGAAAATAACTACGTGTAATACGCTGAAAACAACAAATTTGGAGAAGTAAAAATCAGAATTTTATGAAACGAAAAGTAAGAAAAAAGTTAGAATCAAACCCAGCTTCATAACAAAGAATAGAATTCAAAATTTCAAATTTCAAATTTTCAACACGAAGTCAAACTTTGACCAAAATTGATCAAAAATTTAAATTTAAAAAAAAAATCTTTATTTTGTTAAATTTGGAAAAACATTTTACATCAAATCCCAAAATTATATATTAAAATTCCAAATTTATCAATTTTAAAATAATTAATTCAAAGTTTCAATTAAAATTTTCATTTAAAATATGATAAAATTTTGCGGGTTGTTACATGGACTATATAGTTGAATACAGATATTGTTAGAGCTCTAACCAAAACCGTGATCTAGATATCAAAAATGATATAGTGATGACGATTAGAATGTGCGTATAATATATCATTGTTTAAAGGTGTTACTTGAAAGATTTAAATACGATTCTGCATTAAAAAATTGTAAGCGATAAGTTTAGCTAAATTTTCACTCTAATGGCTAAGGTAAGGTGTGAACATTAATATTCAAAGTGCTCGATATTAGTCGCCGACCAAACTCTCACCAGTGAGTCACACAACGGAATCCGTGTAATCTTTGAAATAACACCTAGTTTAATTAATTTATTAAGTGTTATAAATTACTTAATTAATATAAATATTACATTAATTATAAAGTATTTTTACAAAGATAGGGTGTGCCTTAAGGGCAATTATATAATTTAGTACATATATCTAACTCGATAACCAATCTTGTTTAAAACATAAGGTGTTTTCTTTCTATTGTATATTTGCTATATTATATTATAACTGATTAATTAATTAATTTAAAGCATATTAAATAGAAAATTATTAAATGACATGTTATGTGATAGTAATTATATTGCGTTGTAATCATCGGATTATATCACACTGAAAATAATATATTGCTTTTAAATATTCCTAGTCAAGATGTTTTGAGAAAAGATATCGATTCATCCATTGAGACAAGAGTAAGTAATGATCTCCAAATGTTGGACAACGTATAACTCATGGATTTTGGAGAAACCAAAATGTTACATGTTGATAGTTATTGGACAACCATGGAATGATTAACTCGAGATTTCATTATTGGTTAATAATATAACAAAGGTCAAACAGATAATCTTGAAGCGACAATGTTACATAGTTCAACATTTGGAATGATTAACTTGAGAATAATACAGAACTTTAATATGGACACTCTACTTTAATTATAATTAAATCATAGCATGACATCCATCGAACGACCAATAGTGGGTCAGAGTTAAAGCATTGTAAGTAAAATACTATTCAATGGAGAATTCATCTCCTCGGTTGTATAAGGTTAGTATCACGGTCATCCATGGTCGAGTCAAAGTCTCTGGTGAGAGCAACATGATTAATTATCATTAGTATTAAATCAAGGATTTTGTGTTTGGACTTACAAAGTTGAATGTGGATGATATTTGAATTTTAATCAAAACTAAATTCCATAAGTCCTAATGTAATATAGTTTTGATGACGGGAATTAGTATAGATTATCATTATTAAAAGGTACCACTTAAGTGATTGTAAAATTTGGTTTTATCGAAAAGACCTATAGGCGACGAATTCAACCCAACTATCATAGCACTTGCTAAGGTGATATGTGAATGTTGATATTTGAATTGTCCTGTATTAATAGCTGGTTAAATTCACACCTCTGAGTCGCAGAACCGCATTTGTGATTTCTTCGAAATCCTCATGATTGAATTAATTTGTAAAATGTTATAAATTAATTGAATTAATTAATATTTATGAAATATAAATTATTTTTAAATTTCTTTGATGTTTTGAATGATGTTGGTAATTATTTTAATGCATATATAAAAGTTGTATTTGCATATATCAATATACGATATAGGTATACTTTAAAACAACATTTAACTAACAAAATAATTACATAAAATAATTTATTTGGAAAATTTTCACATTAAGAATGTTCTAGGGCTGACCATGTAGTGTTGGGTGGAGGGAATCAATTAGTTGAATTGATTGAAATTTGAAAAGGAATTAAAGAGGGAAGTTCTAATAAGGAGAATAGAAAAAGTTCGTTTAATTCTATTAATGTAAAATCTCCTCATTATTTCTTTTACATGCGCTAACTTTTTTTCCTCTTTTACATCATATCATGGTTGACACTTCTTTCCAAAAAAAGAAAAAAAATTCAAATCAACATCAACTTAAATTAAAGAAAGGTGGTTCATCCTTCTCTTGAAAAGTGGGGTGCTGATTTGCTTGAAATCTAAAGAGAAGCCACAAATCAAGATGTAATGAAGGGGAAGGTTTATTGGGTAAGTTTATAACTTATTCATGATGTTTAAAATATTACATTTATGTAAATTATAGTCACTTATTACGACCAGTTTAAAATTATTCTATGTATTATGATTGACTGTGAGTTCTATTTGTGTGTGGTTTTGAATGTTGATGATTTATTTGGATCTGAAATAACCAATTGATGTGGAAATTGATTTGCTGAAAGAAAAATCTACATGATTTGTATAACCAAATAATTTATGTTGTATTTCACTTGAGATCTAAAAAAATCCTCTTATTTGTTTATCTATTGTGCATTATGTAAATCTTCTTTGTTTCGATAAATTATTCTTGTTGCCATATTTAATCATTTTAACCATGAATCTAATTTTAGTAGATTGAATCATGAAATTATGTGTGTGTACATATACATATATATTAATCACTTCTTCTTCATACCTTGAAATTGTAAACCAGTATTAAAACAAAATTTTACTTGGTTGATTTGTCTTAGATTAATTCAATTTCATGTTTTAAAATTAAATTTCAACTTATTATATATAAGTATGTAAGCTATGTTTTAGATCCAACCATGCCATCAGTGTAAATATATTAAATTGTAAAACTTTTTATTTTTGTCATGTTAACTATATGTATTTTTAGATTTAGATGTAACATAAACTTCTTTTATTTTCAATAGTTTGTTGGAATTAAGTTTGTAATTCAATATGGTATTAAATTTATTGTTGAATTGGTGATCGTAGAAGAAAATTAAAGTGGAATTGCACTACAAGTTTATTTTTTTAACTTAGATTTGATTACATTTAATTGCAACATAAATTAATTTTTCATCTTCACTCTTCTAATTTATTCTTATTTTAGTTGGCTACTTTATGTGATCTATTTTCATACCTTTATATATATATATATATGTATGTATGTATGTATGTATGTATGTATGTATTGTTAGACCTAAAATTGGTATAACATCCATGATGCCATGCTGAATCAACATTTGGTCCAACATCCATGATGTTGTTAAATATGGTATTTTTTGGAGGGTTGTGATGGCGGTATTAAACCAAAGATTGGCTCATCATTCAAGACTTATTGCAAGATGATGTCAAATGAAATGGTTCGATGATGCCCTTGGTTTTTTTTTATAGAATTTGCTAAAATACTATATCATGTGTCTAAGAAAAAAGGGGTAAGTTGCTTAAACGTGCAATAGTCCATTAATCTTTCATTAACAGGAAAACTAAGCAAGTTACATAAGCCACAATCCATTGTTCTTATATTTGGTTGGCAAAATAGCCAATATGTGAAATAACGTTAACTTGAACAAAGGCTTAAATGGCCTTGTTCTATTTATAAGTCTAAAGTCAAGTACAATTCAAAATTAGTCATATGCAAGTCCAAAATTCGATTAAAACCAAATATGTACAAATCAAAGGAAATAAGCTATACCAAATTATTCGTCCAAGTCTTTGTTCATAAGTCTCAAAGGTTACAAATCAATTCTTGATTTTCCCCAATTCAATTTAGGGTTTACAGTCATTAATTTGAAAAAGAGAGAGAAATGATTTGCCACTTTTACAGTGCCATGGGGTCCGTATTTATAGGGATTGGAGCTGGCAGCATGGCTACCACATGGCACTTCAGGATGCCCGACATTTGAAATCATTCATCATGTTGATGGCATATTGCGAGTCAGCAGAATAGGGATTTTAAGGCTAAATTAACGCTAGAGAGGGATGAATAGTGTTTAATTGATTATATGTATATTTTTTTAATTCTTTAAGATATTACTTGGAATGATGTAATTAACAACCACAGAAACTACCATAGAATCAAAGTACAAATAAAAGTAAATGCAAAAGTAAAAAGGAAAGAACTTACCATGATTTTATATTGGTTTGGAATTACCCTGCATCCAGTTCCGCACAATTCCTTATATGGATTTCTTTTCAGCTAGTAAATGCAAATGCAATCTCGATTTCAAAGCTACGAGACAAACCCTCCAAAATCCCAACCTTTGGGTAGAGTCACTTGATTTTCAGGCTGCAAGCACACCCACTAGATTTACGAGCTATTAAGCATGCCTAATTGATGTTACAGGCTACAATTACACCTGCTTGGATTTCAGGGATACCAAGCACACCACACAATATAAGAGTATGATTTGATAGAGTTTACAGACTCAGATCTTCAATCTCGATTATAATTGATCCTATAACTTTTGAGTAGCACTTTGATCTTGGTTTGAGTGAGAAAAATGAGAGAGACGAGAGAATAGATAAAAGAGAATCAAATTAGTAATGACTGAATTTGATTCTGGTTGAATTTCAACAAAGTTTTGGTAAAACTTGATTTACAAATCAAGAGAGTGAAAAAGGAGAGAAGAATAAGAAAGTACATAATAAAAATTCAATTGGAAGTATGGTATATATAAGGAAACATTGGTCATGCCATTTACGAAGAGATATGACGAAAAGACACTTCGATTGAAATTTGAATTTTACGGCCACTATGTCGACATGCATGGATAGGATACATCAATGCTCTCTCCCTTGTGTGTGGATGTGTACTTATAGGTTAACAAAGCTTTCAAGAGAAGCTACCAAGGCAAAGCTTCCAAAAGAAGCTTATCAAGATAAAGCTTTCCCGAGAAGATAAACAACATGATGTGTATCCAAGAGGCTAAGGTAAAATTAGCTTCCCCAGGAAGATAACAATAAAAAACAAAGATTTCAAGCAAAGCTATTAAAACAAGATCCAGCAATATGGTACTCCGCTACATAAATTCACATTTGCATATGAACTACAAATATAAATAAAAATAAGAATTTTTAAATGAATTAAATATTCCAATTCAAAGACACAAAAATTACAGGTTGTTACAATTGTCTTTCATACGTCTCCTTGGTTCAGCATAGTATCCTTCTGCCTTGGCTTAGTCCTAATATGCACAAGACGATGTACTCTACTTGGTATATGTAACACCGGACTAGTAGAATATCTTTTCTGGTAGTATCTTGCATTAGACAAGAATTCTTGTTCAGTGTATCACCGACTAATGATGGGACTGTCAGATAGGAACTCCTATCCGGTGTATTCTTACCACTAGGTAGAATCACTTTATGTAGTTGTAATTCTACTTAGAAGAGAGAGTTACACCGTACCAAGCCTATGATTGCATACTTACCCATCAAAGCGGGTTTGTCTTGTTCCTTCATCTACATCATCACTTTGCTTCCCTTGCTGCTCTTTGACTTCTCCCACCTTCATGTTAGCTTACTTCAGTGGGCCTGGATTGAAAGTGCAGAGGATCTCTAACATGGCTAATTTATGTAAATGTGTATATAACTACAATCAAGCGAAATAATAATAAATTAAAGTAAAAACAATCAACCGAGATTTTTATACTGGATCGGACCTCTCGTCATACATCCAGTCCCCATGCCCCCTTTCGGATTTCCATATTCAATCACCCTCACTTAGCCCGGAGGAATAAGAGTTATAACATTTTGCTGATTGTGTTCTATTACATCAACATGGATTTTGACTTTAATTACAAACTTCCTATAATTCCCATTGATGATTCAATGATGCGTGCAATGTGATGAAGGAAGTGAAAGGACTATTTTAAGTGAATAAGTAATGATAGCCCTCTTTTTGAAAACAATATTCAAAAAGAAGTTTTAGAAAGGAAGAGAGTAAATTCAGTTCAAAACTTCTTGTCTTAGGCTTATTTATATAAATCAACTTCTAAAAAATTGTTTTGATTCCAAAAAGTCACACTCCTTAGAAGAACCATTGAAGAGTTATACTCTTCAATATTATGTTTTAGAAAATTTAGTTATTATAGTCTTTTTGTTCATTCAGTCGATTGAGAATGATGAAAAGTCGACTGTCTATTTGTAAAAATTATTTTAGAGAAGAAGAACAAAAATAGAAGGATAAAAGCTTGAATCAACATGAAGTGCATTCAGTCGACACCCTCGATCAACTACTGAGCAATTTCAGTTGACTATTACTTCATGTTCTTGTTTTTTATTTAAAGCTTTGCAAAAATTTAATTGTAATTACTTTTGGTCTTTATTTTGAAAATCTAGTGCACGAATAATATAGTGAAAATAAGAGACACATTCCTAAAATCAAACTTAATAGTTAATACACAAAACATCCTCCTCATAAAAAAGATATAAATTACATCCCTATTTTCAGTTACTACAATTTTTTTCCCTACAATGCTCCTCTTCTCCATTGCAGCAACGTTGATTCTTTGTATATGGATGTTATTCTCACATCCACAATTAAAATTTGCAGCCCATTAATTATCAATCTTTAAACGCAATAACTTCTTGTAGAAATGACGGATTAACAAACCGTTTTCACCATTAAATCACAAATTTTATTATCTTTCTAATAAGTGGCTGTGCATATGTAAAAACAACGGCATGACAAGCTATTCGCGGATCCAACTATATGCAATTATATGGTATGATTGTAGATAATTCAATTATATGCAATAATTGCAGAAATGTCTGCAATTATACCATATAATTGCAGACATGTATACAATTATATGCAATTGTTGCACACATTTCTACAACTACATGCAATAATTGCAGACATGTCTGCAATTACCATATAATTGCAGAATTGTCAGCAATTATATGCAATTGTTGCAGACATTTCTGCAACTATATGCGATAATTGCAGATATGTTTGCAACTATACCAAGTAATTGTAGAAATATCTACAATTATATACAATTGTTGCAGACATTTCTGCAACTATGTGCAAAAATTATAGACATGTCTGCAATTATACCATATAATTGCAGAAATATCTGTAATAATATACAATTATTGCAGATTTTAAAAAAATCGAAGATGTTCAAATTTTGCAGAATTATCTACAAATATATGAAATAATTGCAACTTTACTGCAGATATAATTTTTTGGTATCAACAATGCATCTTATTTTAAAGATCATAAAATTTTTGATTTTTTTTGGTGAAAATGGTATGTTGATCCGATATTTCTATAGAAAGTTATACGAGTTTGAAATGTTAAAAACGAAAGGATATTTGGGTCTTTATGCGTGCATGAATTTGAAAACAAGAACCGAAAACTTATTAAAATAACAGAGGGATGTTTTGTGTATTTTTAAACCTCACTAAGGATGTATGCTAAACGCACCAAATAACATATGCATATGCATATGAATCATCTTGGAGATTTTATAAATTATTTGTAAGAATAAAATAACATATTTTTGACTTGTAGATGACTATTTCTTCTTTCTTCTGCTTATTGTCTCTTCGATTAATCATGCCTTCAAAGTCCTGTATAAAAAGAGATATTAATATATACAGTGTCATTGTTAAAACAATCATATAATCAAAGTTATAACATGGATCCTTTGGACGCAAATGCCCATAACACTTGCCCCTTAAAGCTTGGTTCGTAAAATACGAAGCATGCTTTGTTTGATGCCTTACACAGCCATGCAACCCATTATCAACTGTACACATTTAGTCATACATTCATTCTGGGTCGGTATGATCAGCTCAGTGACCATCAATAGGTTTGGCATTCTCTTGGTTGGTTGTTAACATGCCGGACATGAATTCGTGTTCGTGTGTGTTCGTCCGATGCCATACAAACCTGCTTATCCACATAAAGGCTGAGCTTCTTTCCAACCAAACACAATTAATCATTTTCCTGCTCTCTCCTTTTACCATGTCAGTTCATCTCCTTAACCCTTTTGCTCGTGTTTGAGTGTGTTCGTCCAGTGCCAGACAAACCTGCTTATCCACATAAAGGCCGAGCTTCTTTCCAACCAAACACCTTTAATCATTTTCCTGCTCTCTCCATTTACCATGTCAGTTCGTCTCCTTAACCCTTTTGCTCGTGTCACTTTGCCCTAAATACTTCAATTTCTGTAATCGTCACTTATACCCACCACCGGCTTTAGTAAGTCTTCAACTAACAATTTAAATGTTATTGTGCTAATTTTTTTGCTACAATTTATGCCTATTCGGTATGATGATGTGGGTTAGGCTTTTTCTTTGTTCAGTCTTTGTTAGGGGATAGGGCAAATTTTGTAATTTAATAAGTTTTAGGCCATAAATCACGACCTTGAAACATTTTCGATCCAAAGGGTTTAGGGCTTCTAGTTAGGGTCTGTCCATGTTATTCATTCGGCAACTGGACAGAGATGAATACTTATGGGAGGTGAAGCATACACTGAATATCTCAGTACATTCCATCTTGTAAATTCCAATACATTTTCTAGGATTATTTGTCATCTGCGGAACAAAACTCTTTGTAAATTTTTTGAAGAACTTCTTGACTCAAATATGCTTAATGACTTGCTATATTTTAAATGTACATTTGAATGCCTGCACATACACGAGTACACCAATTTTGTGATAGTACATGAGATAGGTTGTTATATCAAACATGTATGTCAAACCGTCCCAAGACTCGCTCCTCGATTACTTTAGAAGACCAGGCTCCGTCTTCTTCTGCTCCTCCTGATCCTGCGTTGTTGAGACGTTAGACTAACCAGCCAAGCTTTGCTCGCTCTTTAGTGCATGGGTACAAACCGTTGCAATTGCTAGTGTGCCCCATTGAATCCGCAGCTTCTACTCTGATTGCTAGGCAGCTAGACATGATTGTGGCCACTCGTGGTCTTCCTAGAGATGATATACTCTTGCCTACTTTCAAACAACATGCTCATGCTCCATGGAAAGGGTACATGGCCTATTTAAGATAACACTGTATGGCTGGGGCCCCACCTCCTCTTCCTTAGTGAATCATGGGCTTCCTCGGATGCCTGAAGATTGCTCCCTTCCAACTGCACTCCAATGACTATGCTATTCTAACTAGCTTATATGCCATCTTTATAAGGGAGTCTCAAGCTCCTTCAACCCATCGCCAGATCAGGTTCCTTTATGCTATTAAGAGCAAAGTGGAACTCTCTCCTTTTATCCATCTTAAGGTAGGGAGCAAGTTCAAACCGGTAGAGGACTTGTACTCCAAGTATATTATGTTTAAAAAGAGTATTTCTTCTTACAGGATGATTCCTTATGCTTCCATCAACAACATTTGGGATGTAAGTTGTCTTGTTTATCTTTTTTCAAACAACTCCGCATCACTCATTAATTTTCTCCTCTTTCGGCTTTTCCTTCAAGTTTGGTGAGAACTGCGTCAGGAGATAACTTAGAGGACATGTTGAGAAGACTGCAACAAATTACTGTGGAATTTAGATAGGTTCCCCATTTGGTCACGGATGATAATTTGAGACATCTTAGACTACTATCCGTTGGGCATTTGATCGGGAAGGGTAGGGCGCCTTTCGCTCATAACCCTATAAAAAGAAAGAAAGAAAAACTTGAAACTTCACGAACCAGCACAAAAAGTCATAGTTATAGAACTTATCAAACTTGTCAACCAAATGTTAGTCAAGTGGTTATTTTTAGGGAAAAGATTATGGTCGATCTTAAGCGATTAGGATCAAGCAAGAATAAGATACTTGTTTACATGGGCAAGAATAAATTACTAAAAAAATTAAATAATCTCGTATTCATATGACTGCTGAAATCGAAGGATTGTTAGAAGATTAAGCTAGGAAGGAGCATCTAAAAGGAAAATCAAATGCAATCAAACAACAAAGAAGAGAAAGAAGCAAAGAGGGTGAGGATAAATAAAGAATCAACACGCAGAGTTAGAATTCTGAAGCATCAAAGAGTTTCCTTAAGCTAAAACATAAGCATACTCATTGGGGGAGATATGTTATATCCATTTTTTCACAAAATAGAAGAAGGAAGAATTTTTGACTAAGAGCCAAAGTGACACAGATAGTGCTATTAAAAATTGCAAGATGATTGTTAGAAAAAGAAGAAAAAAAAGTAACCAATTGTATGTAGAATTAAGAGAGTATAAAACAAATTTCTTGAAGAAAATATGAATTTCTTTAACAAAGATATGAAGAGGGTACCTTGATGAAAAAAAGTTTGAAGCAAGTTCAAAGATATCAGTTTCTTAACAAAGATATGAAGATAGTTCCTTAACAAAAGTATGAAGCAAGTTCCTTGAAGAGAATACTAAGTTCCTTAGCAAAAACATAGAGTATACACCATAGCGAAAGTCTGAAGGTAGTGTCTTAGCGTATACCTTAACAAAGATACGAAGGAAACACTTAGTAGAAGAAAGAAACAAGTCTTAGCGAAGATTAGGAATCCAAGTGCTAACGGAAGTATGAATTAAAGCTATCGAAGATATAAACTATGCCACATGTTAACATCTTATTAGCCAACTTTTTCCTCGTCAATACCAAGTAAAGGATTTGCAATTCCTTGGTGAAATCACCCTAAATAACCATCCATCACCTCCATGATGTGTCACGTCGTCATTATGCCAAAGAATTTCAACCGTCTAAGCCATCATATATCTAAAATCCAAGGAGAAAGAATTCAAGCCAGTAGGTTTAAAATACATGTCAAGCATCAAACGATCCAACATTGCTATGAATAGGGGTCTACTCCCACATAAGAATTGGTCATTCTCTTATTCTTCTTCTCCAATTTCATTTGCAATATCAAAAAAATATATTGTAAAAGCTTGATTTGGGATTTAATGGCCTCTTTGGTCAAATATGAATTAGAATTTGTGCTCAAGAACTAAACGAAACAGTTTGCATATATTACTTTGAGGATAACCATATCCCCTTTTTTTTTCCAATTACCTAAAGAACCAAATTATCCTTAATATTCTTCGTATTGAAATCATATCCACATTTTTTGTTTAGCTTTCTTTAAATTCTCTTATTTAAGAAAGTTCGTTCGAAATTTCGATCTTACATTTTCTTAGGCTTGTTTGTATGGTTGTTTGCATGGTGTCAAATGACTTGTTGGTGGTGATTGAGTTGTTGGATAACTTCATCTATTTGGTGGATTATCGTTCAAATCAAGTGAAAGCACCAAAATGGTGTGTAGTAATACTCAAACTAGTTTTAGTATGGGATATGTCAAGGAGAATATATGAAAGAGGAAGAAGAACATTAATCGAAAGAAGTATCAAGGGAATAAATGATAAAGAGGTAAGAACAAGAGGAATTTTTCATTCATTTCCTACTTGTTATTCCATGCATAAGCGTTAATATAACAAAGTTTACAAAATATGATTCCAATTATTTGTACAATTAACACAACTATTGAAAAGCAATTTTAAAGTCATAGCAGAAAGCGACTTATCAAATAATATGAAAGGAAGCTTCCGATAATTCTTTTTCATTGTATGAAATTGTCCTATCTCATTTTGTATAAGTTGGTATATCTTGCAGGTGACTTAATAACCCTTCCAGTCTGAATTTGGTGTGCATGTAGCTGCTAACATGGGTTGGTGCATATCTTTGTGCACATCGGAATACTGCTTTAGGAATTGATGGAAGACTGTACCAAAACAAATCATCCTATTTTTATGTGTTTTTATTTGAACCTTGTCACACTTAAAGTGATATACACGAGGATTACTTTTCTTGTCAAAAAAATGTTGCAACAAAACTTTAGTCTCAAATTGTCTATTATCCTCTTTATATATCCTTATTGCTGCTACTTATTAATTAGGCATAGATAATACGAATTATCAAGCAAACTCGCACGCGCACATGCGCACGCGAGAGTGAATGGGTGCATGTGATGCTTTGATGGTGCACATGGCACTTGACAACAATGAAATAACCTTGGTTTGGTTCTCCATTACCCTTCCTTCTCGTTTTTTTTATTTTAATAATTTCAGCTCTCAAAACTGAAAATACAAATCTATTTATATACTTATTTGTTACAATTGTGATTAATAGAATTTATGAATGAATTCAAAGAAATATCTCTTTATTGCTCCAACTGTTCAAATTAATCATCTTTTAAGTTTTGAGCAACTGTTTTCACACCTACTAATTTATTGTTATTTCTTTGATGGAGAGAATATATAGAAAAAAAATCCAATTCATCTTCTCAAAATTTCTTCTAAAACACTTGAACAATCGTCTTTCTACACTCCTTCAAATTCTTCAACCTTAAATACTATGAACTTTGGAGAGTGGACGACAATGAATACTTGCACCTTATTCATGTCGAAATTCGCTTTGATCTTTTTTTTCTACTCTTTACCCATGATGTTTTCTTACCAGAAACATCGGTCAAACATCATAACAAATTTCGAAGTCTTGGATTCTTATACCTAATCAAATTTTGGTAGGTACTACCATTTCATAGACGAAGTAAATGGAAAACCGAATCATTTGATGATAATGCAACCAAAAAATTGAAAACTGGCAAGAGGAGATTTACGGACTTAATGCTGGGAGGAAGGAGGGTATATTTGAAATATGTGTGTTCCAAAGAGAAATTGATCAGGTTTTCTAGTAATAGCTCGGTGAGAAAAATGAGCTAAAGATTTATAACAGATTATTAATGATTGAAAAATTCAAAAATTAATAAATATTTACATAAAGGAGAAATAACGAAAATGACAAACTTTGAAAAAAAAATAGGCCGAAGAACGCCGAGTTTCATTTTTAGGCTGAAGGACAAACGCAACTTATAATTAGTATTATATTCAACTTTTACACTATACAAAATGCTAGTTATATCCAGCATTATATTCTGTTTTACACTATACAAAATGACTAGCAGTGTATTTCATTCTAAAAAACAAACTTATTTTGAGGCTAATTTTTTTTCTAGGTCTTTGTTTGTGGCTATTTTTCGGCTTACATTATTCATCCTCACAAGTAAGCTTCTATGTCGCTTTTGAAATCTCCCGCCAAATCCATCGTCTATCTTGTTCGCCGTTACTCCAAAAACAGCCTTCCAATCCTTACTTCCCTCTCCATCCACGCATATTTCATCAAAACCAAATCTAAAGCCGACCCCTTCTCGTACAATCTAATAGTCTCTTCTCATATTCATGCTAACCAATTGGGCGTAGCACACAAGGTGTTCGAAGAAATGGCTGAAAGAAATGTGATTACTTGCACCTTATTATTGATGCGCACATGAAACGTGGACATGTAATTAGACCTTTAAACTACTTTGTTGCTAACCCGCTTGAGTCTGTAGTGTTTTACATTGCAACTATTAATGGTTAGTATGAAGTTTTTTTATTTTTAAGGAAATGATTTGCAAAGGGTTGTTACCTAATAAAATGACGTTTGCTACTATTATTAGTTCTTGCGAATGTATTGGGAATTTGAAATGCATTATTGGTATGATTGTCAAGACTAATTTAGAGAAGAATGTTTCCATTTGCAATTCTTTGATTACAGTGCTCTCAAGAACAAGATAGGTTGATATGGCGAAGATAGTGTTCAATGAAATGAGCCAAAGAGATGTTATTTCTTGGACCACACTTCTTGATGTATATTTTGAGACAGAAGACATGAAAGAAGCACATAGGTTATTTAACTCCATGCCAGTAAGGAAAGAGATATATTATAATACAATGATCGCGAGGCTAAGTCAAAATAGCATGAATGAAAATACTTTAGCTTTCTTCTACCGTATGATTCGTGATGGGTACAAACCTAATACATCGTGTTTTGCAAGTGTGCTTAGTGCTTCTGCTAGTTGTAAATGCTTGTACTTTGGAAGCAGTGTTCATTCTTTTGCCATTAAATTTGGGCTAGACATGAACTCTTATGTTGCTAGCTCACTCGTTGACATGTATTCGAAATGTTGGGCTTCTCAAGATGCTTGTAGTGTTTTTGACTTAGTTATGGACAAGAATATAGTTATCTTGAACTCTATGTTAGGAGGCTATTTCTCTTGTAGAAGAGTCGAGCTTGCTGAAGAGTTTTTCAAAGAAATGCCTAGGAAACATTGTTTCATGAAACACTATAAGCTCAGATTACGATTTGAATGAACGATACGCTAATGTTCTTGAGACGTATGATGAAATGTTGCTTTTAGAAATCTTACCGACCAAAATGACATTTTCCAGTGTACTCCATTCTTGCGCCAATTTGCCATCGTTAGAGAAAGGTATGAATATTCATGGAAAGATCATAAAGCTAGGATTAGAAAAAGAAGTGTTTGTAGGATTGATATGTACTCGAAATCCGGCAACATCGAAAAATCAAAGAAAACATTTTTCTTACTGCCCGAGAAAAACGAGATAAGGAATCAATCAATTTATTCGAGGAGTGGAAGAAGTCAAACATGAGTTGTAATGAAACAATGCTCTTATCAGTACTTTCTGCATGTTCTCATAGTGGATTAGTCAGTAGAGGGTTAAAATACTTTGAAGCAATGGGGAAAGAGTATGGAATTACTCCAAATGAGAAGCATTATACATTTATAGTGAATTTATTATCCAAAGCAGGGCATTTAGTAGAGGCTGAAGAGTTTATAGAAAATATGCCTATCAAACCTGAATCAAACACATTGGCAGCTTTGTTAAGCGGCTGTTGTACATACAAAAACATGGATATTGGGGAGAAAGCAGCTCAGAATTTGAGAAAGGGGAGTTCGTCTACTGTTTATGTGTTGCTTGCAAATTTGTACGCTATGATGGGGCAACGGAGAAAAGCAGCTAGAATGAGAGAGAGGATGAAAGAGGCAAGTGAAAAAGGAGGAGTATGCAGTTGGATTCAGATTAAAAATAGATTTCATCTGTTTTACAGTTGGGATGCTAATCATGTAGAGTCTTTGAAAATATACACGGTTTTGGAGTTGTTGATGTCTGAAATGGTTAAGTTTGCTTAAAACCAGTTCGCCATAGATTGACGTACACTCATTGTTTCTTGCAAAAATATTTTGAGGATGAGAGTTGTTTTGACGTTGCTCAAAGTTTGAAGGTACATAGTCTTGAAAAAACGTTTTCTTCCTTTATATGATTACAAAAGCTTATTTTCTGGTGTTTTTGTGGATTTAAACTGCATAACTAATTACTTTTGTCCGCTATAACAGTTTTTTGCATGATTCTGATTTTTTGAAAGTTATAATCACCTATCTTTGCTGGAACTTAAAGTTATGTTTAATGAAATGTCCTGTAATATGAAATCCACTTCTTCTTCTTCCTTTTTGGAGTACTGATGGCTAGGAATAGATTAGTGGTGGTTTTATAATTGCATATTGATATGTTGACGACCTCTTCCAAACCCTTGTACCTACAACAAATAACCTTGTGAATTGAGCTCCACTTTTTCATTGATACGTTCATAAAAATGAATAAAGATGGTGGCTGAGTATAAGAACTGTTCCTTTCTCCTTTTTGATTTGCAAAAGATTTACTTCAAATTGTCTATTATAAAAAATTCACCAAGTTTTTGATATGCACGTCTTCTTGTTAACGTGAAAGTTCTGTAGCAAATAATATTGTCTATAATCTATAGACTACTAAATGTATTTTCTGCAACTCCATTAATATACTAAATGAAGTATTCCCATTTCTTTTTCTAATCCTAAAGATAAACCTCCCGATCAAGATGAGGAAGGCTTCCAAATAGTGAAGAACAGGCGCAGAAATAGATCTGCTGTTTTCCAAAAACCATCTCATAGATCAACTGTTGTTTTTTCGGATAGACCTTCGGATAGATCCATATCCTTAGGACAGAGATCATACCCAAATCCTCTCGATAGACAATCAAGATTCAGCCAAGTGCAGAAGCCACCAAGATCTCAACCATCAGCTATTCCCAACGTTTCAAAGGCTGCCTCTTCTTGGGCGGATATGGTAAAAAACGGTGGCTTCTCCAACAACACTGATCTTTGCTACTCTGCCCCCATTAGACTGCGAGATAAGAAAATAGTGGTGGTTAAGGAGGAAATAAGTAAAAGGACTGAGGACAAATGGAGCAACTCTATTATTGCCTATGTTTATGGAGCTCGTCCATATTATTATCATTTCAGGAACTTTGTTTCTAAAACGTGGAATCCGGTAGGCAATTTCGAAATTTTTACAAGAAATAATGGTTTTTTTGTCATCAGGTTTTCTTTGGAGCAAGATTGCATTAAAATTACACAGAGCGGCCCTTTCTTTATCAATGACAGATTAATTATCTTGAAAAGGTGGGACAAGAACATGATTCTTGACCGAGACCTTCTCTCAACCTATCCAATCTGGATAAGGCTGCTGGAACTGAACCTCAGATTATGGGATAAAGAAGCTTTTGCGGCCATAGCAAGTGTAGTGGACAAACCACTTACATTAGACGAGCCAACAGCTAAAGAGACTTGCCTTAGCTATGCCAGAATTCTTGTCGAGATAAAGGCCTCTGATGAGTTACCTGATCTTGCACTAATATCCATGCATGATGGTAAAACCATACAACAAAAAATCGAATACGAATTCATTCCTCCTAGATGTCAAAAAAGTGCTTGCTTTGGACATCTCTCAGATTCTTGCTCGTGGAAAACAGTTTGGAAAGAAAAAGAGTTCTCAAATAATATTACAGGTATTAATCTTACTGTTGTTTCAGAAATTGAAAAAAGTCTCAATCAAGAACTTCATCTACCGGAAATCATCTCCTCTGGTAATGCTTCTTCTGAAAACAATTTAGATACTGATAACCATTTACAAATTTCTGAAAACAATTTGAGCACGGAGGCTCCAAATAGTAATGTTGAAAAGAATCTTTTATCCGAGCAATCTGAGAGTATTATTCCGCAAGCTATTTCAAACGATAATAAGGCAAAACCTCAAAATAATTTTAATGTAGCCATGGATACTGATCAGCAAATGATGGAGACAGTTGCTTCTTCAGACCATGGCAATTTTCAGATAGTCAATAACATTCAGAAACATCACAAAGGGGATTATAAAGAACAGTTCTTGCCCTCTCCCCCCCTTAAGGAGAAAACAATTTTAATTACAGACATAGTTTCTAATCATCAAGAAACAGATACAAATCATCAATTAATTCCAACAAGCATCGTTTCTGTAAACCCTGCTCTATCTGAACCCATGCTGGAGAATGCAGGACTGCTATTTTCTTTTATCTCCTCATCTCCTGTCAAACACAAAAGGAAAAAGGCCAGGAAAAAGTCTTTGCAAGAAATTATGAACAAAAATATAGAAGGCAGCCCAGAAAGTCCAACTCCTAATTCTAAACTATTCGAGAAGAAGTACATTATTAAAAACCCTAAATGGGAGGAATTTCTCAAAGTTCAGGACAAAATAGAATGTAAAAGGAAAGGAGTAAAAGCTTCTGAAAGCTTGGAAATAAGTAGCACAGTCCAAATTTAGCTGCTTTTGTATCCTTATTATATCCTTTATTTCCTTTTCATAATTATGAATATAATTACTTGGAATGTTAGAGGCCTTATAACTCTTCTGAGAGAAAATTAGACCTCTCTAATTTACTGATTACATATAAACCATCTTTAGTTGGTATTTTAGAACATAAAATGTCAGATAAAAATATTGACCAGTTTAGGATGAGTAATTCTAATAATTGGCAGCTAATTCATAATAATTCAATGGGGGAAAATGGTAGGATCATTGTTCTTTGGGATCCTGCCATTTGGGAACTGTGTAACTACATTCCCAACCTTCAATATATTCACTGTAACTTTAAAAATAAGGGAGACCTACAAATTTTTGTTACATTTGTATATGCCTCCAATTCTGAAAATGAAAGAATTCAGTTATGGAATTCTCTTGCCCATCTTAACATAAATATCTCCCTCCCATGGGTTATAATGGGAGATTTTAATACTATTACTAAAGTCAATGGAAGGAGGTGGAATTCCAGTTCCATTAAAAAAATTGGAATTCTTTTCCAAGTTCCTTATTAAAACTGTTTTAATTGAGCCGTCCATTAAGGGCAATAATTTCACCTGGAAATCAGGCGAATATAGAAATATTCTCTGTAAGTTAGATAGAATTCTTATTAATAAATCTTTCATAAATCTTTTCTTGGATTTTAATTGCTACACTCTTCCCCAATATACTAGCGACCATACTCCCATTCAACTTATTTTATCTCAAACCTCCCCATCTAGAAAAAAATACTCCTTTCAAATTTAAGAATGGTTGGGTTTTTGATTCTGATTACAAAAATATTATTCAAAAATGCTTTCAATTCTCCTCAAATGGTTCTGCTCAATCTAAGTTCAGGAAATTTCTTCTTCTTACTAAAAACAATCTAAAAGCTTGGAATTTTTCAAAAAATAAAAATAATAATGATATCATTCAAATTAGAGAGGAATGTGTCAAATTGCAAGACAGTATTGATAAAAACAGTTCTGATAATACCAAAATTAAAGAATTTTATCTCTTACAGAAAAATCTTTCTAATGCCCTTTGTGTTGAAGCTGCTAATATCAGACAGAAAGCCAAAGTTAGTTGGCTATCTCAAGGAGATCTTCCTACCAAATTTTTCTATGCTAAAATGTCTGGTAGGAAATATCATAATAATATTGGTAAATTAATCAATAGCAATGGTATGACCATTAATGATGCCTCTTTATTAGAGAAAGAAGCTATCTTATACTTCTCTGACTTATTTCAGTATGTTGAAACCCCTTACTCATTCCCTACTATCTCTCCTAAATTTATATTACACCCAATTAGTGAGCAAATCCTTCTTGCTCCTATTTCTCTTGAAGACATTAAAAAAATTGTTTTTTCTGCCAAGGATGACAAAAGCCCTAGGCCTGATGGTTTTGGGGCCAAATTTTACAAAACTCACTGGGATGATATAAAATATATGTTACTTGAGGCTGTTAAAGAATTTTTTTCTACTGGTAGGTTATTAAAAAACATAAATCATACTTTTATAACTCTTGTTCCTAAAACAAAAAACCCTACCTTCTTGGGAGAGTACAGACCTATAGCTTGCTGCAATTTTCTTTATAAAATTATTGCTTCTATTCTTAGCAAAGAATCAAATGTTTTTTGAAATATCTTATTTCAAAAAACCAATGTGCATTTATACCTGACAGACTAATTATTGAAAATATTCTTTTATCCCATGAACTCCTAAGGGATTTCAATCAAGCTGGTAAAAACAAAATGTGTCTCAAAATTGACCTTCACAAAGCTTTTGACAAAATTAACAGAAATTTTATTATTCACATGATGGGTCAATTAGGCTTTGATGAAATTTTTTGCAACTTAGTCAAGGAATACATCTGTAATGTCTCAATGGTTCCCCTTGTGGTTATTTACACAGTAATAGGGGCATCAGACAAGGGGACCCCTTATCTCCTTATCTATTCATTATTGCTATGGAATATTTTACTTTACTAATGGAGAAAGAACTGATGTGTAGAAATATAAAACCTATTAACTCTATTAATCCATGTATCTCTCATCTTTTATATGTTGATGATCTATTAATATTTTTAAATGCAGATACATCCACTGCAACTACTATCATGAATATTTTTAACAATCTCAAGCAGCAAGCAGGTCTTCAAATCAATGAGAGTAAAAGCAAAAAAAAATTCAGCAAAGACTGCAAGAATAAAATAGACATTCTCAACATTCTCAAATTCCAACAATGTGATCTACCTATCAGATATCTGGGTCTTCCCTTAAGTAACAATCAAATCAAGGAAAGGGACTATACTAAATTGTATCAAACCATCCAAAACAAAATCAACAACTGGTCTAGTAAAATGCTATCTACTGCTGGCAGAGTTGAACTAGTACATACAGTCATCACAGCAGTCATGATGTACTGGCTACAATCTCACAACATTCCAGTTAAAACCTTAGAAAAAATTGAAAAACTCTGTGCCAACTTCATTTGGAATGGAAAATTCCACAAAATATCTTGGAATACCATAACAAAAACCAAAGAAGCTAGTGGATTGGGCATCAGAAACTTTTCAGACATAAATGAGGCATGCAAACTTAAACTTTTCTGAAAATTCGTAGAAGGCAAAACATTATGGGCAGAATGGATGAGATTCAAATATGTCAAAAACAAAAACTTCTGGATCATGCCCATCAAAAGTCATTACTCATATGTTTGGAAAAATATTTTAAATTGCAGAGAAATTGGTGCAAAGCTTATGGAAAGAAAATTCAAAAATGGTAAATGCACCAGTTTATGGTTCGACCCTTGGATAAATGGTCACTCACTCATCAACTTACTTGGTTGGAACAATCTTTACTACTTTGGAAAAGTTAATGCTTTTGTTGACAACATCATTCAAAATTCTACTTGGAATACACAAGCATTTCCTGCAACTACCATCTTTAATTCAACAATCAATAAAATAGAGATTGATTCAGATATTGATGAAGATGCTTGGTGCTGGAAATTATCTATAAAGAACAAATTTTCTTTTAAAAACACTTGAGACTTTCTAAAAGGTGAGGAAATGGAAGTGGACTGGCACAAATCAGTTTGGAATCCGGCCAATTGTCCTAAAATGGCCTTTTGCACATATTTTGCTCTTCTTAATCGTCTTCCAACTAGAGAAAGATGTGGAAAATGGTATAAAAATGCTGGAAATATCAATTGCTTACTTTGCAAAACTGAAACTGAAAATATAGAACATCTCTTTTTTGACTGTCCCTACTCAAAGCATGTTTGGTTTATAGCCAAAAACAAGCTCAAAATAAATCAAAGATTGGCTCTCCAAAACATTAGAGACAGCATTCAGTATTTTCAGAAAACATACAAAGGCAGGAAAGTTGATTTTAACAAAGCCACTTTTAATCTCACTACAGTCATATACTTTATTTGGAAAGAAAGAAATAACAGACTTCATAACAAAATCGAAAAAGACAGCATTCAGCTTTGGAAAACTATTGAAATTGAATACAACATCATTCTTCTCAAATCCAGCAGAATCAACAACAGATCTCATAATATTGCAATTGAAGACAATTATGAGAACCTAGTTGAAGCATACTTACATAAAGAGAACTCTGACAAAAGTTCTCAGCCTCCTGCTACTAATAGTACTATAATGGAAAAGGCAGCTAGTTTCATAGATCACAGTCCCTCGGATGAAGGTTGCTGGCCCGCATTGCATACCAGAGATTATCTCTGCAAGGGAAGTAATAATAAATTCAATCTCTCTTATAACTTTAAAAAGAAATTGAATAAAAATCTACCTTATACTTTACCTGATATGCATAGGGTGAGCCATCCATTCTATCCTGAGCATCTGTTCTCTTGCGACATTCAGCTGCATAACAACACTATATTATCCAACGCTGTTGTGCCTAAAGATAAAGTCATTGACAATATCTATCACTTATCTGATAAGGCCCATTCCAACGTCGCTAGCAAGACTATAGCTTGCAACCTATCAAACAATCAGATCTCTAATTGTCAGGGAAGCAACAAGGCTTTTACTCCCAATAATATTAAATTAATAAGGGTATTTGCACTAATAATTGTTTTCTTTTGCATGACTATAGCAAGAGGAGCCGCTGTAATGCTGAGACTAGCAACAACATCAACTCTCCTCTTCCTAATCATGAGCAAAGATTAGGAAACTCGTATTACATCAGTAAACTTAACAGTCGGATCTACCACTCATCTGTTTGGGAAAAAGGAGAGAGCAGCCACCAATATGATGATAATTGCATCAAATCTGCTAGTCCAGATCTTAATAAGGCTCTGTTTACCTCGGTTCCCTTAGATCTGAAGCTTGGTGACAATTGCAACTTCAAAGAGACCAACCATAAGGAAGCTACGACTAAAACAGCTTGTCAAAGCCATTTTAGCCTAGATCCAAGTCTCTCCAGGCTTTGAGACAAAGATATCAAGGAGTGGAGACCCCCCTAAGCTCTAGCGATGGCCATATCGTGTTTTTCCACCGTGTTTTTGCAGAGTTTTCTCTGTTTTGGCTGCTCCGCCATATTTTTTTCCTTCCTCGCTTTGTGTTTTAGTTTGGAGGCGCTGTTATGTGAGTTACGGTTTGGGTTGTGATGGTTATATGCGGTTTCGGGTTTGTTTGTGTTGTTTCCGGGTATTGGTATACCCCTTTATTTCCTTTGTATTATTCTGGGCTTGGCCCATTTCCATTTTCAAAAAAAAATAAGTATTCTTATTTAGCAGTGATTCAAACCGATGGTTCCTAATCAAGGATTCTGCAATATAACTAATTCAAATAGAAGGTTGCTAATCAAGGTCTTTGCAATAAACGCCAATAAGATTGGATAAATTCGCAACTAAATTAATATACCATGCTTTATTCTTATTCACCTTTAACCACATACACCATTTTCCTTTTTGGTTTGTTGAATGCAGAAAATGATATGTTTCACTAGTCGAAGACAGAATAACTTCGCTTGTTGACGCTTGTTCTTGCACAGATTCCGTGCAATGTTTATTTGGACTTGTTTTCGTTTGTCAAGGATATAAAATGCATATAAGTTTGGAAAAATAAATTGCATAGTAATAGGTTATTAGTTATGTTACCAAATTCATAGTATGTATAGGCTATAGAGGCATTATATCCTCATATTTCCAGTAACGTTCGCTTCAGTACTATCTCAGTTTGATCGATCGAATGAATCATGGCTGTATTTTTTGTATAAATGAGGAGTTGCTCCAAGGAAAATCACACCGAAAGATTGTACAAACCATTACGCCAGATTCAAATAGTTTCAACCATAACGACTTCACATAAATTTGTTTTAAAGTGATTGTTTTAGCATTTTATCATACTGAATTAGACAGTACTGACAATATTTTTCTCATTTCAATTCAGGTTCATGTTTTATAAAGTCAAAGTTGCTGCTGAGAATGTTGCTGGAAGCGTTGCTGCTGAAACTGTAGTAACTCTGGCTAATGCTCTAGCATTGTCATATATGCAATTACAGAGTATTAATCATAGATTCTCTTATTTCATATGCATTTATATCATGGTTAGAGGTTCCGGCCAGAACCATGAGATTTCGACCATTTCGTAGCGTTTCGGCTGGTGGCGGGACGGGATTAGGGCAAAATTCTGTCCCGATCGAAGAAGCAGTAAAAAAATACTGCACATCTCAAGAGACATAAAAAAAAATAACGAATTGTTCAATCCAAAAAACATCTCAAAAAGAAAAATTGAACTTGACTGAACAATGAAAGGAATCAAAATTATGCTTATAAATTAGGCAGTCGAAATCATAAAATTTACCAAGCTTCAAAACCTCGACAACGACCTCGACTTCAAAATCTCGACCTCGACATCAAATCAAACTTCAAAACATCGACTTCAAGGCAGCAATTTCGACCGGCGACAGCGAATTTGGACATCGACATCGACAACGACCTCGCTTCTTCGATCTTCTACTTCAACACGCGCGCAAGTGCTAATTTTTCCTCCTTTGCCGCCTTCGTATGTTGGTCGACAGTGTTTTTTCGTTCTTTTTTTTTTTGCATCGTATTTTGATTTGAGATGAATGTTTGCTTCGTATTTTGTTGGCCTTCGTAGGTGTGTTGATTATGGGCTTTGGGTTTGGGCCGAACAAGTTTGGTGGGTTTTTTTTTGAATATGAAAGTAAAGTATATTCAAACGTTTTTTTGTTTGTTTTTGAATATGGTACTGTCTTAAACAATGAATCTATTCTTGCATATATAGTTAACTAGAGATATTTGAACTGACCTAACATGAATACTTCATTGATTATAGAATGATGCATACTATATACTCTGACTTGAATATATTTACATTTGAACCGACTTGAATATGATGAAATGACCTGAATATGCTGAACTGAGTTGAATATTGGACTTGAATATGCTGATTTGAATATGGACTTGCATATGTTGGACTTAGAACATCGAACATGAACGTGAATACATTGGACTTAAATATCAAACATGAACATTGAATTTGATTCGAATTATAGGACAATGAACGTTGAACTTGACTCGAATTATTGGATTTGTACATTGAACTCTAACATCTTCGATTTGGGCTATATTCATTTTGAACATTGAACATTTTCATTTTATTTTTAATTTGATTTGGACTATTAATTTGTTTGCTAACTTTTTTTTAATTTTAATATCAGGTACACTATGACAAATCCAACAGAAATTGGTTGGAATTATGGTACTCCGATCGATGGCAATCTTCGGAAAGTGAAATGTAACTTTTGCAATAAAATAAGTAATGGCGGTGGTGTGACACGTTTGAAAGAACATCTGGAAGGAGTGGACGGAGACGTATCAGCGTATTTAATTGTCCTTAAAGAAGTTAAACACCTTATACAATCACATATTATTCAGAAGAGAAATGAACGAAACAAAGGAAAGCTAGACAAGCAATGTTTACAAGAGGAATTAATGAGCAGACCGCAACAACAATCGGACAATGAAAATGAAGATGATGAACTTCAACGTATCATGCAGCAAAGCAAAGATTCATTTAGAGACGAAGAGCTATGTAGATCTCATACTGATGGACGATCGGGTGGTTCAAGTCAATCATTGCACATATCTTATACTGTTGGAAAATCTACCGAAGTAGATGGTGATTTTGACACTCATGCTGCTGAATGAATCGACTCATATATGCAAAAACGAGGAGGTAGAACTCAACCTTCTATTAAATCTGCAATGAAAGACATTAATGATGTCAGGAAACATATAGGTCGAGCAATTTTTAAGTTCTTTTTTTAACCATATTGCACATTACGTTGCTAATAGTCCATATTATACAACAAATGTTGACGCGATTGCACAATGCAATCGTGGAATTGATCTACCAACTGCATATGAATTATCACACTCGTACCTTGAAATGAAAATAGAAGAAATTGGACAATATATTAAAATATTGCATAATTTCGGGGATGAATATGGTTGCACATTAATGTGTGATGGATGGAGTACACAGAATCGATGAAAATTAATAAATTTCTCGTGTACTCTACCCATGGAACAGTATTTATTAAATCCGTGGCTGCCACGAATGAATTCCAAAGTGAAGAATATATTTATGGATTAATGGATGTTGTTGAAATGATTGGTGAAAATAGAATAGTGTAAATTATTACAGATAACGGAGCAAACTATAAAATTGTCAGCCAATTATTAATGCAAAAAAGAAGGCATTTATATTGGACACCATGTGCAGCACACTGCATTGATTTGATTTTGGAAGATATTTCTAAAGAGGCAGAGGTAACAACCGTTATCACAAACTGCCAGTTAATAACGACATTTATATACAATCACGGTTGGTTACTTTCCATCATGAGAAAAGTGACCAATAATAAAGAATTGATTAAACTGGCAGTAACACGGTTTGCAGCTCATTTCATCGCACTAAACTCTATTCATAAATATAAAGATGACTTAAGAAGGATGATTGCTTTGAGAGAGTGGACAACAAGAGTTCGCAGACTCAATACTAAGGCAAAAGAACAGCAAATATTGTCTCTACACTAATTTACAACAACGCTTTCTGGACTGGTGTTGCTTCTGTCATCATTGTTTTTGAGCCATTGGTGAAAGTTTTACGAATGATAGCTAATGATGACAAAGCAGATATGTGATATCTTTACGAAGCAATTAATCGAGCAAAAAATCGATTATAAAAAATGTTGGTGGAAGGCAATGCTAAAAATGGTGGGATAATAGACAAAAGATGGAAAAGACAGTTATATCGACCTCTTCACGCCGCAGGTAATTTGTTTTAAATTATCGTCATACAAATAATGAAATATATAACATTTCAATAATATTTTAAATCTTTCCTATATATGTTATTTTCTTAATCTCATCATTCAATATGGGGATGCAACAAACGATGAAAAAGTATTAAACGGATTTAACAAGGTGGTTGAAAGAATGGTGTCAGATATTGTAACACCGATTGAAATTGAAAAAAAAAAGTAAAACTAACATATATAATAGTTACGTTAAACATTTAACGTTTAGGACATATTAAATGTTAAATTTAACATCACAGGTAGAAAGATATAGAACGAAAATTAGTGCATTTGGTTCTGCAAAAGCATACGCAGCCGTAAAGACATGTTTTCCTGCTCAATGGTGGTCAATAATTGAAAGAGACGATGTTTTAAATTTAACACATTTAGCAGTGCACATTTTAAGCCAAACAGTTTCCTATTCAAACTGCGAGAGAAACTGAACTACATTTTCAATGATTCATACAAAATTACGCAATGGAATAAAAATGAAAAATCTAGAAAAATTAGTATATGTGTATTAAAACATGAGATTAAGAGCAAAACATTCAAGACGCCGCGATATTGAAAATCAGTTGATCGATCTGGACTATATATTTTACGAAGAGGATCCATTAGTAGAATGGACTACTGAAGCTGAACCACCTTTGTTGGACGACGACTCTTGGATGACCAGCACACTGAATGATACAGTCGCTGCGGTTGATGGTATACTTGCACGAGCAACAAGAAGTCAAAGCAAAGAAAATAGTAGCAGTTCTTCAAACGATGATCATGGTAATGCTGGTGGAAGTGGTGTGGGTTTACCTCGTAATTATGGTATTGGTTCTAGTGATGGCGGTGCAATATATAGACTAACACAAACATATTCAAGAAGAAGGGGTGCGAGCAACTATTATAACCGAAGAGACTGTAATTTAAATGTTGAATACTAACATCGACATGATTATGAACATAATCCATATGCTTCAAATGATCCACCAACCTATAGACATTCTACTTCTGACTATACGGGTGGTAACTCATATTATGAAACAAATGAAATATATATTGATATCTCGAGTGATCAAAACAGTCAAGCTACGTATGCAACACAAAATGATGAACCATCGTCTTTTGATAATATGATGGCGACATTTATGAGTCCAGGACAAATGCGATATGGTTATCCATCGTATTATACAACACAAGACGATGAAGAAAATTATAAAAGCAGTCCATATGTAGCTACGAGAAATAGTTTTTGGATGTAGTAGTGTTGTGTGTATCATTATTATTTTGTTGTATACTGTATTTTTATATGAATTTACATCGTTTGTAATTACTTTTCTATACAAATGCAAATCTTCGATGTTAGGACCGAAATCGAAACAAAAACCGAAACTAACGAAATTTTCGAAATCGACCGAAACCAACAAAATTTAAAAAGATCAAAATCGAGACGAAATCCGAGCTCTCGAACCTTGGTTTATATTTTACATACAAGCCCTCAAACATCAGAATATTACACAACCCACAACATACCTCTACCTTCCTTTTCGTGCTATGCTTATACTCTTTTCATACTTTCCCCTGCACTCTTGCTGCTTATCGGTCCATTTCTCTCTACTCGAACACGAATGCTTACAGTGCTCCAATCTCTCCTCACTTCCTTCTCTATTGACGTAACTATTATGGTGCTCCTCGCATTTATGTTCACATTCATCTTCTTCCTTGAACATGTACTGACTTGTTCGACACTTGCAGTGCTTTAGCTGTCGTCCGTGTTCCTCTTCTTGGGCCTTTGCTTTCTGTTTTGCGTATGATTTGCAGTTGTGATGGCAGACTCTCTGTTGCCATTCTTCGAACTGGGTTTGGCGTTTGCATTGCTTCAGTTTAAGTTTTGTGTCTAAAGCGGCTGTGGTTACTAGATAGAGGCTGAAGAAGATGATGATAATTGAGAGTGGATAAGGTTTGATTTTGCTCTGAATTTTAGGGGCTGTTTGGTTTACCATTTTCAGGTTATTTTTAGTTTTCGATTTTAAAAAATAATGAAAATCCGTTTGCTTTACTATTTTGCAAAATTTGTTTTTGAAAACAACCAATTTTCAAAATGGGCTAAACATTGAGAATTGAAAACAATTTTTCTTTATTTTCCAAGTTTTCGGCCTAAAGAAAATCCAAAACTGATGTACAAAACAAACGCGCAGAAACCCTTTTTCTCTTCTCCGGCCGCAAAATTCTGAAATTATAGCGTGAGCGAAATCATCGTCTTCTTCGTTGGATTGTCCCAAAATCATCGAAAATCAGGTAAATTCAATTTTTATTACTTTCTTATCTCAATTCTTCACTATAGCAATATCTAAGGTTAAATGTGAATGATTTAATGATCTCTTAGATTTATTTGTGTGAATTAGGGTTTGCTTGTTAGTGAATTAGGGTTTTTCTTGTTACATAGTTGGATTTGTTTGCTTTAAACATGCTTTATTTGCCCAAGAGTAGCAATGAAAAATTGTTGCTGAGATTCAGATTCAGATGATTATATTTATTTGAATCTCTGCTTAAGACATGTTTTATTTGCCCAAAAGTCTTGTTTAAACATACTTTATTTGCTTTAAAATCCTTGGAAACTACTCTTGTATGGACAACTCATGTTTAAAATGTGGGTTATAACCTCACTCTTGTTAAAATTTGTGATATAAATGTTACAGTGAAACTGTTTCACTATTCTTTTATAATGAAAATAGAAAACAGATGGTGCAGATCAATTGTAACAGTTTGGTTGTACAACAAATGCATATAGAAATTCATACAAACAGAAATGAACACAAAAATGAAGAAATGAAGAAATGAAATGCAACACAGAAAACAAATGCAATAATTTTTTTTGACAAGGCAGTGCAAATGAAATGTAAGTAAACAAAAATTATAAAGCAAAAGTGGTGATGTCAAGAATTGTTGAGGTAATGATATGTGCAGCAATTTCTGTTGAAGTAATGTTAGTGGGATCTGTCATGGTTTAAAAGTGAATAAGATTGAGAGTATGGAACTTTTTTCTACTATTGATAAAGATTTTGATACTACTTTTGTACAAGGATTTACTAACAAAAGATTTCATAATGATGAAATGGTGGTTGAATTGGTGGATGAGGAAGATAGTGATCTTGGTCATAGAATGGACTTAACACTCTTTAACAAATCTAATATCTTATATGATTTGGTAGATGAGGATGAGGACCTTAACTTAATAATTGTTAACGAAGACTATGTTAATGCTAAAGGAATTAATTAGGTCATAGTTACTAGTTTAGATAATGAAATTTGGGTGAATAAGGATACTATCATGGTTATTCATGCACGTTTAACTGATGGGAACAATGCAACAATGCATTCATGTGAAAGAGATCTGGTTTAGGACAGTGTATCTAAATTCGTAAATGACAAAAGTGTGTTTGTTTTTGATGATGTCATAGGGGAAGGGATGTAGTGAATGGCATTGTAACTAGGTTATTTTGTTATTCGAGGATTGTGAATGAAGTTTTGTTGAGGCAAGAATCACTTATATTGATAAATGATTGCACTGGGAAGGGTTGTATGGGCAGTTATTCAATGATATGCACAGAGGTGTGCACTTCAGTGTGGCAAATAAAAGTTTTGAGCAGAGGGAAGTTTCAGAAATGCAGTAATGTAGTGGGATAACAAAAGGTGTTTTGTAGCTTGTATGTGTAAATTTATGATATGAAGTATGTAGCAGCAGTATCTAGTGATGACTGGGATAGTATAAATGGTGTGCACTTGGTGGTATTGCAAGTTGGTTTTGGAGGTGGTTTTGTTATGATGGAGTAAAGGAAAATGGTTTGTAGATGTTGTTTGTTGAGTTGTCAGCAGCAGTAGTACGTATGTTGTAAAGTGTTTTGAAGTGGTTCAATGGCTGGAGTGTGGAGTTTGTAGGAGAGGTGAAGTAGCAAGGATGAGGAGGTATGCAGGAAAGTTTGCGTGACAGTTAGAAGGCAGAGGATTATGGCATTGCAACAATAATGTTGATGAACGAATGATGAACATGGGACAGTTTCTGATGAAGGATTGTTAGCTGTCGGTTGATGAATGATATGTGATGTAATATGACTAATATAAAAGCTACTACTGATCTTAAGTGTAAAAATAGATTGGAAGTGCTCGACTCTTGGCATGTGAATGATATGTGAATGCAATAAACTTTTTTTTAATTGTGTAAGAGTTTTTTTTTTTGTAGAAAGTGCAAATGCTAATGAAAAAGAAACTAGCAAACTACAAACAACAAAATCAAAATGCACACAAACACACAATTTTGATTTTTTGTAGTTCTAACTTTAATCAAAATGCATCAGAAAACATACAGTTTAAATATAGGTGAACTCTTAATCCAACTATATTTTTTGTAGTTCTAACTTTAACCATGGTTGTCCAAAATATTTATCTTTATTTAATTATTTATACAGAATATGGGAGGTCATAGTAAGGCAAAGGAACTAATGTCATGGTTGTGTGAGAATGAACGCGTTTTCATTGGAATACTCTATGAATACGTAAAAGCGGGAAAATTGCAATGCTCAACTTTCACTAAAGACCAATGGAGGAAAATTAATCAAGAGATGATTGAAGCAACAAAATCCGATTATGGGATAGAGAGATTAAAGGGAAAGTGGAACCGCTTGCGTATTATACATCGTCTGTTTTCGCAACTATTAGGACATACTGGCGTTACATGGGACCCAAATACCAACAAGGTTAACGCTGTAGAAGAAGTTTGGCAACACTTCTATACGGTATGTGTTTGAAAATATAATTTATGAATGTAAGTGCATATCGAACTAATATTTGTTAAATTATTATAGATCAACAAGACCGAGTTTAAGATATTTAAAAAAGATGGTTGCAAGAATTATGAACTTTTGGGAGAGATTATTGGTGGAACTACGGCTACTGGAGGTTTAAGTAATGCTTCAACTAAACTTCCTCCCAATTCAGATGATGAAAGACAATTAGAAGAGAATTTTCTGAATAAGGGTGTGCATGTTCATGTGGTAAATGATGATGAGCAAACGAGTACTCGTCCAAGTGATGACACGTCAACAAATGAACGACGGTGCAAAAAACATAAAGCCAATAATGTTGAAAAGCTTGAGTCGTGTATGGAAAAGTGGTCTTCTTCAATTGAAATGCGCAATGAAGAAGCCGAACTAAGAGTGCGATACTTAAAAGGAAAAATTGCAAAAGTTGAAGGAAAGTCGCCCAACCCAAATGATAGTCAAAGTGACGTATCGGATCCATATTCCAATTTGGTGTGTATGAATATATTAAATGGTATTGACGGTGTTTCCAATGAGGTCTACATGAAGGCAATGAAGGCTTTTAAAGATCCCGATTTTAGGATGCAATTTGTTATGATGCCGGAACGTAGAAGACTACCAATTTTAGAACTTCTAGAATAATTTTATTAGCTTGTGTGTTGTGGTATCTTTATTGTAGGTTGTGTTTTGTTTAATTTTAGTTAGGAAGTCAACTTTTCCTAGACCTTTATTAGTTACTTGATTTGATTGTTCTGCTTGTCTTGGTTGGACTGGTTGCAATGCTCTTCAATTTGCAGACTAATTAGTTTGTTATTCTTTACATTGTTTTTTTGATGTTGCATTACCTGATTATAATGTGCATTGTAGTGCTATTGTTGTACTTGTACCTCTCTGTACATGTTCAGTGTGCTCACTAATGCTTGGTTGACGAGATATGTGCTTGTGTCTAACTTGATGATGAGTTTGGACTGTACAGTGGCTTGTTTATGCATAGGTATTGATTCCTTGCTGCTACTTGCCTTTTTAGTATTCAGTTAAACTTGCTTTTGTTGAATTTGTTTACGCACTGATAATGTTTGATTGTTGTAGTTTAGGTATGGTTGATGCTTGTGCCGCATAGAGTTTTAAACACTTTCCTTTCCTTTTGCAGTTTCAGTTTCATTCTATTTAGTTTGATTCTATTTACATTTTACCACTTTGTTATTTGTCTAGAAAATCTTGTTAACGTGCATCGATGAATGCTTTCTTGATTTAATGCATATAGTAGTATGGTCAAGTTTCCTGGTTTAAACAACAACAACATGTTTTATATTTTAAGTCACAGCAGTAGTTTCATATTATAATTTACTCAGTAGCATGTCTGTATGTGCACTTTGTGAGGTTTTAGTGTGGGTGTTTGAGAGAGTTAGTGAGTGTGTTGCCTTGTCATTTGTGTAGGAGTAATAGAGGAGCAGGTGTCTCATTTTAAACAGCATGTATTGTTGCTTTACCAAGAAAGTTATAAAGTTACACAACAACTAAATTATATTTCAGGGTCATCAAGTTTAGAAATAAACACTGCAGTCCATTTATATTTCAGAGTCCTTCGGTGTCACTATCAGAGTTTAGAAATAAACACCGCAATCCAACTAAAGACATAATTCGGTAGTTGTGGTTTCTCCATGCAGTTGTTGATCACTGTTATAAGCATAGAAGTGCTTATCAATTATGGCCTCAGGAATGTCTTACATCAGTAATCATTGCAAACAAAGCACACATGGTTCTGTAAACACTTCCTCTACTCAATATATTGAGTAATTTCCAATACAATTATGATTTGAATTAGTATCAGAAAGTTCAAAATTATGCATCAGGTAGATTAAATTAATTACACTAGTAGTGTTACACATTTATTAGGTTGATATATGGGAACTGCAGTACATGTAAGATTACTATGCCCATTCTCCAATTGAGATTCTATGTATACAATGATTTAGTAAAATACATTATGAAATTATAAGAGTGTGGCGCAAATCGCAGAGTTGATACCGAGTCCAAACTGAAGTATGGACCTGATCCAATGATACGTTGACAACAAAATTTGTCAAACAAACCTGAAAGCACTTCTATTCTTTGTTGATCACTGTTATAAGCATAGAAATATTTTTAACGATAAATAGTTAATATAATAGTTAATATAAATTTTATGCAGAGTAATGTCTACTGGATCTAGTATCATTTCTTATGAATCCGATGATGACTCTAGTTCTGATGATGATTTTATATTTACGGACTACTATGATGAAGAGTTCGGTGATATGTTAATGATTAATTACTTTGTTGCTAATCAAAGGAGTATCATGAATAGAATACCTTGTAGAACATCAACACTTACAGGAAGAATGTTCTTACTTGATGTATTGAATGGAAATCCTTCTATATGTCATCAAATTTTTCGAATGCAAAAACATGTATTCTTGAATTTTTGTGATGTTCTAAAAGGGAGAGGACTTTTAAATGATGGAAGAAAAGTAAGCGTGGAAGAGGGTGTGGCAATGTTTCTAATGATAATAGGACACACAAAAAGATATAGTATTATTGCCGATCGTTTTCAGCATTCACACCAAACTATTTCAAAATGGTTCAGAAGAGTTTTACGAGCTGTTTGTTCTTTGGGCACGGAGATAATACGTCCAACGAATCGAGATGTCATACATGAACGTCTTGTAAACAAGTATCCCTACTTTAAGGTCATTTTTTTAGCACAACTTTTATATTTATCAAATAATAAACACAAATAATATTGTAGTATTATTTATTATAGGATTGTATTGGTGCAATAGATGGAACACATGTTGTTGCATGGGTGCCCGCATCGAGACAAACATCTTTTCGTGGAAGGAAAACCAATATAACACAAAATGTCATGTTCGCATGTAATTTTGATATGAAATTTGTATTTGTATACGCTGGATAGGAAGGCGCTGCTAACGATTCTCGAGTATTCATCGATGCAGTTACAAGAACCAGAAATAATTTCCCAATGCCAAGAGGAAATATATTTTATTGTATAAAATGTCATCATCAAATATTATTTTATAGTTACATAATACTTATCTTTATAATCTTTATATAATACATGGCCACTATTTTGTAGATCAATATTACCTTGTTGATGCTGGATATCCAAACATGCCTGGATTTCTGGCTCCTTATCGAGGACGTGGATATCATTTACGTGATTATAATGGACGAGGAAGACTACGTGGAAAGGAAGATTTGTTCAATTATAAGCATTCATCGTGTCGAAATATAATCGAGCGTTGTATTGGTGTTCTAAAAGCAAGATTTCCAATTTTAAAACTAATGACCAATTATCCACTTCGTAGGCAAAGACAAATTCCTATTGCCTGTTGCACATTACATAACTTTATTCTACAAGAACATGCTTTGGATGCTCTTTTCACACAATACTCATCTGAGAATATGGTATTTGAACATCCACTAGAGGCAAATCAAAATCAAGGAATCATACAATTTGATGTTGGTCAAACAACTCAAATAGGACATATTAGGGATCAAATTGCTATACAAATGTGGAATGATTACACAACAACTCATCCATAAACATAGTTAAGTATGAAATTTGTCTTTTTTTATCCTTTCTTAATAGGAACGTGCTTTGCTAATGATAATAAATTTAATGATGCAGGTAATGATGCAGGTTATGGCTTTTGGAGCGTATATCTCTTCTCTGCACAGGAGGTAAATATTTGTAAATGTCTAATTAACCCTGATTGTCCATATTTACTCAATTCCACAATTCTTTTAAATCAAAACACATAGAAGTTTGTTTAATGTGTTGCATTTGAATATACGATTATCTCTTATTATTTCGACAAATCATTTTAATTTGGAGGGCATGTCTATTAGTTGTTATCGACAAATGTTAAATCTGATTAAATTTGTAGGTTGGGTTGTACAGTGGCTTATAAAAGGAGAGTGGCTGAAGTGAATGAAGATACTGAATACTTTGAAAGATAATATGTGGTTGGTTAGTTTAGTGGTGGTCATGGTATAAAATCAGGTTCAGTTTGTACTTTTTGCTTTACAGTTTGGGCTGTCTTAAAGGGTGTATTTTGGTTAGTATATTTTCTTTTTGGGGTTGGTGTGGATGTTATTTTGGGTTTGTAGTAGTTTGTAGTAGTTATGTCTGGGTTAGAAAAAAGTAAAGACTATTTGCCTATCAGATACATCAAAACCTTTTTTCTCTCATTCTGTACTGATACAATTGGTATATCTTATCTATTTTGTTGATTTTGATTTCAGATATGATTAATTTATAGTATGGCATAAGTTAGTCTCATTTCGATATGGTTCACATACCAATAGTCATTATCATTTTATTATCTATGTCAATTTATGATTTTTCTACTTTCATGACATTTTTTGTTAGTTTCGTTAATTATCTTATCTTATTTCTATATTTAATGATCAAATTCTAACCAAATTTGAAATTGGTATTTTTGTTTTGGAATGGAATTTTTGATTTTTAGTTTAAAAATTATTTTTCAAAACTCTAGAACCAAATACATTTTCCAAAATATTAAAAACACTCAAAATGAAAAACCGAAAATGAGGTTTAAAAACTAAAAACCGAAAGCTAAAAATGAAAACAAACAGGGCCTTAGTTTTGGGATATTAGGTTACGCCTATTTTGAAGGATTTAGTGTGGGTATAAAATATTAACATCATGCCACATGTATTTCTGCATGTAAACAAACATGAAACATTATCTTGTGAAAATAGTATAAAATTTGGATATATAGAAAGCCTGTATTTGGAAACAAAATTGGGAAGTCTACATAATTGGTCGTTGGCCAACTGTAATATTTACATTTGAAAAAAACAGAGAACAGATTCACAATTTTATTTTTCCAAAATGGAGAACGAAAAAGAATTATTTGGTGTTTATGACAATAATATTAGCTAAGTTTAATGGGATATGGAAAAGAAACACGAAGGTAAGAGAGCAACTTTTAATAAGACTAGTCATAACATTTTTATGTAAGAGATAAACGTTTAAAAGGATTAAAGCCCTTTTATTTTCATTGAATTTATATATCCAAAGTACTGTAATGTAGTGCTATATTTGTATAGCATCAAAGAGTCAGACCAAAATAGCATGAGATGTAAATGTGATTACAGTATTACACACAGTCCATCATCCACCTTATTTAGTTATTTATCATGTCAGTTGGCAAAACTCCTCGAATGAATGACTTATTGATAAAGCGATTAATCTACTTTACCCGAAAAAATGCAGTATGGGTTTATGCGACAATCATCAGAACCGCAAAAGTATTAAACCCAACCCCACCCCACCTCCCCCCTCCCCACACGCACAACCCTGATTTCCACCATCGATTTCAAGATCCGCGTTTTCTTTTGTCAACTTTTCGGTCAGTGTAGCAGGTTTCTTGATAAAATTACCATATCATCAAAACGTTGTTAGGAAAAAATCAATGGTACAATGCATATGAATATTTGTGTTGTGCAAGTGTATTGCATATATTCGATACAAAATATGGTTTCGTAATTGTGATTATTGTGTTTTGCTAAAGATATAAAAGCAAACAGTTTCCTTGCCTTGTATAAATTAGAAGCATTTTCTAATATATCATCTATAAATATAAATAGTATACATGATTGTTTTTATTTTTTGCTTTATCGAAACCTACATATATTAGGTATTTATGATATTCAGTTAAATTGGCTAAAATTCGAGAAAATTAAGATAATGAATTCGATGAGATAGAAAATTGTCTGTAAGATGTAGATTTTCTTTTTCAGTGCTGTTTTTGGCTGGAAAAAATTAATACATCCAAACTGTAGACTGGGTTTGGGCCGCATGCATCCGTCTCTAACAATAGGTTATGCAATTGTTGGGGAAATCTCGGTCTTCCCCGCTTTGTGAAGTTAAGATAGGCACTTTAAGATTAAAAGTAGCAATGAAAGCACAAGAGTTTATAATTCTCCAATATAGAGATTCTTCCACTATACAAAAGAATAGTAGGATTACAATAATATGATTACAAAAGTAACTCACACTTGGTGGCTCACTCAAGCTTGAGGATAAAGACTTCTCAAGCTTTCACTCTTTTCTCTCAAAGAGGATCTCTCTAACTCTCAAGTTTTTTCTCACTCTAAGAAGTGGCTTCTTCCTTGGATTCTTAGATGGCTAGTAATAGGGCTCATTCTCCTATTTATACCACTCAACCTCCATAATGAATGGTGGAGATTACTTGCATTCGACGGTAGAGATTGATTCTCTAGAATGCTCCACACTCTCTAGGAATCTCTACACTCTTCCATTCCCTTCTTTATTCTTCCATACTCTTCCGTAAGGTTCCAGAAGGTTCCACACATCTCTACAATATTTCATAGGGTTCTACACACTTGCACAAGCTTCTAGTGAGTTCTACACTTCTCTAGCGTTCTTCGGAACATTCTAGAAAATTCTAGATTTCTCTAGAAACGTCTAGAATTTTCTAGAAACTCTCCAATTAAGGAGGGATCCCAACAAATCTCCCCCTCCCGACTTAATTGAGGGGTAGTAGTACGCCGGTACCTTGACAGCAGTCTTCCAACTTCTTTGTTGGTACTACCTTGGTCATTATGTCAGACCAGTTCTCATCTGTATGAACCTTGTCAAGATGTATTTGCTTTTCCTCGAGGACTCCTCGGATCCAGTGATATCTTGTGTCAATATGCTTTGTGCGGGAATGAAATGTTGAATTCTTTGCCAAGTAAATTGCACTTTGATTGTCACACTTCAAGACATACTTTTCTAGATCCACTCCCAATTCATGCAACAAGTTCTTCACCCACAACATCTCCTTGCAAGCTTCAGTAGCTGCGATATACTCTGCCTCTGTAGTGGATAATGCAATACACTTTTGCAGCTTTGATTGCCATGAAATAGCTCCCCCTGCAAAATTGGTTAGGTATCCTGATGTTGATTTCCTTGAATCAATGCCACCAGCCAAGTCTGCATCTGTATATCCTTCTAACACAGGTTTTCATTTTCCAAAGCATAAACATCTTTTGGAAGTTCCACGTAGATATCGGAGGATCCATTTGACTGCAACCCAATGCTCATTCCCTGGGTTAGCCAAGAAGCGACTGACAACACCAACTGCATAAGCGATATCTGGTCTTGTGCATATCATTGCGTACATGAGACTGCCTACTACAGATGAGTATGGTTTCTTCTTCATTTCCTCCTTGTCTTTTTCACTTGTCGGACTTTGCTTCGAACTTAGCTTGAAGTGCCCAGCTAATGGAGTGTTAACCGGCTTTGATTTGTGCATGTTGAACCTTTCCAAGACTTTCTCGATATATCTATCTTGGGATAGACATAACAGTCTTTTTGATCTATCACGAGTTATTCTCGTCCCAAGAATCCGTTTAGCCGGCCCCAAATCTTTCATGGCAAAGCTCTTGCTTAGATCTTTCTTTAAAGCAGCTATCTTTATGCGGTCTTGTCCAATGATTAGCATATCATCAACATAGAGCAGAAGTATGAGAAAGTCACCACTTACATACCTCTTTATGAAGACACAATGATCGCTTTCCGTCTTTTTGAAATCATTTTCTGCCATGAATGCGTCGAACTTCTTGTACCATTGCCTTGGTGCTTGCTTAAGTCCATATAGACTCTTTGTGAGGCGACACACTAGATCTTCTTTGTCTGAAACTTTGAATCCCTCAGGCTGTTCCATGTGGATCTCTTCCTTTAGGTCACCATGTAGAAACGCCGTCTTGACATCGAGTTGTTCAATCTCCAAATCTTGCATGGCTGCCAGGCTAAGCACAACTCGGATTGATGACATCTTTACCACGGGAGAGAATATCTCTTCAAAGTCAGTACCTCTTTCTTGTCCAAATCCTTTGACGACTAATCGAGCTTTATAGCGAGGCTTTAAACAGTTCTCTTTGATCTTGATTCTATACACCCACTTATTCTTCAAAGCTCTTCTCCCTTTTGGTAGCTCCACTAGTTCATATGTGTTATTCTCATGCAAGGATTGCATTTCTTCTTGCATGGCTATTCTCCACTCTTCTTTATGACAATCACTCATTGCTTCTTTATAGCTTTGAGGCTCCCCCTCATCAGTGAGCGTAACGTACTCCTCTGTGTTGTATCGGGTGGATGGTCTTCTGTCCCTTGAGGATCGTCTTGGCTCTGGTGCGATTGGAGTGCTAGATTATGGTTCTTCCTGAACTGGTTCATCATGAATTTCATGATCTTCAGCTTCACTGCTTTTTTGTGTGTTATTATCTTCATGTCGAACCAGAGTAGGTTCAATGTTCTTACTGCTTCTGAATCTTGGCCTCTCTGAATTGTTGATATCTTCAATTGTTTGGTCTTCGAAGAATACAACGTCTCTACTGCGAATAACCCTGTTGTTAATTGGGTCCCACAACCGGTACCAAAATTCATCCTTAGGTGAACGAAGATAAATACACTCCTTTGTCTTTGCATCAAGTTTAGCTCTCTCATCTTTGGGGATGTGAACAGATGCCATGCACCCGAACACCTTGAGATGATTATATGAAGCCCTTTTGCCCGTCCAAACTTCCTCAGGAATGGCCCCATCCAAAGGAACTGATGGTGTGAGGTTGACAATGTCGGCCATAGCCATTATAGCTTCTCCCCAGAATGATTTGGGTAACTTAGCATGAGAGAGCACACAACGAACTCTTTCTTCAATGGTTCGGTTCATTCTCTCAGCTAGCCCATTCAATTGTGGTGTCTTGGGTGGAGTCTTCTCTAGCCTAATGCCATATTTCTTGCAATAGTCCTCAAAAGGACCTCTATACTCACCTCCGTTATCTGATCGTACACTTGATCTTCCGTCCAGTCTCACACTCCACCAGAGCATGGAATTCTTTGAAGGCATCAAGCACTTGATCCTTTGATTTTAACAGGTGCAACCATACTTTCCTTGAATGATCATCAATGAAGGTGACAAAATATAGAGCACCACCAATGGATTTCTCAGACATCGAACATACGTAAGTGTGCACGAGGTCTAGAATGTTCTTTCTTCTTGTGGGCGGAGAAGATCTTTGGAAAACAACCCTATGTTGTTTTCCAGCTAAACAATGAGCACAAGTATGAAGTGGTTTACCTTTCACGTCAGGGAGGAGTTGTTTCTGAGCGAGTATGTGAAGACCTTTCCCACTAATGTGCCCAAGTCGTTTATGCCATGTGTCCATATCATCAATAGAGATGTTTACTTCTCCTTTGCATAGCTTAGCTTGCATTACATACAATGATCCTACCTTCTTTCCTCGAGCTATTGTCAAACTTCCTTTGGTGAGCTTCCACTTCCCTTCACCAAAATAATTCATTAGACCGTCGTCATCTAGCTTTCCAGCGGAGATAAGACTGAGGCGTATGGTCGGGACATGCCTCACATCTTTCAAAACAAGCTTGCACCCGGTGCTTGTCGTCAGAGTGATGTCTCATATTCCAACAATTTTGCTTCTATCTTGATTTCCCATTTGCACCATGCCAAAGTCACCTCTTTGGTAGGATGAGAAGAAGTTTTCATGTGGAGTAACATGGAAGGAAGCACCAGAATCAACAATCCAAGAACTCTCATCACAAGCAATGTTTAGAATGCTACTTTCACAACGAGATATAGCAGATCTTCCTTTAATACTATGGCAGTAGTACTCTTTTCTTCTTGCTTCTTCGTTAGGCTTATTTGGTCAGGCTTAACATTACTGGCCATTTGGTCTCTTTTGAAGCTTCGACATTCCATTTTCTTGCGACCCATCCTTCCACAGTAATAGCATGCAATCTTCGAGCGTGACTTATATCTACCTCGAGATTGATGGGGATTTCGGCTCTTACTACGTCCACGGGTTTCATTCCTACCCTGATTCTCAACAACATTAGCTTCGGGATGGATAAACTCATCTCGTTCCATTCTCCTTGCTTCTTCACCAAGAAGGCTGTCACTGACGGTATCCATAGTTAACTTTCCTTCTGGAGCTGAGTTACTTAGCGTGACAACAAGTGTGTCCCAACTTTTCGGTAAGGAACTAAGGAGTAGAAGGGCTTGTAGCTCATCATCAATCTTCATATCAATTTTTGTTAGTTGATTTACGAGCCCCTTGAAGTTATTCAAGTGCTCAATCATACTATGACCATCCTTATACTCCAATTTCACCAACTGTCGAACTAAATTGGCCTTGTTGCGAGGCGTTTTCTTCTGAATCATGGACTCAAGCTTTGTCCATAATTCATAGGCATTGGTATAAGTAGAAACATGCTCGAAGAGAGTTTTGTCGATGTTCTTACGGATCATAGCAACAGCCTTATGGTTCAGCAGTTCCCACTGAGCATCACTCTTTCCTTCCACCTTATTTTTGCAGATGATGGGCTCATGCAAATCCTTACAATACAAGTGGTCCTCCATCATTGGCTTCCAATAGGAGTAGTTGTTAGCTGTGAGCTTGAACATGTCCCCATCACGAGCGACAATATCCTCCATCTTGAATTTACACGAGCTTGATTATGGCTACGGATGAACCTGGCTCCGATACCACTGTTGGGGAAATCTCGGTCTTCCCCGCTTCGTGAAGTTAAGATAGGCACTTTAAGATTAAAAGTAGCAATTGAAGCACAAGAGTTTATAATTCTCCAATATGGAGATTCTTCCACTATACAAAAGAATAGTAGGATTACAATAATATGATTACAAAAGTAACTCACACTTGGTGCCTCACTCAAGCTTGAGGATAAAGACTTCTCAAGCTATCACTCTTCTCTCTCAAAGAGGATCTCTCTAACTCTTAGGTTTTTTCTCACTCTAAGAAGTGGCTTCTTCCTTGGATTCTTGGATGACTAGTAATAGGGCTCCTTCTCCTATTTATACTACTCAACCTCCATAATGAATGGTGGAGGTTACTTGCATCCGACGGTAGAGATTGATTCTCTATAATGCTCCACACTCTCTAAGAATCTCTACACTCTTCAATTCCCTTCTTTCTTCTTCCATACTCTTCCGTAAGGTTCCAGAAGGTTCCACACATCTCTAGAATATTCCAAAGGGTTCCACACACTTCCACAAGCTTCTAGTGAGTTCTACACTTCTCTAGAGTTCTCTGAAACATTCAAAAAAATTCTAGATTTCTCTAGAAACGTCTAGAATTTTCTAGAAACTCTCCAATTAAGGAGGGATCCCAACAAATTAACTCGAACACTCCTTTTTGTTGTAGTAAAGCGCCATTAAAGCAATGCTGCTTTCATATTTAAAAATATGATAATTTTCATTTTCAATCATTGGTTGTAAAATGTTGGATATATTATTATTTATGCATTGCATAGTATTTGTACTCGTTAATTATTCATTTAAAACCTAAACCCTGTCCAAAAAGTATTAGGATAACACTGCAGTTTTGGGTCGTAGAAACAAACATATCAACTAATATAAACGTATGCTAATTTTTCAATTACAGAATATCATATATAGAAAATCGTATGAAAACTCTGAGAGGTAAATATGTGAGGAAGATGCAAATATGGATGTTAGCAGCAATAAATCTGCAAAATACTATAGGTGGTAAAAGGGGAAGTAATTTTGTTTACAGCAGTGTTAACCAAAACACCACAATAATTTATCACATATGACCCAAAGTAATTATTCTTTTTATTTACATTTAGCGAAAACCTCTATTAGTTGATTGATACCAATCAACTAAATAGAAAACCACAATAATTTATTACATGTAACCAGGGCCGGCTCTAGCATCCGGATTGCCCTAGGCAAACGAGAATGCAGGTGGAAAAAATTTGAGTTGCCCTATACAACTGAAAAGCTATGTGAATTTTTGCATACAAAACTGAAAATTAAAAAGTGCATACTAACCAGCTAGCAGCTGAGAAATAGCCAAATAAGAAAACCTGAGGAATCGAAAGAATTAGTGGCAACTAATGTAATCCCATTGCCAACCAAATAATGGTTATTAGTTTGAATTCTAAAACCAATAAAAGAGAAGGGTCCTCTATGTCGTTAAGTATGTGCACAAGAAAGAATGAAACAATCAAAGAATATAACAATTAGTAGCATGCATGCACTGCAAAACATGTATGAATGTAGCATTTGCACTGGCAGTACGTGGGCAAATATGACAATGCAGTTTCAAACGAAGAGAAGGATGTGAGAGACGCCTTGTTGATAAAATAGTGGTTAAAAAGGAATTCAAACCTGCAGCCTTTGTAATGAGAGTTCTGCAAACAACCACCGCACCAGCAAGCATTTCAAGAATATTAAATAAAGCAATATTTTAAAACACTAAATTATGTTAACTATCCACCACCTCCACCCGTTTCCCCCAATCGGGGGGTTGCCCTAGGCGGTCGTCTAGCTAGCTTGCCCTTGAAACCGGGCCTGCATGTAACGCAAAGTAACCAGTGTTGAAAGAAGCGTGAACAGATTATCACACATAGTATCGGTCATAGGATTAAAATTATGGCAGTGGCAAGCTCCCACATTGAAGCAGTCACCAAGTCAATTATAGTGTTAAATCATCAATATAGACTTCTTTAATTTTTCGAAACTGATTACACTTTCTATGCTCTTACCTTGTGTGTTTCTCTGTTAGAATTAGTAAGAGAGATTAAAAATAAAACTCAAAAGAACTACATTTTATTAAAACGAGCTACTCAATAATAAGAAGTAAAAAGCTTTAAATAGCCTAAAAGGAAATACCCACTAACCTACTAATAAGGATCTTGACCACTATTTTCACATATTATTAGGGATACATGTTTGACTAATTCAAACATAAATACAACTTCTAACACCCTCCCTTAAACTGAAATGTGTCAAACATTCAGTTTACAACTCAATGAACTATAGTTCTCAATTTCTTCATCGTCTTGCATAGACGAACTCGGTCACAACTTTCATCTCTACCTGGTTGGACATGCTCAACTGTTTCACGTTGATTGATACTTTAATCATCAACAATACTCTTGATTTCCTAAATAGGGATCCACTGACCTCTCCATTTGGGTCGTTCCCTTGTATATGTCATCCCCCAACAAGTGAGAACCGCGGCTCTTCTTACTTACTTGTTGGATGACACAAAACCAAATCTTCCTCACTCAGCCTACTTCACATGTAGGTATGTCTATATTCTCTTAGACATATTATCAAACAGTTCTCGAGCGCTCTCCATAAATGTCCAACCTCATAACCCTTCGTCATATTTATCTTCATATCCACATTACTTTCACACAAGCAAGCTAACTTTTGCATCCTTCTTCACTCAATACATCTCTGCTGAACATCTTTAGTCAGCCAATACCACCACAGTCCAACTATATCAAACCTCTTCACATCACCTCATTCTTACTCTCATTTCGTTGCACTCAATCACTTTTCACAACAAGGAACCACTGCAGCAACTTTATATTCATCCACTAATAGCTTCAGCCAAAAAAAATACGAGCATCTCACCATTCACTGTTCCACATCACTAGCCATCAGCACTGCTCATTAATTCTCTAATGCTAACAGAGCATCTGCATATCTTCGGCTTCAATTATTAAGCTTATCATTCACAAAATCTAATGGTCCTGAAACCAACATCCCTTGAACAAACAAGTGCTTCAGTCTCTAATCACTTTAATTCACTCAAGCTTCAACTCGCCTTCTCCATAATAGCATGTAAAAAAAAAAAAATTCCAGCAAAACATGTCTCGCTTTTGCCATTCCCAAGCTTCCATGCTACAAACTCAATACCATCAGCCCAACACAGCTTTTGACCACCTCTAGTAACCACTTCATCTCCGCATCACTTCACAAAGCTGCTCACTGCCACTTACTGACACACCAGCAACCATCTTCTCCAACCAACTGACCGCTTTCCAAACGGAAGCACCAACAAACCAACATCGATCAAATTAAACCACACTTCTATCAACAGCCATTCACTTCCTAATTCCAAACTTCCAAACTCTCCACTACCTGATTCAACTTCCCCTCAAACAACATATCACCCAAAACATACTTCACCGCTGCAACTACTGCCTCACCGAACCCAAACCATTGCCATCAGAAATCTAAAAACAAACCAAACTTTACAAGTACTATTACCCTAATAAGTCACACACCCAAATTCCTCCACTTCGATTACAAATCCAAACAGCCATCAACAATCACCTCTGCCTGAATCTCCTGTTGCAAATACAAACATCACCTCTATTACCCACAATTCCATCAAACTGCTCTACCATCACTCTCTGTTTATAACCCATCTTCACCACTGCTTGAAATCCAGTTGCTCCTCCTTCAACTTGCACCAACCACCACCATCAAACTGCTACACTATTCCATACATCACCTTTCTACTTCTCCGCCTCTGCCTCTTCCCTCTATACATTGCCCAAACTGCCACCATCACAATATTACTTCCTCACCTACACTACACTACCTTCCTCCCTTGCCACCACTTAATCATCACAAACTTCTACCTCATTAACCTGAATTCATCAACCATCCACAACAAGAACAACAACACAAACTTCCACTCAATACACTGCCATCATCCAACTCCTCCACTACACATCCACCTTCAGCACTTCAACCACCGTCACATTAACCACTATCTCACTGCAAACACTCCAAATAACTTCAACATCTCAACTGCTACATCACGAACCACTCTCAAACTACCATCATCAACTGTACATAAACATTACCTGCCACCAACAGCAGTGCCAAGAAAATCGCCAGTCCAAAATCTCATCAAATAAGTGCACAGTCTCAAACTTCACCACTGCCTCATTCTGTTCACTGCTGCTACCAACAACCAACCAAAACCACTCCCCTTGCATAAATTCATCTCCTACACCAAACAACCCAATATGCAACATCAAGTACATTACCATCCTCCTCCATAATCAATTCATGACTTTATCGCTTACATCAACCTTTAAACTGCCACTATCTTCAACAAACACCCTCCATTGTCATCACATCACTACCTTCCTTTACAAACAACCTCACTTCTCCATCACCTCAAAACAACTGCCAGCCTCACACCCTTTGACAACTCAAAATAGCAATCAATCACCAATTGCCTTCCAGTCCATCTCCTTCCTTATCTAACTGCTCCTTCTCCAACCAATCAGCAACATCACCCAAAAACCCAAACACCTCAAAATCACGACTACGACATCGCCTCCGGTCCAAGACCACCTAATCGAACCAAAACACAAAGCCAAACCACTTCTCCTCTCTACAATTCACAGCCGCAGCCACCTAAATGTTGGGGAAATCTCGGTCTTCCCCGCTTCGTGAAGTTAAGATAGGTACTTTAAGATTAAAAGTAGCAATGAAAGCACAAGAGTTTATAATTCTCCAATATGGAGATTCTTCCACTGTACAAAAGAATAGTAGGATTACAATAATATGATTACAAAAGTAACTCACACTTGGTGCCTCACACAAGCTTGAGAATAAAGACTTCTCAAGCTATCACTCTTCTCTCTCAAAGAGGATCTCTCTAACTCTTAGGTTTTTTCTCACTCTAAGAAGTGGCTTCTTCCTTGGATTCTTGGATGGCTAGTAATAGGGCTCCTTTTCCTATTTATACTACTCAACCTCCATAATGAATGATGGAGATTACTTGCATCCGACGGTAGAGATTGATTCTCTAGAATGCTCCACACTCTCTAGGAATCTCTACACTCTTCCATTCCCTTCTTTATTCTTCCATACTCTTCCGTAAGGTTCCAGAAGGTTCCACACATCTCTAGAATATTCCAGAGAGTTTCACACTCTCCCACAAGCTTCTAGAGAGTTCTACGCTTCTCTAGAGTTCTCCGAAACATTCTAGAAAATTCTAGATTTCTCTAGAAACGTTTAGAATTTTCTAGAAACTCTCCAATTAAGGAGGAATCCCAAAAAATCTCCCCCTCCCGACTTAATTGGGGGTAGTAGTACGCTGGCACCTTAACAGCAGTCTTCAAACTTCTTTGTTGGTACTACCTTGGTCATCATGTAAGACCAGTTCTCATCTGTGTGAACCTTGTCATGATGTATTTGCTTTTCCTCGAGGACTCCTCGGATTTAGTGATATCTTGTATCAATATGCTTTGTGCGGGAATGAAATGTTGAATTCTTTGCCAAGTAAATTGCACTTTGATTGCCACACTTAAAGACATATTTTTCTTGATCCACTCTCAATTCATGGAACAAGTTCTTCACCCACAACATCTCCTCGCAAGCTTCAGTAGCTGCGATATACTCTGCCTCTGTAGTGGATAATGCAATACACTTTTGCAGCTTTGATTGCCATGAAATAGCTCCCCCTGCAAAAGTGGTTAGGTATCCTGATGTTGATTTCCTTGAATCAATGTCACCAGCCAAGTCTGCATCTGTATATCCTTCTAACACAGGTTTTCCTTTTCTAAAGCATAAACATCTTTTGAAAGTTCCACGTAGATATCGGAGGATCCATTTGACTGCAACCCAATGCTCATTCCCTGGGTTAGCCAAGAAGCGACTGACAACACCAACTGCATTGGATGCTCTTTTCACACAATACTCATCTGAGAATATGGTATTTGAACATCCACTAGAGGCAAATCAAAATCAAGGAATCATACAATTTGATGTTGGTCAAACAACTCAAATAGGACATATTAGGGATCAAATTGCTATACAAATGTGGAATGATTACACAACAACTCATCCATAAACATAGTTAAGTATGAAATTTGTCTTTTTTTATCCTTTCTTAATAGGAACGTGCTTTGCTAATGATAATAAATTTAATGATGCAGGTAATGATGCAGGTTATGGCTTTTGGAGCGTATATCTCTTCTCTGCACAGGAGGTAAATATTTGTAAATGTCTAATTAACCCTGATTGTCCATATTTACTCAATTCCACAATTCTTTTAAATCAAAACACATAGAAGTTTGTTTAATGTGTTGCATTTGAATATACGATTATCTCTTATTATTTCGACAAATCATTTTAATTTGGAGGGCATGTCTATTAGTTGTTATCGACAAATGTTAAATCTGATTAAATTTGTAGGTTGGGTTGTACAGTGGCTTATAAAAGGAGAGTGGCTGAAGTGAATGAAGATACTGAATACTTTGAAAGATAATATGTGGTTGGTTAGTTTAGTGGTGGTCATGGTATAAAATCAGGTTCAGTTTGTACTTTTTGCTTTACAGTTTGGGCTGTCTTAAAGGGTGTATTTTGGTTAGTATATTTTCTTTTTGGGGTTGGTGTGGATGTTATTTTGGGTTTGTAGTAGTTTGTAGTAGTTATGTCTGGGTTAGAAAAAAGTAAAGACTATTTGCCTATCAGATACATCAAAACCTTTTTTCTCTCATTCTGTACTGATACAATTGGTATATCTTATCTATTTTGTTGATTTTGATTTCAGATATGATTAATTTATAGTATGACATAAGTTAGTCTCATTTCGATATGGTTCACATACCAATAGTCATTATCATTTCATTATCTATGTCAATTTATGATTTTTCTACTTTCATGACATTTTTTGTTAGTTTCGTTAATTATCTTATCTTATTTCTATATTTAATGATCAAATTCTAACCAAATTTGAAATTGGTATTTTTGTTTTGGAATGGAATTTTTGATTTTTAGTTTAAAAATTATTTTTCAAAACTCTAGAACCAAATACATTTTCCAAAATATTAAAAACACTCAAAATGAAAAACCGAAAATGAGGTTTAAAAACTAAAAACCGAAAGCTAAAAATGAAAACAAACAGGGCCTTAGTTTTGGGATATTAGGTTACGCCTATTTTGAAGGATTTAGTGTGGGTATAAAATATTAACATCATGCCACATGTATTTCTGCATGTAAACAAACATGAAACATTATCTTGTGAAAATAGTATAAAATTTGGATATATAGAAAGCCTGTATTTGGAAACAAAATTGGGAAGTCTACATAATTGGTCGTTGGCCAACTGTAATATTTACATTTGAAAAAAACAGAGAACAGATTCACAATTTTATTTTTCCAAAATGGAGAACGAAAAAGAATTATTTGGTGTTTATGACAATAATATTAGCTAAGTTTAATGGGATATGGAAAAGAAACACGAAGGTAAGAGAGCAACTTTTAATAAGACTAGTCATAACATTTTTATGTAAGAGATAAACGTTTAAAAGGATTAAAGCCCTTTTATTTTCATTGAATTTATATATCCAAAGTACTGTAATGTAGTGCTATATTTGTATAGCATCAAAGAGTCAGACCAAAATAGCATGAGATGTAAATGTGATTACAGTATTACACACAGTCCATCATCCACCTTATTTAGTTATTTATCATGTCAGTTGGCAAAACTCCTCGAATGAATGACTTATTGATAAAGCGATTAATCTACTTTACCCGAAACACACAGTCCATCATCCACCTTATTTAGTTATTTATCATGTCAGTTGGCAAAACTCCTCGAATGAATGACTTATTGATAAAGCGATTAATCTACTTTACCCGAAAAAATGCAGTATGGGTTTATGCGACAATCATCAGAACCGCAAAAGTATTAAACCCAACCCCACCCCACCTCCCCCCTCCCCACACGCACAACCCTGATTTCCACCATCGATTTCAAGATCCGCGTTTTCTTTTGTCAACTTTTCGGTCAGTGTAGCAGGTTTCTTGATAAAATTACCACATCATCAAAACGTTGTTAGGAAAAAATCAATGGTACAATGCATATGAATATTTGTGTTGTGCAAGTGTATTGCATATATTCGATACAAAATATGGTTTCGTAATTGTGATTATTGTGTTTTGCTAAAGATATAAAAGCAAACAGTTTCCTTGCCTTGTATAAATTAGAAGCATTTTCTAATATATCATCTATAAATATAAATAGTATACATGATTGTTTTTATTTTTTGCTTTATCGAAACCTACATATATTAAGTATTTATGATATTCAGTTAAATTGGCTAAAATTCGAGAAAATTAAGATAATGAATTCGATGAGATAGAAAATTGTCTGTAAGATGTAGATTTTCTTTTTCAGTGCTGTTTTTGGCTGGAAAAAATTAATACATCCAAACTGTAGACTGGGTTTGGGCCGCATGCATCCGTCTCTAACAATAGGTTATGCAATTGTTGGGGAAATCTCGGTCTTCCCCGCTTTGTGAAGTTAAGATAGGCACTTTAAGATTAAAAGTAGCAATGAAAGCACAAGAGTTTATAATTCTCCAATATAGAGATTCTTCCACTATACAAAAGAATAGTAGGATTACAATAATATGATTACAAAAGTAACTCACACTTGGTGGCTCACTCAAGCTTGAGGATAAAGACTTCTCAAGCTTTCACTCTTTTCTCTCAAAGAGGATCTCTCTAACTCTCAAGTTTTTTCTCACTCTAAGAAGTGGCTTCTTCCTTGGATTCTTAGATGGCTAGTAATAGGGCTCATTCTCCTATTTATACCACTCAACCTCCATAATGAATGGTGGAGATTACTTGCATTCGACGGTAGAGATTGATTCTCTAGAATGCTCCACACTCTCTAGGAATCTCTACACTCTTCCATTCCCTTCTTTATTCTTCCATACTCTTCCGTAAGGTTCCAGAAGGTTCCACACATCTCTACAATATTTCATAGGGTTCTACACACTTGCACAAGCTTCTAGTGAGTTCTACACTTCTCTAGCGTTCTTCGGAACATTCTAGAAAATTCTAGATTTCTCTAGAAACGTCTAGAATTTTCTAGAAACTCTCCAATTAAGGAGGGATCCCAACAAATCTCCCCCTCCCGACTTAATTGAGGGGTAGTAGTACGCCGGCACCTTGACAGCAGTCATCAAACTTCTTTGTTGGTACTACCTTGGTCATTATGTCAGACCAGTTCTCATCTGTATGAACCTTGTCAAGATGTATTTGCTTTTCCTCGAGGACTCCTCGGATCCAGTGATATCTTGTATCAATATGCTTTGTGCGGGAATGAAATGTTGAATTCTTTGCCAAGTAAATTGCACTTTGATTGTCACACTTCAAGACATACTTTTCTAGATCCACTCCCAATTCATGCAACAAGTTCTTCACCCACAACATCTCCTTGCAAGCTTCAGTAGCTGCGATATACTCTGCCTCTGTAGTGGATAATGCAATACACTTTTGCAGCTTTGATTGCCATGAAATAGCTCCCCCTGCAAAATTGGTTAGGTATCCTGATGTTGATTTCCTTGAATCAATGCCACCAGCCAAGTCTGCATCTGTATATCCTTCTAACACAGGTTTTCATTTTCCAAAGCATAAACATCTTTTGGAAGTTCCACGTAGATATCGGAGGATCCATTTGACTGCAACCCAATGCTCATTCCCTGGGTTAGCCAAGAAGCGACTGACAACACCAGCTGCATAAGCGATATCTGGTCTTGTGCATATCATTGCGTACATGAGACTGCCTACTACAGATGAGTATGGTTTCTTCTTCATTTCCTCCTTGTCTTTTTCACTTGTCGGACTTTGCTTCGAACTTAGCTTGAAGTGCCCAGCTAATGGAGTGTTAACCGGCTTTCATTGTGCATGTTGAACCTTTCCAAGACTTTCTCGATATATCTCTCTTGGGATAGACATAACAGTCTTTTTGATCTATCATGAGTTATTCTCGTCCCAAGAATCCGTTTAGCCGGCCCCAAATCTTTCATGGCAAAGCTCTTGCTTAGATCTTTCTTTAAAGCAGCTATCTTTATGCGGTCTTGTCCAATGATTAGCATATCATCAACATAGAGCAGAAGTATGAGAAAGTCACCACTTACATACCTCTTTATGAAGACACAATGATCGCTTTCCGTCTTTTTGAAATCATGTTCTTCCATGAATGCGTCGAACTTCTTGTACCATTGCCTTGGTGCTTGCTTAAGTCCATATAGACTCTTTGTGAGGCGACACACTAGATCTTCTTTGTCTGGAACTTTTAATCCCTCAGGCTGTTCCATGTAGATATCTTCCTCTAGGTCACCATGTAGAAACGCCGTCTTGACATCGAGCTGTTCAATCTCCAAATCTTGCACGACTGCTAGGCTAAGCACAACTCGGATTGATGACATCTTTACCACGGGAGAGAATATCTCTTCAAAGTCAGTACCTTTTTCTTGCCCAAATCCTTTGACGACTAATCGAGCTTTGTAGCGAGGCTTTGAACAGTTCTTTTCGGTCTTGATTCTATACACCCACTTATTCTTCAAAGCTCTTCTCCCTTTTGGTAGCTCCACTAGTTCATATGTGTTATTATCATGCAAGGATTGCATTTCTTCTTGCATGGCTATTCTCCACTCTTCTTTATGACAATCACTCATTGCTTCTTTATAGCTTTGAGGCTCCCCCTCATCAGTGAGCGTAACGTACTCCTCTGTGTTGTATCGGGTGGATGGTCTTCTGTCCCTTGAGGATCGTCTTGGCTCTGGTGCGATTGGAGTGCTAGATTGAGGTTCTTCCTGAACTGGTTCATCGTGAATTTCATGATCTTCAGTTTCACTGCTTTCTTGTGCGTTGTTATCTTCATGTCGAACCAGAGTAGGTTCAATGTTCTTACTGCTTCTTAATCTTGGCCTCTCTGAATTCTTGATATCTTCAATTGTTTGGTCTTCGAAGAATACAACGTCTCTACTGCAAATAACCCTCTTGTTAACTGGGTCCCACAACCGGTACCCAAATTCATCCTTAGGTGAACGAAGATAAATACACTCCTTTGTCTTTGCATCAAGCTTAGCTCTCTCATCTTTGGGATGTGAACAAATGCCCTGCACCCGAACACCTTGAGATGATTATATGAAGCCCTCTTGCCCGTCCAAACTTCCTCAGGAATGGCCCCATCCAAAGGAACTGATGGTGTGAGGTTGACAATGTTGGCCACAGCCATTATAGCTTCTCCCCAGAATGATTTGGGTAACTTAGCATGAGAGAGCACACAACGAACTCTTTCTTCAATGGTTCGGTTCATTCTCTCAGCTAGCCCATTCAATTGTGGTGTCTTGGGTGGAGTCTTCTCTAGCCTAATGCCATATTTCTTGCAATAGTCTTCAAAAGGACCTCCATACTCACCTCTGTTATCTGATCGTACACACTTGATCTTCCGTCCAGTCTCACGCTCCACCAGAGCATGGAATTCTTTGAAGGCATTAAGCACTTGATCCTTTGATTTTAACAGGTGCAACCATACTTTCCTTGAATGATCATCAATGAAGGTGACAAAATATAGAGCACCACCAATGGATCTCTTAGACATAGAACATACGTCAGTGTGCACGAGGTCTAGAATGTTCTTTCTTCTTGTGGGCGGAGAAGATCTTTGGAAAGCAATCCTATGTTGTTTTCCAGCTAAACAATGAGCACAAGGATGAAGTGGTTTACCTTTCACGTCAGGGAGGAGTTGTTTCTGAGCGAGTATATGAAGACCTTTCTCACTAATGTCCCCAAGTCGTTTATGCCATGTGTCTATATCATCAGTAGAGATGTTTACTTCTCCTATGCATAGCCTAGCTTGCATTACATACAATGATCCTACCTTATTTCCTCGAGCTATTGTCAAACTTCCTTTGGTGAGCTTCCACTTCCCTTCACCAAAGTAATTCATTAGACCGTCGTCATCTAGCTTTCCAGCGGAGATAAGACTGAGGCGCATGGTCGGGACATGCCTCACATCTTTCAAAACAAGCTTCCACCCGGTGCTTGTCGTCAGAGTTATGTCTCCTATTCCAACAATCTTGCTTCTATCTTGATTTCCCATTTGCACCGTGCCAAAGTCACCTCTTTGATAGGATGAGAAGAAGTTTTCATGTGGAGTAACATGGAAGGAAGCACCAGAATCAACAATCCAAGAACTCTCATCACAAGCAATGTTTAGAATGTTACTTTCACCAACGAGATATAGCAGATCTTCCTTTAATACTATGTCAGTAGTACTCTTTTCTTCTTGCTTCTTCGTTAGGCTTATTTGGTCAGACTTAACATTACCGGCCTTTTGGTCTATTTTGAAGCTTCGACATTCCATTTTCTTGTGACCCATCCTTCCACAGTAATAGCATGCAATCTTCGAGCGTGACTTGGATCTACCTCGAGATTGATGGAGATTTTGGCTCTTACTACGTCCACGGGTTTCATTCCTACCCTGATTCTCAACAACATTAGCTTCGGGATGGATAGACTCATCTCGTTCCATTCTCCTTGCTTCTTCACCAAGAAGGCTGTCACTGACGGTATCCACAGTTAACTTTCCTTCCGGAGCTGAGTTACTTAGCGTGACAACAAGTGTGTCCCAACTTTCCGGTAAGGAACTAAGGAGTAGAAGGGCTTGTAGCTCATCATCAATCTTCATATCAATTTTTGTTAGTTGATTTACGAGCCCCTTGAAGTTATTCAAGTGCTCAATCATACTATGACCATCCTTATACTTCAATTTCACCAGTCGTCAAACTAAATTGGCCTTGTTGCGAGGCGTTTTCTTCTGAATCATGGACTCAAGCTTTGTCCATAATTCATAGGCATTGGTATAAGTAGAAACATGCTCGAAGAGAGTTTTGTCGATGTACTTACGGATCATAGCAACAGCCTTACGGTTCAACAGTTCCCATTGAGCATCACTCTTTCCTTCCACCTAATTTTTGTAGATGATGGGCTCATGCAAATACTTACAATACAGTGGTCCTCCATCATTGGCTTCCAATAGGAGTAGTTGTTAGCTGTGAGCTTGAACATGTGTCCATCATGAGCGACAATATCCTCCGTCTTGAACTTACACGAGCTTGATTACGGCTACGGATGAACCTGGCTTTGATACCACTGTTGGGGAAATCTCGGTCTTACCCGCTTCGTGAAGTTAAGATAGGCACTTTAAGATTAAAAGTAGTAATGAAAGCACAAGAGTTTATAATTCTCCAATATGGAGATTCTTACACTATACAAAAGAATGGTAGGATTACAATAATATGATTACAAAAGTAACTCACACTTGGTGCCTCACTCAAGCTTGAGGATAAAGACTTCTCAAGCTATCACTCTTCTCTCTCAAAGAGGATCTCTCTAACTCTTAGGTTTTTTCTCACTCTAAGAAGTGGCTTCTTCCTTGGATTCTTGGATGGCTAGTAATAGGGCTCCTTCTCCTATTTATACTACTCAACCTTCATAATGAATGGTGGAGATTACTTGCATCCGACGGTAGAGATTGATTCTCTAGAATGCTCCACACTATTTAGGAATCTCTACACTCTTCCATTCCCTTCTTTATTCTTCCATACTCTTCCGTAAGGTTCCAGAAGGTTCCACACATCTGTTGAATATTCCAGAGAGTTTCACACTCTTCCACAAGCTTTTAGAGAGTTCTACACTTCTTTAGAGTTCTCCAGAACATTCTAGAAAATTCTAGATATCCCTAGAAACGTCTAGAATTTTCTAGAAACTCTCCAATTAAGGAGGGATCCCAACACTAAACGACCTCCAACCAGATCGACTTTGGCCACTTCAACGCTGCAATACTCCACCGCGATGCTCCTCAATCCTCGATCCACACCATGTCGTTGTTGCATGATTTGGAGATGCAGCCGCTTGAACGTTGCCGTCAGTATGAGATCAGACGTTCAATCTATCGCTGTGTTTGTCTAGATTGAAAGCCGTTACCCCTCGTCTGCTCGGCTTAGTTTGATTGCTGCTGGTGACAACGGAAGAGCTGCGACTATGATGACGGTGATGTAAATCTTTGGTTTGCTGCTATTGGCCGATATCTGTGTTGTTAATATTTGAAGCGTGCTACCACCTTGATGAGTCCGGATCTAATTGAACAAAAACTATGTCGCTCGTGTTGTTGATAATAAAGACGGGATGCTGGAGATTGAAGTGTTGTTGAGACTTTTTTCTTTTTCTGGAAATTTGATTTGCAATTTTTTTTTAAGCTCTCTATGTTTCTCTACCCTCTCTATCTGACCTAGCTCCGATACCATGTTAGAATTAGTAAGAGAGATTAAACATAAAACTCAAAAGAACTACATTTTATTAAAACGACCTAGACAATATTAAGAAGTAAAAAGCTTTAAATAGAAGGAAATACCCACTAACCTACTAATAAGGATCTTGACCATTATTTTCACATATTATTAGGGACACATGTTTGACTAATTCAAACATAAATACAACTTCTAACCTTCTCTGCACATTGAATATTAAAAATAATCTGGTAAATACACCAAAATCTTAAATATTACAACACCTTTTAATAGTACTCTCTATTCTATTGCAGATATCTTCGAAATCAATCTCAAAATTTTGATTTAGTAAGAGGGCGAATAAGAGAAAGATTGGTGACTGAACCACAGTTCGACCTGGGGAAGAACCAGCTGGTGATGGTGCCATATCTGATCCTTCGTCTGCCACAAATTTATAATTTACAGCTAATGAAGGTATAAAAGAATATAATTTTCCTCTTATTGTTCTCATACCTGACAAGGGCGAGCTTGTTTGCCCTATACCATACAGTAGCAGAGTGTATTAGTTACAGAATTGATATAATCAGGAGAAAGAACCAGGGATTTTTTCTCTCTCTCAATAATCCATAATCATCGATCTTTACCTTTGCATTGGCTGAATGAGCATGGTTGCAAATTACAACCTCCAAGAATAATGAATGCTTGAGTTCTACTGACATTGACTCCCATGGATGACACACCATTATTCTTGATTGCCATGCATAGACATTGTGGGTCTATTTTTATGACTGCGTCAAGTTGTGTGCAGCACAAGCTAGTTGGTGTAGATGAGTTGTCTGTGATATAGTCAATGCACATTCATAGATCAAGTAGAACATTGACACAGCTGTTTGATTGTGTTGATACAGCAGCAAACAGCATTGCTATTGAAGTTAGGTAAATAAGAAGCTTTGTTGACATTGGAGTTTCAGTTACTTTGTGCTTAGGCTACAGAAGATAGAGAGTGTTTTAAGGAAGGTGTCAAAGTTATTTTATAGAGAGCTAATTAATTTAACCCACAACCTTGTTGTTAGTCACATTTTGACTATTTAGTTTTTCTATTTAATTTCCGAGTAGTTGCATGGATAACTTACCCTTTTTTTTAATCTTTATTACCTTTTGCCTTTATATTACTTCTCCACTGAGATTATGCCATAGATTCATCTCTGAGGATTATTATTTTTTGTAAAATATATCCATATGTTAATACAAAAAAATTTCCCAACACATATATACATACAATCACATAAAACTTTCTTACATATATATTGGAAATTAGACTAAAAAAGAAATCTTCCTTCAGAAGAGCAGGTTTACTATCTAATATTTTATGTGGATGCATGTTTTTAAAATTAGGCGAATCAACTGTATAAAAATTGAAATCATAGGTCATATCGGTAACCGACTCATTGTATATGTAATATTGTCAACTTAGCCACTGCTTAATAGAACCTGGAATTTGCAAGTTACTATTTTTTGCACTGATGTTTGTTTTGTATTGGTTGGTACAAATCCTCATGTAAACATTCACTTTTGTACTTTAGTTTAATTTGTTTTTACATATTATTATGGTAAACTGTACGTATACCTTTGGAGCAGGTAATATGATGTCTATATCAACTAAAACTGATGCTTTTTTGTTGAGGGTCAACTCAGGCATTTCATATACCATAACCATGTAAATATTTGGAGTGTTTTAAGCATATGCGCAAGACCAAACATCACATCTCCGTGTAGATATTAATATCAGGATTGTAACATCCGTTGAGATTTTCAATCTAAGATCTTCACTGACGTTTTATGTTTTACTTTTGCACAGTGAAAAGTAATGTATCAAAAATTATGAGTTTTGGTTGATCAGATTCAATTTGAATTTGATATATCGATCCATTTACATTTTTTATGGTTACAATTCTTTTTTTTTTTCCTTTAAAAGAGTTTATGTACTATGCTCAGTAATGAATTCTGTTTACTAACTGTAACAATTAGTAATCTACATAAATGAATATTTAGCATGCATGAATGAACTTCATAGCTGGAATTTTATGACTTTTGCCTTGTCAAATATGACTGTAGCATTTTATTTAAACAGTATTGATTTTTCTCATTTATACAATGGTAAAAATAAAAATGTGAATTTTAGATATATAAGTTATTCCAAAATAGTCCAAAGAATTGCATTATATCAAATCAAAATGTAAAATCAAAGTATATTCATTTGTCCAAGATTTAAATTGATACGAGATATGGGTGAATATCTCGAACCAAGATGTGATCAAAATTTGGAATTTAAAACCATGAATGTTAACATTCTGTTAGATCTGTGTCATCATCAAATCGACCAACAAAGAGGTTTGCCTTAATGTAGTGATGCAAATTGGAACCTTTTGAAATAAAAAAATATATATGGAAAAAAAATTCTGTCTTTAATATCTAAAATTAACTGTTTTACATTATTTCAACAAATAAATATCTTTAAGGTTCAAATAATATAGTTTGAAAATATATAAATATTTTCAAAAACTCAGATATGTTCCAAAAAAGCTATTATTATTTCAGAATAAATTAAATAATTCTTAAAAATTTTAAGCTATTTTTAATATTTTTTCTTTAGGAAGTCAAACAGTTCATTTTTTTTCTTAAAAAAGTTCAGATTTTGTTAAAGGTTTATTTTTCTTCAAATTTTGTTAATATTCTCAAAACATTTGAAAATGAAATATTTTGTGAAATTCAAAGTATTTCAGAAAATGTGGAAAAAAAATCATCAGAACTCAAAACCATTAAATAATAATAAAAAAATTTCAGAAAGTTTTGAAATTTTACAGGAACGAAGCACCAGTTTCTACAAAAATAGGTCAAATTTTATGTAAAAATAATCTAAAATTTCCAAAAGACTGATCGGTTTTTATAATAAACATTTAAGAATCACATCTCTTCTGTTTTTAATGCAATAAACTGAAGAAAAAAAAATCAATTGTCACCGTAGTGCTGTAATGCTAGTTTATACAAAAATTATGATATAACCGGTATACACGAAATTGCTAGCATGTGCATGGTTGAAGAAAAGCTTCTCCGATTATGATACAGTACTCGTGCGTGTGTGTTTGAATTTTAAACAATTAATTAATCAGTAAAAAGTTGAAAGATTCTTAAGAGATATGTATTTGTCCCATGATATATTTCTGGATAATTGGTAACGACTGAGTTTTATACTGTCATTATGGTCCAAACTTTGCATCTTTCTTACTATAACTTGGTGCTAAACCCCCGACTAAAATCAATTAACAAGTTCTGTTTTATTAAAAAAAAATTACTGAAAATTAGGTTGGAGGGCTTCTATTTGCAGGGTAATAAGTTTTAAGGACAACACTTCTGAATAATTAGTTTTAAGGGCAATTTACAACACAATGATAAATTCATTTATTTTTTTAAGTTATACAGGAAAATGATAAATCCTTTTAGCATTATTTCTGTATAACTGAAAATGAGAAATTCTTTTATCATTTTTCTGTAAAATGTTCTTAAAACTAATTTTTCAGAAATAGTGTCCTTAAAACTTTACCCTACACAAATAAGCCATTGAAGTGAAAATCCTCTAAATTTTATGTAGCGAATCACTGATATGTGCAGTTTACACAAGTAAATATCAAATCCTTTATTGTAAATGAACGCATTTGAATTCCAGTTAGCTCTGCACTTATTGTGGAGTCAACTTCATCATCTTCGTCTCTGTCCTTTTTTTTTTCTTTCATAAGAATGATGCTGACCACATGAATTCTCGTTCTTTAGGAATTTCTATCTTAACTCATATTTTTTCTTAAATGTATTTATTTGCAAATCGTGTTTAATACTTCATTCCAATATTAGTATGGATCTCGTTTTTGTCTTTTTCCTTCTACAAATGACTTTTCACATATATCTATCTGGCACTAAGCAAATAACTGAAAAAGAGATATGTTAATCATGCGTGCTTCTGTAACAGTAACATTTTCATGTATAGACATACCATTTATCAAAGTTTAGTAGTTTCATTTTGGTTAAATTAGAATTCAATCGCCATATAACAGTAATATTGTAGTCTGGTACTGAGATATCAACATTAGGAAGCTGTAAAAGTTTAGTATTACATTTCAAGTTTTCAGCTATCCTATATTTATATGATATATGGCTACAAATTATTTGTTGTGCACGACCACGAATATTTGGTGCTTGTTTCTTCCTAAAATTATGATATTTATGCGTTGATAATATAGAAAAGTGTAGCAAATACAAAACAATAACAAATATTATAACTTCTTTACTCTTTTCTTTCTTCAGGAAACCAAAGAAGTCTTGGTGCCAGTGAGTTACAAATTATATGTAAGAAGTAAAAAATAAAAAATAAAAAAATAAAAAAATAAAACCAGCAATCATATGTCTGTGGAAAATGTAAAGAAATTTTGGTGACAATGAACAACAGCCTTCTCATAAACTGGTGTAGCCATTTTTGTAAGATTAGAAGAAGCTACTCATTTATCTAAGATGTAACTTGCTACATAAATTTTGGGTTTGTCAAGACATCATCTCAAAAGGTGAACAGTGTACGAACATATTTCATCTTCATCAAATATACATTCATGATGGGTTGGAATTAAAAATAGTTAATTGTCCATACAATGAAGCGAAGTGAACACATAAAGTCCTTATATAACATGATATTAATATGCAGGTAGCTTATAAATTGCTTCCAGAATGTGAAATGTACATCATGGCAAGCAAGAGAAAAAATGAAAGAATGATCATCGGTGCTTGAACTGTCACATTTCCGCTAGAAAATCCAGGTGATGGCGCAATATTTGTTCCACTCCCTACAATTAACATATTTGATTTAAAATTCACCAATAAGTATATGATTCTATGAATTTATTCAAATGAAATTCCTGATAAATTTTGTTCTCATACCTGATGATGGTGCACCCGTTGGTCCTGTATTCAAAAAAAAAAAAAAACCAAAATACATTGTTGAATAGGGAGAGTATAACCATTTTTTTTTAATAGAAGGGAGAAATCTATTTAGGTTTAATTACCATGGCATTGAGTCAAGGAAGGTGTTTGTACATCACACGCAGCAGGAAGAGCAAGTGCTCGAGTCCAATTAACACTGATTCCCAATGATGGCACTTCACCATTGATAAGCATGCACAGACACTGCGCATCAGAGTTGACCACCGTGCCAAATCGTGAGCAGCACGGTTTTGTTGGTATCGATGAGTTGCCTGTAATATAATCAAGGCATGGCGATAGATTCACCAACACATTTGAACAATTGTTTGATTGTGCTGTCGCCTTGTTAGACAGCATAGTTATAATGGCCATTGATGAAGTTAAGCAGAATATTTGTTTTAGGGCTGCCATTGTACTTGAGGTTTGCTTTAGGCTATAATATCAGGAGCAGGTGTATCTTACATACAAGGATGTGAGTACTTGACCAAATAGTATTAGGTTTGCCTACTACTTAATATATTAGAGGATTGCATGTAATGCTTCGCAGATCAACTGTATAATATGAGAGCTTGGCTCATCTGGAAAGTGACTTTTCTGTGCAAGGTTTAAAACGATGATGCACAAACCAAAGTAATACTTGTGTTATACATGAGCTTATACAAAAGGTTTGAGCTCATATTAGCATGCCAAGCATTTTGTTTTACTTTTGTTTGTTTTCATACCCTAAAAAGAGCAATGCTAAGCACACTCTCTATTAGAGATAGTGTGCATGTAATTGCTCTATGATTGGTGCAGATTGTGGATACATCAATCGTTAATTATTGTTGTCAATGGTTACTTGACACTTTCCATCAATCATAGAGCAAGTACCAGCACATTCTCCCTAATGGAGAGTGGGCTTACCATTATTCATATTAAAGATTAAAGATATAAGATCTCGTTTGCTTTGTCATTTTTTGTTTTGTGTTTTCGCCAAAAAATGCGCACAAGACACATGCATTTTTGAAAAACAAACGATTTGTAAAAATAACATATAAAATAGAAAATAATTTTTTTTTGGTGTGTTTTGAGAAGTAACAAAAAAGGAGAAAACAATCTATCCACTACGTTGTTCCTCCATCCACTTCGTCGTTCCTCCATCGTTGTAATGGCTTAAAATTTGAAATTTCTCTTCCGTTATTTTTATATTTTGTTATGAAGTTGAAAATTGAAAACATAGTGAAACCAAACATGCTCTTAGTTTTGGATCATTCGTGCCTTCGTTAATCTAAAACTTGAACTTCGTTCCCCAAGTGTCATGTATGATGTAAAATGAATTAATAACAACAGAAATAAACGTAGGGTTTGGTCATTCATAGATATATGGAATGCAATATCTCAATATTGCTTTGTTTTTGGGTCTCAAAATGACGGGTGGATTTATATGTAGCTGACTTTATCCGGTCTATCTAAGTTTTTGAATATGTATTGTTATTGATACTTCAATTTTACATATAAAAGGACCAAATTATATGAGCACTTTATGTTTAATAAGATTAATATGAGAGGTACGCAACATTTAATCAAAGTTAGCATCTTTTCATATTTTATCCTTGGTTAAAAGTTAAAACTTCAAAACTCTACATTAAAAAGTAAACATCCAAAGTAACTCTGTCTCCCTCTCTGCTTTTATACGGTAAAAAAATGATGAGAACCAAAAATTCTAAAGAAAAACTGAATTAAACTAATTTTTAATATAAAAATGTATGAAATTCGATGGGTGTATGCCGAACTAAAATCAGAAAATCGACAATAAGCTACCGAAATAAAAGGAGTTAAACGGTAGAGGGGCTATTGAATTAAATTATTCATTTCGGTCGTCCCCTTCCGAACTTTATTTCAAATGTCGGTTATACATTAATTGGAAGATGATCTTCCTTTTTTCTAGTTACTCATTGCCTTTTCTATCTTTGAGTTATCTAAGAAAGAAAAAAAAACTATTTTTGTTCACAAACATCACATATTAGTTTTTCTTCGTTTGACAAGCAATCACCATGTTTATCATCATTCTCTGCATGAATGCTATTACTAGGTGACCATGACTGTGCTTGGATGAATTGTTAGGATTTTGTAGATCAAAACCTAATGTGTGTGGAATAAATAATAACCCAAGTTCTAAAATCAATGATTGGAAGATTAATAGATCACGAATGATGAATAGTAGCAATAGACTAAATAACAGGAGAAATCGCACAATTTCTTACCCAATTTTTCTTTATTATTCAATAAATGAGATACAAGAGAAATTATAATTAGATAGAGATTTCTTATTGAAAAAGAAATACAAAACTATATTCACTAATTATTTTTTGAGAGTATGAGTGATCCTTAATTCGAGAAGAGAACTCAGTAATTTATTCAATATAACAAGTATAAGGGTTTTTAATGATAGGTGGCCAATACGACAATATAGACCATAAAGAAATAAAAGCTATAAGACCAGCAAATAGTTGAACATAATAAAACTCTTATAAGCAAAAGGATAGACACAATAATAGGACTACATACATATGATGGGTTGACAAACAATTTAACAAACTGATGCGGTCCCAAAAGCAAACAAACAAATTGTACTATGGGTTATACTACACACTTCAACCCCCATATGCGAACAAAGAAGCAACACACTTGATGGTCGAATGACCCATAGTAAAACGCCATTAGAGCAATGGTACTTTCATATTCAAAAATATGATAATTTTCATTTTCAATCATTGGTAGTAAAATGTTGGATATATTATTATTTATGCATTGCATAGTATTTGTACTCGTTAATTATTCATATAAAGCCTAAACCCTGTCCAAAAAGTACTAGGATAACACTGCAGTTTGGGTTGTAGAAACAAACAAATCAACTAATATAAACGTATGCTAATTTTTCAATTACAGAAGATCATATATAGAAGATCGTATGAAAACCTCTGAGAGGTAAATTTGTGAGTTTGAGAACATGCAAATGTGGATGTTAGCCGCAACAAATCAGCACAAATACTATAGGTGATAAAAGGGGATGTAATTTCGTTTACAGCAGTGTTAACCAAAACACCGCAATAATTTATTACATATAACCCAAAGTAATTATTCTTTTTATTTACAGTTAGCGAAAACCTCTATTAGTTGATGATACCAACCAACTACATAGAAAATCACAATAATTTATTACATGTAACCCAAAGTAACTAGTGTTGAAAAAAGCGTGAACAGATTAACACCCATTGAATTGGTTATACGATTAAAATTGAATTGGTTATACGATTAAAATTATGGCAGTGGCAAGCTCCCACATCAGAGTGGTCACCAAGTCAGATTATAGTGTTAAATCATCAATATAGACTTCTTTAATTTTCTGAAACTGGTTACACTTTCTATGCACTTTCTTTGTGTGTTTCTCTACACAGAATATTAAAAATTATTTGGTAAATATACCAAAATCTTAAATATTACAACACCTTTGAACAGTACTCTCTACTCTATTGCAGATATCTTCGAAATCAATCTCAATATTTTAATGATTAGTAAGAGGGCGAATAAGAGAAAGATTGGTGACTGAACCACAGTTCGATCCAGGGAAGAACCAGCTGGTGATGGTGCCATATCTGATCCTTCTTCTGCCACAAATTTATAATTTACAGCCAATGAAGGTATAAAAGAATATAATTTTCCTCTTATTGTTCTCATACCTGACAGTGGCGAGCTTGTTTGCCCTATACCATATACAATAGCAGAGTGTATTAGCTACAGAATTGATATAATCAGGAGAAAGAATCAGGGATTTTTTCTCTCTCAATAATTCATAATTATCAATCTTTACCTTTGCATTGGTTAAATGAGCGAGTTTGCAAATTACAAGCTCCAACAATAATGAGTGCTCGAGTTCTACTGACATTGACTCCCATGGATGACGCACTATTATTCTTGATTGCCATGCATAGACATTGTGGGTCTATTTTTATGACTGTGCCAAGTTGTGTGCAGCACAAGCTAGTTGGTGTGGATGAGTTGCCCGTGATATAGTCAATGCACATTGATAGATCGAGTATAACATTGACATAGCTGTTTGATTGTGTTGATACAGCAGCAAACAGCATTGCTATTGAAGTTAGGTAAATAAGAAGCTTTGTTGACATTGGAGTTTCAGTTGCTTTGTGCTTAGGCTACAGAAGATAGAGAGTATATTTTAAGGAAGGTATCAAAATTATTTTATAGAGAGCTAGCTAATTTAACCCACAACCTTGTTGTCAGTCACATTTTGACTATTTAGTTTTTCTATTTCTGAGTAGTTGCATGGATAACTTAATTTTTTTTTTAATCTTTATTACCTTTTGCCTTTATATTACTTCTCCACTGAGATTATGCCCTAGATTCATCTCCGAGGATTATTATTGTTTGTTAAATATACCATATGTTAATACAAAATTTTTTCCCAACATATATATACATACAATCACATAAAACTTTCTTTCTTACATGTACTGGAAATTGGATTAAAAAAGAAATCTTCCTTCAGAAGAGCAGGTTTACTATCTAATATTTTATGTGGATGCATGTTTTTAAAATTAGGTGAATCAACTGTATAAAAATTGAGAGCATAGGTCATATCGGTAACCGACTCATTGTATATGTAAATATTGTCAACTTAGCCACTGCTTAATAGGACTTGGAATTTGCTAGTTACTAGTTTTTGCACTGATGTTTTTTTTGTATTGGTTGGTACAAATCCTCAAATAAGCATTCAGTTTTGTACTTTAGTATAATTTGTTTTTACACATTTATTATGGTAAACTGTATGTATCCTTTGGAGCAGGTAATATGATGTCTATATCAACTTAAACTGATACTTTTTTGTTGGGGGTCAACTCAGGCATCTCATTTACCATAACCGTGTAAATATTTGAAGTGTTTTAAGCATATCCGCAAGACCAAACATCACATCTTAGTGTAGATATATTAATATCAGGATTGTGACATTTGTTGAGATTTTCAATCTAAGTTCTTCACTGACGTTAATTCTATGTTTTACTTTTGCACAGTGAAAAGTAACATATCAAAATTATGAGTTTTGGTTGATCCACGATTCAATTTGAATTCGATATATCAATCCATTTTCATTTTTTATGGTTACAACCTTCTTTTTTTTCCTTTAAAAGAGTTTATGTATTGTGCTCACTGCTCAGTAACGAATTCTGTTTACTAGCTGTAACAATTAGTAATCCACATAAATGAATATTTAGCATGCATGAATGTGCTTCATAGCTGGAGTTTTGTGACTTTTGCCCTGTCAAATATGACTGTAGCATTTTATTTAAACAGTGATGATTTTTCCCACTTATTCAATTGTAAAAATAAAAATGTGAATTTTAGACATATAAGTTATTCCAAATTAGTCCAGAGAAATGCATGATATTAAGTCAAAAGGTACAATCGAAGTTTATTCATGTTGTCCAAGATTTAAATTGTTACGAGATACGGGTGAATATCTCAAGCCAAGATGTGATCAAAGTTTGACATTTAAAACCATGAATGTTAATCTTTTTGTTAAATCTGTGTCATCATCAAATCGACCAATAGAAAGGTTTACCTTACTGTAGCGATGCAAATTGGAACCTTTTGAAAATATATATATATATATATATATATATATATATATATATATATATGAAAAAAAGTTTCCGTCTTTAATGTCTCAAATTAATCGTTTACATTATTTCAACGAATAAATATATTTAAGGTTCAAATAATATAGTTTGAAAATATATAAATATTTTCAAAAACTCAGATACGTTTCAAAAATTTATTATTTTTTCAGAATAAATTAAATAATTTTTAAAAAATATAAGCTATTTTTATATTTTTTCTTTAGGAAGTCAAACGGTTCGGTTTTTCTGAAAAAAGTTCAGATTTGGTTAAGGTTTATTTTTCTTCAAATTTTTTTAATCTTCTCAAAATATTTGAGAACGAAATATTTCATAAAATTCAAAGTATTTCAGAAAATGTGGAAAAAATCATCAGAACTCAAAGCCATTAAATAATAATTTTTTTTTCTTCAGAAAGTTCTGAAATTTTACGGGAAAAAACATCAGTTTCTACAAAAATAGGTCAAATTTTATGTAAAAAATAATCGAAGATTTTCAAAAGGCTGATCGGATTTTAGAATAAACATTTCAGAATCACATCTCTTTTGTTTTTAATGCAATAAACTGAAAAAGAAAAAAGAAAATCTATTGTCACCGTTGTGCTGTAATACTAGTTTATACAAAAATTATGATATAACCGGTATAAACGAAATTGCTAGAAAAGCTTCTTCTGATTATCATACAGCACTCGTGTGTGTGTGTTTGAATTTTAAACAGCTAATTAATCAGTAAAAAGTTGAAAGATTCTTAAGATACATGTATTTGTCCCATGATATATATCTGGATAATTGATAAGGAGTGCGTTTTGTACTGTCATTATGGTCCAAACTATGCATCTTTCTCACTATAACTTGGTGTTAAACCACCTGACTAAAATCAAATAACACGTTCTGTTTTATTTAAATTTTATGTAGCGAATCACTGATATGTGCAGTTTACACAAGTAAATATCAAATCCTTTATTGTAAATGAACACATTTGCATTCCAGTTAGCTCTGCACTTTTAACGTGGAGTCAACTTCATCGTCTTTTTTTCTTTCTTTCAAAAGAATGGGGCTGACCACATGAATTCTCGTTATTTAGGAATTTCTACCTTAACTCGTATTTTTTCCTTAAATTTAATTATTTGCAAATCATGTTTAATACTTCATTCCAATATTAATTTGGATCTCTTTTTTGTCTTTTTCCTCCTACAAATGGCTTTTCACATATATCTATCTGACACTAAGCAAATAAATAAAAAGGAGATATGTTAATCATGCGTGCTTCTGTAACAGTAATATTTTCATGTACAAACATACCATTTATCAAAGTTTAGTAGTTTCATTATGGTTAATTAGAATTCAATCGCCATATAACAGTAATATTGTAGTCTGGTACTGAGATATCAACATTAGGAAGCTGTAAAAGTTTAGTTTTACATTTCAAGTTTTCAGCTATCCTATATTTATAAGATATATGGCTACAAATTATTTGTTGTGCACGACCACGAATATTTGGTGCTTGTTTCTTCCTAAAATTATGATATTTATGCGTTGATAATATAGAAAAGTGTAGCAAATACAAAACAATAACAAATATTATAACTTCTTTACTCTTTTCTTTCTTCGGGAAACCAAAGAAGTCTTGGTGCCAGTGAGTTACAAATTATTTGTAAGAAGTAAAGAAAAAAACAGTAATCATATGTTTTTTGAAAATGTAAAGAAATTTTGGTGACAATGAACAACAGCCTTCTCGTAAACTGGTGTAGCCATTTTTGTAAGATTAGAAGAAGCTACTCATTTATCCAAGATGTAACTTGCTAAACATAAATTTTGGGTTTGTCAAGACATCATCTCAAAAGGTGAACAGTGTACGGACATATTTCGTCTTCATCGAGTATATATTCACGATGGGTCGGCATAAAAAACAGTAAACTGTCCATACAATGAAGTGAAGTGAACACATAAAGTCCTTATATAACAAGATATTAATATGCAGGTAGCTTATAAATTGCTTCCAGAATGTGAAATATACATCATGGCAAGCAAGAGAAAAAATGAAAGAAAGATCATCGGTGCTTGAACTGTCACATTTCCGCTAGAAAATCCAGGTGATGGTGCAATATCTATTCCACTCTCTACAATTAACATATTTGATTTAAAGTTCACCAATAAGTATATGATCTATGAATTTATTCAAATGAAATTCCTGATAAATTTTGTTCTCATGCCTGATGATAGCGCACCCGTTGGTCCTGTATTCAAAAAAGAACCAAATATATTGTTGAGTAGGGAGAGTATAGCCTTTTTTTTAAATAAAAAGGAGAAATCTATTTAGGTTTAATTACCATGGCATTGAGTCAAGGAAGGTGTTTGTACATCACACGCAGCAGGAAGAGCAAGTGCTCGAGTCCGATTAACACTGATTCCCAATGATGACACTTCACCATTGATAAGCATGCACAGACACTGAGCATCAGAGTTGACCACCGTGCCAAAGCTAAGCAGCACGGTTTTGTTGGTATTGATGAGTGGCTGGCGATAGATTCACCAACACATTTGAACAATTGTTTGATTGTGCTGTCGCTTTGTTAGACAGTATAGTTATATTGACCATTGATGAAGTTAAGCAGAATATTTGTTTTAGGGCTGCCATTGTACTTGAGGTTTGCTTTAGGCTATAATATCAGAAGCAGGTGTATCTTAAATGCAAGGGTGTTAGTACTTGACCAAATAGTATTAGGTTTGCCTACTACTTAATATATTAGAGGATTGCATGTATTGCTTTGCAGATCAACTGTATAATATGAGAGCTTGGCTCATCTGGAAAGTGACTTTTCTGTGCAAGGTTTAAAACGATGATGCACAAACCAAAGCAATGCTTGTGTTATACATGAGCTTATACAGAAAATTTGAGTTCATATTAGCTTCCCAAGCATTTTGTTTTACTTTTGTTTGTTTTTCATACACTAAAAAGATCATTGCTAAGCACACTCTCTATTAGGGGAGAGTGTGCACGTAATTGCTCTATGATTGGTGCAAATTGTGGATACATCAATCATTAATTAATGTTGTCAATGATTACCTAGCACTTTCCATCAATCATAAAGCAAGTACGAGCGCACTCTTCCTAATGGAGAGTGGGCTTACCTCCATTACTCATATTAAAATATAAGATCTCGTTTGCTTTGTCATTTTTTGTTTTGTGTTTTCGCCAAAAGATGCGCACAAGACGCATGCATTTTTGACAAACAAACGATTTGTAAGAATAACATATAAAATAGAAAACAAATATATTCTGTTTTTTGTGTTTTGAGAAATAACAAAAAAGGGAAAACAATCCACATCCAGTACGTCGTTCCTTCATCCACTTCGTTATTCCTCCATCGTTGTAATGACTTAAAATTTGAAATTTCTCTTCCGTTATTCTTATATTTTGTTATGAATGTTAAAAATTGAAAACATAGTGAAATCAAACATGCTCTAAGTTTTGGATCATTTGTGCCTTTGTAAAACTTGAACTTCGTTCCCCAACTGTCATGTATGATGTAAAATGAATTAAATACAACAGAAATAAACGTAGGGGTTCGGCCATTTATAGATATATGGAATGCAATATTTCAATATTGCTTTGTTTTTGGGTCTCATCATTAAAATGATGGGCGAATTTATATGTAGCTGACGTGATCCGGTCTCCCTAAATTCTTGAATAGGTATTGTTATTGACACTTTAATTTTAGATATAAGAGGACCAAATTATATGAGCGCTTCATGTTTAATAAGATTAATATGAGAAGTATGCAACCTTTAATTTAAGTTAGCATCTTTTCCTATTTTATCCTTGGTTAAAATTTTAAAGCTCTATAATAAAAAGTAAACATCCAAAGTAACTCTGTCTCCCTCTCTGCTTTTATACGGGGAAAAAATGACGTGAACCAAAAATTCTAAGGAAAAACTGAATTAAACTAAATTTTAATATAAAAATGTATGAAATTCGATGGGTATATGCCGAACTAAAATCAGAAAATCGACAATAAGCTACCAAAATAAAAAGAGTTAAACGGTAGAGGGGCTATTGAATTAAATTATTCATTTCGGTCGTCCCATTCCAAACTTTATTTCAAATATCGGTTATACATTCATTGGAAGATGATCCTCCTTTCTTCTAGTTACTCATTACCTCTTCCATCTTTGAGTTATCTAAGAAAGAAAAAAAAACTATTTTTGTTCACAAGCATCACATATTAGTTTTTCCTCGTTTGACAAGCAATCACCATGTTTATCATCATTCTCTGCATGAATGCTATTACTAGGTGACCATGACTGTGCTTGGATGAATTGTTAGGATTTTGTAGATCAAAACCTAATGTGTGCGGAATAAATAAAAACTCAAGGTCAAAAATCAATTGTTGGAAGATTAATAGATCACATATGATGAATAGTAGCAATAGACTAAATAACAGAAGAAATCGCACAATTTCGGACCCAATTTTTCTTTATTATTCAATAAGTGAGATACAAGAGAAATTATAATTAGATAGAGATATCTTGTTGAAAAAGAAATGCAAAACTATATTCACTAATTTTTTTTGAGAGTATGAGTGATCCTTAATTCGAGAAGAGAACTCAGTATTTTATTCAATATAATGAGTATATGGGTTTTTAATGATAGGTGGCCAATACGACAATATAGACCATAAAGAAATTAAAGCTATGAGATCAGCAAATAGTTGAAAATAATAAAACTCTTATAAGCAAAAGGATAGACACAATAATAGGACTACATACATATGATGGGTTGACAAACAATTTAACAAATTGATGCGGTCCCAAAAGCAAGCAAACAAACTGTAATATGGGTCATAATACACACTTCAACTCCCATATGCGAACAAAGAAGCAACACACTTGATGGTCGAATGACCCATAGTAAAACGCCATTAGAGCAATGCTACTTTCATATTTAAAAATATGATAATTTTCATTTTCAATCATTGGTAGCCAAGTGTTGGATATATTATTATTTATGCATTACGTAGTATTTGTACTCATTAATTATTCATATAAAACCTAAACCCTGTCTAAAAAGTATTAGGATAACACTACTGTTTTGGGTCGTAGAAACAAACAAATCAACTAATATAAACCTATGCTAATTTTTCAATTACAGAAGATCGTATATAGAAGATCGTATGAAAACCTCTAAGAGGTAAATATGTGAGTTTAAGAACATGCAAATATGGATGTTATCAGCAACAAATCAGCAAAATACTATAGGTGGTAAAAGGGGATGTAATATTGTTTATAGCAGTGTTAATCAAAACACCACAATAATTTATTACATATAACCCAATTTAATTATTCTTTTTATTTACAGCTAGCGAAAACCTCTATTAGTTGATGATACCAACCAACAACATAGAAAACCACAACACTTTATTACATGTAACCCAAAGTAACTAGTGTTGAAAAAAGCATGAACAGATTAACACACATAGAATTGGTTATACGATTAAAATTATGGCAGTGGCAAGCTCCCACATCAGAGGGGTAACCAAGTCAGATTATAGTGTTAAATCATCAATATAAACTTCTTTAATTTTCCGAAACTGGTTAACTTTCTATGCACTTTCCCTGTGTGTTTCCCTACACAGAATTTAAAAAATAATTTGGTAAATATACCAAAATCTTAAATATTACAACACCTTTGAACAGTACTTTCTACTCTATTGCAGATATCTTCGAAATCAATCTCAATATTTTGATGATTAGTAAGAGGGCGAATAAGAGAAAGATTGGTGACTGAACCACAGTTCGATCCGGGGAAGAACCAGCTGGTGATGGTGCCATATCTGATCCTTCATCTGCCACAAATTTATAATCTACAGCCAATGAAGGTATAAAAGAATATAATTTTCCTCTTATTGTTCTCGTACCTGACAATGGCGAGCTTGTTTGCCCTATACCATACAGTAGCGGATTACTGACATTGACTTCCATGGATGACACACTATTATTCTCGATTGCCATGCATAGACATTGTGGGTCTATTTTTATGACTGCGCCAAGTTGTGTGCAGCACAAGCTAGTTGGTGTAGATGAGTTGCCTGTGATATGGCAAATGCACATTGATAGATTGAGTAGACATTTACACAGCTGTTTGTGTTGATACATTAGCAAACAGCATTGCTATTGAAGTTAGGTAAATAAGAAGCTTTGTTGACATTAGAGTTTCAGTTGCTTTGTGCTTAGGCTACAGAAGATATAGAGTACATTTTAAGGAAGGAATCAAAGTTATTTTAAATTAGATTAAAAAATAAATCTTCCTCGGAAGAGCAGGTTTACTATCTAATATTTTATGTGGATGCATGTTTTCAAAATTAGGTGAATCTACTGTATAAAAATTGAAAGCATAGGTCATATCGGTAACCGACTCATTGTATATGTAAATATTGTCAACTTAGCCACTGCTTAATAGAACTTGGAATTTGCTAGTTACTATTTTTTGCACTGATGTTTGTTTTGTATTGGTTGGTACAAATCCTCAAGTAAACATTCAGTTTTGTACTTTAGTTTAATTCGTTTTTACACATTTATTATGGTAAACTGTATGTATCCTTTGGAGCAGGTAATATGATGTCTATATCAACTAAAACTGATACTTTTTTTTTGGGGGGTCAACTCAGGCATCTCATTTACCATAACCGTGTAAATATTTGGAGTGTTTTGAGCATATGCGCAAGACCAAACATCACATCTCAGTGTAGGTATTAATATCAGGATTGTACGTAATATCGTTGAGATTTTCAATCCACGATTCAATTTGAATTTGATATATAAATCCATTTTCATTTTTTATGGTTACAACCTCCTTTTTTCCTTTAAAAGAGTTTATGTACCATTCTCAATAACGAATTCTGTTTACTAGCTGTAACAATTAGTAATCTACATAAATGAATATTTAGCATGCATGAATGTACTTCATAGCTGGAGTTTTGTGACTTTTGCCTTGTCAAATATGCCTGTAGCATTTTATTCAGTGATGATTTTTCCCACTTATTTAATGTTATACGTCTAGTATACCAAAACAGAGAATAATCAATTATAAACTCGTCGCACAAGTTTATAACTCAGATTTTCACTACACTGAAATTCTGTGGTAAATATTATAACAATATGAACGTTGTAAATAAATTACAACAACAGCGTTATACTATTTTGAATAAATAGTATAACCAGAATAACGGATAGAATATAGAATAATGTATATAAATATACAAACAAACTAGAATTCTAACCGGATTATGTCTGAGGCTCGTCGTAACGATTTCCTTAAGAATTTTATTTCAAAATTCACCCAAGATACAACAGACGTATTCTGCTCGACATTGTAATTAGTATATCACTCTGTGATTTAGAGTATGGTAGCAGAAGAGAAGAAGAAGATTCGAATTCTGAAAAATGAGTGAGGAAAGTGATCAGTTTTCCTTCTTATTTATAGTTGGTCCGTATCTCTTCCGAACGGTCGTGTCTGCACCCGTTCGCTCAAACAGTTGCATCTGTACCACTTCATACAGTCGCACCCGCTCATGCCGCATCCATTCGCCCACTTCTGTTCGCACCTCTTCAGTCCGCTTTATGAATAGTCGCGTCCGTTTTCACCCGCCCGCTTCTCTTTAAATTCCAGGCCCAGCCCAGTTTCAGCCGAAGCCCAAAGCCGTTAAACGATGGCCTAGCAAAAAGAATAGTCATTTTAGACTCGTACCCGGTTCGGTCGGACGGACGGTGGCGGCGCGCACGCGTGTGGTGGAGATGCATGATTTCCCTCCTCACCACGAAACATACATTTGAAACCCCCAGGCCCCCAACCTCCTCATGAGAAAGCCATATATAAACCAATATAGCTTCAATAATTTGGCGATGTGGGACTTTGTATATTTCATTCATTTAGTTTGTTAAGGAATTCCCACAATCCCCCACATGAATGATAATATACATATCATCCACACAAAGCGAAATATCACAGTGTATATATGGAATAATGCTTTATCGTGGATAATTCAATTCCATTAGGTGTTCTTATTATTTTGATTCCCAAAATAACGTCTGCAACTCCTAAGTCTTTCATATCGAAATTGTTGATCAACATTTTCTTTATGGTCTCAATTACCCGAGTATTTGGACCGAATATTAGCATATCGTCCACATATAGACAGATCATCACATATGATTGTCCAAGTTGTTTATAATACACATTTGTCACATTCATTTATACGAAAACCATTTCTCATCATGACACTATCAAATTTGCGTGTCATTGTTTTGGAGCTTGTTTTAGTCCGTATAATGATTTGACTAATCTACAGACTTTGTTTTCATTTCCTTTGGAAATAAATCCCTCAGGTTGCTCCATGTAAATCTCCTCATCGAGATTTCCATTTAAGAATGCTGTTTTAACATCCATTTGATGAATCTCTAGATTATAGATGGATGCAATTGCTATTAACATTCTTATAGAGGTTATTCGTGTTACCGGCGAATATGTATCAAAGTAGCCTACTCCTTCTTTTTGACGATATCCTTTGGCTACTAATCTGGCTTTATACTTGTCGATAGAGCCATCTGCTTTCATTTTCTTCTTGAAAATCCATTTGCAGCCAATTGGTTTTATTCCTAGTGGAATATCAACAATTTTCCAAGTTTTATTACTTAGAATTGAATCAATCCCACTTTGGATTGCTTCTTTCCAACATGAAGATTCAGAAGATGACATTGCTTCCTTGTACGTTTGAGGTTCGTGTTATAACACATAAGTGAAAAAATCCGAACCAAATGTCTTGAAAGTTCTAGCCCTTACGCTTCTTCTTGGTCCAACATCCTCAATTTCATGATGAGTTTCATCTTCATGTGAATCGTTTGATTCTTCTCTTGTCCTTTTTGGGACATTATTTCCTTCATTCCTTTTGTGCGGAAACACATCTTCAAAGAATGAGACATCTCTTGATTCCATGATTGTATTTATATCAGACTTGAATACCAAAAATCTGTAGGCACTACTATTTTGGGCTCGCCCAAGATAATAACAATCTACTGTTTTTAGTCCAAGTTTGACTCTCTTGGGAGGCGGAACTGGAACTTTTGCCAAGCACCCCCACAATTTGAGGTATTTAAAACTTGGTTTGTGTCCTTTCCATAACTCATATGGAATTGTTCCTGTTTTATTGTGAGAGACTTTGTTCAATATGTGATTAGACATATTTAATGCTTCCCCCCACAAGTTCGTCGGTAGACCAGAAGTTAAAAGCATGGCAGTAATCATGTCTTTTAACGTTATGTTCTTCCTCTCGGCTACACCATTTTGTTGTGGTGAATATGGAGTTGTTGTTTGATGAATTATACCATTTTCGGCACAGAATTGTTCAAATGGTGATTCATACTCTCCACCTCGATTAGATCTTAATATCTTGATCTTTTATTTAACTGATTTTCTACCTCAGCCTTGTATTTTATAAACGCTGTTATTGCTTCATCTTTACAATTTAAAAGATATACATAGCAATATCGCGTATAATCGTCAATAAAAGTAATGAAATACTTTTTTCCACCTCTTGTAGGTAATGATTTAAAATCACATAAATATGTGTGAACCAAACTTAGTGGTTCGGTGCTTCTATCAACAGATTTAAATGGTTTTTTAGCTATTTTTGCTTCTACACGTGTCTCATATTTGTAGTTCTTATCTACTTGGAAATTTGGAATCTATCCCAAGTTTGATAATTTTTTCATTTTTCGGATGTTTATGTGTCCTAATCTATCGTGCCATAGTAAAATTTCGTGCTCAAGTAAGTAAGAAACTTCAATTTTATTAATAGCACAATCAGAATACATAGATTTATTGCCGATAACGGCTACGTTTGCCTTAAATAGGCCATCACATAAATAACCCCTTCCGATATACATTCCAGCTTTGAACAGAACCATCTTGTCTGATTCGAACACAATTTTGAATCCTTTCTTTAATAGCACTGAGCCGGAGATCAGATTCTTGCGTATGTCTGGAACGTTAAGCACGTCATTCAATTTGACAGTTTTTCCAGAAGTGAACTTGAGGATAACTGTGCCACTGCCTTCGATCATGAAAACTGCAGAATTACCCATGTAGAGTCTTTCTTTCTGATCGAATTTCTGGTATGTTGAAAACATGGATTTTTCAGAGCAAACATGACGAGTAGCTCCTGTGTCAACCCACCATTGGTTAGGGTTCTGAACCAAATTGCATTCAGAAATAACCGCTGAAAAGGTGGACTTATCTATTTTCATGTTGTCAACTGTTGTCATCTCTGTTTTAGTATAGAACAGTAAAATTCTTAAGATGTTATACGTCTAGTATACCAAAACAGAGAACAATCAATTATAAACTCGTCGCACAAGTTTATAACTCAGATTTCCACTACACTGGAATTCTGTAGTAAATATTATAACAATATGAACGTTGTAAATAAATTACAACAACAGCGTTATACTATTTTGAATAAATAGTATAACCAGATAACGGATAGAATATAGAATAATGTATATAAATATACAAACAAACTAGAATTCTAACCGGATTATGTCTGAGGCTCGTCGTAACGATTTCCTTAAGAATTTTATTTCGAAATTCTCCCAAGATACAACAGACGTATTCTGCTCGAGATTGTAATGAGTATATCACTCTGTGATTTAGAGTATGATAGCAGAAGAGAAGAAGAAGATTCGAATTCTGAAAAATGAGTGAGGAAAGTGATCGGTTTTCCTTCTTATTTATAGTTGGTCCGTATCTCTTCCGAACGGTCGTGTCTGCACCCGTTCGCTCAAACAGTTGCGTCCGTACCACTTCGTACAGTCGCACCCGCTCATGCCGCATCCATTCGCCCGCTTCTGTTCGCACCTCATCAGTCCGCTCTATGAACAGTCGCGTCCGTCTTCACCCGCCCGCTTCTCTTTAAATTCCAGGCCCAGCCCAGTTTCAGCCGAAGTCCAAAGCCGTTAAACGATGGCCTAGCAAAAAGAATAGTCATTTTAGACCCGTACCTGGTTCGGTCGTTCGTACGGCTGCGGCGCGCGTGTATGGTGGAGATGCATGATTTCCCTCCTCACCACGAAGCATACATTTGGAAGCTCCAGGCCCCCAACCTCCTCATGAGAAAGGCATATATAAACCAATATAGCTTCAATAATTTGGCGATGTGGGACTTTGTATATTTTGTTCATTTAGTTTGTTAAGGAATTCCAACATTCAATCGTAAAAATAAAACTGTGAATTTTAGACATATAAGTTATTCCAAAATAGTCCAGAGAAATGCATGATATTAAATCAAAAGGTACAATCAAAGTATATTCATGTTGTCCAAGATTTAAATTGATACGAGATACGGATGAATATCTCGAGCCAAAATGTGATCAAAATTTGGAATTTAAAACCATGAATGTTAATCATTTTGTTAAATTTGTGTCATCATCAAATCGACCAATAGAAAGGTTTGCCTTACTGTGGCGATGCAAATTGGAACCTTTTGAATATATATATATATATATATATATATATATATATATATATGAAAAAAGTTTCCGTCTTTAATGTCTCAAATTAATCGTTCTACGTTATTTCAACAAATAAATGTATTTAAGGTTCAAATAATATAGTTTGAAAATATATAAATATTTTCAAAAACTCAGATACGTTCCAAAAAGTTAATATTTTTTCAGAATAAATTAAATAATTCTTAGAAAAAATAAGCTATTTTTAATATATTTTTCTTTAGGAAGTCAAACGGTTCGGTTTTTCTGAAAAAAGTTCAGATTTGGTTAAGGTTTATTTTTCATCAAATTTTTTTAATCTTCTCAAAATATTTGAGAACGAAATATTTCGTAAAATTCAATGTATTTCGGAAAATGTGGAAAAAAAGTCATCATAACTCAAAGCCATCGAATAATATAAAAAAAAATTCAGAAAGTTTTGAAATTTTACTGGGAAAAAACATCGGTTTCTACAAAAATAGGTCAAATTTTATGTAAAAATAATCAAAATTTTTCAAAAGGCTGATCGGATTTTAGAATAAACATTTCAGAATCACATCTCTTCTGTTTTTAATGCAATAAACTGAAAAGAAAAAAAATCAATTGTCCCCGTTGTGCTGTAATACTAGTTTATACAAAAATTATGATATAACCGGTATAAACGAAATTGCTAGCATATGCATGGTTGAAGAAAAGCTTCTTCCAATTATGATACAGCACTCGTGCGTGTGTGTTTGAATTTTAAACAAGTAATTAATCAGTAAAAAGTTGAAAGATTCTTAAGATACATGTATTTGTCCCATGATATATTTCTGGATAATTGATAAGGAGTGTGTTTTATACTGTCATTATGGTCCAAACTTTGCATCTTTCTCACTATAACTTGGTGCTAAATCACCCGACTACAATCAAATAACACGTTCTGTTTTATTTAAATTTTATGTAGCAAATCACTGATATGTGCAGTTTACACAAGTAAATATAAAATCCTTTATTGTAAATAAACGCATCTGAATTCCAGTTAGCTCTGCACTTTTAATGTGGAGTCAACTTCATCATCGTTGGCTCTGTCTTTTTTTTTCTTTCAAAAGAATGGGACTGACCACATGAATTCTCGTTATTTAGGAATTTCTACCTTAACTCATATTTTTCCTTTAATTTATTTATTTGCAAATCGTGTTTAATATTTCATTCCAATATTAATTTGGATCTCTTTTTTGTCTTTTTCCTCCTACAAATGGCATTTCACATATATCTATCTGACACTAAGCAATTAAATGAAAAGGAGATATTTGATATGGTTAATCATGCGTGCTTTTGTAACAGTAATATTTTCATGTACAAACATACATACCATTTATCAAAGTTTAGTCGTTTCATTATGGTTAATTAGAATTCAATCGCCATATAACAGTAATATTGTAGTCTGGTACAGACTGAGATATCAATATTAGGAAGCTGTAAAAGTTTAGTATTACATTTCAAGTTTTCAACTATCCTGTATTTATATGATATATGGCTACGAATTATTTGTTGTATACGACCACGAATATTTAGTACTTGTTTCTTCCTAAAATTATGATATTTATGTGTTGATAATATAGAAAAGTGTAGCAAATACAAAACAATAACAAATATTATAACTTCTTTACTCTTTTCTTTCTTCGGGAAACCAATTGTTAGAATTTGATATAGAGAGGAGAGATAAACGTTATGCAGAAAGAAACTACATTGTATTGCTTATTAATTGAACGATAGAAAATACAAAGCTTTAAATAAGAAAATAAATAACTAACCACTTCCTAAACTCAAGCCAAACTTATTAATAGGAACATATGGTTATTGACTATTTCTAACACTCTCCCTTAAACTGAATGTGCTAATATTCAGTTTACAACATAATTTCTTCATTGTCTTCCATAGACGAACTCGATCACAACTTTCATCTCTACCTGGTTGGGCATGCTCAACTGTTTCACGTTGATTCGTACTTTAACCATCAACAAATACTCTTGGTTTACTCTTAGGGATCCACTGACCTCTCCATTCGGGTCGTCCCTTGTATCTGTCATCTCCCCAACAAGTGAGAACCGCGGCTCTTCTTCCTTACCTGTTGGATGACACAAAACCAAATCTTCCTCACTCCGCCTACTTCACATGTAGGGATGCCTATCTTCTCTTAGGCATATCATCAAACAGTTCATGAGCGCTCTGTCCAACTCCATAACCGACGTTCTATCCTTCGTCGTCTTTTATCTTCATATTGCAACTTCCAGCTTTAGCCACTACTGCTGCAACATCCTCATTACTTCAACAACTTCCAATTCACAGCACATACAGTCCACATAACTGTCACCCTTCAATCACTGCTGCCGTTCACCATACCACCTTACAAACTTCACAACAACGCCACTGCCAAGATACAAAATTGACAGCGGTTCATCCAAATTCAAACAACAACACCCACTTCACAAACAATTTGCACCTTCAACTTCAATGCTATTTTCCAACAGCATATCAATTTTCCACTCCACCACTGCCTGCAGACAAAAACTGCTCCTCCAAACCATTCCATAACTTCCAGTCTACAACGGCAAACAACATTTCAAAACCATCATTCACAGCAAAAACTTCACCATTTCACTGCACACTTCACTAAACCATCACCTCTGTCAAATTTCACAATTTCAAGCAATCCACCAGCAAACTCACCAAACAGTCACTCCACTTCCAGAAGAACCATCTCCATCAACATACAGTGCATTTCATCACACTGACAAGTTCAGCACTGTGACCATTATAGCAATATCCAACAACGAATAAAACCCACCATCATCAACTCACTAGATCAATACCATCTCCAAAGTTGGCACCTTGGTTCAGTAACTTTCAAAGCACATCAGCAAGCTAGCCACTTCAGAGGAACACCGCATCTCCACTACCTCAACTTCATCAATACAACTGAATCACAACAGCTCCAGTCCAAAACTGCACTACACCACTCTCACTGACATCTGCATGAGCAGAAACTTTCATCTCACTTGCCATACTTTCCATCACCTCTGTTCACTGCCAGAACCACCAAGTTTATCAAACAGACAGCAGTCAGTTGCCTTTATTCCATACTTCATCTCCAACACAGTTCTAGACCATCTTTAACATTTCTTCACAACTCACAACTACTGGCACAACTCTTCATAATCCTCTAACTGCTCTATCTCTACAATCCACAAAATCAATTCCACAAACCATCTACCTCCCAAGCTTCACACAACAGTGCAGCCATACAGCTCCAACCACCTTAAACTTCAGTTCACCACTTCATAACCTTGCCTTCACCACAACATCACCAAACTCCTGAAAACAATCTGCTACATCATGCACTAACATCTGCCCTCATCACCTACACAACATCTTCTAAACTTACCATCAACCATCTCTATACCCTTCACAACCAAGCACTGTCTTACTTCATCCAAACCCTAGCCATCACTGCTGCATTTCCTCCACCATTCAATACACACAGACCAAACAAGCCACCATCAGTCCACTGTCCATACAAACATTCACAACCTATTACAACCACCACTGTAGCAAACATCAGCTTCTACTGCCATTCTCACCTTCACCAATCACACACACATCCACCAACGTCATCTCCTACTACTACAGAACTACACTGTCAAGTGCCAATAACTCATTTCATCTGCCTTACTTCTGCCCTTCCACTGACATAGCTCTGTCCATCCACCAAAATTGTTATTCACTGCAAACAAACAACTACACCACAACACATATCACCATCGTCCTCTCTCTGCCTCTAACTCTCAAATACAGCAGCAACACAAACCACTTTAGACTACAAACCATAGATACATAGTGCACTGGCATCAACATACCTGAAAACTGTCGAATCCATACCTCTCAAACTCCTCCAGCATATTCCAGCAAACATCGAACCACCTACAACCAGAACGACAATGACCTCATCACAAACCCGAAAATTCCTAAAACCCGCTTCAATCGCGACTACCCCCAATTGCCTCGACAACCAACTCGAACTCAATCGCGAGCATCCTATCACCTCAAAACCAAAAATCGAACTCGGGCTCAAACTGAAGCAAAGCAAGCCGCAACCCTATCTTCCTGCAGTCTAGAAAACAACCTCAGAATGCGGAGGGCTTCAAATTAATGACGAACTTCAAAGCGATGGTGCGCAAATCTGAAGCATCCTTCAGATCCAGTTGCATCGCTATTTCACTTCTGCTACTAAGGCGCGATTGTTTTGGATAAAAGGAAAGCTTCACATGATTCCGAAATGAAGAGTTTTTGGATGTTTTGAGGAAGATAGAACTGCGTTGGGATTTTTTTTTTTTAAACCCTCACTAACTTATTTTTCTCAGATCTCTGGATCTCTCTACCCTCTCTCTCGTCTAACCAAACTCTGATACCATGTTAGAATTTGATATAAAGAGGAGAGATAAACGTTATGCAGAAAGAAACTACATTGTATTGCTTATTAATTGAACGATAGAAAATACAAAGCTTTAAATAAGAAAATAAATAACTAACCACTTCCTAAACTCAATCCAAACTTATTAATAGGAACATATGGTTATTGACTATTTCTAACAAAACCAAAGAAGTCTTGGTGCCAGTGGGTCACAAATTATTTGTAACAAGTAAAAGAAAAAACAGTAATCATATGTCTTTGGAAAATGTAAAGATAATTTGGTGACAATGAACAACAGCCTTCTCATAAACTGGTGTAGCCATTTTTGTAAAATTAGAAGAAGCTACTCATTTATCCAAGATGTAACTTGCTAAACATAAATTTTGGGTTTGTCAAGACATCATCTCAAAAGGTGAACAGTGTACGGACATATTTCGTCTTCATCGAGTATATATTCACGATGGGTCGGCATAAAAAACAGTAAACTGTCCATACAATGAAGTGAAGTGAACACATAAAGTCCTTATATAACAAGATATTAATATGCAGGTAGCTTATAAATTGCGTCCAGAATGTGAAATATACATCATGGCAAGCAAGAGAAAAAATGAAAGAAAGATCATCGGTGCTTGAACTGTCACATTTCCGCTAGAAAACCCAGGTGATGGTGCAATAACTGTTCCACTCTCTGCAATTAACATATTTGATATAAAGTTCACCAATAAGTATATGATTCTATGAATTTATTCAAAGGAAATTCCTGATAAATTTTGTTCTCATACCTGACGATGGTGCACCTGCTGGTCCTGTATTCATAAAAGAACCAAATATATTGTTGACTAGGGGGGGTGTAACTTTTTTTAAAAATAAAATAAAAGGGACAAATCTATTTAGGTTTAATTACCATGGCATTGAGTCAAGGAAGGTGTTTGTACATCACACGCAGCAGGAAGAGCAAGTGCTCGAGTCCGATTAACACTGATTCTCAATGATGGCACTTCACCATTGATAAGCATGCACAGACACAGCGCATCAGAGTAGACCACCGTGCCTAATCGTGAGCAGCACGGTTTTGTCGGTGTTGACGAATTGCCTGTAATATAGTCAAGGCATGGCGATAGATTCACCAACACATTTGAACAATTGTTTGATTGTGCTGTCGCCTTGTTAGACAGTATAGTTACAATGACCAATGATGAAGTTAAGAAGAATATTTGTTTTGGGGCTGCCATTGTACTTGAGGTTTGCTTTAGGCTATGATATCAGGAGCAGGTGTATCTTACATACAAAGGTGTTAGCACTTGACCAAATAGTATTAGGTTTGCCTACTACTTAGCATATTAGAGGATTACATGCATTGCTTCGCAGATCAACTGTATAATATGAGAGATTGGCTCATCTGGAAAGTGACTTTTCTGTGCAAGGTTTAAAACGATGATGCACAAACCAAAGTAATTCTTGTGTTATACATGAGCTTACAAGGACAGAGAAGATTTGAGCTCATATCAGCCTGCTAAGCATTTTGTTTTGCTTTTGTTTGTTTTCATACACTGAAAAGAGCAATGCTAAACACACTCTCTATTAGGGAGAGAGTGTGCATGTAATGTTATATGATCGATGTAGATTGTGTATGCATCAATCATTAATTAGTTTTGTCAATAGTTACCTACCACTTTCCACCAATCATAGAGCAAGTAACAGCACACTTTCCGTAATGGAGAGTGAGAGTAGACTTACCATTGCTCACATTAAAAATATAAGATCTTATTTGGCTTGTTATTTTTTGTTTTGTGTTTTCGTAAAAAAAATGCGCACAAGATGCATGCTTTTTGAAAAACAAACGATTTATAAAAATAACACTAACATATGAAATAAAAAAACAAATATATTTCGTTTTTCTTGTTTGAGAAATAACAAAAAAGGGAAAAACAATCCATACACTACGCCGTCTTTCCATCCACTTCGTCGTTCCTCCAACGTTGCAATGACATAAAATTTGAAATTTCTCTTCCGTTATTTTAATATTTTATTATGAATGTTGAAAATTGAAAACACATAATGAAATCAACCATGCCCTAAATTTTGAATCATTTGTACCTTTGTTAATCTAAAACTTTGTTCCTCAAGTTTCATGTATGATGTAAAATGAATTTACAACAACAGAAATAAACGTAGGGGTTCGACCATTCATAGATATATGAAATGCAATATGTCAGTATTGCTTTGTTTTTGGATCTTATCATTTAAAATGATGGGCAAATTTATATCTGGCCGACGTGATCCGGTCTATCTAAGTTTTTGAATATGTATTGCTATCGACACTCCAATTTTGAATATAAAAGGACCAAATTATATGAGTAATTCATGTTTAATAAGATTAATACAAGGAGTACGCAACCTTTAATTAAAGTTAGCATCTTTTCTTATTTTATCCTTGGTGAAACTTTAAAACTCTACGATAAAAAATAAATATCCAAAGTAGCTCTTTATCTCTTCCTGCTTTTATACGGAATAAAAGATGAGAACGAAAACTTCTAAAGAAAAACTATATTTAAACTAAATTTTAATTGTAAAAATGTATGAAATTCGACAGGTGTATGCCGGACTAAAATTAGAAAATCGACAAAAGACTGTCGAAATAAAAAAAGTTAAACGGCAAAGGAGCTGTCGAATTAAATTATTCACTTTGGTCGTCCCATTCCAAACTTTATTTCAAATATTGGTTATGCATTGATTTTTCTAGCCGACAAATATGTTAAACCCTATCTACAAAACCTTAGAAATTAAAAAGCAATTACTCGACTGTTTTGTTAAACAAAATCTACGTTACGAATGCTCTCTTCAGTAAGAATTAATCTTGTTTATTTCTCATTTGAAATTTCATTTGCATTGATTTCCCCGTTAATTATTGATTTGGTTTAAAGGAATTATGGTAAAAAAAGAAGAAGAAAAGAAATGGACAAATATATCAATTTAAATTGTAATTTTATGAGTGGGCTATTTTTATTAGTACCTAAAATTTTATCTAGGAAAAAAATGACCTCTTAAGTGAAATGTAGGTAACAATGTCCTTTTGAATGTTGCCAAAAGATTGACTAGTATTATAACTGACCACTGCCAAAGCATCTAAATTTTAAAAAGTTTCTAGCATCAGATTTGGGCTCAATTTCACCGATTTACAACTTTTATGTTGCTTTAAGTATATAGTAACTGATGTACCGAGGAGAAAGTAAATTAGCACGCGTCTTTATAGTTGTTTGATCCGGAAATCGACGTCCATTGCAAAGAAAATGTTATTTTAACCGCGATGTATAAGCTTTATACAACATACAATGAAAAAACATGGCTTGGGAGAGTGAGATTATTGAGGGAAGAAGGCTGCTACAGGGCCCGAAATATTCCTTATTGAAAAAGAGATATTATAATTAGATACAAGAGATACAAGAGAAATTATAATTAGATAGAGATTTCTTATTGAAAAAGAAATACAAAACTATATTCACTAATTATTTTTTGAGAGTATGAGTGATCCTTAATTCGAGAAGAGAACTCAGTAATTTATTCAATATAACAAGTATAAGGGTTTTTAATGATAGGTGGCCAATACGACAATATAGACCATAAAGAAATAAAAGCTATAAGACCAGCAAATAGTTGAACATAATAAAACTCTTATAAGCAAAAGGATAGACACAATAATAGGACTACATACATATGATGGGTTGACAAACAATTTAACAAACTGATGCGGTCCCAAAAGCAAACAAACAAATTGTACTATGGGTCATACTACACACTTCAACCCCCATATGCGAACAAAGAAGCAACACACTTGATGGTCGAATGACCCATAGTAAAACGCCATTAGAGCAATGCTACTTTCATATTCAAAAATATGATCATTTTCATTTTCAATCATTGGTAGTAAAATGTTGGATATATTATTCATATAAAGCCTAAACCCTATCCAAAAAAGTACTAGGATGACACTGCAGTTTTGGATCGTAGAAACAAACAAATCAACTAATATAAACGTATGCTAATTTTCCAATTACAGAAGATCATATATAGAAGATCGTATGAAAACCTCTGAGAGGTAAATTGTGAGTTTAAGAACATGCGAATGTGGATGTTAGCAGCAACAAATCAGCACAAATACTATAGGTGATAAAAAGGGGATGTAATTTTGTTTACAGCAGTGTTAACCAAAACACCAAATGATTTATTACATATAACCCAAAGTAATTATTCTTTTTATTTACAGTTAGTGAAAACCTCAATTAGTTGATGATACCAACCAACTACGTAGAAAAACACAATAATTTATTACAAGTAACCCATAGTAACTAGTGTTGAAAAAAGCGTGAACAGATTAACACACATAGAACCGGTGATATAATTAAAACTATGGCAGTGGCAAGCTCCCACATCAGAGTGGTCACCAAGTCAGATTGTAGTGTTAAATCATCAATATAGACTTTAATTTTCCGAAACTAGTTACACTTTCTATGCTCTTACCTTGTGTGTTTCTCTACACAGAATATTAGAAGTAATTTGGTAAATATACCAAAATCTTAAATATTACAACACCTTTGAGCAGTACTCTCTATTCTATTGCAGATATCTTCGAAATCAATCTCAAAATTTGATGATTAGCAAGAGGGCGAATAGGAGAAAGATTGGTGACTGAACCACAGTTCGATCTGGGGAAGAACCAGCTGGTGATGGTGTTGGAATTCCTAAAACAAACAAAGTGAACGATAACAAACATAAGTCCCACATCGTCTAATATACTAAGAAAGCCAAGTATATTAATAGCTTTCTCAATTGAAAGTTGGAGGTATGGGGCTCCCAAATGTATGCTTCGTTGTGAGGAGAGAGATCATGCATCACCACCACGCGCGCTGTTTCTCGTCCGTTTGTCCGAACCGGGTACGGGTCTAAAATGACCATTTTTTTAATTAGCCACTGTGACAAAATTATAAATAGGAGAGAATACTGATCACATTCTCATCCGATTCCAATCTAATTTCTTCCGCTTTTTTACTCTACTGCTCTATATTCCAAATATATCACAGAGTTGACATACTCATTACAATCTCGTGCAGATTACGTCTGTTGTATCTTGGAAGAGTTTTGAAATAAAATTCTTATGGAAATTGATACGACAAGCCTCCGACGGAATTTCCTTTATATACTGGTTAGATTCACTGTAATCTTTCCCGTTTATAAGTTGTACTATTTCTTACAATAGTATAACGTTGTTGTTGTAATTTATTTACAACGTAACTTATTGTTACACTTATCTAATACAGAATTCCAGCGTAGTGGAATTCTAATAAATAAACTTGTGCGACGAGTTTATTTTAGCGTGCTATCTGTGTTAGTACACTAGCCAACTAATAGATGGTGCCATATCTGATCCTTCATCTGCCCCAGATTTATAATTAACAGCTAATGAAGGTATAAAAGAATATAATTTTCCTTTTATTGTTCTCATACCTGACAATGGCTAGCTTGTTTGCCCTATACCATATACAGTAGCACAGTGTATTAGCTACAGAATTGATATAATCAGGAGAAGAATCAGGGAATTCTTATTTTCAATAATTCATAATTATCAATCTTTACCTTTGCATTGGCTGAATTACAAGCTCCAAGAATAATGAGTGCTTGAGTTCTACTGACATTGACTCCCATGGATGACACACTATTATTCTTGATTGCCATGCACAGACTTTGTGGGTCTATTTTTATGATTGCGCCAAGTTGTGTGCAGCACAAGCTAGTAGGTGTAGATGAGTTGCCTGTGATATCGTCAATGCACATTGATAGATTGAGTAGACATTTACACATCTATTTGATTGTGTTGATACATTAGCAAACAGCATTGCTATTGAAGTTAGGTAAATAAAAAGCTTTGTTGACATTAGAGTTTCAGTTGCTTTGTGCTTAGGCTACAGAAGATAGAGAGTATATTTTAAGGAAGGTATCAAAGTTATTTTATAGAGATCTTATTAATTTAACTCACAACCTTGTTGTTAGTCACATTTTGACTATTTAGTTTTTCTATTTCTGAGTAGTTGCATGGATAACTTACTTTTTTTTAATCTTTGTTACCTTTTGACTTTATATTACTTCTCCACTGAGATTATGCCCTAGATTCATCTCCGAGGATTATTATTTTTTGTTAAATATACCATATGTTAATACAAATTTTTTCCCAACACATATATACATACAATCACATAAAACTTTCTTCTTACATATATTGGAAATTAGATTAAAATAGAAATCTTCCTTCAGAAGAGCAGGTTTACTATCTAATATTTTATGTGGATGCATGTTTTTAAAATTAGGTGAATCAACTGTATAAAAATTGAGAGCATAGGTCATGTCGGTAACCGACTCATTGTATATGTAAATATTGCCAACTTAGCCACTGCTTAATAGAACTTGAAATTTGCTAGTTATTAGTTTTTGCACTGATGTTTGTTTTGTATTGGTTGGTACGAATCCTCAAGTAAGCATTCAGTTTTGTACTTTAGTTTGTTTTTACACATTTATTATGGTAATCTGTATGTATCCTTTGGAGCAGGTAATATGATGTCTATATCAACTAAAACTGATACTTTTTTGTTGGGGGTCAACTCAGGCATCTCATTTACCATAACCGTGTAAATATTTGGAGTGTTTTAAGCATATGCGCAAGACCAAACATCACATCTCAGTGTAGATATTAATATCCGGATTGTAACATCGTTGAGATTTTCAATCTAAGTTCTTCACTGACGTTAATTCTATGTTTTACTTTTGCACAGTGAAAAGTAATGTATCAAAATTACGAGTTTTGGTTGGTCTTAGATTCAATTTGAATTCGATATATCGATCCATTTTCATTTTTTATGGTTACAGTGGTCTTTTTTCCTTTAAAAGAGTTTATGTACTATGCTCAGTAACGAATTCTGTTTACTAACTGTAACAGTTAGTAATCTAATCTACATAAATGAATATTTAGCATGCACGAATGAACTTAATAGCTGGAGTTTTGGGACTTTTGCCTTCTCAAATATGTCTGGAGCATTTTATTTAAACAGTGATGGTTTTTCCCATTTATGCAGCTGTAAAAATAAAAATGTGAATTTTAGACATAAGTTATTCCAAAATAGTATGGAGAAATGCATGATATCTAATCAAAAGGTACAATCAAAGTATATTCATGTTGTCCAAGATTTAAATTGATACGAGATATGGGTGAATATGTCGAGCCAAGATGTGATCAAAAATTGGAATTTAAAGCCATGAATGTTAATCATTTTATTAAATCTGTGTCATTATCAAATCGACCCATAGAATGGTTTGCCTTACTGTAGTGATCAAAATTGAAACCTTTTGAAATAAAAATATATATGAACAAAAAAAATTCTTTCTTTGATGTCTCAAATTAATCATTCTACATTATTTCTGTTAGCATATTGATCCATTTCCTGTCTGGGTTGGACATTTTAGCATTTTTATTGTTTATGTTTTCTATCTATATAAACATATCTCTGTAACCCTAATGTAATCAATCTTTGTTTGCTCAGCCGTTTTGCTGAATAATATGAATTATCCTTTTCTTCTTATTTGATTTTACAAACGTTTTACAAACGTTTACATGGTATCAGAGCCTCGTTCTTGTTTCTGCCTGCTGCCTCGTCGCTGTCTTGTCTTCCTGCCTCAACCCAAAACCCTAGCCTGGTATCATCACCTGCTCCAAACCCTAGCACCCACCGAAACCCTAGCCCGTCGTCGATCTTGTCCCAAAACCCCAGAGCCCCGTCCCCAGCCTGCAGAAACTCGAGTCCCCAGCCTGCCCTAGCTGTCGATCTCCCTGACCCAGCTGCCAATCTCCCTGCCCTAGCTGTCGATCTCCCTGCCGAAACCCTAGAACTCCGAAACCCTAGCCTGTCGATCTCCCTGTCCTGAAACCCTAGCCTGCTGATCAACCCGAAACCCTAGTTTCCCAAAACTCTAGCCCAATTGATACCTGTCTCGACCTGAAGCAGTTGCCGACTTCAAAATATGGCGAGGTGATGATTCATTACAGGCTATTAGTGTTCGTTTAGATGGAAAAAACTATTCTTATTGGAGTTATGTTATGAAAAAATTTCTGAAAAGAAAACAGATGTGGGGATATATGTCTGGTGTTATTGTGGCTCCTGAAGCTGCTAATGTTGAATCGATGGAGAAATGGGATACTAACAATTCAAAGATCATCACTTGGATTAATAATTCTGCTGAGAATAAAATTGGTATGCAATTAGCTAAGTATGATACTGCTAAGCAAGTTTGGGACTATTTGGAGCGACTTTTTGTGCGTTCTAACTTTGTCATTCAATATCAATTAGAGGTTGATATTCGGTCATTGTCTCAGAATGATCGAAATATTCAAGATTTTTATTCTGAAATTACTGCTCTTTGGGATAAATTGGCTATGACTGAGGTTGCTGAGCTTAGGTCATTTGCTACATATATCGCTCGGGAGGAACAACGTCTTGTTCAATTGTTGATGGCTCTTCGACCAGAGTATGAGCATTGTCGTGCGTCCTGTTATCCCGCTTTTTGGCAAAGCCGTGATACCAAAAGATTGGCCAAAAACAAAGGGCAGTTCGTCTCAGAGATTGGTTGCACTTCTCTTCGCTATGGATATCGATGAATTTTGTCCGACCCCGGATCGGGCCGCAATTGATAGGGCATGACAAGAAAGACCATAGAAGCCAGCATTTCAAATTTCAAGTCAATCCGAGGTCGTACGCTCAAGTTATGATGGATTCAAGTTGAGAAGGTGCACATTGCTCGGTTCGAACCCATCATGTTCGAACCCATCATGTTCGAACCCATCATATTCGAACCCATAGGAAGAGGCGACATTCGAATCCATCACAAATTCGAGTCCATCACAACCTTCGACTCCATCAGAAGCTTCGAATCCATCAGAAGCTTCGAATCCATCCAAGCTTCGAATCCAACAGAAGCTCCGAATCCATCACTAAGCTTCGAATCCATCAGAAGCTTCGAATCCATCAGAAGCCTCGAATCCATCCAAGCTTCGACTCCATCAGCCATCGGTTTCGAATCCATCCACATCGCATACAAAAGCATGGATTCGAACCATATGGAGTCGAACTATGGATTCGAATGAATCAGTGGAGTCGAAGCAACCAGCATGACGAACACCCAATTTCGAACCGATCATAACTCCAAATCTACTGATCCAAATCCCATGAAATTTTTACAGAAGTTTGTCTACATGACGAAGAACATCCACGCCAAGTTTCATCGCAATTGGACGATTTTTTTGATCGATTCGAAGTTCACTTCGAATCGATCCCAAACTGGGCACGCACTTCAAGAACTCGGGCCTGTGGGTCCCCCGTCACGTGCCAAGCAGTCTCTCCATGATTTAGGCGGGATTTTGGCCTTCCACGCCTATAAATAGAGCCCCGTGGTCATTCAGAAGGGGGGTCGGAGAATTTGGGGAAGAAGAACAAGTCTAAACGCTGCCAGGATCACTCCATGCTGTCTCAATTGCTGTCAATTTGGAGTCTAAGTCCATTTCCCGCTGTAATTTGCTGAAAAGCACTTGTAATCTTCAAGTATTAAGAAATAAAGTGAAAAAACTTCATAGTAGACGTAGGCGCATAGCCGAACCACTCTAAATCCTTGTCTTCTGCGCAATTCATTTTTCTGTGATTTGGAGTTTTTGTTAGATAGTCCCTATTTCCAATTCAAGTCCTTTATTTACCATCTCTTCAAAAACTTCCGAAGGGTGTTTGCCCATTTTTGGTGCAAACATTTTGGTGCTTTCACTGAGAAAGAAAAAGAACCAGTTCTTTCTCCCGCTCCGTGGATCTATCTTCGATACCGGATTGCACAAATCTAAGAGGGAGATCCAGACTTCAAATTCAGATTCCACCCATTCTTTTCAGGTTTGCTCAAAATCTAGGATAGGAATCTAACCTACAAGATGGTTAGTACGAGAACCACTTCCAACATTGGTAACCAAGAAGGTCAGGATAGGCAGAATCCCGCACAGCTACAGTCAGCCAATCAGGATGCCGTTGGGCAAGCGGATCAGTCGGGTCCGGTTACAAGACAGGAGTTCCAAACATTACTGCAGGAATTAACTAAAAGCCGACAACAGCTAACTGAGCAGCTACGTATCAATGCTGAATTAGCTAACCAACTAAACCATCAAGGGCGAAGGAGATCAAAGAGGGACCACGCTCCGCATTCTTCCGCGGAAAGCTCTGCCTCATCCGACTATAACGGCAGATCTACGCGCCCCAGGCTAGACGGAAATCATGCGCATGCTTCTGGCCTCCGGCATACATTGACTGTAGGGCAAATAAGAGTTGGCCCCTCCGCCAGTTTTCATACGGGACCCTCCTCTCGAGGAGGCACTGTGCCACAGCACACCGCAGATAACCAAGCCACCGCAGTTGGCACAGGAGTCGACACCCGAAATCACTCCAGTCCAAACTGCCACCCACAGGAACGTGTCCCAGGACCGAATATCCCGGAAGATGTCGAGCCAAGGAGGCGAGATTCGGATCGTCGACAGCGCCCGATCCCACCTCGCACTGTGGAGCCCGACCACACTTTGGCTCGACACCCTTCAAATACAGCAACACCTGATCTCTCAGCTATGGTCCGCCAAATGGTTCGCGAAAGTCAAGGTTTGACGAATGACGATTGGGGGATCTCTCGAAGTCACACCCCGTTCACCGATGACATATTATATGCTGAGCCTCCCCGGCGATTCAGAATGCCGGCTTTGCCCATGTATGAAGGAAACTCCGACCCTAGCCAGCATATTCTAAAGTACGAGTGGTCAATGACTGCTGCAAGAGCTGATGATGCAGTAAAGTGCCGTAGTTTTCCTATTTCCTTGGGGGGGATTGCGACAATGTGGTTTACACGATTACCACCACGGTCTATCTCCTCGTTTGACCAGTTGGCGACCAAGTTTATCGAACAGTTCCGTATGCACATCGCCAGGCCTAAAGACGTAAACACTTTATCTAGTGTCACTCAAGTTCCCGGGGAAACACTCAGGCGATACCTGGAAAGATTCAACGCCGCCTGCGCAGAAATCACTAACCCCAATGATAATTCAATCTTGATGGCTCTTACTAAGGGGATTGACCCCGACTCTGATTTTGGAAACTGGCTAGCTGGAAAACCTCCCGCGTCGTTGGATCGTTTCTATTCCAAAGCCGCCCAATTCCTAAGGCGTGAGGATGCGAAACAATCTAGGAAGCAGGACGACGCAAGGCCCAACAAGGAGGGGGTTCAAAGCAATGTGGCGGTTAAACAGTCAGGAGAGGGCTCAGGAAGGGTGCAGTTGAATATTCAGAACAAGCAAACCCAGCCAAGGAATGGCGATAATAGGAATAAGAAGCAGGATCAGAACCGTGGCCCCCGACGTAGGGCGCAAATGTTTGAAAACTATACACCACTGAATACGACATTGGAAAACGTATATCTACAAACCTGTAATGCAATGCAATATAAGAAGCCGACTCCGAAATTATCATCGGAGAAACAGATTCAAACGGGGAAGTTTTGTAGATTTCACGAAAGCTATGGACACAACACCAATGACTGCAGGCATCTGCAAGACCTTATTGAAAAACTGATCAGAGAGAGGAAGTTGGATCAATTTGTGCGAGCACCACAAACCAGCGGTGTGGGCCCGTCAAACCAAAATCGTGCGCAGAACCAAGAAAAACAGGAAGAGCCCGCCCGTACAAGCGGAAGGTTGGTCATAAATACAGTCAGTGGTGGCCCTCATCCAGCGGATCGAAGTTGGAGGGAAATGGAATCATACGCCAATTCGATCAGGCACGTAAGTTTTGAAAGCTGTAGTACACTTGATGAAGGGACTCCGGCTAAACAACAGAAGACGATGACGGATGATATCATCTTTAGAAACCGAGATGCTGACAAAGTCGAAGCCCCGACCATAGACCCACTGGTCATATCCGCACAGGTTGGTCCTGCTTGGATGAAGAGGATCCTGGTAGACAGTGGAAGCTCAGTAAACATCTTGTTTAAAGGGGCATATGATCAGATGAAGATGGAAGCTAAGGATCTAAAGCCTTGTCAATATAGGATCCACGGCTTCGATGGAAGTGCTAATATACCCACCGGGATGGTGGAATTGCCAGTAGAATTGGGAAACGGAGAACGCCGTAGAGTCCGAATGTTACAGTTTGTTGTCCTGGATATCCATTCACCCTATAATGCCTTTCTGGGCCGACCAGCCCTTGTAGAATTTAGGGCAGCAATTGCCCCGTGGTGTCTGACTCTAAAGTTCCCTACTGACCACGGGATTGGGGTCGTTCAAGGGGACCAGGCTGCCGGGAGAGCCTGTTATGTTGCTGAACTACGAAAAGCGCAGAGGAAGGAGAAGGGAAAGGGCGTGGGGGAATCTCTCCGCGTCCGCTTTGCCGACGATTGACAATTAGCGCCTGGGCCTCGGCCCGGGCACCACGACCAATTCCAGAAGGATCTTGACCCTCGAGACACTGAAGATAATGATGAATCCAAAGAAAATCAAGCTTCTCCAGCCGAGCTGACGATCGATGTTCCAATTGATGACAATAACGATTCGAAAATATTGAAAATTGGGTCTCAGCTAAACCTACAAGCACAACAGGAATTGGTCGAATTTCTCCAAGGGAATCTAGACGTATTCGCCTGGACGCACTCCGATATGTGTGGAATCTCGTCGGACATCGCGAGCCACACCTTAAATATTGACCCGCGATACATCCCGGTCAAGCAAAAGAGACGCGGTATGGATCCAGAGAGATCTGCCGCCCTCAAAGAAGAAGTCGATAAGTTAAAGACGAATGGGTTTATCCGAGATGCTTTATACCCGGAATGGGTATCCAATCCTGTACTTGTCCGCAAACCAAATGGAAAATGGAGAACGTGCGTCGACTACTCTGACTTAAATAAGGCTTGTCCAAAAGACAGTTTCCCACTTCCTCGAATCGATCAACTTGTGGATTCGACGGCCGGACACGAATTATTGTCTTTCATGGATGCTTACTCCGGGTACAATCAGATACCCATGCATGTGCCCGATCAAGAACATACAAGCTTCGTAACTGACCTAGGACTATACTGCTACATGGTCATGCCTTTTGGTTTAAAGAATGCCGGAGCAACTTACCAACGCTTAGTCAACCGGATGTTTGCCGATCAGATCGGGAAAACCATGGAGGTTTATGTGGATGACATGTTGGTAAAATCACGATACTCCATTGATCATGTCAAGGACTTGGAGTCAATGTTCGATGTCCTCCGGAGATATGGGATGAAGCTAAATCCATTAAAATGTCATTTTGGGGTTGCTTCCGGAAAGTTCCTTGGATTCATCGTCAACGCCCGGGGAATAGAGGCCAACCCCGAAAAGATCTGGGCAATCAGGAATCTTCAAACCCCGAGGACCATAAAACAGGTTCAGAGTCTCAACGGGAAGGTTGCAGCGCTGAGCAGGTTCATCTCGAAATCAACAGATAAATGCATACCCTTTTTCGATCTGATCCGAAAAGGGAAACGAAACTTCGAATGGACTACGGAATGTGAGGGCGCGTTTCGATCACTAATCCAGCATCTTTCCACACCACCGATTCTTTCAAAACCTGTTGATCACGAGCAATTATACCTTTATCTGGCTGTATCTGAAAACGCTGTTAGCGCTGCATTGGTTCGTGAGGAAGACCGAATACAAAAACCAGTCTATTACGTCAGTAAATGATTAACCGGGGCCGAGAAAAATTATCCAAGGCTAGAAAAGTTGGCATACTGCCTAGTTATCGCCTCGAGTAAGCTCCGTCCATATTTTCAGGCTCACCCTATCATTGTATACACCGACCAACCGTTACGACAGGTCCTCACACGACCTGAGACGTCTGGCAGGTTACTAAAGTGGAACATTGAGCTGAGTCAATTCGACATCGCATATGTTCCAAGGAGAGCCATACACGGTCAAGTCTTGGCAGATTTCATTGCCGAATTCACTGTTCCTGAAGACTTACCCGAAGCTAGTGACTCCCCCGAAGATATATGGAAACTATACACTGATGGCGCATCCAACGATCGATGCTCAGGCGCAGGGATTGTGCTTGAGACCCCCGAGGGCCGATCCATCTGCTACGCCTTAAAGTTTGATTTTCGGGCAACCAACAACGAAGCTGAATACGAAGCCTTGCTCACCGGGTTGAAGTTGGCCCGAGACCTGAAAATTATCGCTGTGGAAATCTACTGCGATTCCCAGTTGGTGGTATGTCAAGTTCGGGGTGAATATCAGGCCAAGGATAGAAGGCTAGCCGCTTATCTAGCCCGGGTCCGAGCAATACTGGATCAGTTTGATTATTATACCATTTTCTACATACCCCGAGAGCACAATCAGAAAGCCGATTCATTGGCAAAGCTGGCAAGTACAGGCGAAACTCAACACTTGGGACTCGTCCCTGTCGAGACATTATCCTCTCCGAGCATTGATCGAACGGAAAATGAATTCACATTAGAAGCTACATCCGAGAAGGAATCATGGATGACTCCCTACCAAGATTATATTAAGCATGGCACACTGCCCGAACGACGAAACGAAAGAAGACAGATTCTTCGAAAGGTGTCACGATTTGTCATTCAAGACGGAGTTATGTATCGAAGAGGTTACTCTGTTCCTCTTCTCCGGTGTATCGCGCATAACGAAATCAGGCGAGTGTTGCGTGAGGTGCACGAAGGAGAATGTGGCGATCACACTGGGGGGCAAGCGCTTGCTAAGAAAATACTTCGAAACGGATATTACTGGCCTACCGTTAACCGCGATGCTATGGATTATGCCAAGAGGTGTGATAAATGCCAGAGACACGCTCGGATCCCTAGAGCCCCGCCTTCTGAAATAACCCAAATGGTCAGCCCGTGGCCATTTGCAATGTGGGGGATGGATATAATCGGTGCATTGCCTTTAGCTAAAGGGGGTGCAAAGTACGCCATAGTTGCGGTTGATTACTTCACCAAATGGGCTGAGGCTGAGCCCCTTGCAACAATAACAACAAAAAAGGTGATCAACTTCGTGGTGCGCAACATCATCTGCCGGTTTGGTCTCCCGCATACTATTATCACCGATAATGGAGCCCAATTCGACAGTACTGAATTCAGGGATTTCTGTCTGCGATTTCACATCCATAAGAGATTCTCAGCAGTAGCGCACCCACAAGCAAACGGTCAGGTCGAGGCCGTCAATAAGGTTATCAAGTCTATATTGAAGAAAAGATTGGAGAAAGCCGGGGGCAAATGGGTCGATGAACTACCAATGGCTCTGTGGGCATACAGAACAACTCACAAAACTGCGACCGGACACACCCCTTTTTCTCTATCCTATGGCTCCGAAGCAGTTATCCCGGTCGAAATGGAAGTTCACTCTCACCGTGTGACATACTACGACCCGAAAACGAATGCTATATTACTTGCTGAATCCCTAGATCTGCTTGATGAAAAACGTGAAGAAGCCGACGTGAGGGCAGCTGCATATCGAAGTCGAGTCGCCCGAATATACAACGCCAAGGTCCGCCCACGGACTTTTGAATCCGGCGACCTGGTACTCAAAAGAGTTTACCCGGTCCCTTCGCACATGAACCCAAATTGGGAAGGGCCGTATATGATTTCACAAAAACTCAGAGATGGCACGTTCAAGTTATCGACCGTTGATGGTCTCACTTTACCAAGAGCCTGGAATAGCGGAAGCCTCCGTCCCTACTACACCTAACAGGCTTTATTTGTCTTTCTATCAATTTCTTCCTTAGCATTTTGTTTTTCGCATTTTGAAATTTGAACTTGTAATAAGGCAACTGATGTTGTCATGCTTCTTTTGTTTCAGCAATAAAACGCCATCTCTTCGAGCCAAAAGTTGTGATTCACTGAAAATAGCACATAATATCACATTGCACGAAGAGCTAAATTCCATCACACGGTGGGATTTATCTAAATAGGGAGTAACTGTGATACGACCAGTGACTTACTAAATAAGACCCGAGCTCGGGGGCAAAACACAATACCAGCATTCACAGGGATTGATACACGACAATCCTTTTACTAACTCCAACTTCCCAGAGTGTGAATTGGAGTATAAAGTATCCAATAAGTCGTTCCCAGAGTGCGAACGGACTCCAACTTCCCAGAATGTGAATTGGAGTATAAACCGTCCAATAAGTCGTCCCCAGAGCACGAACGGACTCCAACTTCCCAGAGTATGAATCGGAGTATAAAACATCCAATAAGCTGTTTCCAGAGCGCGAACGGACTCCAACTTCCCAGAGTACGAATTGGAGTATAAACATTTAATCCAGATCCCCGAAGCACGAATCAAAGTACAAGTAACAATTCGAAGTTCCCGAAATACGGGCCGAGATATCAATATCAACTCCCAATTCCCATAGCGTGGAATGGAGTGTAAACATCGATAACCCTCAGATTCCTGGAATGCAGGACAGATTATCAATCTCAAATTGTCATGAATCCCCAGAAGGGGGGGAGGCATGTGTTCAGGGCTTGCAATAAACGCAATCAGCCACCAGAATATGAGTATTACTCCCCACAACTAAGGGGCAAAAAGCTGGGTGCTAATCGCTGGCTTAAGTGATAATATACTCAGAATCCGACTCATTCATTAAATCACGACACGAAGCTATATAAATACCAAGCGGATACAACACAAATACTGCAAGGCATTCAGATAAGAAGAAAAGTGTAACTTCCCATTTCATCAACCAACAAAAACAAGTTTGATTACATGGCAAGTAAAGATGTTTCGATTAAGTGGAGGCCGCATCCATACATACACATGGCCCAAGAAAGAACAAAAGAAAAGGCAAAAGAATTGTTATCTGTAAATCTCACGACAAAGCGAGGGGCTCACTCTTTCTTCCTCCGGTGCTTCTTCCTCGGAGTTGAGCCGCTAGACCCACTGCCTGGCTTCATGCGAGACTTTTTGCCTTTCTTTGGAACATCCTCCGGTTCCGGCATGATATCAACATCTTCCTCAGAACTGGAAGGGATGGAGATCCTTTTATAAGGACGAGCCAGGGGCACGGGAGCAGTAACGGATACTTGTTCAGCAACACTCGAGACGGTTACTGTGCCACCAGGAGAAATCATCATTAGAGAAGATAAGCTTGAAGGAACGACGTCACCATCGGGGCCAACTGTCACTGTCTTGGCCATCTCGGCACTTATCTCTGCTAAAATCTCCTCCTCTCGAGACAGTTGAGGTGCGCTAGGTACGCCGGTGGTCGTCACGATCGAACCAGAAACAGAAGCAGCTCCGCTCGTCACAAAAGAGAGGTCGGGCATGGGGTCAAGAGGATGACCAAATAGCTCTTCAAACATTTGAACATCGAATGATATTGAGCCTCCTTCTCCCGTATCACCAACCATGGCGGCAGTTGAAATCGCCTCGGTGACAATAACTCCACGTGTAGGATGTAAAGCCGAAAGGACAGGGAGCACGGGTGCGACACTCTCGGTCACTAAATAACCAAAATTAGAGCTATCAGACCAAGAAATTCCCTCGAAAACCAATGTTTTAAGACGTAAAGGGAAATACCTACTTTACCTTGCATTGGAGCTTGAACAAGCTCGGGGACGAGCGTCTTGCCCGAGGACAGTTCCGGTTGGTCCGGATTGTAGGCGGGAATAACTTGTGAATCAACCACGGCAGCAGCTTCGGGTGAAGTCGAAACAGGGACTTCAGTATTCTCGCTATGGTGCACGATACCCGAACCTTCGCCAACCTCCGTTCGATGGACGACAAGTCTTTCTTTTTCAACAGAAATGATTGCTTCATGAAGGGTCCTCCTCTCATCCTCGCTGAGCAGACGTGACTCGAGCTCAAACTCATCTAATACCGAATCCGGACAAGACATCCTCTTGTTTTCCACTAATTTCTTCCAAGCATTGTAGAGAGGCATCGAGTAATCCCCTAGCCAGGAGAGATTTCTATGCTCCAATACATTGGCATTATATGTGTCCAAAAGATCGTCAAATTCGGCCTCCATTTTGAACCTCTCTGCTTGGACTCTATCCTCCAACTCCGATTCAACCTCCTTAACCCTTGCAATTGCCACATCGCGCTCGGCCCGAAAAGATACAGCCTGCTCACACGCCTCTTGCGCAGCCACGTTCGCGTCGTCTTTTTCTTTATTCATGTCAGCAAACCTAGCCTTTAGCTCCTCTAGTTCCTTCACTGCCGCATCCCGCTCAGATTCAACGTTCTTGTATCGATGACCTAAGTCTTCAACTAAAGTACAATGTGCTAGTTGCATTTTCGCCATTTCAGCTAATGTCTCATCAACCTTCTGTAACGACTCGACCTCGGCCTTGCGGGAAGATTCCGCCTCAGATTGGAGTATGTCGACGATGCGACTCTTTTGAGCCAAGTCGGCCTCTAGCTTCTCAATGATTTGGGCCCGGTCGAAGGCAGCTTTGGAAGCCTTAACAGCCGCTTTGTACCATTCTTTGTACTGAGCAAAAAAGTCACGGGTATAGTTAAGCGCCGAAGTCGCGGCATCATCGGGAATTCTTTTAAGATTGGGAGGAAAAATACAAGCATCAAAGCAAATCTCTGGAAAATCTTTCCTCAGTTGTGCAAGCCTGATGGCCCCTTCGCCAGAAGACTCAACAAGGGTCTCCTCCCCAGACATAGACGTTGCGACCCCAGTTCGAGAATGATGTGGCTCAGGCCTCGAAACCTGCGAAGATGACTGATGTCGCAGAGGCTCGGATGCCTGGACATGACTTCGGGATTGCGGAGGAGATCGAGATAGGGAGCGATGCCTACGATCTCTGTCTGATCGTTCCTGGCTGGAGTTACCACGGCGATGATCCTTTGCATAATACACCTGGCCATATTGCCTCCGGTCACGATCACGATCGGGGCCTCCACGACGAGATTCGTAATAGGTTGAGGGGTGATGCACTCTCCGGAGTTTGTCCAATGTAGTCTGACGACCAGCCATGTTACCTGGAAAAGAGATACAGTTCAGTTAAGTTCCAGGAAAAATCAATAAGGCGAGTGAAGCAGTCATGTAGTGTCATGAGAGTGTATGCAAATGTGCAAAGCCCCCGACCAACCAGAGGTTTCGACTGCACTAATGGGTAAAAGCCCGCTTATGTCTAACGCTTCCCGGAGCTCAACCAGCCCGGACTTGTGATAAAGAGAAACGCACTCCGGTATGGGAACGTCATCCAGCCCTGTGAAAATGTTTCCTGATTGACAAAGAGCGGAGTCAGAAGAAATAATTCCAGAAGTCAAGCGAGACACGATTACGGACTTCCGTCTCGCAAATTTAGGAACAACGGCCTTGCCTTTCCGTTTTTTTCCTGCTTGGGGAAAATCAGCCGCTAGCCCGGTGTCAGTAGGCGTCCTCTCATCATCGCCCATTCCTCTTATCGCTACACCGGTCCTCTTCTTTGCCTTCGGAGCCGATTTCACAAACCCTTCAACGACAATACTCTGGTTCGTCTCAATTAAGCCCAGCGTCCTTAAGTTATCATCGGTTAAGACCAAGTCAATGTGCCGCAGGTCACTCGGAACCTCTTGTAGACTTCGGATGATGTTTCTGTATCGACCACCGTCTGGCCTTGATATGATAGCTGCAAAAAAAAAAAAAAAAAAAAACCTGATGTCAGTTCAAGTGGTGACAATGACCATTAAAGAAGGCTAACACGATTTACGATACTTACGTCTGGACAGCCATCGCCTAGCGAATCCTGGGGGGCATCGGACAAAGAACCATTCATTCTTAAAGTAACTGAGTCTGGTCCAAGCTCCCGTCACAATCTGGCAATTTCTAACTGCCTCCAGAAAGGTGAACGATGGACTATCACCCCTGCTCTTGAAGTTGAATATATGTCTAATTTCAGCTGGCCTAGGCGGACGAAAAAGGCGGACCATGAATAAGATGAAAACACTGTTCAGTAACGCGTGTCCGTTAGGGTGAAGTTGTGCGGGAGCGATTCCAATGAACGATAGCATCTCCCTGATATATTGGTTAAACGGGGGGAGAGTTCCAGCCGCACAAGCGTGGCGATAAAAAGCAGTATAGCCCTCGGGTGGATTGTGAGGCCTATCATCAACTCCCGGTAGCAAAACATCATCCGGGGATAAGCTATGCTTCGAACATATCCGACCCAATAATGCTCCAGAAATATTAGATCGGACGGAATCTATGGGATCCTCGATAAATAAGGCCTCCGGCAATTCGTCCGGAGCAGGATCTATTACTTCAGGAATGATCTCTGGAATTTCTAGCATCAGAGGAGGCAAGCTTTGTAACTCTTGTTGTTCAGAACCCGAAGACTCCATAACTAACTAACTCACGAAAAAGCAGCGTTAAAAACGAAGAAAGCCCGTATATTCCCCGGTGTGAAGCATATGGATATGTCGTGCAATGCGAATACATAACTAAAACAAATTTTACAAGAGTAAAACGCGGTATCTGAACGACTAGGCTTTTGAATCAGAGAACGAAAACGACCGTCATCACTGACCGTCGCTTTCGCGTCTTTCGGATACTGCTGGCCGATTCAAGTGTGGATTCGTTTAAGTCACGGTGCCATCGACGAGCTCAAAAAGACAGGTCAGGTCAACTTTGATCATGCGAATGACGAAGCTCGTCGGAATCAGATATGCTAAAAATTTAGTGAGTTCGTTAAAAGTTCGATTTAAAAGTGGTCATAGTTCAGAAGCAAGAACGTTCGAATCGATCAACATGATTCGACACGAGTCAGATCGGTGAACCTCGAATCAGCGCAGCTCGAACCCATGGAGCCCCACCTGACTTCGAATCCATCAAAGTCGGGCTCCTTCGAATCCATCAAGAGCGGTTCGAATCCATGGAGCTTCGAAACCATCGAAATCGTGCTCCTTCGAATCCATCAAGGGCGGTTCGAACCCATGGAGCCCCACCTGACTTCGAATCCATCAAAGTCGGGCTCCTTCGAATCCATCAAGGGCGGTTCGAATCCACGAAGTCCCACCTAGCTTCGAATCCATCGGAGTTGAACTCCTTCGAATCGATGAACGTGTCATTGCTTCGAATCGATCAGTAGTGAGCTCCTTCGAATCGATCAGAATGCCACTGTTTCGAATCCATCACAGCACGCCTTTTTTGTTGTGTTCTCCTGTGATCATCGGTTCGAAGCTACCCATTCGAAACCAACTCAAAGCGCGCACCCCTGATCGATACGGCTCAAAGGTTTGCATTCCTCAGTTCCATGGAGTCGGCCTACTTCGTTCAAACCTCGTCACTCTCCAAAAATTTCCAGAAGGAGGGGTTGAATCAATGCCAAAAAAAGATTAATCTATCATTCTCAAAACCGAATCGACCCCTTGATTACCTGATTTAGTTTGATCACAAATGGAAGCTAGAAGGAATTTGGTCGATTCGTGAAAAAGCACGTTTGATTTGGCTCTGGGAAATCGATTCAGAGAAGCAGCTAAAGCAATGGTAAAAGGTAAAAAGTGAAAATGAAGTCAACCTCATATATTTATACGGATTCCAAGAGGGATTAGTGTCACTTCAACTCCCATCGATTCGAACGACCACTTTCGAATCCATCCCAGTTTCGAATCCATCGGAGTCTTCGAACCCATCACTGATTCGAATCCATCAAAGTTTCGAATCCATCAAGGGCTTCGAGTCCATCAGGGTCCTCGAATCCATCATTGATTCGAATCCATCTAAGCTTCGAACCCATCAAAAACCACTAATTAGCAACACTTTGGCTTGAATCTAAAATCGATTCAGGAGAAAATCGGGACGGAGTTCGGCAGCAAACAAAGACCGACATGACTCATGGACACACGACGTTAATAAGGGCGGAGCTAATGTATGTGCACACATAACGAACTAACATTCGATTTTGAACATTCACAGGGATCAAATATTCACCCTGTTATAGCAACGACAGCCAACGATTAAGCACAGTCGCACAGTAATCAATCATATCAAGGCAAGGTTACGGCAATACGGTATATGAGTCTCAACAAAAAGAGGGCAGTGATTTTTCAGAAAGAAATGGCAGCTATTCAAAGCACGTCATGTTCCCACAAGACGTACTTTGGGGGGCAAAATGTTATCCCGCTTTTTGGCAAAGCCGTGATACCAAAAGATTGGCCAAAAACAAAGGGCAGTTCGTCTCAGAGATTGGTTGCACTTCTCTTCGCTATGGATATCGATGAATTTTGTCCGAGCCCGGATCGGGCCGCAATTGATAGGGCATGACAAGAAAGACCATAGAAGCCAGCATTTCAAATTTCAAGTCAATCCGAGGTCGTACGCTCAAGTTATGATGGATTCAAGTTGAGAAGGTGCACATTGCTCGGTTCGAACCCATCATGTTCGAACCCATCATATTCGAACCCATAGGAAGAGGCGACATTCGAATCCATCACAAATTCGAGTCCATCACAACCTTCAACTCCATCAGAAGCTTCGAATCCATCAGAAGCTTCGAATCCATCCAAGCTTCGAATCCAACAGAAGCTCCGAATCCATCACTAAGCTTCAAATCCATCAGAAGCCTCGAATCCATCCAAGCTTCGACTCCATCAGCCATCGGTTTCGAATCCATCCACATCGCATACAAAAGCATGGATTCGAACCATATGGAGTCGAACTATGGATTCGAATGAATCAGTGGAGTCGAAGCAACCAGCATGACGAACACCCAATTTCGAACCGATCATAACTCCAAATCTACTGATCCAAATCCCATGAAATTTTTACAGAAGTTTGTCTACATGACGAAGAACGTCCACGCCAAGTTTCATCGCAATTGGATGATTTTTTTGATCGATTCGAAGTTCACTTCGAATCGATCCCAAACTGGGCACGCACTTCAAGAACTCGGGCCTGTGGGTCCCCCGTCACGTGCCAAGCAGTCTCTCCATGATTTAGGCGGGATTTTGGCCTTCCACACCTATAAATAGAGCCCCGTGGTCATTCAGAAGGGGGGTCGGAGAATTTGGGGAAGAAGAACAAGTCTAAACGCTGCCAGGATCACTCCATGCTGTCTCAATTGCTGTCAATTTGGAGTCTAAGTCCATCTCCCGCTGTAATTTGCTGAAAAGCGCTTGTAATCTTCAAGTATTAAGAAATAAAGTGAAAAAACTTCATAGTGGACGTAGGCGCATAGCCGAACCACTCTAAATCCTTGTCTTCTGCGCAATTCATTTTTCTGTGATTTGGAGTTTTTGTTAGATAGTCCCTATTTCCAATTCAAGTCCTTTATTTACCATCTCTTCAAAAACTTCCGAAGGGTGTTTGCCCATTTTTGGTGCAAACACGTCCATCCTACATCGCACTCCTTTACCTTCTGTTGATTCTGTTCTACATGAATTATTAGCTGAAGAAACTCGCTTGAAGTCTCAAACTGAGAAAGTTGCACAGACTTCTTCTGCATCTGTTTTTTCTACAGGGATTTTACCAATCCTATCTCAACGCAACAAGATAAATATCAAGAATGGTCGTGATTGTAATTATTGTAAATAACCAGGCCATTGGAAGAATCAATGTCCTGAATTATTGGCTCGTCAAAAAAATCAAAGTTTTAAGCCAGGTGATAGATCACAACAGCAACAACGCGGTAGCCAACAACAGTCTCTCTCTACTGCACAAGGACATGGACAGTCACGAGGTAGTTCCCAGCCTAGGACTACTGCAATGGTACATCCTTCCGGTGAATCATTTGTGGATTCCTCTGTGGACACTCTTGCACAACAATTTCAGAAGTTCCTTGCTAGCCAGTCTTTGTCTGAAAACATGACTGCTCCTCAATCTCAGCACTTTGCCATGTCAGCTCCCTCCATATCATGTTTGAATTCTCCTTTGTGGATTTTGGATTCTGGTGCCTCATATCATATGTCCCGTGATTGTTCATCATTTATATCTATGTCATTTGATTCTCGCTCACATTCTATTTTGACTGCTGATGGCACACCTTTGCCATTAACAGGAATCAGTACAATTCAAACCACACACGTTTTCCTTCCAAATGTTTATTGTATTCCTAAATTAACTATGAATCTTGTGTCGGTCGGACAACTTTGTGATCTTGGATATCTTGTTCATTTTTCTTCTACCACTTGCTCTGTGCAGGATCCCAACTCCAAGAAGTTGATTGGGACAGGCGTAGGAAGGGCGGTCTCTATGTTTTGGATGACTTGCACATTCCAAGTCATGCCGCCGCTGCTAGTATTGACTTTTCTTCTTTTCATTTAACTCCATTGTCTTCTAAGTTTTATTTGTGGCATTCTAGACTTGGTCATATTTCAAGCTCTCGTCTTAAATTCTTGTGTAATTCTAGTGTTTTGGGAGATTTACGTTCTCATGATATTTCAGATTGTAGCGGTTGTAAACTTGAAAAATTTTCTGCTTTGCCCTTTAATCAAAGTGTTTCTACTTCCACTGCACCTTTTGATTTAGTTCATTTTGATGTTTGGGGTCCAACACCCATCCCCACAAAAGGTGGGTGCAGATATTATGTATCTTTTATCGATGACTATACTCGTTATTGTTGGGTTTATCTGATGAAACATCGTTCTGAGTTTATTGATATATATACTGCCTTTCAAGCATAAGTTAAAACACAACACTCTGCTATTGTTAAATGCTTTCGTTCTGATTTCGATGGGGATACACTAAGGGAGACCTTTCTAACATATTCACGGTTGATGGTACTTTGCATCCGACTTCCTGCACTGATACCCCGCAGCAAAATGGTGTTGCTGAAAGAAAACATAGACACGTTGTTGAAACTGCCCGTTCTATGATTCTTTCAGCTAGCGTTCCAAAAGAATTTTGGTGAGAAGCTGTTCTCACTTCCGTTTATCTTATTAATAAGATCCCGATTTCTCATAACTCTGGTATTTCTCCTCATGCCAAGTTGTTTGGTCAAACTCCTGATTACTCTCACCTAAAAGTGTTTGGTTCCACTTGTTTTGTTCTTCGTCCACACGTAGAACGTACAAAATTATCTTCATGTGTTGCTACATGTGTTTTTCTTGGGTATGGTATTGGACAAAAAGGCTATCGTTGTTATGATCCTTCTTCAAATAAATTATATGTTTCTCGTCATGTTTCCTTTATTGAACATATTCCCTTCTACTCTATTTCAACTAGTCCTCATAGTATGACTAAGTCTGATCTTATTCACATTGATCCATTTCCTGCTGATAACTCTTCTGATTCACCACCTCTTATCATTGATACTCCATCATCCATACACTATGTTCCTCCTCCTTCTGCAGGTGACACTTTATCCCCTGCTACTACGACTGTTCAAACACCTCCTGTGATGACTGATCATGTTCAACCTCGCTATCCCACTCGCACACGTAAATCTACTCAATTATCTGATTTTGCTTACTCTTGTTACTCTCGGGCTTTTGCTTCATTTCTTGTTTCCATTGACACTTTCTATGAGCCTTCTTCTTACTCGGAGGTTGTTCGTTCTCCTGTGTGGCAACGTGCTATGTCTGAGGAAATGTCTGCTTTAGACAAAACTGGTACCTGGGATCTTGTATACCTTCCTACTGGGAAGAAAACTATTGGTTTTCGATGGGTGTATAAGATTAAAACCAAGTCAGATGGTTCTATTGAGCGATACAAATCTCGTTTAGTTGCTAAAGGATTTGCCCAAGAGTATGACATGGATTATGAGGAAACATTTGCTCCTGTGGCTAAGATGACATATGTTTGGATTCTTATTGCTGTTGCGTCTAGTCGTAAGTGGGACATCTCTCAAATGGATGTTAAAAATGCTTTTCTTAATGGAGATCTTAAGGAAGAAGTTTACATGGTTGCTCCACCTGGTGTTTCTCATGCTCCAGGTCACGTTTGTAGGCTTAACAAAGCTCTATATGGCCTTAAGCAAGCACCACGTGCTTGGTTTGAGAGATTTTCGAATGTAGTTACATCACTTGGTTTTACCTCTAGTCCGCATGATTCAGCACTTTTTGTCAGATTGACTTCTGCATGCCGTATTCTTCTTCTACTATATGTAGATGATATGATCATTACAGGTGATGACCGTAATGGTATTGTGAGTATTAAAGCCACATTGTCTTGTTGTTTTGATATGAAGGATTTGTGTCATCTATGTTATTTTTTACAGATTGAAATAGCTTCCTCAGAAAAAAGGCTATCTTCTTTCCCAGTCCAAATACACTACTGACATTATTCATCGTGCTGGTCTTACTGATACACGTCATGTTGATTCACCACTTGAGGTAAATGCCCGATATACTCCGACCGATGGGAGTCCTCTTTCTGATCCCACTTTATATCGTTCTATTGTTGGTTGCCTTGTATATCTGACCATCACTCGTCTATATATTGCCTATGCTGTTCACATTGTTAGTCAGTTCGTATCTTCCCCTACCTCTGTTCATTGGGCTGCAGTTATGCGCATTCTTCGTTACTTGTAAGGAACACTTTATCAGAGTCTTTTCCATCGACCTCATCTTTGGAGCTTCGTGCCTTCTCTGATGCAGATTGGGCTGGTGACTCAACGGATAGAAAATCCACAACTGGCTTTTGTATATTTTTAGGTGATTCCCTTATTTCATGGAAGAGCAAGAAACATGATGTTGTTTCTCGATCTTCCACTGAGGCAGAGTATCGTGCTATGGCCTCCACTACATCTGAGATTATTTGGTTACGTTGGCTGTTGGAGGATATGGGTGTTTCAATTTCTTCTCCCACTCCTATGTATTGTGACAATAAGAGCGCTATTCAAATTGCTCACAATACTGTTTTTCATGAGCGCACCAAACATAATGAGATTGACTGTCATTTCACTCGGTATCACTTGCTGCATGGAACTATTTCTCTGCCTTTTACTTCGTCATCGACGCAACTTGCTGATTTCTTTACGAAGGCTCACACTATTGAACGTCATATATTTTTCATTGGCAAACTCTCGATGCTTCTTGCCGTACCATCGCGTGTTTGAGGGGGGATGTTAGCATATTGATCCATTTCCTGTCTGGGTTGGGCTTTTTAGCCTTTTTATTGTTTATGTTTTCTATCTATATAAACCTATCTCTGTAACCCTAATGTAATCATTCTTTGTTTGCTCAGCCGTCTTGTTGAATAATATGAATTATCTTTTTCTTCTTATTTGATTTTACAAACGTTTTACAAACGTTTACAATTTCAACAAATAAATATATTTAAGGTTCAAATAATATAGTTCGAAAATATATAAATATTTTCTAAACCTCAAATATGTTCCAAGAAATTATTGTTTTTTAAGAATAAACTAAATAACTCTTAAAATATATAAGCTATTTTTAATGTTTTTTCTTTAGGAAGTCAAGCGGTTCAGTTTTTTTGAAAAAAGTTCAGGTTTAGTCAAGGTTTATTTTTCTTCAAATTTTTTTAATCTTCTCAAAATATTTGAAAAATATTTCATAAAGTTCAAAGTGTTCCAAAAAATATGGAAGAAAAAAATCATCAAAACTCAAAGCCATTAAATAAATAAAAAATCAGAAAGTTTTGAAATTGTATAGGAAAAAACATCAGTTTCTGCAAAAATAGGTCAAATTTTACGTAAAAATAATCTACAATTTCCAGAAAAGTGATCATTTTTGGACCTTGGGTTATGTTTGTCCCACATATTTTTCTCTTTATATATATGTGTGTGTGCACGCATATATATGTGTATATGTATGTATGTATATATATGTGTGTGTATCCAGGTTGATGGAGTTTGGAGATGAGATGGTATCAGACACATAGATTCATTTGTATATAGTATATATGATGAAAGTAAGTGTTGTGACTTGGATTTCACTATGTATATGGATTGGGTTGTGTTTGTATTATTCACGCATATGTATTTGCCATTGTAGATATATTATGGTAATGTGAATATGGTTATTGTTGATGTATTATATTAAATTTCCTTACACTGTGAGATTCAAAAAGTATATAGTATGTCTGCATCAATTATATATTTGATCTCACCCCAATGACCCGTCTTTTAGGATCTCGGGTTGTTAACGTCGACTCGGGCATTGGGCCTAGGATTCAAAAAGATGGGTTGTTACATTTGAAATCAGAGGGTATGTTAGAAACTAGGATAGGAATTTGAAACATATTGAGAGATCGTATTTGTATTTTATATTAGATATTATAAATAATATGTAGGGTAAGTACATATGCGCATGCTATTTACTATTTTAGTTTTATTTACTATCTAGTGTGGAGTTACTAATGAATCCTATTTTTACAGATAGCTAGAAGGAGTAATTTAGTGAAACTAAAATATAAACCGACATAGCCAATGTTGGTGGAGTAGTGACCAGGGTAAGGACTTGCACCCGAGCATACCGGATTTTCCTGATTTTAATATTCCAGTATGATTCAAACACTATATTCAAGTGATAAGCTAAACTAGTGCCAACCCCACTGAACTAATAGCCACCACCGCCACTACTGACAAAGGTGTGATTCCAACCCCAACACCAAATACCCATTTTTCAAAGCTATGTAGGGATTTTTCTAGTCTTGGTGGGAAACCTTTTGTTAGGACTTAACCATACTCAGCGTAACCTCCACTTCTATATTCATACTACCAATGAGTATTACTAGGTAATACTGCCTGATAGTATGGAGAATGAGGCAATATTGAACCGTCACACATGAATATTTCCTTGGGCTAATATTGTACGTATTCAAAAATCGAATAAACTACTCACATAAACATACCCAGTATTGACACAGAGCAATAAGCACATGTGTTCCAAGATAGAACAATACACATGAAATAAATCACAGAGAACAAATTGTCATCAAAGCAGCAATGCCATATAATGTAAAATATACACAAGTCGAGTGTGATATAAAATAGGTCAAACTCCCACCATCTCAGAAATATAGAATGTTTATATAGAATGTGTATATTCTATAATACATCCTAACATTATCAATATACATAATGCTACAAAAATAGATTGGTACACTAGTCGACTAATAAACTAGCCTTTATTTATGCCCAACAATTAGCATCTAGTCTTTTCATCCCTAAACCTATAATGTCTCGGACTGACCTAAGTATCATATGAATAATATACGGATCAAACTATTTCTTGAATGTAGATGTCAATATAAAATAACGTCTAGCATGGTATAAAAAAGTGTAACATAAGTGGCATGTGCATATCTCAAGTGTCAACATATCTCGAAACCGTGCATATGAAAGATAACACATCTTTTGAGTATAGTCGACCAACACATCAAATATGCATATAATCAAGTGGGTGAAACAACAATACATATAGCTTGCAACATGCATTAGAGGTCATTAAACATCATGTGGCATGCTTATAGCAATGTCAGGATTATCTCTCAGATAATCGTAAAGTAGACATAACCAGGGTCCATCTTATTCAACATATATAAAAACAAATAACAATCACCCAAATCAAACATACATGAAATAAAAATATGACATACACTAGGTAGTCAAGATCATCTTTCAGATGACCATATAAAAGATAGGTACATGATCCAAGTCCATTCCCTAAGCACCTCTAGCCATCCTTGATAAGGGTATAATCGATGTGTACGGGGTACATATATTCATAGACTCTCGGTCTCATGAATAATCCAAGAGTTCAATAATCGCATAATAATCGTCTAGACTTTCAAAATCATAGTAATTGACTTGGCTCTTAGGCAATGAAATAAACATACGATCTCCGAGACCTCTAATAATCCACTTAACTCTCAGTATCATGGATAGTCATCTGGACTCTCAGTCTTATGAGCTCTCAGCATCATAAATATCTATTAAGGCGTCGATCTCAACAAATGATCTGATCGGCTTTCAGTTGTAAACAAAATGATCTCATATAAGTGAATAGGTATGTATCTGTAGCATCTCATCAATAATAACCAAATGAGAGATTGACAACTCTCAGCTTGCTCTAGGAGCCTTCCTCACGTGCTCTAAAATTCTCATTCTTTCTTCAAAACCCATTTACAGTTTCAAAAACTAATATTCACAAACCTCTCATTTAATTACAAGGAAATATATAAATTATAATTCAATTCCAAATTTCTTAAAATTATGCTTTTCGAAAATAGCTTAACTTAAATTCCTTTATATACATACCCAACGGCTTTTTAAATGATTTCCTTTTATTAAAAATAAGATAATCAAATATTAAGCATATTACTTTCAAAGTATTATACAAACTTTCAGTTTTTGAATTCCAGTAGAATTAACTAATCAATTTAAAAATATAAATTTTAAACAATAACCCTTGAAGGTACAGAGAAATTACGGAGTAAAAGGTTCGTATTGTAGCAGTATGCTAAAACAACCTTTTACTTCGTAATTTGTTTCAGTGCACCGCGTTCTGATTTTTTCTGAAATGTCCGAAAAAATTGAAAGGGTGACCTACAATGTGGGACAAGGTAAGGGGGAAATGGTCCTAGACTAAAGGCAATATTCTTGCCAGCAAAAAGACACACTACTTTGATAAAGTAGACACGTTGCCTTAATAAAGATGGCCTAACCTATAAAGATTCTCCATTTAGGTTTAACAGATGGCCTAACCTATATTAACTTTAATAAAGTTAGCAATAATTATCGGATTTGAAGACTTTGAAGTCTAAAGGAAAACTAATTTGAATTCTCAGCTCACATCCGGCCTCAGCTATATATAGGTGGGCACTATTGAATATGCGAGTATATGATTTTTTTTTTTGATGATAATAAACATATATATTCATTTAAATGTATTTGTTAATGTACTATTTTATTTTTCACATAATTAAATAAATATTTGCTGGATAAAACAAAAGACACAGAATTTAAATTCAAACAGATATTTTATTCAAATAAATATATTATTACAATTTTGAATAGTATAAATTTGAGCTCTCATTATATATACAATTTCAATTACAATACAATTTTGATCACAACACAATTTTCCACTTACATTTGCACCTCACTACATTTCAATCATTCACTCGTATTTATCTTCAACTCCATTCTAGATTGAGTCCAGCATCTGAGCAATCTGCAAAATAAACACTAACGCGGTAAAATTGAAAAGAAAATATTTTGCAGTATAAAATAAAATGTGTAGTTTTGAAAATATTATTTGCCTCAGTTACTTGGGTTGTTCGTCATCATTTAAATTTAAATACACGAACAGCTTGTGACATGCACAGTGTATCATTGTACATGCAACAAGGCCGTGCATACCGATATACACTTAGTAAAACTGCAGGGATAGGTGAGCACAAGGTCAAACCCAATTGGAAGCCGGGTTCAACTCAAGTGAAATACAAATAAAGTCACGATATTAGCACAAGGTCAAACCCGAGCTATAAGCTGGATTCAACACAGGTGCAATCCAAATGTACACTTGAAGTTCAAAGCAAAGCCACAATGAAACTGCACCAGACCAAAAAACAAAGACCAGGCAACTATACACATAAAGCCAACATGAAACAAGAACAAGCAGCTTCCATATGTGGCAACAGTAAAATGCAAAGCAGGATGAACCAATGTGTACTACAACAGTTCTGACCAAATAAAAAGATTCAACTCAGACACGATTTCAAAAATCAACATGAAGTTCAAAGTGAACCAAAAAAGGCAAGGACCACATAAAGACATATTCAAGTACATCGAACTACACAGCAGTGACAACCTGACTCAAGATCACAAGAACTAAGTACACATGGACTATACCACTCAAGAACAAAATCATGTTCAAGTTTCAAACACAACAGACCATCCTAACAGTTACCACCAGATGAAGCAATTAAATATCGAACCAAACCAACTCGAGCAAGTCCAGCTACTATATGAACGCAGGCATATGGAATCAATTACAATACGACAACATTCAAGCATGCAAATACAACATGAATGTACAAACTCAATGAAACAACACTGCAACACTACAGATGCAAGCAAAGACCGGTCAACAACAGCCTCAACAAAGAATATACAGTGAAAAGTGAAGTGGAACAAGACTGAACCAGACACAATACAATAGTGGTGGCAACATGCATATGACTCAAGTATGCAAATTAACTCAAAGACTCACAAACACATGCCCAGCTCAAATGCACACTGCAGGATCCAAGATAAATTTCAAACACAGCGAGGCACAACATCAAGACACAAATATACAAGTTCAATGCACAAGAGCTCGAGGCATGCATATGGTCAAGTAGTCGAGACAAGCCAATGCTAACATGAAGTGCAACAAACTCAAATCTGCAACATATAACTGAATATATATATGCGTATATACATGTGCATGCCGATGTCAACAGAGAAATGCACGGAGCGAATTCGAACTCGTCAAAGCCGTGATATTCAAAAAATCAGAGAATATGAAGTCAACTAAAAATCAAGCCGTGGTAATCAAGAAATCAAACAAGTCAGAATCGAGCCATGATGATCAAACAATCAGGAAAAGATACGAATTGAATAAGTCTAAACAAATCATATACATCCAAGCAATATCAAACGGCCAAGCATATAATTATTAGGCGAATTCGTATAAAATATACGAACGAAATTATAGGGGTTCAAACCCTATTTAAACCCAATCATCATCGGCTATGAAATCATCGAGTTCAAGCAAATTAACCAGACAAGTAAAAAGGGAAATTACATACCAAATCTATATTGAACTCGATCAAGAAGCAGCCGTGTGCAACTCAAAGAGACGGTCGATCGACAGAGCAAGGAAAGCAAAATCACTTATTCGATCAATCAACTAATGTCGGCGGCTTCAACAAATTTCCAAAACCCTAAATTAGACAGAGGAACGAATGAAGAAACAAAAGGAATCGGCCAACATAAAAAGGTGAAAAGGGGCCATTTGTTTTTGTGATAATTTTTAGTCGGTGACTTATAATATTTCTTTGGGCTTTAGATTATAAAATAGGGTTTTGATTTTAAATTGTTTTTAAATTTTGTATTTTCCTTTTTAAACTTTTGTAAATTTTAGTCATGTGACTAAGGGACAAGCTATGGTGGTGTAGCTCGAGAATTCGCAACTCAGTGGTTGAGTTATGGTAGGGTTTTGAGTGTAGAGTTAGGTTAGTCGATATCGTGTGTCGCGAGTTTACACGTATAAGCGTCTGACTACTTAATTTCTAGTAGAAACCTTGAGGGCAGCGTGTAGGCAGGGTTTTGCCGAAGCTGAGTAAATCTGTGTGTTCTATTTTCTATTTTAATATTCTGCTATTATCTGTACTGCTGTTATTCTATTGTGATCAGTGCTAAAATTATTTTATATAAACTTCCGCAATAATTTTTATAATTGATAGTATCACCCTATTCACCCCCTCTAGGGTGAAATCGATCCTACAAGTGGTATCAGAGCTAGGAACAAAAGCCATTTTTGTTTTAAAATTTGATTTTTCAAAAACCAGTTTTGTTTTAAAAATTTGAATTTTTGAAATGGCTTCTTTTAATAATGCTTTTACTGAGGGTCAGTAAAATATTATTCCTCCTGTTTTTTATGGAACAGATTTTTTGAATTGGAAATTAAAAATGGAATTTTATTTAAAATCTGTTAATATCAAATGTTGGGATATTATTGAAAATGGGTGTGATATAACAGACAAGAATATTACTTCGATTAGTTCTCTTACTATGTGTATACTATATTCTCATATTAATCAAGATAATTTTAACTTTATCTCTCATTGTGAAAATGCACAGGAAATCTGGAATACTTTGATGCAATATATGGTGCAAAAATCAACAGTAATGAGAAATCCTCCACAATCGACTCAGTTTAAGAAATGTGCTTAATAGGATTAGTAAGGCAGTAGTGATGAGGATGATGATGATGGAGCAGCTGAGTTGGTACTATTAATGAACAAAATCAAAAGGTGGAATCACAGATACGGAAATCCAGCTCTAAATCAACAATTGGAAAGAAGAATAATCAAAGCACTAGACAACTCAAAAGAACACGAGATCATTTGTCACAAATGCAACAAACCGGGTCATATCAAGCACAATTGGTCCTCTAAATCGACACGACCAAGAAAAGAATTCAAAAAGGAGAAGTTTTGCTGACACGTGGAATAAAAATGATGATGATTATAAAAGCACTAGCAGTGAGAGTGAAAAAGAAGATCTTTGCCTTCAAGGTGATATAACTGATAGTGATGATGATGATGAGCCAAGCGAGGTATCAAAACTCACTCACTCAGAATTACTTATATATTTACACGAAGTAAATGGTTGTTTCGAACGACTTAGGGAGAAACACACAAAAATTGAATCACAAAGAGATACTTTGATAGATTTAAATAAACAGCTTGATCAATTAGTTAATACTATCAAAGTAAGATCCCTAAGTGTGATAGTGTCCATCATTTGAAGAAGAAATCAAAAAATCAGAAATTAAAATTAAATCACTTGAAAATGAAATTCTGATTTTGAAAGACAGTGAATATATTCGAAGAGAAAATTCTATTAAAAAGTGCACACAATTATTGAATGAAAATGTATCCATCAAAACACAAGTCCAACAATTGTCTACGACTTTAGGAAAATTTTCAAAAGGAGAAAGATCGTTAAATATGCTATTAGGAAATCATATTGTTAATACAAATAGACAAGAACTTGGATATAATTAATCTGAACTTGATAGAAGAAAAATTAATCATGTTCATTCCATGTGCACAATTTGTAGAAAATTTGAACATAATCAAAATAATTATTGGTATAGACCCAAACACGTGAAAATTATTCTAATTTGGGTTCCGAAAGGCGCGAATATAAAATTCCTCAAAGTTAAATAAATCTGGGTACTGAAAGGAACATATATAAAAAGTTTTGGGTCTCCACAAATTTATTTTTGAAAATCTGTTGTCATTAACAACCATGAACCTATAAAAACAAATAGGTCGCAAAAATCTTCTCTCGTGTAGGTGTGGTGGCAGGCTAAGGAACAACAACAGTGTTATCTGTACTCTGGCTGTTCCAGACACACAACAGACGACAAACCAAAGTTCCTTAGCCTAGTATAAAGGTACCAAAATCACAATGGGCAACACCGAAAAATTATCAGCAAAGGTAAAATAGGTCATGGTATATTTATTTTGAATGATTCATTAAATGTGATAATCTGCACCATAATCTGATTTGAACCAGCCAGTTATGTATAAATGATGATTTTGATTCTGAATTATTCTTATTTGACTTGTTCTTATTTTTGATTCTGATTTGTGCAAAAATGGTGACAAGTCAATGTTTCATTCTTGAACCGGTTCATATAGTTTTTGTTTTGGACAAATGATGGTGTTTTATTGATTACTCATGATACACATGGATATATTTGAATCTGACACTATGATCACCATTTGTTTATTGGCACGGCTTCAATTCAAAATTCAAAAGAATATCGTTTTAAAAAAACTGTAAAAATGATTTCAAGGTATTTGTTGCAATGTTACGGTTTGGTATAACATCCAACTAATGATAATCTTGAGTGAAAGAAAAATTCAGATGCAGATTACACTGGTAATCTAGTTGATAGAAAAATTACTAGTGGAATGTGATTTATGTTGAGACATTCATTAGCTGCATCGTTTTTCAGAGAAAATATCTTCATTTTTTCACTTGAGATAATTTTCAAATAGCGGGCATTTTTCTGTTATAAAATCCCGTTTCCCAGAAAATCATTTTGTTGACCTTGTTTCAGATTAGTCATTTTAGAAAATTTAATGTATAATTATTTTTGGATTTGAATTTAAATAACTACATTAACTTGTCTGACTCCCTAATGATCATCGAAAAGATAAACAGTGATTGAAAAGGTGATGAGTGTTGATACTAATCATATATTATAACTTGGGACGGTATAATTAGTAAATTTCTTTAGAAATTTAAACAAGAGTTATAAACAAAATTGTTGGTAAAAAATGCATGACCATTTCTATTTCTATCGTATTTCTATCAACCATCACTCATCAAAATCAAATATAGTATGTTAATATGTGGTATTTTTAAACAGGAAATCATTCGTTTTTCAAATTATTGTATTTTTTAGTAATAATAAATCCAAAGTATTCACTCTCATTTAAAAGTCCTCACGATTATGCATGGGTGAATTACTTGGAATTTTTGATTATGTGCTTCCATGCTTATTTAAAAGTCCTCACAGTTATGCATGTATGGAATGCATATCAAAATTGATTGATTAAATAGACAAGTTGATTCTAATCCCATTTAAAAGTCCTCACGGTTATGCGTGGCTAAAAGATACTTGAATTCATTTTTTTATATAAAAATTGAGAATACTACTAATCTCATTTAAAAGTCCTGACGGTTATGCATGGTTAGTAGATATTCAAATTCCTGATATAAATATACCATAAATAGAAACAACTATATGGTTTTATATGATGACACCATCCCATCATTCTAAAGTGGAATATGTGTCAAACAGAGTATTTATGGCTTTTGTTTGATCTTTTTTTGTTGAAATTTAATTCTTATACTCTATTGAGTATTAATGATGTATTAATATCTATCACTTTATCTCTATTTTTCTAATACTATTACTCTTTTGCTGATAACAAAAAGGGGAGAGAAAAGTTGAGATTTTGGCAAATAAAGGTCAAATATTTTCAACTTGCATCTAGGCTCATTTGAATATTTATTTTCATGCATATATGAAGGGGGAGCTTTATGTAGAGAGAAGCATTCAAATAGGGGGGAGCAAATTAAATAATCAAATAAATTTACTAAATTCAAAATCTTAAATATATGTTTGTTATCATCAAAAGGGGGAGATTATTGAATATGCGAGTATATGATTTTTGTTTGATGATAATAAACATACATACATACATATATATATATATATATATATATATATATATATGTATGTATTCATTTAAATGTATTTGTTAATGTGCTATTTTATTTTTCACATAATTAAATAAATATTTGCTGGATAAAATAAATAACACAAAATTTAAATTCAAATAGATATTTTATTCAAACAAATATTTTATTACAATTTTGAATAGTACAAATTTGAGCTCTCACTATATATATAATTTCAGTTACAATACAATTTTGATCACATCACAATTTTCCATTTACATTTGCACCTCACTACATTTCACTCATTCACCCGTATTTATCTTCAACTCCGTTCCAGATTGAATCCAGCATCCGAGCAATCTGTAAAATAAACACTAACGCAGTAAAATTGAAAAGAAAATATTTTGCCGTATAAAATAAAATGTGTATTTTTGAAAATATTATTTTCCTCAGTTATTTAGGTTTTTCGTCATCATTTAAACTTGAATACACGAACAGTTCGTGACATGCACAGTGTATCACTGTACATGCAACAAGGCCTTGCACACTGATATACACTTGGTAAAACTGCAAGGACATGTGAGCACAAGGTCAAACCCAATCAAAAGCCGGGTTCAACTTAAGTGTACAAATAAAGTCATGATATTAGCACAAGTTCAAACCCGAGGTATAAGCTGGATTCAACACAGGTGCAATCCAAATGTACACATGAAGTTCAAAGCAAAGCCACAATGAAACTGCACCGGACTAGAAAACAAATACTAGGACACTATACACATAAAGTCAACATAAGACAAGAATAAGCAGCTTCCATAGGTGACAACAGTAAAATGCAAAGCAGGATGAACCAATGTGTACTACAACAGTTCTGACCAAATAAAAAGATTCAAACTCAGGTGCGATTTCAAAAATCAACATGAAGTTCAAAGTGAACCAGACAAGGCAAAGACCACATAAAGACATATTCAAGCACATCGAACTACACAGCAATGACAACCTGACTCAAGATCACAAGAACTAAGTACACATGAACTACACGACTCGAGAACAAAATCATGTTCAATTTTCAAATACAACATACCATGCTAACAATTACCACCAGATGAAGCAGTTAAATATCGAACCAAACCAACTCGAGCAAGTCCAGCTACTATATGAACGCAGGCATATGGAATCAATTACAATACGACAACATTCAAGCATGCAAATACAACATGAATGTACAGAGTCAATGAAACAACACTACAACACTACAGATGCAAGCAAAGACCAGTCAACAACAGCCTCAACAAAGAATATACAGTGAACAGTGAAGTGGAACAAGACTGAACCAGACACAATACAATAGTGGTGGCAACATGCATATGACTCGAGTATGCAAACTAACTCAAAGACTCACAAACACATGCCTAGCTCAAATGCACACTGTAGGATCCAAGACAAATTCCAAACACAGTTAAGTACAACATCAAGAAACAAATATACAAGTTCAATGCACAAGAGGTCGAAGCATGCATATGGTCAAGCAGTCGAGACAAGTCAATGCTAACATGAAGTGCAACAAACTCAAGTCTGCAACATATAACTGAATATATACATGCGTATATACATGTGCAGGCCGATATCAATAGAGAAATGCACGGAGCAAATTCGAACTCGACAAAGTCGTGATATTCAGAAAATCAGAGAATACGAAGTCAACTGAAAATCAAGCCATGGTAATTAAGAAATCAAAGAAGTCAGAATCGAGCTGCGGTGATCAAGCAATCAGGAAAAAAATACGAATTGAATAAGTCTAAACAAATCATATACATCCAAGCAATATCAAAGGCTAAGCATATAATTATCAGACGCATTCGTATAAAATATACGAACGAAATTATAGGGGTTCGAACCCTATTTAAACCCAATCATCATCGGCTACGATCATCGAGTTCAAGCAAATTAACCAGACAAGTAAAAAGAGTAATTACATACCAATTCTAAATTAAATTTGATCGAGAAGCAACCATGTGCAACTCAAAGAGATGGTCGATCGACAGAGCAAGGAAAGCAAAATAAATTATTCGATTAATCAACTAAAGTCGGTTGCTTCAACAAATTTCCAAAACCCTAAATTAGGCAGAGAAACGAATGAGGAAGCAAAAGGAATCGACCAACATATTTACTCAGAGGAAAACGTGGAAAGTGGCCGTTTGTTTTTGTGATAATTTTTAGTGGGCTGACTTATAATATTTCTTTAGGCTTTAGATTATAAAATCGGGTTTTGATTTTAAATTATTTTTAAATTTTGCATTTTTCTTTTTAAACTTTTGTAAATTCTAGTCGTGTGACTAGGGTACGAGCTACGGTGGTGTAGTTCAAGAATTCACAACTCGGTGTCTGAGTTGTGGAAGGGTTTTGAGTGTAGAGTTAGGTTAGTCGATAGCAGGTGTCGCGAGTTTACGTGTGTAAGCATCTGACTACTTAATTTCTATTAGAAACCTTGGGGGCAGGATTTTGCCGAAGTTGGATAAATCTATGTGTTCTATTTTCTGTTTTTATATCCTGCTATTATCTGTGTTGCTGTTATTCTGTTGTGAACAGTGCTGAAATTATTTTATATAAACTTCCGTAATAATTTTTATAATTGATAGTATCATCCTATTCACCCTCCCCTCTAAGATGAAATCGATCATACAGGCACTTCATTTGAAGAAGGTAGACTTCATTTTCATCCATTCCCTTCTCTACTCCGAAACCTTCTGCCATTATAATATATGTGTGTGATATTTAAAGTGTGTAAAATAAGGAAGAATCTACTACTTCCATTTGTGCTGATATCTATGGACTGCTTCTAATATCTTTTGTAAGTATTAAATTTGTAATAATATATTGAGTATAGCATGAATGGCAGGCTAAATTAAGTGTGTGTTGAATTACTTCTATTCTGTATGTATGTTTTCATGTGTTTAAGGAATACATAGTGAAAATATCATTCATGGGTTAAGAACGGTATCAGAGGATAGTAATTTCTGGCTATCTTCTAAGTCATATACTTGTGTCCATTTCAAATTCATGATAATGCGTTTTTTTGGACTTTCTTTACATTGGCTTATAAGCCAGAAATTACTGTCAGATCAATACTTGACTTGTCGAATGTCCTCATATTTGTTCTGGAATTTTCAGTTTAATAAGCAGGACCCTGAAAACACTATAGAAAAGTTTTTACTATAGCAGTACTATAGGAGTATGCTAGAATAACCTTTAACTTCGTAATTTGTTTTGGTGCATTGCGTTCTGAAACAAATACTATAGCAGTACTATATGAGATGTGCAGTACTATAGGATTTTACATATTAAACTGAAAATACCAAAACAAATATGGAGACATTTTACAAGTCAAGTATTTATCTGACAATAATTTCTGGTTTATAAGCCAATGTAAAGAAATTCCAAAAACCGCTTTATCATGGCTTTGAAATGGACATAAGTACACAACTTAGAAGATAGCCAGAAATTACTGTCCTCTAATACTATTCTTAACCCATGAATGATATTTTTAGTTCGTTATGTATTTCTTTTCGATTTGTGCTTGACTAATACCATCATTAATTCAACCAATACTACACTCAACATAGCTTAATCAAGGCATGCAACACTATTTCAACTAATATCAACCAGCGGCAATTAGTTTTATCCAATAATGATACCATAGCAAATTCATTCATCAATTCAAAAATTAAATTCATCACAACACTTGATGCAAGACATGCAAAGAAATTCTATACAAGATATAGTTGCAAGTAAATAAAATTTACTTACCGAAACGATGAAAGAAGGCATGAGTTATATAGTAACTTCAGTCTTTATTCCTCAACACCTGCCTATATGCACACCCCAACACTGCCATATCCAGGTCGCTCCATCACCAGGATCTGCATGATACTACCAACAAAACCTAAGTCACGCGTATCTCTACCATGAGCCATGCAGGAACCCACTCCTCCTGTCATCACCTAATCCCCTTCGCTCTTCCATTTCCGTATGCACACACGACATCCACTTCAATCACCATCAACAATGACACTAGCTCCATGCCAATCGTTGCTGCCCTAGAACACTAGTCGCGATGCCAACCTTACCGCCTGCCTTATCGAGGCCTCCACCTCCATGTTGCTTGTGGCTATATCGTCGTTGTTAGACCCATGCTTGCGCGCAATTGCTTATTATTATTATTTTCAATGTCGCGATTTCAATTTGATAATTTTAGGGAAGAACTTAGGGAATAGGGCATGGGCTTCTAATATGGGTAAGCAGGGGAGTTTTCTAGAAAAAAGAGAGAAAAGAATGGGTTTAAATGTTCTAGGCCTTAAATTTTGGGCTCTAGGTCAAATTATTTCATTCATCTTTTCTTTTAATTCTTGTATTTATTTATAAATAAATTTCAATCCAATATAATTTGATTTTCACTTCATTTTAGAATTTTGATAATTCGATAATTTCATTCATTTCAATATTTGTTTATTTTTCACTATTTTAATCACATAAAAATAATATATATTTTAAAAGTATTTTATATTTAATTAAAATATTTTATTCAATTTCAATAAATTATCCGAAAAGAATTTATTAATTTAATTCAGTTCATTAGACCAAAATCTTTTATAAATAGAATCTAATTAACTAAAATTTTATTTTCAAAATATTAATTATTAAATATCGAAATCGAACAATTTTATTTTTATTTATTTATTTATTTATTTATACGACGTAGAAAGTAGGGTTCTTACTAACTTCTCCCATATGAAAAATGGCAACTTCGTAATTTCTTATAAGGAAGACGTCATACACAACTCATACCCTTACTTTCTTCATTTTCAACGATCTTCTGTCAAACTTAACTACCCAATCTTCTATGTGGCTTTATCTTTAACTTATCTTATCATATTCTATAATTTGAATAGACTTATTCGACGTTTTCTATTTTCGTATACGATAAATGTTGTAAAAATATTATAAGTGCGGGATTTTTTGAAAAATTTCGACATAGTCTCCTTTATATGGAGAGCATTTCGAAAAAGTAAAACACTATACAATCACAAACTATATACATCTCAACCATGGGACATTTCGAGACACAGAGAAACAATATAATATTATATCATATACTGATATAGCATAAAAATGTACCATTTTTACTAACATTTAAGCAAGCTGTTTCGCTTTATACAAGCAAAAGTGAGCCAACATCACCACTTAGTCCAAATATGGTTCATATGTGGATATACTCAATTTAAGTTCAAATATAAGTCACAATATGAGAGGTATAAGAACTATGATATCATTTAGTATCAAAGCAACATAGTGTTCTAGTTTTAACCACATTTCAGCAAACTTTCAATAGTCAGAAAAACCAAATTGGATAAATATTTCTAAGAATGAATTGTTACATAGTGTGTTAGCTTTCAAAAACAACTTCCTGATAACAAAATTGTCAATACATCATGAGTTATAGTGTTTTTCCCAAAATTATCGAATTCTAAAATGGAAATACAAATGCAGGCCCATTTAACAAATTTGCATTTTTAACTTAGATAACATTGAAATTTTGAAAAACACTTAATATAAAAGTTTTTCTTATGTTCTTAGCTTTTTAGAATGGGCAAAATCATCGAAATCGGATGAACAACATAAAAGATATAATTAAAACAGTTTAGAGCCGCTCAGGATATATGTGTTCGGGACAGAAATTTGATTTGATTTTAGTTTAGATTTTAGCATTAATAAACTTCAAAATTTCAAAAAGTGATAAACAGTAAAGTTGTTGCTTATGAAAATGTTTTAGCAATAGAAGAAAAATCAACAAAATCGGATTACAACATCACAAGTTATAACAACATTAGTAAAGAACCGTAACCTCTTTTCTCTTTTTTTTTGTTCACTTCTAATCATACCACCATTTTATTTACTAAAACATTCCACTTTCCAAACTTTTCACTAAACACTTGGTACCATATTTCCAAAGCCATCTAAAATTATTTTATTTAAATATGTTTCCAAAATGATTTCAATATAACTCTTTAATCAAAAAGCTTACTTCTCAAAAATGTCTTCCACTTCCAGAACACCTTCTTTTTTTAAGACTCGTGCAATTAACTAAATTAAAATAAGTTAGAGTTTTCATGATCCCAAAAAGAGTTATTTTTGAAAGAAATAAAATGTAAGACAATCAAAATATGTCAAATGAATTTCATTCCAACAACCGCATTCATTTTTAGTTGTTATATACTCAGCTGCCAACCAAATTATCAATTTGGAAGATCGCTTATTATTTCATAATGCACCAATAGCGCAATTAAATTGCTAGTTCAATCACAATACTTTAGCAAAAATGAATTGACTTTGTGAATGTAGATGATTCAATGCAATGATGGTTCCAAAATAATAATAAAATAGTCTTAGATGTGATACAACCTAACAATTTCTTGAGTGCTATTTTTGACAACTCGTTAAACATATATTATATATCTTAATTCATGAACCGCTTTGTCAGTGTTTGATGGATGTATTTTCAGTTCATGTTAAAGTTAGCAATTTCTTTGTAATTGATTCATTATTGTAATTGATCCAGCAATTAATATTTTATATAAAAGCGTATATAAGAAAAATATACCATGTTATCTACTCTAACTTGCATAGTTTAAAACATTTCAATGCACTTATGAAAAATTGAACCAAAACATGCTACTATCGCTAACATATTTGATTTTTCACAGATAAAAAGGAACTCAAATTCTCTTTTAAAATGTTTCATTTTATCATGGTTATAATTATAAATATATAAACTTACGCTTTATCCTTGAAAACTTTTCTCAAAACAGTTGTTATTTATAAAAAAATACATTTTCTTAAATCAAAACGATTTCTAAAACTTCAAAATATTGTTTTCTTTCCAAAATGGAAATTCTTTGTTTTCTAAAATATTAAGCTCATTTCAAAATAATCTTCATATCATTCTGATCTTTCCAAAACATTAAAAAATAACTTTCCTTGAAATATTATCTCAAAATACTGATTTCAATATAGCTCAAAATATATTACTTCTCTTTGAAATAATACATCGCTTTTCAAAACTTTATGTCAACATGTGTCATCCTAGTGTTTAAGAATCTCTATTGATAACGTTGATCAGGCGCATCGATCAGAATTCTTAAAGCACTTACGGATAGATTAACATGAAATCAGCTTTAAAAATTACTTTATATGTGTGTGTGTTTATATATATATATATATATATATATATATATATATATATATATATATATATATCTGCGTGCATGTGCATGCATGCTTTCATACAATTTCCATACGAAAATAGTTATTTGCAAAAAATAAAACATTTTCTAGTATCATATACACTACAAGAAAATTTACTTTTAGTTGCATTAATTGGTAGCGTTTAAAACCTTATGCAACCGTCGGACCTTTTTTAATATAACAATAAGAAATTGAACGCTGCTAATGGATTCCCGCCAACAATTCATGAAAATTTGGCTAAATTTTTCTGTGACCGCTCGTAGCTTATTTTAACACTTAACATTTTTCCCGTCCTCCTTTCAAAAAGTACGATGGAAAAAAAATCTTATTTCCAAACCTTCAAAACCCTCATCTTCCTCCCCAAAATTCCTCATTTTGGTCCACCAAAATCACCTCTTATAAAATCTTCTTATGCCTCATCCTAACCACCGCTTTCCACCTCCCATCTTCAGCAGGGCCGGCCTTTGCGCAAAGCAAAAGAAGCAACTGCTTTAGGTCACAAAATAAGTTAGGGCACCAAATCGCACTTACTATGTTAGTAATGAAATCCCCTGCGTAAATAAAAATTAGGCATCGCAAATCGTAATGCATCCATGAACCCATGAGAAAAAGGCGGTGTTTGGGAAGTTTGGTGGCATGGCAACGATTTGGTAACAACAAAATAGGCTTTTCAGATTTTACAAACATGAAAGCAGGCAAAGGCTCAAGCAGTCTCCTTCGATCTAAATCCATTCGTTATTTCTAATTTGGGAATTTGAAATTGCATCAGGTTAGTGATTTATATATCTGGGATGTATCAGTATATATTAATTGCCTGAATCTTATCACCTGATTCTTAAGGTCAATCAACTTAATATCGATTGAAGGTGTTGAATGGAATGGTGGTTTGACGTTGGCTGGAATGGAGCTTTGTGCGGTTGTGATTGATCGTGGAGATTATCGCACTACATTGAATTTGTGCTTTGTTGACCGAGGTTATGTTGAACCATTTAAATGTGTGTGCCGTGAGGTTACTGTGTATTTGTATTATCATTTATTTATTTGATAAGAAATAAAACTAGGAAGTTTATTATTGCAGGGGATTCTCTACCGCTTGTATTATGGAGTAATGGACTATTTCCTGGTGACTGCAAACCTGAAAAGGCATTAAATGAAATAAACAAAGCAAGAAGAGGGAGAAATTGGGCATTTGTTTATGTATATCCTGAAGCAAATAAGATGGCTGAAGAGATGACAGTTAGAGGAGCACAACTGTGTCAAACATGTCACATATGGGATCATCAAGGTAACTTAATTTGATAACATGTCACAACTGTGTCAAACATGTCACAAATTGGTTTACATGGAAATTGTTTCCTTATTTACCCAGTGTTATAACTAAAGTATTCAGGTTTATTTTAGCTATTTATGTCTTCATTATTTTATTTAATGTCAAATTATTTATTTATTTACTAAACAGTGGATCATTACAGCTCCAATCCCAGAATTGATGAACCAGTGAAACATTTTTCAAGCATTAGAGCCCTGTATGTTTCTATTTTTTTTCTTTTCTTTTCTTTTTAAAAAAAAGACAAACCTTTTTTATTGACAAGCATAATGAATTTTATGAGAAAAGCAAAAAAAAAAAAATTGTAATGCTCTAAACGACATGAGCATGCAGTGTAAGTTGTATACTGATTGTGCATAAAACAGACTGTATAACTATCATTCGACATTTTGATTACTTACTGCCCTGAAATTCATATGAGGTCAGTTGCATATCATATCTTATTTGTGCTTATTCTTGCCATTGGAAATGTCAGGTACCATGATAACTCTTTTGCTGCATGTCGTGCACTTCACATAGCGAACAGGTTGAATGCCTCTGCAACATTTCCTTTGATGGAGATTTTATTTAAGCATCAGGTATGAATCTTACAGTATATGAGCTGTAACTAGCCAATTTAATAATTTTGATGATCTCTTCAGCCTTGCTAAGTAATTTGTTTGAACATTAAGTTGTTCGATTTCCATCTTTGAACTTAATATGTAAACATAAGCAGGATAGGTATTCAAATGCACGGACTCGTGACAAGCCAAAGAGTTACATAATTGATGAGATGTCAAACTTTGCAGTGCATGTAATTGAAAGTACAACAGATTCATTTAAATTCGGGTTTGAAGATTTGAAGACAGATTTAGCAACTAGAACTTCCTTCAAGGTAAGATAATATTAGAGATTTTTGTCCTGACACCTTTTAAGTTTTAATCACCTACATATTTTTTTAGTATGCTTGCCTCCTTAATTATAAAGTTGCAAACCATAATGTATCAAATTAGATCAAATTTATATAAAAGATAATTTGCAAATGTCAAGCTAAGGGGGGTTATACGTAATAATAAAATAATAATTGAAGGGTGGAGTCTAACATCTAATTTAGTATGGGCTTATGTTATTATTTAGTGATATTTTAGGAGTAATTCTTAGCATAAGTCTGAATACCTGTTTCTCCAGTTTGGGTGTCTGAGAGTAGTATATGGGACACCATTCTTTTTTGTCAATGGGTTTCCATTGCCAAATGGTGGCTCTGCTCTTTCTTATAAAGCGTGGAAAGAGATCATTGATCCGCTCTTATTGAAGCAAGGGATAAGATTGGAAGTTTCTTCTTCTTAAACGTAATATATGTGTATCTAATGCCATATTGTAGATATAACATAACTATCACTTTGTGAAACATGATAACGTGGTTGTGTCCTGTTTGTCAACTAATCGTTAGTCAGGCATGTATATGTATCTCGTGGCTCAATCTGTTATTGTGTATGCATATCCATCTTGTAGATTGTGGTAATAAAAATAACCTATGTCATGATGTAAAGCATGAAGTGTGCATTCTACTTGCTGTAAACATACGTTTCAGAAGGAATATTTAGACTGAGTTACGCAGAAGTTTACAAGAATTATATAAATGGTTAGATAAATGTTATTATTTATGTTCTCTCAAGGATAACCAAATGAAAGGAAATGTATAGGCACCTTGTTTAATTATTGCAATCAGACCTGAGAAAGGTTGCATTACAGGTTTTTCCTTTCTTCTTCTTCATTTTTTTCCTTCCATTATTACTAAAAGTAACATAGACGGAATCTATAATTAGTAAGAAAATGCAGTTGCGGCCGAGAACATTTGGACTCTAGGACCATGGATTAACAGAAGAGAGTAAAAATGTGAAAGAATATTATTTGTTAGGGGATTTTTGTTTTGCTATTCCTTCTGGTTTCTTCTTTGCTTTATTTTTTTTGGGTAAAGCGATCTGTTTTCCGGTTATGAGACTTTACTACATGAATCATTGGCTTCATTATGGATATGATCATCAGCTTCATGCACCACCAAATTCCACTCGGAGGTTTCAGCTTTTGTAAGTTTCACAGAATAAATAGAATGTAGCTTCAGCTGCAACATTAACTTGGAACTTCATCTTTATTATTTATATGTTTTGATAACTGCATAATGTGTACTCATGTATACCACATAAATTGTAACATCATTTAATTTTCTTCCATCTTCTTTTCAGGCCAGAGAGGCTGCCAAATTGCAAAAAAAAGTGGTTAATGGTAAATTTGTAGTCCAGAGATGAATTCTGCTCTTTTATGGTATATCGACTGTACATGTTGCATTTTAGGCCTTAATTATGTATACCCTAACTTCTAATTATGTAATTTTGATTTATTTATAAATCTTAATAGGGATACATGGAGTGATGAATCTGTACAAGATGCAATAAGCGCTGGATTCAATTTTTGGCAGGTCAGTTGTTATTGACTTCCTGCCTGTTAATGTTATATGATTTTTCCTCTATATATATTTCATTTGGATACACTTGTTATAGTCTACACTCTTCTTATCTGTATAATTGTGGATGGGTATGTTAAAAGAAAACTATTTGATGACATTGTTTAAAAATGGCCTACGTTGTTTTAAGGCAACCCGTTGCTTCATTGAATTTAACCTTTTTGTATCAGATATGGTTTTTCTACACTACTATAATTTTTCTTATTATGTCATCTATGCTTTAGGGTAATGTTATTAATAATTAAAAATATTACTTAGGCTAGATTTCATGATGATTTGGGTTGGTTTGAGATTTGCAGTGCTAGATTTTTTTTGATGACTTGAGATTTAGATGATTCTGTTTGTTTTTCCTCTGAGATTTTGATGATTATTTGGTGGAAAATTTGGTGTTCCAGAAAACCCAAACTTTAGACCCTTAGTTTGTTCTGGTTCTATATTTAGGATTCGATTGGAAGATCATTCAACATGAATAAAGAGTGGTTACTATAGGTTTTTAGACCTAGCATGCGGAAAAATCACTTGCATTCTCAAAGTTAAATATAACAATTGGTTTGTAAGAGTCTTTGAGTAGATATTTTCATGTTTTTTCATGTTATTATAATATTTTGGTCTTATGTTTTACTTTGGGTAGTTGAACCTTAAATGAGTACATGTTGAATTTTCAAATATTAGACTAAGTAGAACTCTCAGAGGCAGGTTAAATTTGCATTTTGATGCATAAACAAATTATGTTGGTCATATTTTGTCCTGTAGAATTTTCGTTTGCTTTCATTATGCATTCATTTAGTTTTAAAGAGCATTCCATTCTTGCAGATCAAGTAAATTCATTCACTATGAAAGTAGATGAATGAGTTTAATGTCAAAAAAATTAATCTTTGAAATTTGTTTTGCATTTTACTACGTATGATTCAAAATGCATTTAGCAGATAATATTACCAAGTAACTTTAAAAACTTTTTATGCTTCCTATTTAAACATACAAGTATCTTTCTTCCCAGTTTGTAAGACCGTTTGTTGATTTAAATGATTGGTTAGTGTTTGATATTCCTTATAGGTATTGTCCATGCTACCGAAAACTTAAACTAACAGTTCATTCTAAAGGTTGCTAAAAAGAACTATACAGAACAATGGTTGCATATGATACAAGATACGTTCGATACTGGCTTTATTAACCGGTCTTTGCATAATCCAGTGGTCGCATATGTCCTATGACTACATTTTACCCTTTGCTTAATTCAGTTATTCATTTGAATAAAGGTGAATGCATTGGAAAGTTAACTACCATTTTGCAAAAATAATGTGAATTGTAATGGTTTATAGATTCACCATAGATTCTAATAATGAACTTAATTATGATCCAAATTTGAAATCTTTAAGCAATTTCACGTATATATGTAAGCAAATTTAGTTTGTATCTTATCTACTGCAAGGGATCGCCAAACTGTAATGGGAGATTTACTGGTCAGCGAAATATTTCTTGATTTTGAAATTAATTACACATAGCTATAATAAGACAGTAACTTTCTTAGTAAAGTATTGATATCTACCGATTTTTTTCCTTTTCAACTAATTGAGCTTAGGAAGTAATATGAACTCTTCTCCGTACCATTCATTCTTTTTTATATCAATGAATTAGAGCATATTAAAGAAGATTCAGAAGACTGTGGAGGAGACAGTACTATGGTTGAATTAGCTCAAGCGAGCAATTGAGTTGATTACTGTAAGTAGTAAGAACTTAAAACAAATTTCTAGCATGCACATTTATTTTTGAACAAGTCAATAGTTTCTCACATAATCTCTACTTTATAATGCATTAGTTTTGCGATAGTTCTTCAATTGGTGTCCAAATTTTGCTGTAATGTTTTTTATTTACATCGATTGTGACTAATTTTGATATAGCAAGTTCCTTAGCAGCAACTGAAGTTGTTGCTCTCACATTAAGATGGATAGATAGAGCAGCATAGAAGCAACAACTTTCATCACTTAACTAAGTTTAAGTTAACTAAATTTTATAAATAATAATAATATAATTAATCTAACAAACTTTTATATATAACTGTAAGGTTGGACTTTATTTATTTCATTTCGTTTATATCTTTGATTATTTATACAACATTATTTATAGTATGATATGCTTGTACAATGCTATAGATGTTTGATATCAGATTTAAAGTCCTATGAATTAAGATAATTGTTTGACTATATGTTGTGTTTTCACTTGTGCAGGCATTGGATTTTCAAAGAGAGCAAGATTGGACTTTTATGGTTCTAGCTTTCACTTGTGCATGCAAGCAGAATTAGGGTAATCGAGCGTTTTGTTAGCACCAGTTTGGTATAACATTTTATTAGTACTTGGTGTGTAAATCTGTATACGAATGGTTATTGTATGTGAATTTGGTTATTTTATCAATAAACTACTGTATTAGAATGGTTATGGATATTCTATTTGATTATATGATTAATATGTTTTTTTAATTGTTCGAATATGATGAATATGTGAGCGATTGTTGATTGATATAGTAGAAACAAAATAGACCATCAATAGGAAATAATAGCATGAAAAAATAGTGCAAAATGATCATCAACTTTTAGTAGCGTTTCAAAAACGCTACGAAAATACATATAGCGGCGTTGAGTAAACGAAACCGTAAAGTAGGGGTAAAGTTGGAAATTCTATTGGTAGCGTTAAAAAACCTTTTAGTGGCATTTTATATACGCTGCAAAAAAAATATTAGTGGCGTTTCATAAACGCTGCAGCAAAACGATTTATGGCAGCGTTGAAATAAGTGCAACTAAAAATCAGGTATTTTTAGTCGTGGGCTTTATAACAGCGTTCATCAAAACGCTGCTATAACTTTTAGTAGCGTTTTTTGAGCGCTACTAAAAATCAAAATTATTGTAGTGATAAAAATATGTACCTTTAATCAAAAAGGTTCTAATCACAAAATATGCTTGCTTTAAAATATTATTCTTTCTTCAAACCATCTTATCCAAAATCATTATTAATATTTATCATCCAAATTTTTAATTTCTTTCAAACTAATATTCAACTTATCTTAACTATTGCTTTTAAAAAAAATCTCAAACATCAATCAAAAATATATTTTTCAATCGCTTTTGAAAATCAAACTCATATTGTTATAAATCATGTGCAAGTTTGTATAAAAGTATTGATTTTTGAAATTTTCATATATTCAATCTATCGCCCATTAGCAACAATGCAATTTATCAAACACCATCCATCTATAATATCAAACAAGCATTAATACAACAATATATACATTTCCAAACGAGCAAACAAACACCTTCAAGGGAAAGTTGTCATTCAGTTTTCGTTGTGCGACTTTGATCACTGCTGGATCCTCTTACTCAACTCTCCTCACCGCAATTTGGAATTTTAAGTATTTAATATGAGATCCGAATTAGGGTCTTTTATAGCTTCTCTAGCCTAATAACTCCATTCTTTCTTCAAAGCCATATAAAGGTCTAACATTCACCAACAATACCGACACTACTGGTCAACTAACCACTTCTAACTCCAAAACCTCCATTGATTGTTCTACACCACATAAATAGACTTACACTAAGAGGTAGAAGAAATATATTATACAATAAGAAATATACAGATATGTCCCTAGATGATTATCCCAGTAATCATCATATTCTCCTATAATTAGTTAAGTATATACGATAACCTCACCCTTAGGGACAGAGATTATAGGTCTCATCTTAGGTTAATACTTGTGTCTGTTATACTCTGTATTGTTGTAAACCAGCTCTGATACCATATATAACACCCCACATCTATACCCATACTACCAAAGAGAATTAGTAGGTAATACTTTTTGATAATACGGAGAAGGAGGCAATATTAAGCTATCACACATGAATATTCCCTTCGGCTAATACCGATACATATTCAAAAATTGAATAAATAACTCACATGTAAAATAAATCATAGAGAACACAAAGTCATCAATGCAGCGATAATATAGTATAAAATATACACAAGTCAAGTGGGATATAAAATAGGTCAAACTCTCGTTACCTCAAAAATATACAGTGTACATCAAATACATACATCTCAACATCTTCAAAATACATAAGACTACAAAAATAGATAATTGTATACTAGTTAACTAAAAAGCTAGCATCAGTCTACGCCCAACAATAATAATATGGTCTCTTCGTCCCTGAACTTGTAATGTCTTGGACTGACCTGAGCATTATATGAATAACACATAGGCCAGACTATGTCTAGAATGTAGATGTCAATATAAAATAACATCTAGCATAGTATAAACAAGTGTAGCACAAGTGGCACGTGCATATCCCAAGCGTCAACATATCTCAAAACCATGTGCATAAAAGATGACACATCTCTAGACAAAGTTGATCAGCACATCAAACGGGCATATAGTCAAGTTGGTGAAACAGCAATACATCCAACTAGCAACATGCATAAGAGGTCATCAAACATCATGTGGCATGTTCACGACAATGCCAAGATTATCTAATAAGTAATCGTAAAGTACGTATACCCAGGGTCCATCTTACTCAACATATATAAAAACACATTAAAATAACCCAAATCAAACATACACAAAATATAAATATGTCATACCCTTAGTAGCTAGGGTCATCTCTCAAATAACCATATAAAAGATAGGTATAGGGTCCTATTCCATGCTCTAAGCACATCTGGCTATCCTTGATAGCATTATAATCGATGTGTACGGGGTTACACAACTTCATAGACTCTCAGTCTCATGGGCAATCCAAGAGATCAGTAATCACATAATAACCATCTAAACTTTCAAGCTCATAATAATCGACATGGCTCTCAGCCAATGAAATAAACATACAGTCTCTCAGAACTCTAGTAATCCACTTACTTCTCATTACTATGGATAATCATCTGGACTCTCAGTCTTATGTTACCTCAGAGTCATAAATATCTATTTTGGCATCTTTAAGGACCTGTTTCTTCGACTCTCAAAAATCGACACTAATACATCCTCGGTATTCAGGTGTCGTAAATCCAAGTGCCGGAGAAGCGAATTTTCAAGGGTAAGAAAGAAAAAATGAAGACAGAACAGAATCTCACATATGTTATTTTAATATAAACTTTACAGCGAAAATTTAAAATACATTTATTAGAGTTAAAAACATGGACAGTTATAAATTTCTATCCTTACAAATGTGGAATATAGTATTTCATGAGTGTGGTGGAAAGATAACAGTCTTCAGATGAGTCTTCTAACTCCATGCTTCGAGCTTCATCCATATTTCTTCGAAACTAAACCTGACTGCTAGGCTACTTGGGAAAATTAGGGCACCCAGAGTTTAAGGAAAAGGAAAATAAACTCTGGGTCAGTCATGGAACTAGTGTGAGAACCCAAAAATAAACGTTTTGAAATGTATTTCATAAGACCATGCTGCTTATAAACACTAAACCTGTTTTTACTTTATGATAACCAAATCCTTATTATGTAAAAATAAGGAATATTATTTTTAGTGACCTTCCTTTAAAAACATTTGCAAGTAAACGATATTAATCTTGGCCGAAATAGTTACATTATTAAATTCCAGTATACGAGCCACAAACGTAGGTTCTACAAATAAAATGGCAGAAACTTACTGGAGAATGGATTTCCATACAAATGACTAGGTGAAGGGACTACCTTTCGGCAGTACATCTCTAGAGAAATGTACCGAGGCCCAACTGATGGTCCTCTACCAATACAAGACCGGCCTACCTCTTCCTATATAGTACCAAATATGTCATCACCCCGGTCGTTACCGACCTATTCGAGGGCCCTCACAGCATACATCCACAATAATTTAAACCTGAATGTTATAGACAGTAGAAATATATATCTCTAATGGGATGATCATACCCTAATGGTTGCGAACCACATAGCCTTGCCGCATCTACCATGTTTTGGTCATTTACGGGTGATAGGCTTGAGGTAATTAAAACCTTTCACATAGCACATCATCTTTCTCTTTGAATTCCACATTGTTATTCCATGATCACACAACTAATTTCTACAAACGTATGAATCCTGAGCTCGTACGTCTCGGGAAAGGGTGTTAAGCTGAGAGAAGTTGCTTTCTCTGCCACTAAGCAGATAATAGGTTCATAAAGATCATTTATGTAACTAGAAACGCAACGTCGGACATTCGTCCATACAAGTTGTCCAGAAATAGGACAAACCGAAGGCACTCTCCTACCACATTCTGTTGAGAATTAACCCTAGGATTAGTCGCAAAAAGTCCTTGTAACCCAAAGAGTTTCACAAACAAATACTTTAGTATTTGGGAGCTAACCAGAATTATCAACAAGAAATCCTTTCACTTCGAAAATCTTTGGTCTTCATCCTTCATTCTCTTTATCAGGTCTTCATTTTCGAACGCATACATTGGTTTGAAGTGGTTTTTGGATAGGAATTACCCGATCCGATCCTGGTTCCTTCGAACCAATCATCAACAAAGGTTATATGAATAGGGAATCATTCTTTAATTGATGAAGTTATTTTTATCAAAATCTCTTTTGGAGAGATATATATTTCTAAAACGTTCTTTTCGGTATATACGGAAATATTAAACCTCTCTTATCAATTCCTTTGATTACATAAAGCCATTTTTAAATTCCAAATCATTTCATCTTTTCTTAGGGAAATAATTCCAAATCATTTATTTAAATCTTAACAAAGATTTCCAAATCATAACTTTTAAAATGAATCGAAAACAATGTTATTCAAAACATCGAAATTCAAAATAATAAATTTTAAGCATAGGAATTGAACTAATTCTAAATTATATCATTGAAATCTTGACAAAGACTTCTAAATTCAAACTCATAATTTTGATTTGGTTGAAACCATGTTAGCTAGGATGGTAATGCGAAACCAGTAAATATTAAGTGAGCAGATCTATAGAAATCATCTAATTCTACTCAATATCGATTCCCGTATTCAATAAATACTATGGGTGGAATAACGGTGAAATCACCTTTTAAATTCCATGAATATTATGAGTTCCCTCTTCGTGCTTTAACACTAAGTATAAGAAGATTATCAACTCAAAGTTGTAATTAATTTAAATTTGGATTAAATCCTTTTTATACTTAACTCATTTTTGACATTTCGACCTTATCTATCCCTCGCCTAGGGAAGAGACTAGGTGTGCCAGGGTATTAATTGCTTCTGAAAATCTCCTTAGTTTAAGCACCTCACATTTTGATCTCATGAATAGAAAAATCTAGTCTACCCGTTGGCTTTTAGAGCCAAGATTAAACCACTTAATCTGCAATAGTTTTTCTTTTAAACATTTATTTAAACTCTTTTAAATAAGCTAGAAAACTTCAAATTATTATTAAAACACTTACTTATCATTTTCAAAATAATTATAGAATATTTGGAAAATAATTGTTAAGTTTAAAACTAAAATTTATAAGTTTTGAAAAGTGCTGTGGAAAGCTCTTTTATAAGCTATATTAATCAAAAAGACTTTTTATTATTTGAAAGTTCATTTTTATTATTGAAATCACTTTAAAAACATTTCAAAATATTTATAAGATTTATTCCACATTTTAAACAATTTTAAAACATCATTTTCAAAGAAATCTAGTTTTAGATACCGAACTGCAAAACTGCGATTTTTCAAAAAGCTTGTTTTACTCGTATCTCAAAATCTACTTATCGGAATTTCGATTTTCTTTCCTCGTTGGAAAACTATGGATATAATGGTTTGGAAAATTCTTATCTTGAAGAATTCTGAGCTATATTCCATCTTTTACACTTGTTTGATTTTTATGGCGCGAAATCGTGAACTACCATTACGCGACATGAATATTTTTGATTAAATTTTCAATTCTCATTCAAACTTCACCAAAACACTTTTGAATGTTTATAAAACATTTCAAACTCATTTTAAACCATTTTAAAAGAGGTTTAACATTTCATACACATAATTTCATCAATTCAAGGAAAGTGGTTTCCTTTGTGTTCATCGATGTCTATTTCCGTGACTTGCATATATATTCAACATTCATATTTAAACAACCAAACTTGATGATCATAGCATATTAAACACCCATTTCAAAACATTATATCATCATCCAACATATAATATAGTAGTTTAGGAGTTCTCACCTTCATTTTTCCTTCGAGCTAATAGAAAATTGGCTATAGCTCCGCAATGATCAAACTAAAGCAAATGAAACGAAGCCTACGACCTAAGAGAGTGCTCAGCCTATTCTTGATGGTGATGGTGCTAGCTTAGGGTGGATTAATGAAATGGCTCAGCCTATGATGAAGTGGGGTGGACATTGTGAAGAACAAAGAGAAAAGGTGGAGTTTCGGGTTTGTTTTAAGGTGTTTAAGTATATATTACTATACATTATAATTTAAATTCTTTTTGAAATAAAATTTGACATTATTTCTCTTAGGATGGAAGCCATTAAAGTGGAAGACAAAGCTTAGAAAATATGAAGAAGAAGAAGATAAATGAAAATGAAGAGAAGAGGGTAGGGTATTTATAGGAAAAGAAGAGTGTAAAAGTATCCATGTATACGTCATCATCTTCATCACCATTGTAAGGCTTCTCCAACACACCTCTCCCCTCCCTAAGCAAGGAAAAATCCTTCCCCCGTGTGCCAATCACTTCCATCTTCTCATGTATGCATATATTGGCTTATATATGCTTAAGGAGCATGAACTCTTAAAATATATTATATATTTTATATTATACTTTTATACTTAATTATTTTTGTATATATATGTTCATGTATGTATGTGCACGTTACCATGTGTATGTAATACATACATGTATGTATATATATGTGTATATATATATATGTATGTATATGCATGTACATGTAGGTGCATAACACTTCGAACGTCTTCGAACGGCTTTTGTTTGTTAAATCGTTGAAATCCGGAGAACCGATTATCGATCACATTTCACTTACTTATTAACGTACATATATTTGTAGAAGAAATTCAAAATTAAATTTCTTATCATTTTCAACGAATTAAAATGATCGCGTTTCATTTATAAAACCATATGAATTAATATTAAAAATTATTTACAAAAATTGCCATTATACCATAAAGCGATATCGATTTTTCCTTATATTTTCAAATCAGATATATAACTTTATAAAATTATTATAATGATTCATTATCACTTTATAACTATTCAAAATGAATTATAATCATTTAAAATTATTATTTGGACAATTAAAATAATTATCAAATCATTAAATCTTAATTTAACTTGAATAAATCAATTATTTAAATTCAATGCTATCATGTCAATATAAATTTCAAGGAAAATATTTTATTTAAATATTTATTCAAAATAAGATTACCATAACTTATTATCACTTTATACCAAAAGAAGGATCCTCTTTATGGAGAATGACTACTGTATTTATATGAGAAGACGTGCATGAATTAGGCTGAAATTTTGCAAAAAGAGTCTGTAGATCCGTAGGGGCCCACCATAATGATCGGTGGTCCTAACTCGACTTTTTGGAATGATCGGTCAAAGTTTAAACGATCGTTATTTTTACCTCCAATTGATGTGCGATCGATAATGTATGCTCTTCATTATGCAAGGTACTTGCTCTCCAAATTTTGTGCAATTTTGACATATAGTTTGTGAGATATCGCATTTTCCACGAAACTATGGATTGTGCATTAAAATATGCCGATCATTTCTATGGCTTAGCAAAAACGATCGGCTAACAATGATCAACCAAACTATAATTGCAAATTTATGACCCGTGATCGTTTTTGTGGGCTATACTCTTCTTTATATTGATGCTCTAAAAGTTTCGAGTGTGTTGGTTTTGTAGATTTTAATATATTGATCGATCTTCGTCAATTTATATTTTTCCATGGATCATTTTAGATCAATCCATACAAATTCTTCATCTGCCATAACTCGAGCGTACGAACTTCGATTAACTTGAAAATTGAAATATAACCTTAAGGGGCATGCTAGTTACTCCATGTTGACGGCACCTCGTTTGGGTCTCGGTCCAAGTCTGCCCGGCCATCATCTATAATACTGCACGCTATTGATTACTAAGGCCATTGACCATCCGTCCCTAGCCAAGTCAATGATATCATGGCCTTGCCAAAAGATGGGATAACATTCCCCTCCAAAGTATGTCTTGTATCATACATGATGTGCTTGATGTGCTTTGAATCGTCGTGAGTTTGATTTGTCTTAAAATAAAACCATTTGGTTCATCAAATAGTGGCTATCCTTCTATCAGGTTGTTTTCTTGTCTAAGGTCGTAGTTTCCTTCTTCTTCATGATGATTGCTCAATTTCCAATAGAATAAATTCAGGATAGTATCCTATTAGTTTTTATATGTATCCAGTTCTACGAGGTTAGTAAGCTATGGCTATCTGATCCAGTCTTTTATCTAATAACCCAAGATGGAAATTCAATTTCTATCAGTTTCAAGAAATCAAATTTTTAGAATATATACATGCACGTTTAGGTACATGTACTTGTCATTGGCTTTCGAATGCGTTTATATGCTCATGAATCATCACCAATTCCTTATAGTTTAATTGCAACTGAATTGAAATTCATCATTTAATTTTTAAAATGAGATAGAGGTTGTAATAAGTCACTTGATGGGAAGGGACTTCAAGTTTTACAAGAACAATGGCCTCAGAAACGCAAGAAAGGCGAATGAAGTATGGTCAGTCACAGACTTGTGGGTAGTTCTATAGGCCCGTAAGCTATTGGGAGTTCATCCATCTACTTGCCTCTAACCTTTTCCAAACGTTTCTTCAAAATGGAATTTATGATTTTGTTAACAGCTTCAACTTGTCTGCTTGCTTGAGGGTGAGTAACCACTGCAAAACTATTTTTAGTATGATGGCTATGGCAGAAGTCTTTGAATTTAGCACCGTCGAATTGGGTTCCATTATTAGTTATAATGGTTTATAAAAGGCCAATGGGGCAGATGATGGTTCGAACAATAGAGTCGATTACTTTCTTTGTCGTGATCATGGCCAAAGGTTCAGCTTCAGCCAATTCAGTGAAGTAATCCACTGTTATGATGGAATACTTCGCTCTGTCTTTAGAAAATGGTAAGGAACCGATAATGTCACCCCAAGTGGCAACGGACCATGGATTGACCATTTGAGTAACTTTTGTCAGCGAGTCTCTTAGAAATTTTCCAAACATCTAACATTGTCGCATTGTCTAGTATGATCGACTGCATCTCGATTGATTGTCGATAAGTAACACTTTTAGAAGGTATTTCCTTTGTGAGAGTTTACCCCCAGGTGTGATCATCGCATTCTCCTTCATGGACTTCTCTCGAGACTTGTTTTATTTCTTTATGGGTGGTACGTCGGAACAGGGGAATGGAGAAGTCTTTTCTGCATATGACTCCTTTTGGAATAATTAGAGTGAGGCTTTATGGAAGATCGGATGTTTTTCATTCCTTCATCCTTGTAGAATCACTCGTTGCAGATAACCTATGACATAAGTCATCCATAACTCCCTTTTCGGCTTCGTCTTTGGAATCCAATTAACGTCCATCCTGTCGAAGCTCGGAGCATCTAGTACTTCAATCGGGACAAATTTTATTTGTTGTACATTCGTGGAATTGGCCAACCTAGCCAGTGAGTCACCTTTCTTATTTTATATCTCTGGGATGCGTGTAATGGAGTAATACTCGAAGTCCGCCAGTAGCTCTTGGACTCGGCCAAGATAAGGAGTAAGTTGCTGCCCCTAGTCTAATAATCTTCCTTGATTTTTGCATACTCCTAACCGGGAATCACAAAATATTTGTAAAGTTTTCACTTCCATTTCTTTGGAAAATTTGATCCCAGCGATCAAGGCTCCATACTCAGCATCACTATTTATTACAGGGAAATCGAGTTTCAAGGTGTAGCAGATCGATTGTTCCCTAGGGAGTAACTAACATGACTCTGGCACCAGAACACTGATTGTTGGTTGCTCCATCCGTGCACATTTTCCATCGGTTGGTTGATACTCCACTGCTCTCCGAAGAGTCATTTTTGGTGTATTGAATTTAACTATGAAGTCCACCAATGTCTTTCCCTGGATAGCTCTTTGGGGGAATAAGTGATATCGAATTAGATTAGCTCGATGTTCCATTTGAGCAACCTTCTAGACGTCTAGGGTTATTGAAGGACCTATCGTAATGGCTGGTCGGTGTAGACATTGATGGGGTGAGCCTAGAATTAGTGGCGAACCATTCTTGATGTGATCGACAGGCAGTATGCTAGATTTTCCAGCTTTAGGTATTTTCTGTCAGCACCTATCAATTACTTGCTAATATAATATACAATCCTCTGGATCTGATTCTCTTCACATAACAGTGTGGCACTTATGGCGTATACCAACACTACTAAATAGATGCATAAGTCTTCACAATTCAGTGGCCTGGATAGGATGGGAGTCCTACATCCATTCAAAGTTTCTCTTCTCTCCACTGATCAATTCGAAGAAGAGAGTTCATTTGTCGATGGCCCTGGAGATGAAGTGGCTTAGGGCGGTAACCTTCTCATTTAGACTTTGTAATTGCTTAATCATCTTCGGTACCAAGATGTTTCGAATTGCTTAAATCTTCTCTAGATCAGATTCGATTCCTTAAGATTCGACAACGTAGCCCCAAAATTTATTGATGCAATGTCGAATGAGCATTTCAAGGGATTTAGTTCCATTCCATATTTTTAGAGAAACTGAACATCTCGCTAATTCATCGATGTGGTCATTTGATCGTCATGGCATCCACATATACTCCTATCGATTGTACGATCTGACTTTGAAATCCAGTTGACTAGTCTTTGGTAAGTAGCTTCAGAATTATTTAGTTCAAATGGCATCACAACATAACAATATAACCCTAGATCAGTAATGAAGTTGGTGTGCTTCGGGTCGAGGACGTGCATCAAGATCAAGTTGCATCTGGAGTACGCATCCGTAAATGAAAGCAGTTAATATCCAGCCAGCTGGTCAATCCTTGAAAGTGGAGAACTTTCTTTCAAGCATGCCTTGTTTAGGCCAGAGTAGTCGACGTATATCCGCCAGTTTCCATTAGCTTTTTTTACATGAACTGGATTGGATACCCATTTTGGATAGAGGGCATCACAGTTAAATCCATTGTTTTTGAGTTTATCCACCTCCTCTTTAAGTGTAGCAAATCTTTCTAGATCCATGCTGCATTGCTTTTGTTGCGTTGGGACATGCCTCGAGTCGATATTTAATGCATGGATCATGATAATTGGTGAGATCGAATATATGTCAAAATGGGTCCAATTGAACACATCGAAACTTGTTCGGAGAAAGCCATCTAATTCCTTTGTCATTGTTGCACTTAGCCATGGTCCGATCTTTAGTAACCATAATTGGTCACCATGGCTGACTGTAATGTTAATCTTTAACTTTGTATGTGCAGCCTTGGATTCCTCGTAACTGTTTCATGCAGCAATCAATGTGAAATTTGTTTAGGACGAATAATGATGGCAGTTACTCTAGTCGAATGCCAGAGTCATGTCATAAGTTGTTGAGTCTGATATTAAGGGCTCTAGATGCTTTGAGCGATTATCTGCAATTGGCTGAAGATTGGGCTTAAAAGTACATTGAATCAAGCGTCGAATAGGATTCAGCCTCGTATTGTGCGTGACTGCATAGTTGGCTCTTGCTTTGAGTTTGAATCTGGTTATATATTCGAGTAACATGCTTTCTACTCAATGTACTCCTGATCTGTTAATCGTTATTTGGGTTAGAGTGACGGTCAATTGCCAATGAGCTTGGGCATCGATTCAACGATTCTGTCTCTAGGTATCCTTTCTGTCATAGCCTCTTGTTGTCGTAAACAATAGGTACGGGTCACAATATTGAGCAATCATAGTCGGTCTTTATATGATCAAACTTTTACTTCTAGTCTTGGTTGATAAATGTACTGCATGGATGGTCGAGTCTCGTCCTAGTCGTGTTTATATTCCTACCTAAGCTCTGAAGACATAAAGTTGATCGATGAATGGTCGGTTCACATTCATCTTGTTTCTCGCTCTTGCCCCCAAGTCTGGGGTACACATCAATAAGTAGGAAGGTAGATTATGTCTACTTTAGCTTTATACTCTTTTCCGTTGAATCGTAGGAATGTGTTATTTGATGGAAGGATGAGTCGCGCCTATTTTGGACTATATTTTGGCCTTTTCTTCCAAGGGAAAGACTTTAATTCCCCGACGGATTTGGGGCATGAATTGTGCACTGGGCAGTCAATTTTTGGTGCGGACATCACCATACTCTAGGCAGGATCAAAGAATAGACGGTCAAGTTACATCTAATTAGTGATTGATGTTCTCTCTGTCAGATCGAGCACAAGGATCGGGATGTGGAAGGTCAAGTCACGTCTATTTCATATTGCTCTCCAAGTCGGATCATGGTAAAGAGTCAACGAATGAACATTCATGCTACATTCATTCAGACCTGGATGGTCAATCGTGTCCATTTTAATTCATATTCTCCCGTCAGATCTAGGGAAAGAGTTGGCTCAGGTGCAGTCGGATCATGCTCACTCGGTTTCATACTCTTTCTTATAGATCAAAGAAAGGTGATGGAGAATGAATGGTCAAGTCGCACTTATTATTTGTTTATTCTCTTACCCATGCTCTGGTGACCGGTGTTATTTAGTGGACGTTCGAGCCACATCCATTTATGGTTGGTGTGGATCGATGTTAACCCTGGATCTGATGGTACGACATAGTCGGTCACCTGCTACTTTGGATGTCGTTCCGATTGGTTTTGTATAAAGGCCTCCTTGTGGTCATTGCCTTAAGTCATAAAGAACACTAAGCTAGAGCTATAGTGAGCTTTCGTATTCACCTTTTTGTGATTTGTACTCCTGCTCCTAGTCTTGGGTTAATGGAGTTAGTTCGTGGATGGTCCAGTTACATCCATAGGGAGTTTATACTTCTTCCGCCGATTTCTGGCCAGAGTTTGTGGAATAGAGAATGGTCAAACTCCACTCATCTATTCACTCATTTTTGTATCGAAGCTTTGGGGATATAGTTCAGTTGATGGGTGGTCGATTCACACCCAGCTTGTGTTTATAATCTAGTCCGCACTCTTGGGACTCAAAGTTATCTCGCGGGCAGTCGGTTTCCACCTGTTTATGTTTTGTACTCTAGTCTACACTCTGGAGACTCAGAGTTATCTCAAGGAAAGTAAATTTCCACCCATTTTATGTTTATACTATAGTCCGCACTCTGGGGACTCAGAGTTGTTTTTGCATGAAGTCGGTTTCCACCCAATTTGTGTTTATACTCTAGTCCACACTCAAGGGACTCAGATTTATCTTGCGAGCAGTCGGTTTCCACCCACTTTATGTTTGTACTCTAGTCCGCACTCTGGGGACTTAGAGTTGTCTCATGGGCAGTCGGTTTCCACCAAATTTATGTTTATACTCTAGTTCGCACTTTGGGGACTCGGTTGTTTTTGTAGGCAGGCGATTCCACCCAGTTTATGTTTATACTCTAGTCTGCTTTCTAGGACTCAAAGTTATCTCGTGGGTAGTCATTTTCTGTCTAGTTTATATCTATACTCTAGTCCGCACTCTGGGGACTCAAAGTTATCTCGCGGGCGGTCGGTTTCCACCCAATTTATGTTTATACTCTAGTCCGCACTCTAGGGACTTAGAATTATCTCGTGGGCAATCGGTCTCCACCTAGTTTATGTTTATACTATAGTCCGAACTTGGGTGACTCAGAGTTGTTTTTACGAACAGTCGGTTTCCTTCCAATTTAAGTTTATACTCTGGTCCACATTTTGGGGACTCAAAGTTATCTCGCGAGCAGTCGGTTTCCATCCAGTTTATGTTTATACTCTAATCCGCACTCTAGGGACTTAGAGTTATCTTGCTGGCATTCGGCTTCCACCCATTTTATGTTTATACTCCATCTGCCAAGTCAAGGTAAGAGTTATTGAATGAGAGGTCAAATCACGTTCATTCATGGAATGGATTTTTGCCCCCAACATCAAAGACAGAACTTGGCAAATGAGACAATCGAATCGTATCTGCTTGGTGGTTGTAGCCCCTTTTGTCAAGTTAAGGAAGGGAGTAGGCGATGGATTGTCGGATCACACACATGATTGGGTTAGATGGTTAGGTCACATCCACCTCTAGTTGTAGTCATGTCCATGTGTTGAGGGCGATGGTTGATGACTACACAGTCAGCCATGCCTACTTTACGTTGAGCTTTCGACCTGCCTCCTATGTTCAAGGCTGGAGTTAATGTGTGGGTGGTAAAATCACATCCACTTTAGTTGGACCTTGGTCATGCTGAGCTTCGGGAGAGGCATAAGTGTTTTGGCGAACTTCAAGTATGAGCTGGGGAGTGGATGGTTGGGCTGCATCCACTCCAACTCTTTCTTTTGTCTCCAAGTCAGGCGAGAAAGTTGATGGGTGGAGAATCAGTCGTGTCTACTTTTTGCTCGATCTTGACCTTATAGAGCTTTTCCATTTCGAGTTCTTGGCCCTAAGTCAAGGGGATATAGTAGCTGATGAGCGATTGAATCACGCTTATCTTGATGAAATTCCAAAGGTCTGGTCATAGTCAACGGAGATTGTTTGGCGCCCTACTCTAAGTATTTGGTTACTTGCATCATTTGGAAGTAGTTTAGTTCAAGTTGGTCATAGTTCACAAATAATTGAAATTGAAATAATTCAAAGAAGATTGGAATAAAACTCATTAATAAGTGAACCAATGTCGTATGCTCACTATTTCACTTTGTCTAAGCCCTTCTCAGCTGGAAGTCGACCGTGGGTGGTCCAATTAATGATCAAAGTTCTTTATTGATAGGGGTCGAATGTTCCCTGCCTGCTATTCCGTGAGACTTGTGCATATTGTCAAAACTTTACTTTATGAATTAGCTTTTTGATCACATCTCAAAGGTGTTTGCAATTGCCAGTGTAAGGACCGTGTGTATCTTGGAATATACACCATTCATCGGATTTCCACTGGGCTTCGATGGACTCTCTCAAGGCTAGTTTTTAATATTGCTCCGAGTCGGGAGTCTCCAAGTAGATGTTATCGATTAAATTGTATAAGAGTATACAAGTCGAATTTTGAGATTTTGGGTTATCTCCTAGAATCCGAGTCCTCATCTAAGTCCTGAATTCTACCGTTGCTTTGACTTCCTTCAGCCTACTTACTTGCATTGTTCTTTTATCAAGTATGTCTTCCCTCCTCCTTGAGTAGTCACTGGTTTGCTTCATACTAGAAGCGATCCAAGGTCAAAGGAGGCTCTCCAGCTAACCAGTCGCTGAAACCCAACTTGCAGTCAATTCCCTTTATCAATGTCATTAGTTTGATATCTTCACTGGGATTTCTCACTTTAGTGATGATGATGACGACATTGAATCTCTACAGGAAGTCTTTCAGTGGCTCACCTAGCATTTGGAATAAATTGGATAATGATATCACATCCTTAGTGTGAGTCACATGCACTCTGAACTGTACGACAAACTTCTGATCTAGTTGATTGAATAAGGAGATGGATTTGGGCAAAATCGCATAAACCGCATGGTCGATACATTTTCGAGGAATATAGGAAAGCGTTTGCATTTGATGACACATATACTCTGGTGGAATTCATATGCCACTTGAATTTCATAATATGTAGTCGAGGGTTGGTTTTCCCTGAGTAAACCGATAAGATTGGTACAGTGAATCTCCTCAGATACTCTGCACACCCAACGGCTTCAATGAATAGGCTTCGACTAAGGTGGATACTTCAGTCATGTTATTCCAATTCGTTTTTAATTTATAGCTACTTGTTATGCTTGTAAATGATGCATGCTCGAGATATGAGCAAAGCAAGATGGACCCAATATTGATGGATTAGTGGTAAGTTATTTGGAGTCGAACCAAAGAAGATCTGCTATTTGCTTGGAGTCAGCAATTGGTTCGTTTAGAGTCATTGGATTCGCAATGCGGGGTCAAAGCAGAACAGTGCTTGGAGTCATGTTAGTGTTTGCTTAGAGAAAATCTTGTTTTTACCCAATTTTGGCTTTGGGCCAAAGTTTCTTGGTGTAACAACCCGTAAATTTTCAATAATTTAATTTGTTAATTTAATGAATCTTGTTATTTAATATTGGAAGAAATAAAGAGTTGTAAGGTAATAATGAAATAATAACTAAGATGAAACGTAACAAGGTTAATTAAAGTTAACAATTAATGAACTTGAATGAAATTCCAATTAAACGAAATAATTTAAGGCTTATAACTTGGGTATAAAGAGAATATAAGAAAACAAGTGTAATATTAAATCAGTTGGTGGATTAGTATATAATTATTGATAATTTGATTAAAAACTGTATTATGTAAGTAATTAAATAATTAGTTGAATATAAAATAAACTTAAGTGTAAATTAAAGGTTTTGATAACAATTATTATAAATTACCTATTTAATTTGTCAATGAAATTGATTGGAAATTAATTACATTTAAATGTAAGTAAATGTTCATTAATGTGAGTTAGGACGGTAGTTGTAAACTGTGAATGTAATAAAATGAATGGAAAAGTATATTTTATTCATAAGATAAAATAAAGGAATGAAACCAAGTTGAACAAATTAATTGAGGTTTTAATTATAATAAATGTATATATTTGACAAATCAATATAATTGAAACAACAGTTAATAATAAGGAAAGATGGAAATTGAAATATATTGATGTAATGAAAGATAAACGAATATTAACTAGGTTTATAGAGTAATATAGACTTAATAAAAAGATTAGAATTGTATCAATCAGTTAATTTGAAATTAATTAATTGGAACTTCAATTAGTTATTAATGAATTTATTAAAATTGAAATTATATATGGAAATGGGTAAATTAATCAACTTTGAAGTGATATTTAAATTGTTCAATGTATGGTAATTGTTTAAGAAATCAAAAATGATAAGGTTTGATAATTGTGGAATTGGAATTTGAAATTTTTGATTTTATTGATTTAATAATTATTTAATTAATTAATTGAAATATAGCCATTTTAGCCACTAACTCGAATTTCAACGAAACCAGTCTCATTGAATCCGTAACAGTGAATTATTATAGGATTTCAAGTTGTGTAGCGATCAGACTTGTCGTTTGGTCGTACGGACTCGAAACGCCTATAAATCAATTTAATTGAAATCAATTTGAAATAACTTGATTTTAGCATAACTTCTTCATATGATGGAATTTGGACTTGAAACCGGTTCTATTGATTTTAAAGTGTTTGAAAACATCCATTTTGATATATGGGTTGACCTATTTTCGTTCCGGAGTCAGAACGGGATTTTCGGGCCATTTTTCGTTCAACTTTCAATCCAAATCAATCTGGTCCATTTTAATTTCAGCTTTTGTCTATAAATAGCTCGTTATAAACCGTACCCACTCCTTATTCCCATTTTTCTGTATGTACTATTCTTTATGTTGCTCCTCTTTCTCAATGGCTGACAAGACCCTAAATCCCAAACTGCAAATTCAAATCAAAAATCAAATTGAAAATCAAACTCCTCAAACTATATCGAATTATATATATCGATTTGAAACTCTCGACGAGCACATCTCAAATTTGTGATTCGTTTTTGAAATCGAATCATAATTTCTCCCGAAAAACCTGATTTATTTCCGGCCGTTTGTAGCAAGGGCTTCCTATTGGACGGCGGATCGTCGACGATTGCTCGATCAAGGGCACCATAATGTAAAGGGCGTTGAGACTAGACGATCGGCACTGTTCGTTTGGGGTGGATGTTTCTAGAATCGACACAGTTAGCCGTGTTTTGCACGCGGTGGTGGTGCACCATAGCACGATTGGAGGCGCGCACGACTTGACCTGCGGGGCGCTTGGACCGGGCGAACTCAGTTATGATAGTCGATCGATGTAGCGTAGGCCATGGCAACGACAATAGCTCAGGATCGGCAGAGGCTGCATATTGGGTTGAGAGTCGGGTAGGGTTTCTAACGTGTGAGCCTGATTTGTGCGTGAGGACGTGACCTTGTAAGTGACTTTTTTTTTTAATTTCAAATTCGATTGTTCTTTATTTCATAACTTTTACATGCGAGGTCCGATTTACACGTGGTTTGCTTCGCTAGGATCGTGATAAAATTATGGACATTTTGACGTTAGTTTGAGCGAATTCTAAGGCTATTTAATTTTGGGTTTAAATTGGATTTAAATTCAAAAGGTGAGTGTTTTAACCCAATCACAACTTCTAAAATTTCTCATGTTTGTTAAATTTAATTCATGATGTGATTAGGAAATTATTTATGATTATTTGGTATATTTTAAATCATCATCTCAGTTAAATTGAATTTATTTGAATTAAATTTTTATTTAATTTATTATTGCATATAAACTGCCATTTAAATACCTGCTATTTATTATCAGTTCTATGTTGATATTAATGGATTCTTTTGGATGATGATTATGATGGATGTTGATTGTTGATATTGGTTGAATAGATGTTTAGTTTATATTGTCAAAAACTATAAGTTCGTTATGGATTATTATTAATTTGGAATTGCGGTTTGAAATGATATATAACCGTAAAATATTTAATTGCGGATTGAAATGATAAATATCCGTACCACTTGACCATAGGATAGAAAATTATATACAGACACCGTGGTCTATATATAAAAATATTTTTGAAATGATTTCTATTGTTGTGTAAAGAAATATATGGTTTATATAAATATTAATTTTTGATATAATACAAATGTTATTTTATTCTTGATTTTAAGCTATGTATAAATTTGTTTTAATATAGCATAAGTTTAATAATAAAGTTTGATTTTATTGAAGGTAATATGGTTAACTATTCAAATTTTATTTTATATAGAGTTTATAATGATTCAAATAAATTAAGGTTGGAAGATAAATTTGAAATTTATCTAAAATCAAATGTATTTAGGAATTAAACTCAAATATGTTTGATTTGAACTTTATTAAGTTTGAAATTTTAAAAGGTATGATTTTTATAACTTGATTTTGTTTACGATGACCAAAATTGAATATTTCAAGTTTAAATTATTGAAGGAACATTTAGTGATTTGGAATTTGGGGTTTATTTAAAAGAGATTGGATTTGTTAAGTAAATATTTCAAAACTGAATAATAATGAAGTTAAATTAAGGTATATATGAAGTTATCAAATTTAGTTTTGAAATGGTGGGATATTTAAAGCTTTGAAATATACGGAAATTTAAATGGTTTATTTTTGGTTCAAATCTGTATTTGAAATCTATATAAATTGAAATGGTTTATTGAAAACTGAATTGAGTTGAAATTTATGAATTGAGATTTGATTTAGATTGAATTTTTGGATTCAAGTTGACTTGAATCAATTTGTGAAGTTTGAGGAAATTATTTTATTTTATAAAGTTATTTTAAATTTTAAATTATTATATACTATTTAATATCTAAATAATTTAAATGATGGAAGTTATGTTTTCAAAGTTATGAATTTCAAAGTATTATGTTATGAAAGTGTTATAGTTTTAAGTCTTTGGTTTTGAACTTGTTATAACATTGAAAATACTATGATTTTTGAAATGATATCATATTTGGTTTTGAAATCTAAATGATATAGTATTGATATGGTTTTGAAATGGCAATGATATTTTGGTTTTGAATTATAAACTATTTTAAAATGACCGCGGTGTTATAATAACGGTTGGTTGTCAAAGAGACGGGGATCAGATATGGACATACTTTCTGTCGATACCGAAAACCACTTTAACAACCGTGTACACAGTGGAGATTCCAGAATGAAATAGGATGGTGGTGGCATTCCTTTGAGGTATATACATGAACCCGGCTCCCGTGAGTTGGCATAAGGTGGCTAAAAAAGGAGCGATCCTTGGGCTAAGAAGGTAGCACCTTTTATCGGACACACTCCTTCGATACCATTCTATTACTTTGTGATTGATTGGGGCCCTTTTGATTTTGCGGGTGTGGCTCGAGGTGGGTGATAGTAGTTTCTACGCGTAACCACCGGTCCAGATGCGTAATTGGTATATCTACCCTGGCATTTCCTAGTTGTGTTGTGTCACCTACCCTAGCGCGCCTTATACGAGTTTGATTTGTGTCGTACCTATGGAGTATCCTCTGGTAGCCTCCCCATCAGGAGGCATTACGGTACTGTATAGACTATTGGCACTATTACGTGTTAATGGCTATATGGGTAACCCCTTAACGCTATTTTAAAGTAAGTTTATTTTACTTTTAGACATTATTATAATTGCGTATATTACTACATAGTAGATAGTTTTGACTCGAGTGTTTTGTCTTTTCAATTCGCTCCGGTCGACCTGAGCATTTAGGATTTGAAGACCTTATTACTGAAGGACGAAGACGAAGATTGTATTATTATTTATTATATCATTCCACTACATTCATACTGTTCCGCTGCACTGTTATTTGTTATTCTCTGGCATGTGTAACTCTGATCTGTGTTGTATAAGTATAATCAAATGTTTTGTAAAACAGCTTCATGAACTGTTTATTTGATTATTATATTTTGTCGTTCTGCTGCAAGATTCTATTTTGTATTTTCTTTCTCTGCTTTTTCTTATCATCCCAATAACAAATCCTCCCTTCTGTATGGTTTGAGTCTGACATGTGTGGTTTATCGTCGATTTAAAGCGTACAAAAAGGTGGGTTGTTACATTTGGTATCAGAGCTTTGGTTTAGCAAAAACCTTAGCTTTGTGGGGTCTAACTCTTTATTAATAGGGTAGTAATACCCTATGATGAGTCGCTGAGTGTATATATATGAGAGAGCATATTTTTTAGTGTTATAATAAGATTTTGATATTGTATTAATTTGTTCTGTTTTGTATTTATAAATTCTGGTTGGTGCATAGGACACTATGACATCAATAAGGATTTCTAGACACTTAATAGGACAGACCAACACAATATTGTTTTGAATATATGTGAATGAAATAATTTTGTCTATTATATTTTGTGTATAAAATAATAAATTTTATAAATGATATATATTTGTTTGTAATATAATTGTTGTTAGGTAGTGAAATTTATGGATATAGGTTGGGAATAAGATGTGAAATGTAAAATAAATGAGAATAAATTGGAAATTTAGAACTCAAGTTCCGGGGTTTTGAAAATTTCTTTCAAATGATTTTGGAATATAATAATAATTTTATTTAGAAGTATTTTCTGATATAAATATTTCAATGTGATTTGAAAGAACCGCTTTAAAGAAATTTTGAAAAGAAATAAGTTATGTACTGCCCTCTCCGTCGTTGGAAAATAATTTTGGTGATGAGTGCACGCATCATCGACATTCATTTTCAAGTTTCTAAGTGGGAAGGCCACTGTAGTAGTTTACTGTAGATTTATTTTGATAAATAAATATAAATTTTAAATATTTTTAAATATAATTAGATATATATAAGTTGTAAGTATATACATTTATCTATTATTTTCAAATGATTCAAAATTTAACCCGATATTTAGTTCTTAAGTTTCCATTATTAATAGTTTCAATTATTGTAGTGAGATGGAATGTAACTAATTAAAAATTAGAACCTCTGAATGAAATAAGAGATTAAATGCTAGGTTGTGAATGAAACTATGAGCAAGTTTAAATTTGTAACTTATAAAACAAAAGAGATAATTATTGAACATTAAATTAATTAAAAGAAATGAGATAAACTTGTATAATTTTTCAATTTGCATTCTTTAATATGTATATAACTTACCAAATATTGAAAGTTGTAATGTTTAATATGGAAATTGTACGAGTAAATTTATGTAATGAAAAGTGTTCAATAAATTGCTTTTATTAATAGGAATTGATGTTAATTGTTATAAATTTAAGTTATAATTTAGAAGGTTATTGGAATTAAATGTGATAGGAAAAAGGGAACATTGTAAGTAAAAGATTTTAAACTTAAGTTAATGAAATTAATATGCCAAGTAACTGAATTGAACATGAATATTAGTAATGAATGAATGAATAGATATAATGCAATAAAAAGAAACTAACATGATATGAATAAATGGAAGTGAATATTTGTATGTAATAAACGAAAACAAAAATTTGTAAGAAGTAAATGTGAACTTAAAGGATGAATCATTATATGAATGAAAAGGAATTGAAACAATAAATGTTGTGAAATGTAATTAAAATGAATGAACTTAATTTATGCTTAGAGTCATTGTTTGTTTTGGTTTATGGTTGTTTGGGCAAGGATACTTCAAAATTGTTTGTATGTATGAATAATCTATTTAGTTTCATCTAAGACTGTTGAGTAAATGGTGCACTTAGTAGTTTATTTCTCATTCTGTACAATTTAAAGTTTTTGAACCTGAACAACTATTTGTTTTGTTTGATATGAATGGATAATTGACTGGTGTTGATTTTATGTGATGGTTGTATGCTATGGTTGCAAGTGATTGTTGTTGTTTGACATTGATTTGTTTGTTAGTGGATGAAACAACTTTAATATTTTATTTTATATAATTATTAACTCTTTTTGGATTATACAAGTGAAATGCAGGTTATGGAAGCAACTGCTACTGCTTTTGGTTTCATAATATAAGCGTAAATTTCCCGACAAATAGGTACGTTCTCGGATTACGGTTTATAGCGTTATTATATTGTTTTTCCCGTTATTGGGATATATTATTTTGAAATATTGTGATATATATTGTTATATTTGATATTATAATTTCTCCCGAGCCTCTCCGTACAAAGGAGACTCTGCCGAAATTTTTCATAAATTTTGGACTTAGAAAAATTCTGAAAAAAATGTTTTTCAAACTTTATTAATTTGAGTATAAAAAGAGTTAATAGTTATAAATTGTATTTTATCTAAATTATTAAATTTTGTAAATTTATTTGTTTATAAAATTAATATTTTTGAATAAGATGTATTGACTACTTAATTCTTTCTTTTCCCTTCTTTTTCCTTTTCGGGGACGAAAAGTTTTGAGTGGGGGAGAGTGTAACAACCCGTAAATTTTCAATAATTTAATTTATTAATTTAATGAATCTTGTTATTTAATATTGGAAGAAATAAAGAGTTGCAAGGTAATAATGAAATAATAACTAAGATGAAGCGTAACAAGGTTAATTAAAGTTAACAATTAATGAACTTGAATGAAATTCCAATTAACTAAATAGTTTAAAGGTTATAACTTGGGTATAAAGAGAATATAAGAAAACAAGTGTAATATTGAATCAATTGGTGGATTAGTATATAATTATTGATAATTGGATAAAAACAGTATTATGTAAGTAATTAAATAATTAGTTGAATATAAAATAAACTTAAGTGCAAATTAAAGGTTATAATAACAATTATTATAAATTACTTATTTAATTTGTCAATGAAATTAATTGGAAATCAATTACATTTAAATGTAAGTAAATGTTCATTAATGTGAGTTAGGACTGTAATTGCAAAGTGTGAATGTAATAAAATGAATGAAATAGTATATTTATTCATAAGATAAAATAACGCAGTGAAACCAAGTTGAATAAATTAATTGAGATTTTAATTATAATAAAAGTATATATTTTACGAATTCAATATAATTGAAACAACAATTAATAATAAGAAAGATGGAAATTTGAGTATATTGATGTAATGAAAGATAAATGAATATTAACTAGGTTTATAGAGTAATATAGACTTAATAAAAAGATTAGAACTGTATCAAATCAGTTTATTGAAATTAATTAATTGAAACTTCAATTGGTAATTAATGAATTTATTAAAATTGAAATTAAATATGGAAATGGGTAAAATAATCAACTTTGAAGTGATATCTAAATTGTTCAAAGTATTGTAATTGTTTAAGAAATCAAAAATGATTAGATTTGTTAATTATGGAATTGGATTTGAAAATTTTGATTTAATTGAATTAATAATTATTTATTTAATTAACTGAAATATAGTCATTTTGGCCACTGACTCGGATTTCGACGAAACTAGTTTCATCGGATCCGTAACAGTGAATTATTGTAGGATTTCTAGTTGCGTAGCGATCAGACTTGTCGTTTGATCGTACAGACTCGAAACGCCTATAAATCAATTTAATTGAAATCAGTTTGAAATAATTTGATTTTAGCATAACTTATTCATACGATGGAATTTGGACTTGAAACCGGTTCCATTGATTTTAAGGTGTTTGAAAACATCCATTTTGATATATGGGTTGACCCATTTTCATTCTGTTATCAGAACGGGCTTTTCGGGCCATTTTTCGTTCAACTTTCAATCCAAATCAATCTGGTCCATTTTAATTTCAGCTTTTGTCCATAAATAGCTCATTATAAATCCTAGCCACTCCTTATTCTCATTTTTCTGTATGTACAATTCTTTATGTTGCTCCTCTTTCTCAATGGCAGACAAGACCCTAAATCCCAAACTGCAAATTCAAATCAAAAATCAAATTGAAAATCAAACTCTTCAAACTATATCGAATTATATATCGATTTGAAACTCTTGACGAGTGCATCTCAGATCTGTAATTCATTTTTGAAATCGAGTCATAATTTTTCCTGAAAACCCTGATTTATTCCCGGCCGTTCATAGCTAGAACTTCCTATTGGACGGTGGATCTTCGACGATTGCTCGATCGGAGGGCACCGGAATGTAAGGGCGTTGAGACTAGACGATCGGCATGGTTTGTTTGGGGGTGGATATTGCCATAATCGACACAATTAACCGCGTTTTTCTCGCGGTGGTGGTGCGCCATAGCATGACTGGAGGCGCGCACGACTTGACCTGGGGGGCGCTTGGACCAGGCGAACTCAGTGATGATAGTCGATCAATGTAGTATAGGCCATGGCAACGACAGTAGCTTCAGGATCGGCGGCGGCTGCATATTGGGTCGGGAGTCGTATAGGGTTTCGAACGTCTGATCTTGATTTGCGCGTGATGACGTGGCCTTGTAAGTGACTGTTTTTTATTTTATTTTTTAATTTCAAATTCAATTGTTCTTTATTGCATAACTTTCACATGCGAGGTCCGATTTACGCGCGGTTTGCTTCGCTGGATCGTGATAAAATTCTGGACATTTTGACGCTGGTTTGAGCGAATTCTAAGGCTGTTTGAATTTTGGGTTTAAATTGGATTTAAATTCAAAAGGTGAGTGTTTTAACCCAATCACAACTTCTAAAATTTCTTATGTTTGTTAAATTTAATTCACGATGTGATTAGGAAATTATTTATGATTGTTTGGTATATTTTAAATCGCCATCTCGGTTAAATTGAATTTATTTGAATTAAATTGTTTTTTAATTTATTATTGCATATAAACTGCCAAAAATGCTATTTATTATCATTTCTATATTGATATTTATGGATTCTTTTGGATGATGATTGTGATGGATGTTGATCGTTGATATTGGTTGAATGGATGTTTAGTTTATATTGTCAAAAACTGCAAGTTCGTTATGGATTATTATTAATTAGGGATTGCAGTTTGAAATGACATACAACCGTGAAATATTTAATTGCGGATTGAAATGATAAATATCCATACCACATGACCATAGGATAGAAAATTATATACAGACACCGTGGTTTATATATAAAAATATTTTTGAAATGATTTTTATGGTTGTGTAGTGAAATATATGGTTTATGTAAATATTGATTTTCGATATTATATAAATGTTATTTTATTCTTGATTTTAAGCTATGAATAAATCTATTTTAATATAGAATAAGTTTAATAATAAAGTTTGATTTTATTGAAGGTAATATGGTTAAGTATTCAAATTTTATTTTATATAGAGTTTATAATGGTTTAAATAAATTAAGGTTGGAAGATAAATTTGAAATTTATCTGAAATTAAATTTATTTAGGAATTAAACTCAAATAAGTTTGATTTGAAATTTGAAAATCAAGCTCACATCACAAACCAGCAAGGTCAAACCCAAATGTTTTAGCTTAACATGTTATTCGAAAAAAATGGCGAATGAAAGGAAGTATTCTCGTTTTCAATAAAATGGTCACCAAATCAATTTTTCATCTCTCTTTCCTCATTCGAGTTGCAGATCTCCATCTTTTGCACGTCGATACGCAGATTCCAACTCTTTATCGTTTAACAGAGTTGGCAGATCTTCTTACTTTCAGAATCATTCTCAAAAATCTCGTAATTCGAAGTGGAAAAGGATATTTACTGTTATCGGTGTGGAGATAAAAATCACAAGAGTAAATACTTTTCTAATCAAATTCGCTGCTTTAATTGCGGAGTTGCTGGCTATGAGAGATCGTCCATCGTTCTTCAAACCGTTCCTCGGTTCAGAGCCTATCTTTCCTTTTTCCTATTCTGTTCACTCGAAGCCCTTGAGTCCTAAAGACCATCACTACTACTTTGTTCTTGAATTCTTGAGATTAAGGGGTCTGGTCTTGGACCGTTTTGTTGGGAATAAGGAGGATTGTAACTATCTCTTCAACAAAGTATTTTGGCACTTCGAATGCTTAACTGCATACAACATTGGTAAGTATTCGAGTTACAATAACTGTAATGATCTTCAAGTTAATGATTGTTCGAAGAGTAATATTGCTGTTTAGTTTTTTGAGGATTTTCAAAGGTCCGACACTGAGAATTTATATGTGAACGACTTGAAACGGGTTTTTCATATAGATATATTGTTACTGGATCCAGATGTTAGAAGCTGTTATTTTATTAATACTGAGTTTGTGGATAGACTTACTGGGGATTCATCGATTCGAAGTTTTTTTATTCATCTGTGAATGAAGTTAGTGGGGTTTCAGTATATCCAGACTCAGTTATACCTTCTTGGGAAGGAGATATAGTTTATTCAGATGCTTTTGATCCATTGGTTAGTTCTTGTATAGAGGTTGGTGATGATTTTTGTGAGTTTTCAAAGAATAGGGTTAATGAAGTAGATGTTATTTTTTTTAATTGTAATTCTGTAAATGATGGAGAGAAACAAGATTTTGATATTCTTAATGTTGAAGGTAGTTTAGTTGGTTTTGGTTCAGAGGAAATGATTGATCGTTATGTGTTTTTGAAAGATATGAAGGGTCCGTCTTCTTGTTTTCAAAAGTTGTATGAGCTGGTAGATAACAAGGCATTCTCTAGGGATACTCTTGTAATAAGTGATATTTTTAATAACAAGAAGAATTCAGAAATTAATAAGTCTAAAAGTTCTGATCACAATATTATTGAGTTTAATAATTTTGATTTCTCATCAGGGTCTGTTGTTGATGTGGAAGTGGAGGATGCTAAGTTATCAACAGTAGAAGGTCATCATTTGAAGAGCACGACTGTTTTAGTTCGTGAAGATGATGTTTTGGCGACAGGTGATGATATTCAGAAAGTGAAGGAGGTTGTAAACTCTTTTATACATAAGAATAAAGATGATGGTGTTGTAGTTTGTGATTCTATTTGTAAAGTCAATGTAGATGGGGAATTCGCTAACTTGTCTGTGAGTAATTCGTTTGGTTCAGAAGATATATTGGTCTGTGTTGTCGGAGTGGCTATGAGGAGGCTATCTTTAGTTGGTTCTGTAGATCTTCATGATGATACTGTGTGGAGCTCTAAAAAATTTCCCATTGCCACCGTCTCTTTTAATTCTAAGGCTGTTGTTAAATTGGTTAATAGTGATTTGGATGAGGAAAATTTGGGTGATGTTAAGTATGACGTGTGTTCTTCTTCGACCGGGTATGTAGGTTCCGTTCGAGCTATCTATTATTGGACAGGGGGTATTAGATTTTTCATGTACTGTTGTCTTGCGGCCATAGGTAAATTTCCTCATTCTCCTGCTCAAGCTAGAGAATTAGTTCGTGAAGCCATATTGAAGAGAAGGAATAAAATGAGATTTTTAGCAAATAATATTAGGAGAAGTCCTCGTTTAAATCGTAAAGTCTTTTAGTCTTTTGGCTACCTGTTGTCGAGTTATTGGGGGGTTTATTGTGATTTTTGTTGTTTTGGAGTTAGTCCGTGGTTTGTATAGATGTTGTTTTTTGCGATGCTTCGGCTCAGTTGTTAAGGTTGCGGTTGTGGAAGTTTTTTCAGATGGCTGCTGCTCTTTTGGCATCGCTCTTAGTCTTGGTATCTGGATGGTGTTGTCTCTTCAGGGTTGGTTTTTAGTTTCTTAGGGGTTTGGGAGGGTTTGTTTTTCGTTTCTGTATGGGGGGTTTTCTTGCTACCTGTCAGACTTGTTGGCAACTCCTTTACTACTGTTGTTATATATATATGTGATTGTGTGCCCTCCTCTCCTATAGAGGATCACACATTTTTTTCAAAAAAAAGTTTGATTTGAAATTTGTTAAGTTTGAAATTTTAAAATGTATGATTTTTATAACTTGATTTTGTTTAAGATGATTAAAAATGAATATTTGAAGTTTAAATTATTGAAGGAACATTTAGTGATTTGGAATTTGGGGTTTATTTAAAAGAGACTGGATTTGTTAAGAAAATATTTCAAAACTGAATAATAATGAAGTTAAATTAAGGTATATATGAAGTTGTCAAATTTGGTTTTGAAATGGTGGGATATTTAAAGCTTTGACATGTATGGAAATTTAAATGGTTTATTTGAGGTTCAAATCTGTATTTGAAATCTATATAAATTAAAATGGTTTATTGAAAACTGAATTGAGTTGAAATTTATGATTTGAGATTCGATTTAGATTGAATTTTTGGATTCAAGTTGATTTGAATCAATTTGTGAAGTTTGAGGATATTATTTTATTTTATAAAGTAATTTTAAATTAAAAATTATTATATTCTATTTAATATCTAAATAATTTAAATGGTGGAAGTTATGTTTTCAAAGTTATGAATTTCAAAGTATTACGTTATGAAAGTGTTATTGTTTTTTGTTTTGAAATTGTTATAACTTTGAAAATACTATGATTTTTGAAATGATATCGTATTTGGTTTTGAAATGGAAATGATATAGTACTGATATGGTTTTGAAATGGCAATGATACTTTGGTTTTGATGTATAAACTATTTTGAAATGACCGCGGTATTATAATAATGGTTGGTTGTTAAAGAGACCGGGATCGGATATGGGCATACTCTCTGTCGATACCGAAAACCACTTTAACAATCGTGTATGCGGTGGAGATTCTAGAATGAAGTTGGATGGTGGCGGCGTTCCTTTGAGGTATGTACGTGGACCCGACTCCCATGAGTTGGCATAAGAGGCTAAAAAAGGAGCGATCGACGGGCTAAGAAGGTAGCACCTTTTATTGGACACACTCCTTCGATGCCATTTTATTACTTCGTGATTGATTGGGGCCCTTTTGATTTTAGGGGTGTGGCTCGAGATGGGCGGTAGTAGCTGCTACGTGTTACCACCGGTCTGGAAGCATAATTGATATATCTACCGTGGCATTACCTAGTTGTGCCATGTCAACTACCCTAGTGCGTCTTGTACAAGTTTGATTTGTGTCATACCTATGGAGTATCCTCTGGTAGCCTCCCGATCAAGAGGTATTATGGTGCTGTATAGACTATTGGCACTATTACGTGTTAAGGACTATAGGGGTAACCCCTTAACGCTATTTTAAAGTAAATTTATTTTACTTTTAGACATTATTATAATAGCGTATATTACTACATAGTAGATTGTTTAACGGGTCCTTAGGAGATGTGAATCCCGAGCATCTCTTAAGTTACTGCACTCACGTTTGACACTAGATAAGAGATGTCAAATACCGTAAACATCCCTAACGCCGTCCCACTCATATTATTTACCATTGATTTAACTTACATAATATCTTTTAGTTCTGACTCGAGTGTTTTGTCTTTTCAATTCGCTCGGGTCAGCCTGAGCATTTCAGGATTTGAAGACCTTATTGTTGGAGGACGAAGATGAAGATTGTATTATTATTTATTATATCATTCCACTACATTCATACTGTTCCGCTGCACTGTTATTTATTATTCTCTGGCATGTGTAACTCTGATCGGTGTTGTATAAGTATAATCAAATGTTTTGTAAAACAGCTTCATGAACTGTTTATTTGATTATTATATTTGTCGTTTCGCTGCAAGATTCTGTTTTGTTTTTTCTTTTTATGCTTTTTCTTATTCACCTCAATAATAATCCACCCTTCTGTATGGTTTGAGTCTGACGTGTGTGGTTTATCGTCGATTTAAAGCGTACAAAAAGGCGGGATGTTACACTTGGGTTTTCTCAGAGTCACATAACCTATGTTCTCCAAACGTTGAGAGTATCGTTTGCTTGTCTGTTCCTTGGTTGTAATTCAGAAGCTACCACTTGATCCTCTATGCCCCAGTCGGTCACAAGACGTAAGAGAAGTGGATAGAACGCACCGTGTTCAAGTTGAGTTCTGAATCCAAAATGGATCGTACCCGATTCATAAATGTTTTTAAAAAAATGGATCATACCCGATTCATAATTTTTTTTTAAAAACGGATCATACCTGACCCAAATTTTTCTTTGAAAAAACGATCGGCTGCAACAATAATTGGTTGAAAATGGTTAGTTGGAATGCTAAAGTGGGGGAATGATCAGTCATAGTAACGATCTGTTAGAATATTAAGGTAGTTCAAACGATCGGTGAAAATGCTAATTGGAACGATCGGTAAAGACGATCTTGGAACGAGCGGTGAAAATAATGATTAGTGAAAAGGTTAATTGAAGCGATCGCATAGAAATAATTGGTGTAAACCCATATAGTAATGGAATGATTGTGCAAAAATGATCATATAGAAATGATCGGTGCAAATCTACATAGCAGTGGAATGATTGTACAAGAACGATCGTATGATGCTGGAGGGAGGAACGATCGGTTGAGGAATGAATGATCGGTGAGGAAGAATAAACAGAGAAAACTATAAGTTGGAGCAATTTTGTATGAACGATCGTAAAAAACGATTGTATAGAAACGATTGGCATAGAACGATCGTAAAGAAAAAACGATCGGCCAAATTCACAATGGTGGAATGACCAACGAGAACGATCGTATCAAATGATCGTACATGATGATGAGCGTGTGGATTTGTAGGTTATGATTATTCATTGAGTATGTATGGGGCATGGATGATGATCGATAGTTCATATATGCTTCAAAAATTGAAAATATATGCACATACATCAAACACATGACTAATCGATCACTGATATCATGATTTCCTTCTTCTGCAGGGGAAGTAGACTTGGCTTCTCTGGCCATGGCTAATAGTTTCCTTTTATATCTCTTTCAAATCTGAGTAGAATAGGAAACTTATCGATCTATAACTGGATTCATCCCACGAACATGAAAATCCATAAATAGAAGATGAGATCCAATCAAACTGAGAATCATTCTTAGTGAAAGCACAAAAATGTTGATGTTAAAAATGGGCATCAACATCCAATAGAATCTCGTAGAGACTAAATGATAAATGAAAATAAAACATTGCAGAAAAAGTAAATGAACATATAGATTTTTATAGTGGTTCGACAGTCTTGGCTTACGTCCATTTCATTCTTTTATTGAACTTAAACTTAATTATGATTACGAGGATGTTTGGATCAGCTAGGGTCCATTAGTACAAGAGTGAAGAATAAAAATGGCAGATCCTAGGCCATGAATAAAGGATCTTCTTTATGGAGAATGGTTGCCATATTTATAGGAGAACACGTGCATGGATCAGGCTAAAATTTTGCGAAAAGAGTCTCTAGATCCGTAGAGGGCCACCATAATTATCGGTCGCCCTAACTTGACTTTTGAAATGACCATCCAAAGTTTATCCAACGTTATTTTTGCCTCCAATTGATATGCGATCGATAATGTAGGCTCTTCATGATGCAAGGTACTTGCTCTCTAAATTTCGTGAAATTTAGATGTAACGTTAATGAGAAATTGCATTTTCTACGAAACTATGGATCGTGCACTGAAATATGCCGATCGTTTCTATTGCTTAGCAAAATCGATCGACTAACAATGGTCGGCCAAACTATACTTACAACTGTATGACCCACGATAGTATTTGTGGGCTCTACTCTTCAATATATTGATGCTCTGAAAGTTTCAAGTGCATTGGCTTTGTAGATTTTGAGATATTGATCGATCTTCAACGATTTATGATGTTTTATGGATCATTTTAGATTGATTCGTACAAATTCTACATTTGTCTATAACTCAAGTGTACGAACTCCGACTAACTTGAAGTTTGAAATGCAACCTTACGGGCCATGCCAGTTACACCATGCTGACTGCACCTCGATTAGGACCCGGTCCAAATCTGCCCGGCCATCGTCTATAATGTTGTACGTAATTGATTCCTAAGGTCGTTGACCATCTGTTCCTAGCCAAGTCGGTGATATCAGGGCCTTGCCAAAAGGCGGGATAACAAGTTTGGGCCTTAAATTTAGGCTCTAGTTTAAATCAATTCGTTCATCTTTTATTTTATTTTAAATAATGCTTGTATTTGTGAATAAATAAATTCCAATATAATGTATGTTGATTTACACTTCATTTTATGAATTACATTTTGATAACTAGACAATTTCATTCATTCAAATATTTTTTATTTTTCACTATTTTAATCACATAAAAACTATTTACTCTTTATAAGTATTTTATATTCAATTAAAACATTTAATTCAATTTTAATAAATTATCCGAAAAGAATTTATTTATTTACTTCAGTTTATTAGATCAAAATCTTTTATTAAATAGAATATGATTAATTAAAAATTTATTTTCAAAATATTAATTATCAAATATCGAATTCGAATAATTTTATTTAATTTTTAGTTTATAATACATAGAAAGTAGGATTGTTACACTCGATGACTTGGGCCTGGTTTAATAATTATGAGAAGATTTCCAATCTTTTAGGACTTGGAGATGTTACTAATAAATAGTCAGCTACTTGGTATTTGCAAGGTGAGTTAGCATGTTGGTGGGAGGTTGTGACAGTAGAAGTAGATGAGAATACTATTTCTTGGAGGATGTTCAAGCCAAGGTTTGAGACAGAGTTCCTTTGTGGCCCTAAGATAAATCTATTATTGAAGAAATTTATTCATCTTAAGCAAGGAGAAATGACAGTTGGAGGGTATGTAAGTTTGTTCAATGAGTTGTCCAAATTTGGATTTGAGTTAGTGAATACCCAGGAGAAGGAGGTATTGAAGTTTGCAAAGGTTTAAATTTACCTCTAAGTGAGCTAGAGTTGAATCAGATACCATATAGAGCTACATTTGAGGGATTAGTGGAAGTGGAATTATTGAATTCTTTAATGGAACTTTGATTAAGGAAGTAAAAGGCCAGCGACATGGAAAACATAAATGAAATGGACGAACAGGAGGGCAAGGCAAAACACAGCGATTACTTATCATGCATGTTAGAAGGTGGGACACACAGCAAAAAGCTATATGATGAATCTTTCGAAGGCTAAATTTTACAACTGCAACCACGTGGAACATATAACAAAGAACTATACGGTAGCCCCGGCTCAGTGGAATGCAATGTTAAATTTATGATTAGTTCAAGCATATAAGGAGGGCTTTCCCAGCTTTGAAAATTGAATGTCAGATTGTTGAGCATCTGCTCTGGATGTCATTCCTATCTCAAGTAAAGCACCACCATCAGCTCAAGAGAAGGGACAATAGATTGTAGTGGAAGGTGTGTTGACTATATTCGTTCTCTTATTCGTACTAGTGCATCTCATTCATTCATAACAAGTGCACTAATCAAATAATTTAACCCTTACACCTGGCACACGAATCCACTTCGAGATCGATCCATTAATCAATGTTATGTCATAATTTAAAGTTGGTTATCCATGGTATAGAGTTCCCTTGTGATGGATATGTACTAAACATTTCAAGGTATGGGTTGATTTTGGAAATGGATTGGATGTCTCGCTATGAGGTAGTGTTGGATTGTGACAGAAGGATGGTTTGATTGAGGAAGGACAAGGAACATGATTTGATTCTATATTGTAAGCCCGATGTTTCTGTTGTAGAGACTCATTTATATTCACTCAACATGTAACAAAAAGTGCTATCATGTATATTCATGGTGAAAGATTATCCACATGTATTCGAAGAAGTTTCCAGTCTCTCTCCCTGAAGAGAAATTCCCGAAGGAAAATTTTCTCTTCTAAGGCAGGCAATTCTCGAAGGAAATGCATCGACTACCTAGAACTAAATAAGTTTATGAAGAAAAATCACTGACACTGCCTCGCGTTGACGCTTCTTTGATCAGTTAGTTGGGGCGAAGGTTTTTCTCTTAGCATGATTTGGCAATTGGATTTCACTACTTGAGAATGGCCGAAGATAGTATGCAAAAGGCCACTTTTGGTACACCTGATGGATTGTTTGAGTGGTTGGTCATGTCATTTGGATTGATGAATGCTCTATCATATTTTATGAATTTGATGAGTAGGGAATTCCAGAAGCAATTGAGTAGGTTTGATGCGGTCTTCATGTATAACATCCTTATATATTCCAGAAGTGATGAGGAATATGTGATTCTTTTGAGGAAAGTGATGGATGTCTTGAGGGAAAATCGATTGAAGGATAAGTTTTTAAATGTCACTTTTTGAAAGAAGTTTGTTTTCTTGGGTATGTAGTATTGGTGGATAGATTGGCATTAGACCCAAGAAAGGTAGTTACAATTAAAGACTGGAAGATGTTAAAGAATAATTTAGTAGTTCGTAGCTTTCCTGGTTTGTTTGGATTATGTCATAAGTTTATTAAGGATTTTGTGAAGCTATCGGCACCTCTGACCTGTTAACGAAGAAGAACCTGATTTAATTCAGAATGTGAAGTGACGTTTGTTCAGTTGAAGAAGTTATTGACGACTACTCCAGTTTTGGTTATTCCTGATAGCAGTAAACCTATTACTTTGTATACCAATGCATGAGGTAATTGTTCTTGGTGTTGTAATCACTACACCATATTGGCAGATTTGTAACCCCCCTAAGCGGAAGAATCACAACGGTTCTGAGCCATTGCTAAATTGCAACGGTTTTGAGCCGTTGTAAAATGTTTAAGAATGGCTTAGGGGCGTTTTATTTTTGCAACGGTTCAAAGCCATTGCAAAGTTTTCTTAATTCTTTTTTATATTCGTTTTGAACCGCTTGCGTACGTAACCCCCCATTCCCAAAACAGCACGCCCCTTAATTTCATTTTCAATTCCCACGTTTACCCTAGCTAATCGCTCCCTCTTTTAGTTCCCTTCGTTTGCCCTAATCGCCCCCTCTGATTTCATCTTCCAGATCGCAAATCATCATCTACCTGAGATTTGAAAGGAGACTGCGAATCATCATCGGATGTTTGAAATTGAATAATAAGGTTAGTTTTCTTTTGATACTATTTTCTGATTCAAATGGTAAATCGTGGAGTATAAACTTTATATCGGAATTTAAAGTAAAGCAACGATTTAAAGTAGTGGATATCTTTTTTGACTTCTTTAGGTTATTTTTATTTTTCTTTAAGTGTGACGCAAACTGGTTTCATGAAGCATTATTAATTGCATCATTGTCTTCTGTAGTTCTAGAGTTCCTGTTTTACTAGTTTGTCTTGTTTGGGTTCTGCTATACTCATTTGTGATATATATGCATGCCAAATGATTCGGGGTCATTGGTCTAATACTATGGATTTTATTGCCGGTAGACTACTATTTGGAGCAATCAAAGAATTATAAATCGCCATGTTTTCAGATCCATCTACTACTGCTGGAATTTGGGTTTGCTTGTCCCGTTATTTCTGATTGGTATCCAAGTCGATTTCAGGGATTATTTGTATGTTCACGTTTGTATCATTTTTTAATTACTAAATGAGGACGCGTGAGAGTTTGTTTATTTATAATTAGGATTGTCAGTACTTGTACTATAATTATTTGATTTAGTATCCTTTAATTATTTGCCAATAGCAGATGGTATTTGTGATTGGTTAAACTTGGCTGAATCCTTGTTCATATTGTTGTTATTATTGTTATTATTTCTTCGTATGTCATTTGTTAAATTTGTTTTACTTTGTGCAGTTTAGCTTTGTTCGGTGTTTTAATCTTTTGGGTTGGGATATCATTGGCTGCCAATTCGATTTCGTTCAAGTTTGATAATGCATTACTTTTCTCAAGTATGAAGTTTCTTGTATATCAATGTCCATGTTTGTTTCAACTTGTACGGCTATAATTTTGTTCAAGTTTGATAATGCAGAAAGAATGTAAGTTCCCTTGATCTTGCTACTCACTTCTTCAGAGTAAAAATCTGATCCTTTTAAAATTAAAAATTAAAAATTTTAGATTTGCTTTGGAGACAAAGTCGGTTTTGATGAAGGAACGGGAGCATAAGCTGAAAGACAGTGAAGCAGCAATAGCTTCCATGAAAGTATCAGTTCTTCCTCCTCTTACAATGATTTTCTCAGTTATCTCAAACTTAGCTAGCCATGTTAAGTCTCATCAATCATTGAAAATAAAGAAAATAGTTGGACTTCAGACAAAATTTTGTGCACACTGTATCTAGCAACTATAATTCAGACAAAATTCACTGCAGTTCATAATATTAGAGAGTGATACATTGTCATCACTCTTTCCTAACGCATATTTAAATATAGCTGGACTGCAGTTCAACTCTAATGTGATATTCACAATTTCTACTGCTCTAATTGTTCTTCCAACTGCTTGGCTTCGCGACTTTAGCCTTCTCAGTTACATTTCAGGTACCGATTACATTTGGATAAATGTCACTGCAATATTACGCAGATATGTTGCTATGAACAGCTATAACTTGTTGGCTTCATTGATCTATATTATAAAATGTTGTAGCTGGAGGAGTTGTTGCAAGTGTCATAGTGGTATCAGCATTATGCTGGGTTGGAACTGTAGATGAGATTGGTTTCAAAAATGAAGGTGGCAAGCCAATAAATTGGTCTGACATTCCATTTGTTGTTGGCTTGTATGGATACTGCTTTTCAGGCCATATAGTTTTTCCTAACCTTTATTGCTCCTTGAAGAAACGAAGTCAGTATTCATCGGTTCTCTTTACAAGGCAAGTGTTAAAACATTAATTTTCACTGCTGTAGTCTTACTAGACTCAATCCATTTGTTCTTTCTTCCACAGCTTCTTGTTTACTTCCATAATGATGGGTGGGACTGCAATTATAGGATACATGATGTTTGGTGAAAGCACGCTCTCTGAATTTACTCTTAACATCCCAAACTATTTGGTTGCCTCCAAGATTGCTATTTGTAAAACGGTACAACTTTTTTTAACCATTACATTTTCTAAACGAGTTACATGAAAAAACCATTGTATTTATTTTCCGCATATTGGTGCAGTTAGTTAATCCCCTATGCAAATATGCGTTGACATTATTGCCAGTCTCACAAAGTTTAGAGGAGTTGATACCAAAAAATATGAAGTCACGTTCTTGCCCCATAGCAATCAAGACAGCTTTGGTTCTTTCCTCACTGCTGGTTCTAATCTTCTATTTTTTTTAGTACAGAAAATTGATGATACTATCTCAGAAGTGGTCATGATGGATTATAAGTTCCATTGCAGTGTTCACTTCTTTTAAAGGTAATAATTCCTTGTTGAACTAAAATTTACCTTCTAAACATGTTTAGTTTCTGATAATGTGTTTAGTTTTCTTTCTTAATCTTTACTAGAATTACCAATTTGTTGGTGCGATATGGTTGCAGTGGCAGGGAAACTATACTTGACGGCAGGCTGTTTTAATAATCAAGTACTTGCGGGCAAACTATACTCTTGCAGTTGCAGGCAAACTATATTTAATGACAAGCTGCTACTTTTGAATAATGAGGTACTTGTAGGCAAACTATACTCCTAAGCTTTTAATAATCAGGTACTATTGCTAAATTTAGGTTTGCTAGGTTTGATGTTACTGAGTTACAAATTCAGTTTCCCAGTAAGAAGTACAAAATAATTGTATGAAATATCTTATCCTATAATTAGTTTTGTGGGATTTAAATACTAGAGCTGATCCAACCAAGATTCAGTTCATATCTGATTGGGTAATTACACTTAAAATGTACATATCTTTGTGTTTTCTGTTTAGGTCTTTCTTGGATATTTTTCATCGTCTAGACGCTGTCGAAGACCCATCGGGTTAAGATCCATTCGGGTTGTCTTTCCGGTTTCCGTCATTGATAGCTGGTTTAAATTTAAAAATGATCCATAGTTCATTGTTGTTAAATTTAAAAATGGTCCTTCTGAAACCATGATCGCTTTGGTCCAGCCAGTATATTCTGTCCTTATTACTGAGAATATAAAAAATGCTCTGTTATATCGTACGTAAAAGTTATAATTATACATCAAACATGTTCGGAGCATCTACTATACGCTTTCCATTTATTATATGTGCTTTATTTTCTTGGACTTTTCAATGTGAGTTATTATCAACTAATACATGAGAGTATACCCTCAAAATTTAGGAGCATAAGTTTATTTATTTTTCTTTTTATTACTATTATCTTCAAGTAAAATGGGAAAACAACTTTATGATCAAGCTTAATATAGGGAAATAATTAATTATTATGTTACGACGATTATTTGAGTTTGTCCATCTAATTTCTGGAATCCACAAATTTAGTTAATATGACGCAAGAGAAGAAAGTAGAGTTATATAACCAAATAAACAAAAATAAAAAAAATTCATGTAGATAGTTTTAACAATATCCCTATTTGTTTTCTTTACGGATGTTGATAAATGCAAAGCTAGTGTACTTAGTAACAGTAATATATGGTTGGTATTTACTGTGTGACTACAATATGTTCATGTCTAAATAGTAGTAGTAATACGTATGTACTAATTTGCAGTATATCAATGTGTGTCTGTGTGCACAGCATGACTGCATGTCTGTAACTTTATATTTACAGATGCTATCCACCCTGGGCCCTGGCTGTCATGTGGTTTTTAATAATGAGGTACTTTTTAGTTCAAATGCTTCATTCAATAGTAAACAAGGAGACAAGGGTCACCGTGTCTAAGTCCTCTGTTACTAGCAATAAATCCATTTGGAATTTCATGAATTAAGGTAGAAAAAGTAGGAGTATTGCTACATTTATACATTACATTTATGGAGTGGGTAGGAAAGCCCATTTCGTGCATGATGTATAATATTTTCCCAATGAATTTTCATAAATTTAGCATTTATTAAATTAGGACCTGGACTTTTATCGTCGTGAACAGAGAAACTGCTTTTTGTGTTTCTTCAATGCATATTGATTGGTCTGGCCTTATTCCACTGATAAGTACTGAAATTACATTTAAGAAAATAAAAATGTGATTCTTGTTCTTCATTACATAAGGAACACAATGTTGAATTTAGTAGTACCTACGATGGTAATCGATCTTTAGTAGGCAATCTCATCATGCATGCTTTGTATGCTATAAAACTAATTTAGCAGAAGTTCAATGCCAAACTATGTTACCCCATTAGACCATGGCCAGATATCTTTGATTGTGTTTCACGCTGATTTGAAATGAAATGAATTTGATTGTGCAATCTTTAGGTAATATATACTATGATTTGAATCAACTATTGTATGAATTTGATTGTGCAATCTTTTGTAGTTTTGGTTGTGGTTTCTGAATTATATGGCAAGGTTGAATGGCAGTGGAGTGTGAGTGAAATGCAGTTTTGTTGTGGTATTGATAAAAATGAGGTAGCCGTTGCACTTTAGGTTGGTGGCAGGGTATTATACTGTGGTAAGGTTGCTAGAGTGTAGTGGTTATTGAGGAGGAGCTCGTATCTGTAGAAGGCAGGAGATGTTGTATGTAGTTTGTGCTAGTTGAAATGATGGTAGTGCTTGGAGATATGCTGACTGATGGGGTAGTGGGTAGTGAAGATGTTGGAGTAATTGGTGATGTTAGAGAAAGTGTTATTTTCTGGCGAAGTTGCTGATGGTGAATTTTGTGTTTGGTACAATGAGTGTCAGGTAGGTGTAGTGAGGAATGTTTGTGGTTGTGTGATGTTGAAGTGGGTTTGCATTAAGTGTTTTGAGAACTGTTGTAACGTGAAGTTGAAGGCAGTAGTCGAGGAGGATGGTGGATGAGTCTTGTGTTTTCACAGTTTTGAACAGTTGCTATTGCAAGTTGAAGTTTCAGGTGGCTAGGGGATGATGAATGTGAATGTGAAGTAGATGTAGTCTAGTGTTGCAAAGATGGATGTGCACTATTTGGTGTGCACATGAGAAGTTGGCAATGTTGGAGGTTAAAGGCAGTGCACAGAGTCAGGATCATGTTTGTGTAGGCTGGTTTTGTTGAAGTATGAAGGCACAGGCACAGTGCCTGTCGAAGAAGTGAAGTGGTTAGTGGATATGAAGTGGAAATAGTGTGAACTGATGTAAGTTTACAGAGGCATGATTATGATGTTGATGGTAGTAGGGTAGTGGAAAATGTTGCGATGCTGTGGGGATTGAAGGTAGTATTTGGCTATGCAAGGGAAGTTATGGCAGTAGGCAGTTGTGGGATGTTGCCGAGAATGTGGTTGGAAGGTTGTGAGATGTAAATGGCTGTAGTTATGTTGTATGTGCACACTGTTGTGGAAAGAAATGTGGGAAGTTGGAATTGGAGACCGTGTTTAATATGTATGAACAGAGACAAGTAAGAAGTTTACAGAGCAGGTTTTTCAGGTTTGATTACTGCAATAAGCTCTTCTGTCCTGAAAAATACCTACATTTGTATCAAGTGTTGTATACTATAATATTGAGTATGATAATGTAGTATTGTTGGCAATGATATAGTATTGTTGTTCTAATCATTTTGTTGTTGTTGCCAAACTATGTACTGTATACTCCAATATTGTTGTTGTTGTCGCTTAACTATGTAGTGTAATGTATTGTTGTTGAACATTATAATTAAAAGATTTGTTAAGTTTGGTCTCTGTGCTGAATCTATGAAAAATATTTGGTTTAATGATTTTTCTTTTATGATATTATTCTAAATTTTCAAATGTTTGTATTGAGTATGATAATGAATTAACTCCTACTATAAGAGGGCAGAAAAAAGCAATGTATATTTGTAAAAAAAATATTAAAATTAGCAACGGTTTTGAGCTGTTGCAAAACCAAATTAACAAATCATGTACAACAAGGTTTTGCAACGGCTTTTAGCCGTTGCAAAATTAAATATAGCAACGGCTCTTAGCCGTTGTAAATTTAGTTTTGCAACGGCTTTGAGCCGTTGCTAAATTTAATTTCGCAACGGCTAAAAGCCATTGCTAAATTTTTACCACTGCCAACTTTGCAACGGCTCTAAGCCGTTGCGAAACTCGTTTGCAATGGCTCTAAGCCGTTGCGAAATGGAAATTCTGGTGTAGTGAACTATGCAAGAAAGGAAAGTAGTGGCATGTGCGAGTAGATGGTTGAAGAATCACATGAGGAATTATCTAATGCATGACCTGAAGTTAGCTGCAATTGTATTTGTATTGAAATCGTAAAGCTATTATTTGGGCAAGAGATTTTAGTTATTCATAGACCATAAATTTCTCACAAAAATTTGATTTTAAGACAATAATGGTGGATGGAACTCTTATCATCGTACGATTTTTGGACTTTTTAATACTCTAAGGAAGGGAAACGTATTCGCCAAAGCTTTGAGTAGAACGCACGGTAAGGTGAATGTTATGCTATAAGAGTGGAGAAATTTAGAGTTTATATTGGAATTTATTTTTCGACCCTGGTCAGAATATGCACCTAGATTGTTTAGTGGAATTGAAGGTTAGACCCATACTAATGGATCATGTTGGGTAAGCCAAGGGCAGAACACATCGTTGGTTAGTATTACGAAGCAGTTGGGATAGGATGAACGATCTAGAAATTTGGATCATTACTCTTAAGACTATAAGGCTACCTGAGGAGAGATGGGAGGCTATGTGCACCATCGGTAAAGGAGTTAATAGAGAAAGTCTTGGGTGAGTGTCACCATTCTAGGATGACTATTCATCTAGGAGAAGATAAGATATATAGGGATGTGAAGAGGATACTTTATTAGCCAGGGAAGAAGAGGTACGTAATTGAGTATGTGGCAAAGTGTATAACGTGCTAGAAGGTGAAGGCAAAATAGGAAAAACCAAATGAGATATTACTTCCAGTAGACGTGCTACAGTGGAAGTGGGAATGCATATCTATGGATTTTTTGGTTGGATTGCCTCAAAGTAAAAGAGAAATGAGAGCATATGGGTTATATATATCATCTCCTGAAAAGTGCACACTTTATTCTGGTAAAGAGTATGAGAACGATGGCAAATTTAGCGACATATTATGCAAAAGAAGTGATCTGGTTACATGGAGTTCCATCTAGTACAATAAGCGACCAAGATCCACTTTTTAAAAGTGGATTCTGGAAGAGTCTATAGTAGGTGCTAGGGACTGAATTAAATTTGAGCACGACAAATTGCCCATAGACCAACGGGCAGATTGAAAGAGCAAACAGGGTGTTGGAGGACTTGATAAGGGCTTGCATATTAGATTTTGAAGGATCGTCTACCTCTTGTGGATTTCACATGTAATAACAGCTACCAGGCGAGTATAATTGAATTTAATATGTTCATAAATCAAATTAAAAATAAGGAGGGGCAAAATGGTTGATTTTTCAACTGTGGAATTTGACGATGAACTGGCATCGTTGCGACCATTTTGTTTTTTGATTTGTATAGTATTTTGATTTGTCACATTTAGAGTCCATATGGAGAATGTTTGCACAAAAAATGGACAAACACCTCCAAGTCGTATTATTTAGTTGATTATATGTAATTTTCAATGATTTTAGATGAGTATGTAAATATGAGAAAAGTAGGGGCTGAAATGTAAAAGACACACAGATTTATAGTGGTTCGGCCAGAATGTGCCTACGTCCACTTTATATGTTATTATCTTCTTTCTTTCAGGTTACAAGTACAATGCGTTGTATACAAGTGTATGAAAGTAGTTTGAAAGTTCCTTCCTTGCTTGAGCTCTCAAACTTGTCTGCCATTGTTGTACCCCTGCCCCTCTATTTATAGAATGAGGTAGGGGGCAGGGGTCTTGGAAGTATATAACTGCTAGCGGGCCTGGGCTGGAGCAATCTGGCCTGGTGGCATTCTGGTTCGGCGAGCTTCATTCGGCTGTGCATGGAGCTTGGTTCGGAGGGGAGAGGAGCGGCATTGGCTGTGGAGAGTAGTGGTTGGTCCGGTGTTGGTTTGGACCGGCATGGAGTAGAGTGGTGTGTGGGTGGTCCGGCTAAAGCGTGGTTCGGCGGAGTTCGTGAGAGGAGCATGGTTCGGCATGGTCTCATTCGGTAGTTGGGGATGTGTGGTTCGGCGGAGCTCGTCCGGATGCCCTTGTGCCGAATGGACATGGGTATATGGAGATGCCGAATGAGGTATAGCCGAATGAGCTATTGCCGAATGACACATAGGAGGGGTTTTGCCGAATGGAGGTTGCCATGCTCTATTTGCGAATGCCGAGTGAACTGTGGCCTTGCTGAATGAAGTGCAGGATGTGAACATGAGTGAGACTGACGCTCTTTGGTCTTGAGATCCTCTGGGTGAGAATCCGCCCAACATTTGCCCCCCAAAGTGGGGCACGTGCTTGCATGTGTTGCGCTTTGTTTCCTTGTTGTAGGGAGGCTTGTTTTTGTAATGCCATGGGTTGGATGTTCATATCATGTTGATGTCCTGCAAAGGAATTTACAGTTTCAGTATGATTTCAAATAACGACCGTTCATGATCGAAATATTCGAGATGAAGTGAACTGTGCCGTTCAGGACGAGAGAGTGAGCCCCGAAGGGGCTTGGCATCGTCGATGCCCGGTTTATGTTTGTGAAGATGGTTTATTGCCAGCTCAGAGCATGCCTAGGGATCGTTCGCAACCCCGTACATGTGTAAGTAGCTTAGCCATTTCATAATTATCAGAGTCAACTATCCGTCTCACCTATGAGTTTAAAAAGACGTGTCAAAGTGTAAATTCCCACGATGATAGGGTTAATGACCATTCAGAGCGTGCCTATGGACCATTCGTGGTCGCGTACACGTGTGAACGATTTAATTCATGCTAGTGGGAGTTTTACGACTTATTCATCGTTGTCATAATCTTATTTTATTAGTTAGTTCTGGAGTTCGGTACTTATCTGAGTGAAGCGCCCTGCGTGCCCCCAGTTCCTGGTCTTGGACGGTAGATAGAGGGTTCCATTCGGTTCTTGGTTGGTCCGGCTATTCTCATCCGGCTTCTGGTGGTCCGGTATCATTGGTCCGGTTGGGCGAGACATCTGGTTCGGTGGTTGTGAGTTTGCCTATATATAGAGGCCGTACCCCCCTTGTTTTTCTTTACCGAACGAGTAGAGCCGAATCACTCCATTGCCGAATCAAGTGTTTGCCGAACCAACCTTATACCGAACCAGGTATATACTTATTACCGAATACACACGTATGTCCTTGCTTCACCGAATGGGACTACTGCCTTGGAGCCGAATGAGATGAAAACCGAATGGGGTTGAAACCGAATGAACTTGGAAACCGAATGAACTTGGAAACCGAATGAACTTGGAAGCCGAATGAACATGGAAACCGAATGAACTTGTGATCTGGAAGACTTCAGCTTGCGAATGAAATTCCACACTTGCACGCACTTGTTTGTTTACTTTTCTATTTTCCTTGTTCTAATATTAGGTTTTTCTTGTGCTGCAGAAAATGTCTCGCAAAGCGGAAACACGATCAGACAGAAAGAAGTCTAGAGGCACGGGAGAGCCTTCTTCTTCCTCGCCCCCAGTCCAATCAGGATCCGGGCAACACCGACCTATTCCGAAGTCTCTAGTGGACGGATGTGGTCCACAGGAACTTTTGAACTCTCCCCCTGACTGCTTCCCAAGCTCCTTAAAGGAGGAGCAACTTGACGTTATATCCCGTTCCTTTGGGATAGACAGGGCTCTTATGTTGTTACCGGGGGAAGGGGTCATGCCATATGATCCCCCTGAGGGGTACTTCGCTTATAGCCGGTACCATTGCATGTGCGGGGCTATTCCTCCAATCAACGCCTGGATACTAAGCTTCGTCACTTATCTGAAGGTGGCTCCATTCCAGCTTCAGCCCAACTCTTATGCCATTCTGGTATGCTTATATGCTATCTTCCAGAAGAGATATGGGCGCGCCCCCTCCAACCGGGAAATACGATATCTGTACAATCTGAGGGGGTACAGGAAGGGGTCCCCATATATTAGCTTGGAGTCAGCCGTTTCCTTCAAGCCTGTTTTGGATTTATACTCGAAGTATAGCATGTTCAAGAAGGAATGGTTCTTTGTCAGGGATGACTCCGTCTCTATTCGCCGATTTACCTCCGGATGTAAGTAAAAACTCTACTCATAATTCCTGTCTTGGCTGTAATTCACTCTCTTATGCGCTTTTATTTCTTGCTAGCGACAGGTGGTTTTGCGGTTGTGGAAGATGATCGCTTGGTTCGGATGGCAGCAGAAATTGAAGCTATTTCCGGGAGAGACAGATCGGCTGCTTATCTGATTAGGAATGCCAGGCTCTTGTCGTATAATTTGATCCTCCCACATCAGTCCGTAGTCAAACAGAGGGACACGGCAGAAGAGAAGGCTGCCCAGCCTAAAGGTGGGGTGACAGCGAAGGGTGGCAAGAGGAAGCCCTTTGCACAACGTCCAGTCGTAGGAGGCAAGAAGCTCAAGGAGTCCGATGGCCCTTCTCCAAGTACTTGCCCGGATGTCCCGGAGGAGGAAGGTGTAGAAGAGGAGGAAGGAGGTGAAGTTGGAGAAGGGTCGGAGGGTGGAGGAGATGGCGATGGTCAGGGTGGTAGCGGTGTTGCTGCTCTAACCTCTGAGCAGGACCTCGAACTGGATGAGGCTTTCCGTCGGGCCTTCGGGGAGTCAGAGGGGGAGTCGGAAACAGAGAAGGAAACGGAGAAGGCAGAGGAAACCGGCAAAGCTGTGGTTAGCACTGACCCATCCTCTAAGGGTTCCTCAGCTAGGGTGACCCCGGCAATGCAAGGTGAACTTTTGTCTTCTGCCGATTCCATTTTCGATAGGGACTTAGAAATTTTTTACGGTTCACTTCCGTCCTGGAATGAGATCCAGGACTTATTGCAGTATCCCACTCCTCCGCCGGGTTTGTATAACAGATGTGTCTCCTCACTTTTCTTTCTTTTTAACTTAGCACATTTTTTGAATTGCGGATTATTGTATGTTCGTAACACTTGTTCTTTATTCCAGGGGCAGGCCAGGCGGGTAAAACGTCGGATGTTCGACACCGCCTTGAACAATTTAAGTCGAGGAGAGCTTCCGCGAAACCTTCTACTGATCGCACTGGGGACGTAGTCAAGTACCGCCCTCTTCTTGGGGTCATCGAAGAGGGCATTCAGAAAAGGAAGCGGAGCCGTTCCTTATTTGAGTCTTCTTCTGCTTCGCAGCTTCCTACTCTGTCTCCCCCTACTCAGCCTCCTCGTGATACTACGGAGGAGAGCACGGAGCCCTGCCCCCCTCCTCCTCCTTCCAAGAGTTCTACTGTCATTCATATAAGGCGTCCCGATGTGCCTCGCCCCGTGCCTCGTGACCCTTTTGCCGGCCATCCTGATTTAGACCCAAGTTTTCGGGACATTTCATTCGATGAGACCACGGGCGAGCACCTACTTCCCCGCAACCCCATGGTAAGAGTGCTGGACGAGGCCAAATCTTTAGATCTTGATTTACTTACTACACGGGTAGTCACCATGGGGGATGAGGCCAAGGCTAATATCGACCGGGTGGCCGCAGAGACCAAGAAGTTAATGGAGCATCATGCTAAGTTGGTCAAGGCCGGGGAAGAGATCGGGAGTGCTAACATTCGGTTGAGGTTAAAGGTTGCCGATCAGGCCAAGCAACTCGCCGACCAAGCCATCCAGATTTCCCAGCATGAGGAAGCCTCCAAGCGTCTGAAAGAGACCATGGAGAAGGCCAGTAGGGCGGAATTACGGAAGATGGAGGTCGCTTGCAGGGAACGGATTAACATAGCTATCGCTACGGTGGATGAGGTTCGAAATGCGGATCTCGAGCGGGTAGAGGAGTTGTCAGGGAGGCTCGAGGCTGCGGAGATGGCTCAGGCCGAGTTGAAGGAGGAGATGGAGGAGATGAGGAGGTCCCTCAAGTTGAAGGAAGAGGAAATGAGGAGGTCACTCCAGGCTGACTGCTTGAGATACCAATCAGAGAGGGACGTCGCCATCACCAAGTTGCAAGCTTCCGAGGCCCGGGTGAGGGAGTTTGAGGAAAACGAGGGGATGATGGATGAGATGTTGCAGGATATGTACTTCCACACTTGGAAGGAGGGCGGCTTGTCTTGGATGGACGATTACCCTCGGGTCATGGCCAAGGTGTATCTCCAGGCTTTAGAGGAGGCCAGGGTGAATGCGGGTAAGGAAGGCGGAGAGGCTTTCAACTTGAGTGCGGTTACTGCTCAGTTCTCAAAGGAGGAGCAAGCGGCGGTGAAGGAGGGGATGCGGCTACTCGCTGCAGAGGAAGCGGGCGTGCAGTTGGATGATGAGGATCAAGCGGCGGATGCTGGTGAGTTATTCTTTTCCCTTTCTTTTCTTTTCGTGTTTTCATAACTTGATCGTTCGTTTAATGAATTCCTCTTCTGATCTGGACAGGTGGGACTTCAGATCCACATGCTGGGGGCTCCGATCCTGCGGCTAAGTAGGCTGGGGGAGTTGGTGATGGAGTGTGGATGCATCTGCCATCTTTTTGTTTCTTTTTTATCACTGTTCATGTTAGTCTTTGATATGCAACTGTAATAAAATTATTTGCAAAGAATAACTTCGTGTGATCTTATAATATAAGCTGATTTTGTCATGTTTAAATGTTGTTGCTATCTTTATGTGCTGTGTGAGAAGTATAATTATGTATATGCCTGTGATTCCACTTGTGTTTGATGTTAAGTTTTTGCTTGAAATATAATTTCACGTTTTGCAATGTCAGTGTATGAATAAGTTATAGTTACGCATTTATGTACAAGAGAAGAGAGTACCGCCCTTTATGTTTTATTCGCAGGCGGTAGCTTTGAGTGTCTTGTGTAACTGTTCACGGGTATAGCAGAGCGCCCTGCTACCCAGCATGCAGGCTTAGAGCCTCATGAGTGAATGCTTCCTATTTGGTTTCCTGTACTTTAGAGTTTGTTATACAGGATAGGAGAAAAATATTTAAATGAAATGGAAATATAGTAAAAGTAAAACTTCCAGTCACGGAAGGCCGTCGATGTGCTTAAGTTCGTGGCAAACGGGTTTTGTAGTCACTTTCCCTAGCTGTGGGTCTTGGAGACATTTGTCACCCATCTTACGCCTCCGCGGGGAGTTTTCTTTTTTACCACAGCCGCACTTAAGACACATCGGAGCCGAGATCGCGCACGGTAACTACCCGAACCATTATGGTCCGTAATCGTGGGTATTATTCGATTTACCGTGGCCGGCTAGCGTGGGTGCCGTTGGCCGTGAACTACCCCTGGCTGGCCACACCTTATGTTGGGGCTTAAAGTAGGTTCACAGTTACCGGCGAGCCGAACGCCGTAATGAGCTGCCATCGGCTATAGTCGGCCTTTATGATGACTTATAATCGGCTCATTACAGTTGGCTTTGAGGGCAGGCGCACAATGAGTTAACCCGCAGCAGAGGGATGCTGGAGCAAAAGTGTCTCATTGGCGAGTGCATAGAATCGTAGCGTACCTGTTAGGCCTAGTCCAGATGAGGCCGCGGTGCATCTTGAGTGGAGATGCCATAGGATTTTGTTCAACAGAAAGGGATAAAGCTTAACAAGCAGCCAAGATATGAAGGCACAAGGTAACAAGAGATAAGATTTTTAAAGTGGTTTGGCACGATAATGCCTACGTCCACCGTGTTAATACGCTTCATATGGGCGGTACGTGTTAAGCAAAGTATCGACGGAGGTGTCGGATGTTCCAAGCCCTCTGGAACACCACTCCGTCCACTGTTGACAAAATATAAGCTCCGTTGTTGTGAAGATCTTGATGAATTTCATATGGTCCGTCTACTGGTGCTTTCATGGTTAGGTAGCATGACAGGCTCAGCTATATCCGACCCCTGCCTGGCACCTCCCCCGTTGGGTTTGGTTCCAAGTGTTTCCTCAGGTCGGAATTCGGGCTGAGTCCGGGCTCGGCTCCTACCATGACCATTTCTTTATTAACCTCTTCGAAGAAGAAAGGTCATTGTTGTCTCACAGATCCTCCAGATTGGGACTCGGTCCATGATTCGGTGTTGCGGGAGGATCCGCATGAGGATAAGATCTCCCTCTTGTAAGCTGCGATGCTTGATTTTGGAGTTGCATTGTGCTGCCACTTTTTGCTTGTGGGCTTCTGCTTTTAAGTGTTGCATCGTCTCTCCTCTCCTCAATCAGATCCAAAGACATGAGGAGGAGTTCTTCGTTTTCTTCTGGGTTGCAGTGGGTCCCATGGTGAGATGGCGCTACAGTTTCAACTGGGGGCATGGCCTCCAATCTGTATGCCAAAGAGAAAGGAGTATGCCCCGTTGATGTTCTATGAGAGGTGCGGCAGGCCCAGGGTGCCGTAGGAAGTTCGTCCACCCAAGCGCCTTTTGACTTTTCAAGCTTCTTCTTGGTTAGGGTTTTGAGAATTCTGTTGACAGCTTTGACTTGTCCGTTTGCCTGAGGATAAGCTACAGATGAGAAGCTTTTGTGAATTATGTGCTCTTGGCATCGGTTGGTAAACTCTTTGTTGTCAAACTGGAGTCCGTTGTTTGATATGATCTTGAGTGGGACTCCGTACCTGCATAGAATATTTTTTGATCAAGAAGTTGATAATTTATGTAAGAAGTTGATAATTTATGCCAAAGATATTTTATTTTAAAGGGTCCGCTTCCACCCATTTGGTGAAATGATTAAAAACATCCTTCTAGCCATCCAGGACAAAGTTTAAAGCAAGGGAGGGGGGCAAGAGTCAAATCTCTGTCCTGGTTGATATAAACGCTTTCCTCCCTTCTTGCCCCCAGCGTTATCTCTAGAGTCATTTCTTCAAACGTCCTTTGTTGCAGCGGGAGTGTCGCCATGGGTAGTCTTAGCCTGTTGTCCTGACTGTCTTTTAGCGGTAGCGTTTTCAAGCCTCATATACTTCCCAGCTTCATGGAAGAAGTCAGGTAACGTAGCTGGTTTATCTTTTGTTAACCTCCTAGCAAACTTGGTATCCGGATGCACGCCACTACAAAGGGCCGTTAGGATAAGTTTCTCATTGGCATCTTGAACTGTTGCTGCTGTGGCGTTGAACCGTGTTAGATATTGTTGCAGCGTCTCTCCGGATTTCTGTTTGATATTGGATAGAGAATAAGCATCCTTGGGTTGTTCCACATGGATGAGGAACTGGCTAATAAACCTTTCTTTCAACATCTCCCATGAGCTGATGGATCCTCGGGGTAGATGGCAGAACCAGGAGGTAGCTAGATCTGCGAGGAATAGCGGAAAGCATTTACATAATACTCCTTCTGTTGCTCCACTCATGAGCATATGCTGGGTGTATCTCTGTAAGTGTACGATGGGGTCGGAAGTTCCTTTGTAAGGTTCCATGGTTGGCATTTTCCATTCCCGGGGGGCGATGGTAGTTTCGATATTTCGGGTAAAGGGGCTGGTGACCCTAGCGCCTATCCCCCGGTCCCTTTGCTCTCGTTGGACACACTCTCTGAATAATCGTGCCATTCGTTCGTCAGAACTTGGAGCGGACAAAAATGAGCTTAGTTCTTCCCTGCGGGATCTATCTCGTCCAGATGACCTTTGCTGTCTCCGAGATCCTCCAGATTGAGACTCATCCCATGATTCAGTGTTGCGGTTGGATTCTTCAGCATCCCTTAAGCGTGACATAAGTTGGTCCACTAAAGCTTCTTGTTGGGATGTGAAGCGGTTGGTTACTTCAGCCACAACTCTGTCTAGATCTGCCCTAGTTATTGGTTGTTCGGTGGCAGGAGCTATCAGATTTGCCTGGTATCCATCTGGTGCTGCTGTTGAAATTGGATGATCCTCTTGATCTGGGGCTACTGGATCCGGAAGACTGCTAGTTGCGATGTTCTTTCCTTTGTTAACATCCTTCCGTTGCTTGGAAGGCATGATTTCTAAGCGACGAACGTCGTTATGAGGAAGAAGGTTGAGTGGGAGAAGCTGAAGCTTCGAGTTCAACTCTCAATGAAAGCACCAAAAATGTTTGCACAAAAAATGGACAAACACCTCCAAGTCGTATTATTTAGTTGATTATATGTAATTTTCAATGATTTTAGATGAGTATGTAAATATGAGAAAAGTAGGGGCTGAAATGTAAAAGACACACAGATTTATAGTGGTTCGGCCAGAATGTGCCTACGTCCACTTTATATGTTATTATCTTCTTTCTTTCAGGTTACAAGTACAATGCGTTGTATACAAGTGTATGAAAGTAGTTTGAAAGTTCCTTCCTTGCTTGAGCTCTCAAACTTGTCTGCCATTGTTGTACCCCTGCCCCTCTATTTATAGAATGAGGTAGGGGGCAGGGGTCTTGGAAGTATATAACTGCTAGCGGGCCTGGGCTGGAGCAATCTGGCCTGGTGGCATTCTGGTTCGGCGAGCTTCATTCGGCTGTGCATGGAGCTTGGTTCGGAGGGGAGAGGAGCGGCATTGGCTGTGGAGAGTAGTGGTTGGTCCGGTGTTGGTTTGGACCGGCATGGAGTAGAGTGGTGTGTGGGTGGTCCGGCTAAAGCGTGGTTCGGCGGAGTTCGTGAGAGGAGCATGGTTCGGCATGGTCTCATTCGGTAGTTGGGGATGTGTGGTTCGGCGGAGCTCGTCCGGATGCCCTTGTGCCGAATGGACATGGGTATATGGAGATGCCGAATGAGGTATAGCCGAATGAGCTATTGCCGAATGACACATAGGAGGGGTTTTGCCGAATGGAGGTTGCCATGCTCTATTTGCGAATGCCGAGTGAACTGTGGCCTTGCTGAATGAAGTGCAGGATGTGAACATGAGTGAGACTGACGCTCTTTGGTCTTGAGATCCTCTGGGTGAGAATCCGCCCAACAGAGAAATTGTGGTCAAAATAGCGTTGAGTCAATTGGAGGCCAATAAGATTAAAATTCGAAATAGAGTATAAATTTTTATTTCCCTCCTTCCACCTAAAAAATAAACTAACTCACGTACATTCGGTTTCTAGAAAATGACTACTACTTCTCTCCGTTTCCTTCTTCCTCTTGCATACTAAAGGTCGAACTGCTTTAACTCTATCAAATCTTCATAGAATTATACGAAACCAAAGGCGTTGCAAAGCTCTTAGAGAAGGCTACATATCAGTAATGATTTGGAGATGGAATTCCAAAACGAGGTAGTGTATCAGGCCTGACAGCGTAGGTTCAGGCAATGAATGGTGATTTCTATGAGTGGTTCATCCTTTTCCTTCATATAATGAAATCATTATGTTATAATCATAATACGCCAGTTATAATAGTGTAGATAAACACTTATATATAATTAAAATCGCAGTACATAGGGATTTAGAGGGATTTGGATATGAACAATAAATTAGAATTAGGTTTACACTAAAAATCTGATGAATATATACATAATTAATGTAATAACACGTTAAACCAGACTTAAAAATGTAGGGTATGATACTAAGCGATAGAGTTAAAGGCATGCCCTACGGATAATTATGTAATTTCTTACATATATCTAACTCTTTGACCAATCTTATTAGAAACAAAGGTGTTTCTATTATATAGTTGATATAAAAGTTAATTATATAGTTGATAATTATATAATGTATTTTTATTAATTAGTTAATTTAATTAATAGTATATTTAATAGAAAATCCATAAATGCTATGTTTTGTGATAGTTGTTATAAGTTTTGTAACCATGATTAATTTATCACAACAGAATTAAATATACCATTTTAAGTGATCCTAGTCAAGGTGCAACGAGATTGAATATCGATGTATCCATTGAAATGTTGGACAGTGTATTACATATGGCCGTTGAGGGTACCTAAGGGTTACGTACTAATAGTTATTAGATAACTATGCAATGACTCATTCGATAGTTTTCTTTTGGTTAATATAACAAGGTCAATAGAAAGTATCAATATGAATAATTCATGTAGTTCTTTCAACTTGAAATTCTATGAATCTTTAATATGAATGCCCTGCTTTGATTATAATCAAATCATGCCAAAGTGTCCATAGAGTGACTATAGTTGGTCGAGTGCAAGTATTTAAAGTGAAGTACTATTCGAGAGAGGATTCGTCTCCTTGATTATATAGGGTTAGTATCACGGTCGACTCAAGTCAACCCAAAGTCAAAATCTCTAGGCAGAGTAGTTCGGTTAATGATAATTATAAATATTGAATCAAGGACTTTGTGTTTGGAATATAGAGTTGAATGTGGATGATGTTGGAATTTTGATCATTACCAAATTCAATAAGTTCAAAGTGATATAGTTTTGACGAAGAGAATTGGTGTAAATAATTGTCACAACTGGGTACTGCTTACAAAATTAAAATGAGATTTTTTCCAAAAATGAGTAAGCAAAAAATTTGGCTATATTATCATGCCACATACTGAGCGAAATGTGAAATTTAACGTTCAAATAATTCGAAGTTAATCGTTGACAGAATATACACCCAAGAGTCACACAACCGAAACGATGAATTCCCTTTAGACCAAATGAATTGATTAGTTTATAGTTGTTATAAATTAATTAAATAAATTAATATTTATGAAATATTAATTATTAAATTCGAATGTGATTTGAGAAATAAAATTGTTGCATATGTTTATAAAAGTTATGAATATATTAATCGATATGAGACATCGATAACAAAATAGATTAAATATGACTATACATATTTAATTTGGGTTAAATAGGCTCACAACTAGTGAGATTTAGAAAGGATAGGGATTGATTTGAGAGGGGTTGGAGGATGCTACATGTAACAACCCGCATATTTAACGATTTTATATTTAAATGCTTTATTTAAATATAGAGTCGTTAGTCGGATTTTTGGGGTCCGAAAAACTACTTTTTGCAAACGGCCGAATTGGGACTCGATACCACCTCCATTGGTTCCAAAATGGCATTTGCGATCTTTTTGAGTATAATCTTTGATATGTTTGGAGTTTGTGAAATTTTGACCCTTTTCTATTGGGTTTTGGGTTCAGCCCACTAGCTAACTAAACCCCTAACTCAGCCCCTTCTCTTCATTCATCTTCATTTCATTTTCATTTCTTAAGCTAAAACTGAAAATGGTGGAAGAGAATGGGAATTAGAAATTCCAAGCCCTAGTTCCATTTGCAAACTCCAAATTCTTGCTTGAAATTCAAAGAGAAGGATAGGTAGGCATCCTCTTCATCTTCTCCAACTCTTCTCCTCTTCAATTTCAGAAAATTTCCAAAAGCTAAATTAAGAAATATGTGTTTTATTCTTAGATTGAAGCTTGTTGAGTTGAAGTAGAGTTTGGTTGGTCTTCTGCTTGTTATTGAGCTTCTTCTTCTTTGTTTTGGGCTAAAGGTGAGTTTTGAACTCACATCTACTTCTCTTGATATCATTGATGTTGGGTATGAAATCCTAACAAGTACGCATGTGCCATTGCTTTGGATTTGGAAAGGATTGACATTTATTGAAAATAGGGCAGGAAGTGCAAATCATCAAGTTCGGCCGACCGAACTTAGGGTCCGGTCGACCAACCTGCTACTTGGGCAATTCCTTGCCTCTGTTTTGGAAGTGCAGAAATTTGGGCTCCGGTCGACCGACCTGATGCCCCGAGCACCTCTCCCGGTCAACCGACCCAGGAGGTCCGGTCGACCGACCTACTCTTGTTTTGCCTGTTTTGCCTATTTTTGCATATTTTGATTGGTTTTCCAAATTTTATCGATTCAAGTTGCTTTTTAGTAGTTGTTATTGCATCTTTGACTTTGATAACTTATTCTTGACTTCATCCACGGGTTTTTATAAAATAATCTCTCGAATCACATTTAAAAGCTCGTTTCTCTAAATTATAAATTCTATTTAAAACACACACAATTTCGCACTTCGAGAGAAGTGGAAGGGTGATTAAATGGTTGGGCAAAACACGGACCATGAATCTGTGCGTTTATCCTTCTGATTAATCCCCGACCTATTCAATTGATCGTTTTGACCTTCGGGTTGGTTTACCGATGAAATGAAGTAAACTTTGTACTGCTTTGAGTGTGAAATTGATTGACAGATAGTAAACCGTTTAGTGCGAACGAGTGGTTATGGGACTCACGTTAACACTTTTCGGATTCCTTTTCGAGAGTTATGACACATTCCGCCAATTAGTGGTGTCTAGTACTGGGTCTCTGACCTTCACCACTACGGTTTGTTGCCTTCGGGTATGTTGCCTTCGGGTTTATACCTTCGGGTTTGTGCCTTCGGGTTTGTTGCCCTTTAGTATCGCTTCCGATGTTGGTCGTTATGAGCCGCATGGGTGATATTGGGTTGCCCTTTAGTATCGCTTCCAATGTTGGTCGTTATGAGCCGCATGGGTGATATTGGGTTTGGAGTCTTCGGGCTCATGGATCCTTGTTATACAGTACTGAGCTCGAGCAATTTTATGATGTTTCATTGATATGTATATTCCCTTGGTATCGCCCTTCGATGTTGGTCATTTTGAGCCGCATGAAGTATAGCGATTACCTTGTGGAACTTGTATACCTTAAGGGTATTTGTTATTTGCCTTTTGGCTTGATTTGGGATAGTTGTATCCTTTGTTTATCTATGTCGCCGATGATATGAGGCTTGTTCTATATAATTCATCTTTTGTTGATGATTATGTTATCTCTTTTAGAGATATTTGTTATACTTTGTAACCTTGCAGGTTTATTGTTGTTCAGTTTATCTAACTGATTTGTTTAGCTAGACTGACCCGTGTATTTTATACTCGGGTCAGACCGAGATGTTTCAGGTTAGGTACATTTGGACTTAGCCTATTTTGCTTCCGCATGGACTACTTCGCTAGCTTCTTTTTGTCATAGCTTTTGTGTAGTCCTATTATGTTGAAACTCTGATATTTATTCTTCTGGATTTGTCTGTATATTGTGGTTGGCTATACCGCTTGACATATATTATTTTGTATACTCTGCTATGTATCGGTATATATGTATATGATGATTTACTGTTCTGTGATGTATATTGCGTTTGAGTTGTTATATTCTGTTCTGATAGATCCTTCAACCACCTATGGTTTTGTTTTAAGTATTCATTGGGTATGTCGACCTGCTTGGTATGTTTGTTGTCGATGTATTCAATAGATAGTTAGAGCAAGGCTATAGATGGTCGCTCCCAACCAGCCTTATTCTCCGTGTTAGTTGACGGCATTACCTTATAGCGTCCTTGGCTAGCGTGAGTATAGCGGTGGGGCGCCACAGCGTGGTATCAGAGCCTGGTTCAGAACAAAGTATGATAAACACAGAATAGAAGCACATATTACGATACATCAGAGTGTGATAAGTGATACAGATCTTTGAATCATCATGTCTCTTTATTCCATCAAGGTTAGATAGAGTTTGGGAATACGTCTAGGAATGCATTTCTATTCCGTAGTATTCCATATTGTAATATCTACCTTGTGAATAATCTTGTTCTTATCTAACTTTCAGCGTATGGATGGAAGAGGCAGGGGACGACGTTCGGATGCTGGGCAATCCAGTGGCACACATCCGGATGGCGTTTATATGTCTGTCTATCAGTTTATGGAGTTGTTTAGGAGCACTCAGCCTCCAGTTCCTCCTCGAGTGTCTCCACCTCGCAAGTCTGCCTTTGCATGTCAGTGCAGTGATTTTGCTCATCTTGGAGGAAAGCTGTTTAAAAGCTCTGAATCCGTTCTTGAAGTCCAAGCTTGGTTTCGCACGTGCGAGCGTATCTTTTCTCGTATGGATATTTTTGACCATGATAGGGTTCTTGTAACTTCTAGTTTATTACAAGAGTGTGCCCTTGATTGGTATGAGCTTCTTATAGCTTAAATTGATGAGTCTACTCTCTTTTGGACTCAGTTTCGGGAGCGATTCGAACTCAAGTTCGTTCCTGAATCTGAAAAAGATTTATTGACCCGTCGCTTCCTTGAGTTGAAGCAAGGGAAGTCTTCTGTTTCTGAGTATGTTGCATCATTCGAGGCTTTATCTAAGTATGGTATTGAATTTATTAGCACTTCTTATAAGAAGAATTTGAAGTTTGTCTCTGGTCTTAAGAAGTATCTTAAGAAGTCCTTGTTGCTCCAGCTTAAGCTTTCTTTTGAGGAGTTGGTTGATTCGGCACTTCATCTTGAAACCGTCGAGAAGGAGTGTGATAGTGATGTTGATGTTGAGGTTTCCAAGAACCCCAACAAGAAGCCGATTCCTTTTCAGAAGAAGCCTTTTCCTTCTAAGAAGAAGAAGATTGGTAGTTCTAGCTCTCAGCCTCAGCCTTCTGGAACACCTTTCGTTCGGAAGTGTTTCAATTGTGGCTCTTCGGATCATATTATTCGAGTTTGTCCTAAGCCTCTCTTCTGCCGTTATTGCAAGAAGGAAGGTCATCATGTTTCGGCTTGCCCTACCGTTTCGGCTGGTGCCAAGTCTAGCAAGCTTTATGCTGCCAAGGCTTCTGAAGGTCCTTCTTAGCCCAAAGGTATATCTCCATCTATTTTGGAAGGTTCTGTTTTATTTCATGATCATAGTATTCGAGTTCTTTTCGATACGGGTGCTTCACATTCCTTCGTATCGAAGAAGCTCATCGATGATTTATCTTTGGATGTTTCTTGTATGATTACTTCTTTAAGAATTGCGAATCCTATTGGGGGATCCACGACCCTTAGCTTGCTTTGTGATGATGTTGAGATTGTTTTATGTGATTTTTCTTTTCGTGCGAATCTGCACGTTATTTCTTGTCTGGGATTTGATGTGATTTTGGGTATGGACTGGCTAGTGAGATATGATGCCAGGATTATTTGTTCGGAGAGAATTTTGTATCTTCGACATTCGGATTCGCCTACTCAGTTATCACTTGTTCTTCGGGATGTGGATAATTCCGAGATGGCTTTATATTCTCTTGACTCGCGAGATGATGATGATATATCTCGTATTCCTATTTCTTGTGACTTTTCTGATGTTTTTGAGCCTCTATCGGGTTTGCCACCCAAGCGGGCAATTGAGTTCCGCATTGATCTCATTCCAGGCGCGTAGCCAGTTAGTCATCCTCATACGAGGATGTCTACAAAGGAAAATGAGGAACTCAAGAAGCAGCTTTTAGAGCTTGAGTCCAAGCAGTTGATTCAGTCTAGTTTTTCTCCATGGGGATCCGCGGTCGTCTTTGTGATGAAATCTGATGGAACTCTTAGGCTTTGCATTGACTATCGCAAGCTTAACGAGTTAACCATCAGGAATAGGTATCCATTGCCTAGGACCGATGATATGTTCGATCTATTGAGTGGTGCTAAGGTCTTTTCTTAGCTAGACCTTACCACAGGTTTTCATCAGTTACGAGTCGCGGAGAATATCATACCTCTTACAGCTTTCCGCACTCGATATGGTTCTTTTGAGTGGCTCGTTATGCCTTTCGGTTTGACGAACGCTCCTGCTTTCTTTGTAGATCTAATGAATCGAGTATTCCGGGAATATCTCGATAAGTTCGTCCTTGTTTTCATTGATGATATCCTTATTTATTCTAAGTCTAAATTCGAGCATGCTAATCACTTGAGTATTGTCTTGAGTACTCTCCGTCACCATCTGCTTAGAGCCAAATTCTCCAAGTGCCACTTTTGGGAGAATAAAGTTAAGTTCTTAGGCCATGTTGTATCTTCTGACGGCCTTTCGGTCGATCCCTCAAAGATCGAAGCCATCCAGAATTGGAAGAGGCCTGAGAATGTGCATTAGATCCGTAGTTTCCTTGGATTGGCAGGTTATTACCGTCGGTTCATTAAGGATTTTTCCGGTGTTGTGCTTCCTCTCACCAGCCTTACTCGGAAAGACATTCATTATATTTGGTCCGACAAGTGTGAAGCTTCCTTTCTGACATTGAAGGAACTTCTCACTAATGCTCCTATTCTTGTGGTTCTCGAAGGGAATCATGATCTTGTTGTCTACACCGATGCTTGTGGTAGTTGTCTCGGTGCTGTTCTTATGCAGGAGGATCGGGTAGTTGCTTATGCTTCTAGGAAACTGCATCCGAATGAAGTTCGCTATGCCACTCATGATCTTGAGTTAGCCGCCGTTGTCTTCGCCTTGAAGATTTGGCGACACTACTTATTAGGCGAGCGCTTCATTCTCTATACCGATCATAAATCTTTGAAGTATTTGTTTACTCAGAAGGAGAGACAACAGCGTTGGCTCGAGTTTCTTGCTTCCTATGACTTTGATATCCAATATACCCCTGGTAAGGGTAATCGTGTTGCAGTTGCGCTTAGTCGCAAACATTCGGCTGTTGTTTCTATGATGCTTGCCGAATGGGATGTTTTGGAGACTCTATCTTTTTGTGAAATTCATGACCGAGGTTCATTTTCTGATTCTCCTATTCTATTATTTAGTTTGGGAGCTCGACCTATTTTATTGCATCGTATTGTCGATGCTCATCGGCGTGATGCTGATTTGTTGCATCTTATTCAGCTTTGTGAGTCCGGATCTTGTGATGAGGCGTTGCAAGATTTTAGCATTGATTCTCATGGGTGTCTTCGTAAGAAGAACCGTCTTTTTATGCCTTCTGATTTTGCACTTAGGCATGACATTCTTGATGACTTTCACCGTTCTAAGTATACTATTCATCCCGGTAGTAGCAAGATGTATGCTGATATGCGTCGCCTTCATTATTGGGAAGGCATGAAGCGCGATGTGATGAGTTATATGAGTAATTGCATAACTTGTCAGCGTATTAAGGCCGAACATCAGCGTCCTTCTGGTCTTCTTCAACCTCTAGAGATTCCATTGTGGAAATGGGATCAGATGTCTATGGATTTCATTGACGGCCTACCTCGCTCGAGATCTGGCCATTCTAGCATTTGGGTTATTGTTGATCGCCTCACTAAGTCTGCTCATTTTGTCCTTATTAAGTCTAATAGGACTGCTTCTCATTTGGCTAAGTTGTATTTCAAGGAAATCGTGAGACTTCACGGTGTTCCTAGTTCTATTGTGAGTGACCATGATACTTTATTCACGAGTCATTTTTGGAAGAGTCTTCAGCAAGCTTTGGGGACAAAGCATAATTTTAGCACAGCTTATCATCCGCAGTCTGATGGACAGACTGAACGGGTGAATCGTATCTTGGAAGATCTTCTCCGTATTTGTATTTTTGATTTTGGTGGAAGTTGGGAGGATCACCTATCTCTTGTAGAATTCTCCTACAACAATAGTTTTCAATCTAGTATCGGTATGGCTCCTTTCGAAGCCTTATACGGAAGGCCATGTTGATCACCTTCATGTTGGTTGGACTCTGGAGAGAAGCTTATTCTTGGCCCAGATTTTGTCTGTGATTCTTCCAAGAAGATTGATCTTATTCGATTGAGAATGAAAGAGGCACAAAGTCGCCAGAAATCCTACTCGGACAACCGTAGGAAGCCTCTCGAGTTCTCGATCGGCGATCTTGTTTTTATTCGTGTTTCTCCTTTGAAGGAGGTTATGCGTTTCAGTACGACTGGGAAATTGGCTCCTCGTTATATAGGACCATTTTCTATTACTGAACGTATTGGCCCTGTGGCTTATAGAGTTTCACTTCCAGCTCATTTATCTGGTATTCATGACGTGTTTCATGTCTCTCAGCTTTGGAAGTGTCTTCAGGAGTCGGATTCTGTTATTACTTCTCCTGATTTGCAAGAGCTTGAGGTCTCACCGGACTTATCTAGTGTACAGCAACCTATTCGCGTGCTTGCCAAGGAGGTGCGGCACCTTCGGAACAAGGACGTGCCGCTCATTAAGGTCCAATGGTCCGCTAATCCCAATGACTGTACTTGGGAAACTAGAGAGTTTATCGAGCAATCTTATCCGGTTTTCTATCTTAGCTTGCAAACGGTGAGTATGTCCTTTCATCTCAAGCTTATTTCCTTTTCCTTTGAATGTTGTATGTATGTAGTTGTTACAAATATCGTCTCTAGGAATTGCGGGGACGCAATTTTGTAAGGAGGGGAGATCTGTAACAACCCGCATATTTAACGATTTTATATTTAAATGATTTATTTAAATATAGAGTCGTTAGTCGGATTTTTGGGGTCTGAAAAGCTACTTTTTGCAAACGGCCGAATTGGGACTCGATACCACCTCCATTGGTTCCAAAATGGCGTTTGCGATCTTTTTGACTATAATCTTTGATATGTTTGGAGTTTGTGAAATTTTGACCCTTTTCTATTGGGTTTTGGGTTTGGGTTCAGCCCACTAGCTAACTAAACCCCTAACTCAGCCCCTTCTCTTCATTCATCTTCATTTCATTTTCATTTCTTAAGCTAAAACTGAAAATGGTGGAAGAGAATGGGAATTAGAAATTCCAAGCCCTAGTTCCATTTGCAAACTCCAAATTCTTGCTTGAAATTCAAAGAGAAGGATAGGTAAGCCTCCTCTTCATCTTCTCCAACTCTTCTCCTCTTCAATTTCAGAAAATTTCCAAAACCTAAATTGGAAAATATGTGTTTTATTCTTAGATTGAAGCTTGTTGAGTTGAAGTAGAGTTTGGTTGGTCTTCTCCTTGTTATTGAGCTTCTTCTTCTTTGTTTTGGGCTAAAGGTGAGTTTTGAACTCACATCTACTTCTCTTGATATCATTGATGTTGGGTATGAATTCCTAACAAGTATGCATGTGCCATTGCTTTGGATTTGGAAAGGATTGACATTTATTGAAAATAGGGCAGGAAGTGCAAATCATCAGGTTCGGCCGACCGAACTCAGGGTCCGGTCGACCGACCTGCTACTTGGGCACTTCCTTGCCTCTGTTTTTGAAGTGCAGAAATTTGGGCTCTGGTCAACCGACCCAGAGGTCCGATCGACCGACCTGATACCCCGAGCACCTCTCTGTTTGTGGCCCGGTCAACCGACCCAGGAGGTCCGGTCGACCGACCTGCTCTTGTTTTGCCTGTTTTGCCTATTTTTGCATATTTTGATTGGTTTTCCAAATTTTATCGATTCAAGTTGCTTTTTAGTAGTTGTTATTGCATCTTTGACTTTGATAACTTATTCTTGACTTCATCCACGGGTTTTTATAAAATAATCTCTCGAATCACATTTAAAAGCTCGTTTCTCTAAATTATAAATTCTATTTAAAACACACACAATTTCGCACTTCGAGCGAAGTGGAAGGGTGATTAAATGGTTGGGCAAAACATGGACCATGAATCTGTGTGTTTATCCTTCTGATTAATCCCCGACCTATTCAATTGATCATTTTGACCTTCGGGTTGGTTTACCGATGAAATGAGGTAAACTTTGTACTGCTTTGAGTGTGAAATTGACCAACGGATAGTAAACCGTTTAGTGCGAACGAGTGGTTATTGGACTCACGTTAACACTTTTCGGATCCCTTTTCGAGAGTTATGACACATTCCGCCAGTTAGTGGTGTCCAGTACTGGGTCTCTGACCTTCACCACTACGGTTTGTTGCCTTCGGGTATGTTGCCTTCGGGTTTGTACCTTCGGGTTTGTGCCTTCGGGTTTGTTGCCCTTTAGTATCGCTTCCGATATTGGTCGTTATGAGCCCCATGGGTGATATTGGGTTGCTCTTTAGTATCGCTTCCGATGTTGGTCGTTATGAGCCGCATGGGTGATATTGGGTTTGGAGTCGTCGGGCTCATGGATCCTTGTTATACAGTACTGAGCTCGAGCAATTTTATGATGTTTCATTGATATGTATATTCCCTTGGTATCGCCCTTCGATGTTGGTCATTTTGAGCCGCATGAAGTATAGCGATTACCTTGTGTAACTTGTATACCTTAAGGGTATTTGTTATTTGCCTTTTGGCTTGATTTGGGATAGTTGTATCCTTTGTTTATCTATGTCGCCGATGATATGAGGCTTGTTCTATATGATTCATCTTTTGTTGATGATTGTGTTATCTCTTTTAGAGATATTTGTTATACTTTGTAACCTTGCAGGTTTATTGTTGTTCAGTTTATCTAACTGATTTGTTTAGCTAGACTGACCCGTGTATTTTATACTCGGGTCAGACCGAGATGTTTCAGGTTAGGTACATTTGGACTTAGCCTATTTTGCTTCCGCATGGACTACTTCGCTAGCTTCTTTTTGTCATAGCTTTTGTGTAGTCCTATTATGTTGAAACTCTGATATTTATTCTTCTGGATTTGTCTGTATATTGTGGTTGGCTATATCACTTGACATGTATTATTTTGTATACTCTGCTATGTATCGGTATATATGTATATGATGATTTACTGTTTTGTGATGTATATTGCGTTTGAGTTGTTATATTCTGTTCTGATAGATCCTTCAACCACCTATGGTTTTGTTTTAAGTATTCATTGGGTATGTCGACCTGCTTGGTATGTTTGTGGTCGATGTATTCAATAGATAGTTAGAGCAAGGCTATAGATGGTCGCTCCCAACTAGCCTTGTTCTCCATGTTAGTTGACGGCATTACCTTATAGTGTCCTTGGCTAGCGTGGGTATAGAGGTGGGACGCCACACTACAGCATAGGATTAGGGTTTGGAGACGTGTGGCTAAGATCTAGTGAGAAGCATACATAGTTTGCTCCCTTATCCTATGCATATAAATATTAATCTCAAAACCCTAATGTTAGGTTAATTTCATTTTTTTGAACCTCCACTTTCTTCTTCCTCCTCATTTTAATGGTAGTAAATATCCTCTAAAATAAAACCAAAAAATTTTCAAATCCAATTCAAAGTAAAAAATACTAGTTCGTAGTAGAAGGTCTCTGATGCCGATTAACAACCTGACGGATTAGTGATTGTTCTAAGAAGAGAAATCATTGTTCAACAAGGAATCAAAGGCTTTATTAAGAGAAATCATTGTTCACCCATTTCTTCCTCTACGGGAAGGCCTGGTTCCTTTAATGGTATCAGAGCCCAATAGCCTATGCGGTTTAAATTAGTCATATTAAGGCTAACTAATTAAGCTTTCCCACTTAGTACGGTGTCTAGAAAGATAATGTCTAGGATTGAAATTGGGTAATCAAGTACCCTATCCTACCTGGTTACCAGCCTGGCTTGAAAATTTATGTGACCCAAATGTTGCCTATTAGAAAAGGCCCAACTTGTATTAGCCCTTAGGTTAATTTTCAAAATCATTTTAAAACTTAAAGTTAAAGATTTTAAATTTAATAGTTGAATTTAAAATAGAATATTTTTATTATAAAAGGTTATAATATAATGTATGGTTTCAAACTGTTTGAAAAGGTAATGAAGATTTCAAATTGTTTGAAACTACCTGAATATTAATTTCGAAATTTATTATTAATAAGATTAATAGAATAAATTACTTAAATGAGTTAATTAATTTGTACTAATATGCATGTATTATATATGTTAATATACGTTATGTTACTTTAAAAGTGTTTAAGATAACGTAAGTATACATGTATGTAAGATAAATTTTGAAATTAATATAATTTACTTTTTTTTAATAAAATAAATCAATTAAAGGTTAATTAATTAAATAATATACACATGTATATGATATATGTGTTATACTATAAAGGTTACAGTATATAATAAATATTAAATATAAATGTCATATTGATATAAAATTAATTAAAATGTTAATTAATTAATACTTATTACATAAAATTTAATTGATATAATGTTATGTATAAGACTATTATACAAGTAGTAAAAAATATAAAAGTCATAGAATAACAAAACTTATATAATTGGAACATTAAAGAAATCCTAAATAGACTTAAAGAATAAATACATATATATTGTACATATACCATGATTTTAGATGTGCTTGACACTTGAATCACGAGGGTATTTCATATGTAATACATTATTCCATAAGTCAATATTATTCAATATAATATATGGAAGATTATAAATCTACAATATTATTTTGTCCTCTATCTTATATATATTAATAAAGTACTTGCATACTCCTTAGTTGTTGAGCAAAATCAAGCTAGGGATGTTATGTTATGGGAGCCTTATTAGAAAAATGAAATGATAACATTAACCTTTCTAGTATTGTAAGAATATGCTATATAATGTTATAATAATCTACATTGATAAATTTGTACATTTAATAAGATTGACAAAAAATTTATCAAATAAAATATACAAACGAATTGAACATTGACAAACAGACATATAACATATACCTACAAATAAAAGATTATTACATGTTAAAATTTCAACACTCATGCAAGTGCTAGATATTACAACTACTAAATACATTCATATTTTTGTCACTTACGCATTTATATGATTGAGACCATATATTGCATTTTATGATTTTCAAACTCTAAAAGCATTATAAATCTATGGATATTTGATTCATATACAATGACATATAAGTGTCATATGGTGAACGATCAAAGTTTATAATGTACAATATTTTGATGAAATTAGTTCATTCGGAAAACCAAATAAACCTTAGTGCAAGATCAAGTATTCGATTTGATTGATTACAAATGGATCATATTGTGTTAACTGTAACACTAGGCCAAAACTACGAGATAGATCTAAGAACTCGATCACTGAAATGTCATTTTGACCAGTTTACGCAAAGGGCAACATATTGATGTCCTTAAATGTTAAAGATGATCGAGTGTGCTTTTGTAAATAGTTTGTTACGGTATTGCAGTAAGGGTTTTCTTTTGAATGGTTTATCCATTTAGAAATAATGACGAATGTACAAGAGTAGACATGACTTAAGGTACAGTTGGGATGAAGAGAGTGAATAGTCATTTCTGCTTCATAAAGAAATAGCAGAAACAAGAATTGTGATAATAGCGATTGGTACTTAAAATTGAAATAAGAAATATGATTTCTATTCGGATGTGTATTTTCATATAGAAAAGTATTTCTATGATATTTATTTCTCTTGAGTTCAAGATATTTGACCGAAGAACTCTCCACGGTAAACTAGTTGCAATATGTGAAATAAATCTATATTAAGTAAAAGATGGACCTCCGAATTTAGTATGCTATTATAGAATGGAAAAAATAGTAGAAGCATGCCATATAGCACTTTTTGATTGCATCATATTATGAAAATTATTTTCGTAAAATGTACCGAGCATTAGTTATGAAATAATGACCATTTTCTGTATCAACTAAGAAATGTACAGAGCTATATTTCAATATGAATATTATAAATATTCATTATGATATAAAACTATAATATGGTATTTAATTTCATAATAGAAGTGATGCAATGGAAAATATAGACGTTAATATTATTTATAGTCATTTTGAAATTATAGACTAAGCCGTAGTTTTGAGAAATAATTTTATTATATGATTATGAATAATATGATACAAGTTAATTACATCTCAAAAAATTAAGAACTGTGCACCCATTTAGTGGGAGCATCATAAGAGTTGATGAACCCTTCGGATTGATACATATAGATGTATGCAATCATAAGTCTATTAATACTAAAAAAGTTTCACATACTTCGCCATATTCACTGATTAGTTATCACCAAAATGGACATGTGTATTTGATATATGTGTAGTATGTTTATAGTCGACTCATAGAGTATAAAAGAGAAGTAAATAAAATAACATAAGACAAAAACGATTCGATTTGATCGAATGAGGGAGTATATTAGAAAAGAATCCAAACGTATCTAAAAATGAATAAAGATTCAATTTCAAGAGTAACTCCTCTGTGTGATATATAATGGTGCATCGATAAGGAGTAATCAAATTTTGTTGGACAATGTACGATTAATTATGAGTGAGGTTAGGTTAATTTCTTTCTATAAAGTCATGTACTTAAGAGTGGTACACAAGGTTAATATTATTTCATCTAAATAATAGTTTACAAAATCACAAAATATAACGATTTATAAGAAACCCAATATATCTCAGGCCAAGGAGTTTGCAAGTTGTGCAAGTCGAAAAATTGCATGTGATAATTGTTCATATGGAATCTTATATGAATCTCCCTAATAGAATTTTGATAAAGATTGTCATTGGATGATATGCTTATGTTTTGAATACAACTTTTGTAAACTAAAACCAAACCAGTTTATAAATAAATAAATTCATAAGCTATTTATGAATACATGTTCTATTGCACTGAGAGAAAATTATTGTTTCAAGATATACCAACTTCATTGTGAAGGAATTTCTTTGAGGAATTATTGGTAGTTAAATGGAATTGGATACAATTCATAGATACAACTAATTAGATGAGATGAAATTAACTTATCTAACATATCACATTAGAGTGTCTAATAAGTATTCTTGCACATTGAAGAGAAACTATATGTTTCTTATCAATATCGAAAATATTTATTCCTCCCTTGTTTAATTGATCATTAAGAGTGTTGACTCTATAATATGATATGCTTCACAAATCCAAAAGAATTCCAAGTACGCTATCAAAATATGATTTTAGTAGTCGTAACCGAAGGGATATGATCCACCAGCCACGATTGTATCTTTATGAACAAGACTAGCGTGGTTGGAATTAAATCAACTAAGTTGATAAGAATAATATTGCAAATTTCAATTTTAAAAATTAATGTAATAGATTAAGCGTTCAACATGCTCAAGATAATTCGAATTTACTCACAAAATTACCACTTAATGTGCCTTTAGGGTTGATATATATGTATTGAAATAGAAAATTCTAAATGATGATTTAGAGAATACTATTTACACATAATAATCAAAAATGTCTCAAAGTCGGTGGGAGCGATATTGAGTTTGTAAATCTTTGGATATGATCCCAAAAATGATAGAAAGTATCATTATAAGCATCAAAATATAAGCGTCAAAATTAAACGAATATTTTATATAAATATCGAATAGTTTCATTGTCAATCAAAATGCAGAGGAAGCATGTATTCATAAGAAAGAGCATTAAAAAGTACATTGATATTTCTAAACTATAAGTAAACAACAAGTTGTTGATTTAAATGATGTACTTGTGTTAAAATCAACCTTAGTTGTTTTAATACTCAACTTTGGACTGTAAATGATGTCTTTTATAGTGAATATATAAAATATTTGGAATGTCCTAAATCGATATGCAAAGACATCTTATTAAATTATATAATACGGAATGTGTAAGATGAGCTTCCTATGCATTGACAATAGGAATTATCATACATGTTATGTTGTATGTGATATCATGATTTGTTTATGTATTGTATACATGAAGCAAATATCAAATTCAATTTGATATCACTAAATGGTTGTTTGAAGTGTTCTCCTGTATTTATGAAATACTATAGAATAATTTACAGAAACAACAAATTCCTTATATAAAAGAATGTTCAAACTCAAGTTTTCCTAAGTGAAATTGAGTATAATATATCAACAAATCTTTAAGTTGGAAATGTTCCAAATGAAAGACCGTGCTCGATTCAATAAAAAAGGCTAAGTGCATCGCCTTGAATAGTGCCACAATGAAAGCAATGTATATAAAAATATGAATGCACAAATTTGTAACTGAGCTAATTCCAAATTTTGAGAATCTTATGACATTGTTATATGATAATAGTGTCGCAATATAGTTTGTAACAAAACTTAAAGCTCACTTGAAGTCGAGAGACATGCTCTGAATTATTCCATATGATAAAATAGTTTATTATCATTACAGAGAGTCGATTGACATAGTAGATAACTGAAACGTGGTAGCATACCCATTCACAAAGTAACTAGCGTAATTGGTTTGAGAAAATCGATTGGAGAAAATAGAATAAGATTTCATAATTGACCCCAAGTGCAAGTGAGAGATTGATAGACCTAAGGATATTCCCTAGAGAAAATTATGTACTTTGTTACATATATCTAACTCGTTGACCAATTTTGTTAGAAATAAAGGTGTTTTCTTTCTATTTATATACTTGATATAATGTGGTTATATTAATTAATTAATTTAATTAAAAGTGTATTTAATAGAAAATCCATAAATGGTATGTTTTGTAATAGTAGTTACAAAGTGTTGGAATAGTGAGTAATTTATCACAAGAAAATTAAATATACAATTTTGAATGTTCCTAACCAAGATGCATCAAGACTGGATATCGATGTATCCATTGAGACTAGAGTACATATGCTCTCCAAATGTTGGGTAGTATATTACCCATGAATGCTGGAGGCACCTAAGGGTTACATACTAATAGTTTTTTAGATAACCATGGAATAACTCATTCGATAGTTTTCTGTTAGTTAATATAACTAAGGTCAAACAGAAAATATCATTGTGAATAATTTACACAGTTCTTTCGACTTGAGAATACTGTGAATCTTTAATATGAAAGCTCCATTTTGATTATAGTTAAATCATGGCATAGTGTCCATCCAGTGACTGTAGTTGGTTCGAGCGGAAGTGAAGCACCAATCAAGAGAGGATTCGTCTCCTAAGTTATGTAGGGTTAGTATCACAGTCAACTCTAGTCAACCTAAAGTCAAAATCTCTGGCCAGAGTAGTTCAGTTAATATTAATTGTTATTATTGAACCGAGGACTTTGCGTTTGAACTATAGAGTGGAATGTGGACGATGTTGGAATTTTGACCATTACCAAATTCAATAAGTCCAAAGTGATATAGTTTTGACGAAGAGAATTAGTATAAATAATTATCACAACTGCTTAATGCTTATTCAATTAAAAATGAGTCTTTTTTGAAAATGAGTAAGTGATAAATTTGGCAATATTATCACAACACCTACTAAATAAAATGTGAACATTAATGTTCGAATAGTTCGACGTTAATCGCTCACCAAATATATACCTAAGAGTCACACAACTGAAACGATAAATTCTCTTTAGACCAAATAATTTATTAGTTTATAATTGTTATAAATTAATATTTATGAAATATTAAATATGAAATTTTAATGTGATTTGAGAAATAAAATTATTTCATATATTTGTAAAAGTTATGAATATATTGATCGATTTGAGATCGATAACAAAATAGGTTAAATATGATTTTTCATATTTAATTTGGTTAAATGGGCTCACAACCCATGAGATTTGGAGAGGATAGGGTTTGGTTTGAGAGAGGTTGGAGGCGCCTACAACATAGAATTAGGGTTTGCAGATGTGTGGCTAAGACCTAGTGAGAAACATACATAATTTTCTCTCTTATCCTACGCATATAAATACCAATCTGAAAACCCGAATCTTAGGCTAATTTCATTTTTTTGAGCCGCCACTTTCTTCTTCTTCCTCATTTTAATGGCAGCAGCTATCCTCTAAAACAATTCCAAAAAATTCTCAAATCCAACTCAAATTAAAATATACTAATTTTTAGTATAAGATCTCTAGATTAGCAACCTGATGGATTAGGAATTGTTCTAAGAAGAGAAATCATTGTTCAACGTGGACTCAAAGATTTTATTAAGAGAAATGTTCTAATAAAATTAGGCTTCATAGGCTCAACTAAGATCCAATAGAGTAAAAAAATTGAAATTAACTCGTTTCTTCTACTGTGGACTTCCCTGGTTCCTTCACTAAGAACATTCTCAAGCGACCAAAAGTGGAGCAAAGACGGTTGGAGGCAGAAATGATGAGAAAAATGTCAAAAATCCGCACCTTGGAAACTACCAGTAAACCCATACACTAGCGCAATGGTCATGTCAACCACTCCACAATACACTATAATTTAGGACAGGCTGAACCTGGACCCGTAAGGGACAATATAAAATAATAATTATCGATTCAAATCAAGTTCCTATTATTTTTGAGAAGTGATTGGAGGCTATTGACGAAAAAAATGACAACATTACAAATTAAGTGAAGTGTGTGATGGTTGGTTATTATTTGAAGTGGATATGTATACTATAATGATACGAAAACATGTTGACGTGAACGTGATTAAACCTATGGTACAAGTAAGCGAATTAAGATACAGTCACAGGTATGGATGTGGACACACATTTGTACATGGATATGGATATGAATACAGATAGTTTTGGAAATGGATACGGACTTATGGTACAAATACATAGTACAAGTATTGCATTGCTTCCATATAGTGCATCAACGATCAAGTGGAGGAGGTGAATGTTGTTTGTGCCAAAATTGGTCACAAACCCTGAATGCCGTGAAAGCACCAAGATATGAAATAAATCAACAATATTCCAAACACAAATCCCAGATCTAAGCAATATAGAGTATAACAATTCAGAAATAACAATCGGTGACACGAGATTTATAGTGGTTCGGCTACCTTCGGCCTACGTCCAGTTCAAATGATAATCCTCTATTGACTTTCCTTGCTGGTTACAGTCGATTACATCGATTACAATGAAGAAATTCGAGTACAATAGCTATGGTGAGATGTAGGATTGAATCCGGTAGAGTCTGGACGTCGAATAGCCAAAAGATCCCTTCTCTGTAGGCTCTGGTGCCTTATTTATAGGTGTAGGAGGCTGATATCTCGCTCAAACTTTGGAAGACTCCTTCTGGCACATGAGTGGGCCCATGGGTTCAATCCCATGAAGTTTCGACTCGATCCGTAATCGATACGAACCAATTTCGTATTGATCAAGATGTTGTCCAATGGAGTCGAAACTTGTCATGAACCTTCCTTGGCTTGTACGTAAGCTCCTGTGAAAATTTAATAGCATTTGGACCTGTAGATCTCAAGGTATGGTCGATACGAATTGTAGCTTCTTTAGTGTCATCTGGTTCGAATATATCATTTCGAGTCGATGCTTATCTGTGTCGATATCGATCACGTGCGCGTTGGTGACGTGGCCCTATCTTTAAGGCCTGATCCTAACTTCGTGCTGAGTTGAATGCTTCTTCTTTGGATCGTGGACGTTCTTCGTTCGCATCCACACTCCGTGTTTATTCATATCCATGGTTTCGCAATGTTATGTTCGCATCCATCGATCTATGCTCTCTCTTCGTATCGATTTCAAGGAGTGTATTTCGCATCGATCTTGTAAATGTCAATCGATACGAAATGACCATAGGGAATGCTACTTATCGATACGAAAAGAAGGCAACGGATGGATACGAAACTCGTTCTTATAATGGATACGAATGAGGCCTTACCGGATGGATACGAACCAGAGTAGCTTCTGATGGATACAAAACAAGGTATGCTAATGGATTCGAACAGCCTCGATTTGAAGCCTACTACTATGCTCCATCCTGATCGATCAGCGTTGCTGTGAAGTGCATCGGTGCGAAGTAAGCTTCTGCGTTCCTCCCTGGTCGATACGAAAGTATGGATTTGAAGTGCGTCGCTCGTCTCCATCCTGATTGATACGAACCTTAACGATTTGAACCAATGCCGATCGATACGTACTGCATCGATTCGAAATGTTTCTTGCCGATCGATACGAACCACTATTTGCATATTTCAACCCATCCATATTTCGAGAATACGAACTTCGATCGACCTGACAATTGAAACGTAGCCTCTCCTTGGCCTGTTCATCATTCCCAATCAATTCCATCTTGATCGGAGCTCGGTCAAATTTTAACAACATCGATCGCAGTCTTGTTTCCAATTGATCTTCAATCCTGATATCCATCCTTTCTTGCCAATTTGTTGATATTTCAGTTTTTGACCAAAAGGTGGGATAATATTTTCCCTCCAAAACATGCCTTGTGGTAATAAGGTGTGTTTTGAATAATTCCGAATCTGATATCCAAATTCCGTAGCCAATTCCATATCCATCCAGACTCGATAACCGAGTCTTAATCCAACCTTATCCAATAACCAGTAACCGAATCCATGACCTCTCCGGGTCAGTGTCTGAATATGTAACCTCTCCGGGTTCTTTCCAAGCGCAATCCACACTTGAAGACCGTGGCCCAGTGTCCTTGGACGTTGAGTAATGCCATAGCTTAAGTCCTAAGCCGAATCCTGATCACTCCGAACCCTTGTCGAGTATAGTCCATACCCGATGACCTGAACTAATAATTAATAGTACAGGGCCTAAGTCCTAGGCTGAATCGTGGTGTCTCCGGACCCTTGTCGAGCACACTCCATACTCGACGATCTTAAACAGTAACCGATAATGTAGGGCCTAAGTCCTAGGCTGAATCCTGGTCTCTTCAGACCCTTGCCGAGCATAGTCCACACTTGACGACCTGAATAAGCCAATTCGCCGCGTTTGGGCGAAGAGACTCACCCTTGCCAGGCACAATCCATACCCGACGACCGTTTACCAAAAAATCAGATAAAAATCCAATGGAAATCCAATCCAAAATCCAAACCAAATCATAAAATCACAAATCCGCATCTGAAATCAGAACCAACATCCAAATACGAATACAGTCATCCAAATAGAAGTCCAAATCAGAAAACAAGAAACTTCTGGAGTTCAATCCAAACTCCCAAAACCAAACCAGAAAAGTGAGTGTCCAATCCAAAAAACAAAAAACAGATTTCGCGAACTATGGCATCGCGATTTATCATCATTCAGAGCATGCCTAGGGGCCATCTCCGTCCACATACATGAGTAAACGATTTGGTCGTTCGCCCGTAGTTTGCTACATATTTCGTAATATCCCAGTCAATTGATAACCAATCAACCGTCATTCCTGTGCCTCGCACCATCACTGTTTGAGGTAGGCGGTGGTTGCTTCTGCCCCATCGCTGCACTCTGAGCTCCGACGTACTGTCACAACTGTCCATTCCTTACATGCTCCTCAATTATGTCATTTAAGTGCCTGCAGCTGTCGGTATCATGCCCGTCCAAATCATGGAAGAGGCAATGCTTTCCTGATGCCCTCTCACGTTCGAAGGGTCCTCTTCTGGCCGGCCTTCGATAGGGAAGGCGATTCTGGGTTTCCATGAATGTCCGCTCCAACGTATCATTCAAGCCAGTGTAGGTGGAGAACTTTGGCTCCCTCCATCGTTTTTTAGCCTTTTTTGAATCATCATCAGGCTTCCTTTTTCCCTTGCCTTTATCTCTGTCCCAGCCTCCATTAGATGGTCTTCCATCCTCAGTTGCATTTGCCTCTTTTAACTTTAAATCTGCGCATGCATCTTCTTGCCGAAGGAATCTCTCAGCTTCGTGAAAGAATTCCCCAAGGTCTAGTGGTGGGTCCCGTATTAGAGACACTTTGAAATCTGGATTCTCCCTGACTCTTGATATTGCTTCCATTAAAACCATCGATGGATCCGGCCGATCCACCAAAGTAACCGCTGCATTGAACCGAGTTAGAAAATCTCTAAGCGATTCATCTATCCTTTGCTTCACCGATGTTAGCGTCATTAGATTCTTTGGTCTTTTAATATGAACCCGAAACTACTTCAGAAACCTATCCACCAACTTTGTCCATGTCCTGATAGATCCTTCTTCCAACTGCCTGAACCACATAGCAGCTATGTCCGTCAAGAATAAAGGGAAACATCGGTCCATAACTTCTCCCGATGCCCCCAGCACCTCCATGTGTCTTGTATATCTCATCAAGTGATCTGTTGGATCGGCCTTGCCATTGTACGTCTCCACGTTAGGTAGCTTGAAATCTGGCAGATTCCGAGCTATCCTGATTTCATGAGTGAACGGACTCTTATTTACTCCTTCCAGATCTCTATTAGTCAAACCTCCACGCATAGTTCGCCTGATAATCTTAGCCAATCCAGCATTATCCGTCAAGGGTTGCCCCCTTAGTCCCCAAGGGAATTCTAGTACATACTCTTCATCTCTTGCTCTTACATTCCTGCCAGCATCCTTCTGCGTGGTATTGACTGGAATCCCTCCATGAACTGGTTCATCATTATTGGGGAGTGTGCCCCCGAGTATCCGGATTAGCAAGTGTATGTTGATTAGGGAATGCATCCTGTTGAGTCGTTCCATTTGATTGTCTGTTTGGTTCTTCTACTCCCGCTCTGTGGATCTGAACTCTTGAAGCTCCGACTGTCCCTGTTTTTCCAACCTGTCTGAGGAGGTTCTGCATCATCTCCTCCTGACTTTTCAGAAATTCTTCGTGCATCGCTCCCATCATCATTTCCATTTCATCTCAAGTGATGAAAGCTGAAGTCTGATTGGCTCCTAATGAAGCCTCCTGGCTTCCTTCGTGTTGACTTCTCTCTGTTCTCTATATTCAACTTGATTGCCTTGTCATTTCTCTCTAGATCTGAACTCTTAAGACTTCAAGTCTGAACTATAAATCTGGTATAGCGGGTGCTAGTTATTCTCAGTGAAAGCACCAAAGTATTTGCGTCAAAATTGGTTACAAACCCCGAATGTCGTGAAAGCACCAAATATGAATGTAAATCTACAATGTTCCAAATACAAATCCCAGATCTAAGCAATATAGAGTATAACAATTCATAAATAACAATCGGTGATATGAGATTTATAGTGGTTCGGCTATCACCGGCCTACGTCCACTTCAAATGATAATCCTTTATTGACTTTCCTTGTTGGTTACAATCGATTATAATGAAGAAATTCGTGTATAACGGTTATGGTGATATGTAGGATTGAATCCGGCAAAGTCTGGATGTCGAATAGCCAAAAGATCCCTTCTCTGTAGGCTCTAGTGCCCTATTTATAGGTATAGGAGGCTGATATCTTGCTCAAACTTCGGGAGACTCCTTCTGGCACGTGAGTGGGCCCATGCAATCGATCCCATGAAGTTTCGACTCGATCCATGATCTATACGAACCAATTTTGTATCGATCAAGATGTCGTTCAATGGAGTCGAAACTTGGTATGAACCTTCCTTGGCTTGTACGTAAGCTCCTGCGAAAATTTCATAGCATTTGGACTTGTAGATCTGAAGATATGATCGATACGAATTGTAGCTTCTTCGGTGTCGTCTGGTTCGCATCGATCATTTCGAGTCGATGCTTATCTGTTTCGATATCGATCACATGCACGTTGGTGACTTGGCCCTATCTTGAGGCCTGATCCTAACTTCGTGTCGAGTTAAATGATTCTTCTCTGGAATCATGGATGCACTTCGCTCGCATCCACACTCCGCGCTTATTCGTATCCATGGTTTCGCAATGTTATGTTCGCATCCATCGATCTATGCTCTTCAAGGAGTGTATTTCGCATCGATCTTGTAAATGTCAATCGATACGAAATGACTAGGGAATGCTATTGATCAATATGAAAAGAAGGCAACGGATGGATACGAAACTCGTTCTTATAATGGATACGAATGAGGCCTTACCTGATGGATACGAACCAGAGTAGCTTCTGATGGATACGAAACAAGGTATGCTGATGGATTCGAACAGCCTCGATTCGAAGCCTACTGCTATGCTCCATCCTGATCGATCAGCATTGTTGTGAAGTGCATCGGTGCGACGTAAGCTTCTGCGTTCCTCCTTGGTAGATATGGAAGGATGGATTTGAAGTACGCCGCTCGTCTCCATCCTGATCGATACGAACCTCAACGATTCGAACCAATGTCGATCGATACGAACCGCATCGATTCGAAATTATGCCTGCCGATCGATACGAAATGTATCGATACGAACCACTATTTGCATATTTCAACCCATCCATATTTCGAGCATACGAACTCCGATCGACCTGAAATTAAAACGTAGCCTGTCCTTTCCCTGTTCATCATTCCTAATCGATTCCGTCTTGATTGGAGCTTGGCCAAATTTTAACGACATCGATCGCAGTCTTGTTTCCAATCGATCTCCAATCTTGATATCCATCCTTTCTTGCCAATTTGTTGATATTCCAGCCTTGACCAAAAGGTGGGATACCAGATGTTAAGTGGCCCTATAAGCTAGGGGCGGACATGGGTCCATTTAACATGCAACCTTGTTGGCTTCAGACAATCCAGGGAAGTGAATCTTATATGCAATTAACATAACGATGGATGATAAGCGTCCCTATAAGGCATGATTTCGATCAAGGGGAATGAATCCATATAGAGACAATGAGGTACGACTAGATGTATATGACAGTTGGGCATGATGCGACCAACAGAATGTGAGGTGACCGAGTGATATACTTATATTATGTTATAGGATTATTTTACAATACATGTAGATCAAAGCATGACTAGCTCACCAAGCTTATATCTAACCAACTTCTATTTTTTTCGTTATATATATAGTGTGTATGTGTGTAAATATGGATTGATAGAGTTTGGATATGGGATGGTATTAGAGATAGAGGTTCATTTGTATATATTGTATATGATGTAAGTAAGTGTTGTGTCCTAGATTTGACTATGTATATAGGTTGAGTTGTATTTGTTTGTTCAGACATATGCATTTGACAATGTAGACATATTATGGTGATGCGAAATTGATTAATTGTTTTCATGGTGAACACATCGTCGGTTAATGTAACCTCTCCCGCTCATTTAATTCCCTTAAAACTACCTGATCCGCAGCCAACCACCACTCCAGCACCAGTGTAGCCATCAAAATCCTTGATAGAGACGGTTCGTAGGACCGTTCCAGTGGATGAGGAGGCAAAAGATTGCGATTTTCATTTTGTTCGGTTGTTGCAATATGATGGTGACATTTCTTTTTTCTTTCCAATGAGTGATCAAGATATTTCTATTGGAAAATGGAGAACTTGTTGGTTGCATATATTTTGGGTAGTCGTCCACTTTACAAGTAGTTCATGGAATACATTCAGAAAGTTTGGGCTCCTATTGGTTCTTATGATGTATACTGTAAGCCTAGTGGTTTTATAATTATACATTTTTCTAATAAGGAGATTGTACTCGAATTATCGAAATTGGACCTTTCACGTATAATTCGAAGATCGTTGTCATTATGTAATGGAAGCAAGGGATGGAGTTTTCAAGGGACTTCTTTTCTAGAATTCCTATTTAGGTAAAAATTCTAGATTTGAACTTAGAACTTTGGATTTGAGATGCCTTTAGTTGAATTGCTTCAATTCTTGAAAAACCAATTTGCATGGATTCTAATACGGTGAAGGAAACTAGACTAAATTATGCCAGAATTTTGTTTAAGGTTGGTGTCAATTTCACATATCTGCATGTTATACGTGGTTTGAATCATGATGGGGAGGAGTTGGTTATTCAAGTGTCATATGAATATAAACCAATTCCATGTGATAACTATAAAGTTTGTGGACATAATAGAAAGAATTGTACAGTTAATACTCATAAACAATTGCAACCTAGACATAATTCATCAAACAACACACTGTCCAGTGGTACAGATCATGTATCGAGCGATACATTTCATGATACAAATGACTCGACACTAGACTCTACACATTCAACTGGTAATAAGCATTCAAATACAAAGGAATCCCAGAATGATTTTGAGTCTATTAATACCACTAAGGATAAAGGTAAAGCATCGAATTCAACCACTAACAGATTCTCTTGTTTGTCTAAGGATGGTAGCCCTCCTAATGAGGGTAGTTATGTTGAAATAGGATTATTAGATCCTCTACTAATTGACCCTATAACTATTGAGCAAGGTGGTCCTTCAAACATTCGAGAAGTTGAATCCCCACTAGTAGATCCTGCAAATAACAAACAAGGGAGTAAAGTACAAGTAGAGATGGTAGATGAAGCAACTATCGTAAATACTGGCAATATTGTAGACGATGAAACATTGGTGTAGGAAGTAATAAAAGAAGAGCAGGAATTCATAGAAGAAATAGCAACCCAAATAGAAAAAATTGGCAAACCATACAAAATTTCAAAAAAAGTGCCACAAATGCTTGAGACAAATGTAAAGCATAAAATGAAGCATATGATACCTAACACTACTCCCATAGCTCCTCCTAAAAGGTCCTCCGGGTGCTCTTTCAACCTAATATGAATGCATGCTCATGGAATGTGAGAGGGCTGAGAATAGATAGCAAGATGGTATTTGTACTCAGTTTCCTCTAGCCACATAGGCTATCTTTGATAGCTTTATTTGAAACAAAGCTAACTGATGTGGGTATTGGTAAATTAGTAGCTAAACTTCCTACCATATGGACTTATGTAATGACCCACAAATTTATCACTTTGATAAATTGTATTTATTTTTAAAATACTCAAATATGAGATTTTTTAACATAGATTATGATGTTTTGAACAATAAATAATTATAGTAATAAGTATTTACAAAAAAATATACTTTGTAAAAATAGCGATAAAATAACTAAAAACCATTAAACCAATAAACAGCTCAATAACCGCAAAATGCCACGCTTGAAGTTGGATACATATGCTTATTTTTATAATTGAACAATAATATAAAATAAAATTATTTATATTAATTTTTGAAATTTAATGTAATTATGATGTCGTCGGTGATGCCACTATATTTAATAATTAATTTATGAATTTAAATTGAGATCTAATGATTTAATAATTATTATAGTTATTCAAATAATTGTTTTTAAATGATAATAATTCATTTTAAATAATTATAAGGTGATAATAAATAATTTGTAATAGTTTTATAAAGATATATAATCAATTTGAAAATATAAGGAAATTGATATCGCTTTATCGGTACAATAGCAATTTTGTAAATTGTAATATCCCGGAATTTTTAACAATACCAATTTAATAATCTGTGATTAAAATTAAATTGATATTGATATTCTGTTGATAATTATCCAAATAGATTTAATAATCTTCTTCAATAAATATTTAAATTGGTTATTTTATCTTTTAAAAATAATAAATTGATTTCTATTTACAATATAAATATATGGTTTATATTTTTAATACATTGGTAGTGTTTTAATTTTAATAAGCAAAGCATATTTTCTAGTTTAATATTTGTAGTAATTTGGAAAATTTGTTTTATTTAGTATTTAAACTTTTCAAAATTAAATAAATGATTTTGGTTTAAATTTAATAATTGAATCAAGTTTTAAAAATTCTAATATTTACATTATAAATTGGAAATTTTGATTTTAAATTAGTATTGAGTTTTAAAACTATTTCATAAATAAATATATGATTTTAAAATTGAATAGAAAAATATTAAATGTTTTAAATTAAATTAGATTGAGTTTTAAATTTACAATAAATTCAACAAATGATTTCATGACTTAATAAAATGGATTGTCTATTTAATAAAAATATAATTTCTTGTAAGATGTTTTTAATTTAATAATAAGAGATTTATAAAAGCAATATTGATATTGTAATGACTTTTAAAATAAGTTTTGAATAAGAATTTGTAATTTTTATTTCAAATTGAATATATGAATAACTTGATTTGAAATAATTGAATTTGAATTTAGTTTGAATTTAAATTCAAAAGTATAAAATCTTAAATTTTAATTGTTTTAATTTTTTTAAGTTTTGTAAACATTGTTTGTTTTTATTTCATTTATAAATTTATAAACATATTTTTAAAATAAACTAACAAGTTATATTAAACTAAAAGCACATGCATTAACTTGTAAATACCTACTAATTACCTTTAAAAGATAACATGTGTTGCATTCATAAGCATGAATTAAACAAGTGTTTCATTCATGTAACAAGTGTTTAAAAATTAGCATAACCATTTGACAAGTGTAAAATTTAGTTTTAAATTTTCTTTTCTTTTATTAAAATCTGAAAATACATTAGTTAAGTGTACATCTTCATTTCATATTACATTTTTCATTCCCCTTAATCAAAAGAGAAAAGATCAAATTCATTTTCATATTAAAAATTCAGAAAAAAACCTGCATATTAAAAGATCAAAAACTCCTCTTGTCAAAGCCATTCAAATACCTGAACAAATCCAAAGCAAACCTACATTATTCAAAATCAAAACTCCCCATACTCTTATGTCAGTAATCATCTTCAAAAAGGAAATTTGTGTTTTTAAAATCTGGAAAAAATATAATTTCTGCATGCACCTGCATTTTCTGTAATCTGGAAAATATGATCTGCAAACAAACTTACATTTTCAAGAGCAACCTGGATGTCAAAAGAAATCAAGTGTCATAATGGACATCTGCATGCTAGCATTTAGGCCAAGCTTGCATTTTTATGTCTTCTGCATAAAGGAACAACAGGGACTCTGCATATCATATTTCTGCAAAATTCAAAGGAGCTAAACAGTGGTCTGCATTTTTAATTGGTGAGTAACAATTTATTTTAAAAACTAATTTAAATTTATATAGTTGCTTGAATTGTTTACTGATAAGTATCATAAAATGTCTGTATATATGTATGAGCTTGAATATCTGCTTGCTGTGATGAATTCCTTCTTGTTCTAGATTCCAGACTTTAGATATAATTCAAAATTTCATAAACTCAAGATTTAATCCATGTTTAGATGCAAAGTAAGTTGTATTATTTTCATCAGTTCATGTTAAAAAATGTCAAGAAGTTAAAAATTATGAGTTGACTCTGGAAACAGGGAAAAGCATCATGCATGCTTATTTTTATCAAAACTCAAACAAATGGATGTAGTAATTTAGTAGTATAAATCAAATATTTAAACTGTAACTTGATTTTTAAATCAAGTATTAGTATTTTTAGGTGTTTGATTAAGTGGCAGTTTGTTCTTAAACCAAAATATGAATTTGTGAAAATTCTTGCAATCTGTAGTATAAGAAAACCCAAATTTCTTTCTGAGTTATTAAGTAAGGATCATAGATCCTTGGAAAAATCAGAGAAGTGTATAATGATTACTAGATTGGTTGCAGTTGGGAAGTTTTTGTTTGAACCCTAGTTTGAATAGGGGTAAAAGATTGGGACAGTGAGAGGGGAAGAGTGGATCGAGTGATGTGATACTAGGTGATTGTGTAGATGAAGGGTTATGGAACTCGAGGCCGAAAGGGTTTAATGACAGATGATCGGAATGGCAAGAGATCGCCGTTGACAGGTTGGGGTAAGAACCTGGAAAATGTTTTCAGGTTTGGGGTTCCTGAGCTAAATTTTGAATTCTTGTTTAATTACTTGATCTGGGTTGATGTAGAAGTAGTGGTGGGTTCTGGTTGTGGCTTGATCACCTGAGAAGATCGGCAGAGGTGGCGGCGATGGAAACTCTGGTAAACTGTTGGGTTTGGGATGTTTTAGGGGAAAGGTTAGGGTAGGTTTGTGTTTTACTCGAAGTAAGTAGGTTAGTAACTCGAAGTGGGAAAGCATAAAACCCGAAGTAAAATTAGGGAAGACTCGGGTTGAACTGTAATTGACAGGCTTAAGTTTACAGACCTGTTTTTTTTTTTAAAATCTGGATTTAAACTTTTTAAAAATCTGTAGTTAGGATTAAATTAAGGTTTAAGTTAAAATTCAAATTCAGGTTTGAACTTTTGATTCATATTCAAATTCCAGTATTTGAAATAGAAATTTAAGTTTAAAATTTAACTTAATTAACTATATCGTGTTGATAAAATAGTTTAAACTTTTTAATAATAAGATTTTTAAAATATGAACAGATTGGAAGTTTTATTTAAAATCTGGAAATTCAAAAGTTAAATTTGAGTTTCAGTTTTAAATTTTAAAGAAGGTTCAAATTGAAGTTTTAAATTAAAATGAAATTTAAGTTATTAAAAGTTTTAAAATGAATTTAACTCTAAAAATTTTATATAACATTTGTTTGATTTGAAATTTTAAATAAGTTTTAAATTATTTAAAACTTTGATAAGTTTTAAAATTATTCTATTTTAAGCTTGAATTTAAATTGAAATTTAAAAAGGAAATTTCTTAAGTAATTTGTTTTAAAACAAATTGTTTTAAACATAATCAAGTTATGTTTTATCTTGAAATTTAAATTAAGATTTATATTTCAGAATTAATTTAATTAACAAGGTAATCAAGATTAATTAATTAATTTAATTAATTGATTGAATTCTGAATTAATAATTGATTAATGATTAAACAATTTATAATTAAGATCATTAATTAAGTTATTAATTAATGATAAATGAATATTAATTATGTAACTAGGTATTTAATTAAGGTTAATTAATTTAATAATTAACTTTAATTAATGAATGACTAAAGTTAATGTAAATTGTAATTAATTTAAGTTAATTACTTTATAAAATAATTAAAGAATGGTTAATGAAGGTCATTAACCATGATTATTTAACAATTAATTAATGTAGTTAATTTTTATAATTAATTAGATTAATTAATTTAATAATAATCAATTGTGAATGATTTGAGTATAATTACTTAGTAAAGTAATTAAGAAATTAATTACTTAATGTAATTAATATAGTTAATATGATTGTTTATTTTTAATTAATTAAGTTTAATTAATTATAAACACTTTGGTTTATAAATAATTACTTTATGTAATTAATGATTTGGAAATTACTTAGTTAAGTAATCGTTTAATGATTACAGATTGTAATTAAGTGGAGATGTTTTAAGAATGAAGTAATTTGTATTAATTATTTGGTAATTAATCAAATAATTAATTGAGAAATTAATTTAAGGATAAATAATTTGGTTTAATATAGTAATTAAGTTAGTTAATTACTTAAGGTAATTAATTTAATAAATAATTAAAGATTATTAATTATTATAATTAATGATGTAATTAAAGTTGATTAATTATGATTAATTAATCAATGTTAAGTAATTAAAGGTAATTAATTAATGTAATTAATTAAGGATTAATGTAATTAATTATGATTAATTAATTAATTGAAGTAATTAAAGGTTAATTACTGTTTTGTTGAGGTTAATAAATTTGTGAAATTAATTAAGGATAATTACATGAATGTAATTAAGGATAATTAATCAAGAGTGATTAATTAAGGTAATTAATAATAAATGATTAATTGATTGTAATCAATTAAATGATTAAGTAAGCAAGGTTTATATTGGTAAAGTAATTAATTTAATTTATTTTAAATTAATTAAAGATAGGGTAAATAATTTAATTCATTTTAAATTAATTAGTGATAGAGATAGTTAATTTAATTCATTTTAAATTAATATATAATGATGAGTAAATCTTTGCTTATGTTGAATGAATGACATTGTTTGTCTTGGATGCTTTGTGATCTCGGTAATGAGATAAATGATATTGTGTGATATGGATGTTTGATTGTATTGTAATGATAACATAGGTTATCTATTGTGATGATGATATATGGTATATCTATTTGATATTGATAATGTGGATACCTGTTAGGTGATAATGTTAATTATCAATTGTGATTGTGAGTTATCTATCTGTGTGTATATAGATACTGTAATTAAATTATTTTAAAACTTTAAAATAACTTGGACCTTAAAAGACACGCTTCGGTTTTCGATGAGACCGGGATCGGATTTCCATATTTGGATATCCGAAAACCACATCGATTCCAAATAACGTTAGGTCGTGAATCAAAGTGGAGCTTTGTGAAGACTCGAGGTGTAAGAACTATAAGTCAATATAACTCTGTGGGTGATTCCGTAATGAGTTTGATGGAATTAGTTCTTATAGATTCGAGATGGTGATTTAGAGTGCAAGGTTTATTGTCGTTAACTCTGAGGGCGATTCCAAAAATGAGTGTAATGAGATAATGCCTTCGGTTTCGTTCGAACCCGGAACGAACTTGTATGGATTGAATGCTTTCAGAACATCGTCAGGTGGACGATGAGCATTCTAAGTGATATGTCCCATAAAGGTAATTGTAACCTCAAGCCTCATCAACCGGGAATGGCTAAAACAGGGGAGGTGCAGCAAGGCTTTGTGGGTCGCGCCCACTGGAGAGCAAGATTGATCCCTGTCTAGAAATCCCTTTATATTCGGCTGTGTGGGTGGTTGCTAGCTACAACCACGGGGTTGTCTTGTTTGGAACTATTCAGTAAGGAATGGGTCCGGCTTTGTATTGCGGGGGGTCGGGAGTGATCCTCGGTACGTTGATCTAGGCCACGTACTGTGACGGGCGGTACCCCAGTAGCCCTGCCATTGTATGGAATCCAAAATCCAATAAGTGCCAACGGTTTTGATTGTATTACCCACTTTTGTGGCTAGTAGCTGGAATTTAATCATGTAACAATTTCGGCTATTTCTTATTTATTTGAAAACCCTAGACACTATTATAATATCATCGGATTTCTTATCAAATGTTTTGGTTAGCGTAAGGTAAAAAAATTTCCATGTTTATGTGTGGGAAGTCTTACGTGATACCTTTCTTTTCAAAAAGTTTTTAAAAGTTAAGCAACTTTAACCTGTTACTCACAGCAGACCCATGTCTGACCCGGAGTTTATTTTTGTTTTTCATAAACTCTTGGGCACTCAAATTTTTATGAGTAGTCAAGGGAATTCAGGTTAGGATTCAGGTTTGTTTTGACGAATTATGGAGGAGCAATGGAGCAGAAGGCTTCCGCGTGTAGATATCTATAGTTTTCCGCTGTGTGTTCTCTGAGTTGTTGTATTGAGATGTATAACTACACAGGTGTTTATAACTGTCTAGTATGTGTTGTATATCTGTGTACTCTGATATTTGTTGTAAACTATGTAAAGTATTATGTTATTAATATAATTTATTCGTTCTGCTGTTAGATTCTGATGTGTTGTTTCTTTCTTCTCTTCTTTCTATTCTCTTTTCTATCCCTTTCTTTCTTAAAGATGATGCGATTTTTCGGGAGTGGAAAGTCGGGTCGTCTCAGCTGGTATCAGAGCATTAGGCTGAGTGAATACCTAGGCTCTGAAGTGTATCTTTCTTTAGGGAGCATTAGGTTGAGTGAATACCTAGGCTCTGTAGTGGTGTCTTTCTTGAGAGATCGTATTTGTAATTTTTAATATATATATATATATATATATATATATATATATATATATATATTTCTACCTATCTGTTGGGTTACCTGTTCAGGTTTTCCAGTATAAGTTATAAAGGTAGATGGGTAGTAGTATGTGTAACATGACCTACTATTGGTTGGAGTTTGAATGTTTGAGGTTGGAAGTGTATTTGTCGAGACTGTAGACCTAATACCGTCTCGAGTGAGTTCTGTAGTGATGAAGAACTTCATTGATCTCTGAAGGTAACCTGCGAAGGTTCGGAGTTTATTTATGAAGATGGATGAGTAGTATTTGGATCTGTTGGTTGGCAGAAGCAAGTGATGGTATTTTGTTACCTCAGGAAGTAGTAGCTGTGTGATGAGATGCAGTGACTATGGATGTTCCCGAAGATGTTTTCTTTGGAACAAGTTAAGGAGGTGAGTCTGCTTCAGTGTTGTGGCTGTGTTCAGCCGGTGTTTCTGTTTGCTTTGAGGTTCGAGTTTCTCGGAGAGCTTTGTTGGGAATTCTTTGGCGTCTGTGGCAGTAGTGCAGTTTGGAGTGTTCTCGGTGTTGGCAAGAGATCTTCTGGCTTAGCAGTTTTTCTGTAGTGGAGTTCAGAAGCAGCTGAGTGAACCCATTTCTTCGATGGGTTGGCTAGTTAAGTGTAAGCTGTTCTTTTTGGTTAAGGGAGAACAGTATTCCTTGGATTTGGTTTGGTGGATCGCAAAAGTGACTTGCGATTGTTTGAGTTTCTCTTGGATTATCTGAGTTTTTCTGGATGTCTTCAGGAAGTCAGAGTTTGGTTCGCATCTGGAGATAGAGCTTTCTTATCGTCTGGGATTCCAGGAGTGGAACCGGTAGCTCAGCTTTATAGAAGAATTGTTTCTAAGAGTTTGAGTTGGTGTAGCAGCTCGGAGTTTTGGAGGAACTTCTGAAGGTTTCTTATGGATTTGTTGAATCATATCTCTGGGGTGTGTTGTTATGTTTGTGTTTGTGTTCTTCTTTAACATTCTCTTCTACTCCGGATCAGAGTTGTGCAGCGGAAGAAGTTTGGATGTGCATCTGTTTTTTTTTCTTTTCTTTTCCCGAACAGGAGAAGTGAGTTGTTGTTTTCTGTTGTTGAGGAGTAGAGTTTGAGTTCTTGGTTTTGGTTGATCTTGAGGAGATCATTTGTTGTGTTGATTGGTCTAGTTTGTTTCTAGAGCATCAGCGAAGGTTGAGCTGAGCAGTAAGGTTGTGGACAGCCCAGGATTGTCTGAAGAGATTTTGTGGATAAGAGTCGAAGGGATTTGGACTCTGAAGTTGGAGATTTAATCTTGGATAAGTTTTCCCCGATCAAAAGGAGCTATAAGTTTGGGTAAGTCTGTGAAGCTAGCTCTGAAATGTTTTGGATCTTTCCTGTGATCTTGGAGATTTAGTGATCGATCTATAGGATTGAATTGCCAGTTTGGATAACTGGAATTCGATGAGTTTCATGTATCTCTGAGGGAGTACGTGTATGATCTATCTCTGGTTGGGAAACCAGCAGTTTGGGAGTTTTGGTTGTTGAGTCAGACTCGTTTGTAGTCTGATATCTTGTCTAGTGTTATAGATACAGTTGTATAGGAGCTTTATAGCTTCATAGTATTGTTTGTTTGGATTCTCTGGAGCGAGCATCCCGGTATATATATACACCTAGGGAAACTCGAAGAAATTCTATCCAGAATTTTGTCTGGATAATTAGATTTGTTTGATTGGTTGTTTTTGGTTGTTAGCATATGTTTGATATATGCTTGTGTTTTAAAATTAAAATTTAATGAGATTATTAAATTACCTTTGTTTTAAATTTCGAGGACAAAATTCTTTTAAGGGGGAAGGATTGTAATATCCCGGAATTTTTAACAATATCAATTTAATAATCTGTGGTTAAAATTAAATTGATATTGATATTCTGTTGATAATTATCCAAATAGATTTAATAATATTCTTCAATAAATATTTAAATTGGTTATTTTATCTTTTAAAAATAATAAATTGATTTCTATTTATAATATAAATATATGGTTTATATTTTTAATAGATTGGTATTGTTTTAATTTTAATAAGTAAAGCATATTTTCTAGTTTAATATTTGTAGTAATTTGGAAAATTTGTTTTATTTAGTATTTAAGCTTTTCAAAATTAAATAAATAATTTTGGTTTAAATTTAATAATTAAATCAAGTTTTAAAAATTCTAATATTTACATTATAAATTGGAAATTTTGATTTTAAATTAGTATTGAGTTTTAAAACTATTTCATAAATAAATATATGATTTTAAAATTGAATAGAAAAATATTAAATGTTTTAAATTAAATTAAATTGAGTTTTAAATTTACAATAAATTCAACAAATGATTTCATGACTTAATAAAATGGATTGTCTATTTAATAAAAATATAATTTCTTGTAAGATGTTTTTAATTTAATAATAAGAGATTTATAAAAGCAATATTGATATTGTAATGACTTTTAAAATAAGTTTTGAATAAGAATTTGTAATTTTTATTTCAAATTGAATATATGAATAACTTGATTTGAAATAATTGAATTTGAATTTAGTTTGAATTTAAATTCAAAAGTATAAAATCTTAAATTTTAATTGTTTTAATTTTTTTAAGTTTTGTAAACATTGTTTGTTTTTATTTCATTTATAAATTTATAAACATATTTTTAAAATAAACTAACAAGTTATATTAAACTAAAAGCACATGCATTAACTTGTAAATACCTACTAATTACCTTTAAAAGATAACATGTGTTGCATTCATAAGCATGAATTAAACAAGTGTTTCATTCATGTAACGAGTGTTTAAAAATTAGCATAACCATTTGACAAGTGTAAAATTTAGTTTTAAATTTTCTTTTCTTTTATTAAAATCTGAAAATACATTAGTTAAGTGTACATCTTCATTTCATATTACATTTTTCATTCCCCTTAATCAAAAGAGAAAAGATCAAATTCATTTTCATATTAAAAATTCAGAAAAAAACCTGCATATTAAAAGATCAAAAACTCCTCTTGTCAAAGCCATTCAAATACCTGAACAAATCCAAAGCAAACCTACATTATTCAAAATCAAAACTCCCCATACTCTTATGTCAGTAATCATCTTCAAAAAGGAAATTTGTGTTTTTAAAATCTGGAAAAAATATAATTTCTGCATGCACCTGCATTTTCTGTAATCTGGAAAATATGATCTGCAAACAAACTTACATTTTCAAGAGCAACCTGGATGTCAAAAGAAATCAAGTGTCATAATGGACATCTGCATGCTAGCATTTGGGCCAAGCTTGCATTTTTATGTCTTCTGCATAAAGGAACAACAGGGACTCTGCATATCATATTTCTGCAAAATTCAAAGGAGCTAAACAGTGGTCTGCATTTTTAATCGGTGAGTAACAATTTGTTTTAAAAACTAAATTTATATAGTTGCTTGAATTGTTTACTGATAAGTATCATAAAATGTCTGTATATATGTATGAGCTTGAATATCTGCTTGCTGTGATGAATTCCTTCTTGTTCTAGATTCCAGACTTTAGATATAATTCAAAATTTCATAAACTCAAGATTTAATCCATGTTTAGATGCAAAGTAAGTTGTATTATTTTCATCAGTTCATGTTTAAAAATGTCAAGAAGTTAAAAATTATGAGTTGACTCTGGAAACAGGGAAAAGCATCATGCATGCTTATTTTTATCAAAACTCAAACAAATGGATGTAGTAATTTAGTAGTATAAATCAAATATTTAAACTGTAACTTGATTTTTAAATCAAGTATTAGTATTTTTAGGTGTTTGATTAAGTGGCAGTTTGTTCTTAAACCAAAATATGAATTTGTGAAAATTCTTGCAATCGGTAGTATAAGAAAACCCAAATTTCTTTCTGAGTTATTAAGTAAGGATCATAGGTCCTTGGAAAAATCAAAGAAGTGTATAATGATTACTAGATTGGTTGCAGTTGGGAAGTTTTTGTTTGAACCCTAGTTTGAATAGGGGTAAAAGATTGGGACAGTGAGAGGGGAAGAGTGGATCGAGTGATGTGATACTAGGTGATTGTGTAGCTGAAGGGTTATGGAACTCGAGGCCGGAAGGGTTTAATGACAAATGATCGGAATGGCAAGTGATCGCCGTTGATAGGTTGGGGTAAGAACCTGGAAAATGTTTTCAGGTTTGGGGTTCCTGAGCTAAATTTTGAATTCTTGTTTAATTACTTGATCTGGGTTGATGTAGAAGTAGTGGTGGGTTCTGGTTGTGGCTTGATCACCTGAGAAGATCGGCCGAGGTGGCGGCGATGGAAACTCTGGTGAACTGTTGGGTTTGGGATGTTTCAAGGGAAAGGTTAGGGTAGGTTTGTGTTTTACTCGAAGTAAGTAGGTTAGTAACTCGAAGTGGGAAAGCATAAAACCCGAAGTAAAATTAGGGAAGTCTCGGGTTGAACTGTAATTGACAGGCTTAAGTTTACAGACCTGTTTTTTTTTAAAATCTGGATTTAAACTTTTTAAAAATCTGTAGTTAGGATTAAATTAAGGTTTAGGTTAAAATTCAAATTCAGGTTTGAACTTTTGATTCAAATTCAAATTCCAGTTTTTGAAATAGAAATTTAAGTTTAAAATTTAACTTAATTAACTATATCGTGTTGATAAAATAGTTTAAACTTTTTAATAATAAGATTTTTAAAATATGAACAGATTGGAAGTTTTATTTAAAATCTGGAAATTCAAAAGTTAAATTTGAGTTTCAGTTTTAAATTTTAAAGAAGGTTCAAATTGAAGTTTTAAATTAAAATGAAATTTAAGTTATTAAAAGTTTTGAAATGAATTTAACTCTAAAAAATTTATATAACATTTGTTTGATTTGAAATTTTAAATAAGTTTTAAATTATTTAAAACTTTGATAAGTTTTAAAATTATTCTATTTTAAGCTTGAATTTGAATTGAAATTTAAAAAGGAAATTTCTTAAGTAATTTTTTTTAAAACAAATTGTTTTAAACATAATCAAGTTATGTTTTATCTTGAAATTTAATTAAGATTTATATTTCATAATTAATTTAATTAACAAGGTAATTAAGATTAATGAATTAATTTAATTAATTAATTGAATTCTGAATTAATAATTGATTAATGATTAATCAATTTATAATTAAGATCATTAATTAAGTTATTAATTAATGATAAATGAATATTAATTATGTAATTAGGTTTTTAATTAAGGTTAATTAATTTATAAATTAAATTTAATTAATGAATGATTAAAGTTAATGTAAATTGTAATTAATTTAAGTTAATTACTTTATAAAATAGTTAAAGAATGGTTAATGAAGGTCATTAACCATGATTATTTAACAATTAATTAATGTAGTTAATTTTTATAATTAATTAGATTAATTAATTTAATAATAATCAATTGTGAATGATTTGAGTATAATTACTTAGTAAAGTAATTAAGAAATTAATTACTTAATGTAATTAATATAGTTTAATATGATTGTTTATTTTTAATTAATTAAGTTTAATTAATTATAAACACTTTGGTTTATAAATAATTACTATGTAATTAATGATTTGGAAATTACTTAGTTAAGTAATTGTTTAATGATTATAGATTGTAATTAAGTGGAGATGTTTTAAGAATGAAGTAATTTGTATTAATTATTTGGTAATTAATCAAATAATTAATTGAGAAATTAATTTAAGGATAAATAATTTGGTTTAATATAGTAATTAAGTTAGTTAATTACTTAAGGTAATTAATTTAAGAAATAATTAAAGATCATTAATTATTATAATTAATGATGTAATTAAAGCTGATTAATTATGACTAATTAATCAATGTTAAGTAATTAAAGGTAATTAATTAATGTAATTAATTAAGGATTAATGTAATTAATTATGATTAATTAATTAATTGAAGTAATTAAAGGTTAATTACTGTTTTGTTGAGGTTAATTTATTTGTGAAATTAATTAAGGATAATTACATGAATGTAATTAAGGATAATTAATCAAGAGTGATTAATTAAGGTAATTAATAATAAATGATTAATTGATTGTAATCAATTAAATGATTAAGTAAACAAGGTTTATATTGGTAAAGTAATCAATTTAATTTATTTTAAATTAATTAAAGATAGGGTAATTAATTTAATTCATTTTAAATTAATTAGTGATAGAGATAGTTAATTTAATTCATTTTAAATTAATTATATAATTATGAGTAAATCTTTGCTTATGTTAAATGAATGACATTGTTTGTCTTGGATGCTTTGTGATCTCAGTAATGAGATAAATGATATTGTGTGGTATGGATGTTTGATTGTATTGTGATGATAACATAGGTTATCTATTGTGATGATGATATATGGTATATCTATTTGATATTGATAATGTGGATACCTGTTAGGTGATAATGTTAATTATCAATTATGATTGTGAGTTATCTATCTATGTGTATATAGATACTGTAATTAAATTATTTTAAAACTTTAAAACAACTTGGACCTTAAAAGACATGCTTTGGTTTTCGATGAGACGGGATCGGGTTTCCATATTTGGATATTCGAAAACCACATCGATTCCAAATAACGTTAGGTCGTGAATCAAAGTGGAGCTTTGTGAAGACTCGAGGTGTAAGAACTATAAGTCAATATAACTCTGTGGGTGATTCCGTAATGAGTTTGACGGAATTAGTTCTTATAGATTCGAGATGGTGATTTAGAGTGCAAGTGTTATTGTCGTTAACTCTGAGGGTGATTCCAAAAATGAGTGTAACGAGATAATGCCTTCGGTTTCGTTCGAACCCGGAACGAACTTGTATGGATTGAATGCTTTCAGAACATCGTCAGGTGGACGATGAGCATTATAAGTGATATGTCCTATAAAGGTAATCATAACCTCAAGCCTCATCAACCGGGAATGGCTAAAACAGGGGAGGTGCAGCAAGGCTTCGTGGGTCATGCCCACTGGAGAGCAAGATTGATCCCTGTCTAGAAGTCCCTTTATATTCGGCTACGTGGGTGGTTGCTAGCTACAACCATGGGGTTGTCTTGTTTGGAACTATTCAGTAAGGAATGGGTCCGGCTTTGTGTTGTGGGGGGTCGGGAGTGATCCTCGGTACGTTGACCTAGGCCACGTACTGTGACGGGCGGTACCCCAGTAGCCCTGCCATTGTATGGAATCCAAAATCCAATAAGTGCCAACGGTTTTGATTGTATTACCCACTTTTGTGGCTAGTAGCTGGAATTTAATCATGTAACAATTTCGGCTATTTCTTATTTATTTGAAAACCCTAGACACTATTATAATATCATCGGATTTCCTATCAAATGTTTTGGTTAGCGTAAGGTAAAAACTTTTCCATGTTTATGTGTGGGAAGTCTTACGTGATACCTTTCTTTTCAAAAGGTTTTTAAAAGTTAAGCAACTTTAACCTATTACTCACACCAGACCCATGTCTGACCCGGAGTTTATTTTTGATTTTCATAAACTCTTGGGTACTCAAATTTTTATGAGTAGTCAAGGGAATTCAGGTTAGGATTCAGGTTTGCTTTGACGAATTGTGGAGGAGCAATGGAGCAAAAGGCTTCCGCGTGTAGATATCTATAGTTTTTCGCTGTGTGTTCTCTGAGTTGTTGTATTGAGATGTATAACTAGACAGGTGTTTATAACTGTCTAGTATGTGTTGTATATCTGTGTACTCTAATATTTGTTGTAAACTATGTAAAGTATTATGTTATTAATATAATTTATTCGTTCCGCTGTTAGATTCTGATGTGTTGTTTCTTTCTTCTTTTCTTTCTATTCTCTTTTCTATCCCTTTCTTTCTTAAAGATGATGTGATTTTCCGGGAGGGGAAAGTCGGGTCGTCTCATAAATAATAGTTTAATATTTATTTATATTGTTTTATAATTCAAATGAGATCATTTTAATTAATTAATAATGATTATAAATTTATTTTCAAATTTATATATATATATATATATATATATATGTAATTTAAACTATAAGTGAAAATATGATCAGTGATCGGTTTTTCGAACGGTTAAACGACAAAAGTTATTCAAAGCTGTTGCAACATTATAAATGACACTGACACATATTTATATGCATGTATGCATATGACATACTCGCATATAACATATATACAAATATGTACACACACATATGTTAAAAATATCTAAGATATTTTATGAAACTTCACCCTTAAGCTTGCATAGGTCAACAATTAGGACAAAACGTGATATGAAGAGACGGTGGCACATGAGGGGTGGTTTCAACGTGTAAAGGGGTATGGGTGACATAGGGGTGGATGGTTCATGCATGATGATGTGTGGAGATATTTTCCACTTTACTTAGGAGTTAAGGTTTGAAAAAGGCTACAAATACCCATCCCATTCTCTCAAAAATTCACACATCCATATCCTTCATTTTATCCTTCTTATAGATCTTCTTTAATGGCTTCCCTCTAAATGAAATAATGAAGAAGAAAAAACAGAAAAGGAAATAAGTGGATATAAGTAAATACATACACACACACACCATTCATTCCATTCCTTCTTCTTAAACTTCTTCTTTTCTTCTTATTTAAAGGTCGTAGGCCATGAGAAAGGAGGTGGGGCAGAGATGATTATGTGAGCATTAGACGCGATGAAGGAAAGAGTCATGAGCATGGAGCATTTTAGGGTGGTGGTCGAGCACTTTGATGGGAGGTGGAGTTGTTTGGTGAAGTATAGGATAGTTTATGGAAGTGTTGTTTAAATAAGAATGTTGGTAGGAAGAGTATCGGTTTGAATTATGGTGAGTACTCGACTAATTTACATTTAGAAAATAATTATATGAATGTTTAGATTATAAATTTAAATGCTTGAATGGTTACTTGATTGATTATATAGACGTTAAGATGGTTGATAACTTAGTTGATGAATGATGAAAAGAATACCATAATTGAAATGGTTAAGTAATTGACCAAATTTATTTCATGAAAAATAAATCCTTACGCATGTGTATATGAAGTTATTTACCATCTTAATATTTTTAAGAATATAAAAAATTGAAAATGAATATTATAATAATATAATATTATGAAAAGATTTAAAAGTGAAAAAGAGATTTAATATGAAAAATATTGGTTTAAATGTTTGAAAATGGTTTATAAATGTTTTATAAACATTAACATTCAACTTGGATAAGTCTTGAAAAACAATAACTTTGGAGTCAAAAATAGGCGCGTCGCGTAATGACAGTTTGCAATTTCGCGCCGTAAAAGCTAAAACCTTCCATAGGATGGAATCGGGGTCGGACTTCTTTGCAATAAAAAATTTCTGAACTTTTATGACTATAGTATTCAAACAAAAAAATATTGATATTTCATTTAATATATTTTAAAATATAAGCAAATCAAGCTTTCGATAAAATCGCGCTTTGGCAGTTCGGTGGCCAAAAGTAGGAAATGTTCTAAATACGTATTTTTAAAATGTTTAAAAATAAGGAATAGATTGTATAAATCCTTTAAAATGTTTTCAAAGAGATTTGAGTTATAAAAATGGATTTCTATATATCAAAAAGCTATTTTAATCAAACAAGCTTTGAAAACACTATTAGCAACACTATTCACATCACTTTTTATAGTACTTTGATAACTTTTGAAATATGAACTTAAACTTAAGTATTATTTCCTAAATCTTTTATAAATGTTTTCAAATAAATAATTAAGTGTTTTAAAGATGATTTGAGGATTTTATAATTTATTTTAAAGAGTTTAAATAAATGATTTAAAGAAAAATTATCAAAATCAAGTGATTTAATCTTGGCTCTAAAAGCCGACGAGAAGACTGGATTCTTGTATTCGTGAGATCCGAGTGATGTGCTTAGACTAAAGGTATGTTCATGAGAAACCAATGCCCTGGCTCACCTAGCCTCTCTTGGGCGAGGGATAGATAAGGTCAAAATATCGAAAATGGATTAAGCATAAAAGATTAAATTTTCCAAATTTAAACAAATTGGATTGTATGGTGATAATCTTCTTATACTTGGTGTTAAATTCCGAAGAGCAAACCTATACTATTCGTATGAATTTAAAAGGTGATTTCACCGATATTCGACGGATAGTAAAGGTTGAATACGAAAATTGATATTGAGTAGAATTAGTATAATTTCCACGATCCTTTTTACTCAATAATGTTTTCCAATATGATATTTAAATAAATGATTTGGAATTATTTTAATCCTATACTTAAAATTAATTATTTTGGGTTTGTAGTAAATTATGTCTTAAATAACATTGTTTTCGACCCGTTTTAAAAGTTATGATTTGGAAATCTTTGTAAAGATGTAAATATTTGATTTGAAAATATTTTCTTAAGTAAAGGATGAAATAATTTGGAATCATCCATGATTCAAAAAGGTTTAATTAACTAAAAGAATTTGAAAAATAAGGCTTAATGATTCCATATACTGATAAGAAGATAAATGGAATAATTTAAAATAATATGTCTCTCTGATATATTTATGAATGAATAAAAAGATGAATTAAATTGAACGATGATTGATGATCGTATATGAACTTAACATCTTTTAATCGATGGCTGGTTCGGAGAACCAAGGTCGGATTGGGGTAACTCCTATCCAAAAACTACTTTGAACCAATGTATATGTTCGAAAGTGAAGAGATGTTTAAGATGATGATTACTGAAGATCGAAGATCTTCGAAATGTGGGGATTGTTGTCACAAGCCCATGGGTTTACCCTATATCATATTTATATGGCAGTGGTGTCTACACTCTAAAATCTTTGTTGTATTGAAGACCGAAGATCTTCACAGCAAAAGGACTGCTTGTTGACATTCTTCGGGTAACTTCTAATATAGATTTTTTTTTATAATAGTGGCCCTATCGTGTTTTGAAATCTTCGTAATGCAAGGACTACTCGCTACTCATCCTTGGATGTGATAGGAGGAGTTCCTTTGGTTTCGTTCAGTCCCAAAATGAACATGTAACGTTTGCGATTTTTCGTTGTCGAAAAACCGAAATGTTAGGGTTAAAGAAAAAGAAAAAGGTAGAAGAAGAGAGAAAAAGATAGAACATAACAGAAAGAAATAACAGAACAACATCAGAATTTCGCAATTCGCAGCGGAACAACATATAATAGATAATGAATAATCTTTAAACAAAGAACTATATCAGTTATTACATTACATCACATTACATTACATTACATCAGAATGTACAACAACAAACAATAACAAACAGCGGAAAAGAAATACTATATACTAGTAATACGCCATGCCATCCATCTTGCCTCCAGCAACTCCTGAATATCCTAAATATCCTGATAGACCTTAACTCTTGACTGCCCATGTGGAAATTGGTGGGCACCCAGAGTTTAGGAAGGAAAACAATAAACTCCGAGTCATTCATGTGACTGGTGTGGGAACTCAAAATAGTTTATTTATCTTTAAAATTAAAATAGAAGAATATTTTTAAAGTCAATTCGCAATGCTTTTAAAAAAAATGAGACTACCATAAGGCCTCCCGCACACACACACAATACAAACGCAGAATTGGAGGAGATTTCTCCTTATGATAGTCAAAGATGTTTGATACGCATTAAAAAGAAACATTTGATATTATTATTAGTGCATAGTGTAGGAAAAATTCATTTCGAAAATAAAGATATAAATCTTAGCCAGCATAGACATTTCGCACTTATGCCTACTATAGCTACCATGTTCAATAGCAGGTTACCGCCACATTCCATGGCAGGTTCTACAACTAAAACCGTACAAGTCTCGTATTGTTTCTTTGGATTTCCAACAAATGGTCAGGCCAAGGAACTTCCCATTGCCACATGGAAACGCCTCTGGAATGACGTCCCAAGAACCAAACCGGATCTCTGCCAACACAAGGCCGGGTTACCCCTAACTGGGTAACTACTGACACGAATATGTAATCCCCCGATCGTAACCGATCTATCCGAGGATCCTCGATTTCCAACAACCATAAAATATGCAGCAACAACATAGGTTAAATATCTGGGCTCCATACCATGATACCACCTCTATCCAGAAGGAATGACATACACTAAAGGGCGCTACTCCTAATAACCTTGTTGCATCCTTCCTGTTTTGACCATTTCCGGGGTGTGAGGTCCGACGAAGTCTCATCCACAAAGCCACACTTTATACAAAAGCCGTGCTTTGGGTCAATAAATGATCATAGAAATGATCACAAAGATAAATGATCAAATAAATGATCCTATCACAAATGATCAACACAATGATCATTTCACAGCAACACTCAGCATGCCACACTACCAAATTGGGAGTATATCACTAATAACCTTCAACTATATAACCTCTGAGCTCGTACGTCTCAGAGAAGGGTGTTAAGCTAAGAGAATAAATTCTCCGCCACCAACAGAAATATATTTGAAAGAAATCAGCTTTATATCTCAATTTGTAATGTCAGACATACAATCCATGCAAGTCTGTTCCGGACTCGAACAAAACCGAAGGCACTTCCAAAGAAGTCCTTGCATTCCGGATATTCACTAATCACGACCGGACTTCCCGTCACTAAGGGTGATAAAACCTCTATATCGTAGATCAGCCGATGTAGAGTAACTCGACGGCAATCCTTCCGTTTTCACAAATATCCGGTCTTCAACACCGGTCATCGAATGCAATCCATAACGACGTATCACATATTCAGAATGGGTTATACGACCCCAAGGTCCTTTCCCGGCTAACCCGAATAGTGAGCGCTTATTCAAAAATAAGTGTGGCATTCAAATTCAAACAAATCTCAACAAATACCTATTTAAAGGTAAATATTGATAGTCAGATATTTAACTATCAATAGGCGTGTTCAACATCACCAAATCCAAATAATTTACCAAATTATTTACTTTCCAAAATATCTTTACTAGATATATATTTTCCACAATTCAACCATTTGAAAACAAATTTTCAAATCACTTTTCACCTTTATCACTTTTGAAAACAAATTTCAATCATTTTCCTTACGCGGAATTTCTTTCATTTCAACATGGTTCATTTAAACCAATTAAATAAATCCTTAACGATTTACTTTATATTTACGTTCCAAATCCGTAAATTTATTCCCACACTTTAAAAATAAATCAACGTTTATTTTTAAACTAATTCCCCTTTCTTTTATAAATTCCATAGTGAATTTATAATCCCAAAATATCTATGATGTACGATTTTCAATCGATTTTCAGTATTCACTTTCAATTTATCTTACAAGGATAATTCTAAACGTTCATTTCACATTGGAAAAATATTTCCATACTTATTAAATAATAAGTACATCACAAATCTATTTATTTTCAACATTTGAAAATATTCGATATACTTAAATCAAAATTTGGTATATATTTCATTCCTTAAGGAAATCATTCTCTTAACACATTTATTTGGGCTAAAACGAATGTTGCGTAAAACATCGTTACTACGACCCAAAATCACTAGTACAGGGATTCGAAATTTAGATAGATAAATAAATCCCAATACTATATAAAACATTTCCTTTCGGAAATCATTTACTATAACAACGGTGTTATAGTCCACCATTTCCTTCTTTCTCGAAAACGTCTATTTCAACAATAAATGTTGAAATCTATGGTTTCGATTCATAATACATTTTAAACATCTTTAAAATAATTAACTTCATTCTATAATATTCATTTTGCCAAACATGACCATTTTATTCAATAATGTATTCACTGTCCAAAATCGAGAATATATTTCCTTTAATAAACTTCCATATTCAATTTATCAAATTCAATCGGTCTCGAATTTATAAACAATGTTTATAAATTCCATTTCTATTTATATGCTTCGATTTATAAATCTCATTATTAACAAATTCCATTTATATCTCATTTAAATGCCAAAATCTGATTTATAAGATAATTACTTATAAATCTTCTATTTTACAAAATCTATTCATTTTATAACTACACAATTTATAAATCTGTAAATTCTCATTCTCTTATGAATCCATTATACTTCATTTTAACACTTATAAAAAAAACTTCGTTTTATAGTTCCAATATTTTTAATTTATAAATATCCATTTTATAAATCTTTTATATACATCGTTTTTAATAATTCAAAAATCCCAATTTAAACCAATTTATTCTTTTAATAACTTAAAAATCGTTATTTAAAGCTTATATACTTCAAAGTCATACTTAAGCATTATTTTCTAAAAATCATAACTTTTATGAAAATAAAATTTTAACGTTTATTTATTTTAACAATTCAAATTTAATAAAACGTATACTTTTGAAAATCACTTTAAAATTCCTTTTAAAACCAAAAATCATTATTTTAAAACCTCAGAAATGGATCTGATGATGCAGCAGCACCAAATAGTCAATCACGACATTCAAATATCATATATCGATATGATAATCAACAAATATCAAAATATCTGTAAATAAATCAATACAGTTGAGGAATCCAGTTGGATCCCTCCAACCTGTTTCCCTGCATCCAAAGATGTTAGCACAATACCAATTCCGCTCCAGTACGGAATTATCGCGGTATATGGGATTTATAAAATATTATCCGCTTAATAGACGGCGCAATAGGGTCTCATCCGCTATACAATGCGGGAAATCAACAACTGCAATATATACATATGCCAATATATATATATATATATATATATTGTTATTATATATAATACCAATTTCACTATTTATGAAATATTCACGGTATATGTTTTTAATATATAACAGCCGCTTACTAACGGCGCATAATGTCTATTTTAACAATAAATAGATATCAATCATCATTCAAACATGCATTCAAATATTTTAAATATAACTATTTAAAATAAAATCGAAACCGATTCGATTGAGTGGGAAGTTCTCACCTTGATTTCAATTTCGTTTTAGCGATTTATTTCGAATAAAATTAAACGGACGTTTAATTTTACCCGAAATTTTCACTAACTCCAAACGACTCCAATCCAATTGCATCGCGTAGTGCTCGTCCATACGATTCCAACGCAACTGGTTTCGCGCGTTTTCGACCTCGTATGAAAAAGTTATGGTTTTACAAAGTTAATACACTTTAAAATATAATTAATTACAACCTTAGTTACTATTTTTAAATCCTAACCATCATCTACCGTTGATTACTTTCTGCAAAAATCGTGGCCTTTGATATCTTCTTCTCCTCCCCACGCTATTTCCTCCCAGGCTTGCTCGAACCCATGGCCGCCACAATGCCCTAAACACGCGACCAACCACGTTGACTTCTACCTCGATCGAACACCACCACTCCGTAGCTCGTCGCCTCCTCTATGCTCGGCTCCAATATGCCCAAGCTCGGTCGCCATTTGCTCGAGAAAAACGAGCACGAACTGCACACGTTCGTGGCCTCCAAACGTCGACTATGTTGCTCTAAAATCCATCATATCCGTATGGATTCGAAGAGCTCTCCTCCCTCTATAATATCCTAGTTGAAAGCATTAGCTAATTGTTTGTATTTTGGGAGAGATTAAGGAAGAATGTTGGGTGATTTCTGGCCTTCGGTTTCTATGGTGGCGGCTGCAAGGATTTAGGGTTAGGTTAAATTTTTTTTTATATTTGTGAATGGAGATGGTCTATTTATAGGAAAACGAACGACACTATTCATTCCGAAAATTCCAAACTCCGATTTACGCGCGGTGACCAGCGTTTCTGGGGTTTATCCCGTGTTCCGGACACAATGGAACAGGTTTCGAAAGCTAATTCGGTCATCTGTGCAAGTTATAGCAATAAACGTTCAATTTAAATTAAACCGATTTAAACGATTTTCTAGGCGTTTTAGCTTGCACCGGACAAACGATAAATCCAATTGACACGAAATTTGAAACCATACAATAATATCACATTACGGATCCGATGAAACTAGTTTCGTCGAAATCCGAGACTTTTGAAAAATGGCTATTTTAACTCGCCAAATTAATATTAAAACAATTTCGATGCGTTTCGAGGTGCCACGATCAAACGATAACTCCGATTGCTACAAAAATTGAAATCCGATAATAACTAACTATTACGGATCCAATGGAACTAGTTTCATCCAATTCTGAGACTGTTCAAAAATTGGCTAATTTCACTAGTCAATTAAATATTAAAATATTCAATTTTCACAAATTAACTTTAAATTCGATTTTAAAAGTTCTAAAATATCATTATAACTTCAATATGATATAATAAAATTTTAAAAATCATTTTCAATCATATTTAACCCAATTTTCAATTATTTCCATAATTTAACATATTAAATTATCGATTTAATTATCCAATTAAATCCAATTATTCGAAATAAAATTTATTCGACTTATAAATTTCACTTATTAATATTTAAATTCAATTAAATATTCAAATTTAAATTAATAAAAATTCTGGGCTGTTACAGACTTCCCCCCTTAAAAGAATTTCGTCCTCGAAATTACCAAGTAAGAAAAGTTACAAAATTCATTAACTTTCCCAAAATCCATAGTTAAACTTCTTACAATACTTTACTAAGTTTTCAAATCATACTTAGTTATCTTTTCAAAAACAATTACATCGTTTAACTTTCAATTCCAAATCAAAGTTTAAGTTTTCAAAATTTTCCCAATTTTCTTAAATTTTTCCTAACGCCTTAAATTTTCGAAAAAATTCGCCATAGTCTCCTTTGCGCGGCTCGATCCGAAAAAAATGATAGTATATATATCACATATATACATCTCATCAAGTAATGAGGCATTCCGCAGGGAAAAAAGTGTAAAAGTACGATATGTAATCCGAGATATGTACCTTATTATATTATTAGCGAGCATATACGGCTAATATAGCGCGAAAGCGAGCTCTAAATGCGAAGCAAACGCCATCCGCACCTACTATACATTCAACAACAACATGAGAATCATGCGTATATGAAAATAGTATCAATATACATCATATAGCAAATGCAACTAAACAACAAATGCAAACATCAACCAACTATCATTCACAACCAAATCAATATTCATTCATATTCTCATTAATATTTAATGAATTGGTTTTCAATTTAAATCATATTTGATTTATTTACATTGGATTTACTAACATTCGTTCATGTTAAATTTTCAATTAGTTTACATTCACTAATTCAAATCCAATTCACGTTCAATTCTATACAAATTTATTTACTTCCAATTTGAATTCAATTTCATAGCTTTCAATTTTGCCAATTCAATTTCATTAACACTTAATGAATTATATACAATCAATCAACAATCAAATAACAACCAATGTTTATTCAATACAACCAAATTTATTCACTTTACATTCAATTTGGTTCAACACCTTTTATTCCAATTGGATCATATTAAATTGACTTCCATTCAATTTATTCAACTAGCTTTTAATGAATTAACACTTATATATTCATTATTTCATATCAATTGTTTACATGTAATTGATTAACATTCAATCCATTTATCAATTCAATTGCTAATTCCTTTAACAATTTAAAGTTGAATTTCATTTATATAACTCAAGCTCAAATTCTCAATGACTTCACTTCATTAATTTACTTATTAATTTACTTTGACACCAAAATTCAACTTCATTCAACTTCACTTAAGTTATATTCCATTTCAATCATCTTATCAAATCCAAATCTCTTTTTTTTTTCAAACAACTTCCATTCAAAATAATCTGGAAGCAATACCTCTTTTGGAAACCCGAAAATGAACACCGATGATGTCATGATCATCATCGGAATTATTTTCCAGCGACCGAAAAGAGTTTAGAGCTTTAATTTCTCCAAAACAATTTTCCAAAATATCTAATCCTTTCAAAACACTTCTCTGGAATTTTATTTCAGATTATAAATCACATTTATAAGTCTTTTACTTATATAATTTCACTTCTTGTATATAAGATTATTTCACAATTGTAAATCACATTAATTATAGTTCCATACTTATAATTCTTTTGCTTATACAATTATTCTTTTACAATAAGTTTTATTTAACTTATTCGAACAACTTATTCAACAACCAAACAATCAACTTATATACACTTTAATAATTCTGAAAAATTATTCCTTTATATATAAAATATAATCAAGCTAAAATTATTTCATTTACCCAATTTAAAACAATATCGTGTCAATTTGTTCTGTACAAGTGTTTAGAGATTCCTATCAACAACGTTAATTACTCATGTTGACCAAAATCCATATGTCACTCAACAAACTAATCATCACAATATAAAACAATTTATATTCACTAACAAATACGCATTCGTATCTATTATTACACTCAAACCCATTCTAGAGTACTACTGACTCTATCTCTAATGAGAAATACCCAACAGAGCCATGGTTGTCGCTTAACCATAAGCTCTGATACCAAATGTAACGTTTGCGGTCACAACCGGCAGGCTTTTCAACCATCCCAGCCCCACCGTGGCTTACACTGATATCCCAAACTTTCTTTTACGGCCAGCCTCTCGACTGTCTCAGATTACGCCTAACCAACCCCGTAAAGAGGACGTGTGGGGGCAAGAGTCTCCCGTTCGCCGCCAAACCGCGAAGCGAGAACCCCCCATCACGTTTCACCTAGACAAAGCAAGACTGGTGTGGGAACTCAAAACAGTTTATTTATCTTTAAAATCAAAATAGAAGAATATTTTTAAAGTCAATTCGCAATGCTTTTTAAAAAAAATGAGACTACCATAAGGCCTCCCGCACACACACACACAATGCAAACGCAGAATCGGAGGAGATTTCTCCTTATGATAGTCAAAGATGCTTGATACGCATTAAAATGAAATATTTGATATTATTATTAGTGCATAGTGTAGGAAAAATTCATTTCGAAAATAAAGATATAAATCTTAGCCAGCATAGACATTTTGCACTTATGCCTACTATAGCTACCATGTTCAATAGCAGGTTACCGCAACATTCCATGGCAGGTTCTACAACTAAAACCGTACAAGTCTCGTATTGTTTCTTTGGATTTCCAACAAATGGTCAGGCCAAGGAACTTCCCATTGCCACATGGAAATGCCTCTGGAATGATGTCCCGAGAACCAAACCGGATCTCTGCCAACACAAGGCCGGGTTACCCCTAACTGGGTACCTACTGACACGAACATGTCATCCCCCGATCGTAACCGATCTATCCGAGGATCCTCGATTTCCAACAACCACAAAATATGCAGCAACAACATAGGTTAAATATCTGGGCTACATACCATGATACCACCTCTATCCAGAAGGAATGACATACACTAAAGGGCGCTACCCCTAATAACCTTGCTGCATCCTTCCTGTTTTGACCATTTCCGGGGTGTGAGGTCCGACGAAGTCTCGTCCACAAAGCCACACTTTATACAAAAGCCGTGCTTTGGGTCAAAAAATGATCATAGAAATGATCACAAAGATAAATGATCAAATAAATGATCCTATCACAAATGATCAACACAATGATCATTTCACAGCAACACCAGCATGCACACTACCAAATTGGGAGTATATCACTAATAACCTTCTACTATATAACCTCTGAGCTCGTACGTCTCAGAGAAGGGTGTTAAGCTAAGAGAATAAATTCTCCGCCACCAACAGAAATATATTTGAAAGAAATCAGCTTTATATCTCAATTTGTAATGTCAGACATACAATCCATGCAAGTCTGTTCCGGGCTCGAACAGAACCGAAGGCACTTCCAAAGAAGTCCTTGCATTCTGGATATTCACTAATCACGATCGGACTTCCCGTCACTAAGGGTGATAAAACCTCTATATCGGAGATCAGCCGATGTAGAGTAACTCGATGGTAATCCTTCCGTTTTCACAAATATCCGGTCTTCAACACCGGTCATCGAATGCAATCCATAACGACGTATCACATATTCAGAATGGGTTATACGATCCCAAGGTCCTTTCCCGGCTAACCCGAATAGTGAGCGCTTATTCAAAAATAAGTATGGCATTCAAATTCAAACAAATCTCAACAAATACCTATTTAAAGGTAAATATTGATAGTCAGATATTTAACTATCAATAGGCGTGTTCAACATCACCAAATCCAAATAATTTACCAAATTATTTACTTTCCAAAATATCTTTACTAGATATATATTTTCCACACTTCAACCATTTGAAAACAAATTTTCAAATCACTTTTCACCTTTATCACTTTTGAAAACAAATTTCAATCATTTTCCTTACGCGGAATTTCTTTCATTTCAACATGGTTCATTTAAACCAATTAAATAAATCCTTAACGATTTACTTTATATTTACGTTCCAAATCCGTAAATTTATTCCCACACTTTAAAAATAAATCAACGTTTATTTTTAAACTAATTCCCCTTTCTTTTATAAATTCCATAGTGAATTTATAATCCCAAAATATCTATGATGTACGATTTTCAATCGATTTTCAGTATTCACTTTCAATTTATCTTACAAGGATAATTCTAAACGTTCATTTCACATTGGAAAAATATTTCCATACTTATTAAATAATAAGTACATCACAAATCTATTTATTTTCAACATTTGAAAATATTCGATATACTTAAATCAAAATTTGGTATATATTTCATTCCTTAAGGAAATCATTCTCTTAACACATTTATTTGGGCTAAAACGAATGTTGCGTAAAACATCGTTACTACGACCCAAAATCACTAGTATAGGGATTCGAAATTTAGATAGATATATAAATCCCAATACTATATAAAACATTTTCTTTCGGAAATCATTTACTATAACAACAGTGTTATAGTCCACCATTTCCTTCTTTCTCGAAAACGTCTATTTCAACAATAAATGTTGAAATCTATGGTTTCGATTCATAATACATTTTAAACATCTTTAAAATAACTAACTTCATTCTATAATATTCATTTTGCCAAACATGACCATTTTATTCAATAATGTATTCACTGTCCAAAATCGTGAATATATTTCCTTTAATAAACTTCCGTATTCAATTTATCAAATTCAATCGGTCTCGAATTTATAAACAATGTTTATAAATTCCATTTCTATTTATATGCTTCGATTTATAAATCTCATTATTAACAAATTCCATTTATATCTCATTTAAATGCTAAAATCCGATTTATAAGATAATTACTTATAAATCTTCTATTTTACAAAATCTATTCATTTTATAACTTCACAATTTATAAATCTATAAATTCTCATTCTCTTATGAATCCATTATACTTCATTTTAACACTTATAAAAAAAACTTCGTTTTATAGTTCCAATATTTTTAATTTATAAATATCCATTTTATAAATCTTTTATACACATCGTTTTTAATAATTCAAAAATCCCAATTTAAACCAATTTATTCTTTTAATAACTTAAAAATCGTTATTTAAAGCTTATATACTTCAAAGTCATACTTAAGCATTATTTTCTAAAAATCATAACTTTTATGAAAATAAAATTTTAACGTTTATTTATTTTAACAATTCAAATTTAATAAAACGTATACTTTTGAAAATCACTTTAAAATTCCTTTTAAAACCAAAAATCATTATTTTAAAACCTCAGAAATGGATCTGATGATGCAGCAGCACCAAATAGTCAATCACGACATTCAAATATCATATATCGATATGATAATCAACAAATATCAAAATATCAGTAAATAAATCAATACAGTTGAGGAATCCAGTTGGATCACTCCAACCTGTTTCCCTGCATCCAAAGATGTTAGCACAATACCAATTCCGCTCCAGTACGGAATTATCGCGGTATATGAGATTTATAAAATATTATCCGCTTAATAGACGGCGCAATAGGGTCTCATCCGCTATACAATGCGGAAAATCAACAACTGCAATATATACATATGCCAATATATATATATTGCTATTGTATATAATACCAATTTCACTGTTTATGAAATATTCGCGGTATATGTTTTTAATATATAACATCCGCTTACTAACGGCGCATAATGTCTATTTTAACAATAAATAGATATCAATCATCATTCAAACATGCATTCAAATATTTTAAATATAACTATTTAAAATAAAATCGAAACCGATTCGATTGAGTGAGAAGTTCTCACCTTGATTTCAATTTCATTTTAGCGATTTATTTCGAATAAAATTAAACGGACGTTTAATTTTACCCGAAATTTTCACTAACTCCAAACGACTCCAATCCAATTGCATCGCGTAGTGCTCGTCCATACGATTCCAACGCAACTGGTTTCGCGCGTTTTCGACCTCGTATGAAAAAGTTATGGTTTTACAAAGTTAATACACTTTAAAATATAATTAATTACAACCTTAATTACTATTTTTAAATCCTAACCATCATCTACCGTTGATTACTTTCTGCAAAAATCGTGGCCTTTGATATCTTCTTCTCCTCCCCACGCTATTTCCTCCCAGGCTTGCTCGAACCCACGGCCGCCACAATGCCCTAAACACGCGACCAACCACGTTGACTTCAACCTCGATCGAACACCACCACTCCGTAGCTCGTCGCCTCCTCTATGCTCGTCTCCAATATGCCCAAGCTCGGTCGCCATTTGCTCGAGAAAAACGAGCACGAACTGCACATGTTCGTGGCCTCCAAACGTCGACTATGTTGCTCTAAAATCCATCATATCCGTATGGATTCGAAGAGCTCTCCTCCCTCTATAATATCCTAGTTGAAAGCATTAGCTAATTGTTTGTATTTTGGGAGAGATTAAGGAAGAATGTTGGGTGATTTCTGGCCTTCGGTTTCTATGGTGGCGGCTGCAAGGGTTTAGGGTTAGGTTAAATTTTTTTTTTATTTGTGAATGGAGATAGTCTATTTATAGGAAAACGAACGACACTATTCATTCCGGAAATTCCAAACTCTGATTTACGCGCGGTGACCAGCATTTCTGGGGTTTATCCCACGTTCCGGACACAATAGAACAGGTTTCGAAAGCTAATTCGGTCATCTGTGCAAGTTATAGCAATAAACGTTCAATTTAAATTAAACCGGTTTAAACGATTTTCTAGGCGTTTTAGCTTGCACCGGACAAACGATAAATCCAATTGACACGAAATTTGAAACCATACAATAATATCACATTACGGATCCGATGAAACTGGTTTCGTAGAGATCCGAGACTTTTTGAAAAATGGCTATTTTAACTCGCCAAATTAATATTAAAACAATTTCGATGCGTTTCGAGGTGCCACGATCAAACGATAACTCCGATTGCTACGAAAATTGGAATTCGATAATAACTAACTATTACGGATCCAATGGAACTGGTTTCGTCTAATTCTGAGACTGTTCAAAAATTGGCTAATTTCACTAGTCAATTAAATATTAAAATATTCAATTTTCACAAATTAACTTTAAATTCGATTTTAAAAGTTCTAAAATATCATTCTAACTTCAATATGATATAATAAAATTTTACGAATCATTTTCAATCATATTTAACCCAATTTTCAATTATTTCCATAATTTAACATATTAAATTATCGATTTAATTATCCAATTATTCGAAATAAAATTTATTCGACTTATAAATTTCACTTATTAATATTTAAATTCAATTAAATATTCAAATTTAAATTAATAAAAATTCTGGGCCGTTACAGAACATGTATGGACGAATGCTTGATAGTGCATTTTCGATCAAATTAATTGACCTCCATCAATGTATTATTTGCTTGGTGGTGGAGAAGACAATGTCTCTTAGCTTAACACCTTTTCCTGAGACGTATGAGCTCAAGAGTTATATGTTTGTAGAAATCAGTTATGTAATTATGGAATGGCAATATAGCATTCAAAATGGAACCTATTATGAGAAAGGAAAAGCATGTCAGAAAAGAAAAGCATGACTTTGTGGATAGTACGAGCATAGCCTCTCAAGCCTCATGTCCTGGTAATTATACGGGAAATTATGTGGTCCGTAGGACATATATTTTAGACTATCAGTTTATTTGTATATGGTGACGTCTAGTATTGAGACACACTAGGGGAAGGCGTTTCTCAAGGTGTCTATTGCCCCATTTAGTTTAATATAGTAGCTGGCTTGTGAAAAGTGATATGCTACTGGATATTGGTAGTGTAGCAAGTGTAGTTCCAAGTAGCTAGCTTGAGAAAATCGATAAGGCTTCCAAGAATTATGGTTGCTATGCATGGAACGAAGGAAAAGGCCACTAGTTTCCTATCATGCTGGAAATCCAATTCCATTACAAGCTTTATGGTTTTGGTTGTATTCGCAAAATAGTTGTAATGCTTTGCAAACATTTCAGCTACCCCTTTTGGTAACATATATTTCGTCCAGTGTATTCCTTTAATATAATCTGGATATATTACCATAGTCCGGGTATATCCAGATATTGATACTTTCTTTGTATATATTTTTATTTGAAAGTATTTTCAAACTGATATAAATAATAATAACATCCAAGTGATTTTCCTCATAAAATATTTTGGTTACTATAAGGTAAAAACTCGTCCGTACTTATAAGCAGCGTGGTCTTACGAGACACTATACATTTTAAAGGTTTTGTTTAGTACCCATCAATGACTCTGTCATATGTCTGTGGTTCGAGTTTCTCACGCTGGTATATCAAGCCTGATCCGGGTATTTTTAATACTCGGGTCAGATTCGAGTAGTTTTAGGTTTAGTTAAAGATGCTTAGAGTTTCCAAAGGGGAGAGTCATCTACATATGGACGTATTCTACTATCCGATGCATCTATTTTTTATTTTCAGCATTGGTAAGGATAGAGGATTTATAACTGTCCAGGCTAAATCTAGGTTAGACTCTGATATTGTAGTCAAAATTTTCCGCTATAAAGATTATTGTTAAAATAATATATGTTATTCCATTCATGTGAGATGATATTCTATCTTTATTTTCTTTTTCCCCAACAATCATGGTTTCCAACAATTGGATTTGTGGTGCGTGGATACCCAGTTTCGAGGGTCAAAAATACGGTCGTTACATTTGGTATCAGAGCGCAAGGTTAAGCGAGAACCTTGGCATTGGTTGGAAAACTCATTAAGAGATAAGGTAATGGAATGCCTTATTATGAGTTGTGATTGTATTATATATATATATATATATATATGAACGCTTGTTTGTTAGTGATTATAAAAATGTTTTATGGTGCGTTAATTTATCAGTTGAGTCACTTATGAATTCTGGTCAGTATGTGAGACACCACGATATCATTGAGGTTTTCTAAATACTTAAACAAGGAAAATCGACACAGTATTGTTTTGAGAATTGGTAAATGAAATAATTTTACTTAGATTATATTATATATAAGAAAGAATATTATTTCAGAAATTTTTATAGTTATATACAGTGTGTTTGGTTGTTAGCGGATAATAATATTTGACTATTATCATTTATTGTTTGTGTTCTAATGAAATTTGTTATTATTATAATGTAAACAAAGAAAAACAATTAAGAAATGGTTTTATAAAAAGTGTATAAATTAAGAAACTTATTTAAAAATATATTTTATAAAAGTATCTTTTACAAAATAAAGTTTAAAAGATATATGTTTAATAAAAAGGAATTTTAAGAACTCATATCCTAATCTTTTGAAAAAATTGGAGGGAAAATTTTCCTAATAGAAGTTATTAACAAAAAAAATTCAAAAGGATTTTGAGATAAAATTTTAGTAAAAGAAGTTGAGAGTAGACCATCTTTTAATTCGAAATATTTTCTTGTGGAAAGAGGATAAAAGTGTTTGGTGAATGAATAAATGGTTTTTGAGTTTAAATATGTGTGTTGTACGTAGATCATTTCGCCACATGATTCTGATTTAAAATTCAAGTACGAAACTTGAAGATGTTTTCATCGGTCCGAAAAAGTATTATCACCCGATTTTTGATGACGAACATTGATGATGGTTGTGTTTGGATACTTACGTTTTCTACATAGTTGAGAGCTATGCAAAGAAAACTAAAAGTTCTAATCTGGTCAAAGCTTGCACTAGAAGATTGGGGGATCAATACTAATTGAGAAGTAAAGTTATGGATTCAAATACAGATGACCTGCATAAATCATACGAATGTAAGTTTAAAACTAAATATTTTGAGCAAATACCTTTGGGTTTTGTTTTGATATAATTTTGAGGACGAAATCCTTTTAAGAGGGGAAGTCTGTAACAACCCACAATTTTATCAATTTGATAAATTATATTTATTTTTAAAATATTCTAATATAAGATTTTTTAACATAAATCAAGATGTTTTGAACAGTAAATAATAATGGTAATAAGTAATTACAAAATTATGCACTTTGGAAAAAATAGCGATAAAATGACCGAAAACCATTTTATCAATAAACAGCTCTATAATCGTAAAACGTCGCGCATGAAGCTGGATACATACTTATTTTTATAATTTAACAAGAATATGAAAACAAAATTATTTTATTTTTGGAAATTTAATGTAAGTATGATGTCATTAGTGATGCCATTATATTTAATAATTGATTTATGAATTTAAATTGAGATTTAATGATTTAATAATTATTATAATTATTCAAATAATTTTTTTAAATGATAATAATTCATTTTAAATAATTATAAGGTGATAATAAATAATTTATAATAATTTTATAAAGATATATAATCGGTTTGAAAATATAAGGGTAATTGATATCGCTTCATTGGTATAACAACGATTTTTGTAAATAATCATTTAATATTGATTTGTATTGTTTTATAACTCAAATGAGATCATTTTAATTAATTAATAATGATTATAAATTTATTTTCAAATATGTTTACATATATATGTAATTTAAATTACAAGTGAAAATGCGACCGGTAATCAATTTCCCGATTTTCAAAGATTTAATGGACAAAAACTATTCAAGGTTGTTGCAACGTTATAAATAACATTGACACATATTTACATGCATGTATACATATCACATACTCACATATACATAAAAACATATATACAAATATATGTGTGCGTGTGTGTGTATGCATATGTTAAAAATATCTATGATATTTTATGAAACTTCACCATTAAGCTTGCATAAGTCAACAATCAGATTGTGTGAGCATTGGACACGATGGAGGAAAGGACCATGTGTATGGAGCATTTTAGGGTGGTGGCCGAGCACTTAGAGGGAGGTAGAGTTGTTTAGCGAAGTATAGGATAGTTTAGAGGAGTGTCTTTTAGATAAGAATGTTGGTAGGAAGAGTATCAGTTTGGTTTATAGTGAGTACTTGATCTACTTACAATTAGAAAATAATTATAGGATTTTGCGTCATAAAAGCTAAATCCATCTATAGGATGGAATTGGAATCGGATTTCTTTGCAATAAGAAGTTTTCGAACTCTTATGACTATAGTTTTTAAACAAAAGAAAAGGATGGAGATTTCATTTAATAGATTTTAAAATAAGAGCAAATCAAGTTTTCGACAAAATCGTGCTTTGACGGTTCGGTGGCCAAAAGTAGCAAATGTTCCGAATATATATTTTTTAATTGTTTAAAAATATGGAATAAATTGTATAAATCCTTTAAATTTTTCTAAAAGAGATTTGAGTTATAAAAATGGATTTCTAAATGATCGAAAAGTTGTTTTAATCAAACAAGCTTTGAAACACTATTTGCAGCACTATTCGTAGAATTTTTTGCAGCATTTTGATAACTTTTGAATTATGAACTTAAACTTAAGTATTTTTTTTCAAATCTTGTATAAATGTTTTCAAATAAATAATTATGTGTTTTAAAGATGATTTGAGGATTTTATAATTTATTTTAAAGAGTTTAGACAAATGATTTAGAGAAAAGTTGTAAAATCAAGTGATTTAATCTTGGCTCTAAAAACCGACGAGTAGACTGGATTTGTCTATTCATGAGATCCAAGTAAGGTGCTTAGACTAAGGATATGTTCAGGATTGACCAATGCCTTGGCTCACTGGCCTCTCCTGGGCAAGGAATAGATAAGATAGAAATGTCAGAAACGAGTTAAGTACAAAAGATTAAATCTTCCAAATTTAAACAACTTGGAATGCATGGAGATAAACTTCTTACTTTTGATGTTAAATTCCGAGGAAGGAATCCAAACTATCTGTATTAATTTAAGAGTGATTTCACCGCTATTCGACATATTGAATACAGAATTTGATATTGAGTAGAATTAGTATAATTTCCATGATCCTTTTTACTCGATAATATTTTCTACCATGAGATTTAAATAAATGATTTGGAATTATTTTAATTCCTATACTTAAAGTTAATTGTTTAGGGTTTGCAGTAAAGTGTGTCTTAAACAACATTGTTTTTGATCCATTTTAAAAGTTATGATTTGAAAATATTTTTAAAGATTTAAGTAAATGATTTGGAAATATTTCCCCAAGTCAAGGATGAAATAATTTGGAATCATTCCACTATTCAAAAGGGTTTGATTTAACTAAAAGGATTCGATAAATGAGGCTTAATGATTCCATATACTATTGAGAAGATAAATGAAATAATTTAAAATAATATGTCTTTCTGAGATATTTACGAATAAATGAAAAGTTGAATTAGATTGAACGATGATTGATAATCACATATGAGCTTAACATCTTTTTAATCGATGATTGGTTCAAAGGAACCGGGGTTGGATTTGGGTAACTCATATCCGAGAACTACTTCAAACCAATGTATGCATTCGGAAGTGAAGAGATGCTAAAGATGATATTATTGAAGATCGGATATCTTCGGAATGTATGGATTGCTGTCACGAGTCCAAAGGGTTTACCCCATATTAAATTCAGATGGTAGTGGTGCGGTGGTGCCTAATTTCCATTCATTGTATTAAAGACCGAAGATCTTCATAGCGATTGCTTATTGACATTCTCTGGGTCACTTCCAATATAGAAATATTTATTATAGCAGTGATCCTATTGTACTTTGAAATCTTCGTAATGCAAGGACTACTCGCTATTGATCCTAGGATGTGCTAGGAGGAGTGCCTTCAGTTTCATTCAGTCCTAGAAGAACTTGTATGCACGAATGTCTGAAGGTGCATTTCTGATCAGATTAATCGATCTCTATCAACGTATTATCCGGTTGGTGGTGGAGAAAGCAATTTCTCTTAGCTTAACACCCTTTACTGAGATGTACATGCTCAAGAATTATACGTTTGTAGAAATCGGTTATGTAATTATGGAATGTCAATGCGGCATTCAAAACGGAACCTATTATGAGAAAGGCAAAACATGTCTTTGTGAAAAGCAAAGCATGGCTTTGTGGATAGTATGTGTATAACCTCTCAAGCCTCACATCCCGGTAAGATACGGGTAATTATGTAGTCTGCAGGACATATATTCTAGACTATCAGTTTATGTGCATATGGTGGTGTCCAGTACTTGGACTCATTGGGGGAAGGTGTTCCTCAAGCCATCTATTGCCCCATTTATTTTAGTATAGTATCTAGCTTATGAAAAGTGATAAGGATACCAGATATTGATAGTGTAGCAAGTGCAGTTCAAAGTAGCTAGCTTAACAAAAGTGATAAGGTTACCGGGAATTATGATTGCTATGCGTGGATCGAAGGAAAAGTCCACTAGTACCATATTATGTTGGAAATCTAATTTCAACACGAGCTTTACAGTTTTTGTTGTATTTCCAAAGTAGTTATAATGCTCTGCAAATATTTCAGCTACCCTTTTTGGTATCAGATATTCCATCCAGTATATTTCGTTGACCTAGTCCGAATATATTACAATAGTCCAGGTATTAGTACTTTCTTTGTATATATATTTATTTAAAAGTGTTTTCCAATTGATGTCATTAATAATGTTATCAAAGTGAATTTTCATATAAAGTATTTTGGTTATCGTAAGGTAAAAACCCTTCTGTATTTATAAGCGGCGTGCTCTTACGAGATACTATTCTTTTCAAAGGTTTTGTTTAGTACTCATCTTGACTTTGTCGTATGTTTATGATTCGAGTTTCTCATGCTAGTTTATCAAGCCTGATTTGGGTGTTTTTAATATCCAAGTCAAATTCGAGAGTTTCAGGTTTAATTGAAGATGCTTGGATTTTCCAAAGGAGAGCTGGAGATCGTCGTCTATGTATGAACATATTCTATTATCTACTGGATCTAGTGCGTTCATTTTTTTTATTTTTTAGCATTTGTAAAGACAGAGGATTTATAACATCTAGCCTGAACCTAGGTTAGACTCTGATATTGTATTCAAAAATTTCCACTGTAAAGATTAGTGTTGAAATAATATATGTTATTCTATTCGTGTGAGATTTTGTTCTATTTTTATTTTCTTTTTTCCTGACAACAGGGTTTCTGGCACTTGGATTTGCTGCATATGAAAACCAAGGATGCATTAGTGCCGAATTTCGGGGGGTCGAAAATACAGTCATTACAACTTGTCTACATAATAACTCAATGGGTATTAAGGGGAGGGTAGTTATCCTCAAAGACGCAACAGTCTAGATATATCCATCTTAGATATGAGCTATCAACACATCACTGCTATTATGACTAACTCTAGAGGATTTGTATGTAATATTACATTTGTTTATGCCATCAGTACTTATGCGGAAAGGGAGAAGCTTTGGAGTAGCCACTACAACAAAACTTGCTTTTAGTTGCATTAATTTGTAGCGTTTCAAGCTATATGCAACTGTTGGTAATTTTAACATATAAAAATAGGCGAAGAAATTCCACTACTCGCTCCCGCCAATGATTCATGAAAATTTCTGCTAAAATTTTTCGTGACCGCTCAAATTTCCTTTTAATTGTTTTCCCTCCTCTCAAAAGTATGATGAGAACAAAAAAATCTTCATCTTCAACATTACTCCCATAAGCCCTAATTTTCCCAATTCAAAAATCGCTACCGAATTACTAAAATAAACATTACGATCTGGAAGCATGTCAATAATCATCGATGTCCAGGAGAGAGAGGCCAATAAATCGCTACCGAATTATAAAAATAAAAGCCGGTGTTTACAAGTAAGTTTTTCCATTCACTACATACATATAATCGAACCCATAACTCAAATTGTTATTAGCGCTTCAAACTAGCGTTCAAAACGCAATCGCTGATAATCAATTAGGTCTTCGATTTTGGCGATTCATGATTTGGGTGATTCGATGAGGCAATTTGCAGAGGTGATGTTTGATTTGGATTGTCGCGAATTGGGTGATTGCTATGGATGTTTAGGTTGTTCGTTGTTGAGGGTGTGGTTGTCGCGATTGAAAATCAAAGTGAAATTGCGTTCGGTTTGGTGATTCAGGAGTCGGAGGCGGGTGGTTCTATGATGTTTGGGGTGGGTTGTTCATTTCAGGTGAGGTTAGAGCTGCTGCCAATTGCTGGTGAGATCGAAGTGGTGATCGTGCGTTGTTGAAGCTTGAGTAGTTCAGGTGGTTGCAATGACTTTGGACAGGGTGGTTTGTTGATGGAGATGTTGTTCAAATGATGAAGAGGATGTTTGTTTATTGAGATGACAGGGGGTGGTAGGCAGAGAATGTCATGCAGTTTTGAAATGAAATGGCTGTGATATTGAAAGCAGAGATGATGGGGATTGGATGTTGTGATGTAGAGTAGGAGAATGTGAAGGGCAATGATGGTGTGTTGAAATGATGTAGTGTGGAAGTGAGTTGTGAAGGAAAATAATGTGGCTGTTCTGATCTGTGGAGGCTGTAGTGGTGATATGCAGATCATATTCTGCTGCCTAGTTTATTTGGGTATGTTGCTACACCTATTCTGTTGCAAATCATATTTTATTGGAATTATTGATGAGAATATTATTGCGATTTTGAATGTGGAAATAATGGATATAATTGCATTATACCGTTGGCTGTTGCCCCCGCACCCCCACCTTGGAGGGTTGTCACCCCCTGGACCCCCCCCTCCGTAGGGGATCAAACATTCAACAATTTTCAACAACGTTCTCAACACGATTAAAAACCCAATGAAAATAAAAATCGCAAACAACACAAATCCCTGCTTCTTCTCTCTGTAAACGTAAATTCAACTTCCTCTTTTTTTTCTTTTCAAAACCAACTAAAGATAAATGCAATTTGTGCTTGAGTTGTGGTTGGGTTATCACAAATTACTATTTCAAATCCGATGAATCGCGGTTTCGACGATTTAGCGATTTTGGGTGGATTGCGATTGCAGAAGGTGTTCGAACTTGGGTTGTTGAAGTGGTTGGTTTGGATTGAAGAGGAGAAATGTGAACGAAGTAGGAAATGTACAGCAGCGTATCACAATGGGGTTGCGATGGTTGTGTGCAGTTATGATGTTGGTAGGAAGAGGTTGATGGCAGGTTGGTTTATGATGAATGTGTTGGGGTAATAAGGCAAGGTTGAGAAGTGAAGGTGGATTTGCAAGTAGTATGGGAGATGGTTATGGTAGGTGTTGCACTGTGATGAAGTTTATGGGATGATCACAGGGTATGCTGAGGAGTTACTGGTGGGGTAATGTTTGAAGGAGGAGCAAGGCAAAGGAAATGCAAGGTTGTTGTTAATGTGGTGGTTGTTAAGATGTTGGGAATGAGCAGCAGTTTGGTGCTCAGGGAGGAAGCAGTGAGGTGTTTGGATGGAACAGTAAGGTGGTTTGGGGTGTTATGAGATGGTGTTGCAGATGTTATATATACAAGAGTGGCAGTAAGGCAGTAAGGGGTTGGAGTTGTTTTGTGAGATGTGGGAGAAGGCAGTAGATATGCAGGGATGTTGGTGCACTGATATGGAAGTGCATTGTGTGTGTAGCAGGTAGAGGATGGTGAAATTTTTTTGTATAGGTGATGGGTAACAGAAGATAGTATGACAGGATTGACAAGTATGCAAGAGGTGATGGACTGATTAGGTTGTTACTGGAAGGTGTGTAGTATTAAGATGGTGATGTAACAGTGGAGTGGTAGAAAGAAGTCAGTGGGCAGGGAATGTAAGTGATATGGGGCAGTTTGATGAATTGGTTCGAAGGGTTGTATTGATATGTAGGCAGGCGTTAAGTAGTGAGGGGTAGTTTGTATGGTGGTGGCAGTTTTTGGAAGTGGATGGTTGTGATGGTCTGGGGATGTTGATGTGATGATAGGTGGAGGAAGTGGTCTGGGGATGTTGATGAGATCTGGGTATGTTGTGATTTTATGTGCACAGGGGAATTGGGGGTGGTATTGGTATGAATGATTCAGTTGAAAACAAAGGTACAGGGTGAAGGAGATGCAGCAAGGCAGTGGTATGGGGAATTTTAACTGAAGTGCACAGAGCAATGTTGTGCACTGATATACTATGCAAGTTGATAATGCATAGTTAGGTGTATGTGGGTATGGTAGAAGTAACTGTGTAGTCATGGAGTAGTAGCAGAAGAAATGTGTGGACTGCAGCAAGGCAGTGGAGTTGCTGGCTATGGGTGTAGAAGAGTAGCAGCGCAGGCAAGAATCTGGTGTGGTAGTGGATGCGGGGGGAGGGGAGAGGGGAATGTTTTGAAGTGTAGGCAGTGAAGGTTTTTTATGAATGGCGAATATGGTGGTAATTTTCGATGGGCTGAAAACAATTGACAATTTTGGTGAGGCTGTAGGGTTGTGACAGTAATGAAACAGTGAGGAGTCAGACTTGTGCACGGTGATGGTTTGTTGAGTATGATATGTGTCTCAGGTGCACAAGGCGGTAGTGGTTAAATGTAAAGAGTATTATGCAGTTTTGAAATGTAAATATGACAAATGTTGTAACGACCCGCATTTTTTCGATAATTAAAAACTATTAATTTAAATAAGATCTTGAAATTAAATATTATGAGAAATTAAAATTAATCGATAATAATAATATAATTAAGTTAACTGAGTTTTAATAATAATAATAGTAATAATAAGTCAATTAAGTTAACTAAGTTAATAAAAATTAATTATTAAAATTAAACAAGTTTTATAAAATTAACTAAGTTTAAGTTAACTAAATTTTATAGACATTAATAATATAACTAGTTTAACAAAGTTTTATAAATAAAGACGATGATAACGAATTAACTAAGTTTATTATAATAATAATAACAATAATAATAATAATAATAAATTAACTAAGTTAACCAAGTTAATAATAATTAACTACGTTTTGTTAAAATTAAACAAGTTTTATAAAATTAGTTAAGTTTAAGCTAACTAAATTTTATAAATAATAATATAACTAATTTAACAAAGTTTTATAAATAATAACAATGATTATAATGATGATGATGAATTAATTATGTTTATAAAAATTAACTAATTTTATTATAATAATAATACAATTAAATTAACCAAGTTTTCGTAATAATAATAATAATAAATTAACTAAGTTAACCAAGTTAATAAAAATTAACTAAGTTTTGTTAAAATTAACTAAGTTTAAGTAAACCAAATTTTATAAATAATAATAATATAACTAATTTGGCAAAGTTAACTGATTTTAAATAATAACAAGAATAATAAATTAAGTTAACAAAGTTTCATACGAAAACAAACACTTATGAAGATTCTTAGTTGATGATCTTTTGATCATTCAGATATTCTTACGAATTCTTATTAAAATTGTGTGCATCATTAGTACATAAAATCATAATCTTGTACAATGTTGTAGATGTTTGATATCAGATTTGTAGTCCTACGAATTGACATAATTGTTTATCTATACGTTATGCTTTCACTTGTGCAGGCATTGGACTTTCGAAGAGAGCAAGGTTGAACTTTTGTGGTGCTAGCTTCTACTTCTGCATGCAACAAAGAATTATGGACAATCAAGCGTTTTGTTAGCACCGGTTTGGTATAACATTTTATTAGTACTACATGTGTAAATTTGTATACGAATGGTTATTGTATGTTGGTCATTTTATAAAAAAATCTATTGTATTAGAATGGTTTATGAATATCTTATTTGATTATATGATTAATATATTTTTTAATTGTTCGAATATCATGATTATGTGAGTGATTGTTGATTGATATAGTAGAAATAAAATGAACCATTAACAGGAAATAATAGCATGGAAAAATGGTGCAAAATGATCAATAACTTTTAGTAGCGTTTCAAAAACGCTACGAAAATACATATAGTGGCGCTGAGTAAACGCAACCGTAAAGTAGGGGTAAAGTTGGAAATTCAATTGGTAGTGTCAAAAAACCTTTTGGTAGCGTTTTATACACGCTGCAAAAAAATAATTTAGTGGCGTTTCATAAACGCTGCAGTAAAACGATTTATGGTAGCGTTGAAATAAGTGCAACTAAAAATCAAGTATTTTTAGTCGCGGGCTTTATAACAGCGTTCATCAAAACGCTGCTAAAACTTTTAGTAACGTTTTTTGAGCGCTACTAAAAATCAAAATTCTTGTAGTGAGCTTAATTTCCAATGCTTCATCTATTCATATGCCTTAGATTGTATTTGGGGACTTTAATAATGCTTTGAACTGTAACGACGCATATTTTTAACCATTTAAAAATATTAAATTAAATAATATTTTTGGATAAAATTGTTAGGAATTAAAATTTAAGATTAAATTAATAAAAATTAAATTATAATGTAAGTTATGAGCTTAATTAATTTCTATTAATGACATATGTTTGCAAAAATGTAAGATTGATAACATATATTAGTGTGTATTTTAATGATATTGGTTTGAATGAAATTAATAACTTTTTGAGTGCAGTTTCCAATTGATTGGAATAATAAATGTTAATAATGGACAATAAATGTTTCTTTATTAAAGAAGAAATCATATGTTTATTTATTTGAAATGTTTGGTAGCTGAAAGATTGATTATAGGAATAAGAAATCAATTATTTAATAAGAAATTAATAATTTTTGATATGTATATAATAATTCCACAAATATGTTAAAGTACCATAAAAAGGAATTTGATTGTCCAATTTCTTTTTTAAAATTTAACTTCGAAATCAATGGTAATTAATGTGGTTGGAATCTTTAAAATAATAGAAGAGAGGACACTAAATTGTAAATTAATAGAGGTAATTAATCATAGGTCATGTTTTGTGAAATAAAAGGAAAGTTTGATTTTATGAAAAGAACATTTGTATCAAATAAAATAAATGCTTCATTTGTAAATGTAAGCTTAATTTCACTAAAATGAAGAAACTGAATTTTATTGTTACGTTTCGGGTTAGAATATTTGATTTACTTAAATATTCAAACTTGACTCGAATTTAATTTATAATAAAAATAAGTTGTTAAGAAAATAACATGAAAGATTTTCCCAAAATTTTCGATTAGTAGCAGTTATTGTGTTTACATAGGGAAAATTTATTTCGGCCCAAATTGAATTCAGAGTATGGTGTGTAAAATAGTGGCGTTACAGTGTTAAACTGGGTACATAGCTATTTGGGCCGAACGGGTGTAGACAACTAAACCAGTCTCTTTGTTAGTATAAATAACAGTTATACACCATAGCAGCAGCTTTCATCTCATTTTCTCCACTTTAATCCCAAATTCAACCTTAATTGCTGTCTAATGGCGATTAGCAAATTAAATTGAGTGATTGAAATTCAAACTGCTCAAACCTCATCATATAATATATTGTTGTGAAGCTCTCGATGAATGGAGTTAGCGTCTGCAATTCGTTTTTGCAATTGAGACTCAATTTGACCGGAATTGGGCGAAATATTCTCAACCATTTGTTCTAGGGTTTTCAAATCAACGGTGAAGCTTCAACTCTAAGACGATCAGAGGGCACTGCATCGTAGAGGAGGATAGGTAGAGTCAATCCACGGTGGAAGATCGCCTTAGATCAACATGAGATCACTAGAAATTGAGCTCAATGGGAGGCGACGGTGGGGTCACCTGGTGTGACCGGAAGCGGTGGCAATTTGGGCGCAGGTGCGGCTGGTCATGGCAGTCTCAACTGTGGGGTTCGATTGATGATTGGCGGCATGTGAATGCGACGATGATCGGTCAGCGGACGATGGCTGATGGATTTTGGTTTCGTGTTGAAGCGTTAGGGTAGGGAAGGTTTAGGTAATTAATATATTGCCCCTTATTTATTTTAATTAAATTTTGAAGTTTGAATCTTTTAACGTCAATAACTTTTGCATACGAGCTCCAATTCATGCATGGTTTCTTTTGTTGGACTCGTATTGAAATTGTGAAAAACATAAATCTAGTTCGGTTGAATTTGAAGACAGTTGGAAAAAGGGGCTTTTGTTGGGATTTTAATGTGCTTAAACTAAAGGTAAGTGATTAAACCCACTCATGAAATACTAAAAAATTTCTAGTGCAATTTAAATTAAAATCACGAAGTAATAAATTTTATTTATTAGTGTTTGGTAATTTAAATTAACCTTTAAATTGAATTTGTGATTGATATCGAATTAAATTGAGGTTCAGATTAATATTGAAATTGACTTGGTTAAATACTTCGATATTTGATAACTAATGACTTGTGATATATTGGTTGGTTTGGATATTGATTGTAAATGTATGCCTATTATTGATATGATGGATAATGTTATGTTTATATTGCTGATGATCATTTATTTTGATATATCCACGTATCACCTTGTATATTATTGACATCATATAAATTGTCATTTGAATTGTTTCGAAATTGAACTAAGAAATTGGTTGAAATGATATATAGCTATGACATTTGAATATGTGTTGAAATGATATATGTTCATACATGTAATTAAAGTTGAAATAATTGATCACTGACCATATGGTAGAAAATTATATACGAACATCAGATTTGGTTAAATTAAATAGTTTTAAAATCTTGAATTTGGATTTGTTAAATGATATTGTTTTAAAGAAAATAAAATTTTGATTATATGAATTGAATTATTTTTAATTTGAGCATTAAAAAGTTGAAATTGAAACTGCTTAAATGAAATTATTTAAAGGATTTAACTTAAAATCTTAAAGTTAAAATTGAGATATGATTTAAATTTATTGGAAGTGGATTATTTTAAAGGTTTAAATTTTAATTTAAGCTTTGAATTTATTTTAATAAAAATGGTTTAAATTGGCATTTCAAATTTTCGATGTGAAATAGATTTAAATTAAATTGTATTAAATGAGGATTTGAATTGAAAACTTTAAGCCATTTGAATCGAATTGTTTAAATTGAATTTGAAGTAAAGTCTGAAATTGTTTTGAATTGAGATTGATTTAAATTGAATTTTGAATATAAAGTTGACTTGAATTGAAAGTCGAAAAATTAAATTCATTTTGATTTGGAATTTGAACCTGAGTTCTTGTTGATGAAAAGGAAGAAACAATCTTAATTAAAATCCCTTTTCAAATATATTTTTTTAGTATTTAAACTATTTTAATATATATATATACACTACTTTAATATTCAAAATATTTTAATATTTAAACTTTTTTCAATCTTTAAAACTATTTTAATATTTAAAATTATGTTTACTTCGAAACTGTTAAATTTCAAAACTGATTAAATCTCAAAACTGATTCAAAGTCGAAACTGATTTAAATTAAACTTGTTGATTTAAATAATGATATAAGGTATGATTTATACTGTTAAAGTGAATTTGATATTTTGATATAAAGTATGACTCGTTTTTTAAAATTTAAAAGAACCAACTGATGTGAAAAATGATGTTTGGTTGTTAAAGAGACCGGGGCCAAATATTGGCATACACTTTGTCAGTATCGGAACTACTTTAACAACTATGTACTTGGTGGATGATCCTAAATGAAGTGGCTAGATTTGGCATACGTTTAATGGATTTGAAGAAAGCGAAGAATGATGGATAGACACCGACACTTGTGTCAATTTGAAATGAATAAAACAGGACGACTTGTCCTAACCAATGAGGCTAACTACCTCTAGCGACATATGCTCTTTGTATTACCATCTTGATTTTGGACTTGATTAGTGCACCTTGATGTGATTATGGGATGGATGTTCTCGGTGGGTCGTTAGGGGTTACCACCGGTAAGGCGACTCGAAATGGTAGTAACCTACCTTGGGCATTGTCTCACGTACTTTGTCATACGATTATCCTTATACGAGCCCACTACGATTTTGTTTTAGTATGGTACCTATAGGAGACTCACTGGCTACTGACGTTACTAGTTATGTTACAGGACCCGCATAGACTACTTGCTTAAAATGTGTTAAGAGGGATCAATGTAAAGCCTTGACGCTATTTTAATACTTTACTTTACCAATAAACACTACATATATAGCATATCTTACTATATATATATATAGTCTAACGGATCCTTAGTAGATGGAAAACCCCGTAACATCTATTAAGTTACTGGTACCCTTATTTCTCGTGATATTTATTTAATCTACATAAGAACTTTTAGTTCTAATTCGAGTGTTTTGTCTTTTCATTACGCTGGGGTCAGCCTAAGTATTTCGGTGTTTGAAGACGTTATTCCTTGAAGATTAAGATGGAGATTGGTAATTGTATTTATTAGTATTATTCCGCTGCATTATTTGGTATGTTTGTTTTTTGTACTCTGATTATATGGTAAAATGAATGTTAAAATTATATATTAAAATAGCTTCATGAACTGTCATGTGATTATTATATTTTTTCATTCCACTATGAGATTCTGATTATTGTATTTTTCTTCTTGTTTTCTTTATTAACCCCATTAATAGTATTCCCTTTTGAATGGTTTGAGTTAGACATGTGTGATTTATTATCGACTTAAATTGTCCAAAATAGTGGATCATTACATAAACCCTAAAGAAAAGAAGGGAGGATTGCCTATTTCCTTTTCCTATCTTAATGGTTTTAAATTTGCATTTTACAGTGTGGTTTTGCTGAATGTAGTGTGCAGGGGTGTAAATATACATGGCGCAAGAGAGGTATGGCAAGTAATTTTGATAAGGTGCTACTAAAATCAGAGTTTATTGGAATACTTCCAGACCTATCACGTATTTCTATGCCTACAACTTTGAGTGACCATACTCCTATCTTTATCAACTTTAAGGATAGGCTGTCTTACAACAAAAACTTGTCATTCAGATATATGAACACAATGTGTACAATGGAGGGATATATGGACTGTGTGCTAGAAGGGCTCAAAGCTTCTACTTGGGGTGACCACTCTCATCAGTTCTTATACAAATTTAACCATGTAAAGGCGAATCTCAACAATGGTATAGAAAGATAAAGAAGACTGATGTTATTAAGGAACTACAGAATGCATATAACTTGGTTTACTAACAGATTGACCAAGACCTATAGGATATATCTCTGTATGATCATATGTTTCATATTAATATGGAACTGGAAAAACAGTTAAAGATACATCATGATGAACTAAACCAAAAAAGCAAGGCGCTATCGCTTGATGAAGGTGATACTAATTCTAAATATTTCTTTGGTAAGATGTCTATGAGAAAGCATAAGAATAAGATACACGCCTTACTGGTGACTTTATTTACAATAAGGAGATAATAGTGCAGGAATCTCTGAACTATTGCTCATTCTTATATAATGGTGGAGGTAACTATTACTTTCCTCAAATAGATACAAGGATAATCATTAATAATGAAGGTAAAATGTACTTGTCTGCTCTAGTTCAAAAGGCAGAATTGAAGGAGGCCATGTTCTCTATTCATGATACCAAAAGCCCTGGGCCTGATGGCTTTTCTGCCAAATTATTTAAGTTATACTTTGATTTATTAGAGGATGAGCTGCATTTTGTGATCTTAGAAATATTTCAAACTACTTCTTTGGCTAAGGGTCTGAATCATACATTTCTCACCCTGGTCCCTAAAAAAGACAAACCACAGACAATGTTAGATTATAGGCCAATAGCCTATGCAAATGTATTATATAAGCTTTTACTAAAGATTATATGTTAGAGAATCAAGCCATTTTTACCTTACTGGATTACTGAGAACCAGTCTACAGTTGTGCCTGGAAGAAGCATATGGGATAATATACTTTTAGTACATGAACTTATAGGGGACTTTAAAAAGCCAGGGAAACCTCAACCGTATGTTAAGATTGATCTCCAAAAAGCATATGACATGGTAAATAGGGAGTTTACATGCCATGTGCTTGCTGCAATGGGTTTTCCTGCCTCTTTGATTGATTTGATATATGAATTTATAAATTCACCAACATTCTCAATTATGGTTGAGGGAATGCCTCTTGGCTTTATACAATCAACAAGGGGGATGAGACGAGAAATCCCTTCTTCCCATATTTATTTTGTATTGTAAAGGAGCTTTTATATCTTAAAATGGAGGATAGCATATCTCAGGGTAGAATAAAACCATTATCAAATGTATTACCAATTGTTTCACACCTATTGCATGCAGATGATGTAATTTTTTTCATGGAAGCTACTATAGAGAATGCTGCTGAATTAAACTTATTGCTGGATGAGATAAGGATTACTACAGGTTCACAAATAAACCAATTGAAGTCTAAAGTTTACTTCGGTTCACATGTTCCTTACAAAGAGGAAATAGTGCAGCAGTTAAGTATGATTGAGAGACAACTACCTATAAAGTACTTAAGGGTGCGATTATCAAGAGATTATGTAAATGATGCTCAGTGTATTCCTTTAGTGCAGAGGATTACTACAAAGCTTGAGAGTTGAGATAGAAACTTACTATATAGTGCTCCCGTTGATCCATATTGTTGTTATTCCCATTGTCTTATACTGGTTACTGATGTAACATTTACTAAGTTCAATGATTACAAAATGTGAATCATTGTATGTAAATTTATTCTGGGGTGGGAAATCACATAAGATTGCTTAGCACATTTTATGTAGGTCTATGATTGAAGGGGGTATAGGTTTAAGACTTCTTACAGACCTGAGAACTACTGCATGTGTAAAGCTGATATGGAATCTTCATACAGAGAAAACACTATGGTCAGACTAGATGCGGAGTAAATATTTAACTCAATCTAATTATTGGATGTTGAGAGTTAACAACAATTTTTCATCCACAATGAAGCATATGTTGAGGGGGAGAGAAACAGCTATCGAATTATTTAACAGGATGACTGTGAACGGTGGCACTACATCTCTATATTTTGATCCTTGGATCAACCATAAGACATTAGTGGATTTTCTTGGCTGGCACAGAGTGGGTATGTTTTCAACTACTAATCTGAAGGTATCCTCGATTATCCTAAACAACAGGTTTGATGTTCACAAATATCCAGAAACTCGAGAGACATGGCAGTATATCATGCAAGTTCTTATATGTACTCATCAACATGCATATTTTTAGGAAATTTCAGAAGATGCACATTTCAACTTTTCAACGGTTTATAATGATATTAGAACTAAAATAGATACACTGGATTGGCATACTGCGATACGAACAAAACTAGTGCGAAAAAATGTCATTTTGCACTTACAAAGCAATTAAACAAAGATTATCGGTTGTTGATCATTTTTTGACCAAGGGAGTGCATCTGGAAATGCGCTGTGTGCTATGTCGAAGATTTGAAGAGTCTCATGATCAACTATTTTTCCACTATGACTACTTGAAATATTCGTTGGGCTACATCAGATTGAAACTTAGACTTACTATGCAGTTGTATGGAGAGCTAACAAATGTAATTAGGCAGCTTAGACCGATTTCTCCACCAGAGCATCATTCAGAAGTTTGCCTTTACATGATTTTTGATCGTGGTGTATCATGTCTGGGCTGAGCGCAATAGAAGCATCTTCGAAGGGAGGAGTATGGACAAGCTTAGTTGAGGAAGATTAATTGACAAGGATATTGTTTTCAAGTAGTCAAATCTAGGGCTGTCAATTTCCTACACGACCCGAAACCCGCACGGAAATTAGCAGGTTAACCCGACCCATTTAATTGGCGGGTCATTTTCGGGTCAACCCGAATTTGACCCGTTTATAAACGGGTGGGTTTCGGGTTGACCCGCCAACCCGAAACTGACCCGTTAACAATCCGTTTATACAGTATATAGGTTAAGCTGACCCGTTTACGACCCGCTCCGACCCGTTTATGACCCGTTTGTACCTTATACGGGTTATACGGGTTGACCCGACCCGTTTACGACCCGTTCCGACCCATTTACGACCCAATTATACCTTATACGGGTTGACCCGACCCGTTTACACCTTATACGGGTTGACCTGACCCATTTACGACCCGACCCGACCCATTTATAATCGGGTTACACATGTTAGGTCGGGTCAACCCGTTTATAAACGGGTCGGGTTCGGATTGAGCGTTTTCGACCCGTTTAACAAACGGGTTGACCCTACCTATTTAAAATCAACCCGAACCGGACTTGACCCGACCCAAACCCGACCCGACCCGACCCATTGACAGCCCTAGTCAAATCCACCTCCATTTGACATTACAAAGAGAAGGAGGTAGAATTTCTGGAAAGATGGGGAGTGGAGTTATTGAACTGCGGTTAGGGTTGTGATGGAGTAGGGTTTTATGATGGGTCAGTTTTGGAGCATCGGGTGTTTGTTTTATGGGCTGGGCTTGGAAGTTTGTATTTAAAATGAGGGGGTGTATTCTGGATGTATTTTTGTTGGATTTTAGGGCGAGTTGTATTCCTGTGTGCTATCAGTAAAGAACCTTGTTTTTCAAAAAAAATGTTATGGTGATGTGACTATGAATATTATTGTTGTATTATATTTTATTTCGTTGAAAAAAAATGTTATGGTGATGTGACTATGAATATTATTGTTGTATTATATTTTATTTCGTTCCCCTATGAGATTCTAAAAGTAAATAGTATGTGTCTGCATTAGTTATATATTTTATCTCATCCTAATGACTCATCTTTTCAGTTCTCGGGTTGTTGACGTCGGTTCAGACGTTGGACTTTGTTATATGTACAATAGCACATGGTTGATTTTGGGTTGGGCTTTTCCTTGTTACAAAAATATGGATTTTTATTAAATTATAAATCTGAATAATATTATTTTCAAAGAAGAGAAAAGGAAATTTTATCCCAATTTTGCTAAGTTTATATGGAAAAAATTGCATGTATATGTATATGTGATTTATGTGTAGATGACTATTATGAGAACATATTATATGATAATTGATATCTTTATACATTAACTTGTATTCATTGGTCGGTTATGTTATTGTTTATGTGAATTGTTGACATACTCACTCATATTATATCACTCAATAATTATGATCTTGGGTACTTAGGAACCGATTACCAATTAGGGTTGTTCCATTAGTAAGTATGATCGAATTAAACTCATATATGAGTAGAATTGCATCCAAGGGATGGAAAACATCAAATTGTGTTATGTTGCATGGGATTGATCAAAAGAAATAACTCATTTGATGTTTATAAAACCATATTTATGCATGGAGACTGGTATTGGGGTAATGCCCCCACACTTTAGCAGTTAAGCCCTCGGTTATTCAGGTCTGTGATTCTAATGCGTAGGGTTTTGCCGATATTGAGGCTAATATATTATTGTTACGCATTCGAGATTCGTAGCGGTGATGCTTATCATTATTTTTCTTCTTTTATCAGGGTGATATCTTGGTATCCTCAAGGGAATGGAAGACTTTTATGATTATTTTTCTTCTAACATGGGAGCAGAGAACGGAAGACTGTCGGATTATCTGGTTATATTTTTTGCTCAAACTAGTCCGATAGATTTTTAGTTGGCCGGTGCAAAATAATAGGTTTTGTAGCAACCCTAGGATAACTATGGTGATGTATGCACACTTGATGAGATGGGCAAAAACCTTTAGACTCTATTGAATACCGAAATATTCATTTTGACCCTTTTTGTATGATGTTTTCTAACCATTGTGGTTGTAGGAAAATGTTATAATTTGCATTGGTTGTAAGGTACAGTAAAGGAAAACTCATTCTACTTAGTGGTGTGGCATCACTATGTTTATATTTTTAATCGGGATGGACTAATAATATTATCACGAAACTTTTTGTTTGTCACGAAGTTTTTAATTTCACTATAAACTATCGTCACTCAATTGAGTAGGTCGAAAGTAAGGTCTTTCAGGATAAGACAAATAAAGCTTCCAAAGACGTGCAGGATGAAAGCTATTAGAAGTCTAGTTTATTTTCCGCTATGCAGTGTAACTGCTTTTGTTGTTGTATGTAATGACATGTATTGTAATCGTTGGTAGATATGACTCTAATCATTCAAGGTGACATCTTCATATGTCGCTCTTGGAATTATTTTTGCATTTGTTATATTTTATTTAAACGATGTGACCATGGGATCATGTAATTGGTATGTGATGAATTTGAAATGAATGGATATGTTTCATTAAAATTGTAAAGTCTTATGCTCTTGATATTAATGATACAATAAATGATCCTGCTTTGTCATTGAAAAATAATATTAAGGATGACTGCAGCATCATTACTGTTTATTTTCAGTTCTCAAGTGGAGATATTACAATCTCACTTTGTTATAGAACTATGAATATGAGGTGTATTTTACAGTTGTTTTATGTATATTGTTTATGAATTCTAGTGAGCAAATCAGACGCAAATAATGCAAAAATAAAATGCAGCAAAGGAAAGAAGAGCACGTGGATTTATAGTGCTTCGGCTAAATGATGTCAACATCTTCGGCTAAATATTGTCAACATCCACTGTCATTACCATTACTTTTCTCATAGATCTCAGGTACGATATGGAAGGTTTGGTCCGGTAGAAGTTTGGTTCAGCATGAGGAATGCGTTTTTCCTATTAAGTAGTTGCCTACCGAACCGATTTTCATGTTCTGTAGTGGACTACTACGGAACCGTTGAGTTATTGTTTTGCCGAAACGTTTGTCGTGGAGCCTACCAAAAAATTTAGCTTTATCCAAACTTGTATTTTCCTACGGATTTCTGGAGTTACCTTTTAATCCTCTTTACTTATTGTCTTGCTTTTCTGATTGAACGATGACGCTCTTATTACGTGTTTTTCAGTCATTTCTGTGCTCCTTAATGTATTTTCCAACGGTTGATGATGAGTTATGATGGGATGCAAACTTACTTTTTTTAATGGAACAAATCAGTGTGCAATTTACTAGGGACGTGTTTAGTACCTGATCTGCAGTGAGTAGCTAATGTTGATTTGTGATATCACAAGACCACTAATGTGGAGTCGACATTTCTTTTATGTTGATCTGCATGAAATGACTTCGTAAACTTAGATAGAGCAGGTGACGACAATGATGATGTAGATGGTAGGGAATGTACTAGATGTGGCGAATCAACGACGCCATTTATGCATTTGTATTTCTAATGTATCAGATTAAATGGAAATGTATGAAAATGAAACAAAAATTTAAATCATACCTTGATCCATAAAATTTTAGTTTGAAGGAGAAAAATGTTGGAAAACGAATTGCGACAAAAATATTGCCTATGTGGATACCGACTGTATTTAACGCTGGTGATTTATCCAACGTTGTGACAAAGTAAACGCTTGCTACGCAGCAGTTGATCGTTGCTATCCAATGACAAAAATATAGAATAGAAACCCCGCAGCTCAAACAGGTTAAAAAATGCGTGAATATTCATTTGCTCCGTCTGTTTGAATATTCGTAGGGTGCAAACTTAACATCAAAGCATACACCAAGCAGATATGATGTCATGTTAAATATCGTCTTGTCTTAAATGAAATCAAACTGAAAATAAAAACGTGCGTTAAGACGTTAAGACATGTGTGTGTATATATACAGATACACACATATACATATATATAGACACACACATACATATACACACGTGTGTGCATACATACATATAGGTATGTGTACGTATATGTATTTATGTGTGTTTACTTGTATATGTGTGTGCATGTGTATATGTATATATGTGTGTGCATGTGTATATGTATGTATTAAAATAAATAAAGTTGATGAGTTTAAAACACAAAATTGCAAGGGTCGAAATGTTGCTAACTGTTGGACATCTGTCCTAAATATAAATCCAAACTATAATATACTCTACGTCTGATACTTGCAAGTTGCAACTCCATTAAATGCTAAAGTTGCCAATGAGCTTATGTCCTGTAATTACATTACCAAACCGTGTAGACATCTGCTAAAAACTTGACGGCATAAATTCCCTCCACCTCACTACAAATTTACATAATGCTACACTTTTCATTTCCATTCTATAAGTGCGTCTTCCCTCCATAATTTATATTAGCTTCAAAAATCCATGAAGGATCTCTTTTGTGAATCACAAAATAGCGTGTGATAATTTCTGAATCGATCAACTTAATAACAAGGCATCTCCTTCGTCTCAGCTGAGTATCGTCTTTCCCATACGGTGCTTCTTGCAAGGATGATTAGATCCAATAATAAAGAAGCTCCCTCGTAATTTACAGAAAATTAGGGTGAAAATGTCACAGTTGTTTAGCGAGCTGCGATCGACCTTCACCACGAGGCATCTTCTTTGTCTCAGCTGCTTTCATCAAAACAAAAATCGGTTGATTACTTCTTAATAACTTGTATATTTAAGTAATATAGTACAGTACGAAAAATGTATAGAAAGCAGAAGATGGTACAAAGGTTACGTACAATCTTCAACGTCCTTCAATTGGTAGTAGTGAGGAGCAATTTCAACAAGCCACTCAGGTTTTAGTTCAGTAACCTGCATGGCGACAAATAAACATTAACTATATATGATATGTCATATATGTTTATTTTCTGTCTTGTATATACAACACTGTTTGAGGGCCAAAGGTTAAAAAGAACACAGGAGCACTTTTAATGATATGACCTATTAAGTAAACAGTTGTACAACTGTAAACCAACAATACAAATACAGACAATGAAAAATGATTTGCTTATGACACAAAACACTGACAAAAACAGACAATAAATGTCTGATAGGTATGATGACCATGAAAAATGAGCATGTTCTCACTGGTATTCAGGACCAACCGTGATTCGGCTAGCACGGACAACCACAATAGGTCAATTCACAGGGGGGCTTTAACTAAACTTGGAAATATTTAAACCTTTTATATATCCATCAATCTATGAATATTATTGAATTTAAATTGCCAAATATTTCTACCACTTAGTATTGCATTCATGAATCTTACATTGATATGACTAGAATAGATAACTGCACAAATTTCAAATAAATTTCAATAAAAAATTACATCAGAATCCCCTAAATATACTACACCTAGAGCCAGCTCTGCCGGTATTCCTCACAAATAAATAACACACATTTTCTTGCTGATATCTATCATGAAGTATATTCAAAAACATGTCAAACTAACAAAAGGATGATGAATTATAAGTTAAGTGTAGAAGTGGTATTTCAACATTGTCCGCTTCAATTTTTCTTTTATCATTGTTGAATTAGAAATTAGAGGAAGGTTAGAACAACAAAAGAGTTGTAGAGTTACCTGTCGCATGTACTCTTTTGTCGTTAAAACAAGCTCATGATAGATGGCCCACCTCGGAAGCTCCTATGAGAGAACAAAATGCATCCATTAGCTTAATTTGAAATAACATAGTTGAATTTCATTTTAGCACAAAAAATCCTACTCGCTTACAGTTATTTAAAAATATAGTAAGCTTCTACGAAATAATTGTAAACAATGGGAGGTAATATAATACCTTCGCTAAACCAGAACTTGGATGTATGTGAACTGTTTGAGGATTCTTTACAGTTCTATATGCACCACCCTTCTGTAATCTTGCTGTATGGTGAAAAAACCCAGCAGTAATTGCCTTTTTTACTGCATCCAAATCATTGGCATTTGATGTCATTTCAATCTCAACTCTTTCTAGAAGCCCTTCCAATTGGTCCCTGATATCTCTAGCACGTTTCATGCTCCTCACCTGACATATAAGTGGGAAAAAGATCAAATTAGGACATATAATTAATTCTTCATATCAGATATTGGGCAACAAATTATCAATATTACTTTTTATTACTGAAAACGAGTGCACAAACAACAAGCTTTTAATGGATAAAAGTTCTATTCGAAATAGATATTTAGAAATTAAGCTAAACACAAGGACTATAAAAATATTCAAAATATGAGAAGTATGCTTTTAAAATGATTAGAGCTGGCCTATGGAGAAGAAATTGTTAGATCTCATATCATCTTTCCTGTATATACCGAATTTTGGAGTGCATTATCAGTATTTCCAGATTGAACTAAAAACATAGAAACTAGATATAGAGACAATGGATAACATTAAAATGCTAAAAAATAAATCATCTATGCCTTAAAGGTTCTTCAATCTGAAATCTTATTACACATAAAACCCTGCAACCAATTTATCTACCTAATCGGCATGCAAAGTATGTTTTTATAGTTAGCTTGTCAGAAGTCGTAGCAGATAAGAAACATATGCCACAGTCCTACAACATATATAATTCTATTTAGCCAAATCCAAAAATAAGAAAGGCAGCTCAAAAAGACTCATGCTCCTTATAAAAGCACTTCAACATCTATATAATGATAGAATTTGAATTTTGAAGTGCATGAAAAAGAGAATTGCTACCTGAATATAGTTCTCATAACACCACTGTGTGGAGAAGTTTGTTTCCTTCCAAGAATTATAAACATTGAGAAGGGCAATATGGTCTCCAACGTTTCCAGTATGAAAGTTCAATCTAGCATTGTCAGCATGTACAGCTTTGTCCTTTGGACGATAGAAAATTGAATTGCCAACAGAAAGCATAGAGGCTATTGATATGACCTCATCGGAGCACTTGTATTTCTCTGAAGCAACTATCATTTTTGAAAGCATAGGATCAAGTGGAAATTCAGCCATTCGCCTTCCAACTTTGGTGAGCTCTCCTTTGCTATTCAATGCACTAAGCGCAAAGAGCTGCTCAAGTGCTTTAAGTAATGCTTCCGATGGCGGTGGATCCATAAAATCAAAATTCACTAGATCATGAATGCCCAAACTTTTGAGAGTGAGCACAACATTTGCTAGGTTAGTTCTCTGGATCTCAGGTACGGTATTTTCATCCAAATCATGATGATAGTTATACGCAGTGTACAACCGGAAGCATTTACCAGGTCCAGTTCTTCCCGATCTACCAGCCCTTTGATTAGCAGAGGCTTTTGAGATGGGATTAATTAACAGAGATTCCATTCCAGTACGTGGATTGTATGATTTTATTTTACAAAACCCAGGATCAACAACATATTTAATCCCATCTATGGTTAATGATGTTTCAGCGATATTTGTTGCCAACACAACTTTCCGAGCTCCTTCAGGGGTAGGTTCAAATATTTTGGCTTGAAGTTCAGTAGGAAGATTAGCATATATAGGACATATGATAAGTTCCGCTATTTTTGTTCCTAAACCTTTAGTCCTATGTTTTAATATCTCGTCAATTGTTTCTATTTCCTCCTGGCCAGTTAGAAACACGAGAATATCACCAGGTGGTTGAGTCACATGGATTTGAAGAACAGTGACAATTGCAGCATCTATATAATCTGCTTCAGGGGCTGTGGTGTAGTTTATTTCTACCGGATACCGTCGACCAGGTATATTAAAAATAGGTGCTGAATCAAAATAATCACTGAACTTTTCAGCATCAAGTGTTGCACTTGAGATGAGCAATTTGAGATCTTTACGGAAGCGAGAAATGTCCTTAACCAAACCAAACAAGATATCAGTTGATAGTGTCCGCTCATGCGCCTCATCAACCATGATAACACTGATCAAGAATAAAATGTTATTTAATAGAACGAAAATGAATGATCAACTCATGTGGCTGAATTATTTTATTTGTATATACCTGTAGCTTGCTAGATCAGGTTCCCCAAGGAATTCACGCAACAGCATACCATCAGTCATGTACTTAAGAACTGTTTTATCTGAAGTGCAATCTTCAAACCGAATCGAGTAACCTACCTGTACATAAGTCATATGCCAAGACTATCTCAGTAGTTTTTTTTTTTTGGGTAGATTGACCATGTTTGCTAGTATACAGACAATGAGCATCTTGTTTATAAATATATATTCTAGTCAGTAAATAAACCTCATGGCCAAGTTTAACACCCATTTCTTGAGATACACGAGCAGAAACGCTCATGGCGGCAACTCTTCTTGGTTGCGTACATCCTACCTACAAAATGAAAAGGCTATCAAATGTCACTAATGAATTCAAGTTTAGATTCATAAAAAACAAATCAGAAATTGAGATTGACAGTGGTTGCCCCAAAACGCATTATCATAACTTAAGTGGATCTGATGTGTCATTACTAATGGAAATACATTGACAGGCAACTCTTTCATTAGCATAAACCAGATTCTGAGGAGTAAATAAGCTACTACAGTTTAAGTTTAGGGACAATATTCGAAAGGTCAGATTAAGACTGCATTATTTACGTCATTATGCATCACAGCTATAAATACAGTATTTAATTTTGGTCTTCCCTTCTTTACTGCCGATTCCAAACGGAGTGACTAAGCAATCAACAAGCACTAACCAAGGTATAAAAATTGTAAAAAACGAGCACACATGATTTAAGAGAGAAAATATAAGGAGAGAATTAAAGAGAGGGGAGAAAACTACTGAAATTAATGAGAGGGTTTGAATATCCTCTGCTTTATTATTATTTAATTAAAAAATAATTTAGTAAGATAGATAAATGAAATATAAATTAGTTATTTTTAATGTTTAGCCATATTTTTGCGTGATTTATATTTTAATATTTAAATAAAAAAATAAATTTTTCATTTTTGTTAATATAAATGTGGTATACATATAGAAATTGCTAGTTCTTTTATGATTTATTAGATGAATTAATGAATATTAGTTAACTAAGTTTACTTGAGTAGTATAAATTTAAGATATTCAATTAATTTAAATGTAAGGACTTATATTTAAAATAATAAGGGAGAACTTAGTAGAAAGGTAAGTATTTGAATGTAAAATGGTCGGTGAGAATCAATAAAACGGTGTGAATAACTTTAAAAAAAATTGTATGAAGATATTTCAAAATAAAATACCATGAAAGTAGTATGAAGAGAAAAGAAAATTGCTAGAATTAACGGGACTCTAAAAATTTTCCGATTTTCCGTTGTTTAATAGATTAATATGTTTCAACGTTTGATTTTTGTTAATATAAATATAGGGTGTGTGTGTTAAAAATTGTTTTTGAGGATCTATTAGAAGAATTAATGAATATTAGTTAACTAAGTTTATTTGAGTAATTCAAATTTAAGATGTTTGATGTCTAAATGTATGGACTTAATTTAAAACGATAATGGAAAACTTAGTAGAAAGGTAGGTACTTGAATGTAAAATGGTTAATGAGAATTAACAAAACAATGCGAATAATTTGGAAAATCATAAACTATACAAACTATTAGAATTAAGGTGAGGAGAAAATAGCCAAAATTAGTTAGAGCCTTTAAAATTCTATTGCTTTACCATTATTTAATAGATTATGAAAGATATTGAAAGTTTATTATGTTTTTGATTGTGTGATGAAATATTAAATGCTTGTTTGATGGAATTTATTGTATGAAATTATGAATACACAATACGATATTAAGACGGAAGAAATTACTCAATGTTTTTAATATATGATATAGAAGGGCCTGTTTGTAAACTAACAAGTAATTATGTAATGCTTATACCAGATACTGATATACATATATTTTTGGGGACCAAAAACGTGTTAAAACTTACTACGGAAGTAAAACTATTTTACGTCAACATCTAAAACTTTTCACCTTTTACTACCTCAATAAATGAAGGGGAGATTTTCACTCAAAGGGCTTCTTTGTATAGGGTAATAAGCTTTAAGGACGGCAATTCCAAAAAATTAATTTTAAGGACAAATTACAGAAAAAATATATATAAAGTTATCATTTTCAGTTATACAAAATAATGATAAATCAATTTATCTTTTTTCTGTATAATTTAAAAAGATAAATGAATTTATCATTTTTCTGTAAATTGTCCTTAAAACTAATTATTAAATTATTGTCCTTAAAACTTATTACCCTAGAATAAGAAGCCTTTCGATCTAATTTCCACTAAAGGGGAAATTTATGCTGACCTTAACCTAATTTCTATACTTCTCCTATCAATCCCTCTTTCTTCCCCACCATATCACAAATACTTCAATGTTATCATCAAAGACCCAAACTCTTCTTTACAATAAGATTTTGTACTTTCCTCTTTAAGTGCTAATTAAAAATCAATTTATATACCTCCTCTCATTTTGCCATGGCCACCAGCTAGCTCCACCCCTGAAGTGAGCCCACTGCAATGGCAATGCATATCTACCTAACATTGCGTCTAAATATGATTTTTTTATCCTATTGATTTTTCGTGTATTATGCACTTCTTTTTATATGAGAGTTTGATTTTTCAAATACAACTTAAATGAAATATCTATTATTGTTTCGTCCGTCACAGCAAAAAATCCTGGCATTGTCCATGCCAGCAAGGCAAATAAAATAGAATGACACGACAAACAGTGATTAACTGATTATGAGTAACTTCAAGGAAAGCGTTCCTACAAGGATACTTTCCTCCCATGTAGCAGCAAGTGCATGAAAGGAGATGTACAATTCTTGACAGTCTGAGCTTAGACTAGGTCAGAAATTGAAAGTGAAACCTTTCCGTATCTAACATTTAGATCAAAACAAATGAGTTTTATTTCTCAAGTAATAGGTCAGAAATTGAAGACGTATGAGTTTTACAGCATTATCTAGAGGGATTACAATTCTTGAATAGGTCAAAAATTCTAGAGGGATTAAAACACATTATCTAGAATTTTTGATCTGAAGACGTATCCTTAAACAAATATTTTAAGGTTGCTTTAATAATCCCTAGCTGCTAATGAATAGGAAAAAAGATGAATAGATTCTTTGCCTTGATTCATATTTGATAAAACCAAATATCATCTAACATGCTATGGTACAATTAATTTTACAAACATTGTATACTCAAGAGCCGTCCTAAATTAGAAACAAATGGAAGATAGCACCCTATATGCATGAACCAAAAAGAATATTATGAATGAACTACAGGCTTACCTTTCCAAGTTTTGTGTAACCAGCTTCATGAAGATATTGGGGAATCTGAGTGGTCTTTCCAGAACCAGTTTCTCCAACAATAACTAGGACCTGTTATGAGTAAGAACTATTATGAATACTAGTATAAACACATGCTCATGTGCGTCTAAAAATGCAGGGAAACGATTTTATTACAATAATGTTGTTTCTACTATTTGTGCGTTATAGGTGCAAACGTCTCGTGGTCACATGCGTCTTTATTTCAAGCAGTCTTGTTGGGGGTGGAAGCTTCAAATCGATAGTGTGATTCCGTTGATGGGTGATCAAGAAGGAGGTCCTGATGGAGGTTGCAAATCAATGATGATTCCGTTGATGGATGGTCAGAAAGGGGGCGATGGTCGAGGTTACAAATCAATGGTGAGATTTTGTTGACGGATTTCGTTGATTGATGGTCAAGAAAGGATGCCATCTAGGGTATTTTCGAAATTTTAAAAAGAATGATGGAAATTCTATTGATTGAGTTTACATTATATATATATATATATATATATATATATATATATATATATATATATAGAGTAGAGATTAGCCTTGATTTGAGTAATTTACCTTAGGTTCATTTCTATCGCACTTAAAAAGGTTCAGATAAATGAAAATACTTGAAAGAAGTACTAATCAATTTGAATGGGATGAAATTTTTTAGAGAAAGATGAAGCATAAACTAAACAATCATGCAAAACAAGGGTGATAATTCAATAACTTTGTAGCAAAACAATTAACAAGAATTGGAAAGATGGGGAATATGACAATATTTGAGATAATGCAGCTGGATCACAAATTGATAAACATTGAAGCTTTGACCTATAAAGGCTATGAAAAATAATAGCAGAACTTTAATTTATAAATAACCGAGGAAAGTAGAAACTATACATACATACAATACAATACAATACAATAGTGAAAAAAAAAGAAATTGATGATACGTATTGTAAACCATTTATGTTTTATGTGATTTCAACCTCAACTAAAATATGCCGTGCTGAACCAAAAAGTTTTAAGACTATTGCCCCAAGTTCAAGTTAACGAGCACTAGCCAAACCATCGGATCCAAAAATTCTAAGTGCCGAGAGATGAAGACATACCCTTTGCAACATTAGCTAATCTTTGCAGCTTAACCACTACATATGTTCCCTATCTGCTATCATGTTTGATGATAAGGTGAAATGTAATCTGAGTAAAATATATATAAATGTTTACCCTATTCCCATTCTCCTCCTTCCACTTTGATACATTAACTTACGGTTATATATGTGCAATAAAAATAGAAAAGGTACGCAAGTCATGAGCAAATACAGATTAAAAAAATTCAGTGAGTAGAATACCTTACAAGGGTGATACATATATATAATATAATCGGCTTCAAATTTATGTTTATATATCCTCACATTATATACTTTTATCCTAAACTAGCCAGACGACTTCCGAGCTACAGTTTCAATTACACTTCAAATTAGTTTGATTCTTAAGAAGTCAGCATTATATACTTCACTTGGTCATCAGTCATTCTAACAATGCCCATAGTGAAATTTTTTTACTAATACATGCCATGCATTTCGTAGTTCTTTGATTAGTGACAGGTCATACCAAAATCATATAAACAATTATTAACTATGACAACCTGATTAAGGACATGGTTTAACGACTAGTTTTAAAGACATAAGTCTGATAAGAAATAATTATGTCCCAGAAAACATCATACAAAAGAACCAACTTTAGAAGATTGAACATTCAGTTTAGTGTAGATTTAAGGTTGACTAATTAAACATTTATTTAATGCAGCTTATATGAACAATTTGGTGGTTAAATTTACAAACCTGGTGATCATTAATCGCTTTGAGCAGCTCATCCCGATAGTGATAGATGGGTAAAGTTTTTCTATCATCCTGAATAAACATCCTAAAAATGTCAGAGGTCCCTGTTTGATCATCAACAACTAGATAACTAGAAGATATATACAGAACAGAAAACATATAAAAGATGGGAATTTGTTACCAAAAATAGCAAGTTTATCTTACTTGTATTTTCTGTAATTCAGATTTTTGAATAGAATCTTCACGGCTCTCAGTGGTCATCATCTCATCTTCATTCTGCTACATTGAAAGTAGGGCAAGTGAGTTTCCAATATGCATATTAGTATATGCATATAAAACTGCAACTGAAGATAAATCATCGTTCAACTTGCCTTGGTGCCGTCCATCACTGATGCCTTAATAAAATCAATACCATCATCAAATACGTACCTAAGATTACAAATAGCAAGCATAGAATAAGCTTAGGTTACATATGAAAATCAATGGCAGCTTATTTTGATTGCTAAAATATGATAGATGATATACATGATGTCTGATGATGATACAGCTTAAGAGTGCAGTATACTGGATGAAGAGGCAATAATTAATATGGTTAAAAGTGTACTAATTCATGTACAATGTCACTAAACAAAGTTTCATGGCATTGAGTTAGGAAAGGAAGCTTTTACTTACTGAAAATCATCAGCTTCTTGCTTTTTATTCTTTGAACCAAACTTCATAGTGGCCTTTCCTACATTCCCAAAATTGCCATAATATTTTAGCAATGTAATTGTACGAAAAATACATGATGGTAAAAGCGGTAATATTGTACCGATTTGATGTTCTTCCCATGCTTCTTGTTCGGCAAATGGGTTCATCTTCTCTCCAGCAGCAGAGTCGCTATATGAATTTAACCAAAAATAAATAAAAACATAGTGCAATTAACATATCATAGTACCTAGAAAGAAAAGAAAAAAATCAGTTGGACCACCACAAAAAATTGCAAGCCAAAAATGTTGTACTTGTATCGTTGTGCAGCAGCAGAAAATCTTTTGACTTGGTTTACGCCTCCATCTTGATCATAAGCCTCAGGCATTCTATACTGTCAAAAATGAAAACCAATGGTTGTAAGTAATCATGGGTTAAAAAAAGCGGCTTACAAAGTAAATTGAAGTTAAAAGAATATTAGCAGGACAACACAACAAGTGTAACCGTAAGCCATAGAAATTGATGATCATTGTGGAATTTTACTTCAGGTGATTAGGCTTTAAGATATCTAAGCATACTAATAATACCTCCTATTACAATCCAAAAGAATTTGTACTAGATCGTTTTACTATAGCATGATATCTCTCATTCTATCATGGCAATAAATAAAGACTATAATGACAAACATAAAACTTGAGGACGGCTTTTTTTGGGAAACTGGCTCAAAGCTTGCAATAGCTGAGGGTAAAAAATGTAAGATGGCAGTAAATCAAAACTGGGAATAATTGAACTCCCCTATCAATATCAACATATAAGATGGTCATTGTTAACCAAAATATGGAAAAAATCATTTTAAGCATTTCAGTTAGTATGTACTAGCAGCTGAGGTGCAAATGGTATTGCAAGGTACATGGAAATATTTCCACATCAAAGGCTAAAATATATTACCTCGTTGTCTTCAATTTTCTCCCGATGCTTATTTGCAAGTTCGTAGATCTCTTTTTTCAACCTACAAAAGGAAATCATTAGGTTTATTAATTTAATGTATGTGTGTGTATGTAAATGATTATATATACATAATGCCAGTTAGTTTAAAATATTTAGAATTGCATGCAACAATGGCTATGTTATTACATAGGAGGTCCAACGGCACGTGCATGACAAAACAATTAGTGAGTAGGGCATGCATTTTATACGTGTAAGGCAAAACGATTAATATAAACGGTATGTGCTTCACATATAAAAGGCAAAATTGGATGACAATTAGTACAAACGGTATACGCTCTACACGTGAATTACAAAAACCAACAATTTGAAATCTGAAAACTTAGATGACAATCGGCGACGTAATAGCAACAGTTTAACATATGTAAATTTGTATAAAAGTGTAATTTAAACATAGTATGGTAGTTCAAAACATATTAAATAGGGGCATTTCACTAGAAGGACAAACTTTGCAGTCCAATTAGTTTGTAGGACACACATCCAAAGAAATTAATTTCAAGCCAAAGTTAGCAGAATATTTACTTTTAAGTACAATGTCAGCAGTCCAATTACTTTCAAGGACATAATTTCATAGGTTTTTAGGCCTTAGAAATTAATTATTTTTTATTTTGTCCTTAAAAATAATTATTTCAGTTATGTGTGTCCTAGAAACCAATTGCACTTGCTAAAGAAACCCTTGTGGCTAATTACCACTATTAAATATTTGTAGCAATTGTTTTATCTTCTTACTTGTCCAATCTTGACATTGACATCAATAGAAAAATAGTATATGTTGCGGAGCAGAAAGCGTTTTTAAATTATGTTTGACGTAACTCACAATATTAATCGAACTATTAAACTCAACAACTATTGCTCTTTTTATTAGATTATGTTCCAAAGTTTTTGTTGTTTATTGAAGTAACAACTAGTTTAAGGGAAAATTAACTAAACTTTAAATTCAACTTAAAATTGACTAAAATTAAATTAATATTAACTAAGCTCTAAACGAAAATTAAATTAAAATTAGTTGAATTACAAGTTAAAATTAAAATTAAGGCTAAAATTAAACTAATCACTATTAATCGCTAACTCAAATTTAGCTTAAATTTACAAGTTTGAATTTAACTTTTATACACTAATTGCTTTTAAATAATAAATTAAATTACTTAACTAAGTTAAACACATAAGACATAACAGAAAAACAGTATATGAGCCGAGAAGACAAGACAGAGGGAGCTACACGAGTGATGGCGACCTTGAGAAGGAGTTTGAGGAGATGGAGGCTTGGAGCAGAGGTTGCGGCGGCGACGGCGGTGGCTTGGAGCTTGTTTGTGGTAGAGTTTTTTTTACTACAGTCGAAGTTGAAGTCGTTTAAGTTTTGACTTAATTTAGGGTTGAGAATGGGTTTGAAATTAATTTGACTGAAGGAAGTACTCATTTTCCAACCAAGGAACCAAATCCTAGTTGAGGCACATTTTTAAGGCACATCTTGGGGCTTCGTCGCCTTAGCAAAAGACACTTTTTGACGTCTTAAATGCTCGAGCGCTTCAACTTTCAAAAAGATGCAGCTGCTGCGCCTAGGTCTTTTTTCACCTCAGGCGCATGCCTTAATAACATCATTTACAAGTGAAGTTGAAAATCATTTCTATTAGGTTGTGAGTACATTAGTTGTGTGAAATGGTATTTTTGAACGAAATACATAATTATTTGAAATAATCAAACTTTACATGATGTAGTGGTTACTTTCGATTTAATAAAATTATATAATCAATAATGATATCAAAATATTGTCTTCTAGTTTTGAAAAAATAAATATGTAAAACGATAAATGTACATTGATATATAAACCTGACTTTCAGTTGTAATATTATTTCAAATAATTTTAAGTATAATAAAAAAATTGATTGCCATACAAAATGTCATAAAAACAATAACTTTATTTATGTCTAGATGAAATTAAGTTTTATTTTCACATGCTAAAAAGGTTTTTTTTCCACAAACTAAAAACAATAAAAAAATCAAGATAAAAAAATACAACTTATATTTAAGTCTGGTAGAAACGAAAAACAATAATGACTTATCGATAATGAGAATTTCAAAACAAAAAGGTAAAGACAAAAAATATATGTGAAATATTGTCATTGTCAGGAATCGAACACGTGTCCTTAATATTCCAGCCTTTTCAAACAATAATAAAGATTAATTTTTGTCGTCACTGGATCTAAACTTGTGACCTTATGTATATATATATTGTAAGGGTATTTTTGGAAAGTTCGCGGTCGGATCAAAAAACTGTGTTCTTGATCCAACTATTATTAAATAAATATATTTATTCTGTTATAAGATTTAAAACTGGAGGGGGAAAATGGATCGACAAGTTGCATCAGTTCGATGAGGTTGTATATGCAATGTGAAGATTATTAGGCTATTAGCAATATATAGTTCGACCTTTTTTATTTCATACGGTTTGTGTGTGTGTCACACAAGAATATTATGCTAACATATAACTAAAGGATGCGCATTGGGCACAAATTTATAAGAATCCTCCTATCAAATGTATTAATTAAAAATGGAGTGTTACTAGCAACCCTCATTAAGTCATAGTAGAAGCAACCCTCGTATTTAATCACACAAGAGAAATTATTCATGGATTTAGCAGCGCTTCCTAATTTACAAATAGTAGAAATGATAGAACGGCTGGGTTTAGAAATAAGAGAAGCAAATTCTATAATCTCTTACCTTAGTTCTCTTTCCTCTGCTGCTGTCAGTTTAACACCTTCAAAGATGTACTCGTTATCAATGATATCATCCCTAACAAAGCACAACATGGAAAATTGTAATGTAACACAAATTGGCAAGTAAGGAATTTAATTACTGACAACTAATAAACTGATAACAGAACCACGTACTGTATTTCCAGAAGCTTTTGATCAGCTCTTTTTTGCAGATATGCTTGCCTTGAGTATTTTCTGCCCAAAAACCAAAATAAGAATAAACACGTTTACCAAGGTAATTATGAAAGGAGGGAAAAGAATACAGAAGGTCAAGCTTAAGGCAGAGTATAGTTTAATTTGTGCAGTGAGTAAACAATTGTTGTTTTCCTATTAAAAAATCTCAAACAAGCTTGAAACCACCATGAGTCCTATATCCACCCAAATAATAGCAGAAGCATGACATGCAACTAATGTATTGTTGATTTTTCCAGACCCCAACCAACAAAACCAACTGGTGATCAAGATCAGTGCAATGCATAACATGCTGCTTGATGAGCAACAAGTAATAGGGATTAAAATATGAACCTTAAATCAGAAGTATCATCGTCCTCGAGAGCTTTTGATCTTCTAATCATCTCCTCTGAAATAGAAGTATATATTAGCATTAACATAAGGGAAAACCAAAATCAGCGTACAACTGCACAAACTATCACCTTCATCCTTCTTTGACAGTTTTGCCTCCATTAGCTACAAGGGGAAAAAAATCAGAGCCCAACTTAGAGAGAAACATGAAGCTCAAAAGCATATAAAAGGAATATCATTGACCCTAAATCTGAATTGATTATGTTAGTCAACCACACCATTCAGACTCCACTAGCTGTTCTGATGATTTAAGAGATGTAAAGTGGCTTAGCAAAAAAATCAGTAAGTATTTAGTTCCAACCGATTATTTTATATAACAACAACCAAGAATCTGATGTCTAAAACAGGCTATTACCTACCTTCATATAATGATTTGAGCACTATAGGACCAAAAATCCATTCAGCACACCCATCAATGAAGATGTAGGTACATTTTCAGTGAGATCAAATTAACTGCAAATTACTCATGGTGGAAAACATATTTCTAGTACTTCGTCTTTTATTTTGAAAGGGCAAAAAGAAAATAACCTGTCGAGTCCTGGCTGCATCCCTTTCTTTCATATTTTTCTCCAGCTGTTCTCTTTCTTCTTGATCACGCTTCATAGCCTCCTCTGACTGAAGCAAAATTAATTTGAAATCAAATAGAAAAGTTTATTCGGTCTAATAAAATATAAATAAGTGCACAAAACTAGATGCACGGGATGATAATATATCAAGCACGCACACGTTCATGCATGCACGGATGTATGTGTATGTGTATGTAATGTAATCCAACTTCTGTATCATGCTTAATTGACAAGATTACCACTTCACGCTATATGAGTTCAAAATCACAAACTGATATCAAAAATTAATTACACTGTTAGAAATATTGAAGTTCTACCAGTTCCTGGATACATGTCTCTTCTTTATTGATTTATGTTATAGATTAGTTGAAGTATACTTGTACAAGCAAACTGATAAATGAATATACCCATTTCCGATTAATACCTACCAATTTGTGCTATGCTAGTGGGTTCAACAAACAAAAGCCTTCAGTGCAGTGCCAATTTTATGATGCAAAAATGATATATCATATGTGTTGGTCTAAAAAGCTAAACATACATCATAATAGTGTACCTCTACATCTTCATCTTCTTCATTGGAATTACGACTTCTTACATTCCGTCCATTTTCTTTAATTATGGTTATCTAAGAAATATACAAGTCAAAAGAAATGTAAGAAACCATGCAGTAGATTTTGATATAAAATCCAAAGCAAAAAACAAATTAATTAATAAATAAATTTAAGTATATATAATGCCTCTTCATCGTCTTCACTAGAATGAGCTTCTCCTTTCTTCCTAAATCGCTTCTTAGTGCTATTTTTTGAATTGTCTTTGACTGGTGCAAGCTCATATACATCATCCTCATCGTCTGCATCTAAAAGTTTGTAGCTAGCTTGTTTTTTTGCATATTTAGCTGCTTCTCTCTCCATTTTTTGATAGTCCTAAAAAAAATAAACTGGATTGAATTAGAATTTGAATCTGCTAAAATTTAATGAGCAAGAGATAATAACGTGCAGTCTAATTGTTTATAACATAATAAACCTATCAAGCTAATCAAAACTAACCATCTCTTCAGAAGTTCCAATACCAATGTATTCATAATATTCAAAAAGTGATAAAAACCAACCATAATAACAAAGGTAGCGAAGTCGGGAAAGCAGGGATGGGGTGCGTTTAAGCTTAGCAGTTCCATAGCCCAAAGCTTATCTCAATTATACAAAATATGGTTATAGCTAAATCTCAATCAATCATCAATCTAATGAACATGAGATATTTATGGGCACAAATTTATTTATTCCAAACTTTTAGGCCCAAGGTCCATCTTACTGCGTAGTTATCTTCTAGATTTCCAACAGATTCACACGTGTTCCATGGGCTACGTTCAAAAATTATCATGTGACATCAGCAGAAACTATAACCATTTTAAGCTATACTCTATTTCGCACCATAATTCTAACTAGGCAGTAGCAAGATCTTTTATATTATCAATTTAAGTTCCAAAATTAAGAAAAAAAATACAGAATTCTAAATTGAAATTAGAATGATGATGAAAATAACTTACGCTTGGACCAGATTTAACACGAGGAACTCGATTGAACAACTCATGAGCAAAGGAATGGGTATTTGCAGATGATGGAAAGTCAGATGCAATGAGTTTGTTTATAAGTTCAGAAGGCGAAGTTGCCTCTTTGGCTGCACATATAAAATCTAAAAGATTAGAAACGCTATAAACGAAATTCACCCGTTAAACTTTAAAAGCAGAAAATGTGTGTAAGAGAAATAGAGAACAGAGATTGCTTACATAAACGAATGATGTATTGAACCATCACTGTCTGACTGTAACCTACAATGGACATCAAATTATCAGCAACCCAAGTTTTCAAGGACTGGTTCGCCATAGCTGTCATTTAAGAAGATATGAGATTTTGACGTTAGTGTTTGCAAATGAGAAAATGAATCATCACGAGTTTCTTTCTATGCTATGGTGAATAAGATTCCCTTAAAGATTATAAAATATATAAAAAATTGTTTTTCTTGTTCTCTAATTTTTCTGGCAATTAAATGTAGAAAGAACGAGTATTTCAATCCTAAACATTTACTCGATCGCGATCTCAAATTTCTTTTATCAAGTAATCAAAATAGCATTTGTTATCCATGAATGCAATCAGATATCACAAATCCTTTGGGCAATAAGCAAATAATACAAAAAATAGTGGCGAACATTGCGTTGCTAATATATTGTAGAAAATCATGTCTCACCAGAACTAAAATCATTGAGCAGAATCAAAATGAAATTCAATTTAATTACTCAAGTAAAGGAATAGACCAAGACATGCACTCAAGTAAAGGAATAGAGCAAAATTGATACAAAAGGGCCTTCGGAGTTATGACTCTACGTTGACACGGAATCTTCATTCAACCAGTTCAAAAGGTTCAACTTTGGCACAAATGATCGAGTGAATCAGTATAGTTATACTGTGAACAAGGCAGCAGAAACAAATAAAAGCAGAAAGTCTAAATACCAAGGTTAGAGGTTCCGACCGGAACCCTGGAATTCCGGCCACCGGTTTGGTCCTCGACGGTAGTAAGACATGATTAAGGTAAAAACCCATCTCGGTAACTAGACGGATAAAAAATCCAAAGAAAATAATCATTTTGTGGTAGAAGTGGTTGAGAAGATGCTAAATGATACAAAATGAAATAAAAAGGCAACAAAATCTCGAAATTGAAATGCAAACTTGCCTCAAATTCAAATTGAGCATAAGCAAGTACCTCGAAAGATTGGAATGAAATCCGACCTAGAGCCCTGATTCAGCTTATTCGAGTTTAATTTCTACCAAAAACGCCTTTTCCCGTCTCTCCTTGGCTCTTGTGCTTGTGCGGGCTGGATGGAAAATGACAAGTAAAGACAGTTAATCAGCAGTGTCCCTCTCTACACACACACCTAATTAACACTCTATGCTCATATATCCTCTTACACAACCAAACACTCCACACACTCATTTACACCCACCTAATTTATTTTTATTATTTTTCTCCACGCATGTGTCAGATTGTTTCCTGTTCCGAAAAAGACGTAAACAAATGTCAAACCCACTTTCATTTATAATTGCATCTTTTATCTTAATACCTTGAAAATCTTCTATGCATTTATTCCTTTCATCTTCAAAATCATTACTACAAATTACCAAACTAAAACACCTAGCATCATCTATAATCTGCGTATTAAATAAAAAGAAATAGAATGGTAGCATGTAATTCCCAAAATTTTCAAATAGAAGGTAGATTCATTAACCTATAATTTAAGAAGAAGAAGAAATAGTAATTATTGTGAACATTTATGTAAACAACCACAACCACAAACTTTACGACTTTACAAACCCAATCAATCTGAAACCAAGTTTTTTAAACAAAAATTGATTCTAAGACTTATCCGCTGTGTAAACCAAAAATTAAATTGAAATTAACTACTATGTTAAAGCAAAAAAGCAACTAATACAATAAATCTGGCCTTAAAATTAATGAAAATACAGCACATATAAATTCCATTTGTAGTATGAATATGAACAAAAACTCCTGCTTTTAGTTCAACAAATTGCTCAAAAGCATTAAAATAGGTCTTGTATTATTAATTTTGATATGCTCCACCATTAATTGAAGATGTGAGAGGTTGTGATTAATTTTGATAATTAAGGTTAACTTGCTTTATAAGCTTCAGTCGGTTACGCCAAACCGTTTGGTTGTTTCTTAACTCGGTTTTGTATAACCAGACAAAGTGGATAGTTTTTTTACTATGCCTCTTTAAGTGGCGCTAGGGACAGGGCCGTCCCGCCAGTATACGATGCCCTAGACAAAACAAATTTTTTATCATTTTTTGTTGCCCCACTTTAGAAAGTAACAGTACTTTTATATGTCCAAAACAAAATGCAATATAATTATAAAATTTAATACGGATTACAAAATATTGTTAAACTAAATCATTAGTTTACATGTCAAAATATCTAAATCTCAACAAGGTACCATGCCAAAATACAAGCCAACGAAAACAACTTCTTGCATTCTTTGAAGCGAACTCCTCTATGACCTCCTCATAGTTAAGTTTATCAAAGTAATCATTTTCAAATAAACAACATAATATTATTAATCTGATAACGCTAACATTTTACATACTTAAAAAATAATAAACAATTTACTATGCATAATTTAACAAGTTTAATTAATCAACTCAATTTGTAACATCGTACGTAAATCAATTGTGAATCGTGATTAATTTAGATCAATTTTAGCTTAACCACATACACATTTGGTTAATTTATCAATGCAAGAATTCAAAATTTTGATTCATTCGTAATAAAAATATGACAACATAAATCATTGATTCATTCAACAAACTAACTGATATCAAACCAATGTATCAAATCAATGAAAATGAAACCAGTATCAATTATTTGATTCATAATTCATTCAACAAATTATTTAGTTCATTAAACAAATTAACCAATGATATAAAACTAAATCAAGCAATATAAAATCTAATAGAAAACTCACATTTTTATTTGTAGTTGCAGTTGCAACAGAAGTGTAGAACAGACAGCCCTCCCTTTTCAGAATTCAGCACTACGTGTCTACAATCTACAGAGTAACAGAGCAAATTAAGCAGAAACCCTTGATGTCAGAATTGAAAATAAAATTGAATTGGTTATACGGAACAGCGCAGCAACCCTTAATGTCAGAATTAAGTACAAGTCTACAATCTACAATCTACAGCGCAGCAACTCCCTTAAAAACGCAGCCAAGAAATCAAAATTGAAAACAAAATTAGAATAATTCGATTTAACTTTCAAGGCAAGTAAAACCGAACCCGAACGCAAATTGATAGTCGATGGAAGGGAGGAGACCAGTGGCAGTGAGGAGACAGGAGAGTCACGCACCTGTTCAAGCTGTTCTGGAGGCTGGAGCTCGTGATCGGCGACTGCGAGTTGGCGCTGATGGCAATAGCGGCGGCTAGTGCGTGTAGGCTGCGGCAGATGGTTGTGGGAGGGGCAGATGATTGGCGTCGTCAGTGGAGCAGTGGGTATTGCCGTATTCGAGGCGCAGGGCACGATCTATTTGCAGCAGCGTGAATGTCTTCCCTGTCTTGGGCTTGGGCTTGACTAGGCCGGACCTGGCTAGGGATAGTTTAGATTTGTTGGCTAGGGATAGTTTAGATTTGAATTAGGATTACAACACATATATTTTTTATTTGGGTTGGGCCTGTCGGATTTATATTTTGTTTTATAAAGTTTAGTGCTGTCAAACATTTACCATATTAATATTTAATTTTAATGTTCATTTTAGTTACGGAATAGTGCTAATTATTCTGAAGGCTATATAACAACATTTAATTTACTTAAAGCAAGCGTTGTTATGTACCATTAATATAAAGCTTTTTAGGTTGGGTCTACTCTCATCCCGCTTTCTTGATTTCACACCATGTTAATTAAAAATAATTCTCACGCCTTTTTTCCTTTCGTCTCTCAATTCATTCTAAAAATACCCTTATTTTTCTTAAAACAGTTCAAATATAACATGGGTGGTTCACGAACCACGCTTGATCCGAACGAGATAGTTATACAAATCACGTTCTACCTGAATTAGGTTATTATACAAACCTCGCTCGGGGACAGATTATTACACACACATCGCTCGGGATGAGCTAGATTTTCATATGAACCTAGCTCCGTTGAATCTTATTTTCATAATTGTTTCTCATGAGCATAATCTTTGTTATGGTTTGGAGATTAGGACTGGAATAACCCACATTTTTAACGACTAGAAACTCAAATAATTAATTTATATATTGGATCGCTAATTAATTGAATGTCCAAAATCTAATTTTTTTTCACATACAGTCGAACTAAGACTCGAGACCACTTCTGTTGAGACAGGATCGACGTTGCGAATTAAAACGAATGTAAATATCGCTATGTTTGGAGTCACTATATTTTTACAATTTACGTACCGTTATACATATATTTTATAAAAATACGTGTGGAGTCCAGTCTAGTGGGATCTCGATGGACAGCTTATGTCTGCGATGAGGACTTCATTATAAGATGTATGGTTGAGAAATTTTTAGAATCGGGTAATCTGATGACCAAAACGATCTCGAAACGCGTGAAATTATTATCCTGATACGCTATCTTGGATTATGATGATACTAGGGTTATCGGAACCGTAATATTAAGATGATGTACGCCGACGAGTTTTGTGGCAATCTGATGTGCTTGTGATCGTACGAGCTCAAAACGTATGGCAGTTTATTTAAGGAGTTACATATGTACCCCCTTATCTCCTCCTTTGAAAAAATAATATCTATACCTTAGTGAAAAAGAAAAAAAGGAGCCGCCTCCTTCCACGAATTTAATCGGGAGCTACGGGAGACATGGGAAGCCAATGTTGGATCCGTTAAAATAGTGATGAGGAGAGCTCTGTATTTATATGGTCATGAGTGAGATGGATCTTGGCCAGCTCCACTCTTATCACCGTCAAGTAGGGTTCGATATTGGTGGAGATTGAGGAGGAGATGGATGAATGGAAGAACGTCATTGCGGTACTCTTGTCGAGGAGCACCTTCTCGCATGATTTTAGCAACTTTGGCATTTGACTGAAGGGTGCGACAGCATGAGGACTGCAAAGGCTTGATGCAGGTCATGAATCTTTAGTGGGTGCGGACCTCGAGGGGTTGGGTCAGAAGCGTAACACGTGCAATGAGGAGTGTGTTGGCAAAGACAGTTCAGCATTTTGTCGATGGTAGCTCGAGAGAGTGGACGGCGTGCACGTGAATGGGTCTGCTAGCACGTGTATAGGGGTTGATAATTGGGGAAGATGGTTTAATATAGGTAGTTAGTGTTAATTATAATTAATTAAGTAAAATGATTATCTCGTTCCGTATTTAATCCACGTCTCTTGCATACCGGGTCCAATATGGTCTTCGTTGTTGCACTCGTAATATGATTATCTATGACGTGGTGTAGGATTGGACTAGATTCGGATACTTGCAAAATTTCAGTTCTGGTTTTGTAAGTCTGAATTTACACACACGGTGTTCTATTCGTATTGAATAGAGCTAGATGGAGTTTATATTAATTGTAACAAGCTAATAAATTAATTAAACTCTAATTTGTAGCTATATTAGAAATAGAAATATTATTACATGTATTTTATTTTTGATATGCGGGATAATTGATTAAGGTCATATATATATATATATATATATATATATATATATATATATAGTGTCTTATTCGTATTGAATAGAGCCATATGGAGTTGATATTAATTTATAACATAGTTATAAATTAATTATAGTTTAATTTGTAATTATATCAGTGATGAAAATATTACTATATATATAATATTACTAATTAGAAGTTAGAAATATAACCTTTAAAATAAGCTGTAAGGCTAAAATAATAATTTATGGAGGTTAAACTTAGATTGAAATGACTTTGAAGTTTATCTAACCGTGATATTGGTTATTTATAGTGTAAAATAATAATCAACTAATTAGTGGATTTCTGTAAAGGTGATTTGAGAAGTTACACTACAAGAAAAATATCATTTTACAGCACTAAATAAATGTTGTTAATGTATGTTGACAACGTTTATCATAACGTTGTCAATATCAGTAGTTGTTATAGCTGGGGTATCTTTTACAATATTTATAAGTTGCGGACGACATTGTAAAAAAATTATTTGTAACACATCAGTATCGTAGAATTACACCTAAATAATTGAAAAATATTTAACTGCATTATCCAATGGTTACAAAAGTCATTTACAACATATTTCAAATATTATATTAAAACTTTTCTCGATGATATCTTTATGTTGCATACTTCCTTTTTGTTAATGATTTTCAATCACCATAAACTCAATTTCAACAACGATATTTAATTGTCTTTACAATAGTATTTGAAAAGAAGCTATGCTATAGGATCGAGCAATATGGATAAACTACTTATGTGGAATAAATAAATAAACAGCAAATGTAGTAAAGTAAAAGATACCGGAGATTTTTATACTAGTTCGGAGCACCGTCCTACGTCCAGTCTCAGACTCCTTCTGAAATTTCACTAATACAACTCTCACTTAACCCGGAGGAACAGGTTTACACCGCCCCAACCAAACAGGAGTTCAACCGCCTAAGCAGCCGAATAGGACTTCAACTGCCTGAGCAACCAAACAGGACTTCTTTACAAATAACAAATGTATCTGACTGTAGTGTGTTCTTAAGTAACACTGATAAGTCAATTAAGAACAATCTTCCTATAATCTTTTCCTTTATGACATATAGTATAATGTGCTTTGAGAATTATGGAAGATAAAGTGATTAATGATCAAAGTATGTAAGCAATTTGAGTGCAATTTGAAAGCTTGAGAATAGATGAGAATTCAAGAAATATAAAAGTAAATTCGGTGAATTGATTGTTGAATTTTGTAATCTATTTATAGTGTATAAAGAGCTGCAACTATAGATGAAAAGATATATTGAAAAGAACAGGTACAACCATTGATTTTGAAAGAGTTTCTCTTCGGTGAACATAAGTGACTCTTCAAGAAAATAGCAGTTAGAAATATTCAAACGTCCGAATAAAAAGATTCAGACTTCTGAATTGGATTAAAAGGCAACTAGCAAGCTTTTAGGCAAATTTTGACTAAATTCAGACGTCCGAAATTTTTCATTCAGACGTCTGAATATTATGAAACAATATTCAGGTTTCAGCATTCAGACGTCTGAATGAATGAATTCAGACGTCTGATTTCAGACCTTTGTGCATGTGTGTGCATACGCATATATATACACACATCGTTTCAGGAGAGATTTTTAACAAATTTTTAAGTAAAGTATAGACTCTAGACACACTATACTCAGCTTCAAAACGTCTGAAAAGGAATCTGCAACAAATTTCCTGCATAGATGGTTAGTATTCACAGAAAATTTTATATAGCTTGTCATAATCAAAATCGAGATTTCAACATTCTCCCCTTTTTTGATGATGACAACTATATAATTAATATTAAATATTTGTACTAATGTTACTCCCTCTATCAATATGCATAATTTTTAGATTTCTCCCCCTTTGTTATCGAAAAAAGAAAGAGCAAAGATATCAATAGACGGATCATCTCATAAAAGCAAGTAGAGTATTTAATATATGAAGGAACAATATGAATAATAGTTATACAACTTAACAAACAAAGTTAAAACATAACTAAATCAAACATAATTTTAAAATAGACAAAGATAATTAAAATTGACTAGAAATAGATGGATCATCATGATTAGAACTCGAGGTTGAGGAAGACCACTGAAATGGGGATGGGTTGTAAGCTTGAGTGGATGAAGAACCAGAACAAGAAATTCGATCCCATATTTTATTGAGAAAGCCTTTGATCGAGTTGAATTTTCTTTCCGTCTTCTTCTCAAGTGCCTTAATGTCTCGATGAATCTTTGATTGATTTCGGAAGAGAGTGATGATGGCTTGTCTTGAAGAAGTGTCCGGGCCAATTTCTTGAATGATGTCATCGTCCTCCTCTTCTTCTTCGTGTTGAGTATGAGAAGAAGAAGCAAACTAGTGTCTCAAGGTTGAGGAACACCTTGTTGAACATTTTTAGACCATTGATGGAAGGAGATGATTTGTTGAGGAGGAGGCCGTGGTGGAAGACCCATCAATCCTAAAGTTTTAGCACCTAACTCACTAATAGTTGTAAAATAAGAGTCGAGCATTGGTACACTGACATTAAGGAGGATGCGCATAATATAAGCACCATAATGAATGGTTCTATATTTTCTCTGGATTGTGATGTCTTGAAATTCATGCAAAATAAATTTTCCCCAATTCATTTGTTGATTGGAATAGATAGAATAAAGAGCTTAGAAGTTTTCTTTATAAACTTTTTCATAACTCCCCGTCCTTGGTTGTAAAGAACGAATAAGTATACGGTGAATGAGTCTAGCTTGTGGCCCTAAGAAGGTAGATTTTATATTGTCCAAATTTAGAAGTTGATCGGACAAGAAACGATGTGAAACTTCGTCTCGATGATCCATATCAACTTCAATATCATTAATATCAATTCCTTACAATTTAAAATATGATCTAGTCTTTGTAAAGGTAAGAAGATTCTTACGCCACAAGCTATTGAACAAACACAATCTTGACGGTTTTGGGGATTATGATGATCCAAATTCAAATTTGCAAGAAAAAGTTTAATCATAAGATGATTAATCTTAACATTGTTAGGAGTATACCTAATTAAGCTATCGAAGTGGAATTGTTCCGCCAACTCTCTAACACGATAAGCTGCAAAAACTGGAAATTTCATGAATGCTCCTTCGAAGATGTTAGAATTCTTCAAAGAATTATACCGGGAAACAGCAACATCGTTCCATAGCCATTGCCAAATTTGATCTTCGGATGGTCCGGAGGTTGATTCTCTAGTACGTTTTGATCTTGGTGCCATTAGAGAGTTAGAGGAAAGGTTAAAAGCTTTGAAAGAGTTGAAAATGGGGGGTAGGGTTATGAAATAAAAGGGAATGAAGTTAAAAAGGTAATATATATAGTGGGTTAAAAAGCAATGGTATAAGTGGAAAGAAAATGAAAGAAGCAAGGTGGAAAAATTGGCTCAGAAAAATTCAACCGTCTGAATTATTTGATTCAGATGTCTGAATTGGACTGAGTTGCAACCCACAAAGAAATAGTTCAAATTCGACCTGATTCAGACGTCTGTTTTGTTTGATTCAGACGTCTGAATCTGGGGTAAATTTTTTGTACCTTGAATATTCAGACGTCTGTTTTAAATAAAACAGCCGTCTGAATTTTTTCAAAGGCTCAGAACAACTTTACTGAATATAGAAAACTATATATATATAATCAAATATTTTTAAATAATACAAGTTTAGGACAAACAGAATCAAATAACGAATAAACAATAATATATAAACAACAACAAATTAAAGAGATTTCGAAGAAGAACTTGGAGTATGATAAGATTCTTCTTCAATTTTAGTGTTCTCTACAAATGGTCGAAATGGAGACCATATGTTGCCACGTTCCCAAGAATTTGGTGATGTCGGTGGACGTTGTGGCGATGGTTCTCAAGGATTGTGATGATTTGAGGAACGAACAGTAGGCGGTTGATGAACTGAGTCTTTGGAGGAAGAACCACAGAATTTTAACGCGACTTGTTCCAAAAAGCTCAACTGTTTGGCATTAACTTTTTGTTCATAGTATAACTCGCGCTGTAATTCTAATGTTTCTCTCTGGTAGTGATGAATATCATCTATTTTCTCTTTTGTAGATGGTGATACAAAAAAGAGAGACCGTTTTGTTCTTTTAGTAGGCGGAGTATATCCAGTATGAGTTGATGGTGGAACAATCGGAACCAGTTCATAAATTGGTGTTGGAGTTGGTAGATTTACCGATCACGAAGATGGAGAAGTATAAGAAAGCTCAGATGATTCAGAGTTGTATTGAGATGACATTTTGAAAAAGTATTTGAAACTTTTAAAAAAATTCTTGAATGAATTCTGGTGCAATAGGAAGAGGAATGGCAGAGAATATATAGTTAGAGTTATAATAGAAATAGAAAAAGTTTGTATGGTTAGGAGAATAATAACCATAGAAAAAAGAGAATGAAATGAAAGGTAAATAGAAATTCACAAACAATCTAAGGTTTCATAAAAAAAAAACAAAGTAGTAAAGCGGTAGAACAATAAACTACCGAGTATGAGATCCTGAGTTTGAGTGTTGAAAACAAACTAAGGTTTTATTGTATATTTTTTTTAAAATTATAAATCTTTAAAAGAAACGATTCCAAGTTCTCGTCTTAAATCGATAAAAGTATTTTCATTTAACGTTTTTGTAAAGATATCTGCCAATTGTTTATCATAGGAAACAAATTCTAGATTTATTAGATCTTTTTCAATATTATCACGAAGAAAATGACGACGAATGTCAATATGTTTTATTCATGAGTGATTAACATGATTTTTAGATAAATTTGTAGCACTAAAATTATCACAATAAATAGTTGATTTGAATAAATTAAAACCAAAATCTTGTAGTGTTTGTTGCATATAGATAACCTGAGCACACGCCAAGGCTGCAGAAATATATTCTGCTTCACATGTCGATAATGAAACACATTTTGTTTCTTACTAAACCAAGATACAAGAGACCGTCCAATGAAGTGACAAGTCTCACTTGTACTTTTTCTATCTGTCCGGCTTCCACCAAAATCAGCATCACTATAGGACACTAATTCAAAAGGACATTCCTTTGGATAGAATAGTCCAAAGTCCTTGGTTTTATTAAGATACCGCAGTATGCGTTTTACTGCTCGCAAATGTGATTATTGAGATCTGCTTGAAATCGTGCACACAAGCAAACACTCATCATTATCAGATCTATTAGCTATTGAATATAGTAACGATCCAATCATACTTCGATATAATTTTTAGTCAACACTTTTGCCACTTTCATCTTTATCAAGATGTATAGTTGTATCCATAAGAGTTGGTTTGGTGAAGTATTTTCCATACCAAAGCGTTTAATTAGATCGTTACAATATTTTTCTTGATTTATAAAAATACCATTTTCTAATTGTTTTATTTGTAAGTCAAGAAAATAATTTAATCCACCCATATGTGACATTTCAAATTCTTTGATCATTATTTTAGAAATTCCTGACATAATTTTCATTTGTAGATCCAAAAATAATATCATCAACATAAATTTGAACAATTAAAATATCTTGCTTGTTTCTTTTAATAAAAAGAGTTTGATCAACCTTTACAATTTCGAAGCCAGAATCTATTAAATATCTTTTAAGACGATCGTACTAAGCACAAGGTGCTTGTTTCAAACCGTATAAGGCCTTTTTAAGTTTATAGACATGGTCAGGAAATTGTTCGTGTACGAATGAAGAAGGTTGTTCAACATAAACTTTTTCTTTTATAAAACCATTTAAAAAAGCACTTTTTACATCCATTTGATATAATTTAAAGTTATGAAAACATGCATAGGCTAGTAAGATTCGTATTGCTTCTAGTCTAGCGACTGGAGCAAACGTTTCTTCATAGTCAATCCCTTCTTCTTAATTATATCCATGTGCAGCTAATCTAGCTTTATTCCTAGTAATATTTCCTTGTTCGTCAGCTTTATTTCTGAAGACCCAATTTGTACCAATAACTGATTGATCACTAGGCCTTGAAACTAAATCCCAAACGTCATTTCTTTCGAATTGGTTTAGCTCTTCTTGCATAGCGATTAACCAATTTTCATCGGTGGATGCTTCTTTAATATTTTTAGGTTCAATACGAGAAAGGAAAGCTACATGGCCCATTTGTTTTAATTGACTTCTTGTTCTAATAGATGAATTGAGTTCTCCAATGACATTAACGGAAGGATGATCCCTTAATAATATAGGTGGAGATCTTAATTCATTGTTATCGTAAACTATGTTTTCATTATTTTCAAAATTTGAAATTTCGATATTTGTGATATTATCAGGGAATTCTTCATCATTCTTATAATTGGGATTTGTTTAAAATTTTCATCGAAGGATACATGAAGTGTTTCTTCGATGATATTGGTTCTTTTATTATAAATTCGATAAGCTTTGCTTCGATCTGAATATCCTACAAAGATTCCTTCATCGGATTTTGGATCGAATTTGCCAAGCTGATCTTTTGTGTTTAAAATGAAACATTTCGAGCCAAAAACTTTGAAATAAGAAATATTTGGTTTTTGACCATCAAGAAGTTCATAGGGAGTATTTTTAGTTAGTGGTCGAATAGAAACATGATTCAAAACATAGCAAGCTGTTGCAACTGATTCAGTCCGGAAATGTTTTGGTAACGTACTTCCTAACAAAGTCCTTGCACATTCTTGTAAGGTTCTATTTTTACGTTCTACAACTCCATTTTGTTGTGGAGTTCTGGAAAACAAAAAATTATGGAATATTCCCTTCTTCTTACAAAAATGTTCAAAGGCTTCGTTTTCGAATTCACCTCCATGATCACTCCTAATGTTTTTGACTTTCAATCCTTTAAAATTTTGAATTCTTTTGACAAAAGTTTTGAAATCATCAAAAGTATCACTTTTATTTTTCATAAAAATAGTCCAAGTATATCTAGAAAAATCATGAACAATTACAAATACATATCTACTGTGATTAATAGATTGTACTTGTGTTGGTCCAAATAAATCCATATGTAGTGATTCAAGTGGTTGTAAAGTTGAAATAATCTTTTTAGATTTAAAAGATGGCTTATTTAATTTTCCTAATTGACATGCATCAGAAATATGATCAAAAATTTAAAATTCATTTTTGGTAGACTTTTTACTAAATAATTTTTAGAAAGCTTATTTATAGCTTTGAAGTTAATGTGACATAATCGTTTATGCCATAACCAAGGATCGTTTTCTTTGACTATTAAACACATATATGAATTATGGTTTATTTTCATATTCAGAACATAGATATTTCTGTCTCTATTCCCTTCAAAGATAAGGTTTTGATTTTGATCGAAATACTACATTTATTTTTAGAAAATGTGATTTTGAATCCTTTGTCACATAATTGGCTGAAAGTAAGTAAATTATGTTTTAAATTTTTGACTAGTAAAACATTTGAAATAAGAGGTAAATTTGAAATGTCATTGTTGCTCACATCGCCTTTGTCGATGATGTAGCCTTTGGAGTTGTCTCCAAATGTGACGGAGCCTCCATCTGAGTAAGTAATGTTTGATAGCATATCTTTATCTCGTGTCATATGTTTTGAGCAATCACTGTCGAGTATCCATTTTCCTCTTTTCTTGAGTGGGACCTACAAAAAATATGAGATAACATTGGTATCCACTCTTTTTAATAGGGTCCTAAGAGTTAAGTCTTAGGAAACCAAACCCAAGAGGGTTCAGTATCCCATTTAAATATATAATCTTTATTTTTATGAACAGTTTCCAAAAAGGTGTTAATATATTTCTTCCTAATCAAAATGTTGTTTGTTTTAGGAACCCAGACTTTCATATTTTTCGGGTAAGTGTTCCTTTTTGGCTGTTTTGCGGTAGGATTGATATTTCTCATAATTTTCTTTTTAGGTGGAGCTTTTGTTTTCTTAATATATTCTAATCCTTTCCTACTTGAAACAGATTGAGAGCTATCAATAATTTTAGATAAATCTCTTCCTTTATTAAAGTTTGAAACATTTTTGGTGATGCTATCTAACTTAGTTTTGAGACTAGTATTATCTAATTCTATCAATTTTGCTTTTGTCTTTAATTCGTGATTTTCAGAAAAAAGAGCGTCATTCTTTTCTTTTGGAGTTTTAATTTCTTGACTCAAAAATGTGAGTTGAGAATTAATATTAGAGAATGATTCTTGTAATTTTTCAAGTTCTTCCTCTAGTATTTTCTTCTCATCTTTAAGCATATTTCTTTCGAATTCTGCTTTGTTCTAATGTTCACGAGTTTTCTTATATTTTCTTTTGAGTTTTTTTGAGAGTGTCAACTAGCTCTGAATTTATCTCTATCATATCATCAAAGGTAAAATCACTACCATGAAGCAAACATTAGCTTGCTCGTTTTCGCTGTCACTGCTGCTATCTGATGAAGAGGTATCTGAATCATTCCATGTCACAGAGAATACTTTCCTTTTCTTATCTTTTCTGCCCTTGTTGAAGTTTTTTTTCTTTAGTTCTGGACATTCTTTCTGGATATGACCTTTCTTATGACAATTAAAACATTCGAATACTGAAGATGATGGTTTGCTTGAAAAGTTCCTTTTTCCATTGTTCCTGTTGTTTTTTTGGAATTTCACGAACTTTTTGAAATTTTTGGCAATAAAAGCTAGATCTTTTTCATCTGAATCTTCATCCTTTTCTTCTTCAGCATGGAAAACTATGTTCTTTTTGTCCTGAGCTTGTACTCGTTTTGCCTGCAAGTTCACTTCATAGGACATTAGATTTCCTATTAACTCTTCTGGTTTTATGGTAGAGAGGTCATTAGCTTCTTCAATAACTAAGACTTTTCTTTTCCAATTCATCCGTTAAAGAGTTTAGGATTTTCGATACAATATCAAAATCAGTGAATTTTTCTCCTAATCCTAATAGTGAATGATATATATCTTGAAATCTGGAGTACATATCATTGATAGATTCATCTTGCTTCATTTTAAGATTTTGAAACTGATTTTTAAGCATGAGAATTTGCTTTGTTTGACTTTGTTAGTTCCTTCACGTGTGATTTTAAGTGTTCTCCATATTTCATAAGTAGTTTGACACATACTAATACGATTAAATTTATTTCTATCTAGTGCACAAAATAACATGTTCGTAGCTTTAGCATTGGTAGAAGCATCTAATTTTTGTGTGTTTGTCGATGTGGAGTATTCTCCTGTAGGAAGAGTGTATTCATTTTATGTGATATTCCATGATTCAAAGCTATTTGGTTGCATATAGATTCTCATACGAGTAGCCCAATAATTGTAGTCCAAACCATTGAAAAATAGAGATCGTGCAGTGGATTGACCTTCTATAAAACTGGTGCCACTGTTTATAGTGCTAGTGCTAGTGTTACTATCCATATTAGCAAAGAATCAATAACTAAGTTATAGTTAGATGAAGCCTTGCTCTGATACCAAATGAAAAGAAGCTATTCTATAAGATCGAGTAATATAGATAAACTACTTGTGCGGAATAAACAAACAAACAGTAAATGCAATAAAGTAAAAGACACCAAAGATTTTTATACTGGTTCGGAGCACCGTCCTACGTCCAGTCGCAGAGTTCTTTTGGAATTTCACTAACACAACCCTCAGTTAACCCGGAGGAACAGGTTTACACCGTCCGAGCAACCGAACATGACTTCAACCGTCTAAGCAACCGAATAGGACTTCAACTGTCTGAACAACCTAACAGGACTTCTTTACAAATAACAAATGTATCTGACTGTAGTGTATTCTTAAGTAACACTGATAAGACAATTAAGTACAATCTTTCTATAATCTTCTCCTTTATGATATATAGTGTGATATGCTTTGAGAATTGTGGAAGATAAAGTGATTAATGATTAAAGTATGTAAGCAATTTGAGTGCAATTTGAAAGCTTGAGAATAGATGAGAATTCAAGAAAGATAAAAGTAAATTCGGTGAATTGATGGTTGAACTCTGTAATCTATTTATAGTGTATAAAGAGTTGCAACTATAAATGAAAAGATATACTGAAAATAACAGGTGCAACTATTGATTTTGAAAGAGTTTCTCTTCGGTGAAGAGAAGTGACTTTTCAAGAAAATAGCAGTTAGAAATATTCAGACGTCCGAATAAAAAGATTTAGACTTCTGAATTGGATTAAAACGCAACCCGTAAGCTTTTAGGCAAATTCTGACTAAATTTAGATGTTTGAAAATTTTCATTCAAACGTCTGAATATCGTGAAACAATATTCAGGTTTCAACATTTAAACGTCTGAATGAATGAATTCAGATCTTTGTGCATGTGTGTGCATATATATATATGTGTACACACACACACACACACATCGTTTCGGGAGAGATTTTAACAAATTTCTAAGTAAAGTACAGACTCTAGACACACCATATTCTGCTTTAAAACGTCTGAAAAGGAATCTGCAACAAATCTCCTTCAAAGATGGTTAGTATTCACAGAATATTTTATACAGCTTGTCATAATCAAAATCGAGATTTCAACAGTATTTGTCTCATTTAATAAAAATTGTGCATTACTGTTATACTACTATTTTTGAGTGTAGTATTTTGGCATTTCAATCATGTTTATTCAACGTTGTAAATAATGTTCGCATCATTTAATAAGAGTTTTCAATTATACTCATACGAATTTTTTCGGATATAGTCATGTTTATTCGATGTTGCATGTACAAAGTAGACAATGTACATTAACATCATTTGTTAAACATTGTTGATTTTATATAGCTATTTTAAATTGTTGTAGTTAGCATAATTACCATAATTGTAAGTTGTTATAATTGATTTTCAACAGCCGTGTTCTACATGATACATTTAATTCGTACAATAAATGTTGTACTCAAGTATTGTGCAATGATTGTAAACAGAACATTACAATAATTTTTGTTAATTATTTTTATAATTTCAACAATAGTCTTAGAATATTGTAAAAGCGATTATTGCTGCATTCAGAAATTGTTATTAAACGTCAATAGATAGTTTACAAAGAATACACACACAAATATATAAATTAATTCATCGATTTTCGAAAGATACCGTACATAATATTAAGAACAGTCCATCGAACCAGCAATATAGTTTTCAGTAACGAAAAAAAACAAGGTACAATTTCAACTCAAAAGGTATTTAATATCAAGATGCTTCAAAAACAAATATTATGAAGACTGGATTAATCAGATAACTTAGTGCAAAAAATGCAACTATTTTGATGTTTACATGTGGAGAGAAATGACTCAAAACTTAGATGGGGTGGTTTCCAAGAGAGCTCTACTCCTGCATTACGTGCAACATAGAAATTAGTAATGCTAATCGATACAATGTCTTACAGGCATGAAAAAAGTGAGGTAAATTAGCAATCCATCCAAAAATAAAAGAATAATTATCGCAAAGTGTAGTAGTAGTGTTAGCTATTAAAGATACAGGAGGCAAAGTAGGTCAATCAGCATTGGAGGGATAATGACAAGTTATACAAATGTCTGCATTTTCTAAAGCAACCAAATTGGAGGTGGAGCCATTATTGTAAGTAGCAATCATCGTAAGAGGAAAAGCAACGTAATTATTATATTATATATCGTAAAAAGCAATACAATTCATACAATACACTGTAATTGATCAAATTCAAAGTTGTTGATTACTTTCTGAATTACAAATAAATATAATCCTACAAATGCAAGTCATGTCTTTAAAGTGGACGCTTAGAAATATGCACAGTTCGTACGTACAAAAGTAATAGTTATGTCCTCTACAGTTTCCAATTATTTGTTTCTATGAAATTGCCTTCCGAGTTGTAAGTCCTATTACGCAGACAAAACTGCCATTACAATCAAACTTGAAGTTACCCAAAACCAATATCTTTCCCCAAATGCTCTCAAATCTTGGTTTTACCATACCAGCATATGTCCCCACATTGGGGATTTGAATTATATCAGAATTCTAGTTTAGTATACTTTGAAACAAATATAATGTGACTGAGGATTTTTTTCATCAAAAACCTGTTATTGAGAATTTGTATGCACATCTCATACAATACAAAAATAAATAAAAAACCTATCATTCTCAAACTAAATTGCCAATCATGCAAGTCATGTTCCGTTTATATGTCATGTTTAAGTTTACATGTAAGTCATGTTCCACTTTAGCTGCAGCACTTAGCACAGCCGCAGTGCTGCTGAGCACAGCTGTGCTGTTAGGCTGCTGTGCACAGTACAACAACAGAGCATAGTGCTGTTTTGCTTAGCTCTCAGCAGCCTTGCTGTGCTCAGCAGCGTAGTCGTCCTAAAGATTCTGATATGCCAAACAATGCCTTAGCGTCAAACAAACTTTCAACTTTACCTGTTACATCAACGGAACAAATCAACAAAAAAATATTGTACTATTCAGAAGAAAACTAAACCCAAAACATGAACAATTCAGAAGAAAACTAAACCCAAAACATGAACAGAAAGAAATAACCTGAATAATGCCAAAAATATACAAGGAAAAATGCATCAATCTCTCTAAAATTTATAGATTAGGCGATGACTTATAAATAGCCAAAAATGACTTATAACTGAATACCTAAGATTAATATGTTTGGCAACAAATTTTAATTTGGATTTGTGAGTTGTTAGTAAGTTGTGAAATAAGACGCAACATTTTTAACTTATGATTTATGGAAAAATATGAATTATGTTGACTAAAAGGTCTATTATCTAAACTCTTTTATTCATTTCACTACTCAAGTCAAACATAACAAAAGTTAATACATGCATGTAACTTGTGTTGATTAATAATTAATACTGTGAATCAAAGAGAAGTGTACTACGAACTCAATACATCCCTAGTCCCTCTTCTCACTTATTATGTTTTAGGCGTCCATCAATTATGCCATGATCGAGCTATAAGTTGGCCTTATTTCAGTTTTTGCACCACTTACATGGTGGTATATCGTGTCTTCATTTATACACAATAACTGTACAATATGTAGGAACGAATTGTATCTTGCTACCATTTGACTGTAACATAACGTTGGTCTAAAAAGAAGATTTAAATCTTTATTAATAGTCGGAATAGAAACATAACTTTTTGGTCCGGCCTCGATGTTCCAAAAATACCCTTATATGTATTTCTTTATTAATAGTTATAGTATATTTGGCGTTACTCTTATGGTGTCAGCATGAAATACCAAAAATGTCTCCTCTCATATATTTTTGAAATTTATTATCACTTAAAATTAGGATATGATAATTAAGCTTCGTTTACAACTTCAAAATTTCTTATACAAATATTTATCAGATCTTCATATCACTTAAAAATAGGATCTAATAAATAAACTATTTTACAAATTCATTTTGTAGTAACTAATAATAAAAAATATTAAACTAACAAAAGATTATACATTACAACGTAGCGTATGATTCGACACAAAATATGTCTAAATATTTATGCAAATTTTGAACATACTAAACAAATACAAAAAAAATTCAGATGCCTTCAACACGTGTGAAACGCGGGCCGCAACGGTCGTTTGAAAATAATTCATTTTTGACATTTACAGTACATTTACATACTAAGATTGTTGTCCAGCTTTTCAATACTAAGGTTTTGAGGTACGCGAAATGCAAAATTTAGTTCAGACATGAGCAGAATATTTACTTAACTCAGGCACCAATATTTTATGTAAACTAAGCAACTGATTATATGTTTCAGTTTTATTCTCAACATTTGTTCAAGTTTGATCAACAAATAATCCAACCTAATATCTAATAAAATGAACACACTAATATTTGATATAAAGCAATAACCAACCATACGCACGCAGCAATTTAGACTCATGTTTTGAAGTTATTTACCTGTTACCTCACGTAAAACGCAACTTTTCATGTTAAACCGATGGAGGCTAGTGCATAATATTCTTAGGCTGTGTTTGTTTGTGGAAAAAAACTGCCGACCACTTAAAATTTTCAGTGATCAGACCAAATCTACACGTTTGTTTTGACGGAGTAAACAGCTCATAACCCTACTATTCAGTAATATCAATCAACTACAATCACTGACTGATTCATTTCAGATTTTTTTATGCCTATAACATTCCTGCCACCCCTTTCTGTTTTCATCACCAAAATTTGCTTGTTTTATCAAATTTGGCAACTGCTCCTTCACCTTGTGCCTCTCTCCTTGATTTCTCTAACCAATTTCGGTAAGTTTTCTAGCATATCAGATATGATTATCATTTTTCTGAATTACAGCTGTTCCAAGCATGTGAATCTGCATTACTGGTTGTTGATCCCTGCTTGCATGCAATACTTTATGCAGTGATTACCCTTTTTTATACAGTGTAATAGGCACTGCTTGCATGCAATACTTTATGCACAGTGATTATCATTTTTTTATACAGTTAAACAAGCCCTGCTTGCATGCGTTACTTTATGCAGTGCTTACCTTTTTTTTCTTCAGTTTAACAGGCCCTGCTTGCATGCAATACTTTATGTAGTGATTAACTTTTTTTATTCAGTTTAACAGGCTCTGCTTGCATTGAAGAAAGGATCTCAGTTCATCAAGTACAATAGGAAAGAAAAACGTGAACTTTGTCCATCTAGAATATCAAGTGTAAGTTTACTTTGTTACAATTTTGATTGATGTTCTGTTCTGTTATTCTGTCATTCTATGAACATATATCTATATAGTGTATAAATATCACCTCTTATTCTCGAATACTCTAATGCACGTGTCCCTACATTAACTATTTCATTCATTAGAACTGGAAACACTTTAGTTCATTTTAATGGTGGTCGAGAACCGCACTTCTTCCTCTAGCAACTTCATAAAATTTTATGAATAACCTTCAACATCGTTTCATGTCTTAATTTATCCATTATATCAACAGATTTGGATAGACAAATTGCACCTTTTCTCTGCAGCACCACCCAAATTTCTTTATTGTCTTTTCCTTCACTATAGTAATGCTAGCTGTAGATTGCTCTAGATCTACTACTGCTAACAAATATATTCCTAAATCTATTCAGAGATAAGTGCATGTTACCTCTGATGTTAGTTTTGCAATATCGCTTATGTTAAATTTTACGGATCAAAGCTCCTTTGTTATTTGCAGATGCATGAGACCATAAGCCTTCTTTTAGGCTGCGTTTATATGAATTATATGCTGAAATAGTTAGTTTTATTTTGGATAATTTGTGATTATTTGATTTTCTGTGCATAAGAATTTATCTGTTCACTGGAATTGCATGCAACCCTAAAATTTTAAGTATGCCTGTAGGCAAATGTTACAGAACCTTGCTCTGTTGCCTTGTAATGTCTCATGCATTCATTACCAGATGTTTTGGTTTTGTACGCATGTTCCCCATATAATGGACGTACATCACATATTCCCAATTACTTAGCTTTGCTTCGTATGTCCTCTATAGGTAAAGAAATTTACATACTTATAGGTCATTGTATTAGTTATAAAACAGAGAATGGTATGGATAGCACACTTGCTTTTTAAGTATTTGGGTCAAAATGTGTGTGTGTGTGTGTGTGTGTGTGTGTGTATATATATATATATTAGTAAATGTTTAATGCCATATGTTAAGCTTGATTTGTTGTAAATGGATAGGATTTACATGTTAGTTTACATAAAAATTTTAGTTGGTTAGTTTTGTCCTATCTACTTCAGTTGTGCTATTGTGTATCAATGATTTTGCATGTAGTAGTTAACAGTTATGGCATCAAAGAGAAAAACAAATTCAAAAAGCTATGACAACCACGAAGATAATGAGAATTGCGAAGATAGAGCTGCTTTCACAACGGATCCTGAAATGGAAAAAGACTTCCTTAAGTTGTGTTTTAGGGAAGTTGAGCGTCAAAGGTACAGAGGAATGTCTCTTACGAAAGATTCGAGGACAAGGTTAGAGACAGAGTTAAATGGAAAGTGAATTTTGCCCACAAAATATTTAGAAATCGCTATGACTATTTACGAAGAGATTATGATGCGTGGGTGAAAATTACTGGGCTCTCTGGACATGGATTCTGTGCAGCCACCAACTCCGTACACTTGCCACCTGAAAAGTGGAAAGACGTTATTCAGGCAAGCTAATCAACTGTACTAGTATAATGTAATAATTTGCAGTATATAAAGTAATGTATTATAGTTGCATTATTATTATAACCGTAAATGTTTAACATGAACAACAAAATCCAAGAGCGACGAAGTTTCGAAATAGTTCTCTCAAATATCCTGAACTAATGAAAGACGTGTTTGAAAAAACGCTAGCGAAAGGTTCATATGCTTGGTCGTCTTCATCGTCAATCCCACGTCCTACAACCGATACTAAAAATGAGGATGATCCTTTTGGGACCGAAGAGGATGTAAATGCAGAAAATGTTGAGCTGAATGGAAGTATGAATGATGACTACTTTGAGGGGATAAGAGTTACTGAAGATATCGAAAGTACCACCTGTGATGCAGATATTAATCGCACTAGACAGTCGAAGGCAACACCCCGTCGCTCAAGTAAAAAACATCAAAAAGGTGTAGGTGGTGAAACACTATAAAATCAAATAGAGGGATTAGTTGGCATCTTGAAGCAGCAAATTGACGAAGAGAAGGCTAGTAAAGGACCTTCGTACACCGATATTATAGTTCCTGTGACGACCCGGCTTCCTACGCCCAGGAAGACGTGTCATCAATAAGAAAGAAATGGATAGAAATAGAAAAGAATAGAAAGAAAGAATAACAATATCAGAATCTCACAGCGGAATGGAATAAAATATAATATATCAACATAAATATTATATAGTTATATATACATTAGAGTTATACAATATCATACAACATGACTATCATATACATATTTGTCAGAACATACATCTCAAATACATCATATACAAACTAACACAACGGAACTATATAGATAACTACAAACGTCTGGTCTTCTGCTCCAACTCCTCCAGAAAACTCTATACTCCGATTACCTATCACCTGGCTACTCATAAAAATTTGAGTACCCAAGAGTTTATGAAAAAAACAAAATATAAACTCCGGGTCAGACATGGGTCTGGTATGAGTAAACGGTTAAAGTTGTTTAACTTTGAAAATCATTTAAAATAAAGGTATCACGTAAGACTTCCCACACATAAATACGGGTAAGTTTTTACCTTACGCTAACCAAAACATTTTATAGGAAATCCAGTGATATTATAATAGTGTCTAGGGTTTTCAAGTAAAATACAGAAATAGCTGAAATGCTTACATCTCACATTTCAACATAGTTGGAAACAATCAAAACGTACGGCGCTTATTGGAAATTGGATCCCATACAATGACAGGGCTACTGGGGTACCGCCCGTCACAGTACGTGGCCTAGATCACCGTACCGAGGAGCCACCCTAACTCCTCTGCAACACAAGGCCGGAACCATTCCTTACTGAACAGTCCCGAACAAGATAACCCCGCAGTTGGTGTACATCCAACCGCCCACACAGCCGAATAAAAAGGAACATCTAGACAGGGGTATATCTCATCCTGCTTGGGCATGACCCACCTAACCTTGCTGCACCTCCCCTGTTTTAGCCATTCCCGGTTGATGAGGCTTGAGGCTGCGATTACCTTTAGAGAACACATCTCTTAGAACGCTCATCGTCCGCCTGACAATGTGCTGAAAGCATTCAATCCATACAAGTTCGTTCCGGGTTCGAACGAAACCGAAGGCATTATCTCGTTACACTCGTTTTGGAATCACCCTCAGAGTTAACGACGATAACCCTTGCATTCTGAAAACACCATCTCGATCTTCACTTGAGATTACACGACCTAACGTTTAATTTGGATCGATGTGGTTTTTGGAATATCAATTGGATACCCGATCCCGGTCTCATCGAATTCCAAACGCCATTTTAAAGGCCAAGTTGTCTAATTAACTTAACAGTTTAAATTTAACAATTGAATTCATATAGCAATTTAGCATAAATAAATAACATCAGATAAATCATCTAACAATTTAACACAGATAAATCATACACAATCATCACAGATATATCCAGAATATCACAGAATAGAAATAAACATCAGATGCAATCAAATAGAATCATCGATTCATATCAACAAGTTTGATTTGTTTTTAAACTTAATTACATACTTAAGAGTAAACTATATTTTATTTTTGCTTAATCAATTACTAATAAATTAACTTATTTCAATTCATTAATTACTTATTAATTATTCCCTTGATTAATTAATTATTAATCAATAATCTTAATTATTGATTAATAAATCTCAATTACATAATTAATTATTATTAATTGCTTAACTAATCATTACTTACTAATTAACTTAACCGTTCACTCATTAATTATTTAATTAATTCGTTAACTACGATTTGTCAATTAATCAACTTCAAATGATTAATTAAATTCTTAATTACAAATGATTTTATACAAGATTATTATTAAAATCTTTAATTACAAATTTGATTCCATTTGGAACTACTTATTAAATAACAATTATAAATTTATTACAATTCATGATTAACTTTGATTTTACATTAAGTACTCTTCTTCGTTTTCTGTAAAACTTTAAAGTTCTACTTGGCTTAAAACAGTTTGTAAACATTAATACTTAGCTTATATAACTTTAACTAGTATTAAAATTAGCAAATTACTGGGATTGTTAAAACCCGAAGATAACCACGTGCTCCACTCGGGTAGAACTCGATTTTCCTCGCGTCAATCCCTCCTGCTTCCCTTTTCTTCTCCCCTATTCTCTCCTGTTTCTGTTTTTTTTAAGAGCTTAAGTTTATAAACTGTTAAAACTTATAAACACACGCGCCCACTAAAAAAACAACCCAGAGAAAACTTGAAGAAACACGCAAACTAACTCGAGTTTCACTCGAGTTGACACCGGCAGAGACTTCCCCGCCGCCGTGCACGTGCACGGCGGTCCACCACCATGCCAATGCCTCGCGATGCCACCAACACATCACAAAGCTTCCCCTCACTCAATAACACAGCCCAGTTCAACTCGACACTCAAGAAATCAAAATTCGACTAAAAAGTTGAACAGGAACTCGAACGCAGTAGACAAATTCACCTCGTCTACACGATCGCGATCACCTGAGACGTCAAGACTTCGGCCATGACTTGCCGACATCACCTCCTAACTCCTCCCAAAACCGCTCGTCACTCGGTGAAGCCACGGCGACGCGACCCTCCAATGAACAGAACTCAAAATATCGACCCCTTAAACCCTACTGTTGATCATTTCCACAAATCCATGCATTCGAATTTTTTTTAGCATTTTTCTGTTAATCTCACATCAATACCCTAGCTTCATGTAAAATTTCATCAAAAATTATTGAATGAATTATCTGAAATTCATGGAATAGCACATATGGTTTACTGATGAACTGCTCTAAACACAGTTAACTAAAAATTATAATTCTAGTCTTAAAAATCATATTACAAAATGTTGTTTCAAGGTATGAATTCGAATTTAAAATTTATGCTATTCGAATTTTGATTATTATTTACTTTGTATTGTAAATTAACTTTACTGTAACTATGTTGTTATTAGAACAACTTCCAAATATTTATGCTTTGTTTATTCCACTTAAACTTTTAGTTTAAATTGTTTATAGGAGAGGTATACTTATCCTCTGTTTCTTTGCCTTAGGTTTTTGAAAGAAACTTGAAGAACATGATATGCAACACTGACAGAACATAGTAAAACATTCCAGAACTTCACACAACAACATATCCATTCTTCACGATCTATTGATTAAAAGTTATTTTTAAATATGTTTACTCACCAAAAACTGTTGAAGCAGAGGCTAGTTGCTTGATGAAGAAATCTGCAGTTTGAAGTTTTTGAATTCCAGTAAACTCTTCTTTTGCTTTCTGAATTCTGTTTGAACTTGATATATGAAATTTTGTTTATTTTTTTTTCTTTTTTTTTTCTTTGCTTTTTCAGTTACAAATGAGCTAAGGAATAAAATGATGTATACAAATATTTATAACTTTGAACATTATGTCTTCTTGCACAAGCTTTCACTTGATATCCTATTTGCTTTATTTTCTATGTACTAAGGCCTGAGCTAAATCAAGTATTTCGGCTAGCAGATTTGTTCCAGAAAGAAAAGTGTGCTACTTAATGTATATGCTCACACTTATGTTAACACAATCAATATTTACTGACACATATATTTGTATAAAGATATTGCAGGCTTAGTTTGTACTAATGTGTTTTCATATGGGTTTACACTATAATGCTTTGCTGACCAATTTTAACTTGTACAAAAACCTGAGATGAATCAACAAATTTCGGCTGGGAGATTGTTATAAAACCTGAAAGGACAATATGCAGTGCTAATTAAATGTTTGTGTTTTCATTAATGCTAACATAATCAATGCTTGCTGACACAAACAATATATATAAAGATATTTGCAGTTTTCTTTTGTGCTAATATGTTTTATTGATGTGAATTCTTGCTCTATCTTATTTTAACATATAAACAAAATGTTTGTTTGCAGGTTTGGTCTGTATAAAATATTTTATTTTATTGTCATACTTATGTTAACATATAAATAATCTTTGCAGACAAGTTAGTTTTGTTTAAAGATATTTGATCTTAACATAGTTACATTTTTATTTATATCTTATTCAAATTATAGTTTGAACTAATGTTCATGTAGACTTATGTTTATAACTATATTTTATGTTATACTTATTTTAAATATTTATAAGCTTATTTTAAATATTATTGTAAATATTATTCTTAAACATACAATATGGTCAACTACTTAAATCTTATTTTTATTTAAAGTTTAACCATTCAATATTTGATTTGTAATGTATACTTTATATTTATATTTAATATGGGCTGAATTGTATTATTGTAAATATTATTATTAACTGCTTTTATACCTTTGATATTAAATGTCATCCATACATAATTTTTAATTTAATTAAATATAACAGATTTAATTTTGAATATTGTTAAAAGAGTCTATTTTACATTTTGAAATTATAATTTTCCTTTTATAACACATATCCAACTAAAAAATGTCCAACCTCTCATTTATTTATAAATGAAAATACTATATTTTATTTAAATTTGATCAAAACTTATTATAATAATAGGGTCAAAATTCCGGGATGTCACATTCCTCCCCCCTTAAAAGAATTTCATCCCCAAAATTTAAACAACAGTTAATTCAAAAGCTTAATTATTAACAATCCAAACATACACATCATCCATACAAAATAAACAATCAAACAGTCAATTCTAACAACATTACCAGCTATCCGGACAAAAATCTGGATAAGCTTTTCTAAAACTATCAAGTGTTTCCCAGGTACAATCTCTAGGATCCTCACTCCATTGCACCTTGACGAGTTTCACCACTTTGTTCCTGAGTTGCTTCTCGTCTTGATCTACAATCTGAACAGGATCTCTAACCACAGTCAGGTTGGGTTCAACTTCTAAATCTTCCTGAACAACTGGTTCTATCACTAATGATGGGTCATGAATATATTTCCTTAAATGAGACACATGGAATACATTGTGAATCCCAGACATCCGTTCTGGCAATTCAATCCTGTAGGCTACAGTTCCAATTCTTTCCAATACTCGGAATGAACCAATATATCTCGGAGCAAGTTTTCCCGTCTTTCCGAATCTTATAGCACCTTTGATTGGGGAAACTTTGATAAAAACTAAATCTCCAATCTCAAATTCCAAGGGTCTTCGTCTCTTATCTGCATATTTCTTCTGACGATTTTGAGCAGCTTCCATTCTTTTCTTGATAAGCTCAACCTTCGCAGAAGCTTCACGAATAAGATCGGGTACGAGTAGAAGTCGATCATTTGATTGAATCCAACAAGATGGGGATCTACACAGTCTTCCATATAGAGCTTCATAAGGAGTCATCTTAATACTTGCTTGGTAACTATTATTATAAGAAAATTCCACTAAATGAAGATGGTCTTCTCATGATCCACCAAAGTCCAATACACAGGCTCGAAGCATATCTTCCAGAATTCGATTAAGCCTTTCCGTTTGTCCGTCCGTCTGAGGATGATAGGCTGTACTTAATCTTAAACTAGTTCCCATTGCTGATTGCAAAGCTTTCCAAAATTTTCTAGTGAAAATAGGATCACGGTCACTTACTATGCTGATAGGAACACCATGCAATCTGACTACTTCCTTCAAGAAAATTTCCGCCAAGGAAATTGCAGTACGACTCGCCTTAACTGGAATAAAATGGGCACTCTTCGTTAAACGATCCACAATAACCCATATTCCTTCATTTCCTTTTCTGGCTCCAGGAAAAACGTCGATAAAGTCCATCGAGATCATCTCCCACTTCCAATCCGGAATTTCCAAAGGTTGCAATAGTCCTGCAGACTTTTGTTGATCTCCCTTCACTTGCTGGCAAATGGCACAACTATTTACAAAAGCAGCTACATCCTTCTTCATATTCGGCCACCAGAAAACTCTCCTCATATCTTTATACATCTTCGAAATTCCCGGGTGAATATTCAATTTGGAACGATGACACTCGGCTAAAACTTCTTGTCTCAGTCCATCAATATTAGGCACACACAAACGACTATTGATCCTTAAAACACCCTGATCATCTACTTTGAAATCTGTATATCGCCCGTCTCTAGTCTCAAGAATTATTTCCTCAAAAGATTTATCCTCCATTTGCTTACTAATGATCTTTTCTTGGAGAGATGGAACTACTTCCAAAAGAGATAAGACCGCATTTCTACTAAGAGCATCTGCCACGACATTTGCTTTCCCCGGAGTATACAAAATATCCAGATCATAAGATGCCCAAAATTCGACCCATCTCTGCTGTCTCATATTAAGATCTTTTTGAGAGAAAATATACTTCAACGGTTTGTGATCCGTGAATAACTCAAACTTTTCTCCTAAAAGATAACGTCTCCAGATTTACACAGCAAAAACAATAGCTAACAGTTCTAAATAATGCGTAGCATAGTTCTTCTCATGAGACTTCAATTGCCGACTAGCTTATGCAATCACTCTGTCATTCTGCATCAACACTGCACCCAATCCAACTAAACATGCATCCGCATATACTTCAAATTTGCTCTTCCCATCCGGAATAGCAAGTACTGGTGCATTGGTTAGCCTTGTCTTCAATTCCTGAAAAGCTTCTTCACACTGAGGTGTCCATTTGAATTTGGTTCCTTTCCTTGTTAGTTTGGTCAGATGCGAAGAAATCTTGGAATAGTCTCCGGCTGTTTCCATTGCAAAATAGTTCCAACCTTTGCTGGATCTACTGAAATGCCTTCACCAGAAACAATGTGCCCTAAAAATTTAACTTCTGATTTCCAGAAATGGCACTTTGAAAATTTTGCCTTCAACACATGCTTCCTCAGAGTCTCCAATACAATTCTCAAATGTTACCTGTGCTCTTCTTCCGATTTGGAGTAGACTAAGATATCATCAATGAATACCAGCACAAAATTATTCAACACGTCTCTATAGACTCGGTTCATGCGGTCAACAAAATAGGCTGGAGCGTTGGTTAACCCGAAAGGCATAACCAACCACTCATAAAAACAATTCGGTCCTCTAAATGCTATTAAGGGAATACTATCTTCAGTTACTGTCAATTGATGGAATCCTTAAGCTAGATCTAGTTGAGAGAAGATAGAAGCTCCATGCAATTGGTTAAAAAGATCATCGATACGAGAAAAAGGATATTTATTTCGAATGGTCACTTTGTTCAATTCTCTATAGTCAACACAGAACCTTAGCGAACCATCCTATTTGGTGACAAACACAGCAACGGAGCCCCAACAAGAAAAACTGGGTCTAATCAAACCCTTCTCCAAAAGATCTTGCGTCTGCTTAACCAACTCTTCTCTCTCTCTCTAGGAGGCATTCTCCTACTGGGCTGAATCACTGGCACAACTCCTGGAATCAAATCAATACGGAACTCAATCTCTTGGTGTGGCGGTAGACACTTGACTTCTTCGAAAACATCAGGAAAATCTTGAACCACTTCGATTTCCTCACTTTCTCTTGAGAAATCTCAACTCCTCGCAAAAGATTACACAAATGAATTCCAAAATTGTCGCACAACACTCTGCCAATTCTACCTAAATAAGTTTGTTCTCTCTTCACAATCCAGAACAGCCATATACTGTTCAGGTCAATCCATCGAAGAAATGAATCCACTCTGCTACTTCTGAAATCACCTCAAGAAAACTGCTAATCAACAAACCTTCTCAACAGCACATAGAACACTTCCAGCTATAGGGCTAACCTCAATGTCCAAAGACTTCTATTCAAAGCTCTTCGAGAAACTCGGGCCTCAATAAAACAAAAATACCCTACTAAACTTGGTCACAATTCCGAAACGGACATACTTCCTTAACTTGTTCCAAAGAAACATCTTCGGAGACATCCAAACTCACTGTGTCTCATCACACAGCTACAACACCTTGAGATATCAAGATATCATGATTTGGTCATGTCCATCCGATAGATCCAAACTCAAGCTCATCCAAAATTACATTCCAACAATGAAATCCTCACATCATCCAAAGCTCACTCGAGACGGTAATAGGTCTACAGTCTCGACGGATACACTCCAACTACAAATATTCAAAACTCCAACCATCGGTAGTCGTGTTTCACACACCACTACCCTATCTACCTTATAACTTATATTGGAATACCCGAACAGGTAACCCAATAAATAGGTAGAAATATATATATATATATATATATATATATCAAAATAACAAATACGCTCTCTCAAGAAAGAAATCACTCAAGAGCCTAGGTATTCAACCTAGCGCTCTGATACCAGCTGTGACGACCCGGCTTCCTACTCCCAGGAAGACGTGTCATCAATAAGAAAGAAAGGGATAGAAATAGAAAAGAATAGAAAGAAAGAATAGCAACATCAGAATCTCACAGCGGAATGGAATAAAATATAATATATCAACATAAATATTATATAGTTATATATACATCAGAGTTATACAATATCATACAACATGACTATCATATGCATATTTGTCAGAACATACATCTCAAATACATCATATACAAACTAACACAGCGGAACTATATAGATAGCTACAAACGTCTGGTCTTCTGCTCCAACTCCTCCAGAAAACTCTATACTCCGAATACCTATCACTTGGCTACTCATAAAAATTTGAGTACCCAAGAGTTTATGAAAAAAACAAAATATAAACTCCGGGTCAAACATGGGTCTGGTATGAGTAAACGGTTAAAGTTGTTTAACTTTGAAAATCATTTAAAATAAAGGTATCACGTAAGACTTCCCACACAAAAATACGCGTAAGTTTTTACCTTACGCTAACCAAAACATTTTATAGGAAATCCAGTGGTATTATAATAGTGTCTAGGGTTTTCAAGTAAAATACAGAAATAACTGAAATGCTTACGTCTCACATTTCAACATAGTTGGGCACAATCAAAACGTACGGCGCTTATTGGAAATTGGATCCCATACAATGGTAGGGCTACTGGGGTACCGCCCATCACACTACGTGGCCTAGATCACCGTACCGAGGAGCCACCCTAACTCCCCTGCAACACAAGCCCGGAACCATTCCTTACTGAACAGTCCCGAATAAGATAACCCCGCAGTTGGTGTACATCCAACCGCCCACACAGCCGAATAAAAAGGAACATCTAGACAGGGGTATATCTCGTCCTGCTTGGGCATGACCCACCTAACCTTGCTGCACCTCCCCTGTTTTAGCCATTCCCGGTTGATGAGGCTTGAGGTTGCGATTACCTTTAAAGAATACATCTCTTAGAACGCTCATCGTCCGCCTGACGATGTGCTGAAAGCATTCAATCCATACAAGTTCGTACCGGGTTCGAACGAAACCGAAGGCATTATCTCGTTACACTCGTTTTGGAATCACCCTCAGAGTTAACGACGATAACCCTTGCATTCTGAAAACACCATCTCGATCTTCACTTGAGATTACACGACCTAACGTTTAATTTGGATCGATGTGGTTTTCGGAATATCAATTGGATACCCGATCCCGGTCTCATCGAAATCCAAACGCCATTTTAAAGGCCAAGTTGTATAATTAACTTAACAGTTTAAATTTAATAATTGAATTCATATAGCAATTTAGCACAGATAAATAACATCAGATAAATCATCTAACAATTTAACACAGATAAATCATACACAATCATCACAGATATATCCAAAATATCACAGAATAGAAATAAACATCAGATGCAATCAAATAGAATCATTGATTCATATCAACAAGTTTGATTTGTTTTTAAACTTAATTACATACTTAAGAGTAAACTATATTTTATTTTTGCTTAATTAATTACTAATAAATTAACTTATTTCAATTCATTAATAACTTATTAATTATTCGCTTGATTAATTAATTATTGATCAATAATCTTAATTATTGATTTATAAATCTAATTACATAATTAATTATTATTAATTGCTTAACTAATCATTACTTACTAATTAACTTAATCGTTCACTCATTAATTATTTAATTAATTCGTTAACTACGATTTGTCAATTAATCAACTTCAAATGATTAATTAAATTCTTAATTACAAATGATTTTATACAAGATTATTATTAAAATCTTAATTACAAATTTGATTCCATTTGGAACTACTTATTAAATAACAATTATAAATTTATTACAATTCATAATTAACTTTGATTTTACATTAAGTACTCTTCGTCGTTTTCTGTAAAACTTTAAAGTTTTACTTGGCTTAAAACAGTTTGTAAACATTAATACTTAGCTTATATAACTTTAACTAGTATTAAAATTAGCAAATTACTGGGATTGTTAAAACCCGAAGATAACCACGTGCTCCACTCGGGTAGAACTCGATTTTCCTCGCGTCAATCCCTCCTGCTTCCCTTTTCTTCTCCCCTATTCTCTCCTGTTTCTGTTTTTTTAAGAGCTTAAGTTTGTAAACTGTTAAAACTTATAAACACACGCGCCCACTAAAAAAACAACCCAGAGAAAACTTGAAGAAACACGCAAACTAACTCGAGTTTCACTCGAGTTGACACCGGCAGAGACTTCCCCGCCGCCGTGCACGTGCACGGCGGTCCACCACCATGCCAATGCCTCGCGACGCCACCAACACATCACAAAGCTTCCCCTCACTCAATAACACAGCCCAGTTCAACTCAACACTCACGAAATCAAAATTCGACTAAAAAGTTGAACAAGAACTCGAACGCAGTAGACAAATTCACCTCGTCTACACGATCGCGATCACCTGAGACGTCAAGACTTCGGCCATGACTTGCCGACATCACCTCCTAACTCCTCCCAAAACCGCTCGTCACTCGGTGAAGCCACGACGACGCGACCCTCCAATGAACAGAACTCAAAATATCGACCCCTTAAACCCCACTGTTGATCATTTCCACAAATCCATGCATTCGAATTTTTTTTTAGCATTTTTCTGTCATCTCACATCAATACCCTAGCTTCATGTAAAATTTCATCAAAATTTATTGAATGAATTATCTGAAATTCATGGAATAGCACATATGGTTTACTGATGAACTGCTCTAAACACAGTTAACTAAAAATTATAATTCTAGTCTTAAAAATCATATTACAAAATGTTGTTTCAAGATATGAATTCGAATTTAAAATTTATGCTATTCGAATTTTGATTATTATTTACTTTGTACTGTAAATTAACTTTACTGTAACTATGTTGTTATTAGAACAACTTCCAAATATTTATGCTTTGTTTATTCCACTTAAACTTTTAGTTTAAATTGTTTATAGGAGAGGTATACTTATCCTCTGTTTCTTTGCCTCGGGTTTTTGAAAGAAACTTGAAGAACATGATATGCAACACTGACAGAACATAGTAAAACATTCCAGAACTTCACACAACAACATATCCATTCTTCACTATCTATTGATTAAAAGTTATTTTTAAATATGTTTACTCACCAAAAACTGTTGAAACAGAGGCTAGTTGCTTGATGAAGAAATCTGCAGTTTGAAGTTTTTGAATTCCAGTAAACTCTTCTTTTGCTTTTCGAATTCTGTTTGAACTTGATAATATGAAATTTTGTTTATTTTTTTTCTTTGCCTTTTCAGTTACAAATGAGCTAAGGAATAAAATGATGTATACAAATATTTATAACTTTGAACGTAATGTCTTCTTGCACAAGCTTTCACTTGATATCCTATTTGCTTTATTTTCTATGTACTAAGGCCTGAGCTAAATCAAGTATTTCGGCTAACAGATTTGTTCCAGAAAGAAAAGTGTGCTACTTAATGTATATGCTCACACTTATGTTATCAATATTTACTGACACATATATTTGTATAAAGATATTGCAGGCTTAGTTTGTACTAATGTGTTTTCATATGGGTTTACACTATAATGCTTTGCTGACCAATTTTAACTTGTACAAAAACCTGAGATGAATCAACAAATTTCGGCTGGGAGATTGTTATAAAACCTGAAAGGACAATATGCAGTGCTAATTAAATGTTTGTGTTTTCATTAATGCTAACATAATCAATGCTTGCTGACACAAACAATATATATAAAGATATTTGCAGTTTTCTTTTGTGCTAATATGTTTTATTGATGTGAATTCTTGATCTATCTTATTTTAACATATAAACAAAATGTTTGTTTGCAGGTTTGGTCTGTATAAAATATTTTATTTTATTGTCATACTTATGTTAACATATAAATAATCTTTGCAGACAAGTTAGTTTTGTTTAAAGATATTTGATCTTAACATAGTTACATTTTTATTTATATCTTATTCAAATTATAGTTTGAACTAATGTTCATGTAGACTTATGTTTATAACTATATTTTATGTTATACTTATTTTAAATATTTATAAGCTTATTTTAAATATTATTCTTAAACATACAATATGGTCAACTACTTAAATCTTATTTTTATTTAAAGTTTAATCTTTCAATATTTGATTTGTAATGTATACTTTATATTTATATTTAATATGGGTTGAATTGTATTATTGTAAATATTATTATTAACTGCTTTTATACCTTTGATATTAAATGTCATCCATACATAATTTTTAATTTAATTAAATATAACAGATTTAATTTTGAATATTGTTAAAAGAGTCTATTTTACATTTTGATATTATAAATTTCCTTTTATAACACATATCCGACAAAAAAAATGTCCAATCTCTCATTTATTTATAAATGAAAATACTATATTTTATTTAAATTTGATCAAAACTTATTATAATAATTGTGTCAAAATTCCGGGATGTCACAGTTCCCCTAAGAGAAATGAAAAGTTTGGGTATGATATCATCGGATGAATATAGACAAGCAAAAGTGCTGTTTTGTGACAAGCCAGAACTGAAAATTGCGTTCATGGATGAACGTACCATTGAAGAGAAAGGAGAGTTTTTAAATTATGTTCTATATCAGTAATTGTCTAGTGTTTGCTTTCAGTAATAAACTGTATGCCGAGTCAATAATTTATTGTACTGCTATCCGTACTAGTTTGCTATATCTATTTCAATTTACAGTTACATGTACGCTTGATTATGATGGATTGTTTTTTTTCCAACATGATACTGAAGCTTTGGTTATTGGTTAGATGGATTACTCTCTTAATATTACTGAAAATAAAACCATGGAACAATGCGGCAAAAGGTTTTGACCTCGTCTCTTTCGGGAAAACAGTACATGAAGGAGTTGTTGGAGGGACCTTCCACCGTCATATACGATGAACTTCAAATGGATAAACAATCTTTTAAAAATCTATGTCATTACTTTCGACAGCAGAGTTGGATTTCTAATAGCAAACACCTTGACGTCGAAGAAAAAATGGCAATGTTTTTATCCACTGTAAGTCATAACAACCGAAACCGTATAATAAGGTACATATTTCAACACTCTGGTCAAATGATTCATAAATATTTTCATGAAGTATTGAACGCGATGATGAATTTTGCTCGAGAGATGATTGTTCCCCTAGATTTTACCAAACCCACTGAAAATATTCGATCACATGTTGATCTAAGAGAAGGTGCATTTAAGGGTGCGGTTGGAGCATTAGACGGTACGTTAACAGATGCAAACATTCCAATTGATGAGTAAGTACCATTCAGAGGACGAGGTCAGGGAAATTGCTATCAAAATGTATTGGCCACATGCGACTTTGACATGAAATTTATTTATGTGATGGCTGGCTGGGAAGGAATAACGCATGATTCAAGGGTCCTAAGTGAAACATTGCATGATCCTGCAAACAATTTTCCTATATCACCACCAAGTAAGTATATTATGATAATTAACTTACATCGTGAATGAAAACTATTATTTACATTTCATTATGCTGCTGTAGGTGTGTATTACCTTTGTGATGCGGCATATATTAACACAAGAGGCTTCTTATCTCCATATCGCAACACCCGCTATTTGCTGAAAGCCTATAGAGGTAATAGTGCTACAACTAGAACGATTTAATCAGGCTCATGCAAAACTAAGAAATGTTATTAAGAGAAGCTTTTGTGTGTTAAAAAAGAGGTTTCCCATTCTAGATAAAATGCCTCCTTACAAGTTTCCTGTGCAAAGAGATATAGTAATTGCATGTATGGCTATACATAATTTTTTATGTCATGTTGCTCTTCATGATGAGTTATTTAAGCAAGCTGAACAAGGTGAGGAGGATGGGAACGATACTAATGAAACATCTAGCATGGTGGACGATGCAGAACCACTGCAAGTTCCACTACGTCACAGTGATATATTTTCAGTGCAATCACAAGTGTTCATGGATAACATGCGTGATCAAATTTCTTATTGCTTGTAATCAGTTAATAATGGGAATTTTTTGTTATGTACGTTTTTTTGGATTATGATGGACGTATATCTGTATGCTTTTCATCGATAATTTATCGTGTGTTGTTTTGGAGTTGATACGAAGTTTTTACATTAGAAGTTCTTAATAAAAAAGTTGCAGAAGTAAAAACAAACAGCATTCCAACATTCAACATTCAGCATTCAGCACTCAGCATTCAGCACTCAGCATTCAGCATTCAGTAGAAAAAACGAACGCACCCTTATTCAAATTTTTTTTCCTCAAACATTAGGCCGATTGAACAAAAATTATTACAAAAATTAAAATATAGTTGCGAAAAGTAGAATTGGGACATGAACTTGAATCTAGAAACTATGGAGAGTAATTACTAAGCGATGATTGAGGGGTGAGCGGCGGACTCAACTTGGCCAAGGAAGCGATAGATGAAGAAAGCGGCGGTGGAGGCAGCGCTGCTTTGGCAGCAGATATTTACAGATTTAGGTTTTTCTTTCTCTGGATTTAGGTGTAAGGAACGGATGTGAGGCGGAGACAGGGTAACAAAACATGGATAATATTTGTAACGGTATAGTACACTGATATTCATGTAAATGATTGTGTTATGCGCCCGAAGAAATAAGAAAATAGTTCAATTTATTTCAATAATTCAATTGACGATAAATACACTTCTTTTCTATGTCCTTTATTAAGTGATTCAATGAAATATATAATGAAGTATCGTTCAGCGTAAAAATATATCAACTTATTGTTTTTATAGACAAACGATGATTTATCATTACCAGTGTAACGGTTACCAGCTTATGTGTATACCGGTCAATCGATATACTAGTCAGTCGGTAACGATAACGATAAACAATTTTAGTTCACCAGTAAAAACGGTATGGTAACGGTATTTAAAAAATGGTAATGGTAACTATTAACACAACAGCCCTATTTATTTATATAATATTCATGAAATAACCAGCGACGACAAGTAGAATAACTTGTAGTGGTATCTACAACTTACATGGAATCAAAATCTAGTAACACAGTCAGCAAATTGAAATCTCTAGATCAGATTCGACATGGAAGGCGTGTATGGTGTACTTACTATAGTAAAGTGGAGGAGATCCAGGAAAGAGTCGGGGAAGAATGAAAAGGGTTAGGCGGAGGAAATTTGGGGTGGAATAATTTTTTCTAGGGAGAATGACTTTTGTAACGAATTTCGGGAGAATGAAATTGAATCAGGTGATTAGATACCATGGAAGAGGATGAAAATAATTTGGAAACATAATTGAAACAAAAAGAAATAGAGGGAAAATGGTGGTGGCACATTCAATTAGGGGATCCAATTTTTATATCCACAATTCTACTATGCCCGAAATTCACTACGTCATTTTCTGTGAAACTAATATCAACCACAGGATTTGTACTGGCCCCTTAATTTTCACCGTTTAAAATCAGATCCATATAATTTAACTCACACTTTTCGGTCACTATAGCACCATTTTTCTATATATTTAAGCAATTGATTTACAATTGTTGTTGTTATTATATATAACGAGCATTAAGGCACGCGCGTGGATTGTTTTTATGCAAATGATATATGTTTAGTACATCCAAAAGCAAATGATTTGTAAAAATGTTTAACCATATTTTTGCGTTGAAATCATTTGTTGTTGGTTTAAATTTTATTTCTTAGTTGTAATGGCTAATTTTTTTTAGGTTTGAATTTGTATTATAATTTTTATTAGTAATTTATTTGTTACATCCTATTTTTAAGTGATATTAAGATTTGATATTATTTGTAGATGTACATTTTGAATTGTAAAAGTACTTTATTTGTTAGATTCCATTTTTGAGTTATTGACATTTGATAATATTAGTAGGCAGACGTTTTGAATTTGTAATAGAAATTTAACTGTTGGATCATACATTTAGGAAATATGAAATTTGATATTAGTGGCATTTTTGGTAGTTTGCGTTGACGCAAAAAAGTGTAACACCAAAAGTATTACAACTATTATTAAAGATTTTAAATTTATATACTTTTTTTTCAATGCATAATTAGAAGCAAGATCAAAGAGACTTAATAAGAAAGTGTTATTTTTTCAATATTATTAAAATTAATATGAGGTGTGTCAATAAAATTCGCTCTCTTGCAACAAATCAAAAAATAATTATGTCATTATACAATTATTTATGTGGAGCTCATCATTTTATGATTATTATTTTTAGATTAAAATCCCTCCGGATTAAGTTTTGGGCAGACTATCATAATCTTTCTTTTCATTTTTGATGGGATGTCATCGAGTCTGATTTTATTCCATTTATTACGACCCTTCAATAAGAATTTTATTTTTGGATGGATCCCCTAAAATTATGCCCCTCTTATCCAAAAGTGGAGCCCCTTTAACAGTGCCTAAATTTTATTATATTTTTAGTTTTATTGACTTTTAAAATAGTATATAATTAACTTACAATTTTAAGTATAATTTACATATTATATATAATTTGATGTTTTTGTAAAATATTATAAGATTTTAAAATACTATATAACTTATATAATTTTAGTTTTTTAGTTGTTATCAAATATACATATATGTTAAATGTTATTATAAATAAAACTTAATTTTGAATGTTGAAATATATTTTAAATATATCATAATTCGAATTTATTTTTATATATCTGTGATGACCCGGAATTTTGGGCAATACCAATTTATAATCTGCATAAATAATTAAATTGATTTAATAATTGTCTTTTATAATTGTAATTTAAATTGGAAAATTTATTCTTTTATAAGCAAATAAATATTTAATTGGTGAATTTTATCTTTTCAGAACTAATAAAATGTTTTCTATTTATAATTATATATATTTGTATATATTGTAAATAGATAAGCTTTGGTTTGAATTTAACAAATGAAATTATGTTTTCAAATTCTAATATATTTTTATTAATTTGGAAATTTGATTTAATTTAATATAAAACTTTTCAAAGATTATTTAAATAAATAATTATATTGTTTTAAAATACTTAAGATAAATGTTAATTGTTTAAATATTTTTAAGCTAAAGTTTAAATTTAAATAAGATTAACATTAAAGCTTTGTTTTATTTTCTTTTTAAATATTGCTTGAAATTATATATAAGAGTTTAAAGTACAATTAACATATGATATATTAATTCATTTAATAATGTAAGTAATTTATAAACAATGAGGTAATCTCTTTTATAAATTATTTTAAATTGTCAAATTTGTTATTTTCAAACAATATTAATAATGTGATTAGATATAAATAGATTTTAAAAAAATTGAATTGTTATTTTCAAATTTGAATGTGTTGTTATAAATTGGCTTTAAATTGGATTTTTAAAATTTAATTTGAATTTGAATTCGAAATTTATTTTGAAATTCAAAAGAATAGATATTTAAAAATATTTGGATTTAAAATATATGTATAAACTTTTAATTATGTATATAATTGTTTTTGTTTACATTTTCTTTAAAGTGATTCATATATGTATTTTGATAAGGATTAAAAAAATAAGTATGCATAAAACTTTATATTAACATTTAAAGTAAAAGGATATACTTAAAAGACAAGTGTAAAGCTATGGAAGCTTGTTTAAACAAGTGCTAAGTTATAAACAAAAATAATGACAATTGTTAAAATATTAGACAAGTGTCATATATTATTTTTGATTTTTCTTTAATTTTTAAACATAAATCATTTTAACTTATAAAAACAAATGTATTCTCAGCTTCATTGCTTTTTCTATCTTCCTAAATCATAGTTAAGAACTTCACCCTGTAAAATAACTCAAACCACATCCTCTCAAAACAAAATCAGTAATTAAAATCCTTTCACAAACAAGAAAATTTATTCAAAACAAAATATGCAAACACAAATACTTCCTCAAACCTGAAAATAAAATCTGTAACTAATACTGCCTCAAACCAGAACTATACCCTGTAACATCATTCCTCAAACCAGAGATCAAAATAGCATGTAACACTTTCTTTAGCCTTTTTTTTTCTTCATCCTGGAATCAAAGTTTACAAACCCGAAACCTGTAATTCATTTGCAAATCATTTTCAAGAAACAAAATAAAGCCTGCAACATCATCTTCAACCTGAGATGCAGACAGAAGCAAGCAGATTTCATCTGTGATTCAGTTTCAATAACAAAGTAATTCAGGTTTAAAGTTTTCAAAAGCTAAGGCGTTCATGTTTTCATAAAGATCCAAAGGCTGTTTCAAATGAAAAAAGGGCTTCGCTTTCAAATTAACAGGTGAGTAACACTTTTCTTAAAAAACTTAAGTATAAATGTAGTTGCATGTGAATCTCTGAAGCTAAGAATGTTTGTATATGATTGGATTTTCTGTGTATATATATGTGGATGTATAGATGCATGCTTGTTGATTGTATCTGTTCTTACCTACTCTTAGTTTTGAAAGCAAAAATTTTGATCAAAAATCCATTTACTCTCAAACTAATCTCTGTTAGAACTTAGGTTTCAAACAAAATTTGGTTGTTTGATCATGAAGTAAGGTTTAAATTTTTAATTAAATAAATTAAATTTGGAAATTTCTTTGGAAGTCAAAAAGAACAGGGAAGTTTGAGTTTTGTGGAAATTTCAAACTTCTTAATTTATTAATCTAGGAATATAATCTGAATCCCTAAACTAAATAATGATTTTTAGGAATGAAATTACAATTTTTAGTTTTGGCTTAAGGAAGCAGTTTGAGTTTTATCAGAAATGGTATTTTTGGTGACTTCTGATGATCTAAGTGGTCGGGGTGGATGCGATCATCACTGGAGATAGTAGAATGATCGGAGAGGTGGGCAAAATTGTCAGATGGGTGAGTAAGCTATTGAGGTGATGGTGGGTGATCGGATTTGTTTTGAACCCTAATTTTTATGAGGTTAGGAAATTGGTTGGCCATGGCATCTCTAGTGGACCAAGCTCCACCGGATTTTGGGAGATGGAAGCTTGGGCGACGGCGAAGTTGTGGCCGGAAGCTACAGTGTTCCGGTGGACGGCAATACGAGTTCGAGGTGGTTTCAGGTGAGGTCTGTAGTTCCAGGTTTAGGCCTAAATGCTCGAATTTGATTTCGAGTTCGTACTGGAAATCTGATGGTCGGATTAGGGTTAGGAAATGATGGCCGTTTTGCTGAAGGCTGTGGTGATGACCAGGGATGGTCGGAGCCACCGTGCATGTGCACGGTGCACTCTTATTTCCCTGGTGAAGTCTGGGAATAGAGAAGAAGTGGTAATCGAGATTTCTCGAGTCGCATGCGTGTGTTGCCCGAAGCATTATGGGAATTTGCTGAAGTTTGTGAGGGATGAGCTCGAGTCAGTTATTTTGGTTACAGGATTTAAAACTTGTCAAGTTTTAAAATTGAAAACAAGATTTAAACAAAGTTTTAAATCAATTATTAAGTATGGATTCAAATTAACTTTTGATTCTAGCTTTGAAATAAATAAAGTTTTATAAAATTAAATTGTTTAAACTAGATTAAGGTTTAATGTATATTTGTATATAAATTAGTTATCCAAATATACATGTGAAACTTTATTTATATAAATTTCTTTTATAAAAGTTCTTTAATATTTGAATGGAAAGATATATAAATCTATTTAACTTAAATTTTATATAAATTTCTTTTATAAAAGTTCTTTAATATTTGAATGGAAAGATATATAAATCTATTTAACTTAAATTTGCAAGTTAAATGATTAATTTATTTTTAAAGCTTGATTTTAAATATAATAAAGTAATTTAGTTTAAACATTTATTTATGTAAGTTTCTTTTTAAATGATAAACATTTCTTTAATATTTGATTTAAAAGGTTTATAAGATTGATTTAAATTTGGTTAAAGTTTAAATTTGTTAATCATTTTAAAATCTTAAATTTGAAACGAAATTTAAAAAGTAAATTTAAAGGTGAAATATTTTTAAATGCATATGTTAATGAAAATTAAGTCATTAATAAAAGAACGATTTGTCTTAAAAATAATTTAGTTTTCAATGAATAATGATTAATTTAGTTAATTAATTAATGACCTAGTATTAATTAATTAGTTGTTATGGATTGTTAGTTAATTAATTAAGGATTAAGTTAATTAATTAAAGATTAACTAATTTGAAATTAAGGATCATTAATTAGATAAGTATAGGTTATTAATTAATGATTTGAAATTAATTTATCAAGTAATTAAGATTAATTAAGTTACAGTTAAGCACTTAATTAATTAAGTAATTAAAGATTAATTAATTGGTAATTAAGATTAATTAACTTGTAATTAATAATGATTAATTTAAGTTTAATTACTTAAGAGAAGTAATTAAAGAATTGTTAATAGTTAATGAAGATCATTAACTTGAGATTATTAAATAATTAATTAATGTGATTAATTTTAATAATTAATTAGATTAATTAACTAAGGATAATCATTTATGGAATTGTTAAAGTATAATTACTTAATGAAAGTAATTAAGGAATTAATTACTCATTGTAATTAATTGAGTTTTATGTGATTAGTTTAAGTTAATTAATGAAGTTTAATTAATTAATATAATCACTGGATGATGTGTTAAGTATAATTACTTAATGTAAATAATGAAGTGTAATTACTTTGTGAAGTAATTAATGGATAATTACTGGATGTAATTAATTGAAGAATGTAAGTAATTTGGGTTTAATTACTTTTTGTAATTTATCAATGGATTAATTAACTATTAATTAAGGAGTAATTAATTTATTTAATGAAGTAATTAAGGGTTACTGGATGGGATTAATCAAGAGTGATTAATAAATATGGTTTAATTAAAGATTAATTACTAAATGTAATTAATTTAAGTAGAGTAATTAATTAAAATGTAATTATGGATCATTAATTAATATAATTAATGATGTAATTAAGGGTTGATTAATTAAGATTAATTAGTCAATGATAAGTGATTATAAAGTAATTAATTAATGTAATTAATTAAGGATGAATGTAATTAATTATAGTTAATTAATTAATGAAGTAATTAAAGGTTAATTACTGTATTTGGTTAAGAATAATTAATTTGTAAAATTAATTAAAGGCTAATTACTTGAACGTAATTAAAGCGTAATTAATCAAGGATGATTAATTAAGATGAATGATTAGATGGTGATTAATTAATTGATTTTTAATTAATTAATGGTTATGTAAGCAAGATTTATGTGATGAAAGAAATTAATTTAATTTATTTTAAATTAATTAGAGATGCAAGTAATTAATTAGAGATAGTGTGATTAATTAAATCCTTGCTTATGTATGGATGAATGATATTGATTACCTTGAATGGTTTGAGATCTCAGATATGAGATAAATTATGCTGTGTGATATGGATGTTTTGGTTGAATTATGATGATAATGTAAATTATCTATTTGTGATGATAATATGGATTATCTACTTGTGTGATGATATGAATTATCTATCTGTGTGTATATAGATAATGAACTAAATTGTTTTAAACTTTAAAACAACTTGGACCTAAAAGATGGCATTTTGGATTTCGGTGAGACCGGGATCGGGTTTCCAGATTTGGATATCCAAAAACCACATCGATCCAAATTAACCATAGGTCGTGAATCTCAAGTAAAGATGAAGATTCAGAGTGCAAGGGTTATTATCATTAACTTTGAGGGTGATTCCAAAATGAGTGTAACGAGATAATGCCTTCGGTTTCATTCGAACGCAGAAGGAACTTGTATGGATTGAATGATTTCAGAACATCGTCAGGTGGACGATGAGCATTCTAAGGATGTGTTCTCTAAAGGTAATCGTAGCCTCAAGCCTTATCAACCGGAAATGGCTAAAACAGGGAGGTGCAGCAAGGCTAAGTGGGTAGACCCAAGCAGGACAAGATTTTCCTCCGTCTAGAAGTTCCTTTTTATTCGGCTGTGTGGGCAGTTGGAAATGCGCGCCAACTGCGGGGTTGTCTTGTTCAGGACTATCTAGTAAGGGATGGTTCCGGCCTTGTGTTACAAGGATTGGGAGTAATCCTCGGTACAGTGACCTAGGTCCCGTACTGTGACGGGCAGTATCCCAGTAGCCATACCATTGTATGGTATCCAAAATCCAATAAGCGCCGTACGTTTTAGTTGTGCGCAACTATGTTGGAACATGAGATGTAAACATTCCAGCTTTTTCTGTATTTTACTTGAAAACCCTAGACCCCATTATAATATCACTGGATTTCCTATCAAATGTTTTGGTTAGCGTAAGGTAAAAACTTACGCATGTTTATGTGTGGAAAGTCTTACGTGATACCTTTTGTTTTCAAAGGTTTTTAAAAGTTAAGCAACTTTAACCTGTTACTCACACCAGGCCCATGTTTGACCCAGAGTTTATCTTCTATTTTCTTAAACTCTTGCGTACTCAAATTTTTACGAGTAGCCAAAAGGATTCAGGTTAACTTTGATGAATTCTGGAGGAGATATGGAGCAGGAGGCTTTAGCGTTGTAGATATATAGTGTTCTGTTGTGGGATCTCTGAGTCGATTGTTTGTGTTGTATTTGAGTCGATTGTTTGTGTCGTATTTGAGGTGTAATAACCAGACAGGTGTTTATAACCGTTAATTATGTGATATGTAAGCTGTATAACTCTGATAGATGTTGTACTATGTAATACTTATGTGATTAACAAAATTTATTCATTCCGCTGTTGACATTCTGATGTTGTTTCTTTATTTCTTCTCTATCTTTCTCTTTTCTATCCCTTTCTTTCTTTATAATGATGTGTCTTTCTGTGAGATGAAAGGTGGGTCGTTACAGTGGTATCAGAGCGCTAGGTTGAGTGAATACCTAGGCTTTGGAGTGATATCTTCTTGAGAGAGCGTATTTGTATTTATATATATATATATATATATATATATATATATATATTTCTATCTATTTTGTTGGGTTACCTGTTCGGGTTTTCCAATATCAGTTCTAGAGGTAGGAAGGGTAGTGGTGTGTATAACATGACTACCAATGGAAGGAGTCTGAGTGTTGAGGTTGGAAGTGAATCTGTCGAGACTGTAGACCCAAAACAGTCTCGAGTGAGCTTTGCAGCATGGTGTAAGGATTTTCACCAATCTCTGAAGGAACCCTTTTTGAGGTTTGGAGTCCATCTTTGAAGTGCAAGTTTGGATCTGTCGGTTGAGCAGAAGCGAGAGATGGTACAACTTCAGGAAGAAACAAGTGCGTGGTGAGATGCAGTGACTATGGATATTTCTGAAGATATTTCTTTTGGAGCAAGTTCAGGAAGAGTGTCTGCATCAATGATGAGGATGAATTCATCAGGGTGTTTTATATGGATTTGAGGCCCGAGTTTCTCGAAGAGCTTTGGATAGGAATTCTTTGGCATCTATGTTAGCAGTGCAGCTCGGTGTGCTCTGTGTGCCAGCAGGGAGATCGTCTGGCTAAGCATTTTTCTAGGTGGGGTTCAGAAGCAGCAGAGTGAATCCGTTTCTTCGATGGATTGGCTAGATAAGCATAAGCTGTTCTGATTGGTAAAGAGAGAACAATATCTTTGGATATTTGTTTGGGATGATCGCAAAAGTGACTTGCGATGGTTGAGTATTCTCTTGGGTTGTCGGAGATTTTTTCCGGATGTCTTCAAGAGGTCAGTGGCTGCTATAGCATTTGGAGGTTGAGATTTCGTATCGACTAGGATTCCAAAATTGATACCGGTGTTTCAGCTTAAGGATGGTTTCTAGAGAGAGTTTAGTGAGGCAGCTCAGATTTTGGTAGAACTTCTGAGTTTTCTCTTTATGGATCTGTTGAACCATATTCTGGGATGTGATATGTAGTCTATGATCGTATTCATCGTCAGCATTTTCATCTGCTCCAGATCAGAGTTGTGCAGCGGAAGCGAGGTAGCAGCTGTTCTAGAATGGAAATTTTCAGGATCAAAGGCAGGTTTGGCGAGTGCTCCTGTTTTATCTTTTTCGAATAGGAGAAGTTAGTTCTCTACGTATGATAGTAGAATTGGTGTTCTTGATTTTGGTAGATCTTGTGCGGATCATTATTGTTGGGTTGTTTTTGGTCCAGTTTGATTCGAGAAGCATCAGCGAAGGTTGAGCTGATCAGGACGAAGATAGGCAGCCCAGGATCGTTAGAAGAATTTTATGGATAAGAGATGAAGGAATTTGGATTCCAAGGTCGAAGAATTGATTTTGGATAAGTTTTCTCCGATCAAAGGAGCTATAAGCTTGGTAAAACTGGGAAGCCAGCTTCAAGGTATTTTGGATCTTTCTATGTTCTTGTGAGGATTAGTTCTTTGGTTTTCAAGGCTGAATTGCTAGTTTGGAAGATTGGGATTCAATGTGTTTCACGTATCTCTAAGGATGTACGTGTCTGATCTATCTCTGGTTTTGGAACTAGCAGATCAGGAGGATTTAGTAGTTGAGCAGGACTTGAGTATGGTCTGATATCCTGTTCAGTTTTTGTAGATCTGGATGAGTAGATCTTCTGTAGCTTAGTAGCGTGGATTGTGTAGATTCTGTGGAGCGAGTATTCCAGTGTTTATACCTGGGAAACTCTAGACAGTGTTAGAAGATCTATCATGATTTGTGTCAGGATTATTAGATTTGTTTGATTGAGTAAATTGATTGCTTTGGTTGTTAGCGTATGGTTGATAATATATGCTTATGGTTTAAATTAAAACCTTTGATGGGTTATTAAATTAACTTTTCTTTTAAATTTCGGGGATGAAATTCTTTTAAGGGGGAAGGAATGTGATGACCCAAAATTTTGGGCAATAACAATTTAATAATCTGCATAAATAATTAAATTGATTTGATAATTGTCTTTTATAATTGTAATTTAAATTGGAAAATTTATTCTTTTATAAGCAAATAAACATTTAATTAGTGAATTTTATCATTTTAGAACTAATAAAATGTTTTCTATTTATAATGTGTGTATATATATATATATTTGTATATATTGTAAATAGATAAGCTTTGGTTTGAATTTGACAAATGAAATTATGTTTCCAAATTCTAATATATTTTTAGTAATTTGGAAATTTGATTTAATTTACTATAAAACTTTTCAAAGATTATTTAAATAAATAACTATATAGTTTTAAAATACTTAAGATAAATGTTAATTGTTTAAATATTTTTAAGCTTAAGTTTAAATTTAAATAAGATTAACATAAAAGCTTTGTTTTATTTTCTTTTAAATATTGCTTGAAATTATATATAAGAGTTTAAAATACAATTAACATATGATATATTAATTCATTTAATAATGTAAGTAATTTATAAACAATGAGGTAATCTCTTTTATAAATTATTTAAAATTGTCAAATTTGTTATTTTCAAACAATATTAATAATGTGAATAGATATAAATAGATTTTAATAAAAATTGAATTGTAATTTTCAAATTTGAATGTGTTGTTATAAATTGGCTTTAAATTGGATTTTTAAAATTTAATTTGAATTTGAATATGGAATTTATTTTGAAATTCAAAAGAATAGATATTTAAAAATATTTGAGTTTAAAATATATGTATAAACTTTTGATTATGTATATAATTTGTTTTTATTTACATTTTCTTTAAAGTGATTCATACATGTATTTAGATAAGGATTAATAAAATAAGTATGCATAAAACTTTATATTAACATTTAAAGTAAAAAGATATACTAAAAAGACAAGTGTAAAGCTATGGAATCTTGTTTAAATAAGAGTTAAGTTATAAACAAAAATAATGAAAATTGTTAAAATATTAGACAAGTGTCATATATTATTTTTGATTTCTCTTTAATTTTTAAAATAAATCATTTTAACTTATAAAAATAAATGTATTCTCAGCTTCATTGCTTTTTCTATCTTCCTAAATCAAAGTTAAGAACTTCACCCTGTAAAATAACTCAAACCAAATCCTCTCAAAACAAAATCATTAATTAAAATCCTTTCACAAACCAGAAAATTTATTCAAACAAAATCTACAAACTCAAATACTTCCTCAAACATGAAAATAAAATCTGTAACCAATATTGCCTCAAACCAGAACTATACCCTGTAACATCATTCCTCAAACCAGAGATCAAAATAGTCTGTAACACTTTCTTTAGCTGTTTTTTTCTTCATCCTGGAACCAAAGTTTGCAAACTTGAAACCTGTAATTCATTTGCAAATCATTTTCAAGAAAAAAAATAAAGCCTGCAACATCATCTTCAACCTGAGATGCAGATAGAAGCAAGCAGATTTCATATGTGATTCAGTTTCAATAATAAAGCAATTCAGGTTTAAAGTTTTCAGAAACTAAGGCATTCATGTTTTCATAAGGATTCAAAGGCTGTTTCAAATATAAAAAAAGGACTCTATTTTCAAATTAACAGTTAAGCAACAATTTTCTTAAAAAGCTTAAGTATAAATGGAGTTGCATGTGAATCTCTGAAGCTAAAAATGTCTGTATATGATGGGATTTTCTGTGTATATATATATATGTGTGTGGATGTATAGATGCATGCTTGCTGATTGTATCTGTTCTTACCCGCTCTTTGTTTTAAAAGAAATTTTTTTGATCAAAAATCTCTTTACTCTTAAACTATTCTCTGCTAGAACTTAGGTTTCAAACAAAATTTGTTTGTTTGATCATGAAGTAAAGTTTAAAATTTTAATAAATTAAATTTGGAAATTTCTTTGGAAGTCAAAAAGAACGGGGTAGTTTGAGTTTTGTGGAAATTTCAAACTTCTTAATTTATTAATCCAGGAGTATAATCTGAATCCCTAAACTAAATAATGATTTTTAGGAATGAAATTACAATTTCTAGTTTTGGGTTAAGGGAGCAGTTTGAGTTTTATCAGAAATGGTATTTTTGGTGACTTCTGATGATCTAAGTGGTCGGGGTGGATGCGATCATCACTGGAGATAGTAGAATGATCGGAGAGGTAGGAAAAATTGTCAGATGGGTGAGTAAGCTATTGAGGTGGTGGTGGATGGTCGGATTTGTTTTGAACCCTAATTTTTATGAGGTCGGGAAATTGGTTGGCCACGACATCTCTAGTAGACCGAGCTCCACCAGATTCTGGGAGATGGAAGCTTGGGCGACGGCGAAATTGTGGCCGGAAGTTACGGTGTTCTAGTGGACGGCAATGCGAGTTCGAGGTGGTTTCAGGCGAGGTCTGTAGCTCCAGGTTTAGGCCTAAATGCTCGAATTTGATTTCGAGTTCGTACTGGAAATCTGATGGTCGGATTAGGGTTAGGGGATGATCGTCGTTTTGCTGAAGGTTGTGGTGATGACCGGGGATGGTCGGAGCCACCGTGCATGTGCACGGTGCACTCTTGTTTTCCTGGTGAAGTCTGGGAACAGAGAAGAAGTGGTACTCGAGATTTCTCATGTCGCATGCGTGTGTTGCCCGAAGCATTGTGGGAATTTGCTCGAAGTCTGTAAGGGATGAGCTTGGGTCAGATATTTTGGTTACAGGATTTAAAACCTGTCAAGTTTTAAAATTTTAAAATGAATTTTATAATTAAAAACAAGATTTAAACAAAGTTTTAAATTAGTTATTAAGTATGGATTCAAACTAACTTTTCAATTCTAGTTTTGAAATAAATAAAGTTTTATAAAGTTAAATTGTTTAAACTTGATTAAGGTTTAATGTATATTTGTAAATAAATTAGTTTTCCAAATATATGTGTAAAACTTTATTTATATAAATTTCTTTTACAAAAGTTCTTTAATATTTGAATGGAAAGATACATAAATCTGTTTAACTTAAATTTGCAAGTTAAATGATTAATTTATTTTTAAAGCTTGATTTTAAATATAGTTAAGTAATTTAGTTTAAACATTTATTTATATAAGTTTCATTTTAAATGATAAATGTTTCTTTAATATTTGATTTAAAATGGTTTATAAGATTGATTTAAATTTGGTTAATTTAAATTTGTTAATCATTTTAAAATCTTAAATTTGAAATGAAATTTAAAAAATAAATTTAAAGGTGAAATATTTTTAAATGCATATGTTAATGAAAATTAAGTCATTAATAAAAGAATGATTTGTCTTAAAAATAATTTAGTTTTAAATGAATAATGATTAATATAGTTAATTAATTAATGACTTAGTATTAATTAATTAGCAATTATGGATTGTTAGTTAATTAATTAAGGATTAAGTTAATTAATTAAAGATTAATTAATTTGAAATTAAGGATCATTAATTAGATAAGTATAGGTTATTAATTAATGATTTGAAATTAATTTATCTTGTAATTAAGATTAATTAAGTTACAGTTAAGCACTTAATTAATTAAGTAATTAAAATTAATCAATTGGTAATAAAGATTAATTAACTTGTAATTAATAATGATTAATTTACGTTTAATTACTTAAGAGAAGTAATTAAAGAATTGTTAATAGTTAATGAAGATCATTAACTTGAGATTATTAAATAATTAATTAATATGATTAATTTTAATAATTAACAAGATTAATTAATTAAGGATAATCATTTATTGAATTGTTAAAGTATAATTACTTAATGAAAGCAATCAAGAAATTAATTACTCACTGCAATTAATTGAGTTTAATGTAATTAGTTTAAGTTAATTAATTAAGTTTAATTAATTATTATAATCACCGGATGATTTGTTAAGTATAATTACTTAATGTAATTAATGAAGTGTAATTACTCAGTGAAGTAATTAATGAATAATTACTGGATGTAATTAATTGAAGAATGGAAGTAATTTGGGTTTAATTACTTTTTGTAATTTATCAGGGATTAATTAAAGATAATTAATTAAGGAGTAATTAATTAATTTATGAAGTAATTAAGGGTAGTTAATTACTGGATGAGATTAATCAAGAGTGATTAATAAATATGGTTTAATTAAAGATTAATTACTAAATGTAATTAATTTAAGTAGAGTAATTAATTTAAATGTAATTGGGGATCATTAATTAATATAATTAATGATGTAATTAAGGGTTGATTAATTAAGATTAATTAATCAATGATAAATGATTATAGAGTAATTTATTAATGTAATTAATTAAGGATGAATGTAATTAACTACAGTTAATTAATTAATGAAGTAATTAAAGGTTAATTACTGTATTTGGTTAAGAATAATTAATTTGTAAAATTAATTAAAGGCTAATTATTTGAACGTAATTAAAGGGTAATTAATCAAGGATGATTAATTAAGATGAATGATTAGATGGTGATTAATTAATTGATTTGTAATTAATTAATGGTTATGTAAGCAAGATTTATGTGATGAAAGAAATTAATTTAATTTATTTCAAATTAATTAGAGATGCAAGTAATTAATTTAATTCATTTTAAATTAATTAGAGATAGGGTGATTAATTAAACCTTGCTTATGTATAATGGATGATATTGGTTGCCTTGAATGGCTTGAGATATCAGATATGAGATAAGTGATGCTGTGTGATATGGATGCTTTGGTTGAAGTATGGTGATAATTTGAATTATCTATTTGTGATGATAATATGGATTATCTTGGTAACAGATTAAAATCTGTATTATGTAAGTGATTTCAACATTCACTTGTAAGTAATAAACTTATAAATATGATTAAAGGTTAATTGTGACAATCATTATAAGTTATCTATTTATTTAGTCTATTAAATTAAATTGGAATTTTATTACAGTTAAATGATAGTAAATGTTACATTAATGTGAGTTAATACAATAACTGAAATGTGCGAATGTAATGAAATAGATAGAATTATATTCATAATGTATTAATTGATTCAATTAAATAGCGAAATCAAGATAAAAAATCAATTTGGGGTTTAAAAATTCTATTCAAATGTATGGAATTGGAAAAATCCAATATAATTGAAATATAGTAATTAATACAAATAAAAGATGGAAATTGGAGTATATTAATGCAATGAAATGTAAAAACAAATGTTAACTATGCTGTTGGATTATAATTGGTTGAGTATAAAGATTGGAATCAAATTAAAGCAATTTATTGAATTAAATTATAATAAATTGGATTTAATTACAATGGACTTGAATACTGTAATTAGTGTAATAACCAACATTTGAAATGGGCATATAAACTTGTATTAAGTCATGGCAACTGTCTAAGTAATTAAAAATGATGAAATTGGTTATGTTATAAAATTTGAATTAAAAAGTGATTTAATTAATTTAATATTAATTTAATTAATGTGAAAATAGCCATTCTGACCACTGACTTGGATTTCAAAGAAACCAGTTTCATCAGATCCATAATGGTGAATTATTGTAGGATTTCAAGTTTCGTAGCAACTGGACTTGTCGTTCGATCATACAGACTCGAAATGCTTAGAAATTAAAATAACTTGAAATCAATTTGAATTGAGCCGATTTTAACATAACTTCTTCATACGATGGAATTCAGGTTTAAACCTATTCCATTGAATTTAAAACTATCGAAAACATCTATTTCAATATATGGGATTACCCATTTTCATTCCGGAGGTAGAATGGGCTTTTTAGGTCATTTATCGTTCTAATCCAAATCGATCTGGTCCATTCTTTCTATTTCAGCTTTGCCTATAAATAGCTCGTTATAAACCCTAGTCATTCCTCATTTTCATTTGTCTATACGTACATTTCAGTCTACTCCTCCTTCTCAATGGTAGACAAACCAAACAAACTTCTCAATTGAATTTCAAAATCAAATTCAAATCAAAATTTCAAACTCCTTAACCCTATCATATTATATATCATTTTGATGCTCTCGACGAGCATAATCCACTACAACGATTCGTTTTTCAATTCAAATTATCATTTGAATAGAAATTCTCGAAGGAGTTTTGGACATTCATCGGCCATGGTCTCATTTAAAGGTGGATCTGTGTCTTGGGGATGATCGGAAGGCGTGGATGCATAGAGGGAGTCGAGTAGGTTCGATCCATGTGATTAGTTTGTCATTGTCTTCAGCAATTTCACCGGATTTGACCATAGAAGCGTCCATCTTCGAGCTCGGCCTGATGATCATAGGGGAACGTGTGCACATCGCGATAGTGCCGGTGGAGGCAGCTCGGCATGGTCGAGGAGGTGGAATCGTTTGATCGCGTCGATGGTGAGCAAAGGCACGGCAAAAATTGGTTGAACAGGCGATTAAGTGGCGGCTGTATCAGTGTTCATGTTCGAACACGATAGGCTTAGGGTTCGAGCGACCTTGCTGACATATAGGGTAACTGTGCTTTGATTTATTCATTGTTATATTTATTCCTCACGTAATGTTCTAACGTGAATAACTTTTTCATACGAGTTCCGTTCTACGTGCGGTTTAGGATCGTATTGAAATTTCGGGCATTGTGGCGCTAGTTTGGTCGAATTCTGGGATCATTTGAATTTGGCCCTAAATTCGATTTAAATTCAAAGATGGGTGTTTTGGCCCGCTCACAACTTATAAAATGTCTTATCTTAGCTAAATTAGTTTATGATGTGATTAGAAATTTAATTGTGGCTGCATGGCATAGTTAAATCATCATTCTAGTTAATTTGAATTCATTTTGAATTAAATTGTCATTTAATTTATTATTGAATTTAAATTACCAGCTAATTACCTGTAAATGATAACCTATTATCTATTGACATTTATTGATTGATTTGGATGATGATTGTGATGGATGTTTGATTGTCGATATTGGATGAATGGATGTTGTATTTTATGTCGCTATAAACTGCCAGTTCACTATGGGTTGAAATGATACATACCCGAATGATCTATAAATTAGGGAAAAATCGTTATGGGTTGAAATGATAGAATTGAGTGATTTCATGGATTTTTATCTAATTCGGGATTGCGGTTTGAAATGATATATAACCATAAATTATAAATTGCGGACTAAAATGATAAATATCTGTATCACTTGTCCCTAGGGTAGAGAATTATGTACAAGCACTAGATTGGTTAAATTTAATGATTCTAAAATCTTAAGTTTTTGAATTTAGTTAAATGATATTTTGAAATAAGAATTCGATTTATTGTATAAACTGAATTTTTAATGAAATTCAAGTTTATGTTGAAATTTGAATTGGTTTAAAGGAATTGTTTGAAGAAATTAAATTGAAATTTAAAGTTGAATTTGGAGTATAAGTAAAGTTTGTCGAAATTGAGTTATTAAAATTGTTCGAAATATAACTTTGAAATATATTGAAATTGGAATAATTTAAATTGAAATTTCAAACAGGGTTTTGGAAGCGATATTGAATTTAATATTGTATTGAGAATTTAATTGGAAAATTTGAAATTGGGTTTTGGATATTGAAATGGTCCAAATGTGTTGGATTGAAATAAATAGTTTAAAATTGATATAAATTTCAGATTTATATTTTTAATATAAAATATTTTAAAAATATATTACTTTAATGACATTAATTATTAAGATTTTCAAAGTTTTAAACTAATTAGCTCATTTTTAACTTATTTTAAATCTAAATAACATTATATAAATTTATTTACTCTACTTTAATTATATTTAATCTATTTCAAATCTATTTAACTATCTTAAATCAATTTAACAGTATCTTTAAATGTATAACTAAACTATTTTAGGGTACTTTACTAATCATAACTATTTTAACTATTTATAATTATTTAAACTATTTTCTAAATTTTCACACTAACTAAAGTAGAAGTGTTATATTCAATTTACTAATTTGAAAGAGAATACGGTTAAATGATGTTATAATCTAAGTTGGGATTTAAAATTTAAAATTTATTTGAATATGATGATTTTGAAGAAAGGATTTAACCTATTTTAGGAATATGATTTTTGGAAGAAATTATGAATTTGGAGATGATATGATTTGAAAGTGAATATGGTTTGAAATGGACAAGATTTCGAAAGAGATATGGTTTGAAATTGAATATGATATTTTAATATAAATTGTGAGTTGACTTTTGAAAATGTAAAAGAACTATCCGGTGCGTAACGAGCGTTTGTCTGTTAAAGAGACCGGGATCAGATATTGTCATACTCTTTGCCAATACCGAAAACCACTTTAACAACTATGTAAGTGTTGTAGATTCAAAAAATGAAGGAGAATGGTTTGGCGAACGATTTCTATATAAGGTATGACATGACCCTGACTCCCGTGAGTCGGCATAGATGTGACTAAAACAGGAGCAATTGACGGGCCAAGTGAGGTCATTCCTTTGATCGGGAACATTCCTTCGATACAATATTCTGACTTTGTGATTTATTTGGTGGCCACCCTTGATTTTCTTTTGGGAGTGTGTTTCGAGGTGGGCGGTAGTAGCTGCTATGCATTACCACCAGCCTGGAAGTGTAATTGGTATATCTACCATGGCATTGCCTAGTTGTGCCGTGTTCACATGCCCTAGCGCACCTTCTACGAGTTTATTTTGTACCATGCCTATGGAGTGCCCTTTGATAGTCCCAGTTTACGGAAAGTTACGGTACTGTATAGACTATGAGAATATATAAAAATGTGTCGAGGGGGATATGGATAATGCCTTAGCGCTATTTTAATAGTTAATCTTATATTAGACATTATTATAATAGTGTATATTACTACATAGTAGATAGTGCAATGGATCCTTAGGAGATGTGGATCTCGAACATCTCTTAAGCTACTGCACTTACGTTAAACACTGGAAAGATGATGTCAAACTCCATAAATATCTCTGATGCCGTTGCATTCATATTTATTGTTGATTTAACTTACATAAGATTTTTTAGTTCTGACTCGAATTTTCTGTTTTTCCAATTCGCTCGGGTCAGCCTGATCATTTCAATATTTGAAGACCTTATCTTTGGAGGACAAAGTCAAAGATTCGTATTACTATTATTTACTATTTTTATTCCACTACACTCATCCGCTACATCATTTATTTATCCTTGATATGTGTAACTCTGAGTCTGTGTTGTATAAGTGTAATTAACGTTTTATAAACAACATCATGAACTGTTATTTGATTATTATATTTTGTCATTCCGCTGCGAGATTCTGTATTTGTCTATTTGTTTCTCTTTTCTTATTTAACCCATAACAATCTGTCCTTTTGAATGGTTTGAGTTTGGCATGTGTGTCTGCTTAAAAGTCCAAAAATTCAGGTCGTTACAATCCACCATCTCCATACATTTTCCACTTTACATATTCATCTCTATCTTCATTTGTTATCTTTTCTTGTACATGAATACTTCCATCGCTTCCAAGAGAAATTGCCAAGCCAAAAGCTAGTGAATGCACTTCCAAAAATCAAGTTAAACTCCATATATTCATCTACAAACACCCCTCTACTAAAACAAAGGCCATCTCCACCTCAAAATTCCAAGCAATTTTAAAATAAATTAAAACCTTTGTAAATGAGAACCAAATCCTTGTTAATTAGCAATTAAACTCTAATTAAAACTTTTTAAAACATAATTAATTTTAATCAAAGATTATTTAAATAAACCTCTTTTGAAAAATAATAATTCATTAATAATTATCTTATATAAATAATTAAAAAATAATTAATTAATATTTTATTAATAATTAAATAAAAAATAAATTTAGTTAAGTAAAAAATCATGACTAAATTAATTGGTTAAAACTTAAGTTTACAAATCATTATTGGCAAATGATTAAGTACTAATTACCTTTATTAATTAATTAAACAATTAAATAATCATTAAAAAACTTCTCTAATTACTTGATTAAAGTTAGAAAACATTTCCAAAAAGATTTTTTTAGTGAAAACAAGTTTAGATTAGAAAAATAGTTAGATTTTCCAAACTGCCCATATAGCGACTATCGCTGTAACGATCCGAAATTTTAACAGTTTATTTAACGTAATTTACTGAATTTTTGTGATATTTTAAATAATTGAATTTGGCAATGGAAATTTGATATTTGGAATACGTCTATTTCAACATAGCAACTGGTAAATTTTTATTGGAAAATATGAAAGTTAATTTTGTTGGGTAACTTTCAATTTATAATCAGTTAATTTGATGAAATTAAATTGTTTTTAAAATCTGGATATTTTTATATAACAAAAATGTAAATTATTTTCTGAGTGAGACGTCATATTTCATTTCGTTAAAATTGGACGACTATAGCTCCGTTCATCTTATTTTTGGCAAATCAACAGCAGTTTGGCAGCGAATGTCGACTTGTGATAGGATAGTCGTATCGTTGATATCTGTATACCATTCTATTCATCTCGTCGTGCTGATCTTTGCAGTATATTCACTTTTGAAATTCGACGTGCGGTATGTGGCAAAATCGACTAACGAATGACCGTACCGGAATCCATTTTGAACCATTTGGGTTTCTTGTGTCACTTCATATATCTACTGTGTAAACGTATAACCATCAGTTTTATTATTCTCTGAATTCCACGTTTGACCACTTCTAATCTCGACATTTAACATATTTGTAACGACCCAGAATTTATGATAATTTAAATTTGAATATTTAATTGAATTTATATTTAAGTGAAAATTTTAAGTCGAATAATTTTATTTCGAATAATTGGATTTAATTGAATAATTAAATAGATATTTTGATAGTGAAAATACAGAAATAATTGAAAATTCGGTTTAATATGATTGAAATTGATTTGTAAAATTCTATTTTATCATGTTGGAGTTAGAACGATATTTTAGAACTTCTAAAATCGAATTAAAAGTTAATTTGTGAAAAATTGAATATTTTAATATTTAATCGACTAGTGAAATTAGCCGTTTTTCGAACAGTCTCTGAATTGGACGAACCTAGTTCCATTGGATCCGTAATAATTAGTTATTATCGGATTTCAATTTTCGTAGCAATCGGAGTTATCGTTTGATCGTAGCAGCTCGAAACGCATCGAAATTGTTTTTAATATTAATTTGGCGAGTTAAAATAGCCATTTTTCAAACAGTGTCGGATTTCGACAAAACCAGTTTCAACGGATCCGTAATGTGATATTATTGTATGATTTTAAATTTTATGTCAATCGGATTTACCGTTTGTCTGGGGCAAGCTAAAACGCCTAGAAAATCGTTTAATCGGTTTAATTTAAAATCGAACGTTTATAGCCATAACTCGCACAGATGACTGAATTAGCTTCCGAAACCTGTTCCATTGTGTCCGGAACGCGGGATAAACCCTAGAAACGCTGGTCACCGCGCGTAAATCGGAGTTCGGAAAATCCGGGATGAATAGTGTCGCGTATTTTTCTATAAAAGGACCTCCCTCTTCATAAATTTGCAAACCCTCTCAACCTCAAACCCTAGCCGCCACTTTGGGTTTAATGGCCAGAAATGCATCTCGTTCTTCCACAAATATTTCACAATCCATCAACAATTACAAAAAACATTCAACTAGAAAGTTGTTAAGCTGGTCGAGAGCTTCGATTTCAACGGCTATGATCGCAAATTTCGTCACGGATCGTCGGCAAATCTCGCACAAAGGTGCTGCGTTCAAGGTGTTGGATCTCATGCAGGGGGTGGCCGAGCTTCACTAGATGGTGGCTGGAGGTGGAGCTTTGAATGGTGATTCGTATGGTGGGGGTTTGATGAACTCTCGATGCTCGTGGAGGCCGTGGTGATAAACCCTAATCTCGGCTTGTATGGGTTTGAGGATACGTGAGTTTTCACGTAAAGGATACGCGTGGGAGAGATGAGGGGTGTGTGGCCTGATGTTGCTGGGTGATGGATCCAAGGGCTGAGATTTGATGAAGGTTAAAAATTAAAAGAAAGTTGTAAATTAGTTTATATTAAAATTCGAGTAAACTTGTAAAAATCATATCTTTTTCATACGAGGTCGAAAACGCGCGAAACTAGTTGCGTTGGAATCGTATGGACGAGCACTACGCTATGGAATTGGATTGGAGTCGTTTGGAGTTAGTGAGAATTTAGGGTAAAATTAAACGTCCGTTTAATTTTATTCGAAATAAATCGCTAAAACGAAAATAAAATCAAGGTGAGAACTTCTCACTTAATCGAATCGGTTTCGATTTTATTTTAAATAGTTAGATTTAAAATACTTGAATGCATGTTTGAATGATGATTGTTAACTATTGATTGTTAAAATAGACATTATGCGCCGTTAGTAAGCGGATGTTATTTATTAAAAACATATACCGCGAATATTTCATAAACAACGAAATTGGTATTATATATAATAGCAATATATACTATTATATATATATATATATATATATATATATATATATATTGGCATATGTATATATTGCAGTTGTGGATTTTCCGCATTGTATAGCGGATGAGACCCTATTGCGCCGTCTATTAAGCGGATAATATTACAAATCCCATATACCGCGATAATTCCGTACTGGAGCGGAATTGGTATTGTGCTAATGTTTGTGGATGCAGGGAAACAGGTTGGAGGGATCCAACTGGATTCCTCAACTGTACTGATTTATTTACAGATATTTTGATATTTGTTGATTATCATATCGATATATGATATTTGGATGTCGTGATTGACTATTTGGTGCTGTTGCATCATCGGATCCATTTTTGAAGTTTTAAAATAATGATTTGTGGTTTTAAAAGGAATTTTAAAGTGATTTTCAAAAGTATACGTTTTATTAAATTTTGAATTGTTAAAATAAATAAACGTTAAAATTTTAATGTTATAAAAATATGATTTTTGCGAAATGTAAGCGAGAAGTGATTTTTGAAATAAATAGTGATTAATTTATAAAATGGTTTAATTGGGAAGTTATAAAATGGATAGATTTTGTAAAATATAAGATTTATAAGTAATCAACTTACAAATCGGATTTTGGCATTTAAAATGAGTTATAAAAATATAAATGGAGTTTATAAACGTTGTTTATAAATCCGAAATCAATTGAATTTGATAAGTTGGATATAGGAATATATGAAAGGAATTATATTCACGATTTTGGACAGTGAATATATTATTAAATGAAATGGATATGTTTTGGGGAAGGAACATTATGAAATGAAGTTAATGATTTTAAAGACGTTTTAAAATGCATTAAGTATCGAATACATAGATTTCAACATTCATTGTTGAAATAAACGTTTTCGAGAAATAGAAGGAAATGGTGGACTATAACACTGTTGTTATAGTAAATGGTTTCCGAAAGGATATGTTTTGTATAGTATTGGGATTTATATATCTATTTAAACTTTGAATCCCTATACTAGTGATTTTGGGTCGTCGTAACGATGTTTTACACAACATTCGTCTTGACTCAAATTTATGTGTTAAGAAAATGATTTCTTAAAGAATGAAATATATACTTAATTTTCGATTTAAGTATATTAAATTCCAAGTGTTGAAATTGAATGGATTTGTGAATTACTTATTAATAAATAAGTACGGAAATGTTTTCCAATATGAACTGAATATTTTGAGACCTTATCTTTTAAAGATAAATTGAAAATGAATAATAGAAATCGATTTGGATAATCGTATATTCATAGATATTTTGGGATGTAAATTCACTATGGAATTTATAAATGAAAAGGGGAATTAATTTACGGATTTGGAACGTAAATATAAAGTAAATCGTTAAGGATTTATTTAATTGGTTTAAATGAACCATGTTGAAATGAAAGTATTTCGCATAAGGAAAATGATTGAAATTTGTTTTCAAAAGTGATAATGGATTGAAAAGTGATTTGAAAATTAGTTTTCAAATGTTTGAAGTGTGAAATTTTTTATATCTAGTAAAGATATTTTGGAAAGTAAATAAATTGAGAAATTATTTGGAATTCGGTGATGTTGAGCATGCCTATTGATAGTTAAATAATCCGACTATCAATATTTACCTTTAAATAGGTATTTGTTGTGATTGTTTGAATTTAAATGCCACACTTATTTTTGAATAAGCGCTCACTATTCGGGTTAGCCGGGAAAGGACCTTGGGGTCGTATAACCCATTATGTGTATGTGATACGTCGTTATGGATTGCATTTGATGACCGGTGTTGAAGACCGGATATTTGTGAAAACGGAAGGATTACCGTCGAGTTACTCTACATCGGCTGATCTCCGATATAGAGGTTTTATCACCCTTAGTGACGGGAAGTCCGGTCGTGATTAGTGAATATCCGGATTGCAAGGACTTCTTTGTAAGTGCCTTCGGTTCTGTTCGATCCCGGAACAGACTTGTATAGATTGTATGTCTGACATTACAAATTGAGATATAAAGCTGATTTCTTTCAAATATATTTCTGTTGGTGGCGGAGAATTTATTCTCTTAGCTTAAAACCCTTCTCTGAGACGTACGAGCTCAGAGGTTATATAGTTGAAGGTTATTAGTGATATACTCCCAATTTGGTAGTGTGGCATGCTGAGTGTTGCTGTGAAATGATCATTTCTATGATCATTTGTGATAGGATCATTTATTTGATCATTTATCTTGGTGATCATTTCTATGATCATTTGTTGACCCAAAGCACGGCTTTTGTATAAAGTGTGGCTATGTGGACGAGACTTCATCGGACCTCACACCCCGAAAATGGTCAAAACAGAAAGGATGCGGCAAGGTTATTAGGGGGTAGCGCCCCTTTAGTGTATGTCATTCCTTCTGGATAGAGGTGGTATCATGGTACGGAGCCAGATATTTAACCTATATTGTTGCTGCATATTTTGTGGTTGTTGGAAATTGAGGATCCTCGGATAGATCGGTTACGATCGGGGGATGACATATTCGTGTCAGTAGTTACCCAGTTAGGGGTAACCCGGCCTTGTGTTGGCAGAGATCCGGTTTGGTTCTCGGGGACGTCCTTCCAGAGGCGTTCTCATGTGGCAATGGGAAGTTCCTTGGCCTGACCATTTGTTGGAAATCCAATTCCCAATACGAAAACCTGTACGGTTTTAGTTGTAGAACCTGCCATTTACTTATGGTGGTCACCACTGTTTAGATGGTAGCTATAGTAGGCATAGTTCGAAATGTCTATACTGGCTAAGATTAATATTCTACTTTTGAAATGTTTTCCTCACTATGCACTAGTAATAATATCAAATGTTTCTTTTTAATGCGTATCAAGCATCTTTGACTATCATAAGGAGAAATCTCCTCCGATTCGGCATTTGCATTGTGTGTGCGTGCGGGAGGCCTTATGGTAGTCTCATTTTTAAAAGCATTGCGAATTGACTTTAAAAATATTATTCTATTTTGATTTTAAAGATAAACTGTTTTGAGTTCTCACACCAGTCACAGGACTGACTCAGAGTTTATTGTTTTCCTTCCTAAACTCTGGGTGCCCACCAATTTCCACACGGGCAGTGAAGAGTTAAGGTTTATTCAGGATATTCAGGAGTTGCTGGAGGCAAGATGGATGGCATGGCGTATTACTAGTATATAGTATTTCTTTTCCGCTGTTGATGTTGTTTGTTGTTGTACACTCTGATGATGTAATGTAATGTAATGTAATGTAATAACTGATATAGTTCTTTGTTTAAAGATTATTCATTTATTTATTATATGTTGTTCAGCTGCGAATTGTGAGATTCTGATGTTGTTCTGTTATTTCTTCTGTTCTGTTCTATCTTTTTCTCTCTTCTTCTGTCTTTTTCTTCTTGTTTAACAATAACGGTACGGTTTTTCGGCAACGAAAAATCGATAACGTTACATTTGGTATCAGAGCATATGGTTAAGCGACAACCATGGCTCTGTTGGGTATTACTCATTAGAGATAGAGTCAGTAGTACTCTAGAATGAGTTGAGTGTAATAATAGCTATGAGAGCGTATTTGTTAGTGAATATAAATTTTTTTTATATTGTGATGATTGGTTTATTGAGTGGCATATGAACCTTCGTCGGCACGGTCTCGACAACTATGCCGAAGGGGTTTATAAACATTTGAATAGAACAATTCGACATAATATTGTTTTAAATTAATTTTACCTTGATTATATTTTATATATAAAGGAATAAATTTTCAGAATTATTAAAGTGTATATAAGTAGATTGTTTGGTTGTTTGAATAATCTAAATAAAAGAATAATTGTATAAGCAAAAGAATTATAAGAATTGAATTATAATTAATGTGATTTATAATTGTGAAATAAACTTACATATATAAGAAGTGAAACTATATGAATATATTTATGAATATGAGTTGTAAATAAAAATGAATTTAAAGTTAAATGGAAGTATAACTTAAGAGATGTTGAATGAAGTTGATTTTGGTATCAAAGTAAATTAATAAAGTTAAGTGATAAATATGAACTTGAGTTATATAAATGAAATTCAACTTTTGTAATTGAATTGAATGAATGGATTGAATGCTAATCAAATGAATGTAAATAAAATTGATATGGAATAGTGAATGTAAGTGTAAATTCATTAAAATCTAATGTTATTGGAAGTTGAAAGATGGAATGAAAATCAATTTAATTAAACCAATTGAAATTAAAGGTGTTAAACCAAATTTAATGAATATAAGCAAAAGGAATTTAGTTATAATTAATATACATTGGTTGTTATATGATTGTTAGTTGATTGTATATAATTCATTAAGTGTTAATGAAATTGAAAGCTAAAGTAATTGAAATTCAATTGGAAGTTAAGTGAATCTTAAGTAGAATTGAATTTGATTTGGAAGTGAACCAACTTGAATATGAATTAGTGAATATAAACTAATTGAAAATGAATGTTAGTAAAAACATCCACTGTTAATGAATCAAAAGTGATTAAATTGAAAACCATTTCATTGAATATTAATGAGAATATGAATGAATATTTATTGGTTATGAATGCTAATTGGATGATAGTTGGTTGATGGTTGAATTTATTGCTTTTGTTGCATTTGCTACGTTAGAATATGGAGATATATGTTGTATATTGAGATTACTTTCATATATGCATGTTCTCATGTTATTGTTGAGTGTTTAGTAGGTGCGGATCGCGTTTGCTTCGCATTTGGAGCTCGCTTTCGCGCTATATTAGCCGTATATGCTCGCTAATAAAATATAAGGTACATATCTCGGATTAAATATCGTACTTTTACACTTTTTTCCCCGCGGGATGCCTCATTACTTGATGAGATGTATATTTGTGATATATAAACTGTCATTTTTTTTGGATCGAGCCGCGCAAAGGAGACTATGGCGAATTTTTTCGAAAATTTAAGGCGTTAGAATATTTTTGAAAATTTTGGGAAAATTTGTGAAAACTATAACTTTGATTTTGGAATTGGAAATTAAACGATATAGTTTGGTTTTGAAAAGATAACTAAGTTTGGATTTGAAAACTTAGTAAAGATTTGGTAAGAAGTTTAACTATGGATTTTGGGAAAGTTAATAGATTCTGTAACTTTTCTTACTTGATAATTTCGAGGACGAAATTCTTTTAAGGGGGGAAGTATGTAACGACCCAGAATTTCTGATAATTTAAATTTGAATATTTAATTGAATTTAAATATTAATAAGTGAAATTTTTAAGTCGAATAATTTTATTTCGAATAATTGGATTTAATTGAATAATTAAATCGATAATTTGATAGTGAAAATACAGAAATAATTGAAAATTGGGTTTAATATGATTGAAATTGATTTATAAAATTCTATTTTATCATGTTGGAGTTAGAACAATATTTTAGAACTTTTAAAATCGAATTAAAAGTTAATTTGTGAAAAATTGAATATTTTAATATTTAATCGACTAGTGAAATTAGCCGTTTTTCGAACAGTCTCAGAATTGGACGAAACTAGTTCCGTTGGATCCATAATAATTAGTTATTATCGGATTTCAATTTTCGTAGCAATCGGAGTTATCGTTTGATCGTAGCAGCTCGAAACGCATCGAAATTGTTTTTAATATTAATTTGGCGAGTTAAAATAGCAATTTTTCAAACAGTGTCGGATTTTGACGAAACTAGTTTCATCGGATCCGTAATTTGATATTATTGTATGGTTTTAAATTTCATGTCAATCGGATTTACCGTTTGTCCGGTGCAAGCTAAAACGCCTAGAAAATCGTTTAATCGGTTTAATTTAAAATCGAACGTTTATAGCCATAACTCGCACAGATGACCGAATTAGCTTCCGAAACCTATTACATTGTGTCCGGAACGCGGGATAAACCCTAGAAACGCTGGTCACCGCGCGTAAATCGGAGTTCGGAAAATCCGGGATGAATAGTGTCGCGTATTTTTCTATAAAAGGACCTCCCTCTTCATAAATTTGCAAACCCTCTCAACCTCAAACCCTAGCCACTCAAACCCTAGCCGCCACTTTGGGTTTAATTGCCAGAAATGCATCTCATTCTTCCACAAATATTTCACAATCCATCAACAATTACAAAAAACATTCAACTAGAAAGTTGTTAAGCTCGTCGAGAGCTTCGATTTCAACGGCTATGATCGCAAATTTCGTCATGGATCGTCGGCAAATCTCGCACAAAGGTGCTGCATTCAAGGGGCTGGATCTCATGCAGGGGGTGGCCGAGCTTCACTAGATGGTGGCTGGAGGTGGAGCTTTGAATGGTGGTTCGTATGGTGGGGGTTTGATGAATTCTCGATGCTCGTGGAGGCCGTGGTGATAAACCCTAATCTCGGCTTGTATGGGTTTGAGGATACGTGAGTTTTCACGTAAAGGATACGTGTGGGAGAGATGAGGGGTGTGCGGCCTGATGTTGCTGGGTGATGGATCCAAGGGCTGAGATTTGATGAAGGTTAAAAATTAAAAGAAAGTTGTAAATTAGTTTATATTAAAACTCGAGTAAACTTGTAAAAATCATATCTTTTTCATACGAGGTCGAAAACGCGCGAAACCAGTTGCGTTGGAATCGTATGGACGAGCACTATGCTATGGAATTGGATTGGAGTCGTTTGGAGTTAGTGAGAATTTTAGATAAAATTAAACGTCCGTTTAATTTTATTCGAAATAAATCGCTAAAACGAAAATAAAATCAAGGTGAGAACTTCTCACTCAATCGAATCGGTTTCGATTTTGTTTTAAATAGTTAGATTTAAAATACTTGAATGCATGTTTGAATGATGATTGTTATCTATTGATTGTTAAAATAGACATTATGCGCCGTTAGTAAGCGGATGTTATTTATTAAAAACATATACCGCGAATATTTCATAAACAGTGAAATTGGTATTATATATAATAGCAATATATATATATATTGGCATATGTATATATTGCAGTTGTGGATTTCCCGCATTGTATAGCGGATGGGACCCTATTGCGCCGTCTATTAAGCGGATAATATTACAAATCCCATATACCGCGATAATTCCGTACTGGAGCGGAATTGGTATTGTGCTAATGTTTGTGGATGCAGGGAAACAGGTTGGAGGGATCCAACTGGATTCCTCAACTGTACTGATTTATTTACAGATATTTTGATATTTGTTGATTATCATATCGATATATGATATTTGGATGTCGTGATTGACTATTTGGTGCTGTTGCATCATCGGATCCATTTTTGAAGTTTTAAAATAATGATTTGTGGTTTTAAAAGGAATTTTAAAGTGATTTTCAAAAGTATACGTTTTATTAAATTTTGAATTGTTAAAATAAATAAACGTTAAAATTTTAATGTTATAAAAATATGATTTTTGCGAAATGTAAGCGAGAAGTGATTTTTGAAATAAATAGTGATTAATTTATAAAATGGTTTAATTGGGAAGTTATAAAATGGATAGATTTTGTAAAATATAAGATTTATAAGTAATCAACTTACAAATCGGATTTTGGCATTTAAAATGAGTTATAAAAATATAAATGGAGTTTATAAACGTTGTTTATAAATCCGAAATCAATTGAATTTGATAAGTTGGATATAGGAATATATGAAAGAATTATATTCACGATTTTGGACAGTGAATATATTATTAAATGAAATGGATATGTTTTGGGGAAGGAACATTATGAAATGAAGTTAATGATTTTAAAGACGTTTTAAAATGCATTAAGTATCGAATACATAGATTTCAACATTCATTGTTGAAATAGACGTTTTCGAGAAATAGAAGGAAATGATGGACTATAACACTGTTGTTATAGTAAATGGTTTCCGAAAGGATATGTTTTGTATAGTATTGGGATTTATATATCTATTTAAACTTTGAATCCCTATACTAGTGATTTTGGGTCGTCGTAACGATGTTTTACGCAACATTCGTCTTGACTCAAATTTATGTGTTAAGAAAATGATTTCTTAAAGAATGAAATATATACTTAATTTTCGATTTAAGTATATTAAATTCCAAGTGTTGAAATTGAATGGATTTGTGAATTACTTATTAATAAATAAGTACGGAAATGTTTTCCAATATGAACTGAATATTTTGAGACCTTATCTTTTAAAGATAAATTGAAAATGAATAATAGAAATCGATTTGGATAATCGTATATTCATAGATATTTTGGGATGTAAATTCACTATGGAATTTATAAATGAAAAGGGGAATTAATTTACGGATTTGGAACGTAAATATAAAGTAAATCGTTAAGGATTTATTTAATTGGTTTAAATGAACCATATTGAAATGAAAGTATTTCGCATAAGGAAAATGATTGAAATTTGTTTTCAAAAGTGATAATGGATTGAAAAGTGATTTGAAAATTAGTTTTCAAATGTTTGAAGTGTGGAAAATTTTATATCTAGTAAAGATATTTTGGAAAGTAAATAAATTGGGAAATTATTTGGAATTCGTGATGTTGAGCATGTCTATTGATAGTTAAATAATCCGACTATCAATATTTACCTTTAAATAGGTATTTGTTGTGATTGTTTGAATTTAAATGCCACACTTATTTTTGAATAAGTGCTCACTATTCGGGTTAGCCGGGAAAGGACCTTGGGGTCGTATAACCCATTCCGAGTATGTGATACGTTGTTATGAATTGCATTTGATGACCGGTGTTGAAGACCGGATATTTGTGAAAACGGAAGGATTACCATCGAGTTACTCTACATCGGCTGATCTCCGATATAGAGGTTTTGTCACCCTTAGTGACAGGAAGTTCGGTCGTGATTAGTGAATATCCGGATTGCAAGGACTTCTTTGTAAGTGCCTTTAGTTCTGTTCGATCCCGGAACAGACTTGTATAGATTGTATGTCTGACATTACAAATTGAGATATAAAGCTGATTTCTTTCAAATATATTTCTGTTGGTGGCGGAGAATTTATTCTCTTAGCTTAACACCCTTCTCTGAGACGTACGAGCTCAGAGGTTATATAGTTGAAGGTTATTAGTGATATACTCCCAATTTGGTAGTGTGGCATGCTGAGTGTTGCTGTGAAATGATCATTTCTATGATCATTTGTGATAGGATCATTTATTTGATCATTTATCTTGGTGATCATTTCTATGATCATTTGTTGACCCAAAGCACGGCTATTGTATAAAGTGTGGCTTTGTGGATGAGACTTCGCCGGACCTCACACCCCGGAAATGGTCAAAACAGGAAGGATGCGGCAAGGTTATTAGGGGGTAGCGCCCCTTTAGTGTATGTCATTCCTTCTGGATAGATGTGGTATCATGGTATGGAGCCCAGATATTTAACCTATGTTGTTGCTGCATATTTTGTGGTTGTTGGAAATCAAGGATCCTCGGATAGATCAGTTACGATCGGGGGATGACATATTCGTGTCAGTAGTTACCCAGTTAGGGGTAACCCGGTCTTGTGTTGGCAGAGATCCGGTTTGGTTCTCGGGGACGTCCTTCCAGAGGCGTTCTCATGTGGCAATGGGAAGTTCCTTGGCCTGACCATTTGTTGGAAATCCAATTCCCAATACGAAACCCTGCACGGTTTTAGTTGTAGAACCTGCCATTTACTTATGGTGGTCACCACTGTTTAGATGGTAGCTATAGTAGGCATAGTTCGAAATGTCTATGCTGGCTAAGATTAATATTCTACTTTTGAAATGTTTTCCTCACTATGCACTAGTAATAATATCAAATGTTTCTTTTTAATGCGTATCAAGCATCTTTGACTATCATAAGGAGAAATCTCCTCCGATTCTGCGTTTGCATTGTGTGTGTGTGTGCGGGAGGCCTTATGGTAGTCTCATTTTTAAAAGCATTGCGAATTGACTTTAAAAATATTCTTCTATTTTGATTTTAAAGATAAACTGTTTTGAGTTCTCACACCAGTCACAGGACTGACTCGGAGTTTATTGTTTTCCTTCCTAAACTCTGGGTGCCCACCAATTTCCACACGGGCAGTCAAGAGTTAAGGTTTATTCAGGATATTCAGGAGTTGCTGGAGGCAAGATGGATGGCATGGCGTATTACTCGTATATAGTATTTCTTTTCCGCTGTTGATGTTGTTTGTTGTTGTACACTTTGATGATGTAATGTAATGTAATGTAATAACTGATATAGTTCTTTGTTTAAAGATTATTCATTTATTTATTATATGTTGTTCCGCTGCGAATTGTGAGATTCTAATGTTGTTCTGTTATTTCTTCTGTTTTGTTCTATCCTTTTCTCTCTTCTTCTGTCTTTTTCTTCTTCTTTAACAATAACGGTACGGTTTTTCGGCAACGAAAAATCGATAACGTTACAATATTGGTTGGTTCGTTTCATTCATTTTGGTTCCTTGGCTTTCATCTTCATTCTGTTTCTCTATTTCCATTCATAGTTAATATATTATAGAGTTTTACTACCACTACTCATTTTCTTCTTGCTCATCCCCTCCCTTTCTATTTTTGTTTTCCATCGTTCTAATCTAAAAAAAAGGAAAAAGGAAATATGTGAAAGCTTGCAATATTGCCTAAAACCGCATCTACCCGCTACCCTTCCACCATAACTCTACCACAAACCCTCTCCGCCGCCACTTCCCCACTACCCCCTCCACTCTTTCCTACCGCAATCACCATTATACGCACGCAACTCGCCCTTCACTCCACCTACCTCTCTCCGAATCCAACCCACAACCGAACCTCCCATTGCAACCACCGCCCTTCAATCGACATCAACCCACCACCATATTCATCAACTGCTAGAAAACCCTTCTCTTTCCTTGCTATGCCAATCATTCATCCCCTTGGTTCACCGAAGTCGCACCCCTTCTCCCTTGGATCCGCCTATAGCCTATTCCCTTGTCTCGAACCCATCACCATCTACCAAAGCCAACCCATCACACCCAGTGTCGAATGCCTCTAGCCGAGCAACCTTCTCCAAACCGAGCACAACAAGCACCCAGCTCCGCCTTGCCTTCAGTGCAGCAGCCACCCCTCGCGCCTTGCTTTCCCATCTCCATGCGTGCCACCTACATCCTCTTCTTCCCCGCATCATTAAACCAGTGGTAAGCCCACCACTGCACCGATTACAAGCCTTCTTCATGTTTAATAAAACAGAAAAAAAACTTTATTATTATATACATATAAAAGGGGCATTTCACCAAAAAGACAAACTTTGCAGTTCAATTAGTTTCTAGGACACACATTTGAAGAAATTACTTTTAAGGCCAAAGTCAGCAAAATAATTATTTTCAAGGACAAAATCAGGAGTCCAATTACTTTCAAGGACATAATTTCATAGGTTTTTAGTCCCTAGAAACTAATTATTTTGTGTTTTGTCCTTGAAATTAATTATTTCAGTTTTGTGTCCTAAAAACTAATTCCACTTGCTAAAGAGGCCCTTGTGGCTAATTTCCACCATATAAAATGTATATTGTTATTTTGGTTTCACTTGCTTGTTTATTATTTTCACCGACTTCTCCGCTCGTCCAGTCCCACCATCGAGCACTTCCTATCCCACAGCCATGCAGCTCCACCCTATCCCTTGACCCGTGCAACCCGCCGCTTCACCACCACCCGCCGCTTCACCAGAAAATGCCCTAACAACCAGCCGCCCGACACCTTCCTTGCTGAAAAACCAGCCGAAATGACTCCCTCTCACACCACAGTAGCCAAGTTGCTTCACCAAACCATCCCTGACCAACTAGCAGCCGATCTGCATTCTCCAGCAGCTTTCCCTTCAACCTCGTCATCGTTCCAATCCCATAACCGAGCCAATAACATCACACTCCTCCCTCTGCTCCACTGACTATCATTTGCCTCTTTAGCAGCCTACCTTGCTTGCCTTGTCGCTGTAAGCGTTGCTCCTTCTCTTCTCTGGTTTCTTCCCTTGTTATATATTATGTATATTATATTGTATTATGAAGTGTGGCATGTCGCTTCTTTTTGTACGTCTAAAAGAGAATTTTTATATTATATATTATATTTTGAAGTTCTGTTTATTTTATATAAAAGTTTACATACACTATAAAGTATGTTTATATATATAAGTGTATAAAAGTCACATATGTAATCTGTTTAGCTATATATATAAGTTTATATAAGTCATATATGATATATTAGTTTATATATAAGTGTGTATAAGCTTTATATGATCTGTTATATAATACATGAGTTTATATAAGTTGTATATTTTCTATTTGAGTTATATATATATATATATAAGTTTATATATAAGTTATATATACATACATATTCTATAGCTTTACATAAGTAGATACTACTGCAGTATGTGTATATATCAGGATACCTATATACATTTGTTTCCCCACTTTATATATATTAGGTTATACACACATGAAATGGCTGAAGAATTTATTTTGATATACAATATATTCTGTGTAATTATATTATGTATTGAAAATATTTCAATGTGAATGTTTAATGTATTTACATATTATTTCAATTTCAGATTCTGTTTAAAGTATTTATATAATATGTTAAATAATAATGTGAGCTACATATATAAGTATGTCATCTTGTTTATATATAATACATATAAACATGTTTATATATAGCCTTGGAAAGAATGGTATTTATTTAAATTTTTATATATATTTTTTAAATAGAGTTTGTAACAATTTTATATATAACTAATACATTTAAATATTTATTGAATTTATGGTATAAATTTTGTAATAATTCCATATATATGATATGTTATAGAAATTTTAATTTATATTTTGTTTATCAATTCTAGTCCGTCGTGCCTGCTTTCTTCGTCGAATTCGTGTTCATCATGTTGTGTTTTAGATTTTTTTGCTTGGATTTTTTCATCGTCAAATTTCTCTAACCTCGAAAGGTGAGCAATCACTCATGATTAACATTCTTATATTTAGTAAATTTGATTTCACTTGAAAGGACAACTGAAATATGCCGTTAAATTTGAATTGTTAGTTATTTAATTGTTAAAGATGATATGCCAGTATCTGCAATTGTTTACCTGTGATATATGACACCATATACTGTAGTGTATATTTTATTTAATTTGTTACTGATGATATATACCTATTGTTGATATGTTTTATCATAATGGTTCTCACTCTGCAAGTTCCCTGTTAATTTATAATTCCCTATGGGTTGAAATGATACATACCAGAATGATCTTGTAAAATAGAAGAAAATCGTTATGAGTTGAAATGATAAACCCAAGTGATTTTCATTTATTTTGAATTTGTAGGATTGCGAGTTGAAATGATATATACCCGTAGATATTTAAATTGAGGATTGAAATGATAAATATCCATATCACTTGATATAGGATAGAAAAATTATATACAGACACCGTTGGTCTATATTTTGAAAAATAATTTCCAAAGTTTTGAAAGGAAATATATGGTTTTAATGAATGATGGTTTTTATAATATATATATATATATAAATGTAATTTTTACATATGTCTAAATTTTAGAGTTTTAAAAATTATATGTTTTGGAAATTTTAAATTATAAGTCAGTTTTGAAAATATAATTTTTAAGATTCTACTTATAATTTTACTATTCTAAAATATATAAAAATAGATTTAATATAAAATACATTTGATAATAAGATTTAATTTAATAAAAATTTAATTTAATTGGTTAAAATATGTTTAAATATTTATTTAAATTAATATTAATATTTTAAAAATAGATCTTTTTAATTTTAGTAATAAAGGCTGGAAGATAAATTAATGTTGACTTGGAATTTAAATTGGTTAATAAGTGAATTTAATAAGAATTCACTTGAACTTATTGATTTTGAGATTTTGAAAAAATAAAATTTATAACTTGATTTGATAAAAAGCGATTAAATGAATATTCTCAATTTTAAATAAAACTGAGATTGAATATTTAGTTTTGATTTAAATTACAAATTGGTGTTTTAATAAATTGTTATTAAAATGATTAAGTGAATACTTTCCAATTTGAATAAAATTAAAGTTAAATGTTGAAATATAGATGAAATTTATATTATAAATGTTTGAATTTTTAAATTTGAATCTTATTGGAGTTAAAATGATAGTTCAATCTTGGATTTGAAATTGATATAAATTTAAATGGTTTATGTTTCCTAGAGATTTGACCGGGCAACCTAGTACTCGCCCCCCATCGTTCAGCTAAGCTGGTTCGTTAGGCAGCACATTACGACCGGCATCCAAGAAGCCTTCAGCACAAAGGAACGTTCGGCATCTAAAGAGTGCTCGGCGTTAGATAGCGCTCGGCCAAAGATATCGTTCGGCCAAAGGCATCGTTTGTCCAAAAGACATCGTTCGGCATACCAAGTACGTCTGACATACTATACCATTCGGCGTCCATACCTTGTTCGACATGCCATTCCTTCCGGCAAAAATATTGTTCGGCGATCACCTGTCGAACGTCATTCAAGGTCACTCGATTTAAATGGATGTTCGACATTCAAAGTGTTCGGCCTCACCTAGTTCAGCCTAACCATCACTTGGCTGAGTCACTGATTCGGCTTCTAGTATCGTTCAGCACAAGTGCTCCCTACGGCATTCAATGTTTTCGGCCTCATCTCGTTCGGCTAAAGGAGATTGTTTGGCAAAGAGGGGTACGTTCGGCATTGGAACGTTCGGCATTTGATCGTTTGGTCTCTCTGGTTCGGCGTACAGAGACCACTCCATTTGGGTAAGGATATTCAGCTACCAAGCCCACAGGGGAAGTCCAACCCACCATCGTCTATAAATAGAGGGGCATGGGCACAGAAAAAAAGGGAGATTTTTTAGAGAACACTGGGGAGACTCTGCCATTTTCAAGACTCATTCCAGGCTTATTTCTTTGTATCTTGCAACTGTATTCAAGTACTTAGAAGCGGATTGTATCTGTAATCAAGTATCAATGAAAAGAATAAAGATAAACATCAAAGTGGACGTAGGCTACTACGCCGAACCACTATAAATTTGGTGTTCTTACTTTTTGCATTAAATTTACATTTTGTTCTCTGTTTTAATTTGCTTTCTTCATTAATCTCTCTACACAATCTTTCTAAGGGTGTTAGTGACCAATTTTGGTGCTAACATTTTGGTGCTTTCACTGAGAATTGAATTCTCAGGCTGTTAGGATCTGCTTTGTAGCTACTGGATTGCATAAATCCCTGAAGGAGATCCAAAATCATTGACAAGGCATCTGTTGATTCTACTCAGAGTTATAACCAACAACTCTACCATGGGGAGACCACGAACCAGATCGACCTCTCATAATGCAGATGTCCATGAAACTGCTAGCGTACAACAAGTTGGACCTGGAAATCAGCAAACAACCAGAGGTGCAGGGCCCTCCACCCAAATCCAAGCGGAATTTGTTTCCTGAACGAAGTTCAATGATTTGATAAGAGAACTCAAGGAAAGTAGAAGGCAGCTTGTTGAACAGATTCAAGCCAACACTAACCTCATGACTCAGCTCGCTCAACAGCAGCGCCATAATGCTGGAGGTAACCCTGCCCCTTATTCCGAATCTGATAGCTCAACCTCAGCTGACGAACCTCCTAGGCATAGACGCCGTAAGGATGAAGGTTCACAAGCGGGCGTTGGGAATCAAGCTCGCGAAGAGACTGGACGCCCGAATCTTCAAGACCCAAATCAGGCGGGACATCAACCCGCACGGTCCCGTGGAACGGAACCCAACCTTCCATCCTCCATACAAACTCCGGACTTAACAGCTATGGTCAAGCAGTTGATGAGAGAAAACCAAGGCTTGACCAATGAAGATTGGGGAGTGACCAGAAGCCATACCCCCTTTACGGATGGTATCCTGCAGGCTGAGTACCCCAAGAAGTTTATGCCGACTATCCCAGCCTACGAGGGGAAGACTGATCCCAGGCAACATGTGATGAGGTATGGATGGAAGATGGATTCTGCAAGAGCCAATGATGCGACCAAGTGTAGGTGCTTCCCAATCACTTTGTCTGGTATTGCCACCATATGATTTACTCGACTTCCACCTCGATCTATATCCAGCTTTAACGAATTAGCAACGAAATTCATAGAACAATTCAGGATACACACCACTTGCCCAAAGGACGTGATGTCTTTATCAAGCGTCATCCAAGCTCCGGAAGAGTCATTAAAAGCATACTTGCAAAGGTTTCATGTTGCTGCTACCAAGGTGAGCAATCTTAACGACCATGCGATTTTGATGGCAGCAATGCGTGGAGTGGATCCGGATTCTGAGTTTGAAGACTGGTTGGCAGGGAAGCCTCCAGCTACACTGGAGCATTTTTATTCAAAAGCTCATCAGTTCATAAGAAGGGAGGAAGCTCGGCGGACAAGGTGAGACAAGGCACCAGGGCCCGTTCAAGAGTTTGTGAAAAGTAAGATCGCCGTGAAATGAATTAGAGATAATTCTGAAAAAACTCAAGTTAACATCCAGAACAAGCCTGGGCGATCTAAAGGATCCAGAGGTGGAAATCCTGGAAAGAAAAAAGAAACAGGAAGATGGAAATCAAGGATCCCAACCTACAATGAATACACCCCGTTGAACGCATCTCTTGAAAACATCTATCTATCAACTTGCAACACTTTCCAATATAGAAAGCCACATCCAAAGGAATCGACGGAGGAACAGAAGCAGACCGGGAAGTATTGCCGTTTTCACGAATCTTATGGGCACAACACGGATGAGTGTAGACACCTCCATGATGCTATAGAAAAGATGATTAGACAGAAAAAGCTGCAGGAATTTGTCAAAGACCCACAGGACGGGGGACAAGAAACATCGGACCCTGGGCGCGGGCCGGCCCCACACCAACCAGAACAACCTATTCGAACTGCGGGCAGATTGGTTATTAACACGATTGCTGGCGGACCTCATCCTATGGGTAAGAATTGGTAAGAGATGGAGCGATATTCTAACTCTTTAACACATGCAGAGTATGTGTGTCGTTCGAATGTGGAGGACGGGACTCCTGCAAAGCAGCAGCGCACGATGAATGATGATATCGTATTTAGGAGCCGAGATGCGGATAAGGTGGAGGCCCCTACCATTGACCCGATGGTCATATCTGCGACAATCGGTCCGACGTATGTGAAGAGAATTCTAATTGATTGTGGAAGCTCCGTTAACATCATCTTAAAGAAGGCATATGACCAAATGAAACTGGAAGCTAAGGATTTGAAACCATCCAATGCCAGAATCCATGGCTTTAACGGCGCAGCAACGGATGCAATGGGATATGTGGAGTTACCAGTTGAACTGGGGTAGGACGAGCGTAGGAGGGTGCAAATCCTACCATTCATAGTGTTGGACGTTGACTCTCCATATAACGTATTTCTAGGACGTCCAGCCTTGGCAGAATTTAGAGCAGCATTGGCCCCTTGGTGTCTGACATTAAAATTTTCCACAGACAGTGGTGTTGGAGTGGTGCATGGCGATCAGACGACCGGGCATGCCTGCTATGTGGCTGAGCTGAAAGAAGCCCAGCGTAGAGAGAAAGGAAAGGTTGCGGACCACTCCGTCCGCAACCGAAATGCTGATGATTGACAAGTAGCACCCAAGCCCTGGCTCTGGCAACATTCTCGGATCTATAGAGACATAGATCCGAGAGACGATGATGGAGAGCCCAGGGAAACAAATGCAACCCCGGCCGAACTAACCATTGACATCCCAGTTAGCTGGAGCGACCCATCACGTGTTCTTAAAATTGGGTCGCAACTCGACCCTTTGGCCGCCGAGAGCCTTACCGATTTCCTCCGAACGAATCTTGATGTTTTCGCCTAGACACATTCTGATATGTGCGGGATTTCTCCTGCGATTGCGAGTCATATGTTGAACATAGACCCGAAACATGTACCCGTGAAACAAAAAAGGAGAGGCATGGACCCGGAGAGGTCTATGGCTCTTAAAGAGGAGGTGGACAAACTCAAAGCCAATGGGTTCGTCCGCGACGCCCTCTATCCTGAATGGGTATCTAACCCGGTGCTAGTAAAGAAGGCGAATGGAAAATGGAGGACCTGCGTTGATTATTCTTATTTAAACAAAGCATGCCCTAAGTATAGCTTCCCATTGCCTAGGATTGACCAGCTGGTCGACTCAACTGCTGGGCATGAGCTATTATCATTTATGGATGCGTACTCCGGATACAATCAAATCCCAATGCACCTCCCAGACCAAGAACACACCAGTTTTGTCACGAACATGGGATTGTATTGCTATGTACTAATGCCATTTGGATTAAAGAACGCAGGAGTGACTTATCAATGCCTGGTGAATCGAATGTTCAAAGATCAGATTGGTAAAACAATGGAAGTCTATGTGATTGACATGCTCGTGAAGTCACAACAGTCAAACGACCACATCCGAGACTTAGCGGAGATGTTTGACATACTCAAGCATTACGGAATGAAGATCAATCCGTTAAAGTGTTCATTCGGCATAGCATTGGGAAAGTTTCTAGGATTCATTGTGAATGCCCGGGGAATCGAGGCTAACCCAGAGAAGATCCAGGCTATCCGAGATATACAAGTACCCAGAACCATAAAGCAGGTGCAAAGCCTGAATGGAAAAGTGGCTGCGCTAAGTCGGTTCATATCAAGAGCTACAGACAAGTGTATTCCCTTCTTTGACATTATAAAGAAAGGAAAGAGAAACTTCGAATGGACATCTGACTGTGAGGCAGCATTTTGGGCTCTGGTAAAGCACTTAGAAAGCCCCCCTGTACTGTCGAAGCCAATAGACCACGAAATGTTGTATGTATACTTGGCGGTATCCCAGCATGCTATCAGTACTGCTTTGGTTCGCGAGGAAGATCGGATCCAAAAGCCAGTTTACTATGTCAGTAAATGCTTGACAGGGGCGGAGAGACATTATCCAAAGATTGAGAAACTAGCCTATTTCTTGGTGATTGCATCACGCAAGCTTCGCCCCTACTTTCAGGCACACTCAATCGGTGTTTACACTGACCAACCCTTGGGGCAGGTACTCCAACGACCGGAAACTTCCGGAAGGATGCTGAAATGGAATATTGAGTTAAGTCAGTTCGATATTACCTATCTGTCGCGAAGGGCCATACAAGGACAAGCACTAGCTGACTTCATTGCTGAATTCACTGTGCCAGATGAACCGAGTGGTCATAGTGTCGTACCCTCCATTCGATGGAAGATGTACACCGATGGTGCATCTAACGACCGTCGCGCGGGGTCTGGCATAGTCCTTGTGACTCCGAAAGACCGATCAATTTGCTATGCTTTGAAGCTTGAGTTTGCAGCGACAAATAACGAAGCCGAGTATGAAGTATTGATTTCTGGCCTGAGACTTGTTAACGAACTGGGGGTGAAGTCAATTGAAATCTTCTATGACTCGCAACCGGTAGTATATCAGGTGCAGGAAGACTATCAAGCGAAGGGACAGAGACTAGCTCCATATCTTACACGTGTTCAAGAGCTGCTGGCCAATCTGGAATATTACGACATCTCGCATGTCCCACGCGAACAAAATAGAGGAGCCGATTCGTTGGCAAAATTCGTGAGCATTGGCGATGCACAGCAAATGGGATGTTCCCTATTGAGACCCTCCATGCTTCGAGTATAGAGATGATGGAGATAGATCTCGTATTAGAAACCAAACCTGAGAAGGAATCATGGTTGACCCCGATTAGACAGTACTTGCTACAAGGGGATTCACCTAAAAAGGGGAACGAAAGACGCCAAGTCCTTCGTAAGGCTTCGCGTTATGTAATACATGACAGGACAATGTATAGAAGGGGATTCTCGACCCCCTTATTCTGGTGCATGGCCCATGATGAGATAAAACGAGTATTAAAGGAAGTCCATGAGGGAGAGTGCGGTGACCACACTGGGGGAAATGTTAGCAAAGAAAATCCTCCATTACGGATACTATTGGCCGACTGTGAATCGGGATGCTGCAGACTATGTGAGAAAATGTGACAAATGCTAGATATATGCAAAAATCCTGAGAGCTCCGCCAACGGAACTCACAGAAATGGTTAGTCCCTGGCCGTATGCGATATGGGGATCGACCTAGTTGGCTCTTTACCCTTAGCCAAAGGTGGAGCGAAATATGCAATAGTTGCAGTCAACTATTTACCAATTAGACAGAAGCAGAGCCTTTGGCCACGATAACCGCCGAGAAGGTTATTAATTTCATCGTACGAAATATCATATGCCGTTTTGGCCTTCCACGGACATCATCATGGACAATGTAACTCAATTCGAGAGCAAGGAGTTCAAAGAATTGTGCCAGAAATATGGCATTGAGAAGAAGTTTGCAGCAGTTGCTCACCCAAAGGCGAATGGACAGGTAGAAGCCGTAAACAAAATAATCAAGTCCATATTGAAAAAACATCTGGAAAAGGCTAGAGGTAGGTGGGTGGATGAACTTCCAACATCACTTTGGGCCTATAGGACCACCCACAAAACCGCGACTGGCCACACTCCATTCGCATTGGCATATGGCACGGAAGCTGTCATACCCGTGGAACTTGAGGTCCCATCACATCGGGTAACTTATTACGACCCCAAGTCGAACCCGAATCTCTTATTGGAATCGTTGGACCTCATTGATGAAAAAAGCGAAGAGGCCAATTTGAGAGTGGTCGCATACAGACATAGAGTCGCTAAATATTATAATGAGAAGGTCCGACCAAGAACTTTTAGTGTGGGAGACCTCGTTTTGAAACAAGTTTTCCCGATCCCATCTCATATGAATCCGGCATGGGAAGGTCCATATGTCATCGAACGGAAGCTTAGAGAAGGAGCTTTCAAGCTAGCGACCGTCGATGGTGCGGCACTCCCCCAAGCATGGAACAGCGAGCACTTGCAGCATTATTATACTTAGTCTATTTCTTTCATGTATTAGTTGCACTCATTTCCAGTATGCTTTTATTTCTAATTCTTGGCATGTAGTAAGACAATTTAGCTTGATTTCATTAATAAAGGCTTGAAGCCATCTTTTCCGTGAATTACTAATGTCTCTACAATTGATGATCCTGTGACGGGCAAATAAAATTATGTTATTCCGGCTAATGTGCGAACGCGCACGGACATTTAAAATCTCCAAGTCCCCGGAGTGCAGACTGGAGTACTCTAAGTCCCCAGAGCGTGGACACGAGTGTAAATGATTTAAAATCTCCAAGTCCCCAGAGTGCAGACTGGAGTACTCTAAGTCTCCAGAGCGCGGACTCGAGTACAGACGATTTAAGATATCCAAGTCCCCGGAGTGCGGACTGGAGTACTCTAAGTCCTTGGAGCGCGGACTCGAGTATAAACGACTTAAAATCTCTAAGGCCCCAGAGTGCGGCTGGAGTACTCCAAGTCCCCGGAGCACGGACTCGAGTATAAATGATTTAAAATCTCCAAGTCCCCGGAGTGCAGACAGGAGTACTCTAAGTCCCAGGAGCGCGGACTCGAGTATAAACGATTTAAAATCTCCAAGTCTCCGGAGTGCGGACTGGAGTACTCTAAGTCCCCGGAGCGCGGACTCGAGTACAAACGATTTAAAATCTCCAAGTCTCCGGAGTGCGGACTGGAGTACTCTAAGTCCCCGGAGCGCGGACTCGAGTATAAACGATTTAAAATCTCCAAGTCCTCGGAGTGCGGACTGGAATACTCTAAGCCCCCAAAGCGCGGACTCGAGTATAAACGATTTAAAATCTCCAACTCCCTGGAGTGTGGACTGGAGTACTCTAAGTCCCGGGAGCGTGAACTCGAGTGTAAACGATTTAAAATCTCCAAGTCCCCGGAGTGCAGACTGGAGTACTCTAAGTCCCCGGAGCATGGACTCGAGTATAAACGATTTAAAATCCCCAAGTCCCCGGAGTGCGGACTGGAGTACTCTAAGTCCCCGGAGCACGGACTCGAGTATAAGCGATTTAAAATCTCTAAGTCCCTGGAGTGCGGACTGGAGTACTCTAAGTCACCGGAGCGTGGACTCGAGTACAAACGATTTAAAATCTCCAAGTCCCCGGAGTGCGGACTGGAGTACTCTAAGTCCCCGGATCGTGGACTCGAGTATAAACGATTTAAAATCTCCAAGTCCCCGGAGCATGGACTCGAGTATAAACGATTTAAAATCTCCAAGTCCCCGAAGTGTGGACTGGAGTACTTAAGTCCCCGGAGCGCGGACTCGAGTATGAAAGGCTTAAAATTTTCAAGTCCCTAAAGTGCGGACTGGAGTATTCTAAGTCCCCGTACCGGGGACTTAAGTATAAACGATTTAAATGACCAGGTCCACTGTAGACGGACTAGATATAAATGACTTGAAGACATCGAGCCTTCAACGTGCGTACTAGAAAATGTACTAAGTGCTTAGGTCGCGGAAGAAAAAACAGATGGTTCTCAAAGTATTTCCGAGCTATATGAAGATGAACCAAGAGGTCTGTTATATCCACAACAGCTTGGATTTGACTCACAATCGCAAAGAAAATTGAACGACAAGAGCCATGGAAAGGCAGGAAAACTAAGTTTTATTCATCAAAGATAAGTTTCCATTACAACTCCTTTGAAGCTTGGAATCAAAAGTTTATTAGTTTATTTACACAAACTAAGAAAACAAAAGTACTTGCCTATCTAAACTAACTCTCGTTGAACTTGAGTAATGATTACTTCTTATGCTCCTTCGCTTTCTTCACCTCCATTGTTTTCTCAGATGACCCCTCTCCTCCGCATTTACCCTTGGTACCCTTCGTTGATGGAGGAGTGACAGCCAGAGAAGTGTGAGGGACATCCATGAGTTTAGACCTGCCAAGGAGAATGATCTTCAACGGTTTGGTCAAGGGATCGTCTGGATCCACAGTTTGAGGCTCGACCTTGATCTTGGTCATCTCTTTCTTCTCCTTCTCAAGCCTCTCCTTCATGCTCAACCCAGATGTGTGCTTGAAGGCACCCGTGATTTCCACTTCATAACCCCCAGAGGAGGAATCAGACTTACCTTCGGCAAGCGCCCCGATCACCTAGGCATTAGGATCGGGAGCCTCGCCTGCGTGAGAGGCCTTACTTGTTTCCTTCCCCGCCTCCTTGGCGACATCGCTCCTCAGAGTGGGTTTAGGATCGGAATGACCTGTACAAAATCACGAAAAGAAAGTATTAGAATGCGGCAACTTTCAGGGAAACACTTGGGATGTTAAAGCAAAAGAATTGCCTACCAGATTCCGGCAGGTTTCCAGCCGTCACGGGGGTCTCACCCTCCGGCATGGGAGACAAAACATGAACGCCCAGGCCGGGAGCTTCCAGGTCATAGCCAATGTGCTGTTCAAAAGGATCAAATATCGGTCGACTGGCCGTCTGGGTAGGCACATGAACTGGAGGCACGGCCCCGGATGGACCGGTAATAATTTCTTTCCCTTTCTTTGAGGGGGAGCCTTTGTAATAGATAGCTTTGGCCGCCGACAAGTCCGGAGGCTCATTTCCCTTGAGGTATTCTTTTATCAATGCCCCCGCATCAATCTCTTTGGTGCCGTGCTCGGCCTTCCTGATTTCAACCAGAGCCTCCTATGCCTCGGCTAAAGATTCAAGGTAGCCCTCGCCTAAAAAAGTCAAGTCTCGATGCATGAGAACGCGGGCGTTGAATTCGGCAATTAGCGGGTCAAACATACTCTTGATCTCTTCCCTGCCCTCTTCTCTAGCCGCCTCGAGACACGAATCGATACCTGCGGACGCTATCTTCTTTCCCTCTTCTCGGGCTTCACTCTTTATCGCCTCATCTCGGGAAAGCTCGGCCTTAAGTTTTACTTTTAAGAGTCATGTCGCAACAATTTCTTCACAGTACCGTTGTGACTCCTCTTGAGCGGCCGTTTTCTCCTCTACAGAGCTGCTCTTCAAGCTCTTTGACTCAGAGGCTGAGTGCGTCCCTTTCCTTTTGAACGGAGTCTTTCTCTAAAGCCAAAGCACCATATCGTTGAACCGCCTCGTCAAGTTCTTTTTTATGAGTTGATTCCATACGAGTAACGGCCTCAGCAGTATCCTTGGCGCTCCAACGGGCAACCTTAAGCTCAGACTTATAAGTGGCCATTTCTTCGTCCTAAGCTTTAATGATATCCTTGTCGTGGATAGCCTCAAGCTTCAGGCAGTTGATTTCATGCTGGCGCTCTATGGAAACTTCAGAAAGTTTTTCGGCTAGATGAACAAACGCGTCATGTTAAACATAGACGTCATTCGTGCAGGCAAGGGCGCTCTGCTTAGCATGTCCAGGAATAGGATGAATAGCCGGGAGGAATTTCAGGCCATCGAAGCAGATCTTCGGGAATTTATCTTTAAGCTTGGCCAGCCTCTCTGGCACTGACGGGTCCGTTGTAGGAGCGGGAGGAGACGGCTTTGAAAGTTCGCCCCTCCTGTAGGAATCTCGGGACTGACGAGTGGAAGAAGAATCAGAGTGTTGGTCCCAGGGAGCATCGGGTTGCGACCTCTTATGGCCGCACTTGTCTCTACTCTGCTCCGCATGAGAAGATGTATCCTGGTGGTATTTTGGTTGATAATAAGTTTTACTCCGAGACGACGAGTCCCGGGAATGATAGTCTTTATTGCCGTCACCATCCCTATCTCGACGCCTTCCGGCACCTGAGTCCCATCCGGAATGATGAAGAACTGATGAACCGCGAAGGCGATCGGATCCATGTGAACGCTCCATACCGCCTGTACAGAATTCAAATAACAGCGAATTAGCAAAGAGTAGTGTGACGGCAAAAATCTAAGCGAAAATTGGAGTGCAAGCGTTCGTGTGTGTCCTAGTGTTTCCCTCCAAAGGACCAGTCGCTTTGCTAATAGGAGTTTTCTCTCCCTGACTCTGGGTCGGAGCGCCTGCGTCGCCTTTGATGGGCGAATGAAGTTTGAATGCCTCCGGATCGTCAAAGTCATAACTGAGCAGATCATCCGGGATAGAGAGGTTCGATAAGCCCTTTAAAGAACTTCCTACGTGCTGCGAAGAAGCCTCTTTCTCCGTTGGGATAAGCGTAACCTTTGAAGTCCCGCCAACCTTCTCCTTTCGGATTTTGCACGTCAATCCCTTTTTCCTCTGTGAAGGAGAAGATGACGTTTCGATATCGTGCACTTCAACTATAGGATCTTTGGCTGGACCCAAATTCTCACCTTGTTCTTCGGGTGTTTCACCCTCCTTGATTTCCCCCTCTTCTTGTACCTCAGGGGCGTGGCGCGTTGACGGCTCAGCCAATTTTTTCCCTTTGTCGGAGACCGGCCTGGGTACAGTAACGCCTTCGGGAAGACTTACCCGGTGACCTTCTACTAATAATCCGAACCTCGATAGTGACTCATTTGAGATAAGAATCCGGATGTCTCGCTCTTCGACGGGAAGAGCTCTAATAGCTTCAACGGCCTCAGAATACCCGCGGCCGTCGGGACGTGGATTGATACCTGAGAAGATGAAACAAGAGTTAGAATAGGAATAGCTTCTGCCAAAACATGAGTATCATTCCAAGAAGAAAACTTATTTCCTTCGACCCATCTCCTCGCGAAACCGGGGGGCAATGCACATAGAACCATTCCTGTTTGTACGGGGAAAACTTGCTCCACGCCCCGGTTAAAATTTGGCATTCGTGATGTGGTTCGAGGAACACAAAGGAGGGTCTATCTCTCCGCTTCTTTATCATATAAATATATTTGATGTCGCCGTGAGTGGGAGGCCTAGAGAAGACGGTCATGAAGAGTAGGTAAGTGCCATAGATGAAGGCGTGACCGTTTGGGTGCAACTGTGACGGGGCGATGTCGATGTATTGCAGCACGTCCCGAAGAAACAAATTGAACGGTGGCACACTTCCAACCCAGCACATGAATTTATTACACGCTGTGTACCCAACTGGGGGCAAGTGTGGTCGGTCGTGCCCCGACGAAACCAGCACATCGTCAAAAGGTATTCCATGAATGGAGCATATTCGCCGGAGCGCAACTTCATTGATTTTTGAAGCCTGTGAATCGAAAGGGTTGTCCAAGAAGATCAATGCCTCTAGGGCATCGGGGGCTAAGTTATGTGCAGGGAGGTTGATGGATTTGAGATGTCTGCGAATTCCTGTCGAGAGGATGGCCCTGGTCTGTTAGAAATCGTGGCGGAGATGGATTTTTTCGACATCTTCAATAAATAGTTAATTTGGCTAAGCACCTGTGTGAGCTATACTTGAAAAATGTTCGACATTAGAATCAACAACGCAAATATTCCCCCCGAATGGTGTGTGAACTAGTGCGATCAATCATGTGTAAGCATTAAAAAATTGAACGTCACAGGGTTACTGATATAAAACTAAGTTTCGAATCGTCGACTTCGAAGACGGTCATCGCTGACCATCTTCAAAAGCCTACCTTATGGTATTCACAATTTCGGATTCAGAAAATATTAGAAGAAGTTATCTGATTATATCGATTTAAGTTCAAATTATGTTTACTGAAGCTAGGAAGCTGTCAGTCCGGATCAGTTCGATATGCTAGTATGCTGGAGTCCTTGTCCTTGTTTTGTTATACGAGTAGGCAAGGTAATTTAAGTGTTCGGCCTAAGCTAGAAGACGGTTCGGCGTTCAACATGGCTCGGCCTAAAGGTTGTTTGGCCAAACTATAGTCTGACCAAATTTTTGTTCGACCTAAATAATGAGCGGCCAAACTATCGTTTGGCCAAATCATTGTCCGGCCTAAGTCTGTCCGGCCAAACCATCGATCGGCCCAGGTATTGTTCGAATGAAATATTGTTCGGCATAACTGCCGTTCGGCCTTCTCCTTTCGAATTTGGCCCACTTCAATTTCGTTCGGCAAGCGGAGATCATGCCGAACCACAGCCCAGTCAACCTATAGGCCCAAGCACTAAATCCACTCTCGTGCCGCCGTATGACTACTCGACATCGAAAGATCATGCCAAGTCGCTACAATACACCTTCCACCCTTATCTTCTCCGGTCCATCCACCTCGAAACCACCTAAGATCATACTCGTACTAAGTTACAACCCTAGACCACAACCGAGCCACAGTTTGTCACCCTTATTCATAGTCTCCCTACCTTTCTATGGCCTATGCACGATGTGTTTAAGTAATATCTAATGTCTTCTAAATCGAGAAGGATCAGAGGCTTCTTACAGAAGATGGTGGAGGGAACTTGGGGACCGGTGAATTTTAGGATTGAAAATTGTTTAAACTTGTTTAAAGGAAGACATGGTGGATTCCAAGGAAGTAAATTGCGAATTCTCGAAAAATAACGGAAGTAAGAGTGAAAAAGAGGAGGAAGAAGGAGGAGGCCAGGTTTTATAGGGAGAAGAAGAAGTTGAAGAGACTGTGATCGGTGGAACCGGTCAAGGCTGCATCATCCGATTTCGGCATGCGAGGTCGTCCGATCTAACATAGAACGTTCGGTCATCGGTAATACTGTTCGGCACACGCCACCTCGACGAGTACTCACGAGAAAACAACCTCCAGGAGTAATGGGCCTAGATTCGAAGCGAAACACAAAGAACTCATAGTTCAAAGCGCATCGCGTTCGGTCACGCGATACACTTTGGAGGGCAAGTGTTTCCAGGAGATTTGACCCGGCAACCTAGTACTCGACCCCCCCATCGTTCAGCTAAGCTGGTTCGTTCGGCAGCACATTACGACCGGCAAGAAGCCTTCAGCACAAAGGTACGTTCGGCATCTAAAGAGCTCTCGGCGTTAGACAATGCTCGGCCAAAGGTATCGTTCGGCCAAAGGCATCGTTCGATCAAGCTATCATTCGACCAAAAGACATCGTTCGGCATACCAAGTACGTCTGGCATACTATGTCGTTCGGTGTCCACACATTTTTCGACATGCCATTTCTTCCGGCACAAATCTTGTTCGGCGATCACCTACTGATCATCATTCAGGGTCACTCGGTTCAAATGGATGTTCGGCATTCAGAGTGTCCGACCTCACCTCGTTCGGCCTAACCATCGCTCGGCTGAGTCACTAATTCGGCTTCTAGTATCATTCGACACAAGTGCTCCCTACGGCATCAATGTGTTCGGCCTCATCTCGTTCGGCCAAAGGAGATTGTTCGATAAAGAGGGGTACGTTCGGCATTGGGACGTTCGACCTCTCTGGTTCGACGCACAGAGACCACTCCATTTGGGCCAGGATATTCAGCTACCAAGCCCACCGAGGAAGTCCAACCTACCTTCGTCTATAAATAGAGGGGCAGGGGCACAGAAAAAAGGGAAGATTTTTTAGAGAACACTGGGGAGACTCTGCGATTTTCAAGACTCATTCCAGGCTTATTTCTTTGTCTCTTGTGAATGTATTCAAGCACTTAGAAGTGGATTGTATCTGTAATCAAGTATCAATGAAAAGAATAAAGATAAACTTCAAAGTGGACGTAGGCTACTACCTTGAACCACTATAAATTTGGTGTTCTTACTTTCTGCATTTAAATTTATATTCTGTTCTCTGTTTTAATTTATTAATCTCTCTACACAATCTTTCTAAGGGTGTTAGTGACCAATTTTGGTGCTAACGGTTTATTTAGAATTTAGGTTGAATCTTTGACCTTTAAATTGAAATAGTTAAACTGGAATTGATTTAAATTGAATTTTAGAATTTGAGTTGATTTGAATAAATTTACGAAATTGGAGGAAACTAATTTTATTATATAAAGTATTTTTAATATATATAAACTATTTTGATTTATAGCTACTTTAATATATATACTATTATCTACATCTAAACTGTTTAGGTGATAACTGTTATGATTTCAAAAGTGTTATGATTTCAAAAGTGTTATGATTTCGAAAGTGTTAAAAATTTGAAAGTGTTACGATTCTAGAAAGGAATATTGTTTAAAGTGAATAATGATTTCGAAAGTATATGATTTTGAAATGAATATGATATTTTGATATGAAGTGTGAACTATTAGAAATCAAATAACCACGATGTGAAATAAACGTTTAGTTGTTAAAGAGACCAGGATCAGATATTGTCATACTCTCTGCCAATACCGAAAACCACTTTAACAACTGTGTACGTGGTGGAGATTCCAGAACGAAGTAGGATGGTTTGGCGACGATTCTATATGGTATTTACATAGCCCTGACTCCTGTGAGTCAGCTTGATATGGCTAAAACCGGAGCTATATCGGGCCATGTAGGGTCGTTCCCCTGATCAGGCACATTTCTTCGATGCCATTTAACTGCTTTTGTGATTTGATTGGGTGCATCTTTGATTTAGGAGTATGTCACGAGGTGGGCGGTAGTAGCTGCTATGCGTTACCACTAGTCTGGGAGTGCAAATGGTATATCTACCCTGGCATTGCCTCGAGTGCCTTGTTCACGTGCCCTATCGCGCCTTCTGCGAGTTTGATTTGTACCACACCTATGGAGTGCCCTCTGATAGCCTCTAGTTTACGAAGGAGTTATGGTACTGTATAGACTTTGGGAATATATAAAATGTGTTAAGGGGATACTGGTAACGCCTCAACGCTATTTTAATAGTTTACTTTGCTATAGACATATTATAATAGCGTATATTACTACATAGCAGATAGTTCCACGGATCCTTAGAGGATGGAAATCCCAAACATCCTCTAAGTTACTTGTATTTCAGTTGATATTTCACTTGAGTAAAAATTACTGATATAAGGATGCTAATCCTGACTCGAGTGTTTTGTGTTTTACTTTACGCTCGGGTCAAACTGAGTGTCACAACATTTGAGACTCACCTTTGGAGATTGGAGCTTTGCTTGAAGATCTGACTTATCTATTCAGCTTTTCCAATTGAAGTGTTTAGAAATGTCATCTGTTTGTATTAGAGATTCATTTGTATTGACATTGTGTTGTATTTTGTTTTAGACTCTGATGTTTTATAGTAGCTTCATGAACTACTATTTATCTATTCTGCTGCGTACTGTTGTAGTACTTTGTGTGTGTGATTTTGTGATTGATTTATTTGCTGTATATGCTAATTTTTGCTAAATATAAATTAACAGTATATTGTTTTGAGCAATTCAAGTTTGACATATGCGGATGCGAATGGTTCGAAATAGCGGGTCGTTACAATCGCTATACGACCAGTAATTTCAAAACTTGAAAATTTATTTGTTTAACTTTTAAAACTTCCCTTTTGAACTCTTATTTTATTTAGAACATGGAAATAAACTTTAAAACCAAGATCAAAGTCTTAAACTTGAAAACATTTTACTTTGAAATAAAAATCAAACTTTCTACAAAAAATGGATTTCTATGTCGCTTTTGATTAGCAAATCGCTACCTTATTTTCATGAACCCATATACAACAATTATAACGTTCCAACATAATACCACAACATAACATTATAGCACCATCATAAACAAAGTATTGCTTCACTACCAACTTACTTTTCCAATATTCAAGTTATAATCTTTATAGCCTACTCAAACTTTTGCATAAGCAATCACTACAAATCAACATACATACATGCATACACAACATATAAAATTACTACATACTCATCTAACATTTTAACTCATAAATTTTACAACTTTCAAAAGTTAGTAACTTGAGTTTAAAACATGAACTTTACTCACCAAACTTTCGCTAAATCAAGGCAAACTTCTATCAAACTTGAATAAGTTAGTACTTTCCAAACATGAAGTTGTTTGATGCCTACACACCGAAAAAAGGATCGACCTTGGACAATTTGGGTTTGCCCATGGATGTATGAGGAGGGTGAGTACTTGTACTTTGGAAGAAATGTGTTGTAGCGTTTGTAGAAGTGTGCTAGTAAGCTAAGGAAGTGATTTTAGCTATGTTTTGAAATATTTTCACTAGCTTTATCTCTTAGGAATTTAGTGAGGAGGCTATGAGAATATGGAGGAGCTTAAGAAGAAGATGTGAAGAAAATAAAGAAGAGAAGTTGCAAAGGAAAAAACATGACATGGAAGTGGTATTTATAGGCTTATGAAAGTAATAAAATATGTAAAATGGTTGTAATTAAATTTATACACATGCATGCACCCCATACCTCCCTCCCATCATTTGTACACATTCTCTCCCCCTTTTCATGACTTGAATCATGCTAAAGCTTTAATGTGTGTGTATTAAGGATATGAAGGTGATTTGTATACATATAAGTTTGTTTATGTGTATATATATATACCTTTTATAACATAATTTGTCACATTCATGCTTATGTATAAATATATTTAAGTTAATGTACACAAGTATGCTTAACTAATACTAATTCTAACATATATAAACGTGTGCATGTTGAACCAAGTGTGCACAACGTTTCTGACTACTTTTAGGTGTCGAAAACGAAATTTCGAAAAACGTTCTTCGATCGCATTTTCTATTTTTATTTAAACAATCTATATATTGGTAAACAAAATTTGAAAATTATTTTACAATCATCATTAAATAATTAAAATAGGTTTATTTGCTAATAAAAATCCATTTATTGATTAATATAATATATATTTAAGTAGCCTGTTTCAAAATGGCAAAATCCTGGTTATTAAAAATCTATTTTACCATCATTTTTTATTATTTAGAAGATTTATATTTTAATTATAAAACCTATTATTTGAATATTTAAAATTTATTAAATATTGAAAATCCAGGTGGTCAAATTTCGAGTCATTACACTCGTGGTGTTTAATTACATATCCATTCTTTATGCTTGGATGTTGATTTATGTGGAAGTAAACCCGTTCCGTGTTTAGCGGCATGGACTTACATGTTTGTGTTTAATTTCATACCTATTGTTTTAAAAAAAGTTTTACTCATACCAGTCATATCGTCTAATCCGAGTAGTTTATTTTCCCTAAACTTTTGAGTACTCATTTTATTTGAGTAGTCCGAGAGTAGCAGGTCTTTTGTGGGATCTTTTGAAGATGGCTTCTAAATAGGAGGCTTTCATCTTCTTAGTTGTCTATTCCGCTGTATTATCTTACTTGTGTAAGTGTATTTTGTTTTAGCATATGTAAAGACATGATGTTATAACTAACTAAGCTGATTTGTAGTATTTTTTATAACTCTAGTAACTCCCTGTTAAGGAGTAACCTGATGTACTATTGACTGTTATGTTTTATTTAGCAGTTTCATTTTGAGGTTTTCTATTCTATTCTTAATTTTACACCATGACAATTCATCTTTCCGTTGCTTGGGCAATGATATGAACACCGAGGATGTGTTAAGTGTCATCCCTAGGGGTTAGAAAGGTGGGTCGTCACAGTTGTGGAAAGTATAAGAAATTAAATTTCCATAAACGATATTGCTTATATAAAGGATTTATTCATATTCTTAGCACTAAACGTCAAGGTATGAGAACTTGTTTCTATCTCAAAAGTCAAAAATGTCATTAAGGCATATATATGTACATTTATAAATAGTTTTAATTTAACAATATCATATGCATATATATATATATACACACACACACACACACACATATATACACTTACACTAATAGAAATATAATTTTATATCACATTATCTTTTATACTATATATTACAACACGCGTATATGAAAGGGGCTAAAATGTTCATTGCGGTGTAAATCCCAGCACTTAGATACAGGCATGTTAAACCATGCACACCATATATGTTTTATGTGCACGTACACATATATGTGTATTGTAACAGCGGGAATTTTTGACCATCGAAAATCGACACTAATACGTCCACTATATTGTGTGCCCAACAATCGAATGCAAGAAAACTCGATTGATAGGGAAAACAGAAAGAAGGAAGAAGAAAACTAAACAATACAGAATGTCATAGCTGAATAAATAATCTATAATATACATCAAATCATTACACAAAAGAAACTGTAATGTATGTATATACAGACATCAATCAGAGTATGCTAACCTATTTCAACCTGGACAGCTAAAACAACATGTCCTCACAATTGTTGATAAATATAGCAATGAACACAGTGGAAAATAACCATATATGTGAATATGTCTCTGGGTCTCTAGCTCGTCTCTTGAAGTTCCAAAGCATCCGAACTAATATGTAATATGCTCGATCTGACCTAAGCATTATATTAAAATAACACCCGAGTTAGTCTGGAAAACCAGCGTGAGAAAACACACCAAACTGGATTAAAGTTATAAAAAAACCATCTGAAAATCAAAAGTATCTCATAAGACCACACCACATATAAACATGGATGAGGTTTTTACCTTACGATAACCAAAACATTTTCTATAGAAAATCTATTGATATTATAATAATATCTAAGGGTGAAAATAATAATAATTAAGTAACTGTTATGCTCGTGAGTGTACATCACAATAATACTCGGTATATAATCAAAACCGATATGGCACGTTCACTAATTGTGTAGGATTCCATCGATGTGCCCTCAGTACTTCGAGAAACAGTCCTCCTGCATAAGGATCAAAGATATCCTTCCGAAGCGGCATACATCCCTAGTGATGTACCATAGGAGAAACATAGCTGGTCTAGCTAAGACCGAATGCATTGCCCCTTGCATGCATAACAACTGTAAGTAATGTCTAAGTGGAGCCAATTGCACCCTATGGGATTTCCAACCTTACTCGCCATGCCTCATATCTATGATTTTAGTCATTACCACTGAAGAGGCTATGTTTGACGTTCCAGCTCCTGCACCGTCACCAAATAGATCACAGAATTCCACATGAACTCCTATATCTAAATTAGATCTTGGAATCACATATAGATTCCCACATTTCAATATATGTCATGAGACTTCTCCATAGAACCATATATGGTTTCGGAGTGGTCAAGATTTTCGAGTCATCTCTTACAAGTACACTATTTTGCTTCCTTAGTGCTCCAAAAACAAATCATTGATTTTCCGGACTTCTCAATACTGGTTCTTAAGGAAATAATCAGACAATACACAAGAGCGGGGATCACCTCCTAACCATTTAAGTGGACGAACCTCCTCACATTTTTCCTAGAGGAACGAAATGAGTTTATATGTACAGTATAGCACCATTGATGACAACTGTACCATACAATTCTCGTGTTTCTCCTAGATATTCCCGAGTTAAAATACTTCGGTTTAAGCATGGAATATTTCTGTACCACCAAAATTAAGAAGGATTACATAATTAGGCCAAGAATTGATAATCGGTTATTTAGCTATCAACCAACACTCATCCAAAATAGGGATTTATTCCATAGAATTTTCTCTTCAAGGACTAACATAAAAAATCATCCATGTCGCTATAAAAATCTGAAACCCAAATTCATCATTTATCTCTAACCGTGGTCACCACACGCCACACTGCCTTGATCCAACTGTACAATCTCCTATTCTTGTTGCCATGAACATAATCCTAGTCGAACCCTTGACCTAAAAATGCATCAAAGGGGTTCGATTGATTTGAGCCGTAAATTTAAAAAAAATTGAATTGAAAGATTTTTGAACCAAACTGATGTAAACGCGGTTCTTAAAGGAGAGGGTTATGGGTGAAGGTTGGTAAGAATAGTGGGAAGTATAGATTGAGAGTATGGGTAATATATATATATATATATATATATATATATAATTTAATTTAATTTTTAAAACATCCAACTTTAAACGTCTGAAAATTTCAACCACCTATCTACATATGCCACCTGGCATTCTATATGTTATACCCCTATTCCTAATTCAATGGAACTTGTTTCGAGACCTAATTCAATCATATGCAGAAGATAGCTTTCCAAACCTAATTATTATATTAATTTCAAAAATTAATTTCTACGCATTTCGATCTCGCATGGCCAATCGATATGTCCAAGCTCTATAAATTTCATCACCATTTAATAATTCACCATTACAGATCTAATGACAGTGGTTTTTTCGAAATCCAAGACACTGCCTCGTAAGGCTATTTTAGGCATTAATTAAAACGAATTGTTATTAAAAACCAAATTAATCACCTTTAAATCTAAATTAAAAGCTTCTTATTACCATTCTTATTCAATAGAATTTTTTTGGCAAGGCCATTTCAACAGAATTTAAATAAGCTTTGAAACCATTTTTATCCAAATTAAAAACCCAAGATTCAATAATTTAAATAATTACAATTACTAAATTTAACAATTTAATTACACATAAATCTCTATATTTGAAATTTAAGTTATTTATCTTATAAAAATAACTTTTCAATATTCAAAATCAATTAAATATTTCAAATTCAAATGACTAAAATTATGGGTCATTACATTCTTCCCTCCTAAAAAGGATTTCGTTCCCGAAATTGCCTAGATGAGAAAAATGCCTCAAACCACTACTCTTCGAAACCTATTAGTTGAAATTGATTACCAAATCCTCTCAAGCCTTTAACTTTTCCCAAAAATCAACTCATTGAAACTTTGTTATGAATTTTACTAATTTTCAAATTCATTCATAGATTGCAACTAATATCATCCCATTTAATCATTCTAGGTTATAACTCAAAATCAAATTTTAGTTATCAAAAATTTCTTCAAAGCGTCTCAATAATTTTCTAGTGCCTTAAATTCATGGAAAATTTCACCAGCGTCTCCTTTGCATGGCTTGATCGGAACAACTACAAATCGCCACTACGGCCCCAAACTAATAAAAAAAAAACCAAGTGGCTCAACCATAAAACTATTAAACCAAAAAAAAATTAAAACGTGTACCTTTTTGTCAGGCAACCAAATTTTACTTATAAAACCAAAGGCATCTAACTAGTTATTGCTTTTATATACCTGCATCTTATTTACCAATTATATCCAATTGTACATTTCATAATTTTTTTTCCAACGTCATCATTTTCTTTACCAAAGCCCGCACACAACATCATATCTGATCGCTCGCTCGAACACACAATCTCACTTTAAACTAGTATCATTCACATGACTACTCTAGTGTGGACTCAGATCCAGTTTCTTGATTGGAAACCGCCATTCTCCTTGCATATCCATATACTATAATATAGAATTCCAAAATTAATCATAAATCCATATCCAGTATTCGCCGTCGAGAATCGAGTGAAAAATTCCAATTCGGATCAATGTAAATCATCTCGAAACTATGTACTAGAATCTGGACCAAACAGTCATGCGAACAAAATAATTTACGTACAACTTATGTATTTACTTCAATTGGTTTCTACTTATACAAAATTCTTTTTATTCGTATTCATTTCATTCTCATTCACTTTTGTTTATATTGAACTATTCATATTCAATTAATCACCATTCAGTTATTCACATTGCTTCATTCACATTCACTTACTACTTAGTATATTCTTTTAGTACCAATATCACTCAAGTCCATTCCATCAAATTTTCTTTAGTTTATTATAAACATTTTATACAACACCTCATGTTTATTACCACTTCACAACTTAAGTCCATATCCATTTCACCAATCCATTACAAATCAAATTCAATTCCATTTAATTTATTTCATTAATTCACACCATTTTTCAGTTCTATCACATAACACCCTAAACTATATCCAGTTCAATAATTCATTTAATTAGTTCATTTTAAAACAAAATCAATTCCATTTCCAAAGATTATTGCATCCAACCTAACTGTGGTTAAAAAAAATCTCAAATTCATTTTTTTAACTTACCTTAAGTTCAATTTCATTCCTTAGTTCAATTTCAAATTTACTTTTCTTAACGTTCATATCCAACAAATTTGAAAAATTGCTTTAACTTACTAATTCTAAAAATGTATTAGTCAACTTGTTTCCTCATATTTTAATAAAACACTCAAATGGAAATTTTAGAGTTTAAACATCAAGTTCTTATTTATTTCAAATCATTTGGAATCATACATATACATAATCCCTTTAATATACAAAATCATCTTTTGAATTTAAAAATCAAAACTATTTTTACCAAAACAATACTCCAATGATAGCAATTCCTCTCTTGGAAACCCTAAAATGAACGTCAATGATGCAACGATCGCCGTTGAAATTATTTTCTAGCGACCAAAGTGAGTTCAGTGCTTTTATTTCCTTTAAATCCTTTTTAAATATTTCAATTCAAAATATTTTCCAAATAATATTTTTATAATTTTCCAAAACATTGAAAAGCCATTTCAAAACCAATAGGATTTAAGTTCTCGAATTCCTAGCTTTTAAATCCTTTCCAATTTATAAACTGCTTTATTAACCATATTTATATGATTTCACTTTGGTTATATAAAACCATTTTCTTAATTGTTTATCTTGTTTGCATTATAATAATAACAACTTTTATTTGATCACAAACAACAAACAACAAATGATAATAGTAAAAGATTATCACTCTCTAACAACTAACATACCATATATACTATAATAATTTCTGAAAAATTATCCGTTTATATATAAAATATCATCAAGGTAAAATTATTTCATTTACCCAATTTACTAGAATACCATGTTGAATTGCTCTATTCAAGTGTTTAGAGATCCATATCAACAACTTTGATTACTTGTATTGACCAGAATCCATAAGCCACTCAACACATCAATAAACATAAAATAAAACAATTTTTATATCATTAGAAAATACGCACTCATATATGTATACATACTCAAACTCATAATAAGGCATTCCATTACCTTATTTCTCAATGAGTTTGTGACGACCCGGAACTTTTAGATATTTGAAATTGGAATATTTAATTGATTTTAAATATTTGAAAGTTTAATTTTAACTTGAATTTCAAATATCACTATTTATTTGATAATTAAATTATGAAATTAAATAATTTTAAGTGGGGTAAAATTTTGAATCTGGGGTTTCAAGCTTGTTAAAAATAGTTTGAAGGCTTATAAAATTCATATTAATAATACTGAAGGTGGTAGAACTTTTAAAATTGATTTTTAAAGTGTTTTATTCAGCTTGGAAAGTATATTGCTTAAATCGATGTTTAAAAAATAGCTTTTCGAGGCCCAGTCTCGGAATTTCGACGAAACCGGTTCCATTGTATCCGTAATATTGTATTATTATCAGGTTTCAATTTTCGTAGCGTTTGGAGTGGTCGTGTGATCGTACGGTAGATGAACGCGCTTAAATCTATTTCGAAAATTCAATTTAATAACCGAATCCAAAAAGCTATCTTCTCCATACGATCGATTTAGGACTCGAATTCTTTTCCATTGCATTCGAAATAATGGTATAACATTATGAACGCCGGGCGGCAAGCCTCGATAGGAGGTCAAAATTTCGTGTTGCATTTACCAAGACAATTTGAATTTTATTTTAATTAATATATAAATTTAAATATCTAAGTCAACAGCAGGATTCTTTGCTCAGATTGTTTCCCTTCAACATCAGCGCTTTTTGCCTTTTTTGTAGCAAGCATTTATCACGCAACCATCAGATCTTGTTCCCCCTCTTTTTTTTCTAAAAGCCAATCACTCTTTGATTTCAAACAAAAAACTTAGAAATAAAATGGCCGAGCAAAATCAACAGAACGAAATTATTTTCGTTTGAAATTAAGGAAGTAAAATGGTCGCTCCTTCGGTTTAAAGCAAATCGAAATAAAATAAATAAACGAACGAGGTCCGTTCAAATCAGTTAGGAATGGAGCCAGGTTCTCGTTCGAATTATCAACGATCGAATCGAGTTCGACGAACTCGTCGAGGCCAGGGCATTCGAAATCGCTCGAGTTCGACGAACACGTGAACCTAGGGCAAGGCGCGAAGAGGATGAGGGGGCGCGACAGTGTCGAGGCAATAGGAAGGATCAGAGGTGATGGCGTGATATCGAGCGAGATCTGGAAGCGAGTCGCGATCCGTGGCAAGGTCACGAGGGATTTCGTGGTTTTAGAAGCTCGATGATGTTCGATAGTGGTTGATTTCAGTAAGGTATTTCAATTTATTTTATTTTATCTTAGTTATATTAGTAAATAAATGTGCATACATTTTTACTTACTGTAGAATTAAAATTATATATATAGTAAAATAGAGAAGATTTATTACAGCAGAAAAAAAAGAATGTTAAGAATCATATTTTTTTTATATACAGTAAATGAAATTACTGCCTTGATGTTTACAAAAAGAATTTATTATAGGGAAGGATATATAGATAAATACAAATACACATATTTAAAACAGAAATTATTATAGATTTGGAAAATATAGGGATTCATATATAAAAATAGATTTTTAATCTGTACAGGTTATTTTAAGTACATATGTAGTTTCAATAAAATAAATATACATATACATATCTTAAATTGCTAGTCACTTTAAAATAATGTAGTGAGGTGATGAATTGGTTCAATGAATTTATTTAATTAATCTTAGCTACTAAAAGATTTTTTTTAAAAAAAAGGAAAATAGTTAGTATAAAATAAATTACTAGTTAATTAAATTATAAAATGGCAATTGATTTTTTCGATTTTTTCGAATATTAATAAACCATATAAATGCTTATACAAGGTTCATCGTGAAACCAAGTTGAGATGAAAGTGGATTGCTGTCGAAAATCAAAGGTGAGTTAATCTCACCCATCTGGGTTGTTTAGATTTAAAAAGTTAGTTTTAGTTAATTGGCTGAATGATTGAATTGTTTTGATGTGCAATATTTTATATAGTAATATATAATATATCTTGGAATGATTGATTTCCCGCATTATATAGCGGATGAGACCTTATGCGCCGCATAATAGCAGATGATATTATATTTAAATCCCATATACCGTGATATTCCACCTCGAAGTGGAATTGGTATTGTGCTAACATCTGTGAATGCAGGGAAACAGGTTGGAGGGATCCAACTGGATTCCTCAAAATTATTTATATTGTTTAATATTCTCTATTATGAATATTCGATAGTCTGTGATGAATATTATTGATAATTGGAATATTGAATGCTATAGTTACTTGAATATATTTCGATACACTGAGTTATCAAAATATATAGAATTGGATTTTTGAGAGGCAATTAAAGAAGATAATTTATAAGTGAAATAGTTATAGAGAATTTAAATAAATTAAGAATGAACTGGATAAGAATAATAGTGGTTTTAAACTTCTAATAAATAAATTCCGTATATAAAAAAGGGATTTTGAATAAACAGAAAGATAATGAATTTTAAACTTCAGTGTTATTATTTAAAAGAATAAAGCATTTATTTTAAATTTAAGATTTAAATTATTGAAAAGAATAAAGAAGAAATTTGGAAAATCTAAAATTGGTATGTTTCAGTTAAAAGATTTAAAATCAAAACGAAAAATAATAATAAATGAAGTCTACAACTAATGGATTTTGAAATGAATTGAGTAAGTAAAGAAATTTATTTCAAAATGGTAAATTGGAAATCAATTTGAAAATTGATTTAAGTAGTTGAAGTTGGAACTTTAAAAGAGAAGTGAGACTTTGGAATTTATAAACGGGTTTTATAAGGTAAAGTAATATATCAGTGGATATTGGAGAAATAAATCCACGATGGAAAGTTATTAAAGAAATGGAAAATTTGTTTAAAAATAAATGGTGATTTATTTTTAAAGGATTTGAAGAGAAGTATATTTCCCTGGATAGCAAAGTACGGCTTCAAAGTAAATTTTTAAATATAAGTTAAAAGTTTTAATGATGTTTTAAAAAGCATGTTTTGGAAAAGTTATTATTCTTTTTAAAAAGGAGAAAATCTAGTTTTATATTTTATAAAGTAATTTTATTTTAAATATTCCTAAAGTATATGTTTTTATTAAAGTATTGAAGTAGTTCTAAATTTAAATGTTTTAAAGGATAATTTATAATAAAGTGTTTAAAATTAATTTAAAAATCTAAAGTTTTGTGCTTGGTTGTTTCCAGTGGAAATAAATATTTGGAGATTTAATTCATAAAAAAGGTGTGTTCAAAACTGTTTTTCAAGAGGATTGAAAATGGAAATATATCTTGTGAAGATATTTTGAGGTAAATAAATAATTCAGGAAAAATTATGTATTGTTGATGGTTGTTGTAAATGTTAATTGACAGTTAAATCACCGACTATCAATATTGGCCAATGCGCTGATCGTTTCGAAGAGACCGGGATCGGGATGAACTTCTCGAAAACCACTTCGGTCCGGTTTGTATGTTTTCGTGAGGAAGACGAGTTTGGATTCGAAGGTGGAGCATTGAAGTGCAAGGGAGAGTCGCTACTAATCCTGAGGATGTTTCCAAAATGGATGTAGTAGGAGTAGTGCCTTTGGTTCCGTTCGAACCCGATACGGATTTGTATGGATGAATGCTTTCAGAACATCGTCAGGTGGATAATGAGCATTCTAAGAGATGGGTTCTCTAAAGGTAATGCTTAGCCTCGAGCCTCATCAACCGGGAATGACTTGAAATCATAGGTTATGCAGCAAGGCTAGGTGGGTAGCATCCATTTCAAGGTGAGGTCATCCCTGTCTAGATGTCCCTTTTATTTCGGCTTAGTGGTACGGTTGCTGATCCCAACAGTGGGGTGATCTTACTCGGGATTATCCAGTAAGGCATAGTCCCGGTCTTGTGTTATAGGTGGTCGGGAGTGATCCTCGGTACGGTGATCTAGGCCACGTACTGTGACAGGTGGTACCCCAGTGCCTAGTTATTAGTTGGAAATCCATTTTCCCTACGCGCCCGTACGGTTTTGATTGTGCCCAACTATTGTTGAAACGTAAGATGCAAGCATTTTAGCTAGATTCTATTTTACTTTCTATAGACACTATTTTAATATCAGAGAATTTTAATAAAAAGTGTTTTAGCTATCGTAAGGTAAAAACCCGACATGTTTATTTGTGGCGTGGTCTTACGAGATGCTTTTGCTTTCAAGAGGATTTTGAAACTTTAATAATCATTTTGAGTGTGATTTCTCACGCTGGTATTCCAGACTGACTCGGGTGTTATTTAACTGTAATGCTCGGGTCAGATCGAGTATTATAGAATACAGGAAAAGATGCCGTGGAGCTCAGGAGATGAGCTGGATGGCGATGCGTACTTCCGTACTTGTTATGCATATTCCGCCGTGTTGATTAGTTGTGTACTCAGTTGTGTGAGGACAGGTTATGATTACTGTCCAGTTGTGTGTTATTGATGTCGTTAGACTCTGATGATGTATTCCGGTGGTATATGTATAAATAGATATAGTTTTTCTTTTGTGTAAAGATATGTTATTATCTATTATATTTCATTCCGCGGCGATGGTAAGATTCTGTTGTTGTTTTCTGTTTTCTCTTCTTCTGCCTCTTCTTCTTTAATCAAAATGGTTCACATTTCTGTTTATCTTGAGCTGATTGATGTAGAATAGCGTTGACTCAATGGGTATGAATTTACGGATCGTTTCAGAGTTACCCCACTAAAGCGAAGGTTCTCGCTTAACCTTTAGCTCTGATACCAAATGTGTCCGGAATTTTCGACTCTTGAAAATCGACACTTATCGTCCACCATATTGCGTTTCGAGTAATCAAATGCAAAAATACCGATTATTGGGGGAAAAAGAAAGAAGGAAGAAGATAACAAGAAAATTAAAAAACATAGAATCTCACAGTTGAATGAATAATCTATAATATACGTCAAATCTTTACACAAAACAAATTGTAACATATGTATATACATGCATCAATCAGAGTACACTAACCTATTTCAGCCTGGATAGTTATAACAACTTGCCCTTACAATTGCTGATAAATACAACAATGAAAACAAATAAAAAATAACCATATACATAAATATGTCTTTGGGCCTCCATCTCGTCTCCTAAAGCTCCAAAGTATCCAAACTAATCTGTAATATGCTCGGTTAGACCTAAGCATTATAGTAAAATGACACTTGAGTTAGTCTGGAAAACTAGCATGAGAAAACACACCAAACTGGATTTTAAAGTTATAAAAAACCATTTGAAAATCAAAAGTATCTCGTAAGACTACCTTGCACATATACATGGATGGGGTTTTACCTTATAATAACCAAAACCTTTTCTATAGAAAATCCATTGATATTATAATAACATCTAAGGGTGAAAATATAATAATCAAGTAGCTGTGATGCACTTGAGTGTACATTACAACAATATTAGGTATATAATCAAAACTGATATGGCACGTTCACTAATTGTGTAGGATTCAATGGAGGTTCCCTCAGTACTTCGAGAAATGGTCCTCCTGCACAAGGATCAAAGATACCCTTCCGAAGCAGCATACATCCTTAGTGATGTACCATTGGAAGAACATAGTTGGCCTCACTAAGACCAAATGCATCGCCCTATGCATGCATAACAACTGTAAGTAATGTCTAGGTGGAGCCGACTGCACCCTATGGGTTTGCCAACCCTACTGGCCATGCCTCCTACCTCTGCTTTTAGTCATTACCGCTGATGAGGCTAAGTTCGGCGTTCCAACTCATGCACCGCCGCCAAAATAGTTCACAAAATCCTACACGGATTCCTATATCTCAAATAAATCTTGGAATCATATATAGATTCCTATATTTCAATATATATTACGAGACTCCTCCATAGAATTGTATATGGTTTTAGAGTGGTATGTTTTTCGAGTCATCTCGTACGAGCACACACTTTCACTTTCTTTGCGCTCCAAAAACCAATCGTTGATTTTTCGAAATGCTCAATACCGGTTCTTTAGGAAATAATTAGATAATACACAAGAGCGAGGATCACCCACTAACCGTTTAATTAGATGGATCTCCTCATCATTTCTCCTAGAAGAACGAAACGGGTTTTTAGCACCACCGACGATAACTGTACCATATAATTCTCGTGTTTCTCCTAGATATTTTCAAAGTTAAAATCCTTTGGTGTTAAGTAGGGAATATTTTCTTACCACCAAAATTAAGAAGGATAACATATTCAGGACAAGATTTAATAGTCGATTATTTAACTATCAATAAATACACATCCAAATTAGTGGTTTATTCCATTGAAAAAAAGCCAACATTGGTTAAGCACATAAGCAACCACTAACCTCCTTTAATAAATCTTTTACTCATTAAAATCACTTTGTAATTACTTGTATAAAAATACTTTTACAAAGGTATATCTACAAACCCCTATATTTCAATACTTAGAAAATGCCCTCATACACTTATCTCAATGGTATAAATGTGTTTACAAAACTGAGAAAGGTTTTCTTTTATTTGATTCTCAAATCATCTATAAATTCCTTACAATTCTCCAAAACCATTTATAAACCATTTTGTAAATTTTTGGAAAACCATTTATAATTCCTTTATAAAATTTCATCACTTTTAAATTCTCTATTTTCTAAAATCATTTATAAATCCTTTATAAACCTATAAAACCATTTATAAAACTCCTTTTATAAATCTATAAACCTATTTCTCAGATCCGTTCAAAAACCTAACCTTTTATTAAGCTCTTTCACCTTGTAAATAATTTTCCTTTAGATCTTCAAACTAATTTATAAACTACCCTTATAAAATCCAAGTCCTTTATAAAACTCCATTGTGAGTCTCGAACGCACTTATAAACAAATAAAGATCATTTACTTCTAAACAGTATTACATAAATATAATTATTAAAATTAAACATTATGAATAAATAAATAATAATTTTTTAATCTTAAAAAATAATAATTAATCATTTCAAAAACAATAATAATTAATCTTTACCCTTATAATAATAATAATAATTTTTTTCAAAACCTTATTAATAAATCCTTATTATTAATTTCAAACCATAATCATTCTTAAAATAATTAACCTTTCAAAATATTAACAGTTTGATGAATAGATTAAAACAAAATTAACTATAAGCAAATAACTTTAATACAATACTAATATAATTAAATAACTTTAAAACAATATTGCTATAATTAAATAACTTTAAACAATAATAATAGAATTAAATTACTTTAAAATAATATTAATAAGTCAATAACTTTAAAATAATATTAATACAATTAAATAACTTTAAAATAACAATAATATAATTAAATAACTTTAAAACAATATTAATATAATTAAATAACTTTAAAACGATAATATTTTCGAAACCCAATTTCGGATTTAAAAATCAAAACTCAATTGGCGATTTATAGTACTAATTTATGGCCAATAGCCACCATATGCTCGACCAATATTGATATTGGTTTCCTATTACTACTGGGTTTCAGTTTTTAAGATCTAACGATGTCATAACCCATATTTCCAACAAATCAAATTTATTATCCAACGATTCATATAACTAGAATAACATTGAAACTAATTCAACAATAGTGAGGAATCCCGTTGGATCCCTCCAACCTGTTTCCCCTTGCATCAAAACTCATATATATATATATATATATATCATCACATACATATGTAAATAAAGTCAACATTGGTGAGGAATCCTGTCGGGTCCCTCCTACCTGCTCCCCTTCATCACAACTCATGTATATAACCAAATAATATAAATCAACCACTTTGAAGCGGGTTTATATATAAAGGGTCATCTGCTCTTACACGGAACATAATAGGGTCTTATTCGCTCCAAGTGTGGAAATATATCCAAACCAAAAATATAAAATAGTAAATCGTCCAAACATCCAATCAATAATTTTTTATCAACTATATATCATATTAGTTAACCAAAATAGTGAATTTAACTCACCAAAATTTTCTGTTATCGCCAAGGCATTCTGGTTCGGAACTAAAACGAAAGACATCCGATTAGAGCCCAAATTTCAACTATCTCAAATTTGTCCAAATCGGTTCCATTGCTAAGCTTTTATCATCATAAGCGCCATGCAAAATTCCTTGCCTCGTTTGGACCTTGTACGGATGAGATATTTATTTTATAAGTTAAATAAATTTTTTATTTACCAATTAAATATATCATAATTAATATATAATAATGTTTTAAACGTTTCATCCCACTTTTGTTCATGCTTACTAGGTCGCGCGCACAATCTTGAACAAATTTACATATGTCCCACCAAATTTTGGCCGAATGTGGCCCTCCTCCTCCACAACGTTTTCTCCTTAGGGACTAATGGCCAAAAATCATCCATGTCGCTGTAAAAACCCAAAACCCGAATTCACCGTTCATCTGCAACCGTGGCCACCACGCATCACACTGCCTTGATCCAACCATACGATCACCTAGTCTTGTTACCATGAACATAATCCTAGTTGAACCCTTGAGTTGAAAATGCCTCAAATGGCTTTGATTGATTTGAGCCATAAGATTTTAGGAAAATTGAATTGGTTTTTTATAGAACCAACCTAATGTAAATGTGGTTCTTAAAGTAGAGGGATATGGGTGAAGGTATAGGGGTATGGTAAGAACAGTGGGAAGTATAGGTTGAGAGTATGAGTAATATATATATATATATATCCGTGTGTGTGTGTATATATATATATAATTTAATAATGGCCTTCTTCTTCTACAGGCGATTTTTCATCCTCGCCCTTTTCTCTATCCCCTCGTACGCTTCGTCTTCTTTATTCTAGCCCCCTCCACAACCTCTCCCTTCTAATGGCCAAGAATCGCAAGGATAAAGCTAGGTTTTCTATTTCTTCTAGTCTTTCATTGCAGACCAGATTTGGCTGAATTTTCTCGAACATAGGAGTCCCTTTGCATATAATATCAGGCAAGCTAGGAATCCACCGGAGTTCAAACTACCAACGCTTGAGACATATGATGGAAAGAAGGATTCCACTGTTCATCTGACAAGATACATGAGACATATGGAAGTACTGGGGGCATTGGAGGAAGTCATGGAATGGTGGTTCCGCTTGTACATAATGGATAGAGCTACACTATGGTTCAGATAGTTCAGCTTTATTAGCATATGGACAGAATTGATCAAAAGGTTTATGAGGCAATTTCGGGTCCACATTGCGAGAACCAATAGTGTGATGAATTTAACATCGATGAAGTAGTGGAAAGGAGAATCACTTAGAGATTTCTTAACAGGTTCAATGCGGAAATAAATTTGGTGGATCGACCAAATCTGTCGATGGTTTTGATGGAAGCAGTGTCAGGGATTGCAAATAACTCGATTTTTAAGATATTGTTGGAATGGGATCCACCAGTGGATCTCGAGGAATTTTATCATGAAGCAGAAAGTCTTCTGTGATAGGAAGATGCGAAAGCTGATAGAGAGGGAAGAGAGGAAGTGGAAGTTTATGCGGTTAAAGGTGGAGTGTAACAACCCACACCCCTTATTATACCCAAAAGAGCACACTAAAAGGTGTGGTGCATTGTAGGTATAGCTAAGAACCTATAGAGACTAAGATTCACAGGACAAAATAAATAAAACAACGGAAAACATTTAAAAACAATAACTTATTATTCAAAACCAACTTCATAAAGTAGAGTCATAAAACCAAACGCATGGTGTCTCAAAATACCACATGCATGTCTCATGAAAAACCATAATCTCGGTCATAATATCAGAGTACAAATATCCCTCTCAAAGAAAAGTACCTATACATCAAATGAAATAGAAATTGGAAAAGAAGAAGTAAAATACATGAGGAAAGATCTCTGCAACTGAACCTCCAAAAGAATCCGAAAGCTACTATCTCTGCCTCTACTGGCCTATGGGGGAAGGGGAAATAGAGGAGTGGATCGGACTAAAATTCTGGTGAGTGGAAGTAATTACTAGTATTCTTAAGCAAGGTAAAGATAATAGGCTTTGCAATAGTTCTAGTGTAAGAAGGAAATAAAGGAAATAGAAGAAAAGATAAAGCTGGAATAAAATACGGTATTAACTGTTTGCTTTGCTTAGGTAGTTCGATTAGATTATCTTGATTGTTTGCACTTATCTTAGATAACTGCTTTGATTAGGCTAAATGCCTAATCCTACTTTAATTAGGCTGAAGTCCTAATTCTACCCTTTGATCGGCCTTCTACTTTGTAGTGCCTACTGCATGCCAGACCCATCATGTGGGTCCCATAGCAAAAGATACCAGTGCCTATGGAAGACACCTACTAAGCACTTTGGAACTCAATAGAAAATTATATCCCCGTATGGACCTCTTATTTACCATGCTTTGAAACTCAATAGCGAATTATATCGTAGCACCGAGGTCACATGCTCGACCACCGTTAGATTCGCACTATCTGTTGCTCCCCCTATAGACCTCTTATTTACTACGCTTTAGAACTCAATAGCGAATTATATTCCTTCAACGAGGTCGTACGCTCGACCACTGTTTGGTTCGTGATATCTGTTGCTCCCCTATGGACCTCTTATTTACCATGCTTTGGAACTCAATAGCGAATTATATCCCTGCACCGAGGTCGCACGCTCGACCACCATTGCTCGCGCTACTTGTTGCTCCCTCTATGGACCTATTATTTACCACTACTCTAGCATAAGCGTACCCTAGCCTCATCTAATAATTGTGATACCTAACTGAAAAAGGGAATGCTGTTGGTATGGGTCTTACTACTATCTTTGCTTATTAACTTAGTATAAATTTATTTAAGCCTCTACTATTATTCTTGCTATCTTTGCTTATTAATTTATTCTAAATCTTAAGAATAAGCCCTTTCTGTTCTGTCTCTAATTATAATCTATGTTATAACTGTGCTTATTAACTTAACCCATGGTCTGAGCATAAAAATAAGCTACATCCTCTATTTACTCTTATTAATCATAATTATACATTATAATTAATCTTGCAAATATCTAAAATTTGCCTATTTCAGTCCAAGTCCAATTTATTACGGTCTTCTTATTTTACATCTCATTTCTGTAAATTTAGTGTTCTTATTATTTAGTCCACATTCGCAATTAATTCTACTCTATTTATTCCATTTGCGTAAAAAGGAAATTGAAAAGAAACTGACAATTACAGAGGAAATACTAAACGTAGAATAGATGTAAATAAAACATATATAATAGTAAATAACAATAAATATTGTAAATAACCGTAAATAATTGAAAAAACTATAATCAATAGTAAATAAATATAAATATTGTAAATAACTGTAAATAATTGAAAAAACTATAATCAACTGTAAATAATTGCAAATAACTGAAAAAGAATAGCTAAAAGAAAATAGACTGAAAACAATTCTAAAACTGAAAATAAACTGGTAAAAAGGTTATCCCAAAATTAAACTACAACTATTGAAAACCGTATTATTTTAAATTACTTAAGAATCTAAAATAATCACTAAACATTCATCCGAGAGAAGAGCTAGATTCCCTTTTATAGCAGCCAAAACTCTCTAGAAATCCCCTCTAATTTGTATAATCTCCATCTCTTATTTAAATGTATATATAATATAATTTTATTTTATAAATGAAGAATGTAGGTAAATATTTGAGAGAGAGAGAGAAATGGAGGCTGGATTTTGATTTTAGAGTGAAAACTTAGGTTAGTTTAGGTCCTATTTATAGTGTTTTTGGTGTGCTTTCAACCGGAAATTAGAATTTCTAGAAATTTTTGCTGACTTGTTGCTGTGTCAAATCTTACAATGCACCTTGTCAACACCTAATCTTATATTTAATTTAATTAATTACACCCTCAATAATATACAAACTATAAATAACGTTTTCTCTCTCAATTAATTTATAATTTATGACATTTTATTTCAGAGTAAATTTCCATGCATCTCTCTTTATTCGCATGTTTCATTTCAGTTTTCAACATCCCATTTAATTTACATGTTTACGTCCGAAATAAACAAACAGACAACATATCAATATTTTCCCACATTTACATGTGAAATAAGTAAATTAATATGTCAATATTTCTCTATGTTTATTAATAGATAACTAGAAATTCTTTTGCTAGTATTGTATATATTCACGTCTGAATTAATATGGATAAATAACATGTGAATTGTTATGTCTACATTTTTTCTCCATATTCACAGCTGTTGTAATTAGATAAATAACATATGTCCACAAATATGTATTTATGTTGTGTATTAATTAGTAACCTTATTCTTTAACTTTAAATTGAGCAATCAATTACATTAATTGATTGGTATTAATGTTTTTATGTTCAAAAATCAAACTGACCATTATTCTTTATTAACAATGAAATAATATACCTTATATTTTCTTTAAGAAATGCAATCCTTCCATAATACACTCTTGCATTTTCTTTTCAAAAATAACGTTTATTTTATTAAGTGCCTTCTTTTTATAAATATATGGTTACAGTTTCTCTCATTTACAATAGCCCATCTAATTTGAACCTCGTCATCTTCTTTTTTTAAGTTTATAAAAGTAGATGCCTTCTTTTTAAATACATTGTTATATCTTTTTTTCTTTTGCAACAAAACCTCCCTATTCATAAATTCATACATATATTTAAAAATGAGAATTTTATTTTATATATTTCAAAACATGCATTTATTTTTAGTTAAAATATTCATTCCATGTTGACACAAATGCAAGTTCTTATATTGAGCTCAATCATTATATTTAATTCCTCTTTCCCTTTATTTATTGAAACATTTCAATAAATCTACTGCCGATTAATTTCACTAGTAATTTCAAACGAATTTCATTTTCTCACTTATAATTATTTATTAATTTCTTCTTTAATTTTTGGTTGTTACATTCTCCCCTCCTTAAGGGATTTCGTCCTTGAAATCTCTAAGGATAGAAGAATGAAATAAATATTTTCATCTAAGTTCTACAACTAACTACTCAATCATCATCCATTTCATCCATTGACCTTAAGTTTTTGTAATGCGATTTATGATACTTATGCAATTAGTGTAGGTTCAATGACCCTAATTAATGCAAAAAGATTGGGCGGTCCACTGATTCAGTCGACCTCCTTTTATGCAATCATGTCCGTACCATGTATCCAAATGAATGCGAATTCCCTAATGATAACTAATAGTTCTATATGCATGCTACAATCATCATCCAAATGCAACCGTATGATAATCATCCATTTATGGCGACTAAGGAACAAAAATGCAAATGAGCTCACATCCATATGCATATGCTCTAGTGCCCTAGTTAGGTCGATCCCTAAGAGGTAATAGTGCCTAGTGTAAATATATGCATCCATTAGCATCCACTAGCAACCACTCGCAACCACTAGTATCCATCATATCTAACATGTTCTAATAACATGTTTACATCAAATCGTACTATCCATAGATTAAATCCTAAGTTCTACCCTCTTAAAGGATAATAAAGGAAAGAACCTATTATAAACCAAATATGGAAACAAGAAATTCAAAATTTATTATCAAAGAGATGTGGATAAGAGGTACGTATTCTTTCCTAGTCAAATCAATCTTCTCCGAAGTCTATCTAAAATCAAGAATACCCATCCCCAACCATATATCTTACTATCTTACGAATATCACTTTACTATTCTTCTTTAGCCTACACATATGAAGTAACAATTCTAGGTTCTCACTAGTGCCCCATACACTCTATGATAACTTCTATTATTACTTCTAAAAGTAAACATTGCTATCTCCTACATAGCCTTACACTTTTTTCCATCATACCTAGGAAACGAATCTTATCCACTCCACATTTAAGGGTTTGGTTTGATATTTATCATTTTATTTCAAAAATAAAGCTTCTAAATTTTTTTAAAACATCAAATCCCAAAAATCTTTGTCATTAAAAGTGTTACTTTAAGTTCCTATTGAAATCAAAAATACTTGGTTACTTTATCTTTCAAGGCTTGCATCTTTACAGCCTTTTGAATTTATATTATTTCCAAATCTAGAGGGGAAAAATTTCAAATTCTAAGTCCAAAACTTATTCCTCCTTTTTGAGATGACCCTACTTTTCTAGTGGCCAAATCATGGGCTAATTTGTTTTTTTTTTTTTGCATAAAGAAATATATGCTAAATGAAAACACAGGGTCATCTAGCTTCAAAACCAAAACCAGGATCCACTATTACCAATATAGAAATATTGGTGTATTCTTAAAACATAGATTAGTATATATGAAGATATACCAATCTCTTTAGTTATTAAATCAGAGTTAAGAAAAATTAGCTAAAGCATTCACACATAGCATTTTTAATATAAAGATAAACCCATTTCCTTCTTATGAAAATTATTTGCAATATGACACAAAGGATACACAAGCAGGCAGGAAATATCAGAATTCCTGATTATATCATAAAAACCATAGAGATCCTTTACTTAACTCAACTCTTGCTATAACACAATTATAGGTGTGGCTGCGCGTACACACCCATATAAATACATGTGTGCACGGCCTCGCCAACACACAAGCTCAAGCAATGATATTAATGAATAGGCAATGAAGCCTTGGCACCAACAAAATATTAATAATTTTATGTATAAACAAAAGATTACCAATCCAACTATATAAAAATGAGGTCATCGAGTTTCCTCTTTCTCATTCATATAAGTTATATTCAGACATAAAGGGTGAATTTACATCAACTATCTTTCTTTAAAACAAAAACGTGTCACTGATGCAAGAACAAAAGCTATTCTGCATCATACAAATATTTTTAACACAAACAATTGGAAACTAACAAGTTCCTTTTATAAAAGTCTCAAGATAATACATGGACTTGTAATCCATTTCTAGAATACTTATGAATATAAAACAGTTTACTTTCTTTTTGCAAAACTTATCCAAAACTGTGTTTATTCATTTTAGAAATGTAAAGTAAAGGCATGCATGTATTTTAATTTATATGGCAAGTCCTCAATATAATTCAAGAATCTATCACATGAACATATATTAGCTATATGCCATATACAGATTCGAATAGCAACAGCCACTTAACATAGAAAATTTTATTTCCCAAAAATCATAATGCATTTGAAAGCATCAAAAATCCATCTTTCCTTCAAAGATTTGCGGCATCAAATATCTCATCTTTGCTTTTCACAGATCAAATATTAAATATCAAATATCAAATATCAAATATCAAATATCTCATCAAATATCAAGTATCAAATATCAAATATCTCATCAAAAACCAAATATCACAGGACTAAGTAACTTGAACTCAGAAAAGACCATAACATAGAGAAAAATAGGTATATATATATATATATATATATCTCATCTTTGCTTTTCACATTCAAGGCATTCAACTTGCCAAAAACAATAAATATATATATATATATATATATATATATATATATATATACACACATATTCTCAGATATGATAATTACATACAAAAATCAAACTCCAGATCCATATATGCTTATGCATAAATGTAGAGATAATCTGTCAAAATAAGTTTATAAAGATTTTCCCAAAAACTTCTGAAAGGAAACTTGAACAAAATCCATAAAAATCCTTTAAATCACAAAACTCAGCAGATCTATGGGTCTGCACATATACACAAGTGTAAACACTTGTGTATACTGCCTTGACACCAGTATTTCTCTAAATACAGATTTCAGGAAAAAATATAAAAAACTGAACAATCCCAGTGCTACAGTTTCAAACTTGCCATTACATATAAAACAATACAGTTTTCAAGATTTATATACAAATCAATCTAATTTTTAGTTCACTGTTCATGGAATTACAAACATATTTTAGTTCACTGTTCATGGAATTACAAACATATTTTAGTTCAGCAGTACATAAGAAATGACAATAAAAAAAAATACTTAAGTACTTTCTTCACATCATCTACATGCAGTATAAATCATTCTAACTCCATCTCTTAAATCATCATCTCATCAATATGTGCACAGCAACCTGTAAAAACATCATCCCGAACTGCCTCGTTGAATGAGACACCCCAGGAGATTGTCGAGACAATCAACAGGGTCAGACATAATACGTCTGGTATGAGTGTGCTTAAGCAATTCATTTGGCAGTAATACAAGTGTTAAATCAGTGTATCGTGACTTAATAGTGAATAAATATATCATCTCAGTACAGATATGAGCATAATCAGACTTAATCATCACCCATATATGAATACGCAAGCAACCAAGATCAAACAATCATTAACAAGCATCAATACACGCAAAGCATCCATACACACAAATTAATTTACGGAAAATATAACCACGGCTGCCTGAGATAGGTCTTATTGCCAAATCATGATTAAGAACACTCACGTAGCTATATGAGATGTCGATCCCCTAGATATTGCCATAGCTTTCCCCTTTTTTCTCACGAATCCAACGCCATTTGATACGGCAAAATAATTTTCCCCCAATCTGATTTCTAGGGCTTCGGCCATTTTATTTTTGTTTTGTAACAAGAGAGTTAAATGAAAACAACGGCCACATCCTTCCTTTTTTTATAATCCACTCACGGCTAGGGTTTTAATAGGTGGGAAATCACAAATTTACCGCCAAGTCCAAATATGTGCACAAATATACTTCAATACTTTATACTTGTTTGAATCACAATATCATAGTTGTGTGAATATTGTGGGTCATTACAAATACCCCACCTTTTTGGAATTGTGTCCTCACAATTCACTCTTACTCGTTCTAACATCCCAAATATTCATTAAATTTTGCGGAGTGGCTGCAATACACACATGTATAAATATACACGTGTGCACTGCCTTGCCAACTCGAGTGCACCAACAAATTTCAATCAACATGTTTCATCATCAAATGAACCAGCACAAGGGTAACTGCAACTGTCATACAGACAACACATAAATAAGAAAGCAACATATTCAACAACTCAGTGCATCTGAAAACAGCAACTCCAGATGGATGTGTGGGAACTTACACATAGACTTGGCAAATGCAAGGCAACACAAAATGATAACAGCAGAAGTGATCAAGACAAAGCACAAGTGTGCAGCATCTAGTAGTCTCAAGTACATGGACATATATATATATATATATATATATATATATATATATATATATATATATATATATATATATATATGGAACTGCCACTGTATGCAAACAGCAAAGTCAAGTCTAAAATCTCAAGTGCAACAGCAGATTTCAGATGCAACAGTGTTTGGACCAAATCTATGCATACAGTGTAACTCAGGGGTGCACACAGGATGAAGCGAATATGTACAAATATGGCAGTGTACAAGTGAGAGCATGAAACAGTGCCATTGCATACATCATAATATTGATCACATTCAGTTTTAAACTAAACCCTATTAGCAAATTGGTTTAGAAATTTTTAGAATCAATACAGATTTTACTTTCTGCTTTTCAAAGCAATTCTAATGTCTCAAACATATTTATACACCAAGCTTACTCAACCAGAACCAAACAAATATTAATTCAGTAACAGTTCATATACTTTGTCATCAGGTTATATGTTGCTTGCAAATGCATTCCTACTCATGATTCATATTGAAGTCATTTTAAATGTAATGCTCATTCATCCATGGCTATACACACCATCTTCAGGTAAAACATATCATCTATATGCAAATCAAAATAGAGATCAATACCCTTATACAATCTGTCTTTATTTAAATGAATTTTTAATCCAAAACAGACCCTATTCTTGGCAATCAAAGCAAAATATCATAAACATATGTATGAATTAAGTTTATACAAATAATACTCAATCAATACAAACAACAAACAACCACTTAATACTGGTATTTTCCTCAGTTCCAAAAAGAAAACCCAAATTGTTAACCTCTTTCATCAGGTACACATTTTTGTTGTGTCTTTACAGTGAAATGAATGATTTGTTAAATGCATGTATAAGTGCTTAAACCAATTCCTTAGCAGAAATTCTTATTTCAAGAATTCATAGCAGCCATCATACAAATCACACAGGCATTTCATAACCATTGAACAAGCAAAACTCCTACCATTTAGCTAAAGCATCAAAACTAGTCTGCATACCAGTACTCACCATACTCTTAGCATATACATCTTTGCTTATCAATCCATAACACATTTTTTTTTTAAGAGTCCAGTATCACATTTTGTAGTTGCACTGGTGCACACTGCCTGGAAGCTACTGTTTGATTTTCCAGTGCACTACTAGCTTTTGGACATAAACATGTCATGTGCAAACTTACACCCCAACCTTGATGCAAGCCAACTACCATGTCATACCCCCTTCCCTCATATCCAACCTGATAGAGGTGACCCATGCCTTGAGTTTAATTACTAAATTCTTTCCCATGACCCCCTATTACCTATGCAGTGTCATGCCCCACCCTGTTGTACCCCTAATCAATGCATACAAGCAGTTTTATACATCCATCAACCATTCAGTAACCCATGTATTCAACCATCACTCAAATCACACAAGCATCTCATAAATATGAACAAGCAAAACCCACATCATTGAGCTAAGGCATCAAAACTGAGTCTGCATACCAGAACTCCCCATACCCCTAGCCTAATCACCTCTGCTTGTGGGTTCATTTCATATCATTTTTTTTTAAGGTACAATATCACATTCATGGTTGCACTGGTGCACACTGCCTGGAACATCAGTTTGATTTCCAGCACACTACAAGCTATTTGGACATGAACATGCCATGTGCAAACTCACACCCCATCCTTGATGCAAGCCAACCACTATGTCATACCCACTTCCCTCATACCCAACATGATAGAGGTGACCCATTTTTCTTAGTTTAATTACTAAGTTTTCCTTTCATGTGTGCAGGTCTCAACTATACTCTCTCATGCTCAAAAATCTTTATGTACATAACCAGTAAATGCAAACAGTTTTCATGCATCCATGAAACAGTCATCCATTCATACATTTCAACAATCAATCAATCACATCTGTATATCATTTCAAGTCAATTTTTTTGTTCAGAGACAGGCCTTTGACTAAAACATAGATCAAATATTTTAGGAGATAAAATATCACTGGGGTTCCAGTAACAAGATCTAACAACCAGCAAGGCATCCAAACATTTCACATAGATTATATCACCACAAAGAAACTCATCCAACACATATGTGGTTAACAAAACTTATTTTCATTCATATAAAACTAACATACACCTAATCATAAGTAGCTATAAGTGTTCCTTTTGTCTTCACTTATGTCATTGTGCTATATGAACTTGCAGGTAAAGCACAGGGATTTTGCATATCAGAAAATTCTTATGTTTTTCATATTTTATATTACAATCAACATGTGACCAGAGATATTTATATGTGTATATATATATATATATATATTTTTATAGGAAATACTTAGGCAACTAGAGCTCAGCACATGGTCAAACCATTGCACTCTTATCCCCTTATTAAATACCAGACATAAGCAAAAGAACTTCCCTCCTTTTACTGCCTTGTACTTAACCAATCTTAGATCACACTTGACTGTAATGATTATATAATCCATTTTTTTCCAGGTTATATTCATAAGAAACTTTATCTTCCTCTAAGGGACCTGTTTTATAAACTTCCATCACAAAGTTATATGCAGTTATCAAACATATTCAAGAAATGCATCTTAACAATTATGCATCCAAATCAGACAATTCACTTTTTAATGTTTATTCATATAATGACCTATTGCAATTGATACTGGCATTTGATATTTATTTATTTTTTGAATTTTTTTTCCAAATATCAACATCACTTGCATCAGCTCATTATTGTGTTTATCAAGTTCTCAAACATATACTTATTAGTTATGGTGTAACAGTGGTGATTTCAGATTTAAATCAAAATAAATAAATACACCATCTACATTGAAACAAAGCAACATCCACGAAGTCCACAAAGAAGTAAAACTGTAATTTTAGCCATCTTTTAGATCAGATATAAACATAGGTGTCTTAATCCAACTTTTCTTGTATTAGAAAACATTTATAAATTCAAATTCTCTCATTTTAAATTTCTTACTACAGAGATTTACAATAGGTTTGTGGGCTTTCCAAAATAATTTAGGCATTCATGATTCTACTGTATTATTGTAAAGATATGGACAGAGGTGCTTGTTAAGAAAATTTCACCAAAAACCCAGAAAACCTCATATCTTATTATTTAGAAAATAAGCATGAGCCAGATTTCTATCTTGCTGCCTATGTTCTAAATAATTTAAATCCATACTTGACAATAATAAGAATAGAGCAATAAAAATGCTCAAACCATTTTAACTTGGAAAACTGACATACAAAACTCCAAATAGAAATGCACAAACAAACATCCATCTCATCCATAATAACCACTTCAGAAATTTAAATAATTTTTATAATACTTCTTTGTTCATAGCAAATTTAAATGAACTAGACATGAGCATAAACCTCTCTGTTCATACTGCCTAATCCACTATTATTCAATACCCTACTTCTCAGTAAATTAATCAGATTATTTTCTTATAAAAACTGAGTCATAAACTCATTTCTGTAATCAGGTTATATGATTGATTAAACAATTATCAAAACAAAGTAATAGAAAGGAGAAACATCATTTACATTGATGTAATTCAAATAAATCATCCAAAGCAATCAATTCAAACAATGCAACCAAAGCAGTCAATACAAACAAATTCACACAAATTAAATTTTTGCTATGTTATCTACCAACATAGCTCTGATACCAAAATGAGATGACCCTACTTTTCTAGTGGCCAAATCATGGGCTAATTTGTTTTTTTTTTTTTTTTTTTTGCATTAAGAAATATATGCTAAATGAAAACACAGGGTCATCTACCTTCAAAACCAAAACCATGATCCACTATTACCAATATAGAAATATTGGTGTATTCTTAAAACATAGATTAGTATATATGAAGATATACCAATCTCTTTAGTTATTAAATCAGAGTTAAGAAAAATTAGCTAAAGCATTCACACATAGCATTTTTAATATAAAGATAAACCCATTTCCTTCTTATGAAAATTATTTGCAATATGACACAAAGGATACACAAGCAGGCAGGAAATATCAGAATTCCTGATTATATCATAAAAACCATAGAGATCCTTTACTTAACTCAACTCTTGCTATAACACAATTATAGGTGTGGCTGCGCGTACACACCCATATAAATACATGTGTGCACGGCCTCGCCAACACACAAGCTCAAGCAATGATATTAATAAATAGGCAATGAAGCCTTGGCACCAACAAAATATTAATAATTATATGTATAAACAAAAGATTACCAATCCAACTATATAAAAATGAGGTCATCGAGTTTCCTCTTTCTCATTCATATAAGTTATATTCAGACATAAAGGGTGAATTTACATCAACTATCTTTCTTTAAAACAAAAACGTGTCACTGATGCAAGAACAAAAGCTATTCTGCATCATATAAATATTTTTAACACAAACAATTGGAAACTAACAAGTTCCTTTTATAAAAGTCTCAAGATAATACATGGACTTGTAATCCATTTCTAGAATACTTATGAATATAAAACAGTTTACTTTCTTTTTGCAAAACTTATCCAAAACTGTGTTTATTCATTTTAGAAATGTAAAGTAAAGGCATGCACGTATTTTAATTTATATGGAAAGTCCTCAATATAATTCAAGAATCTATCACATGAACATATATTAGCTATATGCCATATACAGATTCGAATAGCAACAGCCACTTAACATAGAAAATTTTATTTCCCAAAAATCATAATGCATTTGAAAGCATAAAAAATCCATCTTTCCTTCAAAGATTTGCGGCATCAAATATCTCATCTTTGCTTTTCACAGATCAAATATTAAATATCAAATATCAAATATCAAATATCAAATATCTCATCAAATATCAAGTATCAAATATCAAATATCTCATCAAAAACCAAATATCACAGGACTAAGTAACTTGAACTCAGAAAAGACCATAACATAGAGAAAAATAGGTATATATATATATATCTCATCTTTGCTTTTCACATTCAAGGCATTCAACTTGCCGAAAACAATATATATATATATATATATATACATATTCTCAGATATGATAATTACATACAAAAATCAAACTCCAGATCCATATATGCTTATGCATAAATGTAGAGATAATCTGTCAAAATAAGTTTATAAAGATTTTCCCAAAAACTTCTGAAAGGAAACTTGAACAAAATCCATAAAAATCCTTTAAATCACAAAACTCAGCAGATCTATGGGTCTGCACATATACACAAGTGTAAACACTTGTGTATACTGCCTTGACACCAGTATTTCTCTAAATATAGATTTCAGGAAAAAATATAAAAAACTGAACAATCCCAGTGCTACAGTTTCAAACTTGCCATTACATATAAAACAATACAGTTTTCAAGATTTATATACAAATCAATCTAATTTTTAGTTCACTGTTCATGGAATTACAAACATATTTTAGTTCACTGTTCATGGAATTACAAACATATTTTAGTTCAGCAGTACATAAGAAATGACAATAAAAAAAAATACTTAAGTACTTTCTTCATATCATCTACATGCAGTATAAATCATTCTAACTCCATCTCTTAAATCATCATCTCATCAATATGTGCATAGAAACCTGTAAAAACATCATCCCGAACTGCCTCGTTGAATGAGACACCCCAGGAGATTGTCGAGACAATCAACAGGGTCAGACATAATACGTCTGGTATGAGTGTGCTTAAGCAATTCATTTGGCAGTAATACAAGTGTTAAATCAGTGTATCGTGACTTAATAGTGAATAAATATCATCTCAGTACAGATATGAGCATAATCAGACTTAATCATCATCCATATATGAATACGCAAGCAACCAAGATCAAACAATCATTAACAAGCATCAATACACGCAAAGCATCCATACACACAAATTAATTTACGGAAAATATAACCACGGCTGCCTGAGATAGGTCTTATTGCCAAATCATGATTAAGAACACTCACGTAGCTATATGAGATGTCGATCCCCTAGATATTGCCATAGCTTTCCCCCTTTTTCTCACGAATCCAACGCCATTTGATACGGCAAAATAATTTTCCCCCAATCTGATTTCTAGGGCTTCGGCCATTTTATTTTTGTTTTGTAACGAGAGAGTTAAATGAAAACAACGGCCACATCCTTCCTTTTTTTATAATCCACTCACGGCTAGGGTTTTAATAGGTGGAAAATCACAAATTTACCCCCAAGTCCAAATGTGTGCACAAATATACTTCAATACTTTATACTTGTTTGAATCACAATATCATAGTTGTGTGAATATTGTGGGTCATTACACTTTTCTTTTAAAGACCTTTGCAACTCTCTATAAAAGTTGGAATTTTTAAATTTAATTGTTATTAAGTTTTTTGCTTCCAACAACTTATTTACTTTTTCACCAAACCATTTTTCTTTAAAATATCTTTAAAAAGTCTTCATATGTTTTCAAACATCTTCTTATTACACCTAATAGTTTTATATTCTCTTATGATAGACATTTTCTAATATCTAATTTACATTTTTTCCAGAAAAACTTATCTTTAAAACTATTTTAATATACCCATAAGACATTTCCTTATGCTTATCCAAGTATTAAGTGGACTTACAAACCACTTTATTTCTATACTTGGAAATTATCTTCAAAACACGTTTTTATATGGGTTAAAACAGATGTTGCGTAAAATACTATAACTACAGCCTAAAAATACTAGTGTATGGATTCAAAAATAAATACTGATAAATCTCATTTACTATTTAAAAACATTTCCTTTGGGAGTCACCTACCATAACGATAGTGTTATAGTCTATGCTCGCTTTATTTTTTCATGAAAACATCTATTACAACAATAAATGTTGTAACCTATGTTTCGATACATAATACATTCTAGGTTTTTATATTTAAAATCTTTGTTTATCTATAAAGAAACTAGCGAGTTATATATATGCTCTATAATTCTTCAAAAAGAATTTTAATTTTTACAAAATTTACATCATATAAAAAGAAATTTAAATTTCATACCACTTTTTTTTTTCAAAAACCCAATATGTTAATAGTTATATTTTTCTACTTTTTAATTCTAATAACTTTGTTTTATTGGGCTAGATATAAAGTAGAATTTCTTCTTACTACCCTAGGAGTACCCTTCCTAAACCTTGGAAATCTCATTTCCCTACTAAAATCTTTTATTCCTACCCTTAAATCCACTTATCTGAAACTATTAAAAAAAATTCAATTATTAACACATGTTCTTACTACTCTTTGGATTTGCACAGTTTGAACCTAAACGTACAAAACCGTTTCTCAAATTCTTTTCATGTGTTGACCCTCTTTATGCCCCAAGAAACGCACTTCTTTAAAGACGTCTGGGGAATTTAGAAAGACTGGAACTGAATCTAACTCTGCTGATGATGAATCAAGGGGATAAAAGAAGCTTAACATGACTGAGCCATGTAGGTCGTAAGAAACCTCGAGAGTCCTACTGCAGCATGTGTATTATCTAATGACTCTTTCCTCGTAGTCTAATATTGTTCCATAAGTGGATACCCAATCCATTCCCAAAATCATCCCATACCCTCAAAAATCTCAATACATAGGGCGTCATGGTCAAACTCTATGCCTATAAAATTTTCGAACCCCTACAAATCATGGATAAATATGTCGATCCTCCTATGGGGTTTGAAACAATTATGGGATCTACTACTAAAGAGATATCTTAGTGCGAGCAATCAAACAAGGAATTAGGAAAGAGTGTGAGGCTCTAGAATCGAAAAGGGTCCAAATGGTAAAATCAAATGCAGAAATCAAACCATCCTCGGTGACTTTCCTACCTCTATCGGGTCTGCTACTGGAAGGTGCTGCATCCAATGCTTGAATCTGTGCTGTAGGTGCGCCCGCTCCTTGCCCCGTCTTTTGTGGACAAAATCTACTAATGTGACTGGGCTGTCAACAACTATAACACCTTCTTTTCATTCGTAACTCCTTCTTGCAGTCTCTTGCATAAGACCAATCAGTTCATAGCTATGACATTTCCCATTTTTCTTGATTTGCTTTGAAGATCCTCCTTATTTCCTCTTGTCCTTATACTTCTTTTTCTTCCACCATGGCTTTTAAGAGCATTTTGACTTAGGAATCTCATTAAGCTCTCCCTTTAGTTGCCACTCTCTGTTGGTCTTCCAAGTCTAATAGCCTAAACTTTTTCTCCATATCTTCTAGCCTAGCTTGGTCTCCTCGAAATCCTCCGTGCCAGAAAACGTTCTGCTCTCTATACTAGCAAAGTCCTTACGTCTCTTGGAAAAATCGGCTGGTGTAGGTGGATTAAAGGGATTTCCACCCACTAGTGTTATATTGGTCACTTTCCCTTGCACCTCTGGTACCGTATCTCTATGAAGCCAATTAGTCATACTATGCAAAAAAAAGGAAACATAGGCTTGAAAGAATCGAAAGAAGGTTGAACTGGACTTTGAGGGATTTTTATGTTAAAACAACTCTTTAATACTTGAAAACTATTTGTAAATTAAAGAACTTTTTTTTTGAAAAATTCTTTTAAAAAAAGTCATTTTGAAAAATACTTTACTTTTAAAACAATTTTTTTTAGAAATCCTGTAACATTAGGCTCTGATACAAAATGTAACACCCCACACTCCTTAGTACCCAAAAGAGCACACTAAAAGGTATGGTGCATTGTAGCTATAGCTAAAAACTTACATAGACTAAGATTCAGAGGACAAAATAAATAAAACAGCGAAAATATTTGAAAACATTAACTTATTATTCAAAACCAACTTCATAAAGTAGAGTCATGAGACCAAACACAAGGGTCTCAAAATACCTAATACATGTCTCATGAAAAACCATAATCTCAGTCATAGCATCAGAGTACATAAAAACAAACATCCCTCTCAAAGAAAAATACTGGTACATCAAATGAAATAGAAATTGAAAAAGAAGAAGTAGAATACATGAGGAAAGATCTCTACAACTGAACGTCCAAAAGAATCCGAAAGCTACTATCTCTGCCTCTGCTGGTCTATAGGGGGAAAGGGAAATAGAGGAGTGGGTCGGACTAAAAGTCTGGTGAGTGGAATTAATTATTAGTATTCATAAGCAAGGTAAAGTTAATAGACTTTGCAACAGTTCTAGTGTAAGAAGGAAACAAAGGAAAAAGAAGAAAAGATAAAGCTAGAATAAATTATGGTATTAGCTGGTTGCTTTGCTTAGATACTTTGATTAGATTATCTCGATTGTTTGCACTTATCTTAGATAACTGCTTTGATCAGGCTGAATTCCCAATCCTACTTTAATTAGGCTGAAGTTCTAACTCTACCCTTTAACCGGCCTTCTACTCTATTGCGCCGACTATGGGCTAGTCCTATCATGTGGATCCTGCAGCAAAAGACACCAGTACCTACGAAAGACATATACTAAGCGCTTTGAAACTCAATAGCGAATTATATCCTCCCACCAAGGTCGCATGCTCGACCACAGTTAGGTATGCGCTATCTGTTGCTCCCTCTATGGACCTCTTATTTTCCTCGCTTTGAAACTCAATAACGAATTATATCCATGCACCGAGGTCGCATGCTCGACCACCATTTGGTTTACGCTATCTGTTGCTCCCCCTAAGGACCTCTTATTTACCATGCTTTGGAACTCAATAGCGAATTATATCCCAACATCAAGGTCGCACGGTCGACCACCGTTGCGTTTGCTCTATTTGTTGCCCCCTATGGACCTCTTATTTACCACGCTTTGGAACTCAATAGTGAATTATATCCCAACACCGAGGCCACACGCTCGACCAACATTGGGCTCGCGCTACTTGTTGCTCCCCCAATGGACCTCTTATTTACCACTACTCTAGCATAAGCATGCCCTAGCCTCATCTAATCTATTGTGGGACCTAACTGGAAAAGGGAATGTTGTTGGTGTGGGTCTTACTACTATATTTTCTTATTAACATAGTATAAATTTGTTTAAATAAGCCTCTACTGTTATTCTTTCTATCTTTGCTTATTAATTTATTCCAAGTCTTAAGAACAAGCCTTTTCTGTTCTGTCTCTAATTATAACCTATGTTATAATTGTCCTTATTAACTTAACCCCAGGTCTAAGCATAGAAACAAGGTACTTCCTCTATTTACTCTTTTTAATCATAATTATACATTATAATTAATCTTGCAAATATCTTAAATTTGCTTATTTCAGTCCAAGTCCAATTTACTACGGTCTTCTTATTTTACGTCCCATTTTCTGTAAAATCAGTGTTCTTATTGTTTAGTCCATATCCATAATTTATTCTATTCTATTTATTTCATTCTCATAAAAAGGAAATTAAAAAGAAACTGATAATAAAAGAGGAAATCCCGAATGTAGAGTAGATGTAAATAAGATGTAAATAAAATGTAAATAACAGTAAATAACTATAAATACTGCAAATAAATGTAAATAATTGGAAAAGCTATAATTAACAGTAAATGATTCTAAATAACTGAAAAAGAATAGCTAAAAGAAAATAGACTGAAAAACATGTCTAAAACTGAAAATAAATTGGTAAAAAGGTTATCCTAATATTGTAGAAAAACGACAACTATTGGAAGCCCTATTATTTTAAATTACTTAAGAATCTAAAATAATTATTTAACACTCACCTGAGACAAAAGCTAGAATCTCCTTTATAGCAGCCAAAATTCACTAGAAATCTCCTCTAATTTGTACAATCTCCATCTCTTATTTGAATGTATATGTAATATAATTTTATTTAATAAATCAAGAATGTAGGAAATATTTGAAAGAGAGAGCAACAGAGACTTATTTTGATTTTAGAGTAAAAACCTAGGTTAGTTTAGGTCCTATTTATAGTGTTTTAGGTGTGCTTTCAACCGTAGATTAGAATCTCTAGAAATTTCTACTGACTCGTTGCTGTGTCAAATCTTACAATGCACAGTGCCAACACCTTATCTTATATTTAGTTTAATTAATTACACACTCAATGATATACAAACTATAATAACGTTTTCTTCTCCTCAATTAATTTGTAATTTGTGACATTTTATTTCAGATTAAATTTCCATACGTCTCTCTTTATTCGCATGTTTCATTTCAGTTTTCAGCATCCCATTTAGTTTATATGTTTATGTATGAAATAGATAAATAAAGAGCGTATCAATATTTTTCCACATTTACATCTAACATAAGTAAACTAATATGTTAATATTTCTCCATGTTTATTAATAAATAACTAGAAATTCTTATGCCAGTATTGTACATATTCACGTCTGAATTAATTGGATAAATAACATGTGAATTGTTATGTCTACATTTTTTTCCATATTCACATCTATTGTAATTAGATAAATAACATATGTCCACAAACGTATATATATGTTGTGTACTAATTAGTAACCTTATTCTTTTAATTTAAATTGAGCAATCAATTACATTAATTGGTTGGTATTAATGTTTTTATACAAACTTGTACAAACTATCTTTGGTGTCCAGTTAAGTTCTTGGTATCACGGCCTTGCTAAAAGGCGGGATAACATTTGTCCCCTAAAATACGTATTGTGAGAACATGCAGTGCTTTGAAAAGCTGCAATCTTCATTCTGAAAAGTTCCATCCAGCTCGTCAAATGATTGTTTTTTTTGTCAAAAGTTATGACTTTTGATTGATCCATAGAAACATAAATCATGAACTGTAGACTGCCAATTGTTATACCGTGTACTATTGTAATTGATCGCTGTATGATAGTAATCTGCCGTTTGCTGTTGTAATTGTCACCAGAAAAGTAATCAACTCCTGACAATTTTAAAGATTGGATGTTAGTCCATTATACATGACTGTAGGTTAGCCTGACTCCCGTTAACGTTCGTACGTTCACGAGTCGTTGTCAGGTTTTTTTTTTGTATGTATATATCAAATTCTGTATTGACACTCTCCTAAATCAATGTGAAGTTCGATTTGTAACAGCGCTTGACGGTTGCTTTGGAGTGTCCCTTCATATCTATCCTCTCCTAGATCGATTTGGGATGAATGAACATAGACTTTGTGTCGATAGAGTTTAATGGCCCAGATATTATTTTACAGTGATCTTCGTATCGAGGGACTTATAATGGATACAAATAGTCCAGGTGGTCCTCCAGGAATTATTTGTATCGATGGATACGAGTCTTCACAGGCTATACGTTGATGGATACGAGTAAAGTAGTTCGTATCGATGGGTCCTGATAGGTTTCAGACGGTTCTAATAGGCTCTAGCTTCGAGCTTTGTGTCGATTGCTTGGTGGATATAAATGGAAGCTACTTTATATAGATGAAGCATGGATACGAACAATGGCTGCTTCGAATCGACACTGGAGGGATATTTGAGAGCCCATCGGGTCGATGTAGGAGAAATTGCCTTAATTAGATATTGAATATGAATTGGTCTTCATATCATTGGGGCAGAAGGATTCAACCAGGCCATCTCATATCGAATGAAGGAGTCGACCGCCTCGATCGGTTATACTAACAGGGAGATGAAAAATTATTTCCCTAGTATAAATACTATAGGCTTAGGCAAAATTTCCATTCGTTTATCTTTCTGCGTTTGCACTCTCCTCCGTATCGCTCCAAGAAAAACACGACCGTTCTCACCTTCAAATTGAATCCAAATTCCTTCGACTAACCACCATAATTAGCTAAATAACCAATCAAATATATCCTTTGAACGATGAGCTTCGAATCCCTAGTGCTATCTCGATTGCTCTTCATGGCCGAGTTTGATGGAGAAGAGGCTGGAGATGGCCAGAGCAAGGTCGTGGATGTTTTTGGAGAAGAAGAGGCGTGGGGATACAAAGGATTCATGGAATAATTGCTCGTCCCTGATTTTATATCGATGGGAGAGAGAAAAGAACAACGCCCTTGCATCGATCCAAGGGGAACAATTCGTATCGATGTTGACGTATTATAATTTCGTATTGATAAAAAAAGCTTGTTTCGCATTAATGGCTCATAGAACTTCGAACCGATAGACCGATACGAAATTTTAGCAAAATGGTCAATACGAAAGTGAAAAATGCGGATTATGGATCTTAAGGCTGGAATACGACTAGGGGGGTGTGAATAGTGTTTTATGGATTTTCTAAATATTTTTGAAACTTATGTAATTTAATCACCAACAAATGCAATTCACAGACACAGATATAATCACAGAATTAGACACAGATGCAAATACTAAATAAAAGCAATAAAGGAAAGAAAACACCAGGATTTTATACTGGTTCGAAGTTACTCTACATCCAGTCCCATACAATGAATTTCTTATCAAAATAATCTCCTACATTACATCCTCGGTTTAAGGCTACGAGGTACACCCTCTCATATTCGAGTTCAGGGCAATTCTCTTGATTTAACCTGGCTACAAGATCACCTAATTGATTTTCGGGGTTACAATCACATGCAATTGAGTTCAAGGCTCAATCGCACCTTTTACTCAACAGTTTGATTTACAAAAGATCCTATAACTTTCAGTAGAACTAAGATCTTATGGAAAGTGGCAGGGAATCAAATAAGAGATAATCAAGTATGATTCACTTGGTATTTCGATAGGGTATAGTTTGGGATTCTTTAGAATAAATGTGGAAGACGAAGAGGAGAGAAAATAAGTGAAATCTGATGAAAAATTCGTTTAGAACTATTGTTATTTACAGGAGATCAACAACCATATCTAATCGTGAAAGAATATGACGAATAGACGATTCTTTTGAAAATTTGAATTTTGAATTTAACGGGCACCATGTCGATATGGGGGGTTGAGGGACTCAAGGCAAAAATTGATGTTTTGATTTTCTTATTAAAAATGGTTTCTATAATTTGTCAAAACAATTTCTAAACATTGTAAATATATTTGAATATAGTTTAAACATATACAAGAATTTAGAAAATAATTTTTAATGTATATATATAATATTAATCTATAAAGTGATTTAAAATCTGAGTATAAATATTTTAAAGCTAAATATTTAAAAGATGAGATGGTTTAAAAACAAGGATAATTTTGAAATCAAAATATTAAAAATGATAAAAATAGTTTTGAGGCTAAAGTATTTAAAACCAAGGGAGATGTATTTTTTTTGAAAAGAAGGTTTTGAAACCATTATTAAAAAAACAAGAGATATATTTTTGAAAAGAATTTTTATAAAGTTAGTGGATATTAAAATAGAACCACTCTATGTTCCACTAGATATTGTCGTGGATTCCATCCCACTAGGGTTCCATCCCTTTAATAGGATCGAAGTGGATTCCATTCCACGAATAAATTTCGAATAAAGATGTAATTTCTTTCAAGAAGTTTTAACATAATTCTAGACTTGATACTCATCTTATACTCTTGAAATCTTAAACTCTTGATATCTTGATACTCATGAGTCTTCAATCCTGATATCTTCAGTCTTGAATCTCTATACTGTATGGTATTCATTCTTAATACCTTCATGTTTATATTCAGCGTATGCATATATATATATATATCAAAACTATAATGTTAGTTTTTATATTTTATAACAAGTCCTAAGGTTGTTGTCATCAAAACCATCATCTGAAGGACTAACAATCTCCACCTTTTTGATGATGACAACCTATGTTTATAAAATGTACTTCTCCTTCACAATAACTCTCCCTAAAACTAATAACTCCCCTTAAATCTAAGCCTAACTACTCTAACTACTCTATTTTATATTTCTCCCCCTTTGTCATCAATAAAACTTATCCTAAAATAATATAACTCCCTCTTAGTCTTGTACTAGATTACCTATGACAAATTATGATAAAGTGTGTGTGTGTATATATATAATGACATGAGTTAGTAATAAAGACATGAAAAATATGAAAGTTCAAACCAGATATACTATGTTTCATATAATGTTATACAATCCATTCAAAACAAATCAATTCTAATCAAATCAAATCAAATCACACAATTCAAAAACAAGCAATTCAAACCTTAAGGAGATCAAATATTTCTAGGAACTTCAATCCGTCCTTCTTCTCCAAAGATATGATCCTTTTTAATATCTTCCCAATCATCATTATCTTGAATCAAAGTTCCTATAGGATTTGCATCCAGATCATCTTTGTTTAGGGCAGAAATCATCCAACGGAGGACATCGAAATGCTTCTCTTGTCCTTTTATCATCTTCATTTGACTTAGTTCTAAGTACCTTTGATTATGGAGAATAAAAGTAAGTATATTCTTGAATGAATTGAGAGTTTCTTCAAGATTATAACTTAGAGTTCGAAAAGAGGAAGGTATTTTTTATAAGTAGTGAAGAGATGCAAATAAAGATAAACAGAAATGAAGAGATTACAAATTTTTGGAAGAAACAGGTGTTTAAATAGGCAGAAATTCATTTAAAATGAATAGAGATAAGTTAGTTATTTTAATTCCAAAATTTAAAAAATAACCAAATAAGACAGTTATATGTCGACATAGGGGGTAGAGATATGTCGACATGGGTATGTTAATCTATGTGTCTTATTTATTTTGTGAATAAGTATGTATATAAATAAACTTATATACTATACTAACATTTATTCCAGAGACACGATAAGGTAGAAAAACATAAGATAGATGATTTTTAGTAATAGATGAGGTAATACATAAATACTACATAATACGAAAAAATCAATACAAGCTCACACAAAACAAACTAATACATCACAATCTAGTTCTTAGAATGTGCTAGAGGATGAGAAGGATGATGATAAGCCAAGTTTCCGACCAACTTTAGCAAAGAATTTGTCCATATTAGTGGACATTTTATCCAATTTCTTAGTAATAGATCTTTTGAGAATCCGTTGATTTTCCACGATGATCTTTTGATTTTTGAGGAGATTTTTATTGGTAGGATATTCAATACTTTCCAAGAAGGTTTCTTCAGTATCTTCTTAAATTTCCATTTCCTCCCATTCTTCTTCTTCTTCCACATTTTCTTCCTCATGTCTTCATGTGCCAATCTTTCTCCTGTTCGACAAGAGATTCATATTGTTGAAATATGAAAGGAATTTTCATAAGAGAAATGTTGGCATGATTAAACACTTTTCTTGAAACAAATTCTTTCCTTTTGTAATCAACACAAAAATAATTAAAGATCCGAATGAGATACATTCCATGATACAAAGTATTCTCATCCATTTTCAAATATTTAGGACGAAGTTCATCCATAATCACTTATGCCCAATTAATGTCATAATAACCAAAAATAGCAAAAAGAGCTTTACAAACTTTTAAAGTCGAGTTTTTGAAATTTCCCGATCTAGGAGTGATAATATGTTGCAAAAGAAGATTGACAATACATGCTTTCGGTCGAAAAGTTACGATTTTTAAATTCAAAATTGTCATCTCCTTCGAAAATGCGATGAAATGTCTCACGATCATGTCCATCAATATTAAAAGTAAAAAGATCCATTCCTGAATTCTTGCAATTGAGAATGTTGCCCAAAATTTCACAATTTAAAACAGTTTTAGTGCCTTTAGCACTACTCCAAATTTCATTTTCATTTCCTTCATAAAAACCGCGATTTAAATTCGCATAGAACATTTTAACAAGATTTGGGTAGCAAACAAAATCATTTTTAGAATTGTCAAAAAGACTAAGAATATGGTTCTCTTCAAGAAGTGTATTGATTTTATATGTAGAGAAATCACTAAAGATAGCAAACTTTCCCGTATGAATTTTTCCTTATTTAACATAACTTATATAAGCCTTGATTGCTTCTGGATCGTTATAGAGATACTCTTTAATAGTTTTAGACAGCCTCATTGTGGATGGAGTGCTTGAAGAAGCCCTTTTTGAAGAGAGTAGAAAGTTTGAAAGAGTGAAAGAGAGTTTGAATTTTTAAAATGAAAGTGAAAAGTTATGATAAGATGGTGGAAATAAATAGATATTCAATAGACTCGTTCTCTGGTCAAGAGGTACCTTTTTAGAACATTGGATTTGGTGAAAAGGTGGAGGGAAGTTCAAAGATTTGAATTCAAATTTGAATTTCAAATTTCTGACAAGGATGTCGACATCATGGGTAAGGCCATGTCGAAATGGTCAGAGAATTCATGTGACTTATCTTTTCTTATATACTTTAATATATATATATATATATTATTTTTAATGTTTATATTTTCTGAAGTAATTATTAAATATAATAATACTCTTTTAATAATAATAAATATTATAATATTAAAAACAAAAATAAACATAATAATAAAAAAATTAAAATTAAAATAATACATAATCTCAAAAACAATCAAACAATCAAACAGTTTTAAGCAAAACAATTTCAACCAATATATTATAAACGTGTAACTTTTTCTAGATTCGTATCTCCGAGAACATCGAAATCTTGAATAACCGTAAAGCACATATTTAAATTTTTCGTCTTCTAATCATCATCGCTTGAAGATGAATTTGAGTCCGAGTCATCTAGTGTATCATTATATGCTCTTTTTTTCTTTGTATAATCATTGCTTGCAGGAAATTTTTCCTTATCGGGATGCGGACAGTCTCTTTTGAGATGGCCTGGTTTTTCATAGTTGAAACATTTGCATGATTTGGTACTTCATTATGATTTCTAGAATTCCTGTTATCATTCTTTTTGAAGTTGTTCATCTTTCTGTATTTTAGAAACTTCTGAAAATTCTTTGTCATGAAAGCCATTTCTTCATTATCATCACTTCCCAAGTCTGAATCATCTGTTAATGCACTGAACGCAATTGACTTCTTTTTGAATGCCTTAATGTCACTTCTCCCTTGCATTTGTATTTTGAACGACATTAGATTTCCAATCAGTTCTTCAATCTTTAAAGTGATGATATCATTTGCTTCTTTGATTGCAAGAGTTTTCTGATCTCATTCTGGAGTAAGAGAATTTAAAATTTTCCTGACTTGATCTTTTTCGGAAAAACTTTTTCCCAATGATATTAGAGAATGCACAATATCCTGAAATCTACTGTACATATCTGAAATGGACTTATTAGAATTCATTTTGTATAATTGAAACTGATTTGCGATTATGGATATTTTGGTCTGTTTGACTTTGCTTGTTCCTTCAGGAGTAATTTGCAAGCTTTTCTAGATATCATATGCAGACTTACAAACAGATACTCTATTGAATTCATTCCTATCAAGTGAGTAAAATAAAATATTCATGGCTTTGGAATTATTCTATGCTATAGTCTTTTGCTCAGCAGTCCGCCGTGCAATACTAGTTGTGGGTTCAAAATATTCAGTTGGTGTGATATTCCAAGTGTCTAATCCTATTGACTGTAAATATATTTTCATTCTACATGCCCAACATGCGTAGTTACTGCCATTAAAAAGTGGTGGTCTGGCAGTAGACTGACCCTCTACAAATGAACTAGTGATAGTGTTAACAGAACTAGTGTTGGTAGCCATTTTTAAAACTTTTCAAAATTCAAATTATGAAAACTTTGAAAACCAATGCTCTGATACCAAATGTGAAAAATGCTAATTATGGATCTTAAGGCTGGAATAACACTAGAGGGGGGTGAATAGTGTTTTATGGATTTTCTAAATCTTTTTAAAACTTATGTAATTTAATCACCAACAAATGCAATTCACAGACATAGATGTAATCACAAAATCAGACACAGATTCAAACACTTAATAAAAGCAGTAAAAGAAAGAACACACCAGGATTTGATAATGGTTCGGAGTTACCCCACGTCCATTCTCGTACAATCGTATGGATTTCTTATCAAAATAATCTTCCAGATTACACCCTCGGTTTCAAGACTATGAGGTACACCCTCCTGTGTTCGAGTTCAAGGAAACTCTCTTGATTTAACCAGGCTACAAGATCACCTAATTGGTTTCCAGGGCTACAATCACACCCAACTGATTTCAAGGATCGACCACACCTTTTACTCAATAGTTTGATTTACAACATATCTTATAACTCCGAACAACATTGAGATCTTATGGAGAGAGTGGCAGAGAATCAAACAAGAGATAATCAAGTTTGATTCACTTAGTATTTCAGCAGAGTATAGTTTGGGATTCTTTAGAATAAATGTGGAAGATGAAGAGGAGAGAAAACAAGTGAAATCTGATGAAAATTCATTTAGAACTACAGGTATATAAAGAAGATAAACAGCCATATCTATTCATGAAAGGATATGATGAATAAACACTTCTTTTGAAAATTTGATTATTGAATTTAACGGGCACCATGTCAACATGGGGGGGGGGGGGGTTGAGGGATGTCGACATGCTCAAGGCAAAAATTGATGTTTTGATTTTATTATTAAAAATGGTTTCTATAATTTTTCAAAACAATTTATAAACATTGTAAATATATATGAATATAGTTTAAACATATAAAAGACTTTAGAAAGTAATTTTTAATATATATATAGTCTTAAAGCTAAATATTTAAAAGAAGAGATGGTTTAAAAACAAGGACAATTTCGAAATGAAAATATTAAAAATGATAAAAATAGATTGAGGCTAAACTATTTAAAACCAAGCGAGATGTTTTTTTTTGAAAAGAAGGTTTTGAAAACTTTAAAAAAAAAACAAGAGATATATTTTTGAAAAGCATTTTAATAGAATTAGTGGATATCAAAATAGGACCATTATATGTTCCACTAGATATTATCATATGTTTCATCCTACTAAGGTTTCATCCCTTTAACAGGCTCGAAGTGGATTCCATTTCACGAATAAATTTTGAATAAAGATGTAAGTGCTTTCAAGAAGTTTTAACATAATTCTAGACTCAATAATTATCTTGTACTCTTGAAATATTGAACTCTTGATATCTTGATACTCATGATTCTTCAATCTTGATATCTTCGGTCTTGAATCTCTATACTGTACCGTCTTCATTCTTGGTCCCTGCATGTTTATATCCTACATATACATATATATATTTAAACTATAATCTTAGTGTTATATTTTGTAACAAGTCCTAAGTTGTTGTCATCAAAACCATCATCTCAAGGACTAACAATGAAAACGTCGTTGGTAGTCGATACGAAGTAAAGGATTTTTCATCGATATGAAACGTACTCTGTTGATCGATACGAAACGTAGCCCTATGACAGATACAAATTAATGCTTCCTGAATCGATATGAAATGAACTTGGGTGATCGATCCAAATTTTAATTTTCATCAACACGAAACTCTTCACATATTTAGACACTTGACTCCGACGAGCTTCTGCCTTGCATAATTGGACTTATTCATTTCATTGCATATTTGACCGCCTTCTAAAGCTCGTCGATGGAATTGTAACTTGATATAATTTAAATAACTTTAACTCAGATCAATTTCCAAAGTCTGGATGGCACAATTGTGATGGTCAGTGATGACGGTCACTCCGGTTGAATTCTGCAGCCTCGTCATTCAAACATCTTTCTAATCCTGTATAATCTTTTAATTAATATACAGCATTGCACTACATAACACGTTCACACACTTCACACTATGGGACACACGGGCTTATTATCATCTAATGATGTTTTCTGATAAGTTGATTAGCTATGGAATCCACAAGTTCTCAACAGCAAGAAACCCGAAGTTCATCTCTTCCAACAATAGTGTTGCCGGCCATCGCAATCGAAGTTATAGATCCATCTCCGTACGAGCTACTAGGTGCAAGGTTAATCGGGAACCCACAAGATTCTATGCCGCCCAATTTCTCCGAAGATATGTTGGGTCGGATATGTTTAAGACACGATTTACCGTTGGACAACGTTTTTTACCAGGACCGAATGAAAGACCGCATTCTCCCCCAGAGGGGTTTACTGCCTTTAATCGCTATGCATGTACAGTGGGAACACTTCCTCCGTTTAACCAGTATATTAGAGAAGTGCTGTCTTTCTTTGGGATCGCCCCATCCCAGTTATACCCGAACGGATATGCTCTGCTCAACAGTTTGTTCATTGTATTCATGCATCATCTTTTCCGACCTCCAATCCCAATCGAAATTAGATACTTATTCAACATTAATAGTTGGGAGATAGTCCCTCCTTCTCATTCCTAGAGGTAGTTTGGAATTGTCAAGTTGTGACCGGGTTCTGGACCAGGCTGAGTTATTTTAAAACGGAGTGGTTCTATGTCCGATGCCCTCCAGGATTTGCTAGTCGATGGTTAGTCAGACGTAAGTGCTGCAATCTTTTCCAATAGTTAACAAGATAATCATAGCTGATATCAAAACTAATATCTTCTTTCCCTTACAGCTATAATTCCATGACCTGAGGGCGCACACTTTAAAGAGATAGTTTGTGTCCTTCGAGAAGTGCTGAATGAGATAAGGGAAATAGACTCGATGTTAACAGACCAAAACTTAAGGACCGTCGGGCTAATCGAGCTAAATCAAAGCATAAGACTCAAAGGAGCACCGAGGGCGGTTTCGGTGAAATAGGCTAAACGTAGAGCGCCCAATATTGTAATAACCAAAGAGGGTGAGGAAGAAAATACGCCCACCGATGATGAACCCATAGTCGGGCCTTCCGACAGCTTTTGAAGTTTTGAGAGAAGGAGAAAAGGCAAGGCTGCAGCACATAAGCGCCACAAATCTTTGAGATGGAAATATGTAATTGTGTCTTTGCCTATTCCCAGTATTAGAATTTTGTAGGCTCCTCCCTCGCAAGTGGATAACCTTTTTGACGGACTCGCTGATATCCCAATCTTGGATTATGTGTCACTTCAGCATGACATTGGATTGAAGGAGCTTCAGAGTGCTTTAGACTTAAGCGAGTCTCTTCCCATAAGCATGGCCGACATTTCCAGTTGGTCAATGGGTTGCACATACATATATACTTCACAGCACTATACGATTTACGATCACAAGTTGCGTGCTTCAGGAGATTACTTACTCCGTTCTTCTTTTACTTTGCAGATACAATGTCCGGACGAGGGTCGATGCTAGGGAGCCTTCGTTCAGCTCATTGATCTTCTTCATACTATGAGTCCCATAGGAGGGATACAAAAAGTGGCCGCGATCATAGGTATTCTAGCCAAGAATATCATGAGAGAGATAGGAATAAACATAAAGACATAGAAAAAAGATACCGATCCCGATCGCGTTCTCCTCCTTAAGCCCCCACAAAACCTTCAGGCCTGGGAAAACAACCAGTAGAGTCTACTCACCAAAAATCATCTTCTTATACTTTTAGGCCAGAACCATAATGCCGCAGATATGAAGCCGAAACCCCTATTGTCGTTGAACAGGCTATCATTGAGCGCACTGGGGAAGGGGCTATTAGAATTGCTCGGTTGAAGAAAGATTTTCCAAAACTTATGCTTTGACAGCTTCATCTTCCCTCATCACTTAAAGAGAATTCAATTGAAGGAAGAGAACACAATGCACGATTATATTCACGATATCTATACTCAGTACAAAGAGTGGGGGAAGGCATAAAAAAGCATCGATGGTGGCCTTTGAGCAGGCGAATACTATTGAGAAATTAGAAGTCGAGCTTGCTCAAAAGGACGAGATTATTCAAATACTTAACACCAAGACCGAATCCTTTTGAAAATCAAAAATAGAGGCCACCCAAAAGGCAGATGAGGAGAATTTAGTGATGGAGAGGATGCGGAAAACGCATTTTTCCTTGGTGGAGGAGACGGGCCACCGAACACCATGTCACAGCCGAACGAGATGCTGCTCTTAAAGAACTTAACGATCTCAAAACCAAATTTTCCGAAATCATATAAGAGAGAGATGATGCAAATAGTGCCGCCGAGGAGGCATGTGAACATGCCGTCCTGCTTCGGGATAAACGAGATGCGGCAACGGCTAAGATCAAGGAGGTGGAGACTGAGGTCGAGGAGAAGGTCCAAATAGCGGAGTCCAAGATAGAGGCTGCCATTGAAGATCTCCTCATTACTTATAATTCTAATGCCTTGAAGAATAGGAACCTAGCCTGGCTCGATAATTATCCGACCCATCTATACAACGCCTGGGGCCAATTAGTAGAAGATGAGAAGGCTGCCCATTAGGGTGAGTTGGTTGATGAGTTCGAGCTTATGACCCGAGTGTTGAATGAATACGAAAGGAAAGTTCTCCATGATGCCATGATTTTATATGAAAAGGAGAAGCTTGGTGCTCAGCACTTGGAGGTTGGAGAAGGTTCTGGTGTCGAGCACCACGACGCAAGTCCTGAAACTCTTGTGCCGACTCAGCCTGAACTGACTTCTGCAGTTGGCTCTCAATCTGTTTCTGTTCACAACCCAGATCAACCGTAGATATCTCAAGCAACGAGTAACTTTCTGAGGCCGTTCAGCCACCAACAAGTCAAAGTAAGGAAGGTACTCCAAATATTGCTCATACTTGTACAAAATCGGGAGCTTTACTCCAAATATTTAATAACAATTTCCTTTGTTTCTTTCTAGTGATTGGAGCCATATCAATCGCGCCTCCCACCACTCAAGAATCACATCATGTGCTTGAAGCTATCGTAACCGAAGCAGTCACCACAACAACTACCATGCCAATTGATGGAATGTAGGGTGCACACTTTCCATTGATGAACAGATGATGGAGGAGCTTCTTGGTCATCACAGTGACCCCTTTGCGGATCTTCCATTCGTCATGAGTGGAAGCGCACCGACGACTAGTTCCTCAGGTACAGCTGCAGACATTCTTGGTGATGCACTAACACTTCATGAGGAGGAGAATATAACCAAGATTAATGCTAAAATGGAAGCAGCAACCTGGACCAGCAGCTTTGGAGGTGGAATGGCGGGACCCCCCGGCTCTGTTAAGGATGATATCTCATGGTGGTATGGTTTTTGACACCAACATGCCTACCCTGTCTCCTACAATTGATCCGGTCCCTCCGACTCTGCCTTCAGGGAGCATACCTATCCATGTGAGTTTGGAGGAGGTAGATATAATTCCCTCGACTAGAGATCGACCGCCGAAAGGCAAGGGTAGCAGCTCCAACGGGTCTACACCGAAGAAGAAACCAAGAAAGAAGAAAGAGTAGATATGATTCTTCGGCTCATTTTTGAGTAGATAGGAAATGCTTTAGCTTTTGTTAGCCGTGTAAAGATGCGGGTTCAACCCCTGCTAGTAGGATTTTTGGAAATAATTTATACATAAATTCCTTCCACAAATAGTTGGAATGAAATTCTATTTTTCCTTCAACTACATTATCGTATATTTGCTTAAGTGTTCCAGCATTTGAATTCTTGTTCAGTAAAATTGTGAAGTTTCGACCTTTGGATCGGGTTTTGAGTTTATTTGTTAAATCCCGGAATCACTGATACGAGTTGTGACTGGATACTAAGATGAACTCCGATGGTGCTTTACTTTAGTCAGTGATTTACACTTAAGTTTTGCCCCAACTTTTGAGGATGAGTTGTAAAGATCGGCTAGCGATTGCATTTCGTCTCCAATCCATCGAGCTTATCATCGTTGAATTGCTACTGAAATAAGTGAGGATCAAGTGGTCGAATCACACTCGCTTAGTCATTAATGATCACATCCGCACTCCGAGGATTTGCATTTGTACGTCGGCGGTTGGTCATGCCTGTTTAAGTTTTAACTATATGTCCATGCTCTGGGGAATTAAGTTAGTTTACGAGTGGTCATTCACACCAGAGTTATGTTTATATTCTAACCAAACTCTAGGGAATCAGAGTTGTGTTACAGATGATTAATTCATATCTGGTTTGTACTTAAAATCTAATCAACTCCTTGAGGATTTAGAGTTAGTCGATGTTTATTCTCGAATCCGCGCTCTAGGGACATAGAGTTAATTGCGGTTGATATTCCGGTTCACACTCTGGGACCTAAAGTTGGTTGATGCTGACACTCCAGTTCACATTCTGGGAATCAAGAGTTAGTTGATGTTTATGCTATAATTCTCACTCTGGGAAGTTGGAGTTGACATTTATACTCCAATTTACACTCTGGAAATTTGGAGTTGATGTTTATACTCTAGTTCACATCTGGAAACTTGGAGTTGACGTTTATACTCCAATTCTTACTTTAGAATTATATTCCAATTCACACTTTAAGAATTTGGAGTTGGCCAACAGACGGTCAGTCACATCTTTTCAGGCTTTAGGATTTCGTTCGCACTCCAGGAACTAAGATCTATCAGGATCGTGGATGGTCAGTTCACATCCACCTTGAGTCAACAAGCGAGGTCATTAGATGGATAGATCCGTTTTCCTCAAGCCTGGTTCAGATATGAGCAAGGTCATTAAGCGGATGGATCCACCCTCCTCAAAACCGAAGTTATAAGTATATATTCCCGCTCGCACTCTGGGAGACTGGAGTTAGAGGATTTTAGTGTATCAATCCTTTTTTGGCTTTAGTGTGGTGACTTGCCCCTGAGCTCGGGTTTCACTTAGTGAGTGGCCGATCATATCACAGACAATCCCTATTTGAATAAATCCCACCATATGATGGAACTTAGCTCTTTGTGCGATAGTGATAGTTGTATGATGCATTCAATAAATCACAGCTCTAACTCGAAGATATTTCATTTTATTGCTGAAGTAAAAAAATATGGCAAAGTCAGTTTCCTTATTACAAATTCAAATTTCGAAATGCCGAAACAAATTGCAGATGAAAATATACTAAATAAATAAAGCCTATCATGTGTAGTAGCTACGAAGACACTCGCTGTTCCAGGCTCTTGGCAAAATTGGACCGTCAACGGTCGAGAACTTAAGTGTCCTATCCCCGAGCTTTTGTTCAATCACATATGGCCCTTCCCACATTGGTCTCATGTGCGAAGGAACCAGATAGATTCTTTTGAGAACGAGATCGCTAAGTTCAAAGGTTCGAGGTCGAGCCTTGTCATTGTATAATCGGGCGACTTAACTTCGATATGCGGCTACCCTCAAATCAGCCTCTTCGCGCTTCGCATCCGACAAATCCAAGGATTCAACAAGTAGTTGGCATTTGTCTTTGGATCATAATAAGTCACACGATGAGAAGATACTTCCATCTTGACTGGAATAACGACTTCTAAACCATAGGAAAGAGAGAAGGAAGTGTGTCTGGTTGCGGACTTGTGGGTTGTTTGGTAAGAATATAGAGCAATAGGAAGTTCATTGACCAAATTGCCCCCGGCCTTTTCCAGTCGTTTCTTCAGAATAAACTTTATAACTTTGTTCACAGCTTCAACCTGTCCATTCGCTTGAGGAAGTGCAACTACAGAGAATTTATTTGAATGTGGAACTGTTGACAGAAATCCTTGAACTCAACGCTGTCGAATTGGGTTCCGTTATCGGTGATGATAGTATGTGGAAGACCAAATCGACAGATGATGTTGCAGACTACAAAGTAAACCACTTTCTTCATCATGATTGTAGCAAGGGGTTCAGCTTTAGCCCCCTTGGTAAAGTAATCAAATGCAATGATGGCGTACTTCGCACCACCTTTGGCCAGAGGTAGAAAGCCAATAATATCAATGCCCCAGACTGCAAACCGCCATGGACTGACTATCTGAGTTATTTCGGTAGGAGGGGCTCTAGGAATCCGAGCATGTTTTTAACACCTCTAACATTTTCTGGCGTAGTCCGACGCATCAAGATTTACAGTCGACCAATAGTATCCATATCGGAGTACTTTCTTAGCTAGAGCTTGTCCCTTAGTGTGATCGCCACATTCTCCTTTTTGTGCATCGTGCAACACTCGTTTGATTTCATCGTAAGCGATACATCGTAGTAGAGGAACAGAGTACCCTCTTTTATACATGACTCCATTATGAATATTGAATAGCGAAGCTTTTCGTAGAATCTATCTTTTTTCACTCCTGCGCTCTGGTAGTGTTCCATGCTCAAGATAATTTCTGAACGGAGTCATCCATGACTCCTTATTGGGAACGACTTTAAATATCTCATCTATCTCCATTTGATCGATGCTTGGGGAAGACAATGTTTCCATAATAATGAGTCACAGTATTTGCGCTTCACCTGTGCTGGCTAGTTTTGCCAATGAATCAGCTTTCTGATTGCGCTCTCAAGGGATGTAGTAAATAACATAGTAATCGAACTGATTCAATATCTCCTGGACACGAGATTGGTAAGTAGCCAATCTTCGATCTTTGGCCTGGTACTCCCCTCGAACTTGACATACGACTAGTTGCGAATCACAATAAATCTCTACAACAATGACTTTCAAATTTTGGGAAAACATCAATCCGGTAAGTAAGGCTTCATACTCAGCTTCATTATTGGTCGTACGAAAGTCAAACTTCAAAGCATAGCATATAGATCGACCTTCGGGTGTCTCAAGTACAACCGCGACACCTGAGCAACGGTCATTTGATGCACCAACAATATGCAGCTTTCAGTTATATTTGAGAGATTCACTGGTTTCAGCAAGTCCTCTAGGATGGTAAATGCAGCTATGAAATCTGCTAGGACTTGTCCTTGAATGGCTCACCTTGGAGTACCGGTAATATTAAACTGACTTAGCTCGATATTCCACTTGAGTAACCTACCAGACGTCTCAGGCCACGTAAGGACACGTCATAACGGTTGATCGGTGTAAACAATGATAAGATGAGCCTGAAAATACGGATGAAGCTTCCTTGAGGAAATAACAAGACAATAAGCCAACTTCTCTATCTTTGGATAATTTCTCTCACCTCTGGTTAGCCATTTACTAATATAGTAGACCGGTTTTTGTACCCGGTTTTCCTCCCGAACTAGGGCAGCACTGATCGCGTTTTCTAATACCACTAAGTAAAGGTACAATTTCTAGTGATCGATAGGCTTTGACAAAATAGGCGGCGTGGAGTGGTGCTGAATTAGTGCTCGGAATGCGTCCTCACATTCCGTGGTCCATTTAAAGTTCCGTTTCCCTTTTCCGACCAAATCGAAGAAGGGAATGTATTTTTCGGTGGATTTTGAAATGAACCCGCTCAGTGCTGCTACTTTCTCGTTAAGGCTCTGGACTTGCTTTATGGTTCTTGGAGTCTCAAGATTTTTGATCGCCCAGATCTTTTCGAGATTGGCTTCAATTCCTCGATCGTTGACGATAAACCCAAGGAATTTTCTAGATGCAAACCAAAAATGACTTTTCAACGGATTGAGCTTAATTTTGTATTCTTGGAGGACATTAAACATTGACTCCAGGTCTTTAATGTGATCAGTGGAGAATTGTGACATCACTAGCATGTCATCCACGTATACCTCCATAGGTTTGCCAATCTAGTTGCCGAACATCCAGTTAACCAATCTTTGGTAAGTTGCACTGGCGTTCTTGAGCCCAAAAGGCATGACTTTGTAATAATAGAGTCCCAAATCAGTTATGATGCTGGTATGCTCTTGGTCGGGCAAGTGCATGGGTATTTTGTCATAGCTTGAATACGCATCCATGAAGGATAGTAGTTCATGTCTAGCCGTTGAATCTACAGGCCGATCGATTCGAGGAAGTGGAAAACTTTCTTTGAGGCAAGCTTTATTCAAGTTTGAATAGTCGACGCACGTTCTCCATTTTCCATTCGGCTTTCGAACGAGTATAGGGTTAGATACCCATTTCGAGTATAAGGCATCTAGAATAAATCCATTCTATTTTAGCTTATCTACCTCTTCCTTAAGGGCGGCAGATCTCTCTGGATCCATACCATGCCTATTTTGCTTAACCGGGATGTACCGCGGGTCAATCTTCAACGTATGGCTCACAATGTCCGGGAAGATTCCACACATGTAGAATGTGTCCAAGCAAACACGTCATGGTTTGCGCGGAAAAATTCGACCAATTCCTCTTGCATTTGTTGGCTTAACTGAGATCCAATCTTTATCATTCTAGAATCGTCGCTATCGTCAATCGCGACATCGATCGTCGGTTCAGCTGAAGATGCTTGTCTTTACTTTCATCTTCACTTTCATTATCTCTTGGGTCAAGATCTCTTAGGAATTGGTCAATGTGCCCGGGCCTGGGCCTGGGCATTAATTGTCAATTTTCAACAAGGTGGACACAGAGAGATTCCTCTATGCCCATTTCTTCCTCCTTTCGCCGTGCCTCGTGTAGCTCTGCAATATAACAGGCTCGTCCAACAGCCTGATCTCCTTGAACGACTTCAACTCCACAATCGATGAGGAACTTTAGTGTAAAAAACCATAGGGCAATGGCAGCTCTGAACTCAGCTAGGCCGGTCGACCCTAGAAAGCATTTTATGGTGAATCTATGTCCAAAACAACAAAATGCATTATCTAGACTCTCGGCATTCTCTAACTCCCAACTCCACTGGTAATTCCACCACTCTAGTGGGTATAGTAGCACTTCCATTGAAGCCATGAATTTGAGACCAACAAGGCTTCAAATCTTTAGCTTCCATCTTCATTTGGTCATAGGCTTCTTGAACAAGATATTCACAGAATTTCCAATGTCAACCAAGATCCTCTTCATCCAAGCAGGACCTACTTGAGCTGATATGACAAGTGGATCGATGGTTGGGGCTTCGATCCTGTTGGCGTCTCTATCTCGAAAGAAGATGTCGTCAGTCATCGTCCTTTATTGCTTGGCCGGAGCCCCATCTTTCAAATTTCTACAACACTTGAAGCTCGCACGCCTCGCAGAACTGGCATACGACTCTATTTCCTTTCGACTTCAGTCTGCTGGATAAGGACCACCACTTATCGTATTTATCACTATGGCGCCTTGTCTCGCCTGATTAGGTACATGATCTTGATTCAACGGGATCGAACCTCCAAACTACTATGCCCGCATAAACAGCTCTAACTTCCTTTCACACATCAACTTTTCGATGAGATTTTGCAAATGATGACACTCATTTGTATTATGGCCATAGCTTTCGTGGAATCTACAAAATTTTCCTGTTTCGATCCGTCTCTCTGATGAATGCTTTGAAGCAGGCTTCTTGTACTGGATTGTATTGCAGGTTTGCAGGTATACATTCTCCAGCGACGTATTCAGAGGAGTATAATTATCAAACATAGAAGCCTTATGTCGTGGACCATGGTTCTGATCCCATTTCCTATTCTGATTCCCATTGCCTTTATGCTAAGTCTATGTATTTTGAATATTCAATTGCATTTTCCTAGAGCTCTTCCCGGACTATTTAACAGCAACATTGCTTTGAATTCCTTCCATGTAGGCCATGCGTCATCCTGTTTCCTAGACTATTTTGCATCATCCCATCTCAAGAATTGGGATGCCTTGGAATAGAAACGGTCCAATGACGCATGGGGTTTCCGGCCATCCAGTTGCCGAATTCAGAATCAGGATCAATCCCCTTAGTCGGTGCCATAAGAATGGAGTTGTCATTAGGTTTGCTGATCTCAATGCATGCGACATGAAATCTTTCTAAATAACGTCGAAGTGTCTCCCCAGAAGCTTGTGTGACACCAGACAAAGTGTTAGCTTCCTTCGGCCTTGCGACATGCATGCAGAATTGTTCAATAAACTTTGTTGCCAATTGGTCAAAACAAGAAATAGATCGAGGTGGCAAACGAGTGAACCACATAGTAGCTATGCCCCCTAAAGAGATCAGGAAGCTTCGGCACATAACTACATTGTTAGCTCGTGCAACATTCATCAACCACTCATACTTCAGGATGTGTTGGTTAGGATCAAAAATCCCTTCATAAACTGGCAAAGTCGGCATCCATAATCACCAAGGTGGTTCATCATAGAGTATCTCGTCAGTAAAAGGAGTATGACTTCGGGAGATTCCCCAGTCGTCATTAGTGAGGCCTTGACTCTCTCGTATCATCTGACGGATCATTGTCGGTATATCCGACACCTAAACATTTTGAGCATGCTGGGCCAATGTATGGTCGGGTTCCACAATGTAAGGCTTGGCTGGATGCGGTCGACAGTCCAGGTCTCGCATCATTGGTTCTAAGTCTTTAGGGATATAAGGCTCGAGAGTACATTGACGTTGGATCAGGTCTGTCCAGTTTAAGGCATCAGCTCCTGGTTCAGTAGCAGTGGTGGTAGTACGGTTGTTTGTAACGTGATATGGAATAGTACCTCCTCGGGAGGAGGGTCCAATCTGATGGCTGGTGGATGGGCCGACTCTTGGTTTCTTAAGGCTCAATGTGTGCCGATGCCCAGTAGCTTGAGTATAACTCCCATCCAGCCGTGGGCGTGTGGATTTGTAGTGATAGTCCAAAGAAGCTAAACTCTTAGTAGATGAATATGAAGCATGATCCCTCCTGGATCTTCTACGCCTTTGGCGATTCATCTAGTTTGTCAATTCTGCGTTGGCGCATAGTTGTTGAGTAAGTTGCTGATGGATGTGTGTCAGCTCTTGCATTAGAATCTAAAACTCTTCCCTGGTGAAAGGGCCTTGCGGATCTGATGGTCCGGTCGTATTCCGATCAGTTGGAGTTTGTGTGGGATTCTATCGCTCCCGTCCTTTTGAATCTACAGCAGTAGAGGTGGTCCTTGTGTTTACCATGGTGAATAACAAAGCTCTTTCCTAGATTTGATGCAAATTTGAAAAGGATGGAAGAACTCTGAACTTGAGAACGGGATCTTCTTCTTAGATTTGTGCAATCTGATATCGATAGTAGATCCAACGAGGAGGAGAAAACTATGTTCTCTCAGTGAAAGTACCAAAGTGTTTGTACCAAAATTGGGCACAACCCTCTTCATAAGTATTTGAAGAGGTAAAATGAAGAAAGTAAATGTAAAAAGAGGATTATCTAACAAACACTTCAAAAACAAATAGGAAAGACACGAAGAAACAAGAAGATTTAGAGTGGTTCAGTGTATGTCCTACATCCACTATGAAATTGATGATTTTATTGATGTTTTCTTGCTGATTACAATTGATTATAGTGGATTACAGTAGTAAATTTTGAGTACAACAGTGATCTTCGTGTACAAAAATGGTTTCGACAGAGTCTGGACATAGGAGAGCAAAAAGTCCCTTTTCCATTGCTCTAGGTTGCTATTTATAGGCGTAGGCGGCAAATATCTCGCTCAGATCTCGAGAGACCTCTTTTGGCACGTGCGTGGGCCAACGCGATCAGCCCTATGTGATTTTCACTCAGTCCATGATCGATAAGAATGAATTTCGTATCGATTAAGATTTGGTCCAATCTAATTGAAATTGGGCATGAACATTCTTTATGTTGTACGTAAGCTCCTGCGAAAATTTCGTAGCATTTGGACTTGTAGATTGCAAGTTATGACCGATGCAAGCTCGAATTTATTGAAGGCTGTATTCTTCGTATCGATATCGTTCACATCCCTCTGTTCATATCAATTTTTATGCACGTGCTCTCAAGTCGATGTGGCGCTATCTCCTTGGATCAATCCAATTTTCATGCCAAATGACTAAGTCTTTCATTGGAGTGTATCTTTTCCGTATCAATGCATTTCGGTGTACTCGTATTGATCAACTTTACCTTGTTCTTATCGATTGTCATCGTTCTGTTCGTATCGATCGCTTAATGGCTTATTTCGTACTGATAGATGAGACCATTTCGTATCAATCGTTTGACGTTTTACTCGTATCAATCGTTGATCGATCGAGACGAGCTGTGCAATTGGGATCGATATGAATTGATTCCAATTGATGGATACGAAGTTGGGTGTACGTGATGGATACGAACAACAGACAATTGAAGGATACGAATAGATGAAGCTTGATGGATGCGAACAGATGGCTACGAACAGATGGGGACGAGTAGATGGAGACGAACATATGAACTTGATGGATGCGAACAGATGGAGGCAAATGAATTGATTCCCTTAGCTTGCATCGATGATCTCTTGAGCATATGACCTCGGGTTGACTTGAGATTTGGAACGTTGATTTTCATAGCTTTGCTTGTATCGTTATATCAATAGTAGCTTGATCCGGACTTGGATGAAATTTACCGACATCTATAGTGAACCTGCATATAATCGATCTTCGGGATGAACTATCTTCGGTGTCCAGTTAAGTTCTTTGTATCACGGCTTGCCAAAAGGCGGGATAACAATATTCAAAAACAAGAAGTTTATTTTATTTATCTCAAAATATGCATTTATTTTTATTAAAAATGTTCATTCCATGTTGAAATAAATGCAAGTTCTTATATTAAACTCAATCATTACAATTTAATTCCTTTTTCCCTGTATTTATTGAGACATTTCATTAAATCTACTGCCAATTAATTTCAATACTAGTTTCAAATGATTCTAATCATAAACACTATTTTTCTTTTTTCACTTAAAATTATTTATTAATTTCTCCTTAAATTTTGGGTTGTTACATGGAGGTCCGCCCAAGGAAGGTTCTAACAATGATAAAGGAAAATGGAAAGTAGATGATGGCTCTGATGGATTAAAGCGACCACGAAGGGAACCTATATTCTCCTCTTATGGGGAATTGACTAAGACACTAGAATAGATGTATCTGGATACTAAGGAGCAGATCCCATATTGAAGCCAATGAGGAGAGAGCCTACAAACAATGAAAAGAAATCAGAAAAATATTGTCTGTTTCATGAGCTGGACATGCATAGTATAATGACTACAGGCATTAAATGATGAGATTAAGGAACATGTATGGAATAGTAGGCTATTACAATACGTAAGAACTCGGGTAGCAATAATAGAACAAGAGTAGCCACCATCCGCATTGAAGGGGAACTGCCTCCGACCGAGGCATCAGCTTGTCATTAATCGATCGGAATGGCAAAGAATAAGTAATAAACTCCATAACAAAATGGCTAAGTCATTTACGCATATACGAGATCGAGAACATTCACTAGGCATGCTCTGAGATGACGATGAACCGTTACACCTGGAGAGGGATGAAAGCGTTTAGTTTTGGTTTTTGTTTTTCTTTTAGTACTTGGACTTAATTTTCGTAGTTGAATATTTTAATTACAAAACTCACTCGAACGTGAAATCTGACATTAATAATTTTGAGTCCCATCCGGACAATCACATTTCACCTCAGAGGGGTACTCGATCTCGAACGATCACATTTCACCTCGAATGGCACTCGATCTCGAACGATCACATTTTGCCTCGAACGACACTCTATCTCAAACGATCACATTGTGCCTCGAACAGGCATTCAATCTACAACGATCTCATTTTGCCCTGATCGAATACTTGTTCCCATGCGATTATCATCAGCCTGGGATTGCTAAGAATTTGATTAATGGTATCGAATGGCCGTTACTAACAATTAGGCAAGATCATAGATTTTTTTACAGATCATCAACAGGTTTCGAACATTGGACTTAAGGTAATTCAAAACACGGCTTCCTACCAAAAGGCATGTTTTGGAGGGATAATGTTATACCGCATTTTTCCCAGGCAGTGTATTATAAAATTTGGCTAAATGGCTTCTATGATCATTGAGGCAGGAAGCTAGGAGAGATAGTTATCAGGCTCGAAATACATTAGGAACTATTGACTATAGTTGGGCAGGTTCAGACTAAGTCCCAATCAAGGTGCAATCAATATGAAATGACAAGAAAGGATCTCTGAGGCCACATTTCAAATTTCAAGTCAATTTGCATGCTCAAGTTATGGGTGAAGGAAGAATTTATATTGATTGATCGGGAACGATCCATAAAACAGCGTAAATCGACAAAGATCGATCAGTATCTCAAAATCTACAAAGTCAATGCACTTGAAACTTTCAAACCACCGCTATATTGATATGTAGAGCCCATAAAAACGATCGCAAGACAATACTCCCAAATCTTGGAAAAGAGGCCGATTGTTGTTAGAACGATCGTACAAATCAGCCATAACGATCCATAGTTTTACGGAAAATGTGATATCCTACAAACAGTACGTCGGAATTGCATAAAATTTGGAAAGCAATTATCTTTCATTATGGAGCACTTCCATGATCGATCGCAGCTCAAAAAGACGAATTCATAGAAATTAGGCCTATTGTTATTGAAACGATCATACAAATCAGCATAACGATCCGTAGTTTTACGGAAAACGAGATATCTCACAAACGATATGTCAGATTGCATGAAATTTAGAGACAGGTATCTTACATCATTTAGCACACCCATGAACGATCGTATCTCAAAGGGATAAAATCTTGGAAATTAGGCCAATTTTTATAGGAACGATCGTACGAATCAACATAACGATCCATAGTTTTACAGAAAACGTGATATCTCACAAACAGTATGTCAGAATTGCATGAAATTAGGGGAGGAACTATCTGACATCATGGAGCATAGATCGATCGTAACTTAAGGATGAAATATTGGAAATTAGGCTAATCATTATTATAACAATCATACAAATCAGCATAATCATCTATAGTTTTATGGAAAATGTGATGTCTCACAAACGGTACATCGAAATTGCACAAAATTTGGATAGCAAGTAGCTAACGTCACAACAAATCCATATGATCGATTGCAGCTTAAATGGGTGAGACATGGAATGATCTCCTAAGATCCAATTTATAGTCAAAACATCGAAGATCATCGATATTTCATGAACTGTAAGTCGGAATGGCGTGAAACTTTGGGAATATGGGCTAGAGGCATAGGTTAAAATGATCGCAACCCCATTGGAGTTAGTATGGAATGATTGTATATATTATTTTCTGGTGTCCAATCGATCCCACATTTCGTGGGTTGGGTATGGGCCTAGAGGTTCTTCTGCCGAAATTTCAACCTTATCCATGCATGTCTTCACCTATAAATTCAGTGGACTTAGCTCATTGTAAGGGTTTTTTTGGCTGGCTCTCCTTCATCACTTCTTATCTCTTTCTCCACTAATTTTCTAAGGCATAAATAACTGTACTTGTAATACTACAATATAAATAAAAGATTATTGGAATGGACATAGATGATTCATATTCTCCACCTATGTCAGATCATATGTCCTTAACCTTTTTGTTGAGTTGATTCTCTATTTCTTCCTTGTATGCTTTAAACACGTCCAAGGCTTTGTCTTTGCTATGTACCAAGTATTCATAACAATATTTGCTACAATCATCTATAAATGAGATATGATAATTATTTCCTCCATAAGTTGGTGTTGCCTTAAAATCACAAAGATTGGTGTTTATTAAGCATAATACTTCATTTGATCTTTCTAAAGGTTTTATATGCTGTTTTACAAATTTGGATTCGGTACATACTTCACATTTGAGCAAACTCTAACTTTCCATTTTATTATTGAACAATAATTCCCGTGTCATAATCTTTCATGCTAAAAATCAAAGAACTCAAGCAAGTAAGGAAAAGCCTTATTGTTATTTCCATTAGAGCATACATTATTTTGTAATATGCTAATTTTGAAGAGACCATCTGTAAGATAAGTCGTTCCTACATATTCACAACCTTTGGTGAGTACAAACTCATCAGACTCGTATATAATAAACCATTTATTACTTATAATAGGACTATATACCAAGTTCTTTCGAATTTCGAGAACATACAGCATGTTCAGGAGAGCCACTCTCTTCCCATAAGTGAGTGTAAGAACCACATAGCCCTTCCCTTGAACAGAGGATGATGATGCATTTCCATGAATAGATTTTCTCCTTCAGCTTGATGATAAGTTGCGAACATGGTCCTGTAATAGCCCATGAATTTATTGTTCTGGAAAATAATGTTTAAATTTAAAAATATTCAAGTATAAGATTATTAACATTAACAATGGTATTCTAAACAATAAATAATACTGGAAAAGAGGCTGGAGGAAGTTTTACTTCTTTTTTGGGCCTACGAAAACGGATTATTTTTTTTCGTTTGAAGGACATGGGATTTATTTTTTCGTTCCAAGGAAAAACTTCTGTAAAATTTAAATTTGCTTCTTAGTTTCTTCTTGATCTTCATTCTTATATTACTAATCTTTGTTCATCAATCTTCTCGATTCGAGGATGCACGTTTCTTTATTTTTGTATTCGATCTTCTCGATTGTCTACTGATCTTCATCGTGTTTCTTTATCATAGATCTTCATCGTGCTTTGGATCTTCATCAAACAATTTCCCTAGATTCAGGTATATCGCTCTTATTTGTTTCGAACTTCTTCTTACCTTCCTTTGGTATAATATCATTCGATTATTAATTATTATCTTCATTTTTCTAGGTTGCATAGTTTGTCTTTTTTCAGATTTCAGTACCAATTTTAGATTTGTTTCAATGGCATAGTAAGATTTTATTATGTACTGTTATGTTTCTTCAACACGGTTTATTGTTTTACAATTTTATTGTTCATCTGTCATTCTACTGAATTTTCTATGTAGTTTGTTGTGTTATTCTATGTTTTATAGCATTCTTAGTTGTTGTATTCATAATTTGTTTTAATTTGATTATGCTATGTTCGTTTATCATCTGCTTTTTAATTAATTTATATTGCTTCCATTTAGCACTTAATTTGATTTTCATTTGTTATGCTATGTTAATATAGCATTTTCTGTTGTTGCTGTATTCATAAGATTAAGTAAATTTGCTAATTGGTTTTTTATATTTCTTTTACAGTATTGGTACCTACAATGATGAAGCAAATAGTTTGCTATTTATTTTTGAACATAATGAGAATTGTTATTCTACTGATTTACCACAAGCTCTTCTTTTTTTGGTGTTAAGACTGAAATCTGTGAAGTTTGGCCATATCTTAGTCCATTTTCTACTGAGATATCTTATATTCTTGAGAATAAGAACATAATCATTGATACTGATTCAGATTTGATTAGTATTTCGTGTTTTCTAATTTTCAAGAAGAGTGAATATTTTAAGTTTATTGTTAAGGAAAATGTTTGTGTTATGGAAGCTGATATTGGTGGTTGTGGTTTAGACTATGCAAATGTTCAAAGCACTTCAGTTGGTAGTAATTCTACTACAAACAATGATTCACATGCTGATTCTGCTTATTATTTGAAAGATATGTTGAAGAAAGGTTCTCAAAAAACTTATGGATTTTCTTGGTTTCTGTTTTAATGGAGTTAGGATTTTAGGGATTTTTTAATGGCATATCAAATAAAAATGGTTATCATTTGATTTTTGTAAGAAATTCTCCTGATAGAATTTCGGTAAATTTCTCTTGGTTGAAGGATGGTTGTAAGTTTTATCTTAATGCTTCTTCGAATCCTGGTCTACTCTCTCGATTTTTATTAGAACCTACAATTTTGATCATTCATGTGGAGCCGGTCTTAGAGATGTTAATAAATTTTATATGTCAAGTAGATTTGTTATATCTTTGATTGTTGATCAAATTCGAGATGCTCCTATGAAGAAGTCAAAAGATATTATGAAGGAGTTTAGAAAAAAGTACAATTTTAATTTTTCATACTATTATGATTATAGCGGAAAACAATTGGCTTTGAAAGAAATACACAAGGATGATGCTATGTCATATAATGATTTAAATTGGTACTTAGATGCGCCGCAAAAGTATAATCCTAGTAGTTATGTGGCCATGGAAGTTAATGCTTCAACCAATTAGTTTGAGAGAGTTTGTATTGGTTTTGGTGCTTGTCTACTTGGATTTAAACACTGTCGGCCATTAATATTTTTAGATGCAGCTACTTTGAAGGAAAAACCAGGTGTTTTGTTAGCCGCTACTTCTAAAAATGGTAACCAAGGTATGAGTTTCATTTTAGTTTTTGTTTTATTTACTTATTTTTTTGGTAATGATATGCTAAACTATCATTGTTCAAAGCAGTACATACTTTTTAATGCAACCATGTTTACACTAGATTTGTTTGCTTTATTTTATTCAATGGTTGAGCAAGTTACACTAGAAACGTTTATAGTAGAAATATTTACAAAAAAAGAACTAAAATTTTATGCAGCAATAAGTAAAAGACTTTAAAATAAAATATGATATATTCATATATCATTTTGAACCTAATTCAATTGTGTATAATAGAATTTATTAACATTTAATATAGGTTTTGATGTTTAATATAATTGATGTTTCTTACCACTGAGAAGTCATTAATTATTTATTTTGTAGGTTTCTTTCCTCTTACTATGGGTATTGTTCCACATGAAAATGAAGCTAATTGGTCTTGGTTTTTGTTCCAATTGAAAGAAATGCTTAATGAATCGGTCTTTAGGTTTTATGTCTGATCGTCAATGAGGTCTCATATTACGTTTTCTGAAAATATTTCCTTCTTCATATCATAGCTATTGTTTACTTCACATAGAACAGAATATTGGTATTGTTGTCAAGGCGGCTAAAGGTGATTCATCTATTGTGGAGTTGTTCAAACTTTGTGCTAGAGCTTCTAATATATATGATTTTGAGCGAAATCTTTCTAAATATAAGGATATTTGGGTGCACGTCCGTAGAAATTTTTCTAAGAGATAAACCTTTTGACCATTGGGAAGATTTATTTTTTCAAGGAAAGTGTTATGGTGAATATTCTTCAAATGTTGCAGAAAGTTTCAACTCGTGTATTTTGGAAGATAGAGTTAAGTCTATGACTTCTTTTTTTGGATGGTATTCAAATGAAAGTTATGGAGCAAATACCTAAACGAAGTGAGGAATGTTGTTTGTGGACAATGAATCTTTGTGCTTTTATGGAGGATAGTTTGTCTGAGTTAGTAGATGATGGCTTTGTTTGGGATGTTTATAAGTCTTTGGAATTTGTGTTTGAAGTTAAATATCCTAAGTTACAGGTTGTTGGTCTTAAAAATCATTTATGTAGGTGTAATCAATGGAGAGTTACTAGTTTTCCATGTGCCCATGCAATTAAGTGCATTAACAAGTCTAGGTTATCAGTTTATGATTATGTGGAGGACTATTTTACTATTAATGCTTTTAGATCTTCGTATGCTAATGCTGTCAACCCAATTCTAGATTTTGATAAGCCAGCAGCTGCTGAAAATGATGTTTTGATTTGGCCTCCTAAAGAGATTCGTGGTGCAGGAAGACCATCTACAAAGAGGCTTGGTGGATTTGGATATTCTCAACGTAAAAGAAACAGATGCAGTCAGTATAATGAAGTTGGTCACGACAAAAGGAATTGTCTTGCTTCTTCAAAAAGTTAATTTTTTTATATGTTTTGTTAGTGTAATGTAGTAGTTTTTTAAGTGTAAAGCTGCTAAAGCTTATAGAAGAATGAATCATTAGAAAATAAAATGTGAAATGTTTTGGTTATTTTTTTTAATTTCTAATATCCGTTGTTCCTATATTTTTCTTTGTTGTTGAATTTCTGTTTTTAGGAATCTATTATTTATTCATATTGAGAAATATTTAATATGAATTAAAGAGTTGCATGTGCTCTGCACATCAGTACTAACATTTCTATTCAATGCTAGTTGTACTTAGCATTTCACTCGAATGCTAGTTTTAACCAGCATTTCATTATAATCAGTATGCATCATACCTGAAATACAATTTCAAATCTAAAACCCATAATCTGTAATTGTATAGAACTGAGTAAGCTATTGTGCAAGAATGAAGGATCCGATGATGATGATATACTGTTTATATGATTAGCTGATGAGATTACATATGTGGTTTTGTGATGAACTGCCAGCATGATGATATATTGTTTATATGATATAGGGGAACCTCTGTAAGGACCCGCAATTTTCGGATAATTAAAATTTTGAATTAAATAAGATTTTTGTAATTTATTATTGGAAGAAAATTAAAATTGTGGTTTATTAATAGGAAATGACTAGAATGTAATGTTAAAAATGTTAATTCAAGACAATTGATAACTACTTTAATGTATGTCCAATTAATTGAAATGATTGTAAAATTAAATTGGTTATAGGTTGTAAATAAATAAATAGGGTTTAATAACGTAAATTTAATATAATAAATGACTAGTTGAATGAAATCTCAAATAATTGTAATAAATTATAAAGCTACATTGGTTAGAAATTGTAAATAAGAAGATAAAGTCAATATGAAGTTATTTGTTTTGTTAGTTAACAATAAACTTGGAAATGTGTTCGAATTGGCAAATGTGACACTGGTTAATTAATCCAATGAAATTTATTTAGTTATAAATGGTAAATAAGAGAATATGCTAAACGTTATAATTAATTGGTGAAATAATATGTAATTCATTATAATTGGAAAAAAAGGGTGAAGTAAGTAGTTATAACATTTATTTGAAGATAATAAACTTGTAAGTGTGATTAAAGTAGGAAAAGGTGACAATTGTTTTATGCTACCTGTTTAATCAATTTTTTGAATTTAATTTGGAATAAATTGCGACTAAATGTAATGAAATGTTACATTAAGATGAAATTAATATTAATGTAATAATATATAAAACAATGCTAACTATTGCCCATAGGGTAATGATTGATTGTAATAATAGTGTTAATATAAGAATGGAATAATTTAAGAAATAAATGTTGGAATATGAAATGAACAGTAAATAGTTGCGGTATAATGAGAATTCGTTTGGAATCTAATATTGAATATAAACTGCAATAATAGTTGTTGGAATCCTTTAACTGATAAGAAAAAGACAAGTGCATTGTAATTAATAAGTTCAACATAAGAACAAATTAAATTAAATTAAGATAAAGATTTTAATGAAATTCAAGCTTTGACATGAAAAGAATAAATTGTATGTTTTCTTCTAATCGGAACAACAAATGTTCAATTTGAATAAAGGATGGAGTGAATGTTTTAATGAAAGAATAACATAATTTGTTATTTGAAATGCATCTTGGAGAAGTTGATTTTCTATAAGATAAAAAGATTTCCTTTGTAAATAGCATGTAAATTTTTTTGTCTACGAAGTTTTATAAACATATTTGAATTGGTATAGATGAAAAGAAAACAGCGTTTGTAATTAGAATTTGTTGAAATTAGTAATGAAATGAATTGGAATTAGATTAACTAAAATGTTTTCAATTAAAAGGAAACATAAATGAAATTCTAACAAATGAGTTAATATAGAAACTTACATTTTGTGTAGATATGGAATGAACATTTCAAGTAAGATAATTACATGTTTTAATATGTATAAAAATAAAACTTTCATTTTGAATAAGTATGATTTTGGAAAAAAAATTGAATTTTAGGACAATACAAACACACACACACACACATTAATATCCAAATTTCTAAATATATGGGAGGGTTCATGGTTGTGTAAATGTTGTGGAATCAATTAGAGTTACCTTTAATTAACAATTGTACATTAATTACACATGTTCATGTATATTTATTTTTCCATTTCATATATGGTTAAAATTTGTAAATTTGTTGCATTAGTATGACCATTATAGTAATAAAAAAAGTAAAGCAAATCATTTTATAATGCATAGATAAATATATATACATTAATTAATGAAATTGGTTTGAGTAACATAAATAAATGAATAGATTAATTGATTGATTGATTGTTAGTTGATTGATTGCGCTAATGGAGTGTGCACAGATATTAACGTAAAACGAATGTTTTAGTAAAGAATAAAATGATAAATATGTGTATATTTGTGTTTGTCGAAGTGAATTATCGGAGTAAGTTATGGAAATTGGATCCCGAAGGTTTGTTTATAGTGTATAAGTGGTCCATTGATTTACTTTGCATTTATTATCACATCCACATTCTCTTTCTTTTCATTTTCAAGTTCTCCATGTAGGTTTCATTTGAGCATCCATCTAATCATTAGACTACTCATTTGTATCTTAATAATTAATAATTGCCTCATTCTTTTTATTTATTTCTCATTTGTTCGTTTGCTCCTTTCAAATGCTTTACCTGAAGTTTTTTCCTTTTTCTTTTTCCATTTTTAATGTGAACATCCAAATTAATTTTTTGCCATCTAATTAGCATTTACTATTCTCTGTTTCTGAACTTTATTTCATTCATGCATTCTTAGTTCTTGTAATTTCCTTTTTTTGCGTCAAAATTGGTCACAAACCCCAAATATTGTGAAAGTACTAGTGTACGAACATTGGTCGACAACAAATGATCACCAATCATAAATCTAAGTTATGTAGAGAATAAAATTGAAGATTAATAAACTTAAAAAAGAAAGAAATTAATAGAGGCATAAGATTTATAGTGGTTCAGCTATCTCCGGCCTACGTCCACTCCTAAATTTAATCTATCATTGACTTTCCTTGTTGGTTACAGCTGATTACAACGGATTACCACGAAGGAATTCGAGTATAACAGTAGCTTAGCAGTGCAAAGGCTTTTTCAGCAGAGTCTGGACGTTAGATAGCCAAAAGATCCCCTTTTTTGTAGGCCCTGAGGTGCTATTTACAGGCGTAGGTTGCAAATATCTTGCCCAAATCTCGAGAGACTTCTTCTAGCACGTGAGTGGGCCCACGCGATCAATCCCATGAAGTTTCGGCTCAATCCGTGATCGACACGAATGGATTTCATATCGATCAGGATTTGGCCCAATCGAGTCAAAACTTGGCATGAACATTCCTTAGGTTGTACGCAAGCCCTTGCGAAAATTTCATAGCATTCAGACTTGTGGATCGCGAGTTCTGATCGATACGAATTGTAGTTTTCGAGTGGTGTTCTATTCATATCGGTTCATTTCGCATTGATACTGGCACACATTGGTACCATGCGCGTGCTTGCTGATGACATGGCCTTATCTTCGAGGCTAAATCCACTCTCCACGCCGCGTTGAATGCCTTTTCCTTCGATTCATGCACATTCCTAGTTCGCATCCAAGCGTTCCTGTTTGTTACTTCGCATCCACAAAACCTACCTTCTTCGTACCCTTCCCAATAGCATTGTTCGCATCGACCCATAAGCGATTGATACAAAATTTCCAACCAAAGTCCTGAAATCATTGTCTCCCCTTCGTATCGATCCAGCAACGATCGATATAAAGTACACCTGTGCATCCATCCGATTGATTCGCACTGCATCGATGTGTAGTATATCGATTTGAAGTAAGCTCCTTCGTTCCACCCTGATTGATATGAATTAATCCAGTCAAACAAACCATCAAGCATCTATCCACCCAACCTAAATCCACAGCCGTCGAGTCGAAATCCATTTATCCTTCCTCCCTAATCGATACGAACGCGTTGTTCGTATCCATGCCGATCGATACAAATAACTCGATCGTATCCATACTGAACCGATACGAACTCACATCGATACGAATGAGACCTTCTAATGCACATATCCATCAATTGCTTGAGCAAATGAACTCCATTCGACTTGAAATTTGAAACACGCCTCTACTAGCCTAGATCATCGTTCCCAATCGATCCCGCCTTGATTGGAGCTCGGACAAATTTCGACGACATTGATCATAGCCTTGTTTTCAATCAATCTCCAATCCTGATATCCATCCTTTTTGGCCAATTTGTTGATATTCTAGCCTTGACTAATGGGTGAGATAATATTTGCCCCTCAAAACATGCCTTATGGTAAGAAGGTGTGTTTTGAATAGTTCCGAATCCGACATTCGAAGTCCATATTCCATATATAGCCATACCGTCTGAGTGTGTTATTCTTGACTGCTACATGTCGATATTTGATTTTGAATCCAATAACCGAAGCCTTAGCCAATTCCATATCCATCCGAAACCGGTAACTAAGTCATAATCCATTTGAACCCGATAACCGAGTCCTAATCCATCCTTATCTAATAACAAATAACTGAATCCACGACCTCTCCAGGTCGATATCCAAATCCTTAACTGTTCATAGTCGATATTCATATCCGTAGCCTCTCCGGGTTCTTGCCAAGCGTAATCCACACTCAGCGACCTATGCCAAGCAATGCCTTGGTATCCGTGGTCCAGTGTCCCTGAATGCTGAGTAATGCCATGGCTTAAGTCCTAAGCCGAATCTTGGTCATTCCGGATCCTTGTAGAGCATAGTCCATACTCAATGACCTGAAATATAACCGATAATACAAGGCCTAAGTCCTAGGCCGAATCCTGGTCTCTCCGGACCCTTGTCGAGCATAACCCATACTCGACGACTTGAATAAGTCGATTTTCCGTGCTCGGACAAAGCGACTTACCCCTTACTAGGTATAATCCATACCCGATGACTATTTATCGAAAAACCTGATAAAAATCATCAAAATCCAAGATCCAAATCAAATTGGAAAACCAAAAATCCACACCCGAAATCAAAACCAATATCCAAGTATGAAAACAATCATCCAAACAAAAGTCCAAACCAGAAGACAAACAAAACTAGGAGTTCAAACCAAAACTCCAAAACCGAACCAGAAAAAGCAAATGTCCAAACCAAAAAAACCAGATTTCACAAACCATAGTGTCGTGGTTTATCATCATTCCGAGCATGCCTAGGGGCCATCTCTGTCCCCGTACATGAGTAAATGACTTGGCCGGTTGCCTGTAGTTTGCTACTTATTTCATATCATTCCTGTCAATTGATAACCACTCGACCATCATTCTTTGGCCTCATGCCATCATTGGTTGAGGTAGACGGTGGTTGCTCCTATTCCACCACTGCATTCTGATCCCTGACATATTGTCGCAACTGTCCATTCCTTACGTGTTCCTCAATTATGTCCTTTAGATGCCTGCAGCAGTTGGTATAATGTCCGTCCAAATCATGAAAAAGACAGTGCCTCCCTGATGCCCTTTCACATTCTAAGGGTTCTCTCCTTGCAGGCCTTGGTAGGGAAGGCGATTCTGAGTTTCCATGAATATTCTTTCCAACATATCGTTCAATCTTGTGTAAGTGGAAAATTTGGCTCTCTCCACTGTTTCCTAGCTTTTCCTGATTCATCATCCAACTTCCTTTTTCCTTTATCCTTATTCTTATCCGAGCTTCTGCTTGACGGCTCTTCATGCTCACCCGCGTTCACCTCCTTTAATTTCAGATCTGAACATGCATCTTCCTACCGAAGGAATCTCTCAACTTCTTGAAAAAATTCCTCGAGATCCATTGGTGGATCTCGTATCAATGACACTTTGAAATCCGAATTCTCTTTAACTCTTGACATTGCTGCCATTAAAACCATTGATGGATTCAGCCGATCCACCGAAGAAACCGTAGCATTGAACCGAGTTAGGAAAGCTCTGAGCTATTCATCTGTCCTTTGCTTTATCGATGCTAGCGTCATTACGTTCTTCGGTCTTTTATTGTGAACCCGAAACTACTTTAAAAACCTGTCCACCAATTCTGTCCATGTTCTAATAGATCCTTCTTCCAGCTGTCTGAACCACATAGAAGCTATATCTGTTAAGTACAGAGGGAAACATCGGGCCATAATTTCCTCCGATGCCTCCAACACTTCCATGTGTCGTGTGTACCTCATCAAGTGATATGTACAGCCTTGCCATTGATACCTCTAGTGTAGGTAGCTTGAATTCTGATGGATTCCAAGCCATTCTGATTTCATGGATAAACGGACTCCCGTTTACTCCTTTCAGATCTTTGTTTGTTAATCCTTCGCGCATAGTTTGCCTGATAATCTCAGCCAATCCAGCATTGTCCGCCAAGTGTTGCCCCCGAGTCCCTAAAGGAATTATGGTACATATTCTTCATCACATACCCTTGTACTCCTTCCAGCATCTTATCGTGCGGTGTCAACTAGAATTCCTCCATGAACTGGTCCTTCGTTGCCGGGTGGTGTGCCTCCTAGCCTGGGTCCATCTAGATTAGCAGTTTTGTGCTAATTAGGGGCCATACCTTGTTGAGCCGCTCCGCCTGATTGCCTATTTGGTCCTTCTACTCCAACTTCGTGAATCTAAACTCCTGAAGCTCCAGCTATTCCTGTTTTCCCAAACTGTCCGAGGAGGTTCTACATCATTTCCTCCTGCCTTTTCAGAAACTCTTCATGCATCGCTCCCATCGTCATCTCCATATCGTCTTTGGGGATGAAAGCCGAAGTCTGATTAGCCCCCGATGATGCTCCTGGCTTCCTTCATGTTGACTTCTCTTAGTTCTTTGTCTCCTACTCGATGGCCTTGTCATAGCTCTTTGGATCTGAATCCTTAAGCCTTCAAATCTGAACTCCAAATCTGGTATAGCGGGTGCTAGTTGTTCTCAGTGAAAGCACCAAAGTGTTTGCGCCAAAATTGGTCACAAACCCCAAATATCATGAAAGCACCAGTGTACGAACACAGATCGACAATAAATGATCACCAATCACATATCTAAGTTATTAGAGAATAAAATGAAGATTAATAAACTTAAAACAGAAAGAAATTAACAGTGGCACAAGATTTATAGTGGTTCGGCTATCTCCGGCTTACGTCCACTCCCAAAGTTAATCTTTTATTGACTTTCCTTGCTGGTTACAGCTGATTACAGTGGATTACCATGAAGGAGTTCGAGTACAACAGTAGCTTAGTAGTGCAAAGGCGTTTTCGGCAGAGTCTAGATGTTAGATAGCCAAATGATCCCCTTTTCTGTAGGCCTTGAGGTGCTATTTATAAGCATAGGTTGCAAATATCTCATCCAAATCTCGAGAGACTTCTTCTTGCACGTGAGTGGGCCTACGCGATCGATCCCACAAAGTTTCGGCTCGATCCATGATCGATACGAATGGATTTCGTATCGATCAAGATTTAACCCAATCGACTCGAAACTTGGCATGAACATTCCTTAGGTTGTACGCAATCTCCTATGAAAATTTCATAGCATTTGGACTTGTGGATCGCGAGTTATGATCGATACAAATTGTAGTTTTTGTGTGGTGTTCTATCGTATCGGTTCATTTCGCATCGATACTGGCTCGCATCAGTACCATGCGTATGCTTGCTGATGACATGGCCCTATCTTTGAGGCTCGATCCACTCTCCATGCCATATTGAACGCCTCTTCCTTCGATTCATGCACATTCCTAGTTTGCATCCAAGCGTTGCTGTTTGTTACTTCGCATCCACAAAACCTACCTTCTTCATACCCTTCCCAAGCGTATTTTTCGCATCGACCCACAGGCAATCAATACGAATGTCCAACCAGAGTCCTGAAACCCTCATCTCCCCTTCATATAAATCCAAAGAAGATCGATACAAAGTACACCCGTGCATCCATCCGATTGATTCGCTCTGCATCGATGTGAAGATTATCGGTTCGAAGTAAGCTCCTACGTTCCACCCTGATCCATACGAATTAATTGAGTCAAACAAACCATCAAGCATCTATCCATCCAACCCAAATCCACAGCCATCGAGTCAAAATCCATTTATCCTTCCTCTCTGATTGATAGAACGCGTTGTCCATATCCATGTTGATTGATACGAGTAACTCGATCGTATCCATACTGAACCAATATGAACTCGCATCTATTCGAATGAGACCTTTTGGCGCACGTTCCATTAATTCCTTGAGCAAATGAACTCTGTTTGACTTGAAATTTGAAACCTAGCCTCTACTAGCCATGATCATGATTCCCAATCGATCTACCTTGATTGGAGCTTGGAAAAATTTCAACGACATCGATCATAGCCTTGTTTCCAATCGATCTCCAATCCTTATATCCATTCTTTCCATCCAATTTATTGATATTCCAGCCTAGACTAATGGGTGGGATAACACCTTTCATTAGCAACTCTTTCTTTTGAAGCTTCATATTAAAGAATGGAAGATTTACTTTTATCTTTATTCATATATTTATTCCTTTACTTACCTCTTTCAATACTACCATTTTAAGGTTGTTCATATTCTTATTTCATTTCAATTACTAGTTTGTTTACGTATACATTATTAGCTTTTCATTTGTTTCCATCTTCATCCTTGTGTTCTCATTTCATTTTTCAAATCTCATCTTCTATAGCTTCATTCCCCCAATCAAACTTCCATCCCATTTCTCTCTCTCTCTCTTCATTTTCCTCCTCCTTCATTTTTTTCTTCCTCAAATCTCCTTCTTCTTTTTTCATAACAACCTGGTATTTCGAACCATTCGCGTCCGCACATGTCGGACTTGAATAGCTCAAAACAATAGATTTGTTAATTTATATTTGGCAAAACTCAGCATATACAGTAAATAAATCAATCACAGAATCATAGACACGGAGTAATACAAACATAAGCAGCGAAAAAGACAAATAGTAATTCATAAAGCTACTACATAAACAACGAAGTTTGAAATAAAATACAACAGAATATCTCGAATACAGTGCAATCTCGAATACAAATAGATGACAAGTCTGAATAAAACAACTGGACAGCTGAAAGATGAATAGATATAGATGGATCTCCAAGTGAAGCTCAAACTCCAACGGTGTGTCTAAAATGCTATGACACTCAGTCTGACCCGAGCATAAAGAAAAACATAAAATACTTGAGTTAGGATTAACATTCTTATATAGTAATTTCAACTTAAGTGAAATGTCAACTAAAATACAAATAACTTAAAGGATGTTTGGGATATCCATCCTCTAAGGATCCATGGAACTATCTCTATGTAGTAATATACACTATTATAATATGTCTATAGTAAAGTAAACTATTAAAATAGCATTAAGGCGTTACCCACATCCTCTTTAACACATTTTATATAATGTCGTAGCCTATACAGATAGTGTAAACTTCACTTGCAAGTGGGCTATTAAGAAGCACTCCATAGGCACGACACAAAACAAACTCGTAGAAGGTGCGATAAGGCATGTGACAAGGCACGCGAGGCAATGCCAGGGTAGATATACCGTTTGCGTATCCGGACTAGTGGTATCACATAGCAGCTACTACCGCCCACCTCATGACACTCTCCCAAATCAAAGGTGTACCCAGTCAAATCACAAAAGCAATAGAATTGTATCGAAGAAATGTGCCCGATCGAAGGAATGACCTCACTTTGCCCGGCGTGGCTCCTGTTTTAGCCACATCAAGCTGACTCATGGGAGTCCGGGCTGCGCTAATACCTCATATAGAATCACCACCAAAACATCCTACTTTATTTTGGAATCTCCACCACATACATACACAGTTGTTAAAATGGTTTTTGGTATTGACAGAGAATATGACAATATCTGATCCCGGTCTCTTTAACAACCAAACGCTTATTTCACACCGTGGTCATTTCATTTCAAATAGTTCATACGTCATATCAGAATATCATATTCATTTCAAAACCATATCAATTCGATATCATTATTTACTTAAATAATATTCATTTCCAGAATCGTAACACTTTTGAAATCATAACACTTTCGAAATCATAACACGTCCAACTTAAACCGTTTAGATATCTAAAATAATATATATGTTAAAATAGTTATAAATTAAACTAGTTTATATATTACAATAATTTATATATTAAAATAGTTTATATAAGTTAAAAATGCTTTGTATAATATAATAGTTCCCTCCAATTTCACAAATCGATTCAAATCATCTTAAATTCTCAAAAAAAATAATTGAATCAATTTCAATTTAACCGTTTCAATTTAAAGTTCAAAGATTCAAGTTTAAATATTCAAACATTTACAATATATAAATTTCATTTATACTTCAACATTTTACTTTAATTCTTTTTATTGGAAAGTATTGACTTAATTTTTTCAACAACAATTTATTAAAATCCCAATTTATAAATTTAAATCAATGTTAAATATTCAATCAATTTTATTTAAAATTAAGGATATTCATTTAATCACTTTTTATCAAATCTATTATAAATCATATTTTTGAACATCTAAAATCAATAAGTTCAAATAAATTTTTATTTAAATTCAATTTTTTAACCAATTCAAATTCCAAGTCAACATTAATTTATCTTCCCAACCTTTATTATCAAAGTTATAAAAATCCATTTTTAAAAATATAAATATAAATTTAAATAAATACTTAAACATTTTATAAACCAATTAAGTTAAAAAAAATATTAAATTAAATCTTATTATAAAATGTATTTTGTATTAAATCTATTTTTATATATTTTTAAAATAATAAAATTATAAGAAAAAACTTAAAAATTCTATTTTCAGAGCTAACTTGTAAATTAAAATTTCCAAACATATTATTTTAGAAATCTAGATTTTTTACATATGTAAACATAGCCTACATATTTTATATTTTAAAATCAAAATTTATTAAAACCATATATTTCCTTTCAAAACTTTGGAAATCATTTTTCAAAATATAGACAAATAGTATCTGTATATAATTATCTGTCCCACGGTCAACCGGATAGTTATCATTCCAATCCACAGTTTAAGTATATACGGGTATATATCATTTCAACCTGCAATCCTGAAAATTTAAAATCAATGAAAGTCAGTTAGTTTTATCATTTCAACCCATAAGGATTTTCTCTTATTCTAGAATATCATTCGGGTATGTATCTTTTCAACCCATAGGGAATTGTAAATTAACATGGGACTTGCAGAGTGAGAACAAATATAATAATAATATAACATATCAACAACAGATATATATCATTAACAACAAATTTTTTTTATAACATAAATAACATATTATGGTGTCGGATGTCACAACTGAATAATTACAGATAATGGCATATCACATATAATAATTAAATAATTAACACTTCAAATTTAACAGCATATTTCAATCGTCATTTCAAGTGAATTGAACTTACTAAATATAAGAATGTTGACTATGAGTGTTTGCTCACCTTTCGAGCCTAGAGAAATACAATGATGAGATGCACGGACACAGATACGCACATGGATAAGAACACGAGCAAATCAAAAAGTTGTTGCGACTAATTTAGATATCGGCGAGACAAAAGCAAGGTACAATGAAACTAGATTTGATGAAGATCAATTATATAAGTGGACTAATATATGAAAGCTATAGGTACATATTTTAAACGATTGAAACCCATATATTACTTCAGAAAAAAAATTCCAAATGAATACTTAGATACAGTATATATTAAAGCTATTACACAAAATCCATTTTAGAGATATTAACCAAATTTAAGTGAATATTTCAAAAATATTATATACATATCTTTGAACAAGTTGTGTACTATTCAAAACATATTATACATATGACCCATTAATATAAGTACTTATACTACATACACACACCTTGTTTACAAAGTTTAATACAAATAATATACAGAAAAAACAGAACAAAGACGATAGCAGGTATAATGGAAACTTTAATACTTCTTACTTACAAATAATATAAATATAACTTGTTTTTTTCCGAAGAAGACAAGGCTTGATACTATATTATAAAAATAATAATATAAAAGCAGGATAATACGCAAACCTTAATACATAGAACAAGTGACATACCTTATATGACTTTCATTGTTAATATATATACACCTGTTACATCTCTAAGATCCAAATCTAATATAAAAATCAAGTAAACTTACTTTATTATTATACTTTATAAAAAACTCAACAGATCATCTACGAACTCATGAACTTATATATGTATTATGTAATGGCAAAGTAACTCGGCAGGCTACAGCATATAGAGAACTATGTACATTGTACTATATTATAAACTTATTTTATAAATATATATGTATAAACAAACATATCATACGAAACTTATACAAATTATACATATAAAGCAATATATAGAAACATATGTATCTAATAAAACGATATATATACTCTTTATATATAAGGCTGACTAGGGAAGGAAGGCACGCATGTGGGAGTGTGCAGCGTGGGAAGCGAATTCGACGATGTAAATCGAATTCGTCCAGGATCTCACACGATTAGCGGAAATAATCGGTGAATCGTTGATAAATTGATGAACTTAAGAATACTGTAAGGCCCAAATCCATTGATCACGAAGATACCGGACTTTAGCAATCTTCGACACGTTGATCGCGCACGATACCGTGAGAGAAGATCTTCAATTCTTTGAACGTTGATCAAGCGCACTTGATCCCGTAAATTGGCTTCAACAATCGTTGGTTCGAGCGCACTCGAATATCCGAAAGTGGAGATAGGAGATAACACTCAACTACCAATTTAAATGGAGGCACAAAACACAAACCAAATTTTATTCAAAATTCAACAACCTTACACAACACATCCCTATTTATAGGGTTACACTCACACTGCACACTTACATCACAAACACGACTCAGTACACGAATGCAACATGAATTACAATATAATATGTACACGACATAAAGCTACACAATACAAACAACTCAACAGTCTCGTTTGCGACCTAAAAAAGATAGCACGCGACTTAAAATTTTCACGCGAGCTAAGCTATGTCGCTTCGCGACTTAAGAAAGTTCGTTCGCGATTTAATAAAACTCGGCAGCGACTTATGGGAGGCGGCACGCGACATAAGGGAAAGAAGCTTTTTCACGCGATCTACTGAAGCTTGTTCATGCGACCTATTGCCGATCGCGACTTAGGAAATCGTTTGTAGCTCGTGCACGACACTCGGAGAAGGAGGAGGAGGAGCGACCTATGATTTCGCGTGCTAGGTTTGGTCCGCGACTTACTGGAGGTGACTCAAGCTGAAACGACTTGGGGCTTGCGACATTTGTGTCATAGGAAGGTCGTTCGAGACTTAGCTGGAGCGATTTAGGGCTTCACGAGTTGAACAAAGTCGCGGGAGGGAACTGGAGACAGGCCGATGGTACTAGGTCGCGTAGCGACGTAGGGTAGGTCGTTGAATTGTCGAGCAATGCTGGAGTTGAGTCGTGGGTTTGATGAAGGTCGTGGAGAGGCAGAATTAGGTCGGCGAACGACCTACAAGTGAGATTTCCTACTTCTTTCCTTTGATACCCTACATCATCCTCCCTGGGTACGAAAGAATTCGTCCTCGAATTCGCATTTTATTGATCATTAGCATAATATGGAATAAAGTGCTTCACATTAAACACATCAAAAGTGTAAACATCCTTTGGTAGCTTCAACTTATAAGCATTTTTATTAATCCGTCTTATAATTTCTACTGGTCCAATCTTTCGAGCTTTCAACTTGTTATAAGCACCCACTGGGAAACGATCCTTCGTTAACACAGCATACACCCAATCACCCTCGTTGAATTCCACATTTCTTCTCTTTTTGTCTACAGCTCGTTTATACTTCTCATTCGTCTTCTTCAATCGTTCCTGAACGATTCTATGGCATTCTGTCAATCCATCAACAAAATCAACAGCCCGCTTAACTGTCCCCTTCGGTTGTAGTACTATTGTTAAATCCAACGGCCCATTTGGTAAGTTAGAATATACAATCCGAAATGGACTGAAACCTGTACTCCGGTTAACTGTGTGATTGTGTGCGAACTCAGCTTGACACAACTTCAAATCCCAACTCTTCAAATTATCTTTCACAACACATCTCAACAAGTTTCCCAACGACCTGTTAACCACCTCTGTCTGCCCATCAGTTTGCGGATGGTAAGCGCTACTAAAATTCAGCTTCGTTCCGACCATCTTCCACAAACTCAACCAAAAATGGCTTAGAAATCTAGTATCTCGATCAGAAACAATAGATTCTGGTAAACCATGCAATCGATACACCTCTTTAAAGAATAATTGAGCCACTCAGACGGCATCAGTTGCCTTCTTACAGGCTATGAAATGCGCCATCTTCGAAAACCTGTCCACTACAACATATATAGAATCATTTCCCCTCTGAGTTCTCGGCAAACCCAACACAAAATCCATGCTAATATCAACCCATGGTTTAGTTGGCACGGGTAATGGCACGTATAATCCCGCATTCGTCGCTGTTCCCTTCGAAACCTGACAGATATGACATCTCTCCACAAATCTCTCTACCTCTTTTCTCATTGACGGCCAAAAATAAGATTGAGAAATCAACTGCAATGTACGATCTCTGCCTACATGGCCTTCTTCATGTAACTCTTTAACAATCTTTATTCTCAAGCTACAGTCTGGTATGCACAATCGATTCCCTTTGAACAAGAATCCATCAACCAACACAAATTCGTCAGTACTCCCATCCTTAACTTTCTCAAAAAACTTTGCAAAGTAAGGATCCTCCTCAAACAACTCTGGCAATAATTCGAATCCTATCACTTCAACCTTCAACGTTGTCAACAAGTGATTCCTCTTGCTCAAAGCATCCGCTACACGATTTGTCACCCCTGATTTGTGTTTCACAACGAAAGTAAATTGTTGTAGATATGCTATCCACGAAGCATGTCTCGCTGAAATCTTGTCCTGCCCTTGTAGATGTTTCAACGCCTCATGATCAGTGTAAAGAACAAACTCCTTCTGAAACAAGTAATGTCGCCAGTGCTTCACAGCTTGAACAATCGCGTTAAACTCTACATCATATGTACTATATCTCATCTTGGCTCCAGATAATTTTTCACTGAAATAAGCAACTGGTCTTTCATTTTGACTCAAAACTCCACCAATTCCAACCTTTGAAGCATCTGCATGCAGCTCAAACAACAACGGAAAATTCGGCAGTACCAGAGTTGGTGCTGTCGTCAATAGTGATTTGATCTTTTCAAAAGCAACCCCTGCTTCCTCTGACCATGCAAACTTCTTTCCTTTCATGCAATCAGTTACAGGTGCCATCACACTGCTAAAGTGTGGAATGAATCTTCGATAAAAAGACACCAACCCATGAAAACTTCGCACTTCAGTAATTGTCTTCGGTTGTGGCCAACTTCTGACAGCTTCTACTTTATTCTCGTCCACTTGAATACCTTCCTTCGACAGAACATACCCCAAAAACAAAACACTGTGCGTCATAAATACGCACTTCTTTGCTGCTGCATAGAACTGCTCTTGTCGTAGAATCAACAGTACTTCTCACAGATGCTGGATGTGCTCTTCCATACTCCTACTATAGATTAAAATATCATTAAAGTAAACAACCACGAACTTCCCAACAAATGGTTTGAAAATCTGGTTCATCACTCTCATAAAAGTACTAGGAGCGTTTGACAAGCCAAATGACATGACCAACCATTCGTATAAACCCTCCCTGGTTTTAAAAGCAGTCTTCCACTCATCACCCGGTCTAATACGAAATTGATGGTATCCACTCATCAAGTCAATCTTGGAAAACACAACTGCTCCACTCAACTGATCAATCAAATCGTCAAATCTTGGCATAGGAAACCTGTATCTCACAGTGATCTTATTTAAAGCCCGACTGTCCGTACACATCCTCCATGTACCATCCTTCTTCGGTACCAATAAGGCTGGCACAGCACATGGACTCAAACTCTCCTGAACACGCCCTTGTTCTAACAACTCCTCCACCTGCCTTCTTAGTTCTTCATGCTCTTTAGGACTCATCCTGTAATGTGGCCTGTGAGGTAAAATTGACCCTGGCACAAGATCAATCTGATGTTGAATATCCCTCAAAGGCGGTAGCTCCTTTGGTAACTCTTCTGGAAACACATCACTGAATTCTTCCAATATCGGTTTTACTTCCTCTGGAACTTCAATGGATTCAGTAGCTTCATGTCCAATCAAAAAAAACACCTCTGGACTCTCCTCTACTTCTTCAACAAATTCCATCAAAGTCAACAAAGTTTTAAGCTCCTCAATCCCTTCTGATTTGCTCTCTCCCTGCTGTCTCTTCTTTGGAACTAAAATAATCTTAACACCTTTAAACATAAAACTATAGCTATTGGTTCGACCGTCATGCTGCACTGCTCGATCATACTGCCACGGTCTTCCCAAAAGCAAATGACAAAGATCCAGCTTAACTACATCACACCAGATCTCGTCTTTATATTTCTTCCCAATAGAAAATGGAACTCGAACTCGCCTGTCCACCTTCACCTCTCCTCCTTTTCTTAGCCACGCTAACTTGTAAGGATTAGGATGTTTCTCCATTTTCAACTTCAACTTTCTCACAGCTTCGGTAGAAATGATATTGTCACAACTCCCTGCGTCAATTACAAACTTACAAACTTTTCCCAGTATAGTGCATGTCGACTGAAAGATGTTACTTCTCAACCAACTAGCCTCATCCTCTTGCTTCGGTGTTAAACAAGACCTCCTCATCATTAGATTACATCCTTCATCTCCTGACGCGATATCCTGTTCATCCTCCTCCACTAGACTAGAATCACCTTCACCAACATCCTCATCTTCAATCTCAACAATCATTTCCCGCTTCTTATGCTTTAGACATTCATTGCTCTTGTGGCCAAACTCTTGACAATTAAAACACTTGATACTATTGTTGACCTTGGTCTTTGCAACCTCATTGACAACTGGTTTTGTAACAGCTTTTGAAACAGTAGTATTGCTACTAGTTCCCTTCACTTGATTGTTGGAATTTGTAAACACACCACCTCCTCTTCTGCCTTGCTTCTCCCAAGCTAATGCCTTTTGGTGTGCTTCTGCAACAGATCTCGGATCAAACATATTTACCATATCTTGAATCTTCATTCTCAAACCTCCAACAAATCTAGCAGTCAACTGTTCCTCTGTCTCCATAATGTCATTTCGAGCAATCAGTTGATAAAACTCATCAGCATAATCATTAACAGTCTTTGTCCCCTGCCTTAGCTTTTGTAAGCGTTGATACATAAGAGATTGATAATTGTAAGGTAAGAAAGTATCTTTCATTAACTTCTTCATTTTCTCCCAAGACTCAATCTTTGATTTTCCCATCCTCTCCCATGTAAGCTTGGTTTGCTGCCACTATGCCATGGCTCTCCCTCTCAAACGAGTAGAAACCAACTTCACTCTTTGATTCTCGGGAACCTCCTTGAAATCAAAGATCTCTTCAACATTAGACAACCAATCAAGAAATTCTTCTGATACCATTCCACCCTTGAACTTCGGAATTTCCATCTTCATCCCTGATTCCCATCTACGATCATCTTCTTCCTCTCGATACTGACGTCGTACTTGGTTTCGATCTCGGAAATGAATACTCCCCCTGTCACCATCAAGCTCCTCATCAAAATCTGATGCATATCGATGTCGATCATGACCACCAACATCTCTACCACCACCATTTCTACCACCAACATCCCTTCTATCTACATTCCTCCGATTTCGTTCATCAACATTCTTATCACGATCGTCAACATTTCTACGACCACGATCTTCTCTGCTCTCCTGATCTGAATGTGGTGAAACTCTACTTCCCCCATGACTCGGTTCAGGTGAAACCCTTCTTCTACTTTGATTCATTTCAAGCATCATTCTCTCTAATCGACCAATTCCTTCATTCAACTTCTTAGTGAAATCTCGTTGATTCATTGCTCCATTTCATCGGCCTCTTCTCTTCCATACAAAGCATTAATGTTGTGATGACGTTGAGCTCGTCTCGGAGGCATGATTGAACTTCAAACAAACTCAAAAATAAATTTCAAACACTTTTCGAAATTTGATCCAAAGTGAGATGGATCGAAACTCCCAACTTGTTGCAACTTCACGATGAACACTAAACTTCTCAACAATTGCAAATCCGATTTCCAAACTTCAAATTCTTGAAACCCAAGTCTCCAAATGTTGCAAACTTCCTGCGAACCTGGCTCTGATACCAAACAGACGAAGCGTGGGAAGCGAATTCGACGATGTAAATCGAATTCGTCTAGGATCTCACACGATTAGCGGAAATAATCGGTGAATCGTTGATAAATCGATGAACTTAAGAATCCATAAGTCCCAAATCCGTTGATCACGAAGATACCGGACTTTAGCAATCTTCGACACGTTGATCGCGCACGATACCGTGAGAGAAGATCTTCAATTCTTCGAACTTTGATTAAACGCACTTGATTACGTGAATTGGCTTCAACAATCGATTCGAGCACACTCAAATATCCGAAAGTGGAGATAGGAGATAGCACTTAACTACCAATTTAAATGGAGGCACAAAGCACAAACCAAATTTTATTCAAAATTCAACAACCTTACAAATGACCAACACATCCCTATTTATAGGGTTACACTCACACTACACACTTACATTACAAACACGACTCAGTACACGAATGCAACATGAATTACAATATAATATGTACACGACATAAAGCTACACAATACAAACAACTCAACAGTCTAGTTTGCGACCTAAAAAAGACAACGCGCGACTTAAAATTTTCACGCGAGCTAAGCTATGTCGCTTCGCGACTTAAGAAAGTTCGTTCGCGATTTAATAAAACTCGGCAACGACTTATGGGAGGCGGCATGCGACATAAGGGAAAGAAGCTTTTTCACGCGATCTACTGAAGCTCGTTCACGCGACCTATTGCCGATCGCGACTTAGGAAATTGTTCGTAGCTCGTGCGCGACACTCGAAGAAGGAGGAGGAGGAGCGACCTATGATTTCGCGAGCTAGGTTTGGTCCGCGACTTACTGGAGGTGACTCAAGCTGAAACGACTTAGGGCTTGCGGCATTTGCGTCATAGGAAGGTCATTCGAGACTTAGCTGGACCGATTTAGGGCTTCGCGAGTTGAACAAAGTTGCGGGAGGGAACTGGAGACTGGCCGATGGTACTAGGTCGCGTAGCGACGTAGGGTAGGTCGTTGAATTATCGAGCAATGCTGGAGTTGAGTCGTGGGTTTGATGAAGGTCGCGGAGAGGCAGAGTTAGGTCGGCGAACGACCTACAGGTGAGATTTCCTACTTCTTTCCTTTGATACCCTACATCTTCCTCCCTGGGTACGAAAGAATTCGTCCTCGAATTCGCATTTTCTTGATTATCAGCATAATATGGAATCAAGTGCTTCACATTAAACACATCAGAAGTGTAAACATCCTTTGGTAGCTTCAACTTATAAGCATTTTTATTAATCCGTCTTATAATTTCTATTGGTCCAATCTTTCGAGCTTTCAACTTGTTATAAGCACCCACTGGGAAACGATCCTTCGTTAACACAGCATACACCCAATCACCCTCGTTGAATTCCACACTTCTTCTCTTTTTGTCTACAGCTCGTTTATACTTCTCATCCGTCTTATCCAATCGTTCCTGAACGATTCTATGGCATTCTGTCAATCCATCAACAAAATCAACAACCCGCTTAACTGTCTCCTTCGGTTGTGGTACTATTGTTAAATCCAACGGCCCCTTTGGTAAGTTAGAATATACAATCTGAAATGGACTGAAACCTGTACTCCGGTTAACTGTGTGATTGTGTGCGAACTCAGCTTGACACAACTTCAAATCCCAACTCTTCAAATTATCTTTCACAACACATCTCAACAAGTTTCCCAACGACCTGTAAACCACCTCTGTCTGCCCATCAGTTTGCGGATGGTAAGCGCTACTAAAATTCAGCTTCGTTCCGACCATCTTCCACAAACTCAACCAAAAATGGCTTAGAAATCTAGTATCTCGTTCAGAAACAATAGATTCTGGTGGACCATGCAATCGATACACCTCTTTAAAGAATAATTGAGCCACTCGGACGGCATCAGCTGTCTTCTTACAGGCTATGAAATGCGCCATCTTCCAAAACTTTTCCACTACAACATATATAGAATCATTTCCCCTCTGAGTTCTGGGCAAACCCAACACAAAATCCATGCTAATATCAACCCATGGTTTAGTTGGCATGGGTAATGGCATGTATAATCCCACATTCGTCGCTGTTCCCTTCGAAACCTGACAGATATGACATCTCTCCACAAATCTCTCTACCTCTTTTCTCATTGACGGCCAAAAATAAGATTGAGAAATCAACTGCAATGTACGATCTCTGCCTACATGGCCTTCTTCATGTAACTCTTTAACAATCTTTATTCTCAAGCTACAGTCTGGTACACACAATCGATTCCCTTTGAACAAGAATCCATCAACCAACACAAATTCATCAGTACTCCCATCCTTAACTTTCTCAACAAACTTTTCAAAGTAAGGATCCTCCTCAAACAACTCTGGCAATAATTCGAATCCCGTCACTTCAACCTTCAACGTTGTCAACAAGTGATTCCTCCTGCTCAAAGCATCCACTACACGATTTGTCACCCCTGATTTGTGTTTCACAACGAAAGTAAATTGTTGTAGATATGCTATCCACGAAGCATGTCTCGCTGAAATCTTGTCCTGCCCTTGTAGATGTTTCAACGCCTCATGATCAGTGTAAAGAACAAACTCCTTCTGAAACAAGTAATGTTGCCAGTGCTTCACAGTTTGAACAATCGCGTAAAACTCTACATCATATGTACTATATCTCATCTTGGCTCCAGATAATTTTTCACTGAAATAAGCAACTGGTCTTTCATTCTGACTCAAAACTCCACCAATTCCAACCTTCGAAGCATCAGTATGCAGCTCAAACAACAACTGAAAATTCGGCAGTACCAGAGTTGGTGCTGTCGTCAATAGTGATTTGATCTTTTCAAAAGCAACCCCCGCTTCCTCTGACCATGCAAACTTCTTTCCTTTCATGCAATCAGTTACAGGTGCCATCACACTGCTAAAGTGTGGAATGAATCTTCGATAAAAAGACACCAACCGATGAAAACTTCACACTTCAGTAATTGTCATCGGTTGTGGCCAACTTCTGACAGCTTCTACTTTATTCTCGTCCACTTGAATACCTTCCTTCGACAGAACATACCCCAAAAACAAAATACTGTCCGTCATAAATACGCACTTCTTTGCTGCTGCATAGAACTGCTCTTGTCGTAGAATCAACGGTACTTCTCGCAGATGCTGGATGTGCTCTTCCATACTCCCACTATAGATTAAAACATCATCAAAGTAAACAACTACGAACTTCCCAACAAATGGTCTGAAAATCTGGTTCATCACTCTCATAAAAGCACTAGGAGCGTTTGACAAGCCAAACGGCATAACCAACCATTCGTATAAACCCTCCCTGGTTTTAAAAGAAGTCTTCCACTCATCACCCGGTCCAATACGAATTTGATGGTATCCACTCTTCAAGTAAATCTTGGAAAACACAACTGCTCCACTTAACTGATCAATCAAATCGTCAAACCTTGGCATAGGAAACCTGTATCTCACAGTGATCTTGTTTAAAGCCCGACTGTCCGTACACATCCTCCACGTCCCATCCTTCTTCGGTACCAATAAGGCGGCACAGCACATGGACTCAAACTCTCCTGAACACGCCCTTGTTCTAACAACTCCTCCACCTGCCTTCTTAGTTCTTCATGCTCTTTAGGACTCATCCTGTAATGTGGCATGTGAGGTAAAATTGACCCTAGCACAAGATCAATCTGATGTTGAATATCCCTCAAAGGCGGTAGCTCCTTTGGTAACTCTTTTGGAAACACATCACTGAATTCTTCCAATATCGATTTTACTTCCTCTGGAACTTCAACGGATTCAGTAGCTTCATGTCTAATAAAAAAACACCTCTGGACTCTCCTCTTCTTCTTCAACAAATTCCTTCAAAGTCAACAAAGTTTTAAGCTCCTCAATCTCTTCTGATTTTCTCTCTCCCTGCTGTCTCTTCTTTGGAACTAAATTAATCTTAACGCCTTCAAACATAAAACTGTAGCTATTGGTTCGACCGTCATGTTGCACTGCTCGATCATACTGCCACGGTCTTCCCAAAAGCAAATGACAAACATCCATCTTAACTGCATTACACCAGATCTCGTCTTTATATTTCTTCCCAATAGAAAATGGAACTCGCACTCGCCTGTCCACCTTCACCTCTCCTCCTTTTCTTAGCCACGCTAACTTGTAAGGATTAGGATGTTTCTCCGTTTTCAACTTCAACTTTCTCACAGCTTCGGTAGAAATGATATTGTCACAACTCCCTGCGTCAATTACAAACTTACAAACTTTTCCCAGTATAGTGCATGTCGACTGAAAGATGTTACTTCTCAACCAACTAGCCTCATCCTCTTGCTTCGGTGTTAAACAAGACCTCCTCATCATTAGATTACATCCTTCATCTCATGATGCGATATCCTATTCATCTTCCTCCACTAGAATAGAATCACCTTCACCAACATCCTCATCTTCAATCTCAGCAATCATTGCCCGCTTCTTATGCTTTAGACATTCATTGCTCTTGTGGCCAAACTCTTGACAATTAAAACACTTGATACTATTGTTTACCTTGGTCTTTGCAACCTCATTGACAACCGGTTTAGTAACAGCTTTTGAAACAGTAGTATTGCTACTAGTTCCCTTCACTTGATTGTTGGAATTTGTAAGCACACCACCTCCTCTTCTGCCTTGCTTCTCCCAAGCTAACGCCTTTTGGTGTGCTTCTGCAACAGATCTCAGATCAAACATATTTACCATATCTTGAATCTGCATTCTCAAACCTCCAACAAATCTAGCAGTCAACTGTTCCTCTGTCTCCATAATGTCATTTCGAGCAATCAGTTGATAAAACTATCAGCATAATAATTAACAGTCTTTGTCCCCTGCCTTAGGTTTTGTAAGCATTGATACATAAGAGATTGATAATTGTAAGGTAAGAAAGTATCTTTCATTAACTTCTTCATTTTCTCCCAAGACTCAATCTGTGATTTTCCCATCCTCTCCTGTGTAAGCTTTGTTTGCTGCCGCCATGCCATGGATCTCCCTCTCAAACGAGTAGCAACCAACTTCACTCTTCGATTCTCGGGAACCTCCTTGAAATCAAAGATCTCTTCAACATTAGACAACCAATCAAGAAATTCTTCTGATACCATTCCACCCTTGAACTCCGGAATTTCCATCTTCATCCCTGATTCCCATCTACGATCATCTTCTTCCTCTCGATACTGACGTCGTAATTGGTTTCGATCTCGGAAATGAATACTCCCCCTGTCACCATCAAGCTCCTTATCAAAATCTGATGCATATCGATGTCGATCATGACCACCAACATCTCTACCACCACCATTTCTACTACCAACATCCCTTCGATCTACATTCCTCCGATTTCGTTCATCAACATTCCTATCACGATTGTCAACATTTCTACTACCATGGTCTTCTCTTCTCTCCCGATCTGAATGTGGTGAAACTCTACTTCCCCCATGACTCGATTCAGGTGAAACCCTTCTTCTACTTTGATTCATTTCAAGCATTATTCTCTCTAATCGACCAATTCCTTCATTCAACTTCTCAGTGAAACTCTCGTTGATTCATTACTCCATTTCATCGGCCTCTTCTCTTCCATACAAAGCATTAATGTTGCGATGACGTTGAGCTCGTCTCGGAGGCATGATTGAACTTCAAACAAACTCAAAAATAAATTTCATACACTTTCCGAACTTTGATCCAAAGTGAGATGGATCGACACTCCCAACTTGTTGCAACTTCACGATGAATACGATGAACACTAAACTTCTCAACAATTGCAAATTCGATCTCCAAACTTCAAATTCTTGAAACCCAAGTCTCCAAATGTTGCAAACTTCCTGCGAACCTGGCTCTGATACCAAACTGACGCAGCCTGGGAAGCGAATTTGACGATGTAAGTCGAATTCGTACAGGATCTCACATGATTAGCGGAAATAATCGGTGAATCGTTGATAAATCGATGAACTTAAGAATATCGTAAGGCCCATATCCGTTGATCACGAAGATAGCAGACTTTAGCAATCTTCGACACGTTGATCGCGCACGATACCGTGAGAGAAGATCTTCAATTCTTTGAATGTTGATCAAGCGCACTTGATTCCGTGAATTGGCTTCAACACTCGTTGATTCGAGCGCACTCGAATATCCGAAAGTGGAGATAGGAGATAACACTCAACTACCAATTTAAATGGAGGCACTAAGCACAAACCAAATTTTATTCAAAATTTAACAACCTTACAAATGACCAACACATCCCTATTTATAGGGTTACACTCACACTACACACTTACATCACAAACGCGACTCAGTACACAAATGCAACATGAATTACAATATAATATGTACACGACATAAAGCTACACAATACAAACAACTCAACAGTCTTGTTTGCGACCTAAAAAAGACAGCACGCGACTTAAAATTGTCACGCGAGCTAAGCTATGTCGCTTCGCGACTTAAGAAAGTTCGTTCGCGATTTAATAAAACTCGGCAGCGACTTATGGGAGGCGGCACGCGACATAAGGGAAAGAAGCTTTTTCACGCGATCTACTGAAGCTCGTTCACGCGACCTATTGCCGATCACGACTTAGGAAATCGTTCGTAGCTCGTGCGCGACACTTGGAGAAGGAGGAGGAGGAGCGACCTATGATTTCGTGAGCTAGGTTTGGTCCGCTACTTACTGGAGGTGACTCAAGCTGAAACGACTTAGGGCTTGCGACATTTGCGTCATAGGAAGGTCATTCAAGACTTAGCTGGAGCGATTTAGGGCTTCGCGAGTTGAAAAAAGTCTCGGGAGGGAACTGGAGACAGGCCGGTGGTACTAGGTCGCGTAGCGACGTAGGGTAGGTCGTTGAATTGTCGAGCAATGCTGGAGTTGAGTCGTTGGTTCGATGAAGGTCGCGGAGAGGCAGAGTTAGGTCGGCGAACGACCTACAGGTGAGATTTCCTACTTCTTTCCTTTGATACCCTACATCAGGGAGAGAGGTAGCGTGTGTAGGGAAAAGGGTGAAGGCCGATGGTGAGCTGTGGTCGTGGCGGGAGTCGTGGAGTGGTAAAGGCTGTGTATAGGGAAGTGGAAGGCGAAGCTCAGCATTAAGAGTGGCTACTGTGGCACAGAGGTAAGACGTGGGTGGTGGGTAGCATTTCGGACAATGGAGAAAATAAAGAAGGGAGGTGGCCTACGGCAGACCGGTGAGCAAGGGAAGGCCGACCATGGTGGTTTGGGTTATGATCACGTGGAAGGTGAATTCGGCCGTGGCCGTGTGCCGAGGTGAAAGGCGGCTAGGGGAGAGGATTCGATAGCGTGGGATTGGTGGTTCAAAGGGAGGAGGAAGGAGGTTTGGCTGTTGCCGTGCCTTGGAGGTGGGTCAGTGGCTGCCTGTGTGCGATGTGGAGGAAAGAGGGATAGTGGGAGAGCTTGTCAGGTTTTTGGGTGGAGATATAGGCAATGGAAGCCTCAATATATATATATATATATATATATAATGCAAAAGAGGAGCAGGCAAGTTTGTTTCCATGTAAACGATGAAAGAGTGAGCTAGTAGTTCGAAGGGACGGGGAAGAACTAGGCTACATGCCATATTTATTTTGTTTTTAAAGAAAAAATGAAAAGAAAAGAAGGAGTCAAGAGAATGAAAGGATGGAACCAGAAATTTTATTGGAACCAGGGAATAGTGACAGCTACACAATAAATTTTTACGTGAATTCAGGAAGTATTAAAGGTATTAAAGGCAGATGATCGTTTGATTTTCAATCGTTGGGAAAATTTGAATGGACACAGGAAACGAAAGGCACAAACGGATTTCGATATGATTATCTATTTCATAGATTTCGCCGTTCACCGGACATCAAAATTGACATTTGAATATACTGCGGAGATCAGCACGATGAGACGAACAGAACCATACACAAATATCAGTGATACGACTATTCTATCAAAAGTCGATATTTGCTGACACACTGCTGCTAATTCTTTGAAAATAAGATAAACGAGGCTAGAGGAGTCCAAATTTGACGAAACAAAATATGATGTCTCACTTAGAAAATGGTTTAATTTTTGTTGTATAAAAATATTCAGATTTTGAAAATATTTTATTATCATCAAATTTAACTGATTTAATATTGAAATTGAAATTACATAATAGAACTAACTTTTATATTTTCCAACAAAAATTTGACATTTTCTATGTTTTAAAAGGCGCATCTCAAATATCGAATTTTCATTGCAAAATTTTATAGTTTTAAATTTCACAAAAATTCAGTTAATTACAGTATAAAAGCCGTTAAAATTTATGGGTTGTTACACTCTCCCCTCCCCTCCCCCCCCCCCCCCCCCCCCACTCAAAACTTTTCGGCCCCGAAAAGAAAGGAGGTAGGAGAATAAAAGTAATGGAAAGGAGAAAAATAGATTTGAAATATAAAATATCAGATACCACAATTAATCCCAAAAGTATATGAATTTTATTGTTTAAATTGATTTACATTCAATAAATTTGATTTCGATCCATTTTATTTAATCAATAATATTCATTTATATTCATATTTTGTGATTTCACTTCAATATATTTTCATTTAGTTGATTTGATTTCAGTTTATTACATTAGTTACAAAATTTCTTTTAAAACAAAAATTTATTTGATTTAACTCATTTATTAAATCCTTTTAACTTCACTTAAGTTAATTCCGCTTCAAAATTCAATTATACTATTCTGGAGTTCATATTTATCTGCTTAAATAGTCTTCTCTTTATTTATTTAATTATTTCACTTAACATATTTTGCAACATATATTAGGTATATAAATATTTTATAACCATATATTATTCAACAAATAAAATTTTCTTTTATTATTCAATTTATTATTCAATTTATTTTCAATAAATTCCCTTAACAGAATATTATTTTTGATATCCTATTACTTATATATCATAGTGTATACTATCCAGTTACATTCTAATTACATTTAAACTTTTCTAGGGTAGTTATATTATGGTTCTGAGTGAAATTAAATACTATACAAATTTTCCTTTTATTTATGACATTTATATTAAGCCAGATTTTAGTTTGAACAATTTATTACTTAAGTTTTCTCTTGTATAACCTTTAATTATATACTCACCCTAACATTTTAACCCTTTTTTAGAATATTTTATTTAAGTTATATATATTAGAATAATATTTAATATTATATAAATAAATTTTATTTAAATTCAACTATTTCAAGGTGTTGCAATTTCATTTTTCATTTTTGATATTCCAATTATTCAAAAAATTTACTTTATTTCAATAATTGAAACCATTTCTTAATATAAAACTTAAGATTTAAATTTCCGATTTTACTTCAAACTATTTTGAAATAATCATATACATATATATTATATAAATAAAATTATATTCAAGAAATTCAAAACAAATAAGCTTCCCAAAATCAAAAAGTGTAGCAAAGCTACCGAGTGGTCTCTCCACCTTGAGACTCGAAAATGAATGTCAATGATGCTGTAGTCATTACCAAAATTATTTACCAGTGACAAACAAGAGTGTACTGACTTACTTCTTTTAAAAATTCTGCAAAATAATTTCTATTCGAAAATATTTACAGATAATATACTCTTTCAAACTATGGAAACAAAATTTTGAAAAGTACCGGAATTAAATTCTTAAATCCTTAATATAAATTTATTTTATATGCAAATCAGATTTATAAACCATGCTTTAAAATTTCATTTCCTCATAATATACAATAATAGTTAATGGTTTAGAAACGTTAACAAAATAATAAATGATAACCTAGTATTATAATTTCTAACAACCAATCATTCAAATATCCAAGTTCAAAAATTATACCTTATGTATAGAATATAACCATACATAAAATTATTTCATTTACCAAATTCGAAAACGATATTGTGTCAGTTTTCTCTGTTCAAGTGTTTTGGAATTTCTATTGATAGCGTTAGCTCGACAGATCGACTGAAACCCAAAATTCAAACTTAACAACTCAGATAACACAATATAAAACATTTTATATAAATTTCAAATACGCTACCTCATAGGATGATTCAAGAATAGATTTCAAAATAAGGATAGAGATTTAAATTTAGATGAATCCTAGTCAAAGAAAATTCTAACCACGAAGATAGACTCGAAAGGAAGATAAAATAATTAAATAACAAAATAAGAAATGGATAGGCCCATTTTCATCGCGGCGACTTTAACCAGGTCAACCGAGGTTTTAGGAATAAGATCGATGCTGAAATTCAATTTCCCGCTTAGGAGGAAGAGAAGTGATTTTACCCAATATTAGGATAATTTCTGATTATCGAAATGGAGTCAAAATTACAAGGAGATTACCCTGGTCGTCTACTAGAGATAGTTCGGGATTTGCAAGAAATAACGGCATCAAACCGAGGATATAGAAATCTCCGACGAATCAACGCTTGTTGTAAAGGAGTTTCACCCTTTTACAAATAATATTCAGGTTTGTGGGACCGCTAATGGGATTAATCACACAAAGGATGAAGTTGACAGTTGAGGTTGGAGCTATGGGATGCTCCAGTATCAAAAAACGTGCACAGGAAACAACAAGAATGAATTTCGGAACAAAAGTAGAGTTCCAAAATTCGAAAGAAATCCTAATCTACGATGGAGGATTTTAAGCTCAATCGAATATGATTCTGAAGTTAAATTTACTCCATATGATAAATTTGCCTAAACCAGAGCTCTAATACCAACTGTAACGACCTGGTATTCGAACCATTTGCATCCTCACATGTTGGACTTGAATTGCTCAAAACAAAAGATTGTTAATTTATATTTGACAAAACTCAACATATACAGTAAATAAATCAATCACAGAATCACAGACATAGAGTAAAACGAACATAAGCAGTGGAAAAGATAAATAGTAGTTCATGAAGCTACTATATAAACAATAGAGTTTGAAATAAAATACAACAGATGATCTCGAATACAGTGCAGTCTCAAATACAAACAGATGATAACTCTGAACAAAACAACTGGATAGATGAAAGCTGAATAGATATAGGTGGATCTCCAAATGAAGCTCCAACTCTAAAGGTGAGTCCCAAATTCTGTGACACTCAGTCTGACCCGAGCATAAAACAAAACACAAACACTCGAGTCAGGATTAACATTCTTATATAGCAAATTCAACTCAAATGCAGTGTCAACTAAATACAAATAACTTAAAGAATGTTTGGGATTTCCATCCTCTAAAGATCCATAGAACTATCTACTTTGCAGTAATATACACTATTATAACATGTCAATAGTAAAGTAAACTATTAAAATAGCATTAAGGCGTTACCCATATCCCCCTTAACACATTTTATATAATGTCGTAGTCTATACAGATACTGTAAACTCCACTCGCAAGTGGGCAATCAGGGAGCAATCCATAGGTACGACACAAAGCAAACTCGTAGAAGGCACAATAGGGCACGTGAAAAGGCAGGTGAGGCAATGCCAGAGGAGATGTACCGTTTTCATGTACGGACTGGTGGTAACGCGTAGCAGCTACTACCGCCCACCTCGTGACACACTCCTAAATTAAAGGTGCACTCAATCATATCAAAAAAGCAATAGAATGGTATCGAACAAATGTATCCAGTCGGAGGAATGACCTCACTTGGCCCATCGTGGCTTCTGTTTTAGCCACATCAAGCTGACTCACGGGAGTTAGGGCTACACTAATACCTCATATAGAATCGCCATCAAACCATCCCGCTTCATTCTGGAATCTTCACCACGTACACGGTTGTTAAAGTGTTTTCGGTACTGGAAGAGAGAATGATAATATCCGATCCCGATCTCTTTAACACCCAAACTGTTATTTCACACCATGGTCAGCGATATTAGCGATACGACTATTCCATCAAAAGTCGATATTTGTTGACAAACTGCTGCTAATTCGTCGAAAATAAGATAAACGAGGCTAGAAGCATCCAAATTTGATGAAACGAAATATGACGTCTCACATAGAAAATGGTTTACATTTTTGTTGCATAAAAATATTCAGATTTTGAAAATATTATTTTATCATCAAATTTAACTGATTTAATATTGAAATTGAAATTACACAACAGAACTAACTTTTATATTTTCCAACGAAAATTTGACATTTGCTATGTTTTAACAGGCGCATCTCAAATATCGAACTTTCATTGCAAAATTTTATAGTTTTAAATTTCACAAAAATTTAGTTAATTACGTTATAAGAACCATTAGAATTTACGGGTTGTTACATTTTTTTCCATTCAAAGCTTCCCTACTCTTATTCTTATTCTTCGAATCTTCTTCTTCTTTTTCAAAGCTTCCTTTTCTTTTTCAGTTCTTAATCTTCTTTAATTTTTCTTCTTCTTTTCCAAACATTCTGCTTTTTTCAAATCCAGATCTATACAAACTTCTCTGTCTCTTCCAAAACTTTCTATTAAAAAATAGAAGATTAAAATAGCAAGGAAACAAATCAAAAGAAAGAAGTAGTAGCCGATCCAAATCCGACTAGAAAAGGAGAATCCATAAAGTGAGTGTTTTAACTCACTCACAACTACTAAATTACCTTATGTTAGTTAAATTGAATTTATATTGTGATTTGGAATTGATTGGGTGATGTTTGATATATCTAAATTGTTATTCTAGTTTAATTTAACTTTTATTGCATTTAATCATCATTTAATTTAATATTGAATTTAATTGTCAGTTTAATACTTGTTAATGATAATCAATTATCTATTGATGTTTACTGGTTGATTTAGGTGATGATAGTGATGTATGTTTAATTGTTGATTTTGGATGATTTGATGTTATATTTATATTGTTACAACACTACAAGTTCCCTTAGTTATTGTTAGAAAATCCATATGGGTTGAAATGATACATACCCGAACTATCATATAGAGTAGGAGAAAATCGTTATGCGTTGAAATGATAAACCAAAGCGATGTTCATTAATTTGGAATTTGGGATTGTAGTGTAACGACCCGCTATTTTAGACTATTCGCATCCGCACACGTCGGACTTGAATAACTCAAAATACCGAATTGTTAATTTAAATTTGGAAAAACTGAACATATACAGTAAATAAATAATCACAGATCACAGACACAAAGTAATAAATGCAGCGGAAACAAAAGATAGTAGTTCATAAAGCTACTATATACATACCAGAGTTAAATAAGATACAACAGAAGTCTCGAATACAATAGTCAATACAAGAATCAGAATACATCATTGAAAACAACTAAATATCTGAAAGCTGGATAGATAGCTGGATTTCCAAGCGAAGTTCCAACTCCAAAGGCGAGTCTCAAATACTGGTATACTCAGTCTGACCCGAGCGTGAAGCAAAACACAAAATACTTGAGTCGGGATTAACATTCTTATATCAATAAATCCAACTCAAGTGAAATAACAACTGAAATACAAGTAACTCAAAGGACGTTGGAATAACCATCCTCTAAGGATTCGTTAAACCATCTACTATGTAGTAGTGTACGCTAAGTAGATAATGTCTATCGGTAATATAAAGTATCAAAATAGTGTTAAGGCGTTACCATTATCCCCCTTAACACATTTTATACAAGTGTCATAGACAATACAACACTGTAAACTCCACTGTAAACTAGTGTGATATTAGGGAGTACTCCATAGGTATAACACAAAACAAATTCGTAGTGGTCGCGTATATAGGGATACAAGTATGACAAGGCACATGAGGCAATACCCAAGGTAGTGAAACTACCGTTTGCCTGATCCGGACTGGTGAGAACGCATCGCCGCAACGATCGCAACACCGCGAAACAACACTACCAAAATTCGAGGGTGCACCAATCAATAACAAGTAATGAGTAGTTTACGAAGAAGTGTGTTCGCTCGAGGTGGCTAACCCCATTTGGCCCGGCACGGCTCCTGTTTTAGTCATTTCCAATTTGACACAAGTGTCAAAGCTATCCATTATCGTTCTCTTTCTTCAGTCATCACGTACATCATTCCAACCACTTCATTCTGGGTCACACTCCGCATACAGTTATTAAAGTGGTTTTCGGTTTAGACAGTGAGTATGTCCATTACCGATTCCGGTTTCTTTAATAACTTTCGAAGTTATTACACGATTGGTTGTTTAATATATTTCAAAACCAAATAAAATTCAATTTAAATAAGAATTTGTAAACTAACATTTCATTTGTCTTTCTACATCAATTTTCGTAATTACGTTTTCAAAACTTCCTAATTACTATTTCAAAATCTTATAATTCAATTTAAATTTTTATTTAAAAAAATTCAAATATTGATTCAAGTTCGTATATAAGTTTTATTTCGAAATCATTTAAATAAATTTAATTTAACATTCAACTCAATTTAAATTCATTGATCGATTTCATTCGATATTCGTTAAGTTAATTTATCATTCAAAACAATTTCTATTGGATTTCCAATTCATTAAATCAATTACTTAAGTTCAACTCCATTATTTCAAAACTTACAAAATGAATTAAATTAGATTCGTCAAATTCTTTAAATTACAAGTCTTATGTTAATTTCAATAAATCACTTTTTTATTTCTTGTAAAGAAATTCAGTTTCACTTATTTATTTACTTAGTTACAAATTCCAAAACTTGATTTATAAAGAAACTTAATTTCACTTATTCAAGAAGTTCAATTTTATTTAATTATTAAATAATTCAATCTTACTTAATTATTAAATAATTTCAAAACTTAATTAATAATAATTTCAAAACTTAATTATTAAATAATTACAAAACTAATTCAATCATTTCTTAAATGAAACAACGTTCTTTCATCAATTACTTTGTTAATATTTTGTTTCAGATTATTAAATATTAACATCTAAATTTCACTAGAATTCAAATTTCAACTTCATTTAAAACCCTTATTATTTTATTCAAATAAAATCTTTATTTTTATTTTTAAACCAAATTATTGACCAATCGAGCTTTTATTTAATTCTCTATCCTAAGTCAAGTTCATTTGGGTATTTATCATTTCAACCCGATTCCATTTCAATTCAAAAATCAAAGCATAGCAAAGGGAACTTGCAGTGTGATAACTGGGATGGTGTCAAAGTAAATAAAAAATCAATAGCAACCATCAATAACAATCCAATAATTTGTTTAAATAATCCTGAAATAATCGTATTAATTTACATTTGTTGTTTATGCAAACTAATATAATTTTTTCAGGAATCTACGCTATCATTTCATGTAGATTAAAGATTATTACACTATTATTTTATGCGGTTTTACACTTGACATTTATTATTCGATTTCATACTATATCAATTTAGACAACATACAATTAAATGGTTCAAGGTGTAAATAACCATATTTCTACATGTCAATTTATTTAAACATTTAAAGGGGTCATATTATGCAAATGTCATCTAATCAAATTTAACACATATATCAAATCTAACTATCCTACGTCAAATTCAATTTCGAATTATTTATCATTTACAACATTAACAATTTAACGTCCGATGTCAACATCAAACAATCAATCATTTATCAATCAAACTGGATTATCATCGTATAAATAACTGATAATGGTGTCAGATGTCACAGGTGAACTGATACAGGTAATAACATATATGTAACGATGTAAATAACTAACAACAGCATATTTCAATTGTCGTTTCAATTGAAATCAAATTTAATAAATAAAATAACATTAACGTGAGTGATTTCTCACTTTCGAGGCTAGCGATGGATAAGAATAAGATGAGTTACAAATCCAAGCACGAATTTCAGAACAAAGCATGATGGACATGAGTTCGATGATCAAAGCTGATAATAAGAAATAGACGAAATTAAATCAAAATTGGATCCATGAAGATAAATGATGTAGGCGAACTTATTTATATATCATATTCTATATTCAAACACAATTTAAAATATTTATTTTATTTTTTCAAAAGTCATTATTTAAATTAAAACCGTATTAAAATAAATTTTCATACTGTATCCATTTAAAATAGATATACAATAAAGTCCATAGTTTACAAAATATTTTCAAACAATATTAAACAAAATATCTATATATAAGATTTATACAAAATTTTACGTATTATAAACAATATCAAGTTTCTAAACATATAAACTAGCTGATGCACAAATAACACTCTAACTTACATACCCTGTTTCTAACTGACGCCCTATTGACTAACTAACGCACTATTACCCAGATTATAAAACACAATGCGACTTATATAAAACTGTAAAATAAAGAATAGTTTTGATAGAAATATTTTAAAACAGATAGGAGAGATGGCTGTGCGAAGTATGCAGGTCATATAAACAAATAAATCATGCCACAATAACCTTTATGTTGATATGCGAAGATTTTGATCAATGACAATGTGCTTCAACAAAAAAGGAAGAGATATGTGCAAAGCAAGGAAGAGATATGTGCAAAGCTAAAGGAAGATCGATGAAGACCAAACAAACATAAGTATGATTTTTTATAGGTCTTAGTCTAGATTTATTGTTAAAATCTTATCCTCAAAAGGTTTGCACGAACACTAGAACACATTTTTATGAACTTTATTTTCATTTAAAATTTCACTGTGCATATTTTAGTAGTTCAGTCGACTGAACAAGAATGGCTAGTCGACTGAAACTGGTAAAAATATATATATGCACAGTTTCAGTCGACTGAACTTCCTGCACAGTCGACTGAATTTGTTCCTGAAAATTTTACTTCATATTTTCAGTTGACTGAATTCCCTGCTCAGTCGACTGAATTTGAACCTGCGAATTTTCTTTGAAAAGACACTTTCTTCCTCCCAAGAGTTGCAACCATTCTCCAATGGAAATGGAAGCATCTCTTGTTCGCAACCTTTGACAACAAATGCACCTCTTCTACAAGTATATATATATATATATGATTCTAACATCATTCAAGTCACCGAATTCTCTTGCTTTAATCTTACTATTCTCTTGATCGTATTCTCTAGAAATTCTCAAAGCAATCACCAATCTATTGCTTGAATCACTGTTTTGTTTATAACATTCTTTTGATTCATAGCAATTCACATTTTCTAAATCTTCATAAACACATTGCATACTCTCTAGGATAAGATTATAGGAATATTGTACTACATTAGACTCATTAGTGTTGATAAGAACACAACAAGTCGAATATTTTTTTTGTAATTGATTTGAAGTCCTCTTCGGTAGTTGAGGCAAGAAATCCCGTTCGGTTGTTCGGGTAAGTTGTAAACCTATTCCTCCGGGTTAAGTGAGGGTGTGAGTTAGTAAAATTCCTAAGTGAAGCTTAGGGACTGGATGTAGGACTAGAGGTCCGAACCAGTATAAAATCGTGATGTTTACCTTTCTTTTACTTACTTTATCTACCTAGACAATTTCGTTATTCCATATTACACGATCCTACCGCATAGTCTCTTTCAATTGGTATCAGAGCAAGGCCGTTCTATAAGCATAACACCGTTATTAGACATATTGATAATATGGAAAATAACGCAAGCACAAGCACAACATCTGCCTATAGTTCTACATTTGCGGAAGGACAATCTACCAAAAGACCTCCTCTATTCAATGGACTAAACTATAACTATTGGGCTACAAGGATGAGAATTTATATGCAAGCAACAAGTTTCGAAGCCTGAAATGCTACTCAAGCAGAGTTCGTTGTACCTACAATCGATTATCCTACATGGACACAAATTCAAAAGAATGAAGCAAGTGCAAATGCCAAAGATATGAATATGCTATTTTGCGCCCTTGATAGAAACGAATTCAACCGTGTTAGCATATGTACTACTGCATATCAAATTTGGGAAACACTTAAAGTCATAAATGAAGGCACAAACAAAGTTAAACAAACAAAGATATCCATGCTGAAGAACCAATTCCAAAACTTTAGAATGCGACAAAATGAATCCATCAATGACATGTACTCAAGATTTCAAGACATTCATCATGCCTTAATAGGACTAGGAGAAAAATACACGAATTTTGACATTATGTCTAAAGTTCTAAATTCAATCACCGATGAATGGGAAAGAAAAGTACTAGAAATCGAGGAAGCAAATGATCTATCTACAATGAAACCAGAAGAATTAATTGGAAATCTTATGTCGTATGAAGTAAATATGCAAGCTAAGAAAGATCAAGCTCAAGAAAGAAAAAATGTTGCTTTTCATGCGGAAAAGGAAGAATCAGAGTCTGAAGATGAGGATCTAGCTTTTATAGCCAAAAATTTCAAGAAATTCTTAAAGTATAAAAAAGGAAACAAAAATGGATTCAAAAAGAATTTCTTGAACAAACCTTCATCCTCAAATATAGAATGCTTCAATTGTCACAAGAAAGGACACATGCAAAAAGATTGTCAAGAACAAATGAAGGAAAATTAGAAAGCTTCAACAACAAAAACAAGAAGGATAAATTCAAAAAGAAGGCATTTTCTGTAACATGGGACGATTCAGATTCATCTTCATCCGAAAATGATAGTGATAGCGACAATGAACAAGCAAATGTATGCTACATGGCTCAAGATTCGGAGGTAAGTAATTTAACTTTCGATGATTTAATTGAAGTAAATATTGAACTTTTAAGCACAATAAAAATTCTTAAAAAGGAAATTCGTGAAAATCAAAACAAAGCTGAGTTTTAGAGAGATATGTTAAATGATGAAAAGAAAATTCTTGAAGAAGAACTTGAAAAAGTTCAAGAATATTATTCAAATTCGGAAACTCAATTATCACTTTTAAGTCAAGAAACTGAAACTCAAAAGAAAAAGAATGATGTACTGGTTTCTGAAAATCACGAGTTAAAAATTAAGATTAAACATGTTGAATTAAAAAATAATAGTCTTCAAGCTAAATTAGATGACATCACTAAAAATGTTTCTAACTTTAACAAAGGAAGAGAAAATTTATCTAAGATATTAGAAAATTCTCAATCATCTTCAAACAAACAAGGTTTAGGTTATAAAAAAGAGTCAAAAATTCCTAATAAGAAAAATATAAAACTTAACAGGAATGTTGATTCAAGACAACAAATATTGCTAAAGAAACCTATTAAAACAAAGTAGAAACCAAGGTAGTTAAAATTTGGGTACCATGGACTAACGATGTATTAATAAGAAATAAATATATTAAAACATTTATGGATAATGTTCATCATAATGAAAACTATATTTATAAAAAGGATACTAACCAAATTGGGTTTGGTTTCCTAAACACTAACTTTTTAGGACCCTATTAAAAGGTGGGTACCAATAATTTCATATTTATTTTCAGGTCCCACTCAAAAAGAAGAAATGGATATTAGACAGTGGTTGTTCAAAACACATGACCGGAGACAAAGATATGCTTACAAACATCACATACTTTGATGGTGGCTCGGTTACCTTCGGAGACAATTCAAAAGGCTATATCATTGGCAAAGGAGATGTGAACAATTACGGTACATCAAATTTTCCTTTTATAACAAATGTTTCATTAGTTGAAAACTTAAAACATAATCTACTTAGCATAAGTCAACTGTGTGACAAAGGTTTTAAAATAACTATCTCGGATAATAAATGTAGTATTTTTGATCAAAACCAAAATCTTGTTTTTGAAGGAAATAGAGATAGAAATATTTATGTTCTAAATATGAATATTAATCATAATACAAGTATGTGTTTACTAGCCAAAGATAATGATCTTTGGTTATGGCACAAAAGATTTTGTCATATAAATTTTAAAACTATTAGAAAACTTTCTAAAAATGAATTAGTAAGAGGGTTACCCAAAATAAACTTTAAAATAAATAATCTTTGTGATGAATGTCAAAAAGGAAAATTAATGAAATCATCTTTCAAATCTAAGAAAAATATTTCGACTTTACAACCATTAGAATTACTACATATGGATTTATTTGGACCAACACAAGTTCAATCCATTAACCATAATCGATACGTATTTGTAATATTTGATGATTTTTCAAGATATACATGGACTATTTTTATGAAAAATAAAAGTGACACTTTTGAGCATTTTAAAACATTTGTCAAAAGAATTCAAAACACTAAAGATTTGAAAATTAAAAATATTCGAAGCGATCATGGAGGCGAATTCGTAAATGAAGCTTTTGAAACTTTTTGTAAAAAGAAAGGAATAAATCATAAATTTTCATTTCCTAGAACTCCTCAACAAAATGGAGTTGTAGAAAGAAAGAATAGAACATTACAAGAATGCGCAAGAACATTATTAAATGGATGTTCTCTACCAAAACATTTTTGGGCAGATGCCGTTGCTACTGCATGTTATGTATTAAATAGAATATCAATTAGACCATTAACTAAAAATACTTCTTATGAACTATTTAATAATAAAAAGCCAAATATATCGTATTTTAAAATATTTGGATCAAAATGTTTCATTTTAAATACAAAAGATCAACTAGGAAAATTCGATCCAAAAGCTGACGAAGGAATTTTTGTAGGATACTCAGAACGAAGTAAAGCATATCGAGTATTTAATAAACGAACAAACATAATTGAAGAAACTTTGCATTTATCTTTTGATGAAAATTTTAATAAAAATTTAAATGTAAAAGATGATGAAGAATTGATAAATATAGAAGAAACAAACCTTGAAAATAGTAATAATGAACTAAGATCTCCTCCTAGAATATTACGAGATCATCCAACTCAAAATATAATAGGAGAAATAAATGATCAAGTTAGGACAAGAAATCAACTAAATCAAATGGGTCATGTAGCTTTCGTTTCATCAATAGAACCTAAAAATCCTAAAGAATCATCAACAGATGATTATTGGATTATTACAATGCAAGAAGAATTAAATCAATTTGAACGTAACGATGTTTGGGAATTAGTTCCCCGTCCTAATAATCAATCAGTAATAGGAAGAAAATGGATTTACAAAAATAAAGTAAACGAACAAGGTAATATAATAAGGAATAAAGCAAGACTAGTAGCACAAGGGTATAATCAAGAAGAAGGTATTGATTTTGAAGAAACCTTTGCTCCCGTTGCAAGACTTGAAGCAATACATATACTATTAGCCTTTGCATGTTTTCACAATTTTAAACTTTATCAAATGGATATTAAAAGTGCATTTTTAAATGGTTTTATTAAATAAAATTCATATGTAGAACAACCTCCTTTATTTATACATGAAAAATATTCGGATCATGTATTTAAATTAAAGAAAGCACTATATGGTCTTAAACAAGCACCTCGTGCTTGGTATGAAAGACTTAAAAGTTATTTATTAAATTCGGGATTTAAAATTGGAAAAGTAGATCAAACGCTTTTTATTAAAAATACTACCAAAAATATTTTAATAATTCAAATATACGTAGACGATATTATTTTTGGTTCAACAAATAAAAATTTATGTAAAAAATTTTCAAGTATAATGACTAATGAGTTCGAAATGTCTCATATGGGAGAATTATCATATTTTCTCGGACTTCAAATCAAACAATTAACAAATGAATTTTTATAAACCAAGAAAAATATTGTGTTAATTTAATTAAACGATTCAGCATGGAACACACTTCTGCTAAACCTACTCCTATGAGTACCACTACACATCTCGATCGAGATGAAAATGACAAAAGTGTAGATCAAAAATTGTTTAGAAGTATGCTAGGTTTCTTACTTTACTTAACCGCTAGTAGACTTGACATAATGATGAGTGTTTGTTTATGTGCACGTTTTCAATCTAATCCTAAAGAATCACACTTAAGAGCGGTAAAACGAATTATGCGATATCTTAACAACACTAAAGATTTCGGTCTTTTCTATCCAAAGGAGTGTCCATTTGAGTTAGTATCATTCAGTGATGCAGATTTTGATGGATCTCGAACAGATAGAAAAAGTACAAGTGGTACTTGCCATTTCATTGGAAAATCACTTGTATCTTGGTTTAGTAAGAAACAAAATTGTGTCTCGCTTTCCACCAGCGAAGCAGAGTATATATCAGCTGCTTTAGCTTGCACTCAAGTTATATACATGCAACAAACACTTAAAGATTTTAATATAAATTTAACAAATTCTACAATATACTGTGATAATACAAGTACAATAAACTTATCTAAAAATCCGGTTAATCACTCTCGTACAAAACGTATAGATATTCGTCACCATTTTCTGCGTGACAATATCGAAAAAGGAATAATTAATTTAGAACATATTTCTACCGAAAATCAAATTGCCGATATATTTACTAAATCTCTATTAGAAAACTCCTTCATAAAATTACGACAAGAGTTAGGAATAATGTCTTTTAAAGATATCATATAAAGAAAGTTAGAAAAATCTACACAATTCAGTCGACTAACACTATATGATCAGTCGACTGAATAAAGTAAAAAAAAGTGATTTTCAATTTATTTTTTCAAATATGTTACATAATATATTATAAAATAACAGTTATTTGTACACCATACATTTTTAACTGAATTATGGTAACCATTAAATCATTAAGTGGATTAAAAACTTTAAAGAATTATAACCACTATATATTTTGAAAATCCCACTATATATTTAGAAAATCCCTACTATAAATATATCTTAAAATTATTACTTTTTCACAACTCATTCTCACGAATAAAAGCTTGAAAAATTCATTATAAAAATGTCGTCCAACAACTCTCTTTCCCCGATCAACATCACCTCTTCAGTCGATAACACTCCAACATCTCCAAAACTTCCCACTCCAACACCGACACATGAGCCAGTTTACAAATGGAACAATTATCGTACTGGCTACACACCAGAATCCAAGAAAGCGAAACGCGGACTCTTTATTTCTCCAGACACAAAAAGAAAGATTAATGAAATTCATCATTTTCAACAACAACAAATAGATCTTCAACGAGAATTATACTTCGAACAAAAAGTTACGGCTAGACGATGAAGCTTCCTAGAGCAAATCGGTTTACGCTTTTGTGGATCAAAAAAGAACGAAGTGGCTGAACCCTTACCTCGCCCCGTTAGTTCACTTGATCCGTCTTCATCTTACCATACACCAGTCAATCCTGTGAATCCTTGGATGTCTCCTAAGACTCCTTAATATAGTCCAAATTCATGGGATATAAATTATATGAAGAATAAAGGGAAAAAGACTCCAAGTCCATCCCCTAAGAAATAGTTAGTTTTGAAATCTATTCATGGTGTTACATCTATATAATTGTAATTATTTTCTTGAATACAGTGTTTACTTTCAAAATTAACAAAGAACAACAAAATACATGAGTCAGTCGACTGAACTCCTATGCTCAGTCGACTGAACTTAAGGCAGAATGCAATTTTTTTTTATAATTCAGTCAACTGATTCCTCTGCTCAGTCGACTGAAATACTAACAGAAACTTTCAGATAAAAATTCAGTCGACTAAAAACCCTGTTCAGTCGACTGAATTCAGCCCAGAAAATTTTCGGCCTTCAATTCAGTCGACTGAACAGTGTATTCAGTCGACTGAATGCCAATTCCCAGGCAACTTTCCCCTTTTAACCACCAATTTTTTACCTATCCATTCACTTTTTACTTTCCAAAACAGTTTTCTTCCCCAATTATTTTCGAAACCCTAGCCCCCAATTCCTCAAAATCCACTAAAATCTCACTCAAATGGCACCAAAGAGATCAAGAGCTTCCTCTTCTTCATCCTCCGAGCCAATTGATGCTCAAATAGTGCAATGGCTTTACGATGGAGTCGCTGTCACTAGATGGAATAAGATGAAGAATTCCCGTTTCTTCGAGCATTCCTTCGTTGATTTCCAAAGCTTTTAAACCTACAACATCCAAGCGTTAACCGATCAAGCAGGTTTAACTTCTCTTTTGGATTTAAAAAGAAATGACCATGCCATAAATCATGTAATGGTCAAATTATTTTATGCTAACCTTCATCTTGGACACCAAACTCCAAGAAATCCAAACAATAGTGTTTGGAGTATGGTATGTGGAAAGAAAGTTTGGTTTTCCTTGGATAGAATGGCACACATTCTAGAATCACCAAATGTCGGGAGAAAGCTAGAAGAGATAGAATTCAATCCACATATTCGCGATAACATAAACCATCGATTTATGGATGATAATATCAACTTTAGAGATTTTAAGTCCACCTCTCTTCGACCTATGGCAAGAATCCTTCACAAAGCCCTAATGAGAACAATTACTCCTCGCACGGGCTCATACGAAATTGTCTACCCAAATAACCATCGAGCTCTATATGCTATTTTTGGCAATATACAAGTCAATTGGGTAAAAATTATTCTTGATGAGTTTCTCACTTTTAATAATGGCAAAATGCGCACTATCTATTTTGGAGAATACATCATGCGACTTCTCCTCAATGTCGATACGCCATTACCTAAGTCAGAGAATACAATGGTCCATCAAATTAACCACCAGACCATAAGCCTAATGCAACTCCCATCTCGACCTCCTTGCATAATATCACTCGCCGAATGGGAAGCGAGGCATCAAGAACAACAACAACAACAACCTCCTCAACCTCACCACGAAGAACATTTCGAGCAAGATGATGAAATTCGTCTTGTTGATCCAAGCTTTACTACCAACCAATCTTTGGGGATATTGTCAAGAAATCAACAAATTCTTGACACTCATCTTAAAAAGGTAGATCACAAACTTGACAAAATCAAAGGATTCTTCAACAAGCTATGGGATGCAATCTCGTGCTCAAGCACTACTACTGCTTCGACATCTCGCGGCAAACGTCCGGCACCTACGTTTACATGGACGTCATCCGAAGAGAAAACAAGTAGCAGCACAAGCGGAGCAAGTGGTAGCCAAGGACGAAGAGCGTACAGACCACCAACAAGAGGACCCGTCATATGTGAACCAACATGAAGAGAAGGTTCATATGACTGGGATAGAGATGAGTAGTTTTAAGTATGGTTTGATGATTATTTAAAACTTTCTAATGGCTTGTATAAATAGCCATTTTGTGCTTGTTCATCGCAACATTTTTAACTTCTAGTTCTTCAACAATCCATGGTTATGAAAATATTTCTATTCTCTATGCTTCAGTGATTATTTTGATAAAATATTTCTTCTGTTAGTTCTTCCTTTTTGTCGATGACAAAGGGGGAGAAAATCTATGGTACTAACTTTGTTTTGTAGGAAAGATAGTGCAAACATTCAGGGGGAGAAAATATGTAAATACATCTCTTGAATAAATCATTATTGTCACCAATCAAAAAGGGGGAGAATGTTGATATGCGAAGATTTTGATCAATGACGTGTGCTTCAACAAAAAAGGAAGAGATATGTGCAAAGCAAGGAAGAGATATGTGCAAAGATAAAGGAAGATCGATGAAGACCAAACAAACATAAGTATGATTTTTTATAGGTCTTAGTCTAGATTTATTGTTAAAATCTTATCCTCAAAAGGTTTGCACGAACACTAGAACACATTTTTATGAACTTTATTTTCATTTAAACTTTCACTGTGCATATTTTAGTAGTTCAGTTGACTGAATAGGAATGGCCAGTCGACTGAAACTGGTACAAATATATATATGCACAGTTTCAGTCGACTAAACTTCCTGCACAGTCGACTGAATTTGTTCTTGAAAATTTTACTTCATATTTTCAGTTGACTGAATTCCTTGCTCAGTCGACTGAATTTGAACCTACGAATTTTCTTTGAAAAGACACCTTCTTCCTTCCAAGAGTTGCAACCATTATCCAATGGAAGTGGAAGCATCTCTTGTTCGCAACCTTTGACAACAAATGCACCTCTTCTACAAGTATATATACATGATTCTAACATCATTCAAGTCATCGAATTCTCTTCCTTTAATCTTACTATTCTCTTGATCATATTCTCTAGAAATTCTCAAATCAATCACCAATCTATTGCTTGAATCACTGTTTTGTTTATAACATTCTTTTGATTCAAGCAATTCACATTTTCTAAATCTTCACAAACACATTGCATACTCTCGAGGATAAGATTATAGGAATATTGTACTAAATTAGACTCATTAGTGTTGATAGAACACAACAGGTCGAATATTTTTTTTTTGTAATTGAGTTGAAGTCCTCTTCGGTAGTTGAGGCGAGAAATCCCGTTCGGTTGTTCGGGTAAGTTGTAAACCTATTCCTCCGGGTTAAGTGAGGGTGTAAGTTAGTAAAATTCCTAAGTGAAGCTTAGGGACTGGACGTAGGACTAGAGGTCCGAACCAGTATAAAATCCTGGTGTCTACCTTTCTTTTACTTACTTTATCTACCTAGACAATTTCGTTATTCCATATTACACGATCCTACTGCATAGTCTCTTTCACTTTATATATAAAACACGTACACATGTACTAATATTTATATGCGAAATATAAATGTTTTCAAGCTCTAAAGAAACAAGACAGTGACCAAAATATAATACACATATATACTTCATATTCCTTTCAAAGTTTGCCCAGATCAAGATAAAAACAACCCATACTTTATAAATATGCAATATATAAATAATAACTTGCATATTACTTACGAAACTTGAACAGGTTACACTTCTAAACTATATACATGAAACGACATGCATTATATACATTCTAAACAAATATAAAATTCGTACATACATATACCACCATATACTCATACATATATTTTACGTGCTCATCAATCTAAAATCATTATTCATTATAAGTTTATATAACTTCATTTATATAACATAAAAAAAATCGAATCTGGTCGTACATAAGGTCTTTTATAAATTTATATAACCTTGAAAAGATTGCAGAACCCCAAAACAAATCTATTTTGAAAATATATGGCTATCTATAACACTTATACGCCTACAACTTATGGCCAAATATAATCTTATATACAGACTAATTATAATACTACTTGAAACATTTATATGCATAGCAGCTAAACGAAGATCATAGATCTCTCAGCAAACAACCAAAAAAAAATACTAAACACAACTTAAAACTTATATATAATTTTTACTAAAAATAAATAAACTAATATATGTAAAATATATATGTGTACTTACACAGAAGAGAAAGAGGTTGCGAGAAGGCAAAATGGCGAGGCTGTGCGTGATGGGTGCTTGGCCGACGAACCCGAGTTGCCGTGGGAAAGCATGCGGGAGAGAGAGTGGATGATAAAGGTGAAGGCTTTGAGAAGGAAGAGTTGGTTTCAGGAGATGGGAGTGACGTGCATGCTACAACTAAAATATGCTCTCTTTTGTTTCGGCCATATTTTTTTTTACAGAAAGAGAAAAAATAAGGAAGAAGAAAGAATGAGGGGTATTATTACCAGCTAACCCCTAGCTGCCAACTAACCTATTTATTACCAGCTAAGATTATATTTTAACATTTCAAGTGGATACGGCTAAAGATTTGGGCTAAGAATGGTTTAACCGGTCCGTTCGGAACGGTTAAATTAACGCGACTATTTTTTTACGTCGGACTCTGATTCGTGCAAATGAATATACCGTTTTGATCAACGCGACGAGGCGCTTCCAACGGTACACAGATAATTATGGTACGATTGAATTGTAAGAATTCGAATTTTTATACTAGCGAAAAATGCAGGAGAAACACAGAAAATAAGATCGACGGAAAATGAAAAATGACGTCTTGCTCAGAAGATGATTTACAATTTTTCTATATAAAAATATGTAGGTTTCAAAAACATTTTATTTTCATCAATTCTTAACTGATTAATTAAAATAAAATTACACACGAAAATAAACTTTCATGTTTTCGGATGAAAAATTATAGTTTGCTATATTCAATTAGACATATTTCAAATGTTAAATTTTTATTTCAAATTTTTATTTTAAAATTTCACGAAAATTTGGTTAATCACATTATTAAAATGGTTAAAATTTACGAGTCATTGCATGTAGGTTGAAATAATATATACCCATAAATTTAAATTTTTTGCGGATTGAAATGATAAATATTCGTATCACTTGACTATAGGGTAGAAGATTATATACGGACACTGTATTGGTTAAATTAAGCGATTTGAACCCTTATATCTTGAATTGGATTAAGTGATATTTTAAAGGAAACTGATTTATACAAATTGGATTACTTTGAAAATCCAAGTTTGAAGGTTGGAATTGAAAATTGGTTTAAATCGAAATTCTGAAGTATTTTAATCTGTCTCAAATCTATTTAAAGTATTTTAACCCGTTTTAATATATTTTAAATCTACTTAATCTATTTTAAATTATATTAATCTATTTTAATCTACTCTAAACTATATTAAATTATTTTAAAATTATATTAATCTGTTTTAATCTATTTAAACTATATAAATCCATTTTAATCTATTTTAAACTATATTAGTCCGTTTTAATCTATTTTAACCATCTTGACTTTTAAAACTATTTTAAACTATCTAAACTATTTTTTGAATTTTAGCTTTTTTAATTTAGAAGTTTTGTATTTAAATCCTCGATTTTTAAGTAGAATACGATCAAATGATGTTATGATATAAGTAGGGATTTGAATGACATATTTGAAGAATATGATGATTTAAACAGAGGGTTTAATCTATTTTTGGAATATAAATTCGAAAGTGATATGGTTTCAAATGTGATATAATTTGAAAGTAAATATGATTTCGAAAATGATATGGTTTTGAGAATATGATATTTTGATATAAATTATAATCAGTTTTGAAAATGTAAATGAACCATCCGGTGTGAAATAAGCGTTTGGTTGTTAAAGAGACCGGAAACAGATATTGTCATACTCTTTGCCAATACCAGAAACCACTTTAACAACTGTGTACGTGATGGAGATTCCAGAAATGAAGTAGGATGGTTTGGCAAATGATGCTGTATGAGGTATTTATGTGACCCTGACTCCCATGAGTTAGCTTGGATGCGACTAAAAAAGGAGCCATGCCGGGCCAAGTGAGGTCATTCCTCCGATCGGACGCATTTCTTCGATATAATATTATCACTTTGTGATGATTTGGTGGCCACCCCTTGATTTTGATTATGGGAGTGTGTTCCAAGGTGGGCTGTAGCAACTGTTATGCGTTACCACCACTCCATATCCGTAATTGGTATATCTCCCCCGGAATTTCCTCAAGTGTTGTGTTCACATGCCCTATCATGCCTTCTACGAGTTTGTTTTTATGTCATACCTATGGAGTGCTTCTTGATAGCCCACCAGTTTATGGTGGAGTTTACAGTAATTGTATAGACTACGACATTATATAAAATGTGTTAAGGGGGATATGGGTAACGCCTTAATACTATTTTAATACTTTACTTTACTGTAGACACTATTATAATAGCATATTGTACTACATAGTAGATAATTTAACGGATCCTTAGGAGATGGTAATCCTGAACATCTCTTAAGTTATTGCACTCACACTTGACACTGGATAGGAGATGTCAAAATCCGTAAACATCTCCGATGCCATTACACTCATATTTATTTTCTGTTGATTTAACTTATATAAGATCTATTAGTTCTGACTTAAGTGCTTTGTCTTTTCAGTTCGCTTAGGTCAGCCTGAGATTTTCAGCATATCGAAGACTGCTTTTTGGAGAACGAAGATGAAGATTTGGATACTGCTATTACTCATTATATTATTTCCACTGCATCATGTTGTTCCGCTACATTGATATTTATTTCTGTTGAATGTAACTCTGATTTTTTATTATAAAAGTATCATCAAATGTTATTTGTAAACAGCTTCATGAACTGTTTATTTGATTATTACATTTTGTAATTCCGCTGCGAGATTCTGTATTTGTTTTCTTTTTTCCCTGCTTTTACTTATTTACAATCCTCCCTTTTGAATGGTTTGAGTTTGACATGTGAGGTTTATTTTCGATTTTAAACCATCCAAAAAGATGGGTCGTTATAACCTATGCCTCCGTATATCTCCTATATTGTAATGGAACATCTTTCCTTATTATTAGAAAGAGTGGTTGAAAAAAGAATTAACACTTGTAAAGTGCAACCTATGGAATATCTTCAATGTGCTGACTGCACCTTTCTATTTTAGAAAATAGCAAACAAAGTAGATAAATGGGATTGCAAATTCCGGCTACTGATTAGTGGTGTAATATGTCCTATGGTGCTATAATGGCTACTGATTTATGGTGTAATATATCCTGCGGTGCTATATTGACTACTAATATATCAACTTCCTATTGCTACTTTAAAGAAATCAAATTAGGTAAAATCTGACTTTCTGTGGGAAGGAAGGAAATATAAAATTTCTTAGGACAAATTGTGTATACCAAAAAAAGAATGGGCTATAGGCCTGAAAACACTAGAGGATCTACGAGATACTTGTGCGCTAAACCTACTTTGGAAACTACCATCAAAATAACAATCAACATGGATAACATAAGGGTATAGCTAGCATTACATTTGAATGATAGTTGTATTTAGCATTTCAGTTAAATGCTAGTTATAACTAGCATTACAGTGTAAATAGTAGTCATCACACTTGAAATAGAGTACAAACATTGGAAATCACATAAAAAATTTATATGGATAAATTCACACATTATTCATCACAGTTCAATCACCGAGAAATGTATTTTCGCATAATGCTAGTTCTTTCTAGTATTTCAGTACAAAAATTATTCACCACTTCAGAAATACAATAAAAGCATTAAAAAGCACATAAAAATGACACTCGAATATATCCATAGTTTATCCATTGTAGTTCATGCACTGAAAACAGACCACTATAATCAAATCAAATTCAAATCGAGAAGTTAAATCCATCTGAGCAGTTTATACACTGATAAGAAAATACAAGCATTGGAAAACATATAAGACTCCATCTCAGTTTAATTAGCAGAAGTGATTCAGTTCAAATAAAATACAAAGTTCTAAGAAGTTTAAATACAACAGCTATTCTTATGTAGAATCTTTGTAGGACTTCTCCACTGACCAACTGTATTGTGGATCATTGAGTATGTTATACACCACTGCAACTCTTAGGTTGCTAATCATTTCCTTTGCATATTTTTCTAGCATCTCATCCTTGTCAAGTTCTTTCAAGTTTTCCATGACAAAGAATGCACAATCAATTCTGTTTCAGATATAGAAATATTATTTAATATTACAATATAATCTAATGCTAAAATAAGATAGCATTCTTTACTCCAGAATTCTGAAATATAGATTTATATTTGATCACAATATTAATCAATACATTCATAGAGACACCATTGCTGCATGTGGAATGTGCACCTTATACGAAATCTTTTTGTTCAATAGACGCAGTTCAATAAACTGTCAATTAACAATGCTAGCTTTAACTATCATTTTACATATTTAATGCATTCCAGTTCAATTTAAAGATACAAATGATATTATGGATATCAGTTTGCATGTTTAGTTTAGTCCAAAATACTTTGAATATATATATGCTAGTATAAACAATCATCTTGGATATTTGATAATTTATGTGCATTGAAAAAATATAAATGATAGTTGAACTGTCATTTTTTCATTTTCCCAATGTTATGCACTTTAAAAATTTCAGTTGTAGATATAACTATCATTTTGATCATTAGATGTATTCAGCTATATTTTAAAAAAGAATAAAAAAGTTGGATGAATATACAAACTAAAATGACAAGAGAAGAATTGAAATTAGTTACTTACGAATTAGAATCCCGTGGTGGACTTTTTGGCTGCAACACTTTAGGTTTGTAAAATTCTTTGTTCAGTATTCCTACTTTTGCCCATTTCTTCTTGAACATCAATTCAATTTTGTCTTTCTGCAAGAAGAAAAATTAGTGTTGTATATTAACGTTAGAGTGATTTAAAAATTATTCTTTTCTGACAAGAATCAGGGCTCGGTTATAGCTGGGGTTTGATGTCCTTGTGGATCTGGTTTTTGGTTTGGTTGAATCATAATGACTCCACTGCATTGTTTCATAGTTTAGCATTAGCAAGCTCCAATGGTTTATGTAATGTAAAGGGAAGAAAATCTTCTGTAAATTCAACCTTGACAATGACATCTATTATCGGTATGACTATGTCAATGATTAGAGTTTGCTGATTAGGTACTAAAGCATTCTGCACATTCATATGTATTAGAATACTTTATGTTATTTTTTAACATTTATAAAAGCTTATACTTACCATCATCATTGTAGTGAAGTGCATGCATCTCTTGGTTGTAATAAAACCAATCAATAAGCCGTTTAACCGAACAAAGAAGGTTGTAAGTTTTATGGAATAATTAATTATTATTTTTATATTTTTGAACCAGGAATATTAATGCTAGTATTCACTATCATTTATATGTTTATTGCATTGAATGCACTAAAAAATGCAAATGATATTTTAAACAAATATCTTGGACATTCAATATATTTATATGCACTTTACAAATACCAATGTTATTTTTAACTCCCATTCTCTTATTCAATACATTTATATGCAGTTTGAAACTTTGAATGCTATTTTTAACTATCATTCTCTCATCCTATACATTTATATGCACTTAAAAAACTATGAACGCTAGTTTTAACAATCATTCTCCCATCCTATACAGTTACCTGCATTTTACAAATACTAATGCTACTTTTAGTTGTCATTGTCCCATTCAATTCATTGATATGCACTTTGAAAGGTTGAATGCTAGGTTTACCTATTATTCTCCTATTTTATACATTTACATACACTTTTTTACTGTCATAATTCCAATTCCATCAGTGACCTCCTCATCCAGAATGGCTTCCAGCGTAGATTTCATTATTGTGATTCCTCCTTTGTTCCCTTCATCTTTTCATAGGCCACAGTGCTGTAATTGAAAATCGATAATTGACAAGTTATTTTTTTCCAATTTTATTTAATTACAAATATAATGAAAGAAAAAGGATCAGAAATCTTACTTCTCATTTTCGTTAAATTTGAAGAAAGCAAGAATTTTGTTTTGCTGTTCTTCATTTAATAATTGTAGAATACTACTTTTTGTGATATCTTTACTCTGTAAGCTTTACTTGATGGCGAGTACCCATCAACATTAATAATTTCTTCATTTTCAAATGTTGTGACTTGATCATCTGTTTAGTTTCGTATTCCTCTTCATAATCAGATTCTTCATTTTGTTCTTGTAGGTTTTGTTCACTTTTATTTTCTTTTTGACCTTCCTTGGTTTCAGGTTGCTCCTTTTGGTCTTCATTGTCACCATATTTCTTTGTTTTTCTGTGAACAATTTCAGACCGGCAATCGAGATCAACTTGTGTGAGAAAAAATTACCTTTCCATTGTCCATGTTCATCAAAGCTTCTCTTGAAATGACCTTTTTCAAGCTTTTGATATTCCATCTCCCAAATCTTGGTAAGGTAGAATAGTATGTTGCTAATGAGATATCAAATTCACATGGACACATAGGAAAAACTACAAATAAAATATTACTTGTTAAAATATATAATGTGTATAATTTAATTTATAGAGATAGATGCATTAACATAAAGTTAGAATGTTGTACTTACGATTGGGAGCAAGGAACAATCCAGCATGATTTTGGCTTTGTTTTGAAAGCCGTCAAAGCTCTAATCAATGAATGATGAATTAAAACGGACCAAGATACTGAGTTCATTTTGTTTTGATCAATGATATAAGGAATATATCCCTATGGTAAGTATCTTTGGTTGTTGGGAAAGAAGAAGGTTATCATTGTAAGAATAATAACAGTTTTGGAAAATCAGTTTCATGTTGAAATTGTTATGTTTCCAGTACATTTTTATCTTTGAAATTGTAAGATCCTTTGTGATGTGCTCTACTGTGTCAAAATTTCTTAGTGCAAAATCTTTACAATTGTCCAGAAGGATTTGTATATTCATTTTAGGTAATAGAAAAATATTAATTCCAGACAAAGGTAAGCTAAAGAGAATTGAAACATCTTCGGGTTTACTTTTAGAAAAAATATTCCCTACTTTAAAAGCTTCTTCATCAATGGAAAATGTTTCTATGATATCATCTAAGGTTGTTGATGATTTTGTAAAAGCGGCTATGGATAAAATTTCTTTGAAAAACACTAACATAAATTTTTCGAAGGGTGTTTGTTTTAAATAATTCAATTGATCTACAAGATAACCTCCTTTTTCCTTAATTTTTTGGAAATTTTTTATCATCGGAAACAAGCTACATCGATACTGAATTTTTTCCTGAGATCCTTTCTTTGATTATTTTTCTTTCTACTGTTTTTGCTTTCTTCAATCTTTTACCTTTTGATTCCTGTACAAAAAACTATAAATGAGTAATTCTGTATTTAACAAACTATAATGCTATTTTCATCTATCATTTTTTAAATGCATTCTTAATTTTATCTATTAAAATTTTCAACATGAATGCATAATTTTCTAGTACTATATTCATCTATCATTATTTTTTAAATGCAATATTTTTCTATCATTACTCTTTTTCAATGTATGCTTTTACAGTTTAAAAATTGAATGCAATGTTTTTCTATCATTTTTTTCAATGCTATATTTGTCTATCTTTCTATAACATTTTTTTCAATGTTTTTCAATGTATTCAATCTATCAACTGTCAAAAACTGAATGCTATGTTCATTTATCATCTCATATTTCAATATGATGCATACAGATCAAATGATATATTGAACTATCATTCAATAGCTATACATCTGATTATCCTCTACCGTCTATGAAATATCGAAATGCTATTTTCATTTATCATTCCATCATAACACATACTGTAAATAAAGTGATATGTTCAACTATCATTCTATCATGCTATGTTTGTCTATCATTTTTTTCAATGTTATATTTATCTATCATTCTGTAACTATTCATCTTATTGTTGTCTATCAACTGACAAAAACTGAATGCTATGTTCATCCATCATCTCATATTTCAATATGATGCATGCAACAAATCAAATGATATATTGAACTATCATTCAATAATTATCCATCTAATTATCATATGTCGTCTATTAAATATCAAAATGCGATTTTCATTTATCATTTATCATTTATCATTCCATCATTACACATATAGTAAATAAAGTGATACATTCAACTATCATTCTTTAATATCAATCTAACTATCATCTAATGTTTACCAAAAAATGGAATGCTATTTTCATACCACTTCAACATAATGCTTGTAACGAATAAAGTGATATATTTAATTATCATTCTAAAACTGTCTATATGATTACCAATTTAGCATAAACTTTCATTGTAAAACTATTTACAATTAAAATGATATATGCAACTATCGTTCTAAAAGTATCTTTTATTTTGAAAAAAAATCAGATGTTATACCTTTGTCTTTCTTTTCCTACTGACGATTTCATCACAAAGCTCTTGTTCCTTCATCTCGTCTTCATTCATAGTTTTTGCTACCCTAGATTTTCTTGTCCTCTTTTTTTCTTCATGAATATCAGTTGAATCAACAGCGGTGGATGGTTTAATTTTTCATCTTGTATTTATTTGTGTACGTGTAGCATTCGAAGCCCTTGTTTTGGAAATCCTAGGTTCATCGTTTATTTGTTCAGGATTTGTTGAAATATGTGGATTTACGTCCATCGATTTAGCTTCCGAAGTTGATTGCATTTGCAAATCAGTTTGGGATTGATTTGGGTTTTGGCTGTCACTGTTTGATGAAGGAGGAAAAATTTTGCTTGTGGAGGAAAAGAGATTGAAAATGTAGGAGACCGTGAAATTTGGCGATTGTCCTTGAGACGGAAGTTAAATTTTAACGTCCGTTAAAACTAAATTTTATTAAACTTTTTCCTTTAAGCTAATTTACTCTAAATATTATTGGTAATCTTATTTTGAATAAATATTTACAAAAATATACATTTTGGAAAATATCAATAAATGACTAAAGATTATTTTATGGATAAGTTCTTTGGCCATCCAAAGTCGTGCATGGAGATGGATATATACACTATTTATCTATTTGAGTAAGAATATGTAATAAATTGTTTATTTTTGAAATTTAAATCCCTTGAGGACATCATCCATTATATCACTATTTTGGGAATAAATGATTTTTGAATTTAAATTGAGTTTAAATAATTCAATAATTATTTTAATTATTGAATAAGCCCTTTTAATTATTATACAACGATAGAAATATTATTATCAAACTTTGTTCAAAAATGTGTTTGTGTGTGTGTGTGTATTAAGAAGTGAAAATATGACCAGAAATCGGAATCCGTGATGATTCAACGTAGAAAAGTTATATAACGTTATTGCGACATGAATATGCACATATGCATGTGCACAAACATTTACTTGCACATACATGTCACATGCCCATATATATACATACATATAGCATATATTAATATATATATATATATATTACAAAATCTTTAAGATATTTTCCTAAACTTCATCCTTAAGCATTATAAAGTTAACCACTTACGCACAAGCGAACATTCATATGGGGAGGGGGGTGTTTGGCCGTGCAAGTAATGGAGGAGGGAGGCAAATGGATGAGGTATGGTGATCTTTTGGAAAATAAATATCATGATATTTTAGTTCACATTTTTACCTATAAATACCACCATCTTCATTTCATTTGCTCATAAATTCCTAAGCTTACTTTACTTCTCCTATCCACTTTAATGGCTTCCTAACTTAGGAATTTAATAAAGAAAATTATGGAAAAATGTAAAAAAAATTATATAGTGTGCATGTGTGTGTATATATGTATATGTATATGCATATGTAAATGTGTGTGTATACACACATACACATACACATACACATACACATACACATACACATACACATACACATACATATACATACATACATATATACATACACACACACATACATACATACATACATACATACATACATATATATATATATATATATATATATATATACGAGTACTTACGCACGTGCTCTGCACGTGAGCATAAACACCATGCATGCCAAACTAAGTTGCGATTAATGCCGATGCGTTCCTATCAGATGGGAATCATCTATTAACAAAGTTATGAAGATGTGGCCGACCAATAAAAGTGTAGTAAATTTTGAACGAAGAAGTGTGCAGTGGTTGAAAACATTTTTTTTGAAAGTTTATTGGCTGGACATAGAAATATGAAACCGTGTGATTTCAACTCTCTGTATCTTTTTGGATGGAGCAGCGATCTTTTAATATGTTGACGTAAAGACAGAAAAAAGTATGTTTTCGTAATAGCAGTGGCTGAAAAAAATGGTGACTTGTTGATAGGATAAATAATGCCATTGTTAATTAAATTACAGTTGTGTCTACATTTTGCAACAATGAATTCAGTAGGCTGAAAATTTTATTATACATTATATACTTGTTGCACATTGTATAGCATGGTTCCCAAACAGTAAAACTGTTTCTTCCTTTCATTTTCCATTGTAAGTTTTACACAGCATCAAACTTTGTTTAGGTCTTCATAGTTACAGGTATAAGTATCCCAAGCTCATAATTGTGGTCAACACTCTATAATTGTGGCTGAAATATTGGGTTTTAACTGTTAGTGGGAAGCAGTGTAATAGCAATGTTGGTTTGTTGAAAGAATGGGGTAAAGCAATGCGATATAGGTATAAAAAGGAGGAAGGGAGGTAATTCATTAATGATGAGTGGATAGGAAAAATGAATTAAAGTGAAGCACAACATGCAGGTAATTTGAACAGTGTAATATATATGTAATTGGTCGGATAGGAAAAGGTACAAATTAACTGTGGAAAATCCATACAATTTTAAGTTGATAAGTGAATTGGTTAATAGTCTATAGTTTTTTATGTAGACAAAAAAGGAAATTGCTTTATCCTCTGCAGCCTTTTATACGGACAGTATACAATGGTTCCCTTCTTTTCTAGATGCGTCTATTTATGTTATGTAACCTACAGTCCATACATAATGGTTTGTATAAAGCTTCTAATAATAAGTACAGAAGTTGATAGTTGAAGTACAGTTTCATCTTCATTATTATTCATCTACTATCATGCTACCATTCAACTGTCATGCTTTAGTTCTACTGTCATGCTACCACCAGCTTTGAATAGACCTATCAACAACTCATTCACCCGCACTCATACTCTAATTTTGCATCAGAAATTCAGAATTATAATAACACACTTGATCAAATATCAGCATCAAAAGTTCTACAACTCATCTTCACTGATGTTTATCTTCTACTGAGCTGCCCTTTTGCTATGTTGTACAGTTCATCTCAGCTCCATAATCATATCTGTCTTTTATTGCTTATCTCATCATCAGAACTGAACCTCTGCTCACTGTTATTTCTCCGCCTTCTACTTCCGTATCATTACTTTTAGCTCAAGCTCACTGTCTGCTCCTGTTGTATAATGTATGTACATAATCAGTAACAACACCTGTACAACATGAAGTATAGCTAATCAATAATGCAATACTATGCTTCTATTGCCTCTACCATGCGCAGCTTGACTTACGTGCATTTTGCTTCTTATTTGTATAATTTTCATAGTCATCTTCAAACCATTCACTTATTTACTATACTTGTACTGCCAAGGTTTTTATAAATTATATATTAATTGTACTTACTTTATAGTAGTCAAAGATACCTTTTCTAATAGATTATCGATAAGATGATCTTTTGGTTGTACGCTAACAATGTGTGCGATTGAAATTTAATTTTCTTGTACCATTAGTCATCAGTTTTTTGGTGGTATTTAATTCTTCATTAATATGTAATAAATGCGTTGCACATAAACCATGTAGAAAAGTTAAATGTAGAGGATTGACTTAACCATATAAAAAACAGATCGTATCAAATTAGATTAATAAATAACAAATATATATTAAGAAAAACGTATATCTTGGTGAGTGCGTATGTGTGTTCTTAGCTTTTATATTGGCAATTGGCTTTAGTAAATAAGTGAATGGTTTTGAAGATGACTATGAAAATTATAAGAAGTAATCTAAATAAACGAAAATTGAAATTTATATTTAAAAGAATTCCAGTAGAGTGAATGTTAATTTTGAAGTATGAAAATTGGTCAAATTGATTACAAAATAAATTTCCATGACAATAATTTTCTATCTAAGGTTACTCAGAAAACTAAAGCAAAACATATGATTATATTAGTAACAAACATACAGTAAAAAATCATATTTATTGACCAAATGAAAGAAGATACTTTTGGGTTGTATTTTTTATCATGAACCGCAAGTGTCAATGTACTTTATTGTAAAATTTATTCACTTATTAATTACATGTATATGTATAGAAATTCCCAAACATAATGATTTTTTTTAGAGATAGAAAATAATATATATTTTTTCCAATATAGTTCCGATACCAAAAAATGGTTAGATCAAGTATAAATGAATTTTGATAGCAACAAACCATATAAAAAATTAAATGTAGAGGCTTGACTTAACCATATAAAAAATAGAATCATATCAAGTTAAACTAATAATTAAAAATATATAATAAGAAAAACATATATTTAGGTGAGTGTGTATATATGTTCTTAGCTTTTATATTGGCAGTTGGCTTTAGTAAATAAGTGAATGGATTTGAAGTGATTCTCTCTTGTACTTTTTCGTTTTTTTACTTTTACATCACCATCAAACTCACCCGTCAATTTTACAAATCAAGTTGTGTCAAATGGCATGTAAAATGCAAGATATCTCAAAAGAATCAAAAATATCTCAGTGAGATTTCATGTGTTGAACCAATTTTTGACATGTTATGCCACATGATAGATTTCAGTTACATGATTCACTTTGATTTGATATTGCTAAGTATTGTTATATTCAAAGTTGTCTTTTATTGAAATTTGTGATAAAAATAATCGAGTTAGGTCATTTTGGCTGAGAAGTATGTTACCCTACTCTTCTTATGAACCAAACTGAGTAGCAGTGTGAGACTCACATCCACTTTGGTTTTGAATAGGATTTGTTGAGATATTGTAGATAGTTTCCATTATAGATCAAACTTTTATGGACTTGGTTAAAATATTATCAAGGTAACAAACATGTATTTTGCGAAAATATCAAGTAGCATTCACCTTAATTAGAGAGAAATCATAGACAAAATATACTCCAGGAGGTGGTCTAGGGAAGGCATTGTCATCTTTGAAGTACTCACTATTGAATACTTCATTGCATGGTACAAAAGTTAAATACCAATCCTTTGTTTCTTTTATATGCAAGGTTGTGAAAGGAAAAAAAATCAAATCTTCTTACCTAATTTGAGTGGATTTGCATCCTCTTTTATCTGTATATATAGTAGAATGGTCGTGCATTTCTACCTATGCAACACCTATTCCTTCTGGTTAAGGAACTTATGGTTAGTTGCTTGCATTCTTGTTTTTTTTGCAACTAAATCTTGCTACAGTTTTCGCTGGGTTTGGGTGGTTCAAACTTTTGCTGCTATTGTGTGAGGCCTGAATCAAATCTTTAGAGCTGCAAGTTTGTAAAGTGAGGCCTACTGGTGCTTCATGGCTAGTTAGGCCCAGTGCCTTTGCATTTCTTAAAAAACTCGTTCACATTTATACTTCTTGCCTATGCATCTTCTTGCTTGTGCCTTTCTTTTGCATGTGCATCTTCTTGCCTGTGCCTTTCTCTTGCATGTGCATCTTCTTGCTTACTTAGTATATGGCACCATCGTACTTCAGCACTGAAGCAGCATCATAGCATCACCAGGACACCTTTTACTTCCACACCTAAGCAAAAAATATGCATAATACAAATGCAGGTGCAATGAATATGTGATGCACCGTAGGTTACTAAGTTAAAGAAGTATCACTGCCACTAAATTTAGTATAATTTATAAAAAGATATTATGGACTATATATAACCACTAAATTTATCATGCATATAAAAATGGTTTTATGACAACCCAATATCAATTTCTTCTTTTAACGATTCTAACGATTTTCAAGCAATACAACTTTTGATTACATGGTTTAAATTGCAAAGGAATCCAATGTTAAAAGCATAAGCATTCTACAGAAAATAACTAAATTCAAATATACAAAATATGAGCATGCCGGCATGAAATCTTGAAAATGTTTGTCGCAGAAATTGTTTGCCTATTCAATCAAATAGCCAAGCCACAATAACAATGATGTAAAGGAACATGTTTAAGTATGAATATAGTTACATAGAATAGTACCAAACCTAAATTTAAATTTTCTAATGAGTAATAAGTAGTGGAGAAAAACGTTATTTAAAAATGGTGTAAAATACTTTCTTTATTACTATGAGTTTTTATTTTAGTTAGATAAAACTACAAACTCTACAAATCACTATATATGTTTCAAAAATACGTGATAAATATCGTGTACCCTTTTTGGAGAACTGTGTGCTCCGTTTGTGTGTTAGTCGTTTGTCGCTACTATTCGGTTTCTTCTCTATGTGCTCACTATTGCACGACTTGTTTCTAATATGCGAGCTGTAGCGTTTACTGCTGCTGCTGTTTGGCATCTTCCTATTCCGCTCAAAGTTACACTGCCAACTGATCCTATTTCGCTTGTTGTTTGGAATTCATTAGTGATAAAGCTGATATTCCCCTTCCGAGTATCATTTTGTATACAAATCTACTTATTGTTCTGAACACGCTTTGCTCAGGTTTTGCAATGTCTGTTACCAATCACATCTTGCTGTATGGTCTGCTGTGTTCCCCATAACTAAAATGTACCCCTTCATCTTTGATTGTTCAAAACTCTTTGCATTTTATACTGGTATGAAAATGAAACATAAATGGGAAAAAGAGGGTGAGAAAACATAATAATTCAAAAAAAGAAACACCGCTTTTAATATAGTTCACACATGTAGGAAACGTAGTCACCACCGAAACAAATATTGCTTTAGACAAAGTACTCTTTGCTTGATATTCAAGAAAGTAGCTTCATCACGTCATTAAAATAAAGGTATCATAATATTACATAGAGGCTTTAACCTATTTTATACACTGATACTGAAAAAAATTTCCAACAACAAAATTGAGGATGAAAAAAAAAAATCTTACTACAAAGAAATGCAAAATCTAGGGGCATCATTGAAATATGAAATATATCGACAAAATCAAAGCACATGTGCAGGTACTCATCATTCCAAGTCTAGTTCTGATGTGACATTTCAGTTTGCTGGGTTTCAATCCACTAAGCAAGCACCCTCAACCACCATTCATCAATCTGGAAATATGCTTCTCATAATATACCTTTGGATAAATAGGACCATGGACCAATCTCTAGTCAATGCTCATGCACATGTGCATTCCATTAATAAGCTTGGCTCTAATGTAGCTTGTCTTTAGCCAATATGCAAGCAGCCTCAATCATTGCCTCTGCCCCTTGTGTTTTCGTATACAACATTCATCACTCATTTCACAATATACTATTCATTAAAAAAATGTAGCATGGCATTATTATTATCGAAAAATGGTAACAACCTAATTAAGAAAATCAATGCATTAATTAGTTACTGAACAACAACAAAAATAATCTTTATTACTACTAACATGATAAAAGAAAGTTAGATAACGGGGTTAAATAAGTAATACACAAATCTAGTATACAAAAGTCTACCTGATCGTAGCTAGAATGAGTGACTTTCTTCTTAGTATCAAAATTCAAGTTGTGGCCTTCATTTGATGTTTATATCATGATTTTGTCCCTCCAAATCATAGTTGTGATTTCTAAATTTGTTACCACTTGAAGGTAAGTAATGGGTGGTTAATAAACCTGTCAACACCTAATGATATATCAATGCAATAATAGATTAGGAAAATTACAGTTTAAAGATAATATTAATTCATCTAGGAAAACTAATGAAGAATAAAATCCTTGAGAAACAATATATTTACTTGATACACCCAGACTAAAATTGTTAGTCCAATACATAACAAAAACAATCATGCATGAAATAAGATTGCTTTCGCTGAGCAATCGTACTGTTTCAAATCAAACAAAGATAATGATTCCACTATCAAACTCGTACTTCAAAACCATTTAGTTTCGGTATATTTTGTTCCCTTGATAATACTCCCTAAGCCATCCTCATTCATTGTTACAATGACTATTCATAACTTATTAGTCATTTCATCAAACACTTGGTCCGTAGAAACTAAACATCATTGTTTCACAGCTTAAGGCATGTACAATGAAGCTGGTAAGTGATAATCATCGGAAAAAAAAAAATAGAAAATGCACAAAAGAACTTACAATATCCAAAGCTTTTAAAAGCTCAAATGTTCATCTAAACTAATCCATGTCTATGACTTCTTTGCTAAAGCGGTTGTTGGATCCTTATCTCACCTATGAATTCAGTTTTTCCTGTAGAATACAAAAGGTTAAAGTTACTGAATGAAATAAGGAAACAAAGGATTAACACCATTAATTTGGGAAGTTTTCAGTTTTTTAACATATTTTAAAGAAGAAAAAAGACTTGACTATTGATTGATGCAACCTCAGGTTGAATATAGGAAGGGCATCATCATGACTGTGGATAAACGTTCGCCCAGCAAGAGGTGGTGGCTCGTGGGCATGGGGTGCTTGTGAATGGTGATGTTGGTGGCTTGAGATTGGGGGTGTAGAGAGAGAGAGAGAGAGAGAGCAGAAAAGGACATTGTCTTCCTGTGGGAGACATTGCATGAGTGATTGATATCTATAGCAGCACCGGTGATGACAGCCACACTATGTAAGCTCTGCAATTGTCTTTGCAAGCTTTTCAGAATCACAAAGTGAGTCGGTCTCTGCAACCTTCATTTTCATCTGAGCGATTCTTGGTTGAATGTCATCAGTGGTTGCAGCATCTGCGATTGAGGTGGTTGAGCTTTGAGAGATAGTGACTTAATGCATCTCAATTCATCCTAACACCGCCCCATGAGGTAAAGAGTTGAGTACCTGAAGTTAAAGATTTGGCCTTTATGCCATCCCTTGCCCGATTTTCAGATCCATTCATAATTTAGAGAAGCTTATTTATGAAATGTAGAAGAACATAATGGATGTTTGAAAAGAAAATGGAATTCATGCTCAAAAGAGTGGGAGAGAACAAACAACTGCTTGGAAGTGAATGCGAAGATAAAGAAAGTATCAGTAAACGTGATAGATGAAAAGGACAAAGTACCCTTAAATAATCTACTTTACAGTATCATCGAGCAACAAACAATGGATGGACATGCTGGGTAGTTCTAAAAAGGCTTCACTTTGACCCCTTCGACCAGGGTTTTGCTTTATAGTGTGTGTGTGTGTATATATATATATATATATATATATATATATATATATATTATAAAACACCTCCAAACAAAAGAAAATTTCCTCCTTCTCCCCCTCTAAACCCATGGCCACACCATCCACCCCCCAAAGGTTGAGCCTTTCTTCTCTTCCGAGTAAGGCTGTGAGCACCCCAGCACCAATGGCAAAGGCTAATCCCACCTTCAGGCTTTTGTACAAGCTTAGCAAGCTAAAATTTCCTGAATATCGGAGCTATAGTCATTTTAAAGCTAGTTCGATTGAACCTAAGGTGAGAAACTCAATTTATATTATGATATATTGGAAGATATATAAGTTTGGCTATGCTTGGTTATGATGATTGTGAACCATGTTTGGATATGATAATTGTTTTTTTGGATGTGTAAACAATTCACATTTAATACATGTCAAATATCACGAAGGAAATCACTTTCTTTTATAAATGAAATGGTGCATATGAGATTGTTAAACCACTTTAAAATAGTTTAAAATGATTTGGAAATCTTTTACAAACACTTAAAAGTGTTTTTGCAAAGTTTGGAAAAGAATATGAAAATTGAGTTAAAATATGCGCACTGCGTAACGGTAGTTCTCGATTGCATGCCATAAAAAGTTAAACACATTTATAGAACGGAATCAGAGTCAGAATTCTTTGGAATAAGAATTTGTCAAACTCTTATAATCATAGTTTTCAAACAAAAGAAAAGAATCGAGATTTTGTTTAGAAGATTTTGAAACAAGAGGAACAATTTTTCAAAATAGTCGCGCTTTGGCAGTTTGGAAACCAAAGCGATAAATTCTTTAAAATTAATATTTTTAATTCTTTAAAAATATGGAATAAATTCTATAAATATTTTAAAAGAGATTTGAGTTATAAAAATGGATTTCTAAATGATAGAAAATTTGTTTTGATCAAATAAGCCTTAAAAGCACCATTCGTAGTTCTTTTTACAGCGGTTTTTAATAACTTTCGATATAGATTTAAGATTCATTGTTCTTTCCTGAATCTTTTATAAATGTTTTCAAATAAATAATTAAGTATTTTAAAGATGATTTGCAGTTTGAAAATTACTTTTGAAGGAGTTTAAATAAAAGGTTAAAAGAAAAGTTGTTATAAATAAATGATTTAATATTGGTTCTAAAAGCCGATGAGTAGGCTGAATTTTTGATATCTGCATGTAGGATGCTTAAACTAAGGAGATGTTCAAAAGTGACTAGTGCCTTGGCTCACTTGGCCGCTTTCCTGGGAGAGGGATAGATAATGTCAAAAAGTCGAAAACAAGGCAAATATAAAAGATTTAATTTTTAATACAACTTGGATTGTATAGAAATAATCTTCTTATACTTGATATTAAATTTCAAGGAGGGAATTTGTATCCATATGAATTTAAAAGGTGGTTCCACCGTTATTCGATGGATAATGAAGGTCGAATACGAAAATTGATATTAAGTAGAATTAGTATAATTTCTACCGACCTTTTTTGCTTAATAAGATTTTGCAATGTGATTTATGAGAGATGATTTTATTTTTGGTATTTCCAAAGTTAAAGAGAGGTTTAATGATTTTGTATATACTGAAGAAGAATATGATTTAAAGGTTTATATCTCTAAAAGAGATATTTTATTTGATAAAAGATATTAATAAACGATAATCACCCTCAAACTTAACACCCTTTATCGATGATTGTTCCGAAGGAACCGAGATTAGATTTTATTGATCTATCCAAAAACCACTTTGAACCAATATACCCATTGGAACTGAAGACATGGAATGATAATAAATTAGAAGATGGAATGTAAAGCTGCGTGTCACTGACCCTCGGGTGAAGTTTCCCATATTATATATATACAAAGTATCTTCATTTGATCTTCGATGTAAGGGCTGCTCACTACTAATCCTATGGGAGATTCCCGACAGGATGTAGTAGGAGTGTTCCTTTGATTTGTCCTATTCTTGGATAACTTGTATGGATGAATGTTTGACATTGAATTTCTAAAATGCACGTACATTGATTTTTACAAACGTACATCTGTTTGATGGTGCATGGGGTTACTCTCCTATACTTAACACACTTGTTTAAGTTGTATGAGCTCAGAGGTTCTGAATTTGTAGAAATCAATAATGAGTGATGGAATTGGCAATGTGGCATTCAAGTGAAATGTGTGCTATGAGAAAGGTAATCGTTGCCTTGAGCCTCATCACCCGAGAATGACAAAAACAGGGTAGATAAGGCAGGGCTATGTGAGTTGCACCCATTAGGTATGGTCATCACCTTTCTAGATTACCTTCTATATGTCGGGTTTGTTGTGTATCTTTGGGATCCCGACAAAGGTCGATAAACAACCGGGGTGATATCATATTATGTACTATCTACCGTACAGATATGCCAGTTCTGCATTGGTAGAGGACCATCTGTTGGTGCCTCGGTGCATTTTTATAAGGATGTAGTGTCGAAAGGTAGTCCCTTACCTTGTGGTTGTATGGAATCAATTCTTCAATAAGTGCCTTAGGATTTGACTGTAGAACCTAGTGTGCTGGAATTTAATAATATAACAATTTCGGCTAATGCTATCCGGATTTTTAACCCAATAGAATTCAATAGAAGTTAGAACATCTACATCAACTCAAAATAAATACAAGAATCATTCAGAAGGTTAAAAAGAAGAAACCAAGAGGGACTCAGGACAAAAAAATAGCCTAAGGGGATGGATCGCGATCAATCACCCATGGATCGCTAGCGATCCATTAATATTGCTCATGGGTTGTCCATTCTTCTTGCATCATAAAGCATTACCTTTTCTAGGGATTCCTACTACGTTTCATGATATTCTAAGAAAGCTAGGTCAAGAAGTGGGCATGCATCTGATTCCAGTCATAGTTCAATGCAACATATATACGAATCACCATCAATACAAGGCATATAGTCATGAAATTACATGGAGAGCATATACACAAGGAATATGATCCAATTGAAACGAGCTAAAAATATGCTAACTTCATCTATGTGGCCATCCACCATATTGGGTCGGTTCGCTGCGAAATTTTTGGAGCAACTTCGTACCTTCAAATGTAAACTTTTGACAAAGCGGCTAGCCCAATAGCTCTCCAATCTCTATAAATACTCACCTATCTGCAACATAAAGAGGATCTTTTGCACTAGCTGCTAAAACTCTGTAGAAACTATTCTTCACTCTTCTCCTCCAACACAAAAGTGATTCTCCAGTGAACTCTAACACTGGTGAATTGATCTAACTAACAAAATCCAACATTATAATCAGATTCAACTTGTAACAGCAGTTAGTCAATAATAAAAAGTTATAAAGTGGATGTAGGCTTCATTAACAGCCAAACCACTACAAAAATCTCTTTTCTTTTTTACTTTTCCTGCAATTTGTTGTTGTTTGTTCTACTTTATTTGCCTTGATAAACATGACTGGTGCTTCCACACTTAATCCAGGATGTTGATCCATTTTTTGGGTTAACATTTTGGTGCTTTCCCTGTGGAAATTGAATCTAGGGTTAGATCTAGCTATCTACTTTGGATCAGATAAGTCTAGAAATTAGATCCTCAATCTTTACTCAGCTTCTGCTGAGAATCAGTGGTACCTAGAAGAAGGAGAACCAATTTTGGAAGATCTGTTAGGGCTACCATTGCTGGAGAAGAAACAAACCCTCAGCAAATTGAATTTAACAATCTACAGTTAGGAGCTAGCTCTGAAGATTAGTTTCCAAGATCCTATATTCGGCGTGAAGTTGTCACTAGAGATGAATTAAATAAAATGGTTGATGAAATTAATCAGAAGATGGAAAATAGCCAAAGAGCTCTTATGGACGAATTGATTGCTCTATTGACCTTACAGTCACATGCTGCTCCAAGAACCATAACAGAACTCGCGGTTGCTATAGAATAAGAAATCTCTACCTAAAGAAGAGAAACTGAAAATAACAGCAGAAAGGAGTGACAGTGAAACCGTAGGAATTAATATGGAAGGAAATGCAAACACTCCACCAACTGTGAGGCAACCAACTACAAACTTGAGTCTAGAGGCAAAAACCCCACAAGAAGATACAACTAAGGATCTCTCCGACTCAAAAGATGCTAAGCGACTTGACGATGACAAGTTGGAAGGAAATATCAATGTATCCATTGATGCCAAAGAGATCAAACTGCCCTTACCAAACTAACCGCAAGCCAATTGAACCCAAGGGGGTGGCTCTCTCCCGAAGGCTGGAGAGCCTAGGCTTCAGCCCACTTACCAAGATCGTTTGCAAAATCAAACACTTGGTGTAGTTATTGACAACCAACCTACGGACTACCAAACATTTGTGTTAGAACCTCAAATTTTGGTTTTTTGATTGTGACAACTACATAGGTAAATGTATCATTTAGACCTAACTAAACTAGCAGGAGAAGATACTTTTTTTTACTCGAGAAATATTCTAACTGAAGGAACTAGGCCAGCCCGCAGTGGAAGAAATGGGTGAATTTCAAACAAATTAGCTATTTTGGAAATTTAATGGGCCAATGAAGTCTAAATTCATTTGGAACTTTTCTAAGTTTCTTTAAAATAAAATCAATATTTTATTGAACTTTATAAGTAAAGTTTTCCTTTTATTTAATGTGTATGTAAGTTAGAGTATATCAAATACACTCTTATATACAAATTTGTGTGTAACGTTTACTTTTCAAAATTATTCAAAGAAGGAAATATTTCATTTCCTTTCTCTTAACTTATTCAATTAATGAGGGAGCACGAATTTATTTAGGGAAGGAAACTTTTTATTTCCTTCCTCTTAAATTATTCAATTATCGAGGGATTATAAATTTAGTTAGAGATGGAAACTTTTCATTTTCCTTCTCTTACTTAAATTAAATAATTGATTAATAAAATAACATTAATGACTAATCTAAATATGACATGAATTGTAAATATATTCACATTAATATTGTGCAAGTGGAACATATATGGAGCGTGCACAGTCAGTGGTAATTGATATGTATACATAAAATAAACAAGAACAATTCGAATGGTTATCAAATAGGAATTGAAATGGAATAATTAAGGAATGACAAGGGTGATTGATACAGTTTGCGTAACGACCTGGAATTTTTGTCGTCTTGAGTTTTGAATATTAATTTTTAATATTCAATAATACGGACTTTTAATCAAAAAAATCCCCGTTAAATAACAATTAGTAAAAATAAATAGTTGAAAACAAGACAGTATTTTGAATTTCTAGATTTTACTTATAAATAGAAAATTGATTTATTTTGGAATTTCTTATATATATATATATATATATTCATGACAACAAGATTTTTATGTAAATTAAAAATAAATTCAAATAAATATAGATAAAAAGAAAAGAATATATTATAAATAGAATTGAATATGACTTATGAACAATCTAGTGCATTATAAATAGAAAGACTTTAAAATTTGAGTTTTTCTTATGTATATGTAAACTAAAAACTAATTCAATAATATATATAAGTAAATAAGAAGAATGTGCATAGTTATAAAAGTTCAAAAAGGAAAACATAGTACTTATTAACAAATAAATATGGTATATTTACAAGTAATATACATATATATATATATATATATATATATATATGTATAGACACACACACACACACACACACACACACACACACACACACATATATATAGATATATTGAAAAATGGAAGAAGAATTGTATATGAGAATATTGTATGGTAGAAATGAGAATTATAAGAAAATCATTTTAAATCATTGTAATAAGAAATCTTTTACAAAATCATGTTTTAGCAAAATTGTTATTTTTATGCACAAAATAAAATAGCAAAATTTTCATTTAATTTGAATTATATATTTTTTGAATATAAAAAGAAATGTAGAGCAAAATTTTTTTCTTTGACTTTCACATCTCTAAAAATAAAGTAAATAGAAATATAATTTGAATATAAAATCCTAAAGCTATTTAAAATTAATACTACCATATTTTCAAAATATATAGTGAAAACATGACTCAAGAGAAAAACAACTAAGTAATTAAAGAGAAAACGAACCTAAAATAAATTAAAAGAGGGTAGGTTTTACATTATACATTGTCTGGTGAAAATCTGTTAACTTTTGCGTGGTAAAGGTAAAGAAGCAAAAATGGGTAAGTGCATATGTATGTATGTGTATGTGTGTGTGTGTGCGTGTGTGTGTGTGTGTGTCTATATATATATATAAACATGTACATTGCGTGGTCCAATAGAGAAAGACCAAAATGTTCATTTTTGCCTCTTTTCAAACTCAAATAAAATATCAACTCAAGTCACAAAATTCAAATCAATCCATCAAAACTTTTGTATAACATCAAAAAATTTCTTAAGCCTTAAAAATATTATACGTATATATTGTTTCTTGGCATAAACATGTATATATATTGGCTTGTATGTATGTTAGCTTGAGTTTGCAAAACACTGTACAACAAAAGGCATGTAAAAAAAAGCTCTGCACAAAAAAAGAAGAACGCATATCTTGTTCTTATAAAATCCAAGCAAGGCAAGAATCAAGATTTAAGAACCTAAGCTAAAGATCAATTAGAACATTTCTAAAGGTTTCAAGCATGTTTAAGGTGAGGACTTTAAAATTTGAAGCCAAGAATTATAGATTACATGTTCAACTTTTAACAATGAAAGCCTAGAAGTTTTCACAGTGAAAATATATATACATGTCCAACTTTTAAAAATCCTTATCTCCAAATCTAGTTTGAGTTTGCTCACAATGTAAACTAGGAAAAGTTTGTTTTTGAGCATAGATTACATTAAATATAGTTTGAAGCTTGTTCATCATATATATTAGGCGAAATTTCAAATTTACAGTAAGTGACTCAAGTTTTGACAAATTTCAACTTTCTTAAATCTTTGATTCATGTATATACTCATGATTGTTAGGTGAAACCATGAATTCTAGTGAAGAAATCAAGATTTTTAAGTTGTTAGATTGAGAGATATTTTAGTTTGATTTTCAATATAACAATATTTTCCGACAAGGTGGTCGTCGTAGGGAGGCGGGGCTTGGCCTAGGAGGAGCGTGAGGGTGAGGGAAAGAGATTCACTATGGCAGAATTTTGAGTTTGGCTTTGGGTTGGGGTGATTTTGGGGTTTATGGGGGGTTCCACTATATCTCGGCTTAATGGAGAATGGCGACGCAGGGCGGATATTGGAGGCATGCGGTCCACAGGGGATAGGTGGAGGAGACACTGGCGAGGCTTTGGGTGGATTTTGATGGAAGATGGTGGCTTAGGATGTCAAGGCGGAGCATTCAATGGTCACGGTCTATTCGACCTTTTTTCAGTGGTGGTTCGAATTTTCAAAAATGGGTTTGGATGCATGATTCAATGGCTTGGGCAAGAAGAGTTGGTTATAGGTGATGTGGGAGACTGTCGGTGGCGAGGGGATGGTCATTGGTGGCTTGGACCCATCATGCACGTGTACGCGTGTGTTGGTGTATGTTACCTGGAACGAAAATTGAGTAATGTGGGAAGAAACTAGGAGAGGGAAGAAACTGGGAACTGGATGATATGGGGAAGAAGGGATGCTCGGGTTTGGGTATGCATAGTTTGGCTTCAGTCCACGTATTTAAATAAAAGGAAAAAAAAGGGTGTTTGGGCTTCAGCCCGTGTTTTACATATAAAAAAGTGGGGTTTTGGGTGGGGCACAAAAGGGAAGGGGGAGGAAGGTTTAAACTTTAAAATGTCTTAATTTGTTTTTGTGTTTAGTTAAATTTTGATATATCATAACTAATGCATGTAGAATTCAATTAATGCGAAACTGGTTGCGATGGATTGGTATCGACGAACACTACATCGCCGAAAGATTCGTTGTAGAATTTGATTAAGTGAAACTTTATGGCATTTTAAAACGGTCAAGTTTTAAATCCGTGATTTAAATTAACTTAGTCGTTTAAAATTTATATGACCCGTCCATTGAAATGTTTTCCTACATAAAAATAACTGTGGGTCAATTTAAATTAATTTTGATGTTTGACATCTGTTTAGCGGAATAAAACACTGTTCCACTAATTGTTTTAATTGGACCCCTGCTGGTAGAATAAATCATCATTCTGCCATTATTACTGAGTATATCTGTTTCTGGACATTGATTAGCAGAAATAAAAACCCTATTCTAGTGTCATATTTGTATGGACATCTATTTATTATCCTGACAATTATATTGAGCAATATGATGTTGAATTAATTGTTAAAATGCCTGATGTGAATATCAGGATCTGTTATTCTGGATTGTTATGGAATGAATAGTAACTTGATTAAGTACCATTGAAATTAATAAGTCTCTTTCCAATTTGGAAGTTGATTTTGGAATCAAAGTTATTTAAAAGACAATTACTATTTTTTAATGATATTCAAAGATAATTAATAATAATTTGAAAATGATTTAAAGTTAATTATTTTATTATTCTAATTGTTTAATTATTGTTTCAAAGTTATTTAATTATTCTAATTGTTTAAAAGTATATAAATTATTGACTAAAGTATTTATAATTATTTGATTTAGGATTAATTATTAGCTAAGGATAAACTAGTATTTAGATATTTTTATTAATTCAAAGATAATTTGTTTAAATATTAATAATGCTTTAAAATTGATATATTATATAGTAAATTTTATAGAAGAGTATTTTCCTATTTAAACTTGGAAAATTTATATAAAAACTTTATAAGTATTATTTTAGGAAATTTTTTGGGATAGAGATGTAATGATTGAGCTGCGAATCCATGGTTGATACCGCATGGTGCTTTCCATATTTATTTTGAAAAGCTTTCACATGTTTTTGAAAGGAATGGTTTGTGAATATACTTATTTCTTTGAGATAATTAGATATTTAATTTATTAAAATATAAATTAAATAAGGCTTACAAATTTAAGTGAAAATTTGAATCTTTGTTTGAATGATTGTTATTAATAGTTAAATTACCGACTATCAAATCTGGATCCAAAAACATTACCTAGGAAATATCTAGAAGAAACACGGGGATTATATGGTACAGTTAGCGTTGAAGGTGCTATACTATACGTATAAACTCATTTCTTTCTTCTAGGACGATGATAAGGAAATCCATCCACTAACGGTTAGGAGATGACCTTCAATCTAATTTTCGTCGTTTTATTCTCTAAAGAACGGGTTACGTTTATCGGAAATATCGAACGTTGTTTCGAAGAGACCGGGATCGGATAAATTATCCGAAATCACTTTGATCTAATGAATATGCTTTCAAAGTGAAGACAAGAGCATGGAACCGAAAATAGAGCATTGAAGTGCAAGGGCTAATTGCTACTAGTCCTGAGGATGGTTCCAAAATGGCTAGTAGGAATAGTGCCTTCGATTTCGTTATGATCCAAAACGGACTTCTATAGATGAATGCTATCAGTACATTATCATTGAAGGACAATGAGCATTCTAAGTATAAATTCCTTAAACGGCAATTGTAGCCTCAAGCCTCATCAACCGAACTAACTAAAAATCAGGGGAGATGCAACAAGGCTAAGTGAGTCGCACTCAATTAGGGTATGTTTATCACCTTTCTAGATACACTCGGATATTTTAATTATGGTGTATGGGAAGAACTCGATAAGGGTGAGAACACTGGGGTGATAGCATATTCGGTTATATCAAGTTAGGTGTGGACCGATGTTGTGTTGTAGGGGATGCCGACGAGGTCCTCAATACATTTTTCTAGATGTGTACTATGATAGGTGGTACCCCAGTGTTTAGTCATTGTATGGAAATCTGTTCTCCAATACGAGCCTTTACGGTTTTGGTTGTAGAGCCTAGTATGCTGGAATTCAATTAGTGTAACAATTTTGGCTATTAGACACTACTATAATATCACTAGGTTTTCTATAAAAAGATTTTGGTTACCGTAAGGGAAAAACCCATGATGTTTATGTGTGGCATGGTCTTACGGGATATCTTTGATTTTAAAAAGGATTTTGGAAGTTAAAATGATTAAAATTCCTTGGGATTTAAATTCTCAAGCTGGTTTTACCAGAATGACCCGGGCATGGGTTTTCCTAATTGCTCGGGTTAGACCGAGCATATTTACAGGTTTAGTTGAATGGATTGGAGCTTTAGGAGAGGAGGTAAAAGGCATAGACTTGTTCACGTAGATGATTACATTCCATGTCTTTTTTAATGTGTTTATCAACAGTTGTAAGGACATAATGTTATAACTGTCCATGTTGTATGGGTTGGTATACTATGATTGTTTTCTGTACTGTAAACATTACAGTTTTGTTCTATGTAAAGTTTTGTTCTATATTGTAGATTATTCGTTTCCACTGCGAGATTATACGTTGTTAGTTTTCTTTCTATATTCTTTCTACCTTCTTTCTACTTCTTTCTACTTTCTTTCTTTTAACTATCCGCCTTCCCATGCAATTTGGGCTAGACAAGTGTGGAAAATGTCTGTTTAAATTTGTATGGAAAAGTAGGTCGTTATAGCATGGTATGAGATCTTAGGTTGAGCGAATACCTAGGCTTTGGTGGGGTTACTCATTAGTGATTGGGTCAATAGTACCTAGAATGAGTTTGAATGTATATGTATGTGTGTGTGTGTATGAGAGTGCATATTTTTTAGTGATATAAAATGTTATATAATGTGTTAATTGATTTGTTGAGTGGCTTACGGATTCTGGTCAATATGAGTAGCTAACGTTATTGATAGGGATCTCTAAACATTTGAACAAGGTCAATGAACACAATATGGTTTTAAGCGGGTAAATGAGATATTTTTACCTAGTATATATTTTATATAATAAAGGCAATGATTTTCAGAATATATAGTATTTTGAGGTGTTGTTTGATAAGTGATGATAATATTTTATCATTTAGGATCTGACTGGTCATAACCATCTAGTTTTGAGTATCCTATATTATCTATCCTTCTGACTTGAGTATTCCTTAGAGACTTGGGTCATGTAGATAGAAGCTTTGGAAAACTTGATTTTGAGTAAAATGTGTTTAAAATTTTTTACGATAAATATTTTGGGAAGATTTTTCATATATAAAGACAAATTTATAATAATTGATTTGTAAGAAGAGATAGTTGAGGATTTAGAACTCTAGGGATTTCGAAAAAAAAAAACTAAACAAATTTTTGAGGGAAAATGATTTTGGTATTATTTAAGTAAATTTTTTAAATGGTAGTAATTTAAAAGAAGAGTTATTTGAAATATGTACCTATATATATGTATTATTTATATACATAAATTCCTCAGACCTTAGGATCTCACTCTTAGGTTGTGTTAATTGTTTATAGAGGACTCGTAGTGTCTTCGAGGAGAGAGGATGAAGATTAGGTAGTATTCTAGCAAAGAAGTGGCTAGACAGATTATGGAACCCATTGAGCAGCCATCGCTATATGAAGAGGAGTCCGAGATAGAAGTGGAGGAAGAATCCAATCTAGAAGAGGGAGAAAATTTTATGGCAAAAGAAGAAAAGGAATTCGAGGAAGAAGAAGAGGAATTTGAAGCAGAGAAGAGCCCAAATCGAAAAATGATGATGCTATTATCTAGGAAATGGGCGAGACTGATAATGAGCCACTTGCAGATGAGGATAACCTTCTAAGGGACCAAGTCGGGAGATTGTATGGGTCTCGGATGGTGATGTTGAATCAAGGGAAATGGAAGGACCCGAAGTAGAGGAATCTGATGGAGAGAGTCCAGTATGAGTGTTGGCCTGGGTTGAGCAGTTCTCTTGGTAGTGTATCCCTATTAGTAGCCTGTAGGAGTCATGTTGGTTGGACTGTAGTCTAGTAAAGTATCTCGATAGATGTTTTGGTATGACTATATATGTGTGTGTGTGTGTGTGTATGATGACTGTAGTTGTGAAAGCATTCTAGTTGATAATCGGTATAATCGATATTTTATGATATATGTACGATGAATCTGTGTGATATGATTGTTTATTAATTCCTTAATAAAAAAATTTGGTTAGTTAAAGTTACTAGCCTGGTTACAACAATTTCGAGGATGAAATTCTTTTAATGGGGAAGAAATATAACGGCCCAGAATTTTTATCGTCTTGAGTTTTGAATATTAATTTTAATATCCAATAATATGGTCTTTTAATCAAAATAAAACCCTCATTAAATAACAATTGGTAAAAATAAACAGTTTAAAACAAGATAATATTTGGAATTTTCGAATTTTATTTATAAAATAGAAAATTGATTTATTTTGGAATTTCTTATATATATATATATATGTATGTATGTATGTATGTATGTATGTATGTATGTATGTATTCATGACAACAGGATTTTTATTTAAATTAAGAACAAATTCAAATGAATATAGATAAAAAGAAAAGAATATATTAAAATAGAAAGAATATGACTTACGAACAATATAGTGTATTATAAATAGAAAGAGTTTAAAATTTGAGTTTTTCTTATGTATATGTAAACTAAAAACTAATTCAAAAATATACATAAGTAAATAAGAAGAATGTGTATATTTATAAAAGTTCAAAAAGGAAAATATTGTACTTATTAACAAATAAATATGATCTAAAAGCAATATATATATATATATATATATATATATATATATATTGAAAAATGAAAGAAGAATTGGATATGAGAATATTGTATGGTAGAAACGAGAAAAAATTATAAGAAAATCATTTCAAATCATTGTAATAAGAATTCTTTTACGAAATCATGCTTTAGGAAAAATGTTATTTTTATGCGCAAAATAAAATAGCAAAATTTTCATTTACTTTGAATTTTTTTTTAAATATAAAAGAAATGAGTAACGACCTGAAACTTTAACGAATTTCTATAATGTAATTAACTAATTTTACTGGAAATTTTAAACAATAAAATTTGATATTTGAAACGCGTCTTAATTATAGAAATTGGTAAATTTTGTTGAAAAATACGAAGTTAATTTATTTGTGAAATTTTGAAATATAAATTTCACCGGTTTATTTGTTAAAAATTTAATATTTTTGACATTTGAATATTTTTATATAATAAATATGTAAATCATTTTCTAAGAAAGACGTCATAATCCATTTCATCAAATTTGGACTCTATAACTCAGTTTATTTTATTTTTCTGCTTTTTAGCAGCATTTTCATTATCGAAAAAAATCTAGTGTTTATAATTTGATCGTATCGCTGATACCTGTGTATTGTTTTATTCGACCCGTCGCGCTTATCTCCGTGTTATATTTATTCATGTATTTTGAGGTTCGGCATGTGACGGAAGCAACAAAACAGTTATCATATCGATACCGTATTTGTGACTTTTTGTTTGCCTGTCAGTTGAAACTTCATTCGTGGCATTAGAGCAACAATTAGTTACATTGATTATTTTACCTGATTCAGGCGTGACCATTTCCTTTCAGCTATTCTATATTAAGTGCCTTTCCACTTTTGCTTCCTGTTCATTCAGAGAGAGGGGTACGTTTATATTCTTCTTTATTACACTTTTTACTGTATTTCCTTTGTTTTCCACATTCTTCTCCTCCTCCACTTGTTGCTCTCGTTCATAATTCCTTTTCTGGCCGTGCATGCTTCCCCTCCGAGCCTTCCCTTCCTAACACCGAGCAACCCAGATAAGACCCATCATCACCGCGCCTCCCTCTAGCCCACCGTGCCTCCCACCTGCGATTCTCCAAACCGCACGCCTCTGCTACTCCAAAACCTAGTTCCTTTTCTCTTCCCCTTGCAAGCCGAAAAATTATATATACAAAATAATGAAAATTGAGAAACAAACTGCATCCATCTGTTTTTGAATGTATATATGACAGTTTGCAGTTGGTCGAGATACTTGCGTTGCATTGCACGTGTGATGTTCGACAGTATTTCCTTATGTATGTTGTACATGGATATAGTATCCCTAGTGATGTGTAAAGCCTAGCCTATCTTTTGTTGCTTAAGCAAAATTCATGCTTTCATTTCACTTGCTTACCTGGGACCTTCATTGCTCATTTTGGGAGGAATATATTCATGCAAATTGTACATGTGCTGTAAAAGTAGGCTGACAGGGTTGCAATTGTTATCAAATCCAAACCCTTATACATGGTTGTACATACCACGTATGCATTACCGACTGAAGGGTATATGTTGTATATACCTTGTACGCATATAAATTGCAGAAGCTAAGCTATATGTGTTCAATATCTGAACCTATGCGTGTTATATATAATACGTATATAAATCGCCGACAAAAATTATATACATTGCATATACACACACACATATATACATATATACATATACATATACATACATTCATACATACATACATACATATATATATATATATATATACATACATACATACATATATATATATATATATATATATATATATATATTTGTTCCTTCTAAAAGAAATGTATACATTGTGAGTTGACCATGTTATGTATGTCTTTTTTTTCAATTGCCGACAATATATATATTGCATGCGTACACTTTGGCAAAAAATTGTACGTGTTGTATATAAATTTTCCTTTCAGATATATAAGACAAATGTATATGTATATCACTTATATGTATATATTTGTTTTATTTAATTTTCATCCTAAAGATCCGCTTTCGTGTTGTCACGGCTAATTGACTTGTCTTGCCTGATTCGTGCCAGTGTTCATTGCTTTGCTCTTTTTCGTAATTGTTTCCATCGTTCTCTAACCGCGAAAGGTGAGCAACCACTCACGGTTACTGTTCTTATGCTTATTAAATTGATCCCATAGGAAATGACAATTTAAATGTACTGTTAAATTTGAATTGTAAATTATTAACTGTTAAATATGACATGCTGTTATATAAATTGACCACTGATGTAAATTGACACCAGTATATGTTAACTAATTATTTATTTAAATTGTTATTGATCACACATGCTAGAATTGTTATGTTATGTATTTTTTATTTATTGTTCTCACTCTGCAAGTCCTCTTAGTTCTAGAAATCATTATGGGTTGAAATTATACATACCCGAACGGATTTTAGAATATGAGAAAATTCATTATGGGTTGAAATTATAAACCCAAGCAATTTTCAGTTATTACTAAAATGTTGGGATCACGGGTTTAATGATGGGATCACGGGTTTAATGATATAAACCCGTAAATTTAAATTATTACAGATTGAAATAACAAATATCTGTATCACTTGACCATATGATAGAAAATTATATACGGACACCGTTGGTCTAAATTTTGGAAAATGATTTTAAGGTTTGAAATGAAATGTATGAATTTGATTTTGAAATGTAATAAGTATTCTATTTTATTATTGTAAATTTTATCACCTTAACATTGATTTTGGAAATATAAAAATTATGAGTTTGATTAAAAGTAATTTGTAAAATTTTACTTGTAGTTTTATTTCCTAAATATATAAAATAAGATTTTAAATAAATAAATAAAAAGTTTAATTTATTATAAATTGCAAAAAATAAAATTTTATTTAATATTTAATATCTGTAAAAGGTTTTGTTAATTCATATTAAAAATACTCTTATAGCGTTGTTAAATAAAAAGGTGGGAAGGTACAATTGCGATTTTATTGTTAACTTAAACTAGTTGCTAATTGAATTTAAATAAAGATTCATCCAGAACTTAAGAATTTTTGAAAATGACTTATAACTTGTTCTAGTAAAAGGTGATTAAATGAATACTTTAAAATTTGAATAGAATTAAAAATTTAATATTCGTTTGATTTAAATTGTATTTGATATTTTATTTAAATTTTTATAAAGAAATTTTATGAATGACCACGGTGTGAAATAAACGTTGGATTGTTAAAGAGACCGGGACCGGATATTGTCATACTCTCTGCCAATACCGAAAACCATTTTAACAACTGTTTATGTGGTGGAGATTCCAGAAATAAAGTAGGATGTTTTGGCGGACGATTCTACATACGGTATTTACGCGACCCTGACTCCCGTAAGTCGGCTTAGATGTGACTAAAACAAGAGTTATACCTAGGTCAAGTGAGGTCATACCTCCGATCGGACACCTTTCTTCAAAACCATCATATTACTTTGTGATTTGATTGGTGCGCACCTTTGATTTTGGGATGGTTATTCAAGGTGGGCAGTAGTAGCTACTATGTGTTACCACCAGCTTGGTTCTGCAATTGGTATATCTACCATAGCATTGCCTCGAGTGTCGTGTTCACATGCCTTAGAGCGCATTCTACGAGTTTGTTTTGTACCATACCTATGTAGTGTCCTCTGGGTAAACCACCGGTTTGGTGGAGCTTACGGTACTGTACAGACTATGCGAATATATACAATGTGTTAAGGGGGATATGAGTAACGCCTTAATGCTATTTTGATGCTTTACTTTACTATAGACATTATATATGTAGATTATTGTACTATGTATGTAGATAGTTTATTGGATCCTTAAAGGATAGAATCCCAACATCCTTTTAAGTTATTTCACAATTATTTGGCATTTCACTTGAGTTTAATTTACCTGCATAAGAATATTAATCCTGACTCGAGTGTTTCGTGTTTTCTTTACGCGTGGGTAAGCCTGAGTGTCCCAGCTTTGGAGACTCATCTTTTGGAGCTTGGAGTTCGCTTGGGTTCTATCTGTCATCTGTTTCAGCTTTTAGTTTATTTCTGTTATATCTAGTTGTATGTTTCAGATTTGTCATTTGCTTTAGTACCAGATACTTGTGTGTATTGGAATTTCTGATGTACTCTGTTTGAACTATGTTATTTCTATAGTAGCTTCATGTACTACTATTTATCTTTTTCGCTGCTTTTGTTGTAAAACTCTGTGTCCGTGATTCTATGATTGATTTATTTACTGCATATGTCAAGTTATGACAACTATATATATTAACTATCTGTTGTTTTAGGCAATTCAAGTCTATTATTGTCGATTTGAATGGTTCAAAATGGCGGGTCTTATAAAATGTAGAGCAAATTGTTATTTCTTTGGTTTTCACATCTCTAAAATAAAGTAAATAGAAATATAATTTGAATATGAAGTCCTAAAGCTATTTAAAATTAATACTACCTTATTTTCAAAAGATATAGTGTAAACATGAATCAAGAGAAAAACAACTAAGTAATTAAGAGAAATACCTAAAGTAAATTAAAAGAGGGTGGGTTTTATATTGTACATTGTTTGTTGAAAATTTGTTAACTTTTGCCTGGTAAAGGTAAAGAAGCAAAAATGGGTAAGCGCATATATATATATATATATATATATATATATATATATATAATGTATATTGTCTGGTCTAATAGAGAAAGAGCAAAATGTTCATTTTAACCTCTTTTCAAACTCAAACAAAATATCAACTCAAGTCATAAAATTCAAATCAATCCATCAAGAATTTTGTACAACATCAAAATCTTTCTTAAGCCTGAAAAAATAGTATACGTATACATTATTTCTTGGTATAAACATGTATACATATTGGCTTGTATGTATGTTAGCTTGATATTACAAAACACTGTAAAAAAAAGCTTGTAAAAATAAAAGCTCTGCAACAATAAAAAAAGAACGAAGGCATCTCCTATTCTTATAAAATCCAAGCAAGGTAAGAATCAAGATTTCAGAACCTAAGCTAAAGATCGACTAGAAGATTTCTAAAGGTTTCAAGCATGTTTAAGGTGAGGACTTTAAAATTTGAAAGCCTGGAAGTATATATTACTTGTTCATCTTTTAACAATGAAAGCCTGGAAGTTTTCACAGTGAAAATATATATACATTTCCAACTTTAAAAATCCTTATCTCCAAGATCGTTTGCAAAATCAAACACTTGGTATAGTTGTTGACAACTAACCTACGGACTACCGAACATTTGTGTTAGAACCTCGAATTTTGGTGTTTTAATTGTGACAACTACATAGGTAAATGTATCATCTATATCTAACTAAACTAGTCGGAGAAGATACTGTTTTTTACTCAAGAAATATTCTAATTGAAGTAACTGGGCCAGCCCGCAGCGGAAGAAATGGGTGAATTTCAAAAAAATTTAGCCATTTTGAAAATTTAATGGGCCTATGAAGTCTAAATTCATTTGGAACTTTTCCAAGTTTCTTTAAAATAAAATCAATATTTTATTTAACTTCATAAGTAAAGTTTCCCTTTAATTTAATGTGTATGTAAGTTAGAGTATATCAAATATACTCTTATATACAAATTTGTGTGTAACATTTAATAAAATTATTCAAAGAAGGAAATATTTCATTTCCTTTCTCTTAACTTATTCAATTAATGAGGGGGCATAAATTTATTTAGAGAATGAAACTTTTCATTTCCTTCCCTTAAATTATTCAATTAACGAGGGATTATAAATTTAGTTAGAGAAGGAAACTTTTCATTTCCTTCTCTTAATTAAATTAAATAATTGATTAATAAAATAACATTAATGACTAATCAAAATATGACATGAATTGTAAATATATTCATAGTAATATTGTGCAAGTGGAACATATAGTAAGCGTGTATAGTCAGTGGTAATTGATATGTATACATAAAATAAGCAAGAACAATTTGATTGGTCATTACATAGGAATTGAAATGGAAATAATTAAGGAAAGACAAGGGTGACTGATGCAATTTGCGTAACAGCCCGGAATTTTTGTCGTCTAAGTTTTGAATATTAATTTTTGATATTCAATAATATGGTCTTTTAATCAAAATAAAATCCCTGTTAAATAACAGTTGGTAAAAATAAATAGTTTAAAATAAGACAATATTTTGAATTTCTAGATTTTATTTATAAAATAGAAAATTGATTTATTTTGGAATTTCTTATATATATATATATGTATGTATGTATGCATGTATTCATGACAACAGGATTTTTATGTAAATTAAAAACAAATTCAAATGAACAAATTAAAAAGAAAAGAATATATTATAAATAGAAATGAATATGACTTATGAACAATCTAGTGTATTATAAATAGAAAGAGTTTAAAATTTGAGTTTTTCTTACGTATATGTAAACTAAAAACTAATTCAAAATTATATGTAAGTAGATAAGAAGAATGTGTATATTGATAAAAATTCAAAAAGGAAAATATTGTACTTATTAACAAATAAATATGGTATATTTAAAAGCAAATATATATATATATATATATATATATATTGAAAAACGAAAGAAGAATTATATACGAGAATATTGTATGGTAGAAATGAGAAAAAATATAAGAAAACCATTTTAATCATTGTAATAAGAAATCTTTTACAAAATCATGTTTTAGCAAAATTATTATTTTTATGCACAAAATAAAATAGCAAAGTTTTCATTTACTTTGAATTATATATATTTTTGAATATAAAAAGAAATGTAGAGTAGATTGTTATTTCTTTACTTTCACATCTTTAAAAATAAAGTAAATAGAAATATAATTTGAATATGAAGTCCTAAATCTATTCAAAATTAATACTACCTTATTTTCAAAATATACAGTGAAAACATGACTCAAGAGAAAACAACTAAGTAATTAAAGAGAAAAAGAACATAAAATAAATTAAAAGAGGGCACGTTTTACATTGTACATTATCTAGTGAAAATTTGTTAACTTTTGCTTGGTAAAGGTAAAGAAGCAAAAATGGGTAAGTGCATATATATAAACACGTACATTGTCTGGTCTAATGGAGAAAGACCAAAATGTTCATTTCAACCTCTTTTCAAACTCAAACAAAATATCAACTCAAGTCACAAATTCAAATTAATCCATCAATACTTTTGTACAACATCAAAATCTTTCTTAAGCCTTAAAAATATTATACATATATATTATTTCTTGGTATAAATATGTATACATATTGGATTATATGTATGTTAGCTTGAGATTGTAAAACACTGTAAGACAAAAAGCCTGTAAAAATAAAAGCTCTGCAATAACAAAAAAAAGAAAGAAAGCATCTCTTGTTCTTATAAAATCCAACCCAGGCACGAATCAAGATTTCAGAACCTAAGCTAAAGATTGACTAGAAGATTTCTAAAGGTTTCAAACATGTTTGAGGTGAGGACTTTAAAATTTGAAAGGCTGGAACTATAGATTACATGTTCAACTTTTAACAGTGAAAGCCTAAAAGTTTTCACATTGAAAATTTATATGCATGTCCAACTTTTAAAAATCCTTATCTCCGAATCTAGTTCGAGTTTGCTAACAATGTAAACTAGGAATTTTTTTTGAGCATGGATTATATTAAAAATAGTTCGAAGCTTGTTCATCATATATATTGGGTGAAATTTCAAATTTACGGTAAGTGACTCAAGTTTTGGCAAATTTTAACTTTCTTAAATCATTAATTCATGCATATAGTCATGATTGTTAGGTGAAACCATGTATTTTAGTGAAGAAATCAAGATTTTAAGTTGTTAGGTTGAGAGATATTTTGGTTTGATCGATTTTCAATAAAACAATATTTTCCGAAAAGGTGGTCGTCGAGGGGAAGCGGGGCTTAGCCTAGGAGGAGCGTGAGGGTGTGGGAAAGAGATTCATAATGGCGGAATTTTGAGTTTGGCTTTGGGTTGGGTAATTTTAGGGTATAGGGAGGGTTCGACTGTGTCTCGGCTTAATGATAAATGGCGACGCATGGAGGATGTTGGAGGCATGCGATCCATGAGGGATAGGTGGGGGAGACAATGGCGAGGCTTTGGGTGGATTTTGGTGGAAGATGGTGGCTTAGGTTGTTGAGTTGGAGCGTTCAATGGTCATGATCTATTCGACCTTTTTTTGAGTGGTGGTTCGAATTTTTCAACATGGGTTTGGCTGCATGATTTAGTGACTTTGGCACGGAGAGTTGGTTATAGGTGACGTAGGAGACGGTCGACGACGACGGGATTGTCATCGTTGGCTTGGACCCATCATGCACGTATGTGTTGGTTTATATTGCCTGGAACAAAAATTGAGTAATGAGGAAGAAACTAGAAGATGTGGGGAAGAAGGGATGCTCGGGTTTGGTATGCATAGTTGGGCTTCGGCCCACGTATTAAAATATAAGGAAAAAAGGGGTTTAGGCTTCGGCCCGTGTTTTAAAAAAAGAAAGAAGAAGAAGTGGGGTTTTGGGTGCGGCCCAAAGGGAATGGCCGAGGAAGGTTTAAACTTTAAAATGTCTTAATTTTTTATGTTTAGTTTAATTTTGATATACCATAACTAATGCATGTGGAACCTAATTAACGCAAAACTGGTTGCGATGGACTTGTATCGACGAGCACTATGTCGTCGAACGACTCATTGTAGAATTTGAACAAGTGAAATTTTATGGTATTTTAAAACGGTCAAGTTTTAAATACGTGAGTTAAGTAAACTTAGTCAATTAAAATTTATATGACTCGTCTATTGAAGTGTTTTTCCCAGATAAAAATAATTATGGGTTAATTTAAATTAGTTATGATGTTTGACATTTGTTTAGCGGAATAAAACATCTTTCCGCTAAATTTTTTAGTTGGACGCTTGTTGGTAGAATAAATCACCGTTCTGCCATTATTACTGAATATATATCTGTTTTTGTGCATTGACTAGCAGAAATAAAAACCCTATTCTCATATTTGTACAAACATCTATTATTATCCTGACAATTATATTGGGCAATACGATGTTGAATAATTGTTAAAAATAGATTGATGTGAATATCTGTATCTGTTATTCTGGATTGTTATGGAATGAATGGTTACTTGATTAAGTACCATTGAAATTAATAAGCCTCTTTCCAATTTAGAAGTTGATTTTGGAATCAAAGTTATTTAAAAGATAATTATTATTTATTAATGATATTTTAAAGATAATTAATAAGTATATGAAAATGATTTAAAGTAAATAATTTTAATATTCTTAAAAATTATTTAAAAGTATTTTAATTAGTGTTTCAAAGTTATTTAATTATTCTAATTGTTTAAAAGTATATAAATTATTAATTAAAGTTATTGATAATGATTTGATTTAAGGTTAATTATTACCTAAGGATAAATCAGTATGAAGACATTATTACTAATTCAAAGATAACTTGTTTAAATATTAATAATGCTTTAAAAATAATATATTATATCATAAACTTTTATAAAAGAGTATTTTACTAGTTAACTTGGAAAATTTATATACAAACTTTATAAGTATTATTTTGAGAAAATTTTTATATAAAGTTTTCGAAAAGTAATGGTATACTTTCATGGTTGAATAGGGAGGCAGAGATTGCCTAAGTTAAGTTTAGATTTTTCTGGAATAGAGAAGTAATCATTGAGCTGTGAATCCATGGTTAATACTACATGGCGCTTTCCATATTTATTTTGAAAAGTTTTCAAATATTTTTGAAAGGAATGGTTGTTGAATATACTTTTTTCCGTGAGATAAGTATATACTTTTTGATTAAGAGATTTAATTTATTGAAATTTAAATTACATAAGGCTTTGATTTCAGTGAGAAATGGAATCTTTGTTTGAATGATTGTTATTGATAGTTAAAAAATTGACTATCAAATCTGGACCCAAAAACATAACTTTGGAAATATCTAGGAGAAACACTGAGATTATATGGTACAGTTACCGTCGAAGATGCTATACTATACATATAAACTCTTTTCTTTCTTCTAGGACGATGATAAGGAAATCTTTACACTAACGGTTAGAAGCTGACCTCCGATCTTTTTTCGACTTTTTATTCCCTAAAGAACCGGGTTGAGTTTAATGAAAATATCAAACGTTGTTTCGAAGAGTTCGGGATCAGATAAGTTCTCCGAAACCACTTTGATCCAATGAATATGTTTTCGAAGTGAAGACAAGAGCATGGAATAGAAGATGAAGCATTGAAGTGCTAGGGCTAATAGCTACTAATCTTGAGGATGATTCCAAAATGAATATAGTTGGAATAGTGCCTTTGATTTCGTTCAGACCCAGAACGGACTCGTATGGATGAATGTTATCAGTACATTGTCATTAAAGGACAATGTGCATTCCAAGTATAAATTCCTTAAAAAGGTAATCATATCCTTAAGACTCATCAACCGGAATGACTCAAAATTAGGAGAGATGCAGCAAGGCTAAGTGGGTCGCATCCAATTTGGGTATGTTTATCATCTTTCTAGATATCCTCGGATATTGTAACTACGGTGCATGGGAATAACTCGGTGAGGGTGGGAACACCCGGAGTGATAGCATACTCGGTTCTATCTAGGTTAGGTATGGACCGGTCTTATGTTACAGGGGATCCCATCGAGGTCCTCAGTACATTTTTCTAGACGTGTACTATGATAGGTGGTACCCAAGTGCCCAGTCATTGTATGAAAATCCGCTCCAATACGAACCTTTACGGTTTTGGTTGTAGAGCCTAGTATGCTGGAATTAATTAATGTAACAATTTCGGCTATTTGAATAAGTATGTGTACTTAAAGACTATTATAATATCACTCGATTTTCTATAATAAGGTTTTGGTTATCGTAAGGGAAAAACTCATCGTGTTTATGTGTGGCATGGTCCTACGAGATATCTTTGATTTTGAAAGGATTTTGTAAGTTATAACGAATGAAATTCCTTGTGATTTAAATTCTCATGCTGGTTTTACCAGACTGACCCGGGCGTGGTTTTTCCTAATTGCTCGGGTCAGACCGAGCATATTTGCAGGTTTGGCTGAAAGGATTGGAGCTTCAAGAGATGAGCTGGAGGCCAGAGACGTATTCGCGTAGATGATTATATTCCGTTGCTTTTTAGTGTGTTTATTAGCAGTTGTAAGGACAGAGTGTCATAACTATCCGTACTGCATAGGTTGATATACTATGATTTGTTATCTGTACTGTAAACATTACAGTTTTGTTTTATGTAAAGATTTGTTCTATGTTAGAGATTATTCATTTCCCCCGTGAGATTCTATGTTGTTAGTTTTCTTTCTATCTTCTTTCTACTTTCTTTCTTTTAACTATCCTCATTCCCGTGCAAATTGGGCTAGATAAGTGTGGAAAATGTCAGTTAAAATTTGTACGGAAAAGTGGATCGTAACAGTTTCCCTTTTAGTAAACTTAATTAATGCAACATATTAATGACAACTAGTAGGTACAAAATTGTAAGAATATAGAAGGTAAACGATTAATTGTATGTATACATTATTGTCTTAATTAAAAAAGAGAAATGGTTTCATACTATGACAATATATGTAAAGAAAAGTAAATTTTATATGAACACGTACAAGTAGATCCAAATATGTATGCATGGAATTCAATCAAAGCTTTCTAATAATATAAATTAGATAGTTATTACAGTCAATATCAATACTTTGATTTATTTTAAAATTCCTTTTATTCATATGTAAATATCTAATGTAATAAAAAGTGCAAGTAATACATACATACATACATACATACATACATACATATATTAACATTTAAAACTAAAATTATACTTTTTTACGAAAGACTAAAACATAGATTAACACATTGTATTAAATTCAGTTTAACAAAGTAAAGAAAAACTACTAAACAATTCGAACATCTAAACATTCAGATATGAAGAATTACACTTTAATTAGAATGTTTAAAAACATAGATCTACCCATAAATATTGTTTTAAAACGTAAACAAATTTAATTTTAATCTATCAAATGAAAACTCAATCATACAATTCAACAAATAATTCAATCTTCATAAACAATTTAATTAAGCAAGACAGTAAGACATCATGCAAATAATGAAAGTAAAATTACATTTATATCAAACATTGCAAAATCACTATCTATATATAGAAAATGACATACCTTGCCACCCAATCCTTAAAACACACCTTGTTGATGTTGCCTTTGATTTACACCATGAATGAAGAATGCTTCTAGATCTAATTGAACCACCTTAGGATGTTGCTTAGAAATCACACCTTCAATGATGATATTTCCTCAGATCTTCAAGATCCACATCCTGTAATGACCCGAAAATTTTGACCTCGAAGATTCGATATTGATACATTCACTGTAGAAATGCCAAGAAATCAAACGCCGGAAATTTCAGATTGTTAGAGAAAGAAGAAGAAGGTAGAAGGAGAACGGGAAACAACAACATCTCACATTCACAGCAGATCAAAATATAATATCAGAATAATAGCATTTACAAAGAAAGTTATAATTGTCAATATTAAAACAATACATCAATGTACAATCATTTACACATGAATTGGACAGTTGTAGTTAACTAGTCCCGTACTAAACAAAACAAACTCAAATGCACATCGGTAATACTCCGTACGTTCCTGCCATCCGGTTCGCCTCCTGAGCTCCGGAATGTCCTAACCTGAAAATCTGTAATACTAGGTCTGACTCGAGTATGACATCAAAGTAACACCCGGGTCAGGCTGGAAACCAGCGTGAGTAAACCCATATAACATGAAATACTAAGGTATAAAACTTAGTTGAAATCCCTGGTTAACCTGTACCTTACTACGAGTTCTTAACTTGTTATAGTCAATCATTTATTACCAAGCACTAGTTTAAATGGTCATGTTACGTAAATTATTCTATTCCAGCCTACTTGGTTCTAAAATCAAATCTATAAAGAATTATTGTAAATTACTGATCGAAGTGGCTTCGGGTACTGGCTGATACCGACCCCGGTCTCTTCGAAATCCAAACGCCGTCTTAAAGGCCAAGTTGTTTTAAGGTTAAACTGTTCAATTCAAAACATTGGATTCGCATAACAACTACATCACAGATAAATAACACATATTTTTCACAGCTCAGTTCAAGGCATTGCATATCACAGAACATCACAATTCATATATCAGAGTTACAGACAAACCAAGGTATTCAATTCAAATTTATCATCTATAAGCAAGATTTAATAGTCAAACAATTCTTAATTAATTTAATTTAATCACCTAATATAAATTAAATTAATTATCTTTAATCATGCTTAATTAACTTTAATTAATTATAAACTATTCCTTTAATTAATTACATTGATTAATTAACCTTCATTAATTACATTGATTAATTAACCTTAATTAATCGTTCCATAATTATCCACCTTAATTTAGTTATCCTTAATTAATTAACTTTAATTACCCCCCTTAATTAATTAATCTTAAATTATTAATCAATTAACTAATTAATAAATCTTTAATTTCTCGAACCTTAATTTATTAAAAGATAAACCATTTATCTTAATTACTTTCTTAATTATCATTAGAATTTAATAAACCTATGGAATTAATATTCATTAACTTGTAAACTAACAAAAGTTCTTAAGTTTAATTAATGATAAAACACTTCATCTTCTTAATTACCACTTAATTACATTATTAGTTAAGTTTTAAATCAACTTAAGAATTACTTAATTAATTAAAGTTAAAATAAATTACACAACTTTAAATTAACCAAACATTTAAATGACCAAAAAATATTTAAGAAAATTGTTAAACTTGATTTTTATTAAATTTTAAAAACTTGTTAATATTCTAACATTAACCCGAGACAATCCAAGGCTTACTCGAACTAAAACCCAAGCCAACCTATTCTTTTCTCTTTATTTTTTTAACTTTGTTTGTAAATTTTAAAACTTCCAAATTGTTAAAACAAGATAAAATCCACGTGAATGCCCCGAAGTCAACTCGAGCCAAACCCCCACTTTCCTGAGTTCCCACCCGAGCCTACTTCTTCTTCCCCTCAAGTCTAACGCTGATACACACAGAAACATGTGCACCTGCACAAACCAACGTTGGTGCTCCGGCAACCACTACCATCGCCGATGAGTCAACGTTGACCATCTCGTACCAGCCAACCTCCCAGAATCCACGAAAAACACCTAAATCTCGAGATTGCCAAGTATCACTTGGAACATAGCCCAGCCACCAAAACCATCCCACAACGCCACCCCCGATCACCGGCCATCACGACGTCAAGCCCAAACCTTCGCCAGAGCCTCACGCTCTCATTCCCCTTCCTCCGATCGTGACCGATGCATCCTCGACACTGCGATGAACCTGAGAATATCGACTAACCCATCAAGGCTTTAAACCCTACAACGCCATCAAGTCACCGCTACGATGAACATTGAACCCTCCGACCATTTTTCCCGTGTACCACGATTTCCAAGCTATCTCCAGCCAAGACCTCGACCACCCTAGATCCTCTGATCACCAGAATTCGACGCAAACACAATTCCCGATCAACTTGCAAAATCTTCCCAAACTCTAACTTAATAATCTTGAAATTGTTATCGAAATTCATTGATCTAAAGTACGAATCTTGTTATGACATCAAAACTCAAAATTTAGATGATTGATTTTTAGACATATATTGGATGATCACTGATATTTCTTCTTCCTGTAATATTACTTGTTGATTATTTCATAAAAACATTTTTAAAAGTGGATTCTGGTAAATACAAACAATTTCCTTTTAAAGATCACAACATACTACTGTTTGTTCAAGGAGATATGAATTTTTGTGGACCTGGTTTAGACTGTTGTAATTAAAATAGAGATATACATAATTGCACACAGGCATGAAATCAGTAATCTAATCTATATACCCAGACAACATTTATTCCATCCATGCAATCATATTTAAATTATTATTATCATCAATTGTTGCATGCACAATATATATATGATTTATTTGAAAGGGTTTAAAGTTTACTCTCAGTTTTTGTTTGAACAGAGAAGCTTAGTTTTTATGTTATATATTTTATATATACAAACTAAGATAATTTCCTGAATGGTTTTTAAAAGAGAGTACATTAAATCCATTTATTTAAATCTTAGTTTAAGCTATCATAATTTTTAATCAATAAGTATTTTATTTTTAGTGTTTTGAAAATATAGCCTTTAACTTTAAATGTCACTTTGAGAATTATCAAATCCAAACTATAGCTTCCATATCACAATATATATATATATATATATATATATATATATATATTATAAATATCTTATATAAATTTTGATATTATATATCCACACTTTAACAACTTCCATATATTAAATTCCTCATGGCCTATATATATATGCATATATACACACACTTATACACCTATATATGTATCGACTTAAATTTCCAATATTATAAAGTTTGCATATATCTAATTATATATATTCATTAATTTCATATAAGGTTTGTCATTTTATGATTCAACACTTATTATAGTTTCAAATCCATTTATATACATCCAGATAATTTTTAATTATATTAATTAAGTTTTAATCAACTAAAGAATTACTTAGTTAACTAAAGTAAAAATAAATTACACAACTTTAAATTAACCAATAAATGACCAAAAATTATTTAGAAGAAATAGTTAAGAAATTGTTAAACTTGATTTTTGTTATTTTAAAAACTTGTTAATATTCTAAAATTAACCCGAGACAATCCAAGGCTTACTCGAACTAAAACCGGAGCCAGCCCTATTCTTTTCTCCTTATTTTTTCTAACATTATTTGTAAATTTTAAATCTTCCAAACTGTTAAAACAAGATAAAATCCACGTGAATGCCCCGAAGTCAACTTGAGCCAAACCCCCACTTTGCCGAGTTCCCACCCGAGCCTACTTCTTCTTCCCCTCAAGCCTAGCGCTGATACACATAGAAACATGTGCACCTGCACATACCAACGTTGGAGCTCCGGCCACCACTACTATCGCCGAAGAGTCAACATCGACCATCTCGTACTACTCAACCTCCCAGAATCCATGACAAACGCCTAAATCGAATTCGAGATTGCCAAGTATCACCTGGAACATAGCCCAGCCACCAAAACAACCCCGCAACGCCACCCCCGATCACCGGCCATCACGACGTTGAGCCCAAACCTTCGCCAGAGCCTCACGCTCACATTCCCCTTCCTTCGATCGAGACCGATGCATCCTCGACATCGCAATGAACCCGAGAATACCAACTAACCCATCAGGGCTTTAAACCCTACAACGCCGTCAAGCCGCCGCTACGATGAACATTGAACCCACCGACCATTTTTCCCGTGTACCACGGTTCCTAAGCTGTCTCCAGCCAATACCTCAAACACCTCAGATCCTCTGATTGCCAGAATTCGATGAAAACACAATTGCCAATCAACTCACAAAATCTTCCCAAACTCTAATTTAAAAATCTTGAAATTGTTATCAAAATTCATTTATCTAAAGTACGAATCTTGTTATAACATCAAAACTCAAAATTTAGATGATTGATTTTTAGACTTATATTAGATGATCACTGATATTTCTTCTTCCTGTAATATTACTTGCTGATTATTTCATAAAAACATTTTTAAAAGTGGAATCTGGTAAATACAAACAATTTCCTTTTAAAGATCATAGCATAATACTGTTTATTCAAGGTGATATGAATTTTTGTGGACCTGGTTTAGACTTTTGTAATTAAAACAGAGACATACATAATTGCACACATGAATCAGTAATCCAATCTATATACCTAGACAACATTTATTCCATCCATGCAATCATATTTAAGTTATTATTGTCATCAATTATTGCATGCACAATATACAGATGATTTATTTGAAAGGGTTTAAAGTTACTCAAAGTTTTTGTTTGAATAGAGAAGCTTTGTTTTTATGTTATATATTTTATATATACAAACTAAGATTATTTCCTGAATGGTTTTTAAAAGAGAGTACATTAAATCCTTTTATTTAAATCTTATTTTAAGCTATCATACTTTTTAATCAAAAAGTGTTTTATTTTTAGTGTTTTGAAAATATAGCCATTAACTTTAAATGTCTCTTTGAGAATTATCAAATCCAAACTATAGCTTCCGCATCACAATATATATATATATATATATTATAAATATCTTATGTAAATTTCGATATTATATATATCCACACTTTAACAACTTCCATATATTCAACTCCTCATGGCCTATATATATGCATATACACACCACTTATATACTTATATATGTATCTACTTAAATTTCCAATTTTATAAAGTTTGCATATATCTAATTATATAGATTCATTAATTTCATATAAGGTTTGTCATTTTATAATTCAACCCTTATTATAGTTTCAAATCCATTTATATATATCCAGATAATTTTTAGTTAACTTAATTTTTTTATATATTTAACTAAAATTAGTATCTCAAAAGTAAAAAAACCAGTTAATTATCCAATTATCAGATGTCAAAAAATCCAGGTTATCACACATCCTATCCTTGCACGAGATGGATGAATCACTTTTGTTTTATTTTATTTGAAGTTGAAAGATTTTGGAAATTATTTTTCTTTGTTTTGTTTCTTCCATGAAAAGTTAGGAGTAGAGAAAGAATGAATGAGAAGGAAACTGAATTGTACATACAAAATGAATTAGAGGATATGTTTTATTGAAAGATTGAAACCTTTTCCATTCTTTAATTAAAACTTCCCTAATTAATTCCCTTGATTGTTTCTCTCTCTCTCTCCAATACTTTCTTTACACGTATGTCATCAAATGACATAAAATTTCTACAATTCATGTCATCAAATGGCATAATATTTCCGTAAATCATGTCGTCAAATGACATTAAATTTTCATAAATCATTTCATGCAGTTCTCTTTAAATTACATCAATATCGTATATTAATGCACGCAAATATAACTTTTATAAGTGCGTTAAAGTAATTACAAAAAAGTTCCAAACATCAAGTAAATAATGATCAATATTTCTCAAATATCAATTAATTTAATCAATTTCCAACTTTTTATAAATTAATAAAATCATGTGGTTTTTTAAAGAATTTATCATTAAGGTTGTGCGACTCAAAGGTGTAAATTCAATCAATGATTAATATCGAACTATTCGAATATTAACGTTCACACATCACTTAGTAGGTGGTGTGACATTTTGGCCGAATTTGTCGCTTATGCATCTTTTGGTAAAATACAGTTTAACTTATTATAAGCGGTACCTAATAGTGACAATTATTTACACCAATTCTCTTCGTCAAAACTATACCATTTGGATTTATGGAATTTGGTAATGGTCAAAATTCCAATATCATCCACATTCAACTTTATAGTCCAAACATAATGTCCTTGGTTCAATTATAAAATTATTATTAATCGAAATGCTCTGGTCAGAAACTTTGACTTTGAGTTGACTTCAGTTGACCGTGATACTAATCTCATATAACTGAGGAGACGAATCCTCTCTCAAATAGTGTTTCACTTCAATGCTTCCACTTGACCCAACTATAGTCATTCAATGGACTTCGTGTCGTGATTTAACTACAATTAAAGCAGAGCTTCCACATTGAAGACCAGCAGTGTTCTCAAGTCGAGAGAAATGTGTAAATTTGTCACATCGATATTCTCTGATCGACCTTTGTTATATTAACCAATAGAAAACAATCTAGTGAGTCATTCCATGGTTATCCTATAACTATTGGTACGTAACCTCTTGGCGCCCCCAACAGTCATGATTAATACACTGCCCAACATTTGGAGAGCATTACGTACTCTAGTCTCAACAGATACATCGATATCCAGTCTCGATGCATCTTGACTAGGAACATTTAAAATGATTCATCTGTTTAATTGTGATAAATTACTCACGGTTATAATATTTTGTAACTACTATCACAAAACATACCATTTATGGATTTTTTTATTAAATATACTTTTAATTAAATTGATTAATTGATATAACCACATTACATCAAGTAAATAGTAGAAAGAAAATACCTTTATTACAAAATGATTGGTCAACGAGTTAGATATATGTAACAAATTAGATAATTGCTCCTAGGGGATACCCCTAACTCTCTCACTAACTCAGTCAGTTGAATGGCATGAGTCAGCCGACTAGCTGCTGTGCATGTGCACAAATATGATTGAATATTCCGACGATTGAATATGATAGTTCAGCCGGCCGAGTTAGATGCTTTTTGCATTATTTACTTGCGGCTTTTATTTTTAGTCAATTTAGCCGGCCGAGTTGCTCCATTCAAAGGGCTGAATCTTCATAACGATTAGTTTTTCAAGAGATGCTTAATTTTAATGAATAGAAATAACTCTTGATTCAAGAATTGCTTCCATATCTTTTCATGGCTACCTTTCATGAACGAATACAACTCTTAATCTCTATAAATAGCCATGAATTCCATTATTTTGATAATCAATTCTTATTCTTATTTTCTAATCTATCTTGCTATTTGAACTCTAAACATTCAATACTTAGAAAATTCATTCTAATCACTTGTTCATTCAAGAATATTTCATTGTTGATTTAATAAACTTTATGCCTTCACGAATTGCACGTTGTGACACAAAGGAGATATTATAGGAAGGGTGCACTCTAAAGACTTATCAGTGCTATTAAAAGAGCACATCCAGTCAGATAATTTTTTGTATTATTGAAGTCCTATTCGGTTGCTCAGGCGGTTGAAGTCCTATTATGTTGCTTAGGCGGATGAAATCCTACTCAGTTGCTCAGGTGGTGTAATATATGTTCCTTTATGTTAAGTGAGAGTTGATAGTTAAATTCCATAAGGAGTCTTGGACTAGATGCTGAACGAGAAGTTCGAACCAGTATAAAATTCTCTAGTATCATTTATAGTTTACTTATACATTTACATTCTATATAAGTAGATAGTTTATTTACTATTCCATATTGCATGATCCATAGTCACTTCCATTTGGTATCGGAGCCTGAAATTCTATCAATCGTTACATCATCATAGAATAATGGACAGAAAAGATCCAATCGAAATACAACAAGCAAAATCCCTATCAAAGCGACAAATGAGGACTACAAAAAGGTACTTTCTGATTTACAAATTTCAGTAGATGATAATAACGAATTAGTTAGTATAAGCAATAAGATCTCAATGCTTAATTTTACTATTTTAAAAAAGATGAAATCTATCAAACTTGAAAATGAGAAATTAAATTTATAAAATCAACTTGGTGTTTTACAAAATAATTTTATAAGTCTTAAAAAAAATTTAGATGAACAAAACACCTTATTTGAAAAGGAGAAAGAAATTTTTTCAAAAGAAAATTTTGAATTGAAAAGACAAAAATGGTTTATTAAAATCCTTACTAGATAATTCATAATCTCAAAATTTTCTTCTCAAAAATGAGAATTGTACGTTAAAAAACGAGAATTCTAATTAAATGGGAAAATTAATATTTTGAAAAATAGTAATATTTCTTTTGAAAATATCAATTGTGGCTTTAAAACTAAATTTGAAAAATGTAAAAATGAATTCATGAAAATTAATAAAGGTAAAAATGATTTAAACATGATTTTATCTAGTTCTAGACCTTTACATGATAAATGTGTTTTAGGATATAATAAAACTGATCGTAGAAATAGCACCAGATGCGCTTTCATGTGTAGCAAAAATGTTATTTCTAGTACTAGATTTCAAGTAATGTCTAAATTCAGTTTTTATAGTAATTCGAGTATTGCTATGACCAATAATGTTTGTAATATCTCTACAAGTACAAAATCATTGACGGGAAATATGAATAAAAATAATCTAAGTATTTAGTTTCCTATTAATTGAAAAAATAGAGAAAAATACATTGATAATTATTTTGATATAGTTAATGAGGAAAATTATATTTATAAAGGTTCAATCACACCTAAATGGTTATGGCTTCCCAAGACCTAACCCCCGGACCCTAGAATAGGATGTGGGTACCAAAATATATATCTCATTTTTTTCGAGTACAATGGGTGAGATATATTCCAAATTTTATGATACTTATGGAAATGAAGCCACAAATGTGATGTTCAATTTTTCAGTGTACTTAGAGAAATAATAGGAAAATGATAGATTTTGGAATTTTAAAGGATGTTCCATACATTTAATCAAATTACATGCTTACAATGAAATATGGACTTCAACAAATACAGTAGAATCTAATTTATTTTCTCCATAACTATTATTGGGTTTATCTTGCTATATACAACATATTTTATAAAATTTATTATATTCCCTCATTCTTTTGGTAATGACAAAGGGGGAGAAATTCATATGCATATTGATAGACAGAGATATTATACTTAGGGGGAGAAGTTATACTTAGGGGGAGCTTTAAACATATTATTTTTCAACAATTTTACATATGGACAATATTTCAAAGTTGTCCATTTTCAGTTTTTCAAACTAATTCTCTTCATAGTTGTCTAATTTGTCCTTTTTAATTATATCAGCATTGCGTATAATTTTAATATTTCTCATATCTAATAAGTTTTGCTTTTTGTCAATAACAAAGGAGGAGAAAAAGGTATGTCATAACGATATGGTGAGTATTAAGATAAGGAGAGTATAAATCTGGTTTTTATACAACTTACATAATTGTCATTATCAAAAAGAAGGAGAATGTTTGAACCTCGAACTTTGGTTTTTTGATTATGAAAACTATATTAGTAAATGTATCGTTTAGATCTAACTAAACTTACAAGAGAAGATATTGTTATTTACTCGAGAAATATTCTAATAATTTGAAGACCAGATTCCGGATTGGAGCTTCAGCAAAGTATTAAGTTTAAGGTCTGAGTTTAGTAGTAAATATATATTAAAATCTCTCTGAAGTGGTATATGCACACACACATTAAATATAGTTCATCAAAACAAGTAGAAAACCCAGAAAACACTAACTTAGCCGGCTAAATGGCAAGAGTCAGCTGGCTGGCGGTGGTCCATGTGCACAACTATGATTGAATATTCAGACAGCCGAATATGATAATTCAGCCGGCTGAATTTGATTCTTTTTGCACTATTTACTTGTGGGTTTTATTTTTAATCAATTCATCCAGCTGAGTTGCTCCATTCAGATGGCTAAATCTTTATAACGGCTAATTTTTCAAGGGACACTTCATTTTAATGAACATAAACAACTCTTAATTCAAGATTTGCTTCCATACCTTTTCATGCCTATCTTTCATGAAAGAATACAACTCTTAATTTCTATAAATAGCCATGAATTCCATTATTTTGATAATTAATTCTTATTCTTATTTTCTAAACTATCTTGCTATTTGAACGCTAAACATTCAATACTTAAAAACTTCATTCCGATCACTTGTTCATTCAAGAATACTTCATTTATGATCTAATAAACTTCCCATCTTCACGAATTACACGATATATCACAAAGGAGAAGATTATAGGAAAAGTGTACTCTAAAGACTTAACCGCGCTATTAAAAGAGCACATTCAGTCGGATAATTTTCTGTATTACTGAAGCCTTTTCGGTTGCTCAGGCGGTTGAAGTCCTATTATGTTGGTTAGGCGGTTGAAGTCCTGTTCGGTTGCTCAGGTTGTGTAATACATGTTCCTCTGGGTTAAGTGAGGGTTGATAGTTGAATTTCAGTAGGAGTCTGGGACTGGATGTAGAACGATAAATTCGAACCAGTATAAAGATCTCTGGTGTTATTTACTTTATTATTTTACTTATACATTTACATTCTTTATAAGTAGATAGTTTATTTAATATTCCATATTTCACGATCCTTAGTCACTTTCAATCTGAGGCATATTTCGTGGACTTGGTCAACCGACTAATGGATGAAAGTGAAGATAGAAGGGATGATGAATGGGGATCCTCTCCGAGTCGAACTCTTTTCACTGATGACATTCTGAATGAGCGGCACCCTAAAAATTTCACTATGCAACTATTCCATATTACAATGGAACAAGAGATCTGAAACCCCACTTATATAAGTACAATTGGTACATAGATGGAGCAAATGCTTCAGATGCCGTTCGATGTAGATGTTTCTCAATTTTCCTAGAGGGAATTGCTTCCATGTGGTTACAAGGCTTCTGCCAAGGTCCATCTCCACCTTCAATCAACTAGCAATAGGATTTGTTGATCAATTTAGACTTTGCTAGGCACAAACAAATGATGTGTTTCCCTTATTCGGCCTATTCCAGGGATGAAACGAACATCTGAAGTCCTTCTTGAGTCAGTTCAACACCGTGGTAACTGAAGTAAGTAATCCAAACGAGGATATGGTTTTCATGGCCTTGGTCCGCGTAATTCACCCTGAACTGTTTGGGAAATGGATCAAAATAAAACAACCTACCACTAGGGAGGACTTTAACCGAAAGGCAAGCTAGTACGTGAGATTGGAAGAGGCATAGGAATTAGGAAGAAAATTTTCTAACTTACAACCAAGCAACATTGGGTAGAGTGGTATGGCGATAAACTAAGACATAAATACCTCCAGGACCACTGAAGGGATCGTAGGAATAAATGGGGATCAGAAGAGGAAGAACTAGAATTCCAACAAGCGAAATGGAAGTAGCAAGTGACTCAAAGGTTCGAGGCCCGATGAATATACCCCGCTAAATGTTACTCCAGAAAACATCATCTCATGACATATGGGACGAAGAAGTTGCCTAAAAAGGAAGCAACTAAACAATAGAAGCGTTTCGGAAATACCGCCACTTCCATGATACACATGGCCACAACATGAATGAGTGTCATCACCTGAAGAATTTGATTGAGGAGTTGATTCGGGGAAACAAGCTTCAGAAGTATGTAACGAAGCCATCTGATCAACCCGCAGTGCCCCATGCCCCTAAAGATCAAGGGAATCAAGCTGGAACCCGTAAAGAGGGACCCAGACGGATTGACGAAAGACTCATCATTGGAACAATATTTGGAGGACCTCATCCCACATAGAAGAATTGGGGAGAAATGGAGTAGTATGCGAGCTCATTAAAGCATGCTTCGAAAGATTTAGTAATTTGCGATCAAAGATGGTACCCGTACCAAGCAGCAGAGAACCCTGAACGATGACATAGTATTCTGAAACCGAAACACTAAAGGGATAGAAGCTCTAACTCTTGACCCCATGGTCATTGCAGTAGGAATTAGACCTGCCATGGTCCGGCGAGTATTGGTAAATAGTGTAGTTCTGTGAATATCATTTTCAAACGCACATTTGATCAGATGAAGATCTATATGAAAGATGTATCCGCCCTCCGAACAAAGATTTAAGAATTCAACGATGAACCCAAAAACCTGTTGGAACGATTGACCTACCTATAGAACTCGAAGAAGGCGACTGAAACGTCGCCTTTATCCAAACCTTTATGATCGTAGATGAAATTTCCACTTACAATGCCTTCCTGGAGCGGCCTGCCTTGGCAGACTTCTGAATCGCTTTAGCTCATTGGTGTCTAGCTATGAAATTTGGAAAGTGGAGTTGCAGTGATCAAAGGAGACCAAAGCACTGCTAAAGAATGTTATATCATAGGATTATGCGAGTCTAAAAGAAAAGAAAAGGGGTAGAATATGGGGAGAACTCTCCACATTTGTGAACCTACTGAATAGCAACTACAGAGCCGCCTCTGTCTTGGGGACCATAGCCGATTTAATAAGACTTTAGACCTCAAAAAGAAGAGTTCAGGAGAGGAATGAGCAGCACCGATAGAATTGACGGTGTCCGTCCTAGTTGATATGGATGACACAACACGGGTCCTAAAAAGTGGACCACGTCTTGGAAACAAGATGCGACTTGAACTCGTCAAATTTCTTCATGTTAACTTGGACATATTCGCTTGGACGCATACCTATATGTGGGGGTATCGTTAGAGATTACATGCCACACACTTAATATTGATCGCAAGTGTATGCCTGTAAAGTAGAATGATGCAGCCTAGGACCCGAGCGGTCCAAAGCACTAAGAGAAGAAGTGGACAAACTGATGACGAATTGTTTTATCCATGACGCAACCTACTCCGAATGAGTATCCTACCAGGTCTTAGTCAAGAAGTCAGTGGGAAATGGCAAACTTGTATCGACTACTCAGATCTGAACAAAGCTTGCCCGAAAGAAAGCTTTCCTCTTCCCAGAATCGATTAGCTTGTGAATGGGACGGTTGGACATGAATTGCTATCTTTCATGGATGCATATTCGACATACAACCATATCATGATGCATAAACCTAATCAAGAAAATACCAATTTCATTACTAATTTGGGACTATACTACTACAAAGTGATGCCATTTGGCTTAAAGAATCCTAGGGCGACCAACCAATGACTAGTGAACGCCATGTTTATGCATTAGATTGGGAAAACTATGAGGGTTTATATAGACGGTATGTTGGTTAAATCGCGCGTAGCTACAAATCACTTGGACAATCTCGTGAAATGTTTGAAATACTCCGCAAATATGGAATGAAGCTCAATCAACTTACGTGTCACTTTGGGGTAGCCTTTGGAAAGTTTTTTGGATTCATCATAAGCGCCAAAGGCATCGAAGAAAATCCTAAACAAGTAACCTCTTTACAGGAATTCGAGGCCCCGAAGACTAGGAAAGAGTTACAAAGCTTGATTGAAGAGATTGTAGCATTGAACCGCTTCATCTCAAAAGCAACCGACAAATGCATAGCATTCTTTTATGCGCTAAAGAAGGGAAAGTAGAACTTTGACTGGAATCAAGTTTGTCAAATTGCGCTCGAAGAGTTGCTGTGGCATATGGAAACCCCACCAATCCTATCTAAGTCCGTAAATGGAGAAGATTTGTGCATCTACATAGCTGTCTCGTCCTATGCGTTGAGTGCCGTACTCGTACGAGAAGAAGCTAAGATCCAGCGACCCATATATTACATTAGTAAATGGTACGTTAGAGCAGAAAAGAACCATCCGAAATTGGAAAAACTGGCATATTGCCACTTGGTTGCATCTAGAAAGTTATGGCATACTTCCAGGCATACCCGATCAGAGTGCTAACAGATCAACCCTTGAATCAAGTGTTATACCTCCCCGAGACCTTTGGACGATTAATCAAATGGAACATCGAATTAAGCCAGTACAAAATCTCATATTACACTCGAAAGGCGATTAATGGGTAGGCGTTGGTAGATTTCATTGCCGAATTTACAATATGAGATAATTAGGAAGAAATGACTTCAGAAGTGGAGACATATTGGAAGTTGTTCATCGATGGTGCATCTAACAACTTCTGCTTGGGAGCCGGGACAGTGCTGGAGAGTCCCAAAGGATGATCCTGCTATGCCTTGCACTTGGAATTCCCTGCAACGAATAACGAGGCAGAATACGAAGCATTGATAGGTGGACTCAAAATTGTCAAGGAACTCAGGATAAAGTCCTTACACATCTATAGCGACTCTCGGCTACTCGTCTGTCAGGTGAAAGGTGAATACCAGGCTCGGATTGAAAACCTTACCTCATACCTATCTAAAGTATAGGAACCGCTGAACGACATCGAGCATTACACTGTAACTCATAGCTCGAGGTAATAGAACACGAAGGCAGATTATCTACCTAGATTGGCCAGTTTCGGAGAAGCTCGGTCATTGAGGCTAGTCCAGTTGAAACCCTGACCACTCCAAGCATAAGAAAAATGAATATCGACTGGATTTTTGAGACAACCAAAGACATGGATGATGCAGATCCAGGACTACCTGTTCATAGGAACTCTCCCTATAGACAGGAACCAATAGAAAAAGCTTCTCCGAAAGGCACTGCAATTCGCAATACAGGATGAAATACTCTACCGAAGGGAATTCTCCACCCTCTTGCTCAGACGTGCGACCAATGACGAAGCTTGAAAAATCCTAAGGGAAGTTCATGAAGGCGAATGCGGAGATCATACCGTGGGGCAAACCTTTGCAAAGAAAGTTCTCCGATATAGGTACTTTTGGCCTATAGTAAACCGCAATGCAGCGGACTATGCCTGTAACATCTCCTATCTAGAGGCCCAAAACTAAGCTCTGCAAATGCTGCAGTCATCTATAGTATTAGCTTCCGACGACTAAATATGGCTATGCTAATGGTATCTAAAATATTAGAAGCACTTTAATATGAAACAAAAGACAAATTAACAACATTTTCTTCATTATATTTAAAGCAGACGTTCCATATTCTTAATACGTAATCCCAATATGTTACTAAGCATAGATAAAATATACTTAATACAAAAAACCCCAAGAGCGTTATACGACGATACCCTCTTGGATGATCAAGTCATATAGCCATAATAGACTTAATACATACACAGCGGAAATACGACAAAACATTAAACTACAACTCCTAAATAGCTATCTGTTTGCCTCCTGCATGCCTCCGGTAGCCTTATTCTTCATCCTACTAAACCTAAAAAACAACTTAACCACTTAACCTACTCAAATTAATTTTAAGTACCTGAGAGTTTAAGGGAAAAATATAAACTTTGAGTTAGACATAAAGCCAAGTATGAATAATACAATACATCCCGGTTTTATATGTTAAGTGAGACCATGCCGCTTAGCGGAATGAGTTTTCCCTTACTAACATCCTTTTTAAACATATCTTTGCAAAACCTTTTCCTGCAACCAAAATTGGTTAAATACTGTAAAGCAATTCATTATGTAAACATACATAAATATCAGGTAATAATGAACTATCTGTTCAAACACATAAGTTTTTTTGGATAACTTTTAACCTTTGGGTGACTCGGGCCTACCAGACAATATAATCAAAATTAATCTAATACCTATTAGTTATTCTGCTTTAGGACTGTCTATCCTTAACTGTTTGTTAAATACGTCACTTTTGGATGGTCTGTCCTTAACTTAATCATCTCCTAGGTCTTCCTGATTCTAATGGTTTTTTGGGTTCACCAATAACCTATATGTATACGAACATATATTCCTTTTGATGTGCAATCACAATTTCAGTCTACCAATAACCAAGCCCTATATACTGGAATTTTGGACAATAATTAGTTGGGATTAATAGCTAATGTATAGGGCACGACCCCATACTAGTCCCATCTATTATTCTAATATCTGAGTCATTTTCACTTAAGCATCCCCTCCCATAATTTTCCTTGAAAACAATTTCAAAATGATTTAAAACCTTTAAATCAAACTCAAACAAGGAAAATATATAATCTTTATGCTTTACTCGAAATCACATTACCATGTTATATATATCTTTTTTACTTAAACCTTAGTTGATGAAAACATATAAACATTTGAAAGTGCCTCTTTCTAAACTTTCGAAAACATCTCTTTTAATACTAAGTGAAACCCTTTAATTTTCTTAGCCAAAAGGGCCAAAACCTTACCTTTCAAAACCAAACATCAAACCTTTCGAAACTATTGAAATCATTACTTTCGATAGCAATAAAACTTTAGACATCCTACTTTAAAATAGCTTAAAACATTGTCTTGGAAAACCTTCCTTTCAAAACTTCCGAAACCATTCAAAGCAAAATTTTCGAAATTATCAAACTCTAACCTTTTGAAACCATTGAACTAAAACCTTTCGAAAACATTAAACTCAAACCTTTCGAAACCATTGTACTAAAAACCTTTAAAAATCATTGAACTCAAACCTTTTGAAATCATTGAACTAAAAACCTTTTAAAACAATTGAACTAAAATCTTTCGAAATCATTGAACTAAAACCTTTCGAAATCATTGAACTCAAACCTTTTGAAATCATTGGAAACAACCTTTCGGCTTTCTCAAAAGATCTGCTTTGAAAACTTTAAAACATATCATTTAAAACAATAGGCCTTTGCCTTTAGAACAACTCCTTCGAAAGCTTGGGTTATTCTTCAATTGAAAACAAGGATAAAACATCTAAGTCGAAAGATTTCTTTCGAAAGCATGGAGAAGCGGCTGGTTTTTAAAACATTTAAACCTTTCGACTTTGTCGGAAGGTTCAAACAAAATAATGATAAAGCAGTAGTAACCTTTTGACTTTGTCGAAAGGTTTAAAACCTTTATTTTAAATAATTGACCTGGTCGAAAGCCCAACCAAGTCGAAAGCTCCTTTTCAAAATCAAGCAGGCGTAAGCTTTTGGTTTATAAAACAAACATACCTCAACCTCTTTGGAAAGCAACCTTTCGACTATGTACCCTTCGACCATGTTTAATTCATTATGTACCAAGTAATCTGATGAGTTGACCTTATCGAAATCTATAACCTTTCGACTTTGTCGGAAGGTCTGGGTCGAAAGGTTTGATGCCTAAAATGGCTGAAACATGTTAAAAGCATGATTTTCTTGTTTTAAACTTAAAAAGATAACTTTTTACTAACCTGCCTTTGTTTGTCAAATTCTCATTAGTTAATAAATACTTTTCAGAAAAATGCTATCACTAATTTCAGAATTTAATAATAATTTTATTTTGTTAAATGCCCATTCTCCTTAATTAAATATATAAAACATCTAAGTCTCATACCTTAAGTAATTTTATATATTCATCAAATCATTTAGGAAAAATCTCGAAAAACCCAGAAAATATATTTTAATATGTTTTCCAACATATAAAAATTTCAAACCCAAATAAGCCGTAAATAATTTATAACCCAATAAGTCATTTTCTTCAATAGAAAATTAATATAAAATCCACATAAATTCAAAAAATTATGAAAATTGGAAACCACCTGTAACGACCGGTGAATTTTAATAATTAAGTTGGTTATTTTAAATTAAAATTTAGTAATTAAATTTAGATGAAAAAAAAAGAAAAAACTTTATAAGTTAATATTAAAATGAACGCTGTAATAAAATATATTGAATAGCAGTTGAATGAAAATGTATGTGAAAAGGTTTGTGCAAGTTGATAAGTAACGATATTTGTGCAATACCTATTAATTGGGAAAAATTTGTAAAGTTATATTTGAGTGAAATTGTAAAATTTAAAGTTAAGTAATAATGGACATAGTGAAGATGGCAATCAAATCAAATTTTATCTGATTTTGAAGGTAATCTATAATTTATGAATTAAATGGTAAGTAATTAGAATTAAATTCTATATTTATTGAAACTGAATGTAGATTTATTGTAACAACGTTAAGGCTAACTAAATTAGCGAATTCCAAATTATGAAAACCAATTACAATAAATGTTAGAAAAGTAATTTTAAATGGTCATTGTTGAAATTATACGTTACCTCAATGATTATTAAAAGGGTAACGGAGGTGAATGAAAATATAATAGAAACAATGCAAATTTAAGGTTAATGATTTATGAACTTGCATAAAATTCCAATTTAGAAAATAATCTAAATGTATGTTTGGCTATAAATTGTACACCAGAAAATAAATGGATTAAGAATATAAATAGTAATTAGTGTACATACTTGGCAAATATAACTAAATAGTATGGAATGAAGCATGCATTAATGAAATAACTACGAACCAATGAATGTATTTAAGTTGTAAAAGTCATAATTGATTGCATTAAATAAATTGGGAATTAAATTCAAAGGTTATGTTAATTGAGAAATAGTACGTAATAAATTGCAATGTGATTGAATCAAGGCTAGGTAAGTAATTTTAAATAAATTGTAGTTGATATTTAAGTATGAATGTGAGTAAATTTGGCATTTAGTGATAATTGTTAAAATTTACCCATTCATCTAATTTGCTTAATTAGAGCTAAGTCAATGACAACATTTGTGTTAATAATAATAGCTTGTAAGTGGAAGTAAATGTTAAATGGTAACAATTATTTAGGTTAACCATTTATTTGGTGTATTAAAGTATAACTGGTAGCCGATTGCAATAAATATAAATAAATTATGACGTTAATGTTAATATAAAGTAATATTCGAAAATAATGTCAATTTCATTTATAATAAGACAATTGGCTAATTTAAAAAATTGAAAGCTAGATTTATTTATTTAATTGAAAAGAAAAAAACTTTCAATAATTGAATTTATTGTGAATAAATGAAATATAACAGTTAAATTTTACGTTAAAGGAAATGTAGAGGAAATCTAAGATAAAATAGGGATATTAATGCAATATGATATAAACCATGATAATTGTACCGTAAATTGAAATTTGATTTAATAGCTAAATTTGTGCATACCCAATTTATTGAAACAGATGGTAAAGTTTAATTGATTGAAATCAGCAAATTGGAAAATAAATTCAATTGATGAAATAATACGCAGTAAAATGTAATTTGACATAATCAATGTTAGGTAAGAAATTTTATTTTTGTCAATTGATAATAGGGTATGAATGGGAATAGATTTGGCTTATTGTGATAACTATTAATTGTTTACCTATGTATGTAATTTAGTGAATTAGATCTAAATCCATTGAAATAAACGTAATTAATCACTACGTTGATATAAATTTAGTTGATTACTGGAAAATATTAGGGAATTGGATTTACGGTAATGTAAAATATACCCATAGGATAATGATTGACTGAATTTAAAAGAATGGAAAGTAAGATTTTTAATTTAATTGAAGTGTAGAAAAATTCAATAATTGGATTTATGGCAAATAAATGAAATTTAACACTTAATTATTACGTTAATAGAAAGTTAGGTGGAATGTAAGAATATTATGATAGTTTGCAAATACAATGAAAATTTTTATCCGTTTAAGAATAGTGAATTGAATAATAGATACGAAACAAAATAATTATACCATAAGAAGAATGTATTGAAAATAAATGGAAAGCTAATTTCATTGAAAATTTTGTAAGATTTAATGTATAATCTATAAACAATTGAAATAGAAGTTAAAGCTTTGAAAGTGTGGAATTTGCAACATCTAATCCATATGAGGAATCCTTAAATTAAAAGGAAAGAGAAGTTAATTGAAATTTATGGCATTTAATATAAGAAACTAACATTTTTAGGTTAAATAAAAAGAGCATTTTTAATGAAAATAAAAGAACAGTTTGAGAAAAATAAAATGAACCTTTCATTTTAAAGATAAGTAAAATTTTATAAAAAAGGAAAATTTGAATTTTGAAACAACATTTTACATTCATTTTATAACAACCAGAGGCAGTATAGAAGTGATTTTAATGCTAACCTTATATTTTAAAGTAAATTAAATATTTTGAATCGTGATTGCGCGCTGAGAAAAACGCCGTTTTTAAATTTGAACTTCCAGTCTCGGTTCATCTTTTATTGTGTGCAGCGGCGGTCCCCAGTGGCATTAATTGGAGTGTTACATTTTATTTAATGTGTATTAATAAAATTTAATTGGGTGTTAATAAGGTGTATATTTAGGGTTAATAGAAATTAATTTAGCGGAGTAGACGTTTTGAAATTGGATCTCAAAGTTTTAGTACAACTGCTCCATTTGTTACTTTATATTTATTCTACCACCTCTTTGTTTGAAATGTATAAATTTTCATTTTTTCTACCTGAAGCATTCATTTCATTGGTTCCATCCGCCATTAGCCTCATTTCAATTTTCCAATCTCACTAAACTTCATTATGCAAACATGACCCTATTTCATTTTCTCCCTCACCTTCTTGCAACACTTTTTCCTAATCCTTCTTGAAGCTTTGAGTTGCATGAAAGCCTCTCCACCTCGCCCAAGCCTTGCTACCACCTTGTTAGCAGGTACCCTAGTCTCCTCATTCCAAAGCGTGAAATTTAGTATTTATTTTGTTTATTTTAATATCACTATATATATACACTTTATTATGGCAATAGTCATCTTATAACTCGAGTAACTTTCGCATACAATGTCCGATTTACGCGCGATTTTTTTTGTTAGGATCGTATTGAGATTTATGGCATTTTTACATTTGTTTGGGCAGATTCTGAGGCTGTTGAATTTTTGGGTTTAAATTGGATTTTAATTCAATTTAAATCCAAAAGGTGGGTGCTTTAACCCACTCACAATTTCTAAAATTTCTTATGTTTGTTAAATTGATTTATGTTGTGTTTAAAATTTTATTTATAGCTGTTTGGCATATATTTCATCATTTTCTCAGTTAAATTGCATTTATTTAATTTACGCGTTATTTAATTCATTTTGCATATAAACTGCCTGTTAAAAATTTAGTCAAATTTATTATTGCATATAACTGCTAGTTAAATTTATTTATTATTGGATATAAACTACAGTTAAACAGTATTAAATTCATTATTGAAAAATTAACTGTCAGTAATCAATTATTATTTATTGATGTGATTGTTTGAATTGGATGATGATTGTAATAAATGGATGTATGATTTTGATGGATGGATGGATGTTTATTTATATTGACTACAAGTTGTTATGCATTTCATTTCATTCGGGATTGCGGTTTGAAATGATATATAACCGTAATTTTTACTTTAATTACGGACTGAAATGATAGATATCCGTATCACTTGACCATAGGGTAGAAAATTATATACAGACACCATATATATAAATATTTTGAAAATGATTTCTATGGTTTGGATAGGATACGGTTTAATAAATATTAATTTTTGATCTTATATAAAATTTTATTTTATACATACATATATAGTTAAATTTTTGAATTTAAGCTATATATAAATTTGTTAAACAAAAATAAATAAGTTGAATAATGGGGTTTGATAGTTTATATTATATGATTAAGTAAAAGTTTAAGATATTGTGTATATATAGAGTTTTAAATGGTTCAAATCAATTAAGATTGGAAAATAAATTGGAAATTTATTCGGAATTGAGCTTATTTAAAAAATAAACTCCACAAGTCGGTGTAAACTAATTAAACTTGGAAATTTTAATGGTATGATGTTTATAACTGGATTTTTATTCAAGGTAAATTAAATGAATATTTCTAGTATAAATAAATTGAAGGAAATATTTAATTACTAGAAATTTGAGTTTTATTTTATGGATTTATTTTGTGAATATTTCAAACTAAATAATAAGACAATAAATTGTTGAATAGAATTTCCAACCATAGTTTTGAAATTGTTAAATACTCAAAGTTTGAAATCGAAGTGTTTATTTGAAAACTGGAAGTGAATCTAAATTTATGGGGTTTAGACCTAAAATTTTAAATGAATAAAATTGTGAAGTCGTGGAAATTATTTTATAAAGAAATTTTAAATTCAACTATTTTATTCTATATACTATCGAATATCCAAACCATTCAAGTTTTAGAAGTTATGGTTTTAAAGCTATGAATTTCGAAGTATTATGTTTTGAAAGTTATAATTTAAATGTTTGGTTTCCAGATATTATAAATTTTAAAGCAGTATGATTTTAGAAAAGAAATATATTTGAAATAAAAATGATATTATTGATTTTGGTTTTAAAAAATAATAATATCAAAATGAGTTGTTTTGGAAATGGAAATGATATCGTATTTATGGGTTTTGAAATGGATAATTATATTCTGGTTTGAAAGTATAAACTATTTTTAAAAGACCGCGGTGTTATAGTAACGTTTGGTTGTTGAAGTGACCGGGATCGGATGTTGTCATACTCTCTGCCAACTCCGAAAACCACTTTAACAACCGTGTATGTGGTGGAGATTCCAGAATGAAGTAGGATGGTGGTGGCGTTTCCTTTAAGGTAAATGCGTGGACCCAACTCCCGTGAGTTGGCATAAGGTGGCTAAAACAGGAGCGTTCGACAGGTTAATTGAGGTAGCACCTTTGATCGGACACTTCCCTTCGATACTATACTCTGACTTTGGATTGTTTCGGTGGCCACCTTCACTTTTGATTTCTTTGATTTGGGGGAGTTTGTCCAAGGTGGGCGGTAGCTGCGGCTACTCGTTACCACCGACCCGGAAGCATAATTGGTATATCTACCCTGGAATTTCCTAGTTGTGCCGTGTCACCTACCATACCGAGCCTTTACTATGAGTTTCTATTTGTGTCGTACCTATGGTGTGTCTTCTCGTAGTTTCCCGATCAGGAGATATGCAGGCACTGTATAGACTATTGACACTATTACGTGTTAAGGTGGAAAATGTAAAGCCTTAACGTTATTTTAAAGTAAGTTTATACTACAATTAGACACTATTATAAGAGCGAAATATACTATATAGTAAATAGTTTAACGTATCCTTAGGAGATGTAAATCCCGAGCATCTCTTGAGTTACTGCACTCATATATATTTCTGTTGATTAAACTTACGTAAGATCTTTTAGTTTCGACTCGAGTGTTTTGTCTTTTCAATTCGCTCGGGTCAGTCCGAGCATTTTAGGATCGAAGACTTTAGCTCTGGAGGACGCAAACGAAGATTTCTATTATTATTATTTATTATATTCCACTACACTCATATTGTTCCGCTGCATTGTTATATGGTATGTGTAACTCTGATATATGTTGTATAAGTATTTTTAAAAACAGCTTTATAAACTGTATATTTGATTATTATATTTTATCCTTCCGCTGTGAGATTCTGTTTTATTTTATTTCTTTCTCGTTTTCTTATTCACCCCATAACAATCCGCCCTTCCGAACGGTTTGAACCGGCACGTGTGTCGATTTAAAACCGTATGAAAAGGCAGGATGTTACAGTTGGTATCAGAGCTTTGGTTTAGCGATAAACCTTAGCTTTGTGGGGTTTGACTCTTATCAATAGGGTAGTGATACCCTATGATGAGTCACTGAGTGTATATATGAGAGAGCGTATTTGTTAGTGTTATAAAAAGGTTTTAATATTCTGTTAATTTGTTCCGTTTTGTATTTATAAATTCTGGTTGATGCATGGGACGCTATGACATTAATAGGGATTTCTAAACACTTAATTGGACATGCCGACATAATATTTGTTTTTAATATAGGCGAATGAAATAATTTTGCCTATTATATTTTCTATATATGAAATAAAATTTTGTAAATAAGATATATATTTGGTCGCTGTATATTGGTTGTTAGGTAGTGAAAATATAATTAATAGCTGAAATAAAGTTGAAAATAAAATAAATGAAAATTGGAAATTTAGAACTTAAGTTCTGGGATTTTTGAAAATTTCTTTTGAATGATTTTGAAATGTAATAATAATATTATTAAAAGAAGTGTTTTATGATATAAATATTTCAGTATAATTTGAAAGAATTATTTTAAAAGGAATGTTGGAAAGAAAATTTTCCGTACCACCCTCTTTGTCACTGGAAAATAAGTTCGGTGATGAGTGCACGCATCATCGACATTCATTTTTGAGTTTAGAAGTGGGAAGGCCACTGTGGCAGTTCGACTACAGAATGATTTTGATAAACAAATATAAATTTTAAATTGTTTCAAATATAATTAGATATAAATTGTAAGTATATATTTATTTATTTTTCTAAAATGATTTTGAATTAAACCCGTTATTTAATTCTTAAGTTTCCATTTATTAATAGTTTAATTAATGTAGTAAAATGGAATTTAACTAATAAATTGAAACCCCAAATGAAATAAGGAATTTAATGCTAGGTTATAAATGGTATTAAATGAAATTTGAAATTTGTAACCTATGAAATAAAGGATATAATATGGAACATTAAATTAATTAGAAGAAACAGAATAAAACTTGTATAACTTTCAAACTTCATTCTTAAAAGCATATATATAACTTACCAAATATTAAAGATTTAAAATGTTAATAAGAAAATGTAATAGATATTATACAAGTAATTAACTTGAGGTAATGAAAGTAATTAACGAAATTCCTTAATAAATAAGAAATTGGTGTTGTAGATGTTAGGAACTTAAGTATAACTGAAAGACTACTAGTTAAAGGGTAAGTATTATAAATGGAGTTTAGTAATAAATGAAGGAATAATTGTATTAAATATAATAGAAAAGTTATAAAGAAATGATTATAAACTTAAGTAAATAAAGTGGAAATGCTAAGAAATTGAATGGGACATGAATACTATTGATAAATGAATGTAAATAAATGAGGGCATGCAATAAATGAATGAATAATTATAATGAAATAAAAGGAACTGGCATGACCTGAGTTAATGGAAATGAATCATTGTAAGTAATAAATGGAAATAAGTGAAGGAATCACTGAATGAATGAAAGAAAGGAAATCAAACAACTAATGTATGAAATAAAATTAATAATAAGTAAATTTGATTTGACTTATTATTTGGTTTATGGTTTATGGTTGTTGGGGTAAGGATACTTTAAATTGGTTGGATGAGTGAATAACCTATTTAGTTTCATCTAAGACTGTTGAGTAAATGGTGCACTTGATAGTTTATTTTTCATTCCATACAATTTAAAGTTTGACCCGAACAACTATGTGTTTGTTTGCCTGAATGGTTGATTTGTATTTTGTGTATGTTGTTTGTTGGAATTGATTGTTGTTATGGTTGAAACAACTTTAATATTTCATAATTGTTAACCTTTTAAGATTTTTTAAGTAAAATGCAGGTTATGGAAGCAATTGCTACTGCTTTTGGTTCCATAAAATAAGCGTAATTTGCCCGACAAATAGATACGTTCTCGGATTACGGTTTTATAGCGCTACTTTATATATTTTTCCGTGTTGGGATATAATATTTTGGATATTATATGTGTATATTGTTATATTTGATATTATATTTTCTTACGAGTCTCTTCGTACAAAGGAGACTCTGTTGAAATTTTTCGAAAATTCCAGACTTAGAAATTATTTTGAATATGTTTTCCAAATTTTATTAATTTGAGTATAAAAGGTTTAATGGTTATATATTGTATATTTTATTTAAAATAATTAATTTTGTAAATTAATTTGTTTATAAATTTAATATTTTAAATAAAATATATTGATTTCTTAATTCTTCTCTTTCCTTGTTTTCCTTTTCGGGGACGAAAAGTTTTGAGTGGGGGAGAGTGTAACGACCCGTGAATTTTAATAATTAAGTTGGTTATTTTAAATTAAAATTTAGTAATTAAATTTAGATGAAAAAAAAGAAAAAAACTTTATAAGTTAATATTAAAATGAACGCTGAAATAAAATATATTGAATAGTAGTTGAATGAAAATGTATGTGAAAAGGTTTGTGCAAGTTGATAAGTAACGATATTTGTGCAATACCTATTAATTGGGAAAAATTTGTAAAGTTATATTTGAGTGAAATTGTAAATTTGAAGTTAAGTAATAATGGACATAGTGAAGATGGCAATCAAATCAAATTTTATCTAATTTTGAAGGTAATCTATAATTTATGAATTAAATGGTAAGTAATTCGAATTAAATTCTGTATTAATTGAAACTCAATGTAGATTTAATGTAACAACGTTAAGGCTAACTAAATTAGCAAATTCCAAATTATGAAAACCAATTACAATAAATGTTAGAAAAGTAATTTTAAATGGTCATTGTTGAAATTATACGTTACCTCAATGATTATTAAAAGGGTAACGGAGGTGAATGAAAATATAATAGAAACAATGCAAATTTAAGGTTAATGATTTATGAACTTGCATAAAATTCCAATTATAGAAAATAATCTAAATGTATGTTTGGCTATAAATTGTACACAAGAAAATAAACGGATTAAGAATATAAATAGTAATTAGTGTACATACTTGGCAAATATAACTAAATAGTATGGAATGAAGCATGCATTAATGAAATAACTACAAACCAATGAATGTATTTAAGTTGTAAAAGTCATAATTGATTGCATTAAATAAATTGAGAATTAAACTCAAAGGTTATGTTAATTGAGAAATAGTACGTAATAAATTGCAATGTGATTGAATCAAGGCTAGGTAAGTAATTTTAAATAAATTGTAGTTGATATTTAAGTATGAATGTGAGTAAATTTGGCATTTAGTGATAATTGTTAAAATTTACCCATTCATCTAATTTGCTTAATTAGAGCTAAGTCAATGACAACATTTGTGTTAATATAATAACTTGTAAGTGGAAGTAAATGTTAAATGGTAACAATTATTTAGGTTAACCATTTATTTGGTGTATTAAAGTATAACTGGTAACCGATTGCAATAAATATAAATAAATTATGACGTTAATGTTAATATAAAGTAATATTTGAAAATAACGTCAATTTCATTTATAATACGACAATTGGCTAATTTAAAGAATTGAAAGCTAGATTTATTTATTTAATTGAAAAGAAAAAAACTTTCAATAATTGAATTTATTGTGAATAAATGAAATATAACAGTTAAATTTTACGTTAAGGAAATGTAGAGGAAATCTAAGATAAAATAGGGATATTAATGCAATATGATATAAACCATGATAATTGTACTGCAAATTGAAATTTGATTGAATAGCTAAATTTGTGCATACCCAATTTATTGAAACAGATGGTAAAGTTTAATTGATTGAAATCAGAAAATTAGAAAATAAATTCAATTGATGAAATAATACGCAGTAAAATGTAATTTGACATAGTCAATGTTAGGTAAGAAATGTTATTTTTGTCAATCGATAATAGGGTATGAATGGGAGTAGATTTGGCTTATTGTGATAACTATTAATTGTTTACCTATGTATATAATTTAGTGAATTAGATCTAAGTCCATTGAAATAAACGTAACTAATCACTACGTTGATATAAATTTAGTTGATTACTGGAAAATATTAGGGAATTGGATTTACAGTAATGTAAAATGTACCCATAGGATAATGATTGACTGAATTTAAAAGAATGGAAAGTAAGATTTTTAATTTAATTGAAGTGTAGAAAAATTCAATAATTGGATTTATGGCAAATAAATGAAATTTAACACTTAATTATTACGTTAATAGAAAGTTAGATGGAATGTAAGAATATTATGATAGTTTGCAAATTCGATGAAAATTTTTATCCGTTTAAGAATAGTGAATTGAATAATAGATATGAAACAAAATAATTATACCATAAGAAGAATGTATTGAAAATAAATGGAAAGCTAATTTCATTGAAAATTTTGTAAGATTTAATGATAATCTATAAACAATTGAAATAGAAGTTAAAGCTTTGAAACTGTGGAATTTGCAACATCTAATCCATATGAGGAATCTTTAAATTAAAAGGAAAGAGAAGTTAATTGAAATTTATGTCATTTAATATAAGAAACGTACATTTTTGGGTTAAATAGAAAGAGCATTTTTAATGAATATAAAAGAACAGTTTGAGAAAAATAAAATGAACGTTTCATTTTAAAGATAAGTAAAATTTTATAAAAAAGGAAAATTTTGAATTTTGAAACAACATTTTACATTCATTTTATAAAAATCAGAGGCAGTATAGAAGTGATTTTAATTCTAACCTTATATTTTAAAGTAAATTAAATACTTTGAATCGTGATTGCGCGCTGAGAAAAACGCCGTTTTTAAATTTGAACTTCCAGTCTCGGTTCATCTTTTATTGTGTGCAGCGGCGGTCCCCAGTGGCATTAATTGGAGTGTTACATTTTATTTAATGTGTTTTAATAAAATTTAATTAGGTGTTAATAAGGTGTATATTGAGGGTTAATAGAAATTAATTTAGCGGAGTAGACATTTTGAAATTGGATCTCAAAGTTTTAGTACAACTGCTCCATTTGTTACTTTGTATTTATTCGTTACCACCTCTTTGTTTGAAATGTATAAATTTTCATTTTTGCTACCTGAAGTATTCATTTCATTGGTTCCATCCTCCATTAGCCTCATTTCAATTTTCCAATCTCACTGAACTTCATCATGCAAACATGACCCTATTTCATTTTCTCCCTCACCTGCTTGCAACACTTTTTCCTAATCCTTCTTGAAGCTTTGAGTTGCGTGAAAGCCTCTCCACCTTACCCAAGCCTTGCCACCACCTTGTTAGCAGGTACCCTAGTCTCCTCATCCCAAAGGGTGAAATTTAGTATTTATTTCGTTTATTTTAATATCACTATATATATACACTTTATTATGGCAATAGTCATCTTATAACTTGAGTAACTTTCGCATACAACGTCCGATTTACGCGCGATTTTTTTTGTTAGGATCGTATTGGGATTTATGACATTTTGACGTTGGTTTGGGCAGATTATAAGGCTGTTGAATTTTTGGGTTTAAATTGGATTTTAATTCAATTTAAATCCAAAAGGTGAGTGTTTTAACCCACTCACAATTTCTAAAATTTCTTATGTTTGTTAAATTTATTTATGATGTGTTTAAAATTTTATTTATAGCTGTTTGGCATATATTTCATCATTTTATCAGTTAAATTGCATTCATTTAATTTACGCGTGATTTAATTCATTTTGCATATAAACTGCCAGTTAAAAATTTAGTCAAATTTATTATTGCATATAACTGCTAGTTAAATTTATTTATTATTGGATATAAACTACAGTTAAACAGTATTAAATTCATTATTGAAAAATTAACTGTCAGTAATTAATTATTATTTATTGATGTGATTGTTAGAATTGGATGATGATTGTAATAAATGGATGTATGATTTTGATGGATGGATGGATGTTTATTTATATTGACTGCAAGTTGTTATGCATTTCATTTCATTTGGGATTGCGGTTTGAAATGATATATAACCATAATTTTTATTTTAATTACAGATTGAAATGATAAATATCCGTATCACTTGACTATATGGTAGAAAATTATATACAGACACCGTCGGTCTATATATATATATATATATATATATATATATATATATATATATTGAAAATGTCGATGGTTTGGATAAGATACGGTTTAATAAATATTAATTTTCGATCTTATATAAAATCTTATTTTATATATACATATATAGTTAAATTTTTGAATTTAAGCTATATATAAATTTGTTAAACAAAAATAAATAAGTTGAATAATGGAGTTTGATAGTTTATATTATATGATTAAGTACAGGTTTAAGATATTGTATATATAGAGTTTAAATGGTTCAAATCAATTAAGATTGGAAAATAAATTGGAAATTTATTCAAAATTGAGCTTATTTAAAAATTAAACTCCACAAGTTGGTGTAAACTTATTAAACTTGAAAATTTTAATGGTATGATGTTTATAACTGGATTTTTATTCAAGATAAATTAAATGAATATTTTTAGTATGAATAAATTGAAGGAAATATTTAATTTTTAGAAATTTGAGTTTTATTTTATGGATTTATTTTGTGAATATTTCAAACTAAATAATAGGACAATAAATTGTTGAATAGAATTTCCAACCTTAGTTTTGAAATTGTTAAATACTCAAAATTTGAAATCGAAGTGTTTATTTGAAAACTGCAAGTGAATCTAAATTTATGGGGTTTAGACCTAAAATTTTAAATGAATAAAATTGTGAAGTCGCGGAAATTATTTTATAAAGAAATTTTAAATTCAACTATTTTATTCGATATACTATTGAATATCCAAACCATTCAAGTTTTAGGAGTTATGGTTTTAAAGCTATGAATTTCGAAGTATTATGTTTTGAAAGTTATAATTCAAATGTTTGGTTTCCAGATATTATAAATTTTAAAGCAGTATGATTTTGTAAAATAAATATATTTGAAATAAAAATGATATTATTGATTTCGGTTTTAAAAAATAATAATATCAAAATGAGTTTTTTTTGGAAATGGAGATGATATCGTATTTATGGGTTTTGAAATGGATAATTATATTCTGGTTTGAAAGTATAAACTATTTTTAAAAGACCACGGTGTTATAATAATGTTTGGTTGTTGAAGAGACCGGGATCAGAAGTTGTCATACTTTCCGCCAACCCCGAAAACCTCTTTAACAACCGTGTACGTGGTGGAGATTCCAGAATGAAGTAGGATGGTGGTGGCGTTTCCTTTAAGGTAAATACGTGGACCCAACTCCCGTGAGTTGGCATAAGGTGGCTAAAACAGGAGCGATCGACGGGTTAATTGAGGTAGCACCTTTGATTGGACACTTCCCTTCGATACTATACTCTGACTTTGGATTGTTTCAGTGGACACCTTCACTTTTGATTTCTTTGATTTGGGGGAGTTTGTCCGAGTGGGCGGTAGCTACGGCTACGCGTTACCACCGACCCGGAAGTGTAATTGGTATATCTATCCTGGCATTGCCTAGTTGTGCCGTGTCACCTACCATACCGAGCCTTTACTACGAGTTTTTATTTGTGTCGTACCTATGGAGTGTCTTCTCGTAGTCTCCCGATCAGGAGATATGCAGGCACTATATAGACTATTGGCACTATTACGTGTTAAGGTGGAAAATGTAAATCCTTAACGCTATTTTAAAGTAAATTTATATTACAATTAGACACTATTATAATAGCGAAATATACTATATAGTAAATAGTTTAACGAATCCTTAGGAGATGTAAATCCCAAGCATCTCTTGAGTTACTGCACTCATATTTATTTCTGTTGATTTAACTTACATAAGATCTTTTAGTTCTGACTCGAGTGTTTTGTCTTTTCAATTCGCTCGGGTCAGTCCGAGCGTTTCAGGATCGAAGACTTTAGCTCTGGAGGACGAAGATGAAGATTTATATTATTATTATTTATTATATTCCAATACACTCATATTGTTCCGCTGCATTGTTATATGGTATGTGTAACTCTGATATATGTTGTATAAGTATTTTTAAAAACAGCTTTATAAACTGTATATTTGATTATTATATTTTATCCTTCCGCTGTGAGATTCTGTTTTATTTTATTTCTTTCTCGTTTTCTTATATACCCCATAACAATCCGCCCTTCCGAACGGTTTGAACCAGCACGTGTGTAGATTTAAAACCGTATGAAAAGGCAGGATGTTACACCACCTCTAAAATACCATTTATGACCTATATTTAAATTTTCAAGGTATTTGGATATCATTTAATAGGGTTCTCATATCAAACATTTGGTAAGTACTATTATGAACATGCATAATTCAACAATAAAAAAATATATATTTTTAATCATCAAAACATGATCTATACTTGCAAAAACATTTCGGATCTAATCTTAATACCAAAAACCATAAGAAAATGAAATGTACTAATTATTCACCTTAGCTTTGAGATTAAAAGATGTGAGATTTGATTAGAATTAGTTGATTTTCTTCCTTTTATTGAATCCTAGCTTTAATCTTTCCTTGAGAACAATAATGGCGGTCGGCCTTAGGAGTTTTTAGTTTGGTAAAATGAGAATGAATGTGAGTTTCAATTCCCAAGGGTTTAGGGTATAAGCCTTTCTTATTTCCCGTAATGCCCTTACTCATTTCCTAACAAATTAGTTTATGTTTTCTTATTTTAGTTTGCACATTAACATGGCACGTCTACCCTTAGTTTAATCAAATCTCAACTTATTCATCTTTACATTATTATATTTAATTTAACCAATTGAATATTCTAAGTAATGTTATAAAAATATGGGGTGTGACAATGCTAGACGTTGCGGTCAATGCAAAGATTTAGCATGATCAAAAGAGCCCCTTCGATGAAGCTAACATAGATGGTCAGCCCTGACCATTCGCTATTTGGGTAATCGATTTGATTGGTTTATTACCAATAGCTAAAGGAGGAGAAAATATATTATCTTTGCTGTTGACTATTTCACCAAATGGACTGAAGCAAAATCACTAGCCACTATTACCATAAAGAAAGTTATTAACTTTATTACCAAAAATATCATTTGCAGGTTTGATGTGCCATAAAAACTCATCACGGATAAGAGACTCAAATCAAAAGCGCCAAGTTCAAAAACTTTTGCAAATGCGTTTGAATCGAGAAAAGCTTTTCCTCTGTCACACATCCATAAAATAACGGACAAGTAGAAGAAGTAAATAAGATCATCAACTCCACCATCAAAAAGCGGCTAACCAAAGTAAATGGAAATTGGACGAACTTCCACTCGCACTACGGGCTTACAGGACAATGCAAAAATCTGTAAGTGGGCATTGTCTATTTGCCCTATCATATGGCTTAGAAGTAATGATCCTAGTTGAGCTAGAAGTCCCTTCTCACCGAAGGAAAAACTTCGATCAAAGGCAGAACGAGCGGCACTTACTCGAGTTGCTTAATATGGTCGATAAAAAGAGGGAAGAAGCCGAACTAACGACTACCGGTCACTAGAAAAGGGTCGCATGATACTTCAATTACCAAGTTTATAGCCACCCCTTCGAGATGGGAGACCTTGTTCTTAAGAGGGTATACCCTACACCGGGAGCATTCAAACCAAATTTAAGCTAACAACCGTCGATAGAGCCCAAATTCTCCGAGCATGGAACAGTAAATCATTGAGTCCTTACTTTATCTAAGACTATCTTACGTATTTCCAATTTTCAACAAATAAGCCATCCCGGAGTACCAGAGGCAACGGGCCCAAATCGACTCAAAACCATCAGTTCAATTCTTAGGATAGTGGAATCACGCTCAAGTATGCCCTATCTACCTGTCGGGTCGACGGAAGCAAATCGACTCAAACCTTTGGATCGAGGAACTCAATCCCTACCTTCTAAGAACAATTGTTGCTCCAGCAACATTGATAAGGCCCCAATCAAGGCCGTGTGCCTCCATAAATTGCTTATTGAGTCATGGAACCATGTTCTTAAAACGTGAACTTCTCACGTTGCCCAAAGATTAGCAACGTCGAGAGATTTCAAATCATTCCGGATCAATAGATCATATCGATCCCAAAAGTCGCGCATCCCATAAGCCGTGCACACTCCCAAAAGTCGAGCTTCTCATAAGCCGTGCATACTCTTAAAAGCTGTGCATTTTGATAAGTCTGCATGCCCTTAAGTGTCGACATTGTCCCAGTAATGCCGGGAAACCTGCCTATTGCAGGACTCACAAGAATCAATCTACTCCCACCATTAGGAGTAAAGGGCAAAGAATTCTGATTGTTGACCGATAGAATCTCTGGAATCGAGATGCACAACTCACAAGTTCCTGAAGATAAGAACTGCAAAATAAACTCGATTGCCGAGATCCAAAGAATTACATGGATCAACCGGTCATTTTTCAAGTGTCTGAAGTAAACAGCCCCGTGAACTGGGGAATACACACCAATGCTCAAAATCAAAAACCAAGTACTTCATAGTTCTATTGCTCCAAAAAAAAATTTGGCGGTAATTATAGGAATAGGTAAAATAATAGTAAATAAAATTAGCATAAGTGCATGAAACATAGATAAGTGGACAAATAAAGATACAATCAAAATGTCAACAATCATAGCATTTTCTATACAAAGTCAAAATGTGGGGGCCGTACCCACACAATATCGACTAACAAAAAGGAAAATACAGTTGCTATAACAACAAAAGCAATAAATACAGACTCTTCATTTGTACAAAACACGTATCAAACAAATCAAAATGTCCCAAAATCTGGCTCGACCGTTAATTGAGCCTGTCAACGTTTCTTTCCGCCGTTGCCCTTCCCACCTTTGGTCGGAAACTTCTTCTTCTTCTCAAAATCCATGCCAAGAGTTGTGTCTGTACCTAAAATATCAACTATCTGCTCTATGCCAGCATCTACTCCATGTTCTTCGGGCTTCTCGAATGACTCCCCTTGGTCTTGCACTTCCGGGACTTGTGGGAGCTCCTTAAAGAAATTCTCTCCTTGATCTTTTCCTTCTTAAAGGCCACCAGCTACTGTTCAATTTCACTTAGCTGGCCAATTTGGTCTTACTGCTCTTTAGTTTCAACTGTTGTAAAATCGCCCTCCAGAGATACGAAAGAGTTGTCCTGGCCATGCATAGCAGCAATATTCTTAGATTTTGTCCCTGGTTGCGAGCCAGACACCGGAGCAGCAATCGAAGTGACTATAGAAACAAGCGTCGAGGCAGTTGAAATAGCTGCATGCCCATGGACCGAAGAGATCGGTAGGCTAGTAGGTAAAGAAGACAGACCTATAAAATCAAAAGTGAAAGCATTCAGTTCATCTTCATCTTGTGGCGTGAGTTGAAAATTTTCAAAACCAGGGGTAATTAGAAGGTTACCTGCATTAGAAGAGTGGTCGAGAATTTCAACCACATACTCCCCGCCTTCTCCTTCTTTGGACGAGCTGCACGATCTTGGGAGAAATTCCAGGACCACCCGAGGCTTTCGAGACAGCCGCCAGATGGGCAGACAATAAGGTAGCACCAACCGAACTCGCTAACTAATTGTGAGGCTATTTTGATTACTCGCTAGGCCCAAAAATGAAAGGCTTTGGTAGCACTTTTGAAGTCATAGTCATAGCAGCATCAATGGCCTCTTATTCCCTCTCAATTCGAATGATCTCCCTACACTCTATCAAAGCCTTCTTCGACTCTTTGTTTACACAAGCATCCTCTAATGCTTGCTCGGTATATACACCCCTATGCTCGTGAAAATGGGCCAGAAATTCTATCCAAACCACAGCAAGAGTGCGTGGGAATTTGGGGCCCAAATAGATGAGGCTTCCTTGATGTAGCAAAGAGTTAACATAGAAATTCAAGATGGTGTCATCCATCTTCTCCATTATCCTTTAGAAAGCGTTCTACAACTCCAAGGAGTCTACTGCCACGGCGGCATTCTCAACTTCAACCTAGGTCTTCTCAATGTTAAGCTGTGCGACTCTTTCCTTATGCGCAGCAGTCATTTGTGTTTGATCAGAAACGGTCTTGTCATGGGATTCAACTTTTCCAGTGTAATTAGCAATTGTCTTTTTTATAGGCTTCGACAATTTCGTTATGAACAACGATGGTTTTCTTTTGAGCTTTGATGATCTCATCACAAGCTTCAAGTTCCCCCTTCAGCATAAACTCATCTGTGTTGGCCTTCTTGATTTTGCCTTGAAACATGAGTTCTAATTTGTATGGGCCTCTTTTAATTCCTTCAGCAAACTGACATTTCTTTTACTCACTCGGAGTGCAACATCCCTCTCCTTTATCAACTGCTCAGTTCTGACGTCACGTTTCATTAATGTTCTCTTATAATCGTCCTTCTCTAACTTGAAGGAGAGGATCTCTTGGTAATTTTTACGGTAGGTGTTTGCTAGTTGCTTGCATAACTTCTTCCATCCTTCAGCTTGATCCAAATCGCTTTGAATCACCTGGGGATGGGGCATATAAGAGTCTTTGCGGATTGAGCATAGGTCACGATCAAATTTAACACCCTTTAGAAACCATCCGAGGAGCGCAGGTTCGAGTTTAGAGGTATCAGTCGGGAGAATATAAGCCGACCTCCTACAGGGACGTGAAGAACTAGATGCAGGCCTTACATGAGTTGATGGGTCTTAGGATGAAGTGAAACTTGGACAGTGGAAGCCTGAACTTTAGTTCCAATAGAGACTAGAGTTGGGGTAAATTTTGAGTGCTCGGAGGGATAAGAACCGCAATCTATCTCCAACTTCTTGGGGGGCTCTTCTCGATCATCAGGAGTTTTTCTCTTGTCATAACCACTCTTGTAAACTCTACCCTATTCTCTGTCGTCCCGGTGAAATACTGCGGCTTCCAAATATTTCCTTGTACTCTAGTCTTCCTCGGGTTCACGGGGCCGATGGCAGCTTGAAGTCCATCTTGACCAGCATTGTAAATCAATAAACTGTTCAAGGTCCTTGTAAAGTCCACGGCCTCTTATAGTACTTGATATAAAAAACAAGTAAAGTGCTTTAGCGATGGAAAATGAACCTAAATAGTGCGTATGTAAGTGAATGTGATCCTGGTGAAATGTGTAACATGTTATAGGCGGCCTAAAGGGACGTCACAAAATGGATCTAGAAGTGAACACGGTAGAAATCGAGCTGACTCTAGACATAATATGATCGGGGTGAGAAGACAATCCCTCAAACTCAAAATCTCATCCCTTGAGTTCATCGATATCTACATAAACGTTGCTTAAATCCCTAAAGTCAATACTGGTTTCCTTTAGCGGGGAATCATGAAGTGCTTGGCTATTGGGGGGAATCTTTAACATGAATCACTCGGGGATGCGAATCCAGGAGAATGTGACTCATTCTTGGAGTTTCATCATAGGAATCGATGTTCCCATCATCAGAACTTGCATCGAATTCATCATCACTAGAGGAGGAGTCATAACTACTACTACACTCAATTCCACCCTCCTCCTTTTCCATTGTCACCGTAGCCATGCCCACACGCTGCTTGAATTCTTCTTCCTTCTCCTCCAAAATCGAGGGTATCCTAGGCAGGAAGCTAGCTTCAGTCGTAACACCTCTTCCTTCATGAATTTATTCGATTGACCCGCTAAACATGCCTTCTCCTTCTAGGAGGTCGCCTTCTTCCAAGCCGTATGATGAAGAAGTGGAGATTGTTCAAATTCTGGGATGGGAAGGGGACGAAACTTCAATGACTATGGCAGATCTCCTAGGATGAAACAACCTATACCGAAGCAAATTCTCGTCCATTAGCAAAAATTTCACCAATCTCTCTTTGGCGTCTATGGCATTCAGAGTATGGAAGATTGGATCGAATGATGGATCATTGTCATCTCGGATTGACTGCAAGAAGTATTTAATCTATCAAAAATCTCATGGCGATGTATTAAATTTACGAGTAAAAGAGAAGGCTTACCCCCCATCGTCTAAAGACGATTAAATCCCTCAAGACACCTAACAAAAAAATATTAGGTCTTGAATTGGGACTGGTTACCTTAAAGTTACAGCATGATCTTGCAGTTTCTTTGAGCTTCAATGACCACGAGGGACGGACATCCGTCTCTCTTCATGAATGAGAGAAAATATCTCTACTCATCAGATCTTGGGGCATGATTAAATTTCTACATAAACAAGATGTGAAGGCAAGTCAAGATCGTTTATCCTTTAAGGTGAATTTGAAATGGAGCAAATCCCAAGTTCAAGAGAGTTTCTCTCAAGAAGTGATTGAAGGTGGGGCACTGCTCCATTCACGCATATATATAGGTGGCAAGTGGTGTACCCCGAAGGCGGCATATGTGTAAACTCTTTTTTCAATGGAAGATGTACATCATCGTCGGGAATGCCCTGTTGTAAACAAATGTTATGCAGAACTTTAGCATAGATTATGGAGGAAGCTCTCTCTAGAGAATTGAGTAGAACTCTAAAATTTGGAGGAGTCCGACCTACAACTAGACCAACCGGAACTAATTGACCGTATTCCACTCGCGGTACTGAAGAAGTAGGCGCTATTGAAACTGTTTGTGAAGGACAGCTGAAGACGATTTAGCTTCTTAAAGTGTTGGACTTCCTCCTTTGGATATATAATGGGATGATGGGTGCTTCATTCTATACTATAGAACTTAGTACATGACATGGTCAGGTAATTCTATTCTTAACTAAAAAACCCCCTACACTTAACAGTTGAACTTCGAAAAAATATATTGATTTGTGACGGCACATCGGTTTCCAACTGCTGACCGGGGAAACTGTAGTGTGTTATCTATGTGGGATGGGCTCAGTGTCTTGAACACTACAAATGCTCTATCTTGTGTAGATAGTACACTCACAGTGAAGAAAGAAAAGAGTTTCTCATATCATTCATTAAAGTTATTTCTCCAACACTTACCCATTATTGACCAATGGTCGATAACTGATTCGCTATCCGAAGCGATACGTAAAGCTCTTTCCATTCCAAGTACACCGATTATGCAATGACATGACTAATTCGAAGTGAGCAACTATAAATTGATGGGTTTGAATCGAGTGGAGAATTCTTAGCATAAGTCATTTTTAGCTCTCTAAAAGGTGATAATAGCACAAGCTGCACACAAGACGCTACCCTAATCTATTATCACCTCCTAGAAAAACCAAAATCAGTCCGCAAGACGTCATGCCGGATTAATAATGTAACTTAGTGCAAGTTAATTCTTATTCCATGGACGAAGATAGCAAAGCATGTCAAGGCAAGACCCAAGCTTCATTCGTAAAGAAGTTAAGACTCAATTTACTATTTTTTTCGACAAAATCACAATCAACTCGAATTCTCTGTTACGTTCATTACCAATACACCCTCATCACCAAATCGCTAAAACAAAATTCCAAAAATCCATACCACCCACCTCAAGTCGAAAATCAAAAGGAGAATATGGTTAAACACAAGGTCGGCGGTGATCCAAGGTGGATTGGTCGATGACGATCCAAACGAGTATGGTCGACGGTGATCTAAACTGACGAAGTTTCAGGAGCTAGGGGCAAGGTCAAAGCGATGGTGAAGTCCAGTAGGGACAATGGCAAGAAGTTCCTATAGCGGAGATCGACGGCGGTGATAGCAGAAGCGAAGTTAGGGTTCGAATACGTTGGTTCGGGTCTTACGGCAGAAGGATCAAGTCGCAAAAAAAGAGTAAGATAAAGAAGGGTTGGCTCGAATGAGGATTTAAATAGAAGATTGAATGAAAACTTGTTGAGTCCTTGGATTGCTAACGATCCATGGACTATGGATCGCCAGCGATCCGTCAAATTGCAACCAATCTCCTCCAAACTTGCCAAGCATGATCAGCATGTTATTTGCAAGCATCATGAATGTTGTGACCGAAAATGATTTTTTGGTATGAGCAATGACAATACACATCAGAACTCAACAGACGACTGAATAGTTAAAGCCAAATTTGCATAATAGCCTATGCATGATAAATTAAACCTCATCAAACAGGAACTCAAAACCAGTAACTTCCAAAGCATGCCTTGTTTCCAATGAAGGCATGCTACTAGGGGCAAATGTTATCCAGGTTTTAACTCAATAAAATTCAATGGAAATTAGAACACCTGCATCAAGTAAGAACGACACAACATGAAACATGAAACATTACCTGCATCAAGTAAGAACGACACAACATGAAACATTACCTGCATCAAGTAAGAATTCAGTGTCACTCACGGATCGCTAGAGATCAATAAATATTGCTCATGGGCCGTCCATTCTTATTGCATCATGAAACATTACCTTTTCTGGGGATGCTTGCTTTGTTTCATGATATTCCAAACAAGCTAGATCAAGAAGTGGCCATTTATCTATTTCAGTCATAGTTCAATGCAACCTATATAAGAATCATCATCAAAATAAGGCATCTAGTCATGATATTACATGGAGAGCATCTATATATGGCAAGGAATACATTCCAATTGAAACATGCTAAAATAGTGCTAACTTCATGGATCGCTAGCGATCCGTCATATTGGGTTGGTTCACTGTGAAACTTTTGGAGCATCTTCGTACTGTCAAATGTAAGCTTCTTACTAAGCAACCTATCCCAATAGCTCTCCAATCCCCATAAATAACCACCCATCTAAAACATAGAGGTTATCTTTTGGACTGGCTGTTGAAACTCTGCAGAAACTATTATTCACTCTTCTCCTCCCATACAAAAGTCATCTAAAGGGTTCGTTGTGATTCTCCAATGAACTTTGACTAGTGACTTGATCTAACTAACAAAATCCAATCAAATTGTAATCAGATTCAACTCGTAACAGCAGTCAGTCAATGGTCGAAAGTTATAAATGGATGTTGGCTTTATTAACAACCGAACCACGATAAAAATTTCTTATCTCTTTACTTTTCCTACAATTTGTTATTGTTTGTTCTACTTTATTTTCCTTGATAAACAGGGCTGGTGCTTTCACACTTAATCCAGGGTGTTGTTCCATTTTTTGGGTTAACAACTAAGATTATGTATATTTACTTGAAAGTTGTTTTCAAAAGAATGTCGGTAAAAATTATATTACCAAGTTTATGTGGTAAAGATTTTTGTTATCATAAGGTAGAAACTCGTTCCGTGTTTATGTGCAATGTAGTCTTATGAGATACTCTTTATTTTCAAATATCCGTACTTTGAGTTTCTCACACAAATCCCATGGCTGACCCGGAGGTTATTTTCCTTTTCACTTAAACTCCGAGTCCCTATTTTTTCGGGCAGCCAAGTAGTTAGGTAGCATGGAGCATTTTGAGAAGGAGTATGGAGCATGGAGCATTTTGGGTCCTTTGTATAAAATTATCTATTAATTCTGCTATATTAATTATGATGTATCTACCAGCACTTGTGAGGATAGGCGGTTATAATTATCCTGGTCGGATTAGTACTTACTAAAATTTTGATGGAGCAATATGGAGTAATTGCATGTACTACTCATATGTATAATTAAATGTTGAATATAATGCGAGATTCTATTTTGTTTGTCTTCTATTTTTATTTTCTTTTACCTCATGATAATCTGCCTCTCCGACACTTGGATTTGGGGCACATGAATACCGAGGATGTATTGGTGTCGATTTTTGAGGGTCGAGGAGGTGGGTCATCACAATTGGTATCAGAGCTTATGGTTGAGTGAATACCTAAGCATTGATGGAATTAACTCATTAGAGATAGGGTTATTAATGCCCTGGAATAAGCTTAGTTAGAGAGTGCTAGCGTTTCAAATTTTTATCCGAATAAGTATATTCTAGTTTTGTGTCGTCCATATGATAATCTCGTCTACAGTTCTAAAGATGTTTCCTTATTATATGCAAATAGTAGGAGATGAGTAATAAAAGTGGACGAGGAAGGGGAGATAGCAACACCATAGTTATAAACGGTCGATCAAATGCTACGGTAATTGAATAAGTGGTAATCCACATGTAACCTCAAATTAGCTTTGCTACTCTATGCAAGAATTACACTAGCTTAGGAGGGAAACCATTTAAAGGACATAGTCCATTATTGAAGTACAGGCTTGGATCTGATCATATGAAAGGATTTTTGAAGGATTGATATCGGGGATGAGTAGAAAAGTTGTTAGCTTCTTGGAAGTTACAAGAAAGGACTCTAGCTTGGTGGGAGTCCATAACTCAGAATGATTCGAAAGGGAATTTCTACAGGGAAAGGTTTAAGGTTGTATTTGAAGAACAATACATGCCAGCAGCTAGAAGATCCCGTCTCTATAGGAATTTCATGGACTCGAAACAAGAAGAACTATCTGTAGAAGAATATTCCCATAAGTTCGATGAACTATCTCGCTTCGGGCCTGGATTGATAGACACTCCCCTAAAAAAGAATGAGACTTTTATTGTAGGAATAAAGAAACAATATTAGGATAGGATGACTGCTCATGTAAAAGGAACCTTTATGTACCTATTGGATATGGGCTTCCAATATGAAGCCTTAGACAAGAAGAAATCAGTACCCGCTCAAGGAAATAGCAACAATCAGATCAAAAGTGAAAAACCATGGCAAGAAAAGGCCTGGGGAGGATCATAAGAGAATCTTTTGAAGGATGTGACTTATTATAATTGCTAGAAGAAGGACTATCTTTCAACAAATTGTAGAAATTCCAAGGTTCGAAGGCAGCAACAAGAAACCATCTCTCACATGGTGCAGAAAAGTCTCTGCCATAACTTCCACCAACCTGAACATTGGAAAAACAAGTGCCCATTAATGAAGAAAGGAGACCGGGCTAGAGTTTTTGCCAAAAGGATGATCCCTCAACCTCCACAGATGTAAAAGGCAAAGGACTTCTAGAAGGTAACATCTATGCTAATAATGATTTAGTTAGAGTATTATTCGATACAGAAGCTTCCCATAGTTTTATTGAGAAGAGATTAGTAGTTAATTAAAACTAACCACAAAAATAGTATATATCCCTATCCGTGTCTTCAAACCCCACACGTGGTGTGACTAATCTTTGTATGGTTTTCAAGGATATCCAAATCACTTATCCTCCCCCTCATTTTTTATGTAACCTATTTGTCCTTGACTTTATTGGGATTGAAGTTTTACTTGGTGTGAACTAGTTATCCAAGAATAGCTTTATTCTGGATTGGTTTAAGAGAACGTTATCTTTATGGACCAATTTTGGAAATTTTATAGAAATATTTTATACAGAACCTAGTCCAGCAATGGATAGTTTATGTATGCACTAGATTCATCCTAAAAAGGTTTAGAGATGATGCTGATTGTTAAGGAATTTCAGGATGTTTTTGAAGAGGTAAAAAGTTTGCCCCCACATCTAAGTTCCGTATTGACTTAATTCCTGGTGCAAGACCCCTTATTCACCCTATTCGAAGGATGGCCCCATAGGAAAAGATTGATTTAGCAAACCAAACAAACAAGTTGTTAAAGAAAGAACTGATTAGACCAAGTCACTCAAGTTGGGGCTCGGCGGTGGTTTTTGTTTCAAAGTCTGATGGCTCCCTAAGGTTTTATGTAGACTATCGAGACCTAAACAAGCAAATGATTATAAACAAGTATCCTCTACTTTGCATAAATGACTTATTTGATCAACTTCATGGTGCTTGGGTATTATCGCAAATGGATTTAGCCACAGGGTTCCATCAATTAAGTATAGCCGCGGATGGCATTCCATTACCTACATTCAAGGGTTTGGATTGCTTTTATGAATTGGTAGTTATGCCATTTGGGTTAACCAATGCACCAGCTTATTTTGTACACCTTATGAATAGGGTATTCGAAGATGTGGTAAATAAATTCATGTTTGTTTTTATTGATGATATTCTCATCCATTCCAAAACGGAGGAGGAATATGAAAGGCATCTGGAGATTGTGTTGGAAATATTGAGAAGAAATGCATTTAAAGCTAAATTCTTGAAATGTCACTTTTGGGAGAAAGAAGTAAGATTCCTTGGGCATATTATGTCAGGAAATTGGATCTCAGTTGATCTAGGAAAGATTTTAGCTATACGAGATTGGAAGCAACCACAAACTCTAAGGACATTAGCAGCTTCTTAGGATTGGCAGGATATTACCGAATATTCATTCAGGACTTTTCCAAAATTTCCTTTCGTCTAAAAAATTTGACTATAAAGGATGTTAAATTTAAATGGACACCAAGTAGCATTTAAAAAACTCAAGAAAAGGTTAATTACCACTCTAGTCCTAGTTATAGCCGATGAAAGCGGAAGTTTAGTTGTATATACGGACGCTTGTGGAGAAGGAGTAGGTGCAGTTCTGATTTTACATGAAAAAGTTATCGCTTATGCAAGCAGACAACCGAAGATCTGAAAGGAATTGTGCAACACACAACTTAGAAGTATTAGCCATTGTGTTCACATTAAAAATGTGGAGGCATTATTTAGTGGGTAAGAATTCCTTATGTTTTATTTGATAAACTTTGTTTGACCTTGGTAAATTATAATCCTTCTTTAAATAGGTGAAAAGTTCGAACTCTTCACATATCACAAATCTTTGAAGTATCTTTTCACTCAGAAGGACTTGAATATGAGACAACAATGTTGGTTATAATTCTAGCATTATATGATTTAAATATCCTATATACGCCAGGGAAAGCCAATGTAGTAGCGGATCCATTAAGTAGAAAGCATGCCATTATATCTTATTTAATAGTATATCCAACTTTGATTAACCATATAATAGAGAGCCAGCTTAGAGATTCATTTATTCCAAAGATGGTCAAAGCAGTGGAGGAAAAAACATAGTACCAGAAAGATGAATAGGATTCAAGGTGGATGATCAAGGAATATTAATAATGAATGAAAGAGTATGTGTCCCAAATGTCGACGGGATATGGCAAGAAGTTTTAACATAATGTCACAGTTCTCGACATTCAGCATGTCCCAGAGTTACGAAAATGTATCAAGATATAAAGAATACTTTTTGGTAGGATGGTATGAAGAGGGTTATATTTATCCATATTAATAGGTGTGAAAATTATCAACAGATCAAAAGCGATCAACAAAAGACTGCTGGATTACTCGAACTTATTGGAATTATGACTTGGAAATGGGACCAAATACTAATGGAGATGGCTTAACTCAATCAACAAAAGGGAATGAAGGCATTTGGGTTATCATATATTAATTGACTAAAAGCGCACACTTTATCCCTGTAAAACCAACGAGAACTGCAGCAAGTCTTATAGAAATATACATGAGGGAAAATGTTTGATTGCATGGTGTCCCAAGCAGCATAGTCGGTGATCGAGACCCAATTTTTATAGGTCAGTTTTGGGAGGCATTACAGACAACTTTGGGAGGGAAGCTAGATTTAAGCACCGTATACCATCCCCAAAGTGATGGGAAAACCGAGTATTAAAAGGTCTCCTAAGAGCTTGTATTTTAGATTTTGGAAGTTCGTGGGAAAATCATGTTCATCTTGTAGAATTCTCCTACAAAAACAGCTAACTATGAAAGTATAGATATGTATGAAGCTTTATATGGCCATCCATATAGATCCTTAATAGGTTGGATCAAAACTGGAGATTGGTTGGTACTTTACCCTGGTATGATCCAAGAAGCCACAGAGAAGGTAGATATAATCAAGTAGAAGCTCAAAGCAAGAAGAAGAGTTATGACGATCAAAGGCAAAAAAATTGTAACAATCCGAAGTTCTATAACAATTAATTTTCATCATTTAACGATTAATTGGTTGTTAATTGTTATTGAGTGTTTTAATGGGTTAAAAAATTTAGTTAAGCGTTGTTGGGGTTTAAAATTTATTGTAGCCCACGTTTCTTTTGATGTTGTGATACTTATCTAGGCCGATGCCGTTCCCTTCTTAATTCAGTTCAACCCGTCCCTATTTTCATTTTTTTTATTCGTTCGAAAAACCTAATCAAAACAATTGAAAGAAAATAAAAATGGTGGCGGCCTCGTTTTCCCCCGTTCGTTCGAAAGTAGGGCTCGTTCAATTCGAAGGCGCCGACTTCTTGCTATGGATCGATGATGCCCTCATCTCGCTCGCGGTTGCTCTTATTCGATTCGACTAAGGTGAGTGATTGCTTCACTCACATCTAGTTCGAGACTCGTTGAATTCCGATTTGTTCAAATTTTGTTTACTTGGATTGTGGACTTCACTGATATGGTTGATTCCCTTACTTGTCATGGTTTGATTTTTGGCATTTGATTCGTGAATTTTTTGATGATGTCTGTCGAATTTGCTACATCTATTAAATGCTTTAAAAATCTCCTTTATCCTAGTTCGAAAGTTATTTGACTTTATTGGTATCAATTGGTTGTTGGCTTCGACGATGGAGATTGTTTCGGCCTTGAACTGATCGATTTCATTTTTCCTGACTTGCGGCTTGATAAGGCTGCTCCATGAATTTCTTTTCTTTGTCATCACCACTTTGATTTTTACTGGCATGTTGTTGACTTTAGGCACTTGAAAACTTCTGCTTTGAGTACCTCTGTAGCATACCTGACTGGTTCGATTTCAACTTGCCGTTCCATGACTTTTGATATTGTTCGAACTTGCCTTTGAGTTGCTTTAACTTGAATTTTGTTTTCTACATTAATTTTTTATCACCTGAATTCGGCTTGTGATAATGCTTGGATTTGATTTTTGATCTGTTCGACTTTTATGGAACTGGAAATTTTAAATTTGCTGATTCTTTGATTCCAAGACTCTGACTTGCTTGGAATCCACACTATTTAGTACAAACATTGTCGTTTGTTCTTGTATCCTTTGGTATCACCCTGTTTCACTAGTACATATGCATTGCTCACTTTCTGTTTTGCGTCCTCCTTGAGGTCAGTTGCATATCATATTTGCATCCTCTGTCCCTGCCGTGTTCAGTTGCATTGAGTGTTTGTTCGAACTTGTAACACTCGAGTCTGCTGCGCATATGTATGATTGCATCTGAATTGTACTCTTGATGCAGTCCTCATGCACTTGGTTTCTTTGTAGTCTCTGTTATCATTACACGAGACAGTTTGCATACTTGTTTCATGTAGCATTTGGGTATCGCTGTTTTGTTTCGACGCACTACATGTTTGTGACGATCCGGGATTTTCGAATATTTGAAATGAGAATATTTAATTAATTTTAAATATTCAAAAGTTAATTATCAACTTTAAATTCAAATATCCGTATTTATTGGATAAATAAATATTGAATTTAACTATCGAAATTGGATAAATTATTGAATCCGGAATTTTTAAACCTGATAAAAATAATTTGAACGCTTGCAAAATTTAAATTGACGATATTGAAGATGATAAAAGAGATATAATCGAATTTAAAGATGTTTTGTTCAGTTTTGAAAGTTTTACCGTTTAAATTGAATTTTTTAAAAAAAATATCCTTCCGAGGCACAGTCTCGGAATTCGATGAAACCAGTTCCATTGGGTCCGTAATATTGAATTATTATCGGATTTCAAATTTCGTATTGATCGGAGTTGCTGTGTGAGCGTACGATAAGTAAACGCGTTGAAAATTAAATATATAATTATTTATATACCCTAAGTCAACAAACATGTATTCTTTTCCATCAGCCGAAAATATATCCACATCAAAACTTTTCTCCACTTCAGCTTTTACGTTCTTCAAGGCACTGTAGCCTGAGAAATTTTCACGTCTGTCTCCCATTTTCAAAACATCTTCTGCCTTCCCTTCTCCTTTAATTAAAGCAAACATCTTTTCTTCACAGTTGTAAACGAAGAAACAAATAAAGCCGAGCCCTTTCGTTTCAAATCAAATCTCGATTCAATTGAAGGCCGAGCAAAAATCAATTAATGGCTGATTGAAAATCATATCTTTCTTTTTTTTATTTGCTAATTCAAAATCGAACCCAAAGAAAGAAGACTTTGAATGACCGGAACCGTGTCTTCATCTCCAGCTCAAAGCGAGATCCACTATAAAAAGAAAAAATCATCGAACGAGATAATAATGGCCGAAGCCTAATATCGTTCAGCGTCAAAGGCAGGTGCTCAAGATAGCAACGTGGTGACTCTCGTAATCCAAGAAGCTTCGGCCTGATGTAGTTTTGGGAGGATGCGAAAGCAGATTGGCGAGCTGCAGCGAGGCGAGTGAGAAAGGAAATCGTGGAGGTTATAGGGTGGTGGCGATCACTGTATGGAGGTAGTTGTTTGAGTCGGTAAGGGAATCGTGGAGGAAGAAGGAACAGGTCGGTAGGAGTGGTAGGAGTGGCTACTGCTGTTTCGTGGAAGCGTGATGTTGGGGTAATTGTTTTTCTTTTCCAGTGATTACTCTAATAACTGTTACATATGTCTTCGGGTTTTAAAAAAAAATATATATATATATATATATGGAGTTTAAGCAGAAATTTGTCTGGTTTGGGAAAATAATTTATAGTTCTAATATATAGGTTAATAGGAAATTTCATTTTTAATAAACTTGATAAATATATACGTACAAGGTTTAAAACAGAAGTATATATATACAGGCTATGGTAAATGTTGATGTTTATGTCTGCCTACTGTAAATTAAGGCAAACAAAGAAAAATATACGTATAGGAAGATTTTGAAATTTTTATATATATAGAATAAGAAAGGAAAAATTAAATATTTTTTTTATTTATCTTCTAGTTTATTTTGATAATGTATCTTAGTGATTTATTTGTGGAATAACTTATTAATTCATTTTAGTTACAAAAGGTTTCAAAAAGGAAACTATGAGTAAGATTAAATTACTAAGTTAAAAACCAAATTTTTAGTTAAATTAAATTGTCAGTTAACTAAGTGGTAGTAAATTGTTGATCAATTCAAATATTAATAAACTGTAAAATATTTATACAAGGTCTAAAATCAAGGGACAAGCTGGTTTGGATTGGATTGCAATTAAAAAGCAAAGGTGAGTTAATCTCACTCAGTTTAAATTTAAATTTGAATCATTAAATTTGAATAATTGTTTGAATGGTTGAAATTGATTGATTGATGTGCTATAGTATGATATATTCTGGAATTAGTATATAATGTTGTGCTAACATCTGTGGATGCAGGGAAAACAGGTTGGAGGGATCCAACTGGACCCCTCAATATTTATTTAAATTATTTAATACCCTCTGTTGTGATTTATTTGATATCCTATGATGATCTTTATTGGTATATTTAATGCTATGGTTCGATTGGATATAATTGGATATGATGAATTACCAATAATATATAAATTGGATTTTTGTAAGATAATAAAAGAAGTGAAATTGTAAGTAAAATAATTATAGAAATTTGAATAATTTTTTAAATGAATTGGAAAGAAATTAAGTGAATTTAAAATTCTCGTAAATAAATCTTGATTTTAGAAAGGAAATTTGAATAAACAAAGAGTTAATGAATTTTAATCTTCAGTGATATTAATTAAGGGAATAAAAAAGTTATTTAAAATTTAAGATTTAAATTATTGGAAGGAATAAAGAAGTTGGGAAAAGCTGAAATCCGTATTTCACTTAAAAGGGGTTAAAAACAAACGGGAAATTATAACCTTAATAATAAGTCCCTAATTAATGAATTTTAAATGAATTAAGAAAGTAAAGGAATTTATTTCAAATAAATAAACTTGAAATCAATTTGGGAAAAATTGATTTAAGTGATTGAAGTTGGAATTTTCTCTGGATAGCCAAGTACTTGTTTTTAAAGAGTAAATTTTTAAATATCAATTAAATGTTTTAAAAATTATTTGTAAAGAAAGCAAGTTTTGTAAATTTATTATTTCTAATATTTAAAGTCTCAAGTAAGTATTTTCTTTTAATCTATTTTAGTAGTAATTATTAAGAAGTAAATTAGTATTTTTTTTTTTAAACGAAGAAGTCTAGCTTTATATTTACTAAGTAACTTTAATTTCAAATACTCATACAGTATGTATTTTTAACAAATTATTAAAGTAGCTTTAATTTAAATGTTTTATAAGTATATATATTTTAAAGTAAAGTGTTTTAAGTTATTTTTTAAAAAAAAAATCTAGTTTTGTGCTTGGTGACTTTCAGAGAAGATAGAAAATATTTGAGTAAGTTTATTCTGGAAAGAAAGTTGGTTTTAGAAACTGTTTTCAAAGGATTGAAAATAGAAATATATTTTGGGAAGATATTTTGAGGTTAATAAATAATTTAGGAAATTATTTATTGTGTGATGGATGTTGTGAATATTAATTGATAGTTAAATAACCGACTATCAATATTGGCCAATTGCGTTGATCGTTTCGAAGAGACCGGGATCGAGATTTATTTCTCGAAAACCACTTCGATCCGATTTGTACGTTTCGTGCGAAAAACGTGTTCGGAGTCGAAGATGGAGCAGTGAAGTGCAAGGGCTAGCCGCTACTAATCCTGAGGATATTTCCAAAATGGAGGTAGTAGGAATAGTGCCTTCGGTTCCGTTCGAACCCGGGACGGACTTATATGGATGAATGCTTGCGAAACATCGTCAGGTGGACGATGGGCATTCTAAGGGATATATTCTATAAAAGGTAACGCTTAGCCTCAAGCCTCATCAAATGGGAATGACTGAAAATCAGGGGATATGCAGCAAGGCTAGGTGGGTAGCACCCAAGCAGGGTGAGGTCATTCCAGTCTAGATGTCCCTTTTTATTTTTCGGCTTAGTGGTGCGGTTGCTGATCCCAACCGCGGGGTGATCTCACTCGGGACTGTCCAGTAAGGGATGGTTCCGGCCTTGTGTTGCAGGGGATGAAGGGAGTAATCCTCGGTATGGTGATCTAGGCCCCGTACTGTGACAGGTGGTACCCCAGTGCCTAGTCATTAGCTGGAAATCCATTCTCCCTACGAGCCTTATACGAGTTTTGTTTGTATTACCCACTCTGTGGCTAGTAGCTGGAATTTAATCATGTAACAATTTCGGCTATTTTATAAGTATTTGTATATAGACCCTATTATAATATCAGAGGATTTCTATAAAATTGTTTTAGCTATCGTAAGGTAAAAACCCGACATGTTTATTTGTGGCGTGGTCTTACGAGATGCTTTTGTTTTCAAAGGATTTTTGAAACATTAATAATCAATTGCGTGTGATTTTCTCACGCTGGTAATCCAGACTGACTCGGGTGTTATTTAACTGTAATGCTCGGGTCAGACCGAGTATTATAGAATACAGGATGATGCTTTGGAGCTCAGGAGACGAGCTGGATGACGATACGTACTTACGTACTTGATTATGTATATATTCCGCAGTGTTGAGTGGTTGTGTATCAATTGTATGTTACTTGATGTGAGCAGTGATTGGTGTACTCTGATGATGTAATGCATGTAAACAGATATATTTGATTTTGAGTAAAGATTATTTACTATCTATTATATTTTATTCTGCTGCGATGGTTAGATTCTGATGTTGATTTTGTTTTCTCTTCTTCTACCTCTTCTTCTTAAACCCAAATGGTTCGTATTTCTGTGCAACTTGAGTTGATTTTTGTAGAATAGTGTTGACTCAAAGGGTACGGATTTGCGGGCTGTCACACTTGGTATCAGAGCTTAGGTTGGAGATAATCTTGGCTCTGGTGGGAATTACTCATTTAAATTAGAGTCTCTAGTACTCTATAATGAGTTTGAATGTATTAATAAATATGAGCGCGTATTTGTTAGTGAATATAAATTGTTTTAATATTGTGTTGATTGGTTTATTGAGTGGCATATGAACCTTCGTCGGCACAGTCTGGACAACTGTATCGAAAGGGTTTCTAAACACTTGAATAGAACAATCGACACGATATTGTTTTAAATGTGGGTGAATGAAATAATTTTACCCAAAAATATATTTTGATATAAATAAGAAGTTTTGAAAACTATTTAGCTAATATATGGTTGCTTGGATGTTAGAAATGATGATATTAAGGTATTATCATTGTTAAGTGAAAACTGAATTAGAAATTGTAAATATAATCAAAGATTGAGGAGATAAATCCAATTATGGAATGAAATTTATAAATATGAATTGTAAATGTGCATTATAAAATTAAAATAAAACCGAATAAGAATTGGTATGAGCATAAGCTGTGCAAATGAATTTTAGTAAAGATTTATTCAAGCAGGATTGAAAACTTTAAAAACCCCGGAGATTTTGGAAGTATTTTGAAGATAAATTGTAGCGTTGTTGTTTTTGGGATATTTCTGAAAGAAAATTGTTTTAAAGGGATTTTGAAGGTGATATAGCATTGAAATCACTTGGATTATTGGAAAATAATTCTGATGATGACGGCCGCATCATCAGTATTCGTTTTCGAATTTCTAAGTGAAGAAATGCTACCAAATTGATTTTGTTTAGAACAGTAAGTTGTTTTTGAAATTCCAAAGGAAATTTGTTGGGAATAAAACCAGGGTTGGTTTAATTTTTGAGAAGTGTGATTTTGAAATGTTGGAAATTTCAAAATAATTTGAAATCTAAAGCTGGGTGTATAAAATTCTGATGAGATAAGTTGTAAACTTATAAATTGAGATGATTTTTAAATCAGAAGTGGAATATAAGCTTTGAAGGTTGGAATTTAAATTTAAAGAGAAAAGTTGAAAGTGAAATTAACTTGGATTTGGAAATAAAATTTTGACGGGATTGAAATTAATTGAATAAGCTTAAATAATATCCAATTGTTTTCGAATTTAGTTGCAATCGTATTGAATTAAATAAATCCGAGTTAAAATAAAATTGAATTGGAATAAGGATTCAATTAAGTTATACATGAAATTAAATTCTTACCTGGATAACGGGAAAATAAGTTGGATAAGAAATAAATTGGGTAAGAGTTAGATTGAAGTAAATAAATTAGAATAACTTATAAAAGAATTTAAATGCATGAATAAAATATGCTTGAGTTATTAATAGAAAGTTAACTTGGAATTGTAAGTAAATTAAAGATGAAGTGAAGCTGTTTGGAATTGAATTACAATAGAAATGATTTGAATTGCCAATAAAATCCAATATGAATATAACAAGTTAAATATGTGCATAGATATTATTTTGATAAATTGAGAATGTGAATTAGCAATTTGAATTGGATAGAATTTGATGAGAATCAAATATAATGGAATTGAACTTAACTTATGCAATTTGAATAAATCGAAGTAAAACCACTTAAGATTGTAGCTAATTGAAGCTTGGCTTCAAAAGCCATTAAATAAAAGTTTGGGTTGAATTAATGGTATATAGGCGTGGAAGATTGTCGAGATTAAATAAAAAGGTTTTGGAATGAAAATTTGGCGAATATGAAATAAAATGCAATTGGATGAGGGGTGAATAAATTAAAATGGAATGGAATTAAATGTAAATGGAATTGGAATCGATTTAAATGATTATAAGCTTAGGTGACCATTTATTTGCATGAGAATAAATTGTCTTTTGTCGAAAATGAGAATTAAATAAATTTCGATGAAGTGATAAAAGTAAAATAGATTGATTTTAAATCAATTAAATTTGATATGAGTTGTTTTGATTGAAAATGGATTGTATGCAAACAAGTGAGTGTAAGTCACTTAAATACGATAAAGTGGTTTGAAAATTTGTTGAAAGCAATTGAATTAGCTTTAAAACCATATAAATTACTTATGAAAATTGTTTATGTACATTAGTTATGTAATGCATGTGTTTAACTATTGAAAGTAAGTGAAACTATATACATATAGCACTTACATGTTTGAATTGAGTAAGTACAGGTTCAGAGAAGCCGTTTGGCTGGATTTGATTGCGCAATTTGTTAAAATAAATCGCCGCTTGCTCAAAAATGCTAAAATAAGGTACGCCTACGCAATACAAATAGGAAATATGAACTGTTTTTCTGTTTTCCGGCCGTGTGGGTCGATGTATATTGATTTCCGGCCTAAGGCCGATGTATATATGTTTTTGTGCATCCTGCGATATCGCAGAAGTCCCTCCGTACAAGGGAGACTCTGCCAAAATTTTCCGTAAATTTTGGGAGTTAGAAATTTTTTGAAATTTTTGGAAATTTTCACTAATAACAAATGATTTAAATTTGTTAAGCACATAGAACTGGAACTAAATATTTAAGTGTAATTTAAAATTTGTAATTGTAAAGTAAGTGAAATCGAAGGAACTAAAGTAGTAAAGTGTAAATAAACTTTTAATTGAGGCTTAAATTAATTAGTATGTGAAACTAATACAATATTCGAAGTAGAAGCCAAATGGAATTCAAATGGGATTGTAAGGGCAAAGTGAATAAAACTGAATGGTAATAATAATAATAATAATAATAATAATAATAATAATAATAATAATAAAAGAACTTCAATAGTAAAGTGAAAATAAATATAAGAAGTATGTAAACCATTTATATTGAACTTAAGGGATGAAAAATGAAATTCTTAAGTAAATTTAGTATTGAGAAAATTATTCTAAGTGGATAATGGAATAAAGATTTAAAAACTGGAAGTAGTGACGGGGAAATTGTGAATAAGTGTATAAAAATCAAAATGAATGTGAATAAAGGAGAATAGGTATAGCTAAAATAAATTGGGCTAATTACGTAGGATGTACGTATATTATTTTATTTCGCATAGCTATTGGATCCAGAATTCGAGCACAGAATTTCGAGATAATTTTATCGATCCGAGTTAGGATTTCTCACTCGATTTTCGACGGCGAATCCTGGATATGGAATTTTGATTGATTCTGGAAATTCTCTATCATAGTTACGGCTATGCAAGGAGAATGACGGTTTCTGATCAAGAGACCAGATCTGAGTCCGCACTAGGAAGTCGGGTGGACGATACTGGTTCGGAAGTGAAATTGTGTGATCGAGCGAGCGATCGAATTAGATATTGCGTACGGATGATATATGTGCATCGTACGGGCTTAAGCAAAGCAGATATTGAAAATTTGAAATAAAATGTATAAAATGGTTTTGAAACTGTATTTGGATATTATTGCTTAGTTGGATGTACAGGTTTATTGAAGCAAAAGATAAAGTGGGATTTTTGATTTCAGGAGATAAAATTAATGACCCGACAAAAAGGTATGTGTTTAATTATCTATATGAAATTTGATTGGGATTTGGATTTGGATTTGGATTTGGATTGAGCCACTTGGCTTTTTGTTTTCTTTTTGGATTTGGGAGGCCGTAGAGCCATTTTGTAGTTGTACCGAGCTAGCCGCGCAAAGGAGACGCTGGCGAAATTTTTCAGGAATTTAGGGAGTTAGAAAAATTTTGAGAAAATTTTGATAATTCAAGATTTGGTTTTAAATTGAAACTTGAATAGTTAATCAAATAGTATAGTCAACCTATGAGAGAGTTGAGAAGTTAATAGGGATGATAATGGGTCTTTTATAAAAAGATGGTTGGTTAAAGGTTGAACTGTTTGGTTTTAGGTAAAATGGTAAACTGGTATTGGATCATTCTTCCTAACTAGTAATTTCGGGGACGAAATTCTTTTAAGGGGGAAGGAATGTGACGATCCGGGATTTTCGAATATTTGAAATGAGAATATTTAATTAATTTTAAATATTCAAAAGTTAATTATCAACTTTAATTTCAAATATCTGTATTTATTGGATAAATAAATATTGAATTTAACTATCGAAATTGGATAAATTATTGAATCCGGAATTTTTAAACCTGATAAAAATAATTTGAACGCTTGCAAAATTTAAATTGACAATATTGAAGATGATAAAAGAGATATAATCGAATTTAAAGATGTTTTGTTCAGTTTTGAAAGTTTTACCGTTTAAATTGAATTTAAAAAAAAAATAGCCTTCCGAGGCACAGTCTCGGAATTCGATGAAACCAGTTCCATTGGGTCCGTAATATTGAATTATTATCGGATTTCAAAGTTCGTATTGATCGGAGTTGCTGTGTGAGCGTACGATAAGTAAACGCGTTGAAAATTAAATATATAATTATTTATATACCCTAAGTCAACAAACATGTATTCTTTTCCATCAGCCGAAAATATATCCACATCAAAACTTTTCTCCACTTCAGCTTTTACGTTCTTCAAGGCACTGTAGCCTGAGAAATTTTCACGTCTGTCTCCCATTTTCAAAACATCTTCTGCCTTCCCTTCTCCTTTAATTAAAGCAAACATCTTTTCTTCACAGTTGTAAACGAAGAAACAAATAAAGCCGAGCCCTTTCGTTTCAAATCAAATCTCGATTCAATTGAAGGCCGAGCAAAAATCAATTAATGGCTGATTGAAAATCATATATTTCTTTTTTTTTATTTGCTAATTCAAAATCGAACCCAAAGAAAGAAGACTTTGAATGACCGGAACCGTGTCTTCATCTCCAGCTCAAAGCGAGATCCACTATAAAAAGAAAAAATCATCGAACGAGATAATAATGGCCGAAGCCTAATATCGTTCAGCGTCAAAGGCAGGTGCTCAAGATAGCAACGTGGTGACTCTCGTAATCCAAGAAGCTTCGGCCTGATGTAGTTTTGGGAGGATGCGAAAGCAGATTGGCGAGCTGCAGCGAGGCGAGTGAGAAAGGAAATCGTGGAGGTTATAGGGTGGTGGCGATCACTGTATGGAGGTAGTTGTTTGAGTCGGTAAGGGAATCGTGGAGGAAGAAGGAACATGTCGGTAGGAGTGGTAGGAGTGGCTACTGCTGTTTCGTGGAAGCGTGATGTTGGGGTAATTGTTTTTCTTTTCCAGTGATTACTCTAATAACTGTTACATATGTCTTCGGGTTTTAAAAAAAAAACAATATATATATATATGGAGTTTAAGCAGAAATTTGTCTGGTTTGGGAAAATAATTTATAGTTCTAATATATAGGTTAATAGGAAATTTCATTTTTAATAAACTTGATAAATATATACGTACAAGGTTTAAAACAGAAGTATATATATACAGGCTATGGTAAATGTTGATGTTTATGTCCGCCTACTGTAAATTAAGGCAAACAAAGAAAAATATACGTATAGGAAGATTTTGAAATTTTTATATATATAGAATCAGAAAGGAAAAATTAAATATTTTTTTTATTTATCTTCTAGTTTATTTTGATAATGTATCTTAGTGATTTATTTGTGGAATAACTTATTAATTCATTTTAGTTACAAAAGGTTTCAAAAAGGAAACTATGAGTAAGATTAAATTACTAAGTTAAAAACCAAACTTTTAGTTAAATTAAATTGTCAGTTAACTAAGTGGTAGTAAATTGTTGATCAATTCAAATATTAATAAACTGTAAAATATTTATACAAGGTCTAAAATCAAGGGACAAGCTGGTTTGGATTGGATTGCAATTAAAAAGCAAAGGTGAGTTAATCTCACTCAGTTTAAATTTAAATTTGAATCATTAAATTTGAATAATTGTTTGAATGGTTGAAATTGATTGATTGATGTGCTATAGTATGATATATTCTGGAATTAGTATATAATGTTGTGCTAACATCTGTGGATGCAGGGAAAACAGGTTGGGGGGATCCAACTGGACCCCTCAATATTTATTTAAATTATTTAATACCCTCTGTTGTGATTTATTTGATATCCTATGATGATCTTTATTAGTATATTGAATGCTATGGTTCGATTGGATATAATTGGGTATGATGAATTACCAATAATATATAACTTGGATTTTTGTAAGATAATAAAAGAAGTGAAATTGTAAGTAAAATAATTATAGAAATTTGAATAATTTTTTAAATGAATTGGAAAGAAATTAAGTGAATTTAAAATTCTCGTAAATAAATCTTGATTTTAGAAAGGAAATTTGAATAAACAAAGAGTTAATGAATTTTAATCTTCAGTGATATTAATTAAGGGAATAAAAAAGTTATTTAAAATTTAAGATTTAAATTATTGGAAGGAATAAAGAAGTTGGGAAAAGCTGAAATCCGTATTTCACTTAAAAGGGGTTAAAAACAAACGGGAAATTATAACCTTAATAATAAGTCCCTAATTAATGAATTTTAAATGAATTAAGAAAGTAAAGGAATTTATTTCAAATAAATAAACTTGAAATCAATTTGGGAAAAATTGATTTAAGTGATTGAAGTTGGAATTTTCTCTGGATAGCCAAGTACTTGTTTTTAAAGAGTAAATTTTTAAATATCAATTAAATGTTTTAAAAATTATTTGTAAAGAAAGCAAGTTTTGTAAATTTATTATTTCTAATATTTAAAGTCTCAAGTAAGTATTTTCTTTTAATCTATTTTAGTAGTAATTATTAAGAAGTAAATTAGTATTTTTTTTTTAAACGAAGAAGTCTAGCTTTATATTTACTAAGTAACTTTAATTTCAAATACTCATACAGTATGTATTTTTAACAAATTATTAAAGTAGCTTTAATTTAAATGTTTTATAAGTATATATTTTAAAGTAAAGTGTTTTAAGTTATTTTAAAAAAAAAAATCTAGTTTTGTGCTTGGTGACTTTCAGAGAAGATAGAAAATATTTGAGTAAGTTTATTCTGGAAAGAAAGTTGGTTTTAGAAACTGTTTTCAAAGGATTGAAAATAGAAATATATTTTGGGAAGATATTTTGAGGTTAATAAATAATTTGGGAAATTATTTATTGTGTGATGGAGTTGTGAATATTAATTGATAGTTAAATAACCGACTATCAATATTGGCCAATTGCGTTGATCGTTTCGAAGAGACCGGGATCGAGATTTATTTCTCGAAAACCACTTCGATCCGATTTGTACGTTTCGTGCGAAAAACGTGTTCGGATTCGAAGATGGAGCAGTGAAGTGCAAGGGCTAGCCGCTACTAATCCTGAGGATATTTCCAAAATGGAGGTAGTAGGAATAGTGCCTTCGGTTCCGTTCGAACCCGGGACGGACTTATATGGATGAATGCTTGCGAAACATCGTCAGGTGGACGATGGGCATTCTAAGGGATATATTCTATAAAAGGTAACGCTTAGCCTCAAGCCTCATCAAATGGGAATGACTGAAAATCAGGGGATATGCAGCAAGGCTAGGTGGGTAGCACCCAAGCAGGGTGAGGTCATTCCAGTCTAGATGTCCCTTTTTATTTTTCGGCTTAGTGGTGCGGTTGCTGATCCCAACCGCGGGGTGATCTCACTCGGAACTGTCCAGTAAGGGATGGTTCCGGCCTTGTGTTGCAGGGGATGAAGGGAGTAATCCTCGGTATGGTGATCTAGGCCCCGTACTGTGACAGGTGGTACCCCAGTGCCTAGTCATTAGCTGGAAATCCATTCTCCCTACGAGCCTTATACGAGTTTTGTTTGTATTACCCACTCTGTGGCTAGTAGCTGGAATTTAATCATGTAACAATTTCGGCTATTTTATAAGTATTTGTATATAGACCCTATTATAATATCAGAGGATTTCTATAAAATTGTTTTAGCTATCGTAAGGTAAAAACCCGACATGTTTATTTGTGGCGTGGTCTTACGAGATGCTTTTGTTTTCAAAGGATTTTTGAAACATTAATAATCAATTGCGTGTGATTTTCTCACGCTGGTAATCCAGACTGACTCGGGTGTTATTTAAATGTAATGCTCGGGTCAGACCGAGTATTATAGAATACAGGATGATGCTTTGGAGCTCAGGAGACGAGCTGGATGACGATACGTACTTACGTACTTGATTATGTATATATTCCGCAGTGTTGAGTGGTTGTGTATCAATTGTATGTTACTTGATGTGAGCAGTGATTGGTGTACTCTGATGATGTAATGCATGTAAACAGATATATTTGATTTTGAGTAAAGATTATTTACTATCTATTATATTTTATTCTGCTGCGATGGTTAGATTCTGATGTTGATTTTGTTTTCTCTTCTTCTACCTCTTCTTCTTAAACCCAAATGGTTCGTATTTCTGTGCAACTTGAGTTGATTTTTGTAGAATAGTGTTGACTCAAAGGGTACGGATTTGCGGGCTGTCACAATGTTAGCATTGGCTTGACTTGACTGCTTGACCATATGCATGCATTCATATAGTAGTTGGATTTGGTCGAGTTGCTTGATTCACTGCAACCATATTATTACAGTATATTTGCTTGAGTCTGGGTCCATTTTGAGCTTGAGATGCTTTGTTGAACTCTTGTCCACTGTTCACAGCATGCATATATCAATACATGTATGATGAGTACTTCATGCTTTCGTTCTCGAGTCATCATGTAATCTTGTCACTGGCTTTATCCTGATTTTGTAGTTTGTCTACACTTTGATGTGTATGTGCTAGCCTTCACTTGATATATGTTGCACTACAGTTATATGTAGCTGTTAGCTTTGCTTGCATTACCTCTGATCATATGCCACTATGTATCATTGCATGTTGTATTTTCTCCACTTTCTGTTTCGAGTATTCAAGTACATTAGGGGTTTTGAGTTTTTCACTACAACCATGTTATCGCTATATGTTTGCTTCTTGTATCACTGAGTCTGCTTTTGTATTGTTTCTGGCTTCAAGTATAGATGCCTGGACTTTCACATGTGAACTCAATTTCACTTGCTGTTGTGCATTTCCTGATCTTTTGCATATTTCATATGCTGTATTGGCGAGGCAGTGCACGCGAGCGTGTGCTGCAGCCAAAACAGTATTGACATTTTGAATTGATATTTCAATTGTTTAAATTGTTTTGTGTATTCAATTCAATATTTGAAATTGCATTTGATTGGTTTAATTTGTTGATTTGTTGTTTAACACTGATACGTGTTATATTCACCGTTATCTGATTTCCTTGTTAAAGGATCGGATAGGTGAATTTATTTTGTCTATCGTATTATTGTTATTTAATTATTATTGCTTCCATGCATTAATAACTGAGTTTGAATTAGACCGACCCATGAATTATTTTCTTTTGAATGTAATACTCGGGTCAGACCGAGTTATTATAGGTTGTAGATATCCTGCTTTGGATTGTTGCTAGAGCTATGAAGTCTTTTCTTATCTTTTGGAGTAGTTGCTGTCATTTCGTAGTCATTATATTTAGCATAGGATGTTATGTATTCATGTATGTTAATCACGATAATGTACTTGTATATGTAACTTCCTGAGTCGACAGTTGTAGTTGTATCATATGTATTGTATCATATGTATTGTAACTGACATCAGTTATTATATATATGAGACATTTTTGGTTTTATCTTTTTTCCGCATTTATATTATCTGTGTTATTATTATATTTATTGCCCTAAACTATTATGAGCCATCGTAGTTCGTTTTATACTGGAATTGGGTATGTCAATGGGAGTAAATAAATAAGAGATGAAAAATAAAAATATATACCACTCCTATCGAAATAACCAATATTAGTGTAAGGCCTAACTACGGATGGCCGCTCCTATCCAGCCTTATTCTTCCTGATAACAGACAGTATTTTCTTTAATACTCTTTGTTATTGTGAGCATTGAGGTGGGGCGTCACAGTTGGTATCAGAGCTCGGGGTTTATGGACATAATATAAAACATAACTTAGATGGAACATGTGTTACAACTATTAGTCGATGTTTTATTTGTGCTTTGAGTCAAAACCAAAGTTTTGAAATTTTGATGAAAATTTTAAATATCTTTATTTAAAAATAAAAGTGAAATTGTGTTTGATGATTTGATTGATTTGTGTTCTGTTTATCAGAGTGCGCAGCGAAAACAGTGAGACTGTCTTCGCTGAGTACAGCTGATATTCATTTTGATTTAAAAATCAAAATATGAAATTGAAATTAAATTTCATTTGTTGTTTACATAGCTGTGTTTAATTTGTTTTCTTTGAAAATTTTGAATCCGATTTGAGGATCCGAAGCGATTGCAGTTATGTGATTTTGTTGAGATTTCTGCTGTTTTAAATTATCTTCATTGAAGATATATTCGAATGATTTCTTTGTTCATTTTGTGGTGTACGTGCAAACTTAAGTTGCACGTTACTGCATTATTTTTACGTTGAACCGATGTTTGGTTTTAACGCATTTTGTTGCCGTTATTTTTATAACGGGATTTTTACATCGGTGCTAAAATTTTGAAGCACGGTGTTTTGTTGATATTTTTATGAATGGAAATTCACTGATGTTATATTTTGATGCGAATTATTTTGATGAGATTTTGACGTTTAAAAATCACTGTCGCTTTGACTTCAGTGACCGTCATATTTTAAAGTGAATTTTCAAGCGGTTATCCCGCAATGCTGATTTTGTTGTCCGTTTTTACGGTATTTTAAGAAGTGCAATTTCCTTGTCGAAGTTGCTACTGATGTTGCTGTTTTAATCACGTGCTTTAAAAAAAATAAAAAAAAATAAAAAAATAAAAACATTTGTTTTCAAAATTTTTACAATTTACGTTTTCAAAAGAATGAAAAAGCGATTTAAACGTTTCAGCAAAATCGAGGACTATGACCCCTTTCTTTTACTGATTCGCTTAATTCCGGACTTGTCCGTTTGAGAATGTAAATTATTACTTTTATAAAATAAATGAAATTGTTTTCAGAAGTTTTGCAGTTTGCATTTTCAAAAGAATGAGGAAGCGATTTAAAGTTTAAGCAAAATTGAGGACTATGACCCATTTCTTTTACTGATTCGCTTAATTCCGGACTTGTCTGTTTGAGAATGTGGAATGTTATTTTTGGAATACACAATTTTGCACTTTCAAGGAAACGATGAAGAGAATTAAACGCTTTAGTAAAACTCGTGGTTATGGGACATGTGCGTTTGCTATTTTGGTTAGTTCCGTACTCGTTAATTGAAATATTTGCTGTTTGATGATTCTGATGATTTTATTTGGCTTTCGAGCCACTCTGATGGACCTTTGGGTCATTTGCTGGACCTTCGGGTCATATGATGGACCTTCGGGTCATTTGTTGGGCTTTCGGGCCACTCTGCGGACCTTCGGGTCAAATACCAGTACTAGACCTTCGGGTCACTCTACGGACCTCCGGGTCAATCTGATGGGCGCCAAAAATTATAGTACTTGGTAGGCTTCGGCCACTCTGAGATGCACGTGCGGCGTAGCTTAAAAACTCGCCATCTGATGGGATTGATCCAACCTTTTATGTTGATTTTCTAGAGTATCTTAATTGATTTCTAGATTTTGTTGTTTCCAATTATCTGCAGGTAATTGGATATTTGTTGATATGAGTTCTGATTATCGTTTTTGATAATTAGATATTTGATGTTTTCTGATTATCGTTTTTGATAATCGGATATTTGTTGATTCTGATTATCGCTTGTGATAATTAGATATTTGTGATTCTGATTATCGCTTGTGATAATTAGATATTTGAGATTCTGATTATCGTTTTTGATAATTAAATATTTGTTGATTTGAGATTTGATTATCGTTTTTGATAATTAAATATTTGTTGATTTGAGATTTGATTATCATTTTTGATAATTGAATATGTGTTGATTTGAGATTTGATTATCGTTTTTGATAATTAAATATTTGTTGATTTGAGATTTAATTATCGTTTTTGATAATTGAATATTTGTTGATTTGAGATTTTATTATCGTTTTTGATAATTAAATATTTATTGATTTGAGATTTGATTATCGTTTTTGATAATTGAATATTTGTTGTTTTGAGATTTGATTATTGTTTTTGATAATTAAATATTTTTTGATTTGAGATTTGATTATCGTTTTTGATAATTGAATATTTGTTGATTTGAGATTTGATTATCGTTTTTGATAATCAAATATTTGTTGATTTGAGATTTGATTATCGTTTTTGATACTTGAATATTTGTTGATTTGAGATTTGATTATCGTTTTTGATAATCAAATATTTGTTGATTTGAGATTTGATTATCGTTTTTGATACTTGAATATTTGTTGATTTGTGATTTGATTATCGTTTTTGATAATTAAATATTTGTTGATTTGAGATTTGATTATCGTTTTTGATAATTAAATATTACTGATAACTGTATTTATTCAGTTTTGTTGTTTTCTGATTATCTACTTGATAATTAGATTTTGATGAGAATTTGTGATGAATTCTCTACCTTTCCTTTTCTAGCTTAACCAGTTTATGTTAGAAAATTAATTGTTACTGACGACCTTAATTATGAAAATTGCGGGGACGCAATTTTTATAAGGAGGGGAGTCTGTAACAACCCGGAGTTTTATAACAATTAATTTTCGTCATTTAATGATTAATTGGTTGTTAATTGCTATTGAGTGTTTTAATGGGTTAAAAAATTTGGTTAAGCGTTGTTGGGCTTTAAAATTTATTGTAGCCCACGTTTCTTTTAATGTTGTGATACTTATCTAGGCGTATGTCGTTCCCTTCTTAATTCAGTTCGACCCGTCCCTATTTTCATTTTTTTCATTCGTTCGAAAAACCTAATCAAAACAATCGAAAGAAAATAAAAATCGTGGCGGCCTCGTTCTCCCCCGTTCGTTCGAAATTAGGGCTCGTTCAATTCGAAGGCGCCGACTTCTTGCTGTGGATCGATGATGCCTTCATCTCGCTCGCGGTTGCTCCTATTCGATTCGACTAAGGTGAGTGATTGCTTCACTCACATCTAGTTCGAGACTCGTTGAATTCCGATTTGTTCAAATTTTGTTTACTTGGATTGTGGACTTCACTGATTTGGTTGATTCCCTTACTTGTCACGGTTTGATTTTTGGCATTTGATTCGTGAATTTTCTGATGATGTCTGTCGAATTTGTTACATCTATTAAATGCTTTAAAAATCTCCTTTATCCTAGTTTGAAAGTTATTTGACTTTATTGGTATCAATTGGTTGTTGGCTTCGATGATGGAGATTGTTTCGGCATTGAACTATTCGATTTCATTTTTCCTGACTTACGACTTGATAAGGCTGCTCCGTGAATTTCTTTTATTTGTCATCACCACTTTGATTTTTACTGGCACGTTGTTGACTTCAGACACTTGAAAACTGCTGCTTTGAGTACCTCTGTAGCATACCTGACTGCTTCGATTTCAACTTGTCGTTCCATGATTTTTGATGTTGTTCGAACTTGCCTTTGAGTTGCTTTAACTTGAATTTTGTTTTCTACATTAATTTGTTATCACCTGACTTCGGCTTGTGATAATGCTTGGCTTTGATTTTTGACCTGTTCGACTTTTATGGAACTAGAAATTTTGAATTTGCTGATTCTTTGATTCCAAGACTCTGACTTGCTTGGAATCCACACTATTTAGTACAAACATTGTCGTTTGTTCAAGTATCCTTTAGTATTACCCTATTTCACTAGTACATATGCATTGCTCACTTTCTGTTTTGCATCCTCCTTGAGGTCAGTTGCATATCATATTTGCATCCTCTGTCCCTGCCGTGTTCAGTTGCATTGAGTGTTTGTTCGAACTTGTAACACTCGAGTCTGCTGCGCATATGTATGATTGCATCTGAATTGTATTCTTGATGCAGTCCTCATGCACTTGGTTTCTTTGTAGTCTCTGTTATCATTACACGAGACAGTTTGCATACTTGTTTCATGTAGCATTTGGGTATCGCTGTTTTGTTTCGATGCACTACATGTTAGCATTGGCTTGACTTGACTGCTTGACCATATGCATGCATTCATATAGTAGTTGGATTTGGTCGAGTTGCTTGATTCACTGCAACCATATTATACAGTATATTTGCTTGAGTCTGGGTCCATTTTGAGCTTGAGATGCTTTGTTGAACTCTTGTCCACTGTTCACAACATGCATATATCAATATATGTATGATGAGTACTTCATGCTTTCGTTCTTGAGTCATCATGTAAGCTTGTCACTGGCTTTATCCTGATTTTGTAGTTTGTCTACACTTTGATGTGTATGTGCTAGCCTTCACTTGATATATGCTGCACTACAGTTATATGTAGTTGTTAGCTTTGCTTGCATTACCTCTGATCATATGCCACTATGTATCATTACATGTTGTATTTTCTCCACTTTCTGTTTCAAGTATACAAGTACATTAGGGGTTTTGAGTTTTTCACTACAACCATGTTATCACTGTATATTTGCTTCTTGTATCACTGAGTCTACTTTTGTAATGTTTCTGGCTTCAAGTATAGATGCCTGGACTTTCACATGTGAACTCAGTATCACTTGCTGTTGTGCATTTCCTGATCTTTTGCATATTTCATATGCTGTATTGGCGAGGCAGTGCACGCGAACGTGTGCTGCAGCCAAAACAGTATTGACATTTTGAATTGATATTTCAATTGTTTAAATTGTTTTGTGTATTCAATTCAATATTTGAAATTGCATTTGATTGGTTTAATTTGCTGATTTGTTGTTTAACACTGATACGTGTTATATTCACCGTTATCCGATTTCCTTGTCAAAGGATCGGGTAGGTGAATTTATTTTGTCTATCGTATTATTGTTATTTAATTATTATTGCTTCCGTGCATAAATAACTGAGTTTGAATTAGACCGACCCGTGCATTATTTTCTTTTGAATGTAATACTCGGGTCAGACCGAGTTATTACAGGTTGTAGATATCCTGCTTTGGATTGTTGCTAGAGCAATGAAGTCTTTTCTTATCTTTTGGAGTAGTTGCTGTCATTTTGTAGTTAGTATATTTAGCATAGGATGTTACGTATTCATGTATGTTAATCACGATAATGTACTTGTATATGTAACTTCCTGAGTCGACAGTTGTAGTTGTATCATATGTATTGTATCACACGTATTGTAACTAACATCAGTTATTATATATATGAGACATTTTTGTTTTATCTGTGTTCTACATTTATATTATCTGTGTTATTATTATATTTATTGTCCTAAACTATTATGAGCCATCGTAGTTCGTTTTATACTGGAATTGGGTATGTCGATGGGAGTAAATAAATAAGAGATGAAAAATAAAAATATATACCACTCCTATCGAAATAACCAATATTAGTGTAAGGCCTAACTACGGATGGCCGCTCCTATCCAGCCTTATTCTTCATGATAACAGATAGTATTTTCTTTAATACTCTTTGTTATTGTGAGCATAGAGGTGGGGCGTCACAAAAAATCTAGAATTTTCAATTGGAGATTTGGTATTTCGAAAAATCTTCCCGATGAGGGGTAGTGAGATTTGGAAGAACTGGGAAGCTAGAACCTTGATATATTGGACCTTTTTCTATCTTGAGTAGATTGGCCCATTAGCCTATCAAGTAGAGTTTCTAGAAAGATTGTCAGGTGCACACGATGTTTTTCATGTATTCCATTTATGAAAGTATGTGTAGGACCCAGAACAAATTATAGAGATGGTAGCACAAAGAGATTTGGAAGTGGAACCTAACTTGGTAGTTATTAGATAGCCTAATCGAATCATGGATCGTGATGAGAAGCGATTTACGAGAATGGTTGTGCGATTAGTTAAAGTTCAATGGAGTGGTGATGCTAATGATTGCATATGGGAAATGGAAGATAGAATGAAAAGGCTTATCCCGTGTTTAGGATAGATGTGTAGCCTATATGTATGCATCGTATCGTCATAGTGTGCTCACCGTTTGTGGTGTAGTCACTTATTGTATCGTTGTATACATTTCATCATGTGTGTATGTATATATATATATATACCTTCTTGAGTTATCTTCTTGTCATAATTTTGAGGATGAAATTCTTTTAAGGAGGAAAGTCTATAACAACTCAGAATTTACCGTTTTGGAAAATAATATTAAAATTAAAAAATTCAAATATAATATTTTTAACATTAATAATGGTGTTTTGAAAAATAAAAATAATATTGGTAATCTTATTTTGAATAAATATTTTCAAAAATATACACTTTGGAAAATATCGATAAAATGATCGAAATTGTTTTATCGATAAACAACTCTTTGGCCATTAAAGTCGTATACGAAGCTGGATACATAATTGATTTATATATATGAGTGAGAATATGTAATAAAATTATTATTTTTTATTTTTTTAAATTTAAATCCCTTTATGACATCATCAATGATATCACTATTTTGGGAATAAATGATTTTGAATTTAAATTAAGTTTAAATGATTTAATGATGATTTTAATTACTAAATAAGCCCTTTTAATCATTATATAGTGATAGAAATATTATTACCAAATTTGTTTATAAATATACATATATACATACATTTATTTATATATATATATATATATATATATATATATATATATATATATATTAAATAAGAAGTGAAAATATGACCGGAAATCGAAATTGGAATCCGCAACAATTCAATGTAGAAAAGTTGTACAACGTTATGAATCATTGTGACATAAATATGCACATTTACATATGCACTTACATATACATGCACATATATATCACATGCCCACATATACATACATATAGCATATACGTATACGTATATGTTTACATATACATATACATATATATATATATGTGTGTGTGTGTGTGTGTGTGTGTATATTACAAAATATCTAAGGTATTTTCCTAAAGTTCATCCTTAAGCATCCTAAAGTTAACCTCTTATACACAAGTACACACACTTGAGTTGCCATATGGGGAGTGTTCGGTCATGCACGGTGATGGAGGAGGAGACAAATGGATGAGGTAATGGTGATGTTTTGGCAAATAAATATCATGAAATTTTTTTTCACACTTTTTCCTGTAAATACCACCATCCATATTCACTTCGTTTACTCATAAATTCCAAAGCTTTCTTCACTTCTCTTCTCCACTTTAATGGATACTACCTTAAGAAATTAATGAAGAAAATTATGGCAATACATAGCTAAAATTATATCGTGTATATAAATTATACAAATACCTCCAAACCAAAGCAAATATCCTCCTTCTCCCCCTCTAAACCCATGGCCACACCATCCACCACCCAAAGGTGGAGCCTTTCCTCTCTTTCAAGTAAGATGTGAGCACCCAAGCACCAAAGGTAAGGCCCAGTCCATCTAGGAGCTTTAGTGCAAGCTTAGCAAGCAAAAATTCCGAACAGCGGGGCCATAGTCGTTTAAAGTTAGTTCAATTGAATCTAAGGTGAGAAACTCTATTTATATTATGATATTTTGGATGATATGCATGTTTGTCTATGCTTGTTGTGATGACCGTGAACCATGCTTGGATATGAGAATATGTTTGTTTGAACGTGTAAACAATTCATGTTTAATACATGTCGAATATCACAAAGGAAAATATTTTCCTTTAATAAATGAAATGGTCTTTATAAGATTGTTAAACCTCTTTAAAATGATTTAGAATTTTTATATAAACATTTAAAAGTGTTTCGACAAAGATTGGAAAAGTATGTGAAGTTGAGTTAAAATAGGCATGTCGCGTAACAATAGTTAACGATTTCACGCTATAGAAAGTTAAACCCATTTATGGAATGGAATCGAAGTTGGAATTCTTTAGAATAAGAATTTTTCTAACTCTTATAATCATAGCTTTCAGATGAAAAACGATTGAAATTTCTTTTAGTATATTTTGAAATATGAGCAAATCAAGTTTTCAAAATAGTCACGCTTTGGCAGTTTGGAAACCAAAGTGATAAATTATTTAAAATTGGTATTTTTAATTATTTAAAAAAATGGAATAAATTATATTAATAATTTAAAATGTTTTAAAAGAGATTTGAGTTATAAACATGAATTTCTAAATGACTAGAAAAGTTGTTTTGATCAAATAAGCCTTAAAAACACTATTCGTAGCACTTTTTGCAGCGGTTTTTAATAACTTTTGAAATATAGATTTAAACTTAATTATTATTTCCCAAATATTTTATAAATGTTTTCAAATAAATAATTAGGTATTTTAAAGATGATTTGGGAGTTTTAAATTACCTTTAAAGGAGTTTAAATAAATAGTTAAAAGAAAAGCTGTTATAAACAAATGATTTAATCTTGGCTCTAGCCGAAGAGTAGACTGGATTTTTCTATTTGTGAGATCCAGATGTTGGGTGCTTAAACTAAGGATATGTTCAGGAGCAACTAGCTTCCTGGCTTACCTGGCCTCTTTCCTAAGCGTGGGATGGATAAGGTCGAAAGGTGGAAAACGAGGCAAGTATAAAAGATTTAATTTTTCCAAATTTAAGACAACTTGGATTGGATAGAAATAACCTTCTTATACTTGGTATTAAATTGCTAGGAAGGAACTCATACTGTCCATGTGAATTTAAAAGGTGATTCCATAGTTATTTGATGGATAGTAAATGTTATATACGAAAATTGATATTAAGTAGAATTCGTATAATTTCTGTCGACCCATTTTACTCATTAAGGTTTTGCAATTGATTTATAAGAGATGATTTTGATTTGGTATCTCCAAAGTTAAAGAGAGATTTAGTGCTTCCATATATACTAGAGAAGAGTATGATTTAAAGATTTATATCTCTAAAAGAGATATTTTATTTGGTAAAAGATATTGATAAATGAAATGATAATCATCCTCAAACTTAACATCTTTTATCGATGATTGTTTCGAAAGAACCAGGATCAGATTTGATTGGTTCCTTCTGAAAACCACTTGAAACCAATATACGCGTTCAAAGTGAAGGCGTGGAATGATAATAAATTAGAAGATGGAATGTAGGGCTGCTTGTCACTGAGCCTTAGTGAAAATTTCTCATATCATATATATGTGGCAGTAATATTTTCATTTGATCTTCGTTGCAAGGTCTGCTTGCTACTAATCCCAAGGGTGATTCCCGAAAAGATGCCATAGGAGAGTTCCTTTGGTTTTTCCTGTTCCTGGACAACTTGTATGGACAACTGTCTGACATTACATTTCTAGAATGCACGTATATTGATTTTTACAAACGTACATCTATTTGGTGGTGTAGGAGGTAATTCTCCTATAATTAACACCCTTCTATAAGACGTATGAGCTTAGAGGTAGTATATTTGTGGAAATCAATAGTGTTTGATGGAATTTTCACTGTAGCATTCAAGTGAAATGTGTGCTATGAGAAAGATAATCATTACCTTGAGCCTCATCACCGGGGAATGACATAAAAAGGGTAGATGCAACAGGGCTATGTGGATCGCACCCATTAGGATATTTTCATCACCTTTCTAGATTGCTCTCTATATGTCAGGTTTTTTTTGTATGCTTTGGGATCTCAGTAAAGGTCGGTAACGAGCAGGGTGATATCATATATGGTACCATCTATGGTAAAAATAGGCCGGGTTTTGTTGGTAGAGGACCATATGTTGGTGCCTTGGTGCATTTTTCTAGCGATGTACTATTGAAAGGTAGTCCCTTACCTTGCCATTGTATGGAATCCATTTTCCAATAAGTGTCTTTGGACTTGACCGTAGAACCTAGTATGCTGAAATTTAATATTGTAACAATGTCGGCTAAGATTATGTATATTACTTGAAAATTGTTTTCAAAAGAATGTCACTAAAAATAATATTATTTGATTTTGCATAGTAACGATTTTGGTTATCATAACGTAAAAACCCGTTTTGTGTTTATGTGCAGCATGGTCTTATGAGATACTCTGTGTTTTCAAATATCTGCATTTTGAGTTTCTTACACTAGTCTCATGACTGACCTGGAGTTATTTTCCTTTTCCTTTAAACTCTAAATGCCCTATTTTTCAGCCATCCAAGTAGTTAGGTAGCATGGAGAATTTAGAGAAGGAGCATGGAGCATTTGGGTCCTTTGTAGAAAGTTATCTATTAATTCCACTGTATGATCTATGATGTATCTACTAGCACTTGTGAGGATAGACAGTTATAACTATCCTGGCTTTATTATTACTTACTGGAACTCTTATGGAGCAATTTGGGGTAATTACATGTACTATTCATATGTATAATTAAATGTTGAATAAGATGTGAGATTCTATATTTTTTGTCTTCTACCTTTATTTTCTTTAACCTATGATAATCTTCCTCTTCGGCAATTGGATTTGCAGCACATGGATGCCGAGGATGTATTAGTGTCGATTTCTAAGAGTCGAGGAGGTGGCTCGTCATGGGTCCTATCAGAGTATATGTGCCTAGTAGCACCAGTACCAACATTCCAATCTTTGGCATCACTGACCATGTTAATCTCGGAAATAGCTGCAGCAAAATTAGTATTAACAACCACAGTAGCTTGGTTATTATTGCCTTTATTTCAGTGACAACATTACCCTTCTTATGGAAACACACTAGGGCCTTATGTTCTAGTTTTTCATAGTTCCATCAAGAACATTTGATTTTAGATTTATTTGCCTTTTGTGTGAGAGTAGACCCTTTTACTGGTCTGTTTCCCCTTTTCTTTTGGAAATTGGGATTTGGAAGAGTCTCCACCTACAATGTTTGATATAGCTTTGAAGGCTAAGACATCATTTTTCATTTATTTTGTTTCCTTCCTCAACTCAAAGCTTTAGTACCAAATTCTCCATTGACTATTCTTGAGTCAAATGTTTAAACTCATTTTAAAATCTTTCCATGATGATGGAAGTTTCTCAATAATAGCACCCACTTGGAACACATAACGACCTAAAATTTTATCGCTTTGATTTGTGAATATTTAATTAATTTTAAATATACAATTAATGGTTTTAATAATTAAATAATCCTCTTGTAATTAATAGTATAAAATTTCATTTTTGAATTTTTTACATAAATAGGTAGTTCCATAGAAAATTGAAAATGTGAATGTGAAACTCGCTTTTCGGATTCTCAGCCTTTTATTATATGACAAGTTTCAGGAGGTTGTTTGCCAAAGCTTATTCCTTAAGAAATAACACTTAAATTTTTAAGTTAAGTTAATACATATTTTTTTGAAAAATGTAAAGAGGAACAAAAATAATAGAAATAAAAATGTAGTCAAATTTGCATTTGAAAATATGATTTGATGACTTAAGTGTTAATATTGAGAAAGGTATATGGATCATTCTATGATCCATTATATTTTCAAAGGGTTGACATATTGGTGGCTTTGAAATGATGGAAAAGAAGAAAATGTAAATAAAGGGTAGCATTGCCTTTTAACCCCATCTCACTCATATATGAAAATAAGCTTATTTTCATTTTTACTCTTCCGTTTTCATTTCTATACTTTCTATCTTCTTTTTCCACCTCTACTACTTTTTTTAAAGAAAAAAAGATCTTCCCTTTTAAAGATTAAGTTTTGAATTAAGTGGTGAATTGTGAATTGGGGTTGCTTGCTTGGATAAAGGCTTGGATTTCTTTTTCATTCTCAAACAAATTAGAAAATAAGAACACTAACTCTTATTTTCATACTTTTGAGAATAATAAATATTGGGGAGTGTTCAACCTCTATTTAGTATAATATTTAATGAAAAATATAAAATGTGCGAATTTGTTAGTGTATTTGATTTTTGTTATGAAAATCATGGTTTAGTAAATTGTATAAAAATCATATTTTGTTTGAAGTAATAAATGGCATTTTAGCAGTAGTTTTAATAGAAGGGTTGTGTCACTCATATCTATATACCATTTTGTTCGTCTCGCCGTGCTGATCTCCGCAGTATATTTATTTGTGCATTTGGGCATCCGGTACACGGCGAAATCGGCAAAACGGTTAGTCGTATCGGTATCTGTTTTGTCTTTTGGTTTCCCTATGGCCATTCGATTGTCCAACCAGTTGAAAACCATGGCTACTAGCCTTTTATTATTCCCGGAATTTATTATTTGGCTTTCAATTTTCCTATAGTTTAATATATCTCTCTTGTTCTTCAGCTATTCCATTTTATGCTCTTTCCTTCCCTTTTATAGTTCTGTTCTTCCATTTGAAATTTTTCGTAATAAGTTTGCTTGAAAATTATAATAAAAGTTATATATATTAGTTGTGTTGATGTGCTTGTCTCTCTTAACTTGATTTCACCATTCATTCTTCCTTTGCTTGACAACTTGTGCTCCACCCATCGCCTACCCCCACACTCATGACCTCCTTCGCGTAGTCTGCTCCAACCTCACCGCAAAACCCACACAGTAGTGCCTCCATCTCAGATCCATACCTCTTTCCTCACCAAACCCCGAGTCGACAGCCCCAACCTTTTATCACCCTCCACGCCTTTCAACTCTCACCATCCCCTTGCTCTGCCCCCCTCGAAACCCAGAGAGCCTCCACCTGCCGCCGAAGCAACCTCACATCCACCATTCCTCCTCTGCCTGAACAATACGCCTCAGCCTTCCCCGAGCCTCCCACAATCCCTCTCTAGTGCCACGACCAGCACCGCTCCAAGCAGCATACCCTGAGCCTCACACCACCTTCGTCCGCCTTCTGGCAGCCACCAAAACCATCTGCTTTCTTGTAGCCGGACAGCAGCCGGGTCCTCTATTTGCAAGCATGCTATCTTCTCTTTCATTTTGCCGAAACCTACTTGCTTTCTCTCCACTTTGCAACCCAACATCCACCACTGCCACAACACCTCACCACTCTACACATAGCGCTGACCCATTGACCCGAAAACAACAACCAAGCCTCACAGCAGCTCCACCCTTTGACACGCCACCTTGCTTCCTCCCATCGCCACATGACAACCACCACTCCCCTTCCTACTTCAACCCGAGCCACCACCTGAACTTGACAGCCACCTTACTTCACTAGGTTGAGCAACCAAGCAGCTTTTATCCTTCTTCAATTTTATGTTTAAAGAATTTATTTCAGTTTCTAATATGTTCAAAGTATTTATATATTATTTCAATTTCAATTTATGTGTAGAGTATTTATATAATATATTTAAAGTATTTATTTCAATTTATGTTAATATTTCAAAACATATTTTTGTAATAACTTTAATATATATATGTATATCATGTTTAAATATTTATTTGAAATATTTTGAAAAGAAATATATGGGTTTGGATAAATATTGATTTATATATATAAGTTTACTTATGTATTTTCGGTTATCAAATTCAAGTTCTTGGTGCTTCGCTTTGCTTTGGTTTTGCTATGTAGTTTACCTTCAAAAGCTTGGTCGTTGATTCGTGTGGAATTGGTTTTGCTTTAATCCTAGATTTGATTTGTTGTAGATCTCCACGTTGCTACATTGTTTTATCATAACCTTCGTAGCCATGAAAGGTGAGCGATCACTCACGCTTCACATCCTTATCTTTTGTAAATTTATTTTACATGAAATGACGATTGAAATATGTTGTTAGATTTAAATTGTTAGTTATTTAATTACTGAATATGATATGTATCACTTAAAATTGTTAATCTATGTTAATTGACATGTGACACCCTAATCTGTTAGTATATATATTAAGTTTTAATTGTTAATGATGACATACGATTGTAGTTGATATGTTATGCTATTTTATTCTATTATTCTCACTCTGCAAGTTCCTAATAATTAAGAATTCTTTATGGATTGAAATGATGCATACTCGAACGATCTTATAGATTAGGGAAAAATCGTTATCGGTTAAAATGATAAACCCAAGCGATTTTATTTATTTTGAAATGTTAGGATTAGGGGTTAAAATGATATATACCTGTAAATTTAAATTATTGCATATTGAAATTATACCGTATCACTTGACCATAGGATAGAAAATTATATACGGACACTGTTGTTCTATTTTTAAATGATTTCCAAATTTTTGAGAAAAAGGAAAATATATATGTTTGATTTTAAAATATAATATAAAGATTTTATTTTTTATTTTAATGTGTAAGATTTATATTTTTAAAATTCTATATTTTGGAAATTTAAAAATTTATAAGTTAAGTTTTGAAAATGTTAATTTTAAGATTTTTCTTATATTTTATTAGTTTTAAATATACAAAATAAGATTTAAACAGATTTAATAATAAGGTTTAATTTAATTTAATTTAATAATAATTTAATTTAGCTTATATATATATATAATAGTGGAAATTAGGTTGGAGGGCTTCTTATTCTAGGGTAATAAGTATTAAGGACAACACTTATGAATAATTAGTTTTAAGGACAATTTATAGGAAAATGGTAAATTCATTTCTCCTTTTAAGTTATACAGGAAAATGATAAATTCATTTATCATTGTTTCTGTATAATTAAAAATGATAACTTCGTTTATCTTTTCCTTTACATTGTGCTTAAGATTGACTTTTCAAAAATGCCGTCCTTAAAACTAATTATCCTACACAAAGAATCCCTTTGAACGAAAATCCCCTTTATAATATGTTTAAGTGTTTATTTAAAATTTATATTAATATTTTTAAATAGAATTTGTAATAACTTTAATAAATAGAGGCTGGAAAGATAAATTAAAGTTGACTTGAAATTTAAATTGGTTAATAACTGAATTTAAATAAAGTTTGATTTGGAACTTATTGATTTTGAGATTTTGAAGATATGTTTTATAACGTGATAACTTGATTTGGATTAATGAGGATTAAATGAATATTTTAAATTTAAATAAAATTGAATTTGAATATTTAATTTTGATTAAAATTTGTAATTTGAGATTTTATTTAAATGTTTAACCAAAGGTGATTAAATAAATATTTTTTAAATTTAAATAAAATTGAAACTGAGTAATTAGTTTTGATTTAAAATTTTAATTTGAGATTTTATTTAAATGGTTATTTAAAATGATTATGCGAATATTGTCAAACTTTTAATAAAATTATTGTTGAATTTTGAAATATAAATAAAATTTATCAAATTGAGTTATTGTAAATATTTGAATATTTAAATTTTGATACCTATTGAACTGGAAGTGGTTTAAATTTGTAGTTCAAACTTGGATTTGAAATCGATATAAATTAAAAATGATTTTTAATGAGAATTTGGATTGAACCTCTAACCTTTAATTGTAATTGTTGGACTGAAATCGATCTAAATTGAGTTATGGAACTAAAGTTGATATGAATTGATTTGTGAAATTGAAAGAAACAATTCTAATTTGAAACTATTTTTGGTATAAACTCTATTAAATTAAATTATTTAATATATATTATTTTAAATTTATAAAGAATTTTTAATATATATTTTTTAATAGATAAATTATTTTTAATATATAAACTATTTTAATGTATAACCTATTTTTAAATATAAAATACGTATAACTATTCCAAATACACACACACACACACACACACTATTTTCAATATTCAAACTGTTTCAGTCGGAACTATTATGGTTTAGATTTAATGGATTTAAATGCGAATACTTTGATGTGATGGTTTAACATATCTTGTAGTTATGATTTTGGAAAGGAGTATGATTTAAAACGTGATATGATTTCGAAAGAGATATGATTTTGAAATGAATATGATGTTTTGAAACGAAGTATGAACTGTTTGAAATGAAAATGACCACGGTGTGGAAAAAGCGTTTGGTTGTTAAAGAGACCGGGATTGGATATTGTCATACTCTCTACCAATACCCAAAACCACTTTAACAACTGTGTACGTGGTGGAGATTCCAGGACGAAGTAGGATGGCTTGGCAAACGTCTGTACGAGATATGAACGCAACTCTGACTCCCGCGAGTCAGCTTGATGTGACTAAAACAGGAGCTATACTTGGGCCAAGTGAGGTCGCACCTCCGATCGAGCACACTTCTTCGATACCATTCACTACTTTGTGATCTGATTGGGTGCACCTTTAATTTTGGGAGTGTGTCTCGAGGTGGGCGGTAGTAGCTTCTATGCATTACCACCAGCCCAGTTCTGCAAAATGGTAGAATCCTATCATAGGCATTGCCTCATGCGCCTTGTCACATGACTTATAGCGTCTTCTATGAGTTTGGTTTTTGATGTACCTACGAAGTGCTCCTTGATAGCCCACCGGTTTGGTGGAGTCTACAGTACTATATATATACGACATTTATATCAAATGTGTTAAGGGGAATATGGGTAACGCCTTAACGCTATTTTGATATTTTACATTACTATAGACATTATCTATGTGGCGTATTGTACTATATATATAGACAGTTTCATGGATTCTTAAAGGATGGGAATCCCAAACATCCTTTAAGTTATTTGCATTTCACTTGGGCATTTCATTTGAGTTGATTTACTGGCATAAGAATGCTAATCCCGACTCAAGTGTTTTGTGTTTTGCTTTACGCAAGGGTCGGACTGTGTATCACTCCATTTTAGACTCACCTTTGGAGCTTTGCTTAAAGATCTGTCTTTTGTCTACTCAGCTCTTCATCCATTTCAGTTATTTCCAGTTTCATATTCATACTTATCATTTGCATATGTATTGAGACTTTTATATATTCTGGATTTCTGTTGTATTTTGCTTCAGACTTCGATGTTCTATTGTAGCTTCATGAACTACTATTTATTTGTTTCCAATGCTTATTGTTATATTACTCTGTGTCTATGATTCTACGCTTGATTTATTTACTGTATATGCTAAGTTTTGCCAAATATACAATCTGTTGTTTTGAGCAATTCAAGTCTGACATGTGTGGATTATTTTCAATTTGAATGGTTCGAAATGGCCGGTCGTTACAGTTTGCACCAAAGATTTTGGTTCCAAGAATGTGGGTTTGGAATTTGAATTTGGGGAAGTGTGGAAAAGAAGCTGTTATGTGGGTTTGGGTTGGAGAATGGGGTTTGGGATGGGTCTTGGGCCTTGGGAAAGGAGTGTAGTTTAGTGTTTAAGTTAATTTAATTATTTTAGTTTAAAATAATTATCTTTGAAATCAATTAACTCACTCAATGTAGATCCATTTAACCTGCGTTTTCTTGCACAAGACTCGTATTGTCTAGTACACACTTTTGGTGATAAATAAATATGGGCAAATAATAATTGCGTTGTTAAATAATTATGTTTGAACATTGACAGTTCATTATCATAATAAAACACTATTCTGCTATATCTAAACTGGATATATTATATCGATCATCTATTTAGCAGAATAAATCTCTATTTTGTTATTTTATTAATTCTAACATTTGTTTATGTGACAATATATTATTAAATAATGTGTTATCCGTCGACTGTTAATTATGGATCTTATTTATATATATGTTACTTATGAAAATACCTATAATGTGACTTGAAATATTGAGCTGGAAATATATGGCAGCTAGCTTGTTTAAGTGCCATAGTGATTGCCAAGCCTCTTTCCAAAATTGAAAGGAAAAGGATTTAAATTTACTTTAAAATATTTCAAAGTAAAGTGCTTTCTATATTTAAATGGCTAGGTTAATATTATTTGTATTTTAATATTTTAAAGTTAAGAAATTTTTAAATAATGATGTTTTAAAGTTAATTAATTATTTAGTTAATTATAATTTTTTTTAGTTACTTATTAATAAGAGTTAAAAGTTAATTAATTATTTTATAAATGATTTTTTAAGTTAAATAATTATTAAATGACGATGTTTAATATTAATTTATCATTTTAAAAATAATGTTTAAGTTAACTAATTTATTTAATAAAGGCATTCAAGTTAATTTAATTAATTTAATAACGCATTTTAAATAATAATATTGTTTGTAATAGATGTTTTAAAAACAGAAATTATTTTACAATGGATTATTTTTATGAAAGGTTTGTTAAAGTTATAAATTGAAAAGAGATCATGGAGTTTCGAAAAGAAGTTTTGGGATTTATGAAACTTAATTTTATATGAATTGGATCACTTTTGGAAAATCATGTTTATGAATTTATAATTAATCATTCTTAATTTTAGTGGTATGGATTGTAGAGACTTGCTATTTTGAACCATTCAATCGACAATAATTCACACATTTCAGACTTGAATTGCTCAAAACAACTATTGTGGTCGGCAGGGAAACAAGGAGAGGTGGAGGGGAAAGGAAGGCTTGGCTGTCATGAGGAGTTCCGATAGGGGAAATTGGTAGAGCATGCAGTGCTTGAAGGGAGGAGGATCTTGGATCGGCTGGAAGGCGAATGTGGGTTTCTAGTGGTACTTACGTCGCGAAGGAGGTAGGAGGATCGGATTTGTTCAGTAAAGAGGGTGCTTGGATGGCTAGAGAGGTCTGGGACGCAGATCTATGTTCGGGTTTCTAGGTTGAGGGTGGCGATGTGGGGATAGTTGATAGTTACATGGACTGTTTGAGGGAAGTAAGGGTGCAGCTACTGAGGAAGAAGGGTTTTGCATGGAGGGACAAGGGTGGGTGCGATGGAGTTGAGAAAGAGAGGGGTGAGGGGATTGGAGAGGACAAGGCGGATGATGGTGATGGGAGGAACGGATCGCCGTAGGTGATGGAAGAAGATGAACAAAGCTTCAGGAAATATGCTTTAGTTGTATAATTATATATTTTCTTCTCTCAGAAGAACAGAACAAACGAAAGGAAGGGAGAGAAAAAGAATGGAGCAAGGCAATGAACCAGGAAATATAAATTAAACGATGGGAATAAAAAAAGTCAATAGCAATATTTCAAGAAATATTAATGGATACTAACCATTGGTTTCTCCTGGGAACAAACAAAAGGACATAAGGAAACCCAAAAGGTTCAAAACGGGTACCGATACGGCTAACCGTTTCGCAGATTTCACCATGCAACGGATGCCGAAATATACAAATGAATATACTACAGAGATCAGCTCGACGAGACGAACAATTTGGTACACAAATATGAATGGCATGGCCCACCTATCAAAACTCCATATTCGCTGCCAAAACTGCTGCTAAATCGTCGAAAATAAGATAAACAGGGCTAGAGTAGTCCAAATTTGGTGAAACGAATTATGACGCCTCACTCAGAAAAATGTTTTACATTTTCTTATATAAAATATTCAAATTTCAAAAATATTTTATTCCCATCAATTTAAATGATTTTAAATTGAAATTGAAATTTCACAACCAAACAAACTTTCATATTTTCCAACGAAAATCCGCCACTTGCTATGCTTAAATAGACGCATTTCAAATATTAAATTTTCATTGCAAAAATTTTATATATATTTTCATGAAAAATTTAGTTAATTACATTATTTAAATTATTAAATTTTTCGGGTCGTTACACTCTCCCCACTCAAAACTTTTCGCCACAGAAAGAAATAGAAGAAGAAAGCAACCGAAAGGAAAGATAGATTCGAAATACATAGTACCAGATACAACAATTAATTTAAAACCATATAAATTTCATTTTTGAGTGCTAACATTATACATCACATTACTTATTAACATCCATTTATTATTATCATTCTAATTAACTCACTTTCAGTTAAATTACATTCAATTCTAATTTATTTGCATACTTTTTATTTACTTAAATAGCATTCTCTTTTTATTATTCGATTTATTTCACTTAACATATCTTGCAACATAAATTAAGTATATAAACATGATTATAATCACTCAATTTTTATTTATAAATACCCTTAACAAAATTTCATTTTTGGACATCTTATTACTTACCTTTAATATTGTATACTATTCAATTACATGTTTGTTACATTCAATTTTTTTTTCCAATTAAGTGTTATTAACGTTTCCGAATGTAATTTAGCATTATACAAATTTACCTTTTATTTACAACATTTTCATTAAGCAAAATTTAGTTTGAACATTTTATTACTTAAGTTTTCTCTCGTGTAACCTTCAATTACATTTCACATTACATTTTAACTTTTTGTATGTTTCAAGTAAGTTATATATGTTTTAGAATGCAATTGAGTATTATACAAATTAATTTTATCCTAGTTCAACTATTTTAAGTTGTTCTAATTCCATTTTCCATTTTGGACACTCCAATTATTCAATAATTTTACTTCATTTCAATAATTGAAAACCATCACTTAACGTAAAACTTAAGAGTTGAATTTCTAGTTTCACTTCAAACCATTTTGAAATAAATATATACACCCACACACACACACACACACACACACACACACACAAATATATATATATTGTATATCAAACCATGATCAAGAAATTCAAATCAAATCCATTTTCCAAAACAAAAGTGTAGCAAAGATACTAAGCGATCTTCCTACTTTGAGACTCGAAAATGAATGTCGATGATACTGTAGTCATCATCAAAATTATTTTCCAGCGATAAAAGAGGAGAGTACTAACTTACTTCTCCTAAAATTCTTTGAAAACAGTTTCCATTCGAAGGCACATTCAAATAATATATTTTTCTCTCAAAACATTGAAAACCAAATTATGAAAAGCACCAAAAATTAAATTCTCAAATCCTTAATTTAAATTCATTTCATTTGCAAATCAGATTTATAAACCATGTTTTAAAAGTTTCATCTCCATATAACATACAACAATAGTTAAAGATTTAGGAATGTTGTCAGAACAATAAATGTAAATTTAGTACTATCATTTCTAACAACAGATTCATCTAACTATCTAATTTTAGAAAATTATACTTTTATATATAAAATATAATCATGAATCAATTTTTTTCATTTACCAATTTCAAAAACAATATTGTGTCAGTTTTCTATGTTCAAGTGTTTTGGAACCCCTATCGATAGCGTTAGCTAGATGAATCGGTCGAAACCCGAAATTCAAACTAAACAACTCAAACAACACAATATAAAACATTTTACATCAATTACAATTATGCTCTCCCATAGGATGGTTCAAGAATGGATTTTAGAACAAGGATAGAGATTCAATTTAGAGGGTTCTTAATCAAAGAGAATTCTAACTAAGAAGATAGTCCCGAAAGGAAGATAGGATAATTAAATTACAAAAGAGGAAAGATGGATAGACTTATATTAATCGCGGTGACCTTAATCGGGTCAACCGAGACTCCATTTCAAGAACAATATGCCCAAGGAGTTAGATTTCATTCATCTAGAAATGGCATTTAGAAAATTTGGGTTTCAACTGATGACTCCTAAGAGTTTGGGGAACATAGCTCAAATGAGATTCATGCTCCTTCTCTAACTTCGAAAAGATGAGAATAACGTCAATAAAAACCATGTCAAACTTGTTGAGAACATCGTGGAAATTGCAATTTATGAGATCGATGAAGAAGGCAGGAGCATTGGTTAATCCAATATGCATGACTAACCATTCATAGAAACCATTCTCCTTTAGAAAAGCTATCTTGGGAATGCTCTCATCGGGCTACACGAAGCTTGAGAAAACCATTAGCAAGATCGGGCTCCAGGTATAAGGTCGATGAGGAATTCAATTTTCACTTATGAGGTAGAGAAACGACTTCACCAAAACATTAGGATAATCCCTGACTATCGGGGTGGAGTCAACATCACTAGGTTGAGCATTAAGCGAAAAGATAAAACCTCCTGGATAATCCCGAGGCATTCGACATTTAATCATAAGAGAATTTCCCTAATCGCCTACTAAAGAAACAGTTCAGGCTTTGCAAGAAATAACTGCATCATAATGCTTTAACCAATTACCTCCAAGTAAGATATCAAATTCATAAAAACTGAGGACATAGAAATCTTCGGTGAATCGACGCCTGTTGTAAAGGAGTTTTCACCCCTTTGCAAATCACACTAAGGTTGGCGGGACAGTCGATGGAATTAGTCACACATAAGGATGAAGTTGCCAATTGAGGTTGCAAGATGTGCTCAAATTTATTACAGAGATCAACAGAAATAAAGCTATGAGATGCTCTAGTATCAAAAAGAAAACAAACAGGAAAATACGAGATTGGATTTTAGAATAAAGGTAAAGTTCCAAAATTCAAAAGAAATCCAAATCAAAGAGGATCATAACAAAGAATTCCAAGCTTGAACAAAGATGATTATGTAATTAATTTTACTCAATCTAGGGTAGATGCCTCTAATGAGTTTTTACTCCATAAGCTAAGTTTTGCCTAAACCTGGCTCCGATACCAACTGTAACGACCTGCTATTTCGAACCATTCAAATCGACAATAGTCCACCCATGTCAGACTTGAATTACTCAAAACAATGGATTGATATTTTATATTGGCAAAACTTAGCATTTACAGTAAATAAATCAATCACAGAATCATAGACACAGAGCAATACAACAATAACCAGCAGAACGGATAAATAGTAATTCATGAAGCTACTACAAAACATCAGAGTCCAAAACAAATACATCATAAAATCTCAACTACATAGAAGTCACTAATACAAGAGCAACCGACAAGTCTAAACATTAACAACTGGGAAAACTAAAATAAATGATAAGCTGAATAGATAAAAGATAGATCTCTAAGCAAAGCTCCAAACTCCAAAGATAAGTCTAAAATGCTGTGACACTCAGGCTGACCCCGAGCATAAAGCAAAACAAAAAACACTCGAGTCAAGATTAACATTCTTATGCAAGTAAATCAACTCAAGTGAAATGTCCAAGTGAAATGCTAATAACTTAAAGGATGTTTGAGATTCCATCCTTTAAGGATCTATGGAACTTTCTACATACATAGTACAATACGCTGCATTTATAAGTCTACAGCAAAGTAAAATATTGAATTTGCATCAAGGAGTTACCTATATCCCCCTTAACACATTTTTATATAAATGCCATAGTCTATATAATACTGTAAACTCCACCAAACCGGTGGGCTATCAGGGAGCACTCAATAGGTATGACACAAACCAAACTCGTAATGGCAACGATAAGGCATACGACAAGGCATATGAGGCAATGCCCAGGGTAGGATTTTAATGGTTTGCACTCACGGACTGGTGGCAATGCATAAAAGCTACTACCGCCTACATTGACATAACCTACCAAATCAACAGTGCACCTAATCAAATCACAAAGTAATAGAATGGTTTTGAAGAAATGTGCCCGATAGGGGGAACGACCCTACTTGTCCCGGTATCGCTCCTGTTTTAGTCCTATCAAACTGAATCGAGGGAGTCAGGGTTGCGTTCATACCTCATATAGACATTTGCCAAACCATCCTACTTCGTTCTGGATTCTTCACCACGTGCACAGTTGTTAAAGTGGATTTCGAAATTGGTAGAGAGTATGTCAATATCTGATCCCGGTCTTTTTAACAACCAAACGCTTATTTCACACCGTAGTCATTTTCATTTCAAACAGTTCATACTTCATATCAAAATGTCATATTCATTTCAAAATTGTATCACTTTTGAAATCGTATTCACTTTCAAAATCATATCACTTTCGAAATCATTATTCACTTTAAATCATATTCATTTCCAAAATCATAACCATAAACCATCATATCAAAGTATTCGTATTTAAATCCATCAAATCTAAATCATAGCAGTTCCAACTTAAACAGTTTGAATATTGAAAGTAGTTTATATATTAGAATAATTATACATTGAAAATAGTTATATTTAAAATAGGTTATAGATTAAAATAGTTTACATATTAAAAAGAGTTTATAATTAGAATTGTTTCTTCCAATTTCATAAATCAATTCAAATCAACTTTAGTTCAAAAATTCAATTTAAATCAATATCATTTCAATAATTTCTATTAAAAGGATTAAAGGTTTAATTCAGATTCTCATTAAAACCATTTTTAATTTATATCGATTTCAATTCCAGGTTTGAACTATAAATTTAAACCACTTTCAATTCAATAGGTTTCAAAGTTTAAATATTCAAACAATTTACAATAACTCAATTTGATAAATTTTATTTATATTTCAAAAAAATTCAACTTAAATTTTATTTAAAATTTTGAAATATTCACTTAATCTTTTTTAATAACATTTAAGTAAAATCTCAAACTAAAAATTTAAATCAATACTAAATATTCAATTTCAATTTTATTTAAATTTGAAAATATTCATTTAATCGCTTTTATTTAGAATCCAATTATCATGTTACAAAATCATATCTTTAAAATCTCAAAATTAATAAGTTCAGATCAATTCTTATTTAAATTCAGTTCTTAAACAAATGAAATAATGAATCAATTTTAATTTATCTTTCCAACCTTAATTTATTAAAGTTGTTACGAAATCTATTTTCAAAATACTAATATAAAATTTCAAATAAATAGTTTATCATATATATATATTAGTTAAATTAACATTTTATTTAATTTTATTTTATTTAATTTTATTATATTTAATTTTATTAAATTAAATATTTTTATTAAAATTTATTTTATATTAAATCTCATTATATATATTAAAAAAATATTAAAATTATATGCAAAATCTTAAAATTTACATTTTTCAAAACTTAAATTATTACTTTAAATTTTCAAACATGTAATTTTAAAATTTTAAATTTTCACATATTAAAATTAAAATAAAACCTTTATATAATATTTTAAAATCAAAACATGCAAATTTCTTTTCACAAAAGTTTGAAAATCATTTAAAAATAGACCAACGGTGTCCGTATATATTTTCTATCCTATTGTCAAGTGATACGGATATTTATCATTTCAATCTGCAATAATTTAAACTTACGTGTATATATCATTTCAACCCGTAATCCCAAAATTTAAATCAATAAAATTTCTTGGGTTTATCATTTCAACCCACAATGATTTTCCTTAATCTATAATATTGTTCGGGTATGTATCATTTCAACCTATAGCGATTTTCTAAACTAATAGAGAACTTGCATTGTGAGAACAACAGCATAATAATATAAAATGATATCCATATCAATAGCAAACATATACCATAATTAACAATTTAAATATAATATATTCAACGAGTTATGGTGTCATATGTCAATTTATTTAGGTAAACAATTGAAGATAATAATATATCATATTCAACAATCAAATTACCAGCAAATTCAACTTTAATAACATATTTAAATCGTCATTTCATGTGAAATCAATTTACTAAACATACGAATGTCAATCGTGAGTGATCGGTCATCTTTTGAGGCTATGGAAACAACGATGGCGACGAAAGTGATATGGACACACATGTGGACACGACACTCGAATGCGGATCCAAACAGTGGCAAAGCTATAAATGAGAACTTGAAATTAATGAATCAAATATACATACATACATATATATATATAAGAGATATATATATATATATATACACACACACACACACCTCTTTTTTTATAATAGAAAGCAGGTTTTGTGGATCGAAGCACGACAAAGGATATTGGTTATATATATATATATATGTAAGCGAACAAAGCGCGCTAGCTACCTACAACGGTCTTAGGCAAGTGGGGCTATGGTGGCCAAAGATGGCTGGCTCAATTGTGGCATAGAGGACTGTGAAGGTGGAAGGTATCTGGTGTTTCGGTTGGCTGGCGTGGCGAGAGAAGGGTGGTTGCGTGGAAGGGAAAGGCAGCATGGCAGGGGTGAGGAGAGGCTGCCAGGTGGGTTGTTCGGTAAGGTAAGATGGGCCATGGAGTGGCTAGTGGTTGAAGGTGGCTAGGTGATCGACAAAGGTTTCAGCCTACATAGAAACAAGGAGAGGTGGAGGGGAAAAAGAGGCTTAGCTATCACGAGGATTTCTGGTGGTGGATAATGTAGGAGCAAGCTGTGCTTGGGGGGAGGAGGATCTTGGATGCATTGGAAGGCAGTTGTGGGTTTCAAGTGGGGCTGACGTCACGACGGAGATAGGAGGATCGGATTTGATCAGTGTAGAGGGTGCTTGGATGGCTGGAGAGGTCTGGCATAAGAATCTGCGTTCGGGTTTCTGGATTGAGGGTGGAGATTTGGGGTTGGTTGACAGTTGCGTGGAGTGTTTGAGGAAAGTAAGGGTGCATGAAACAACCCGCATATTTATCGATTGTATATTTAAATATTTTATTTAAATATTTCATCGTTCGTCGGATTTTAGTCCGAAAACCTACGTTTTGCAAATTGTCGAATTGGGACTCGAGACCCCTTCCATTAAGTTCAAAATGCCGTTTGCAACCTTTTTGAGTATAAACATTGATATGTTTGGAGCTAGCTAAAAATTTGACCTTTTTCACTTTGGGTTTGGGTTCAACCCACTGGCCAACTTAATACCCCAAACTGAACCACTTCTCTTCATTCATTCCCTCTTCTTTATCTTTTCAGTTCTAAAGAGAATAATGGGGGAAAAGAAAAAAAAGAATTAAAATCCTAAGCCCTAGTTTCCATTTGCAAATGAAGTTCTAGCTCCAAATTCAAAGAGAAGCATTGGTAAGTATCATCTCCTTCTTATCCAACTCATTCTCTCTTTGATTTCAGAAAAATTCCTAAACCTAATTTGGGAAATGTTTCTCTTTTAAGCTTAGATTCAAGCTTCTTGTGTTGAGATTGAAGTGTGGTTGATCTTCCCTTGTCTTCAAGCTTCTCATTCATTGTTTTGGGTTCAAAGGTGAGATTTTTATCTCACATCCATGACTATAATTATCTTTGGTTGTTGGGTATGAATTCCTAACACCTCTTCATGTGAATTTGCTCTTGATTTGGATTGGTTTTGTGAATATTCCAATTTTTGGATTTTTAAGTCAAATTTGTGTGAAAATCCTTTTATGGATGTTTGATCATGCTTTTGGTGATGCATCGAGGAGCATATAGGGCCGAGTTGCCGATTGGCATAAACCCTTAGAGCCAATGTTCGTCCGATTGCATTTTGGAAGAGTTTGCACTTCATTTGAAATGGGATAGAAAATGCAGGAAATTAGGTTCAGTCGACTAAATTCTCTGAGTCAGTCGACTGAGCTGAAGCCCGAAATTTTTCAGGACTGTGTTCAGTCGACTGAATCAGGGAATTCAGTCGACTGACCTGCTCCTGTTTTGCCTATTTTTCTATTTATGCTCAATTTGCTTTGTTTTCCAATCTTTAATCGATTCTTCTTCTCCGATTAGTTGTTATCACCTTTGTCGACTTTGATAACTTCTATTTTAGGAATTTTTGGGTATATCCACTTTGATGGATTCAGAATCGGTTTCTTTGGATTGGATTCACATCTTCGTGTCTGAATTCTGATGATTGATTGTTCCTACAATCACATTTGTGATTTGTCACTTTAAAAATATAAAGATTTTAATACTAGTGGTAAATATCAAAGCTCTTTCTTCCAAATGATTTCAATGCTATTTTATTTACAAAGCTCGTTTTCTCAAACCGTTTTCCAATCTAATAGTATATACAAACCTTTACCTCACTCGTATGGGAAATCTAATTAAACAACTTAGTAAAATAAGTGGTATGAAACGCTTGCGTTTACTTCTTCGGTTAATTCTTGGACTTGTTCTATTGAAACTCTTGTGACAATTTTCTAGTGAAGATCTACAATTTGTTCGTAAATATTTAAGTTAAGCTAGTGGTTATGGGACATGAAGCTAAGGTCATATATTTACTAGCTTAGTGTAATTGACACTTCTTGATGATCGACGATGATCATTTTATGGTTTAGACTAGCAATGTGCGATGTCTCTTTGTCCATGTCGAGGACGATACTTCATTTTGTGGAGCTTCGGCTCGTTTGTGGAGCTTCGGCTCGTTTGGAGGAGCTTCGGCTCGTTTGGAGGAGCTTCGGCTCATTTGTGGAGCTTCGGCTCGTTTGGAGGAGCTTCGGCTCGTTTGGAGGAGCTTCGGCTCGTTTCGCGATACACGTGTTGGGAGTTTTCATGCTCCCGTTCTTGTGATAGGCCTCTTTCCCCTTTTTGTGACTTTTGGATTTCTATTGATCGATTTCTAGAATTTGTGCTTCACCAATTTTCGAGATTTACTTTGATAAGCTTTATCAATATTTGTGCATCGGTGAATTTGTGTGTCATTAACTTTTGTGATTAGTATTGATATGTTTATCAATATTTGTGGTTTAATGAATAAAGCAAAGAATGTGACATTCTTTTTAGTGCTATGAGATTCTTGAGATATTGTATGACTTTTGGTGAATTTTCTAACGTATACTTGTTATCATGGTATGACATTTTTGATTATCATAGTTTTATTGTTATATCTCTTCTTATATCTCATTTTTTATCGGATAATTATAGCTAGACTGATCCGTTTATTATTTTCTTCTTAAATAATACTCGGGTCAGACTGAGATTTTATAGGTGCTTTTGCTTCACTTCTTATCGGACCATTATCTGACTTTTGGCAAACTAAGTTAGATTAGTAGTTTTTGTTGTATACATTTGAGATATAGACTCATTGACGTATACATATTCTTTTGTGTAGCACATCTATCTATTCTTTTGTGATTTTGTGGATCTTGTTAGACCACTACTCCGATATACACTTTTATGTGTAATATTCATATCTGTTTCCGCCTTTGAGATATGAACTTCTATGACTGATTTGTGTTATGTTTATTTCTATATTTGTTTCCGAAGATATTATAGCCTCTGTGTAGTAGCTTTGAGTTTGTGTCGGCATGTCGGATTTCCTCTTGAAATGAAATGCATGTTGTACTATCTGACATATCGACGCTTGCACAAAGCAATTACACGGATGGTCGCTCCTCAACAGTCTTATTCTTCGCGCTAGTTGACGGCATTACTCCATAGTGTCCTTGGCTAGCGTGAGTACAGAGGTGGGGCGTCACAACTTGGTATCAAAGCCAAACTTCGGAACAATGTAGAATAATCTAGCAAGGATCATCGTTCTAAGTCTTTCTTAGGAGTCGTGCTTTAGGATTCAATTCGCGTCTTTGTACCGATTCATCCTATTTTCTTTATCATTCCTTGTTTTATCTATCAAGATTGTTTGATATTTATTTTGAGAGTAACTTTTCTTCCTCTTTCTTTCTTAAAGAAGAGAAATGGTTAGATCAAATCGTCCCAGTGCCGGACAATCTAGTGCTACTCCCCAGGATGGAGTATTTATGTCTGCCCAGCAACTTCTTGATCTAGTAAAGAACGCTCAAGCAGCCGGACCCATTCCAGAGCCTACTCATCCTAGATCCGGTTTTACACGCTTGTGTAGAGACTATACCGATTTGGGTGGAAGGCCATTCAGGGGATCCGAGAGTGTTATAGAAATTCAAGCTTGGCTCAAATCATGTGATCACATCTTTTCTCGCATGAACCTTATTGATCTACATTGAGTCCAAGTGGCTTCTAGCATGCTCCAAGAAAGAGAATTAGATTGGTATGAGCTTTTGGTTTCTGAAATCGTTGAAGAAGATCTTACTTGGTAGCAATTGCAGAAAAGATTCGAATTGAAATTTGTGCCGGAGGCTGAAAAAGTAACTTTGGCCCAGGGTTTTATTGACCTTGTTCAAGGTGAATCTTCTGTGATGGATTACGTCGCATCTTTCGAATCTCTCTCTAAGTATGGGGTCAAGTATATTAATACCCCATTGAAGAAAAATCAGAGATTTGTCTATGGCTTGAATAAGAATCTTAAGAAGCCATTACTTATGAAACTAGAAGTTTCTTTTGATCAGCTTATTGATATCCCTCTTCGTCTTGAAGTGGCCGATAGAGAGTGTGATGTTGAAGTTGTGGTTGCCAAACAAAACTTCAACAACAACATGAAGAGGCCTATTATGTTCAAAGGCTCCAATTCCAATAAGAAGGGGAAGCTGGAAACTTCAGTAGCAAAGACTCCAATCCCTAATCGTGGAGGATGCTACAATTGTGGCTCTAGGGACCACTATATAAATAAGTGTCCTAGACCTATCTCTTGCCGCTATTACAAAGGTGCGGACCATTATATGTCTTCATGTCCCAAACTTCAAAGCAAGAGAGAGAGGGAGCTGAATGACTCTTCTCTTGGTCAAGGTATTTTTCATTCAATCCTCGATGGCACTGTTTTATTATGTGATTCCTATTTGAGTTCTTTTTGATATGGGATCATCTCATCATTTTATATCAACAGAACTTGTTGATTCTTTTTCTTTAAACATTTTGGTTTGGAAACTTTACTGAGATTTGCGAATTCGGTTGGTGGATCTACAACACTCAATTTTCTTTGTTTTGATGTCAAGATTATTTGAAGCGATCATATTATGCATTATTAGGCTTCGAAATTGATTTTTGTGTAAGGATTGGCTTAATCATTATGAAGTCCATATCCTATGTCCCGAGTGGACTATCTATCTTCGACATTCTTAATCTGTTAAGCAGATATCTATTTTTCTTTGTGATTTCGATTCCAATTTGGTGGCATCATTTTATTCTATAAGCCCACATGTTAGTAAAGTGTTATTTCTTTCATTTGGGTAGTTGTGAATTTTCCAGTATTTTTGAGCTTATCTTAGGATTATCACCTAGGCAATCTTTTGAGTGGTGTTAAGGTCTTTTCAGCTCGACCTTGCCACCGGTTTTCATTTGCTATGAGTTGCGGCAGTTAGCATTCCACTCACCGCATTTCGCACTCGTTATGATTCTTATGAATGACTTATTATGTCATTCAGTTTGCCCGTCTTGTTTTATCCATTTTATAAATCGAGTATTCTATGAATATCTCGATAATTCCATTCTTGTATTTATTGATTTTGGATGAAAATAGAAATTTAAAATTTTGCAAATCTTTTTCATAAGATTTATTTATAAGTACAATTGGATTTTGATTTTAAACGAGAAAAGAATATTCTCAAAAGTTTTAAGAGATATTTTCATCATATAGAAGATGATTTTGTGATTGTATTGCCCGTTGAGTGCTTTAAGAATTTTGGTCGATGCGCTTGAGCAACCTTATCGATATGAATTTCCTAAACACTTTAATGAGACAATCAGACACGATATATTGACTTGTAAAATGTAAATTTTTCTAGAAAGATTTTTACATTGAGATAATTGTAATTTTGAAAGTTTTAGCTTTTTGGGAAAAAAAGATTATTTAAAAGAGCTCTTTTTCGATACTCTTATGCTTGTGATTCCCGAAGGGAACCAAGATTTTATCTTTTTGTACCGATGCTAGTCGTATTGGTTTGGGTGTCGTCCTCTTGCGAAAGAGAACGTTCTACCACTTGTGCTTCTAAGTCATAAAAGCCTATTGAGACTAGGTAATGATCTAGTGCTCGCGACTATTATTTTCGCTTTTAGAATTTGGCATCATCATTTTTGGGGAGAAATTTGTTTCCACCTCGATCATAAGTTTTTGGAATATTTATTTCTCATAAGGAACTTAATTTGCGTCAACTTCGTTGGCTCGAGATTCCTTGTATCTTATGATCTTTTTACCAAGTTCATCGGACATTTAAATGTACTGCGTTTTATTGAGCTTCGCCTCATTTCTTTTATGGACTAGCGTCCGATGTTCTTTTACGGTGTTCGGTTTATTGGAATTACCGTTTTTGTACTACGCCGTTGTTCCAAATTATTCGAGTTTCTAGTTTCTCGGGCGTACTGTTATTATACTACGTCGTTGCACCGGCTCAATTTTCTATTATTCATGACGTTTTCTCACGTCTTTCTACTACGGAAATGCCTTAGGGATTTCGATTTTTATTCTTGAGCCCGGTGTTATTGAGGAAATTGGAGTTTCACCAGATTTGACTTATGAGCAACATTCCATTCGCATCATTGCTTCGGAGGTTGAGCGCCTTCGGAATAAATATGTTCTTCTTGTGAAAGTTCAATGGTTCTCAGATCCTAAGGATTGTTCTTGGGAATCCTGGGAATTCATCGAGCGATCCCGTTCAGGCTTACTCTTTCATACTCTTTATGGTGAACTTCCTATTTCAAATTTCTTTTCTGTTGATATGCTTTTATGGTTGTTACTCTTTATTTTATTCTTAAGTATTGCGAGGATGCAATTTCTTTAAGGAGGGGAGTCTGTAACAACCCGCATATTTATCGATTGTATATTTAAATATTTTATTTAAATATTTCATCATTCGTCGGATTTTAGTCCGAAAGCCTACTTATTGCAAACAGTCGAATTGGGACTCAAGACCCCTTCCATTAAGTTCAAAATGTCATTTGCAACCTTTTTGAGTATAAACATTGATATGTTTGGAGCTAGCTAAAAATTTGACCTTTTTCACTTTGGGTTTGGGTTTGGGTTCAGCCCACTAGCCAACTTAATACCCCAAACTGAACCACTTCTCTTCATTCATTCCCTCTTCCTTATCTTTTCAGTTCTAAAGATAATAATGGGGGAAAAGAAAAAAAGAATTAAAATCCTAATCCCTGGTTTCCATTGTCAAATCAAGTTCTAGCTCCAAATTCAAAGAGAAGCATTGGTAAGTATCATCTCCTTCTTCACCAACTCATTCTCTCTTTGATTTCAGAAAAATTCCTAAACCTAATTTGGGAAATGTTTCTCTTTGAAGCTTAGATTCAAGCTTCTTGTGTTGAGATTGAAGTGTGGTTGATCTTCCCTTGTCTTCAAGCTTCTCATTCATTGTTTTGGGTTCAAATGTGAGATTTTTATCTCATATCTATGACTATAATTATCTTTGGTTGTCGGGTATGAATTCCTAACATCTCTTTATGTGAATTTGCTCTTGATTTGGATTGGTTTTGTGAATATTCCACTTTTTGGGTTTTTAAGTCAAATTTGTGTGAAAATCCTTTTATGGATGTTTGATCATGCTTTTGGTGATGCATCGAGGAGCATATAGGGTCGGGTTGCCGATTGGCATAAACCCTTAGAGCCAATGTTCGTCCGGTTGCATTTTGGAAGAGTTTTCACTTCATTTGAAATGGGATAGAAAATGCAGGAAATCAGGTTCAGTCGACTGAATTCTCTGAGTCAGTTGACTGAGATGAAGCCCGAAATTTTTCAGGACTGTGTTCAGTCGACTAACTCAGGGAATTCAGTCGACTGACCTGCTCCTGTTTTGCCAGTTTTTCTATTTATGCTCAATTTTCTTTGTTTTCCAATCTTTAATCGATTCTTCTTCTCCGATTAGTTGTTATCACCTTTGTCGACTTTGATAACTTCTATTTTAGGAATTTTAGGGAATATCCACTTTGATGGATTCAGAATCGGTTTCTTTGGATTAGATTCACATCTTCGTATCTGAATTCTGATGATGATTGTTCCTACAATCACTTTTGTGATTTGTCACTATAAAAATATAAAAGTTTTAATACTAGTAGTACATATCAAAACTCTTTCTTCCAAATGATTTCAATGCTATTTTATTTACAAAGCTCATTTTCTCAAACCGTTTTCCAATCTAATAGTATATACAAACCTTTACGTCACTCGTATGAGAAATCTAATTAAACGACTTAGTAAAACAAGTGGTATGAAACGCTTGCGTTTACTTCATCGGTTAATTCTTAGACTTGTTCGATTGAAACCCTTGTGATAATTTTCTGATGAAGATCTACAATTTGTTCGTAAATATTTAAGTTAAGCTAGTGGTTATGGGACATGAAGCTAAGCTCATATATTTACTAGTTTAGTGTAATTGACACTTCTTGATGATCGATGATTATCATTTTATGGTTTAGACTAGCAATGTGCGGTGTCTCTTTGTCCACGTCGAGGAAGATACTTCATTTTGTGGAGCTTCGGCTCGTTTGGAGGAGCTTCGGCTCGTTTGTGGAGCTTCGGCTCGTTTGGAGGAGCTTCGGCTCGTTTGGAGGAGCTTCGCCTCGTTTGGTGGAGCTTCGGCTCGTTTGGAGGAGCTTCGGCTCGTTTGGAGGAGCTTTGGCTCATTTTGCGATACACGTGTTGGGAGTTTTCATGCTCCCGTTCTTGTGATAGGCCTCTTTCCCTCTTTTGTGACTTTTGGATTTCTATTGATCGATTTCTAGAATTTGTGCTTCACCAATTTTCGAGATTTACTTTGATAAGCTTTATCAATATTTGTGCATCGGTGAATTTGTGTGTCATTAACTTTTGTGATTAGTATTGATATGTTTATCAATATTTGTGGTTTAATGAATAAAGCAAAGAATGTGACATTCTTTTTAGTGCTATGAGATTCTTGAGATATTGTATGACTTTTGGTGAATTTTCTAACGTATAATTGTTATCATGGTATGACATTTTTGATTATCATAGTTTTATTGTTATCTCTTCTTATATCTCATTTTTTATCGGATAATTATAGCTAGACAGATCCGTTTATTATTTTCTTCTTAAATAATACTCGGGTCAGACTGAGATTTTACAGGTGCTTCTGCTTGACTCCTTATCGCACCATCATCTAACTTTTGGCTAACTAATTTAGATTAGTAGTTTTTGTTGTATACATTTGAGATATAGACTCATTGATGTATACATATTCTTTTGTGTAGCACTTGTATCTATTCTTTTGTGATTTTGTGGATCTTGTTAGACCACTACTCTAATATACACTTTTATGTGTAATATTCATATCTGTTTCCGCCTTTGAGATATGAACTTCTGTGACTGATTTGTGTTATGTTTATTTCTATATTTGTTTCCGAAGATATTATAGCCTCTGTGTAGTAGCTTTGAGTTTGTATCAGCATGTCGGATTTCCTCTTGAAATGAAATGCATGTTATACTATCTTACATATCGACGCTCGCACAAAGCAATTACACGGATGATCGCTCCTCAACAGCCTTATTCTTCGCACTATTGACGGCATTACTCCGTAGTGTCCTTGGCTAGCGTGAGTATAGAGGTGGGGCGTCACAGTGCAGCTATTAGGGAAGAAGGGTTTTGCATGGAAGGACAAGGGTGGGTGCGATGGAGTCGAGAAAGAGAGGGGTGAGGGGATTGGAGAGGATAAGACGGCTGATGGTGATGGAGGAACCGGATCGTGGCAGGTGATAGAAGAAGATAAACAAAGCTTCAAGAAATATGCTTTAGTTATATAATAATATACTTTTCTCTTAGAAGAACAGAAAAATGAAAGGAAGGGAGAGAAAAAGAATGGGGCAAGACAATGAACTAGCAAATATAAATTAAACGATGGGAATATCGAAGTCAATAGCTAAATTTCAAGAAATATTAAAGGCTACTAAACATTGGTTTCTTTCGGGAACAAATTAAAAGATACAAGGAAATCCAAAAGGTACAAAAAGAGTATCGATACAGCTAAACATTTCGCAGATTTCACCGTGCACCAAACGCCAAAATACACAAATGAATATACTATGGAGATCAGCTCGATGAGACGAACACAATGGTACACAGATATGAGTGACATGATCACCTATTAAAACTCCATATTCGCTGCCAAAACTGCTTAAATCGTCGAAAATATGATAAACGAGGCTAGAGCAGCCCAAATTTGGCAAATCGAATTATGACGTCTCACTCAAAAAATGTTTTACATTTTATTATACAAAAATATTCCAATTTCAAAAATATTTTATTTCCATAAAATTAACTAATTTTAAATTGAAATTCAAATTTCTCAACCAAACAAACTTTCATATTTTCTAATGAAAACTGCCACTTGTTATTCTTAAGTAGATGCATGCCCAATATCAATTTTTCATTGCAAAATTTTTGCATGTATTTCATGATAGTTAATTACATTATTTAAATTGTTAAAATTTCTGGGTCGTTACATGGATACATCTTTCAATACTTAACACCAAAGGATAAGTGGTTTGGATATATAGTAAATAGGAAATCTTTTTTAAGCGGTTTGAGAATATACTTATTACGGAGAGATAGTATAAGAATTTTTGTAAATAATTGAAGTATTTTAGTTTATGAAGATTAATTAATAGAGGCTTAGAGGATCCTGCATGGAATTAAAACTATGTTTGATTGTTTTTTTTTAAGTTAAATAACCAACTATCAAATCTTGGCTAAAAATATAAGTCTGGAAATATCTAGGAGAAACATTAGAGTTATATGGCACAGTCGTCTTCGATGATGTTGTACTGTACGTATAAGCCTCATTGTGTTCTCCTATGACAAATGATAAAGAAATCTGTCTACTTAAACGGTTGGGAGGTGATCTCTACTCTTATGTATTGTCCGATTACTTCAAAAATAACCGAAGTTGAGTTTACCGGAACTATCGATTTGGTTTTTGGGAAACCAGTAAGTGGGGGAGTGTACTTATATGAGATGACTCGAAACCGTAACCACTCAAAAACCATATACGCGTTATGCGCTTTCAAAGAGATTCAAGACTGGTTCGAGATGATGGGATCGAAGAGGAGCTCTTTGAAATCAAGGGCTACTTGCTACTAATCCTAAGGTTAATTCTAAAATGGATGTGGTAGAAGTAGTGCCTTCGGTTTATTCATATTCTGAACAACCATTAGGATGAACGCTAGCATTGCATTGTAGCCTGGAAGGCAGTATTAGCATTCCAATGGTGATTTTCTAAGAGATGAAAAAGGTATTCATAACCTCACAAGCCTCACAACTCGATAATGACTAAAATAAGGAATATGCTTCAGAGCTATGGGTTCGCTACTACTAGGAGTAGTCATTCCTCGATCTAGAATCGATATTTATAGATTGCGCACGAAAAAAATGGAGCCATGGCTGGTGCACATTATTTAGTAGCCTTGGTGCCCGAGGAATGATGTAATTCGACTTGTCATTTTCATGAGGCAGGCTGCCTCTGATTCATAGGGGGTCTATGTGAGGCCCTCTGTACATTTTTCTAGAGGTATACTATGACAGGAGGTATCCCAATAGCCGTGTCATTGATGGAAATCTAATTGTCAATACGTGCCTTTATGGAATTAGTTATGCCCAACTATTTTGAATTGTGAGATGCAAGCATTTCAACTACTTTATATACTTATTTTCCCTTTTGACATTATTATAATATCATAAGATTCTCTATCAAATGATTTGGTTATCGTGAGGTAAAAACATGTCCGTGTTTATGCATGATGTGGTCTTACGAGATACCTTAAGGTTTTTTAATATTAAAAAATATATTTTATTATGTTTCTCACGCTTGTTTACCAGATGGATCTGGATGTTATTTTCTTATTATGCTCGAGTTAGCCTGAGCATATTTTCCAGATTTAGCTAGACACTAGAGCTTCAAATAACGTGCTGGATCCTCTAAGACATATTCACGTATTTTATCTTTCATTGTTTGTTCTTGTTGTATCTATTAGAATTTGTAAACATAGGTTGTTATAATTGTCCAGATCGATGATGGGTTTGTACTCTTATTTATAAATGTATATATAACTCTCCTTTTGTAAAGATCTTGGTATATTATATATTCACATCGTGATATTCTATTATGTCTTTTCTTTCTTTTACCCCAATAATCTACCTTTTTAGCACTTGGATGTTCGGCACGTAAATACCGTAGATGTATTAGTGTCAACTTCTAGGGATTGAAAAAGTAGATCATTACAAATGGTACCGGAGTTTAGGTGGAGTGAATACTCAGGCCTTAGTGAGGTAAACTCATTGGAGATAGGGTAAGTAACACCCTAGAATGGGTTGAGTCTGGATGAGAGCGCGTATTTCTTAGTGGTGTAAAAAAAATTATATTGTGTTGATTTTTCGATTGAGTAGCTTATGAATTCTGATTGAGACGTGGGACACTACGGTGTCGATAGGTGTTTCTACACACTTAAACATGACAAATCGACACATTATTGTTTTTGAAAATTGACAAATGAAATTACCTAGGATTATATTTTATATGAAAAAGAATAATTTTCCAAAATTGATATAGTTATATGGTTATGGTTATTTGTTAGGAAATGATAATATTTATTTATCATTTATAGACGATACATTTTCCAATATCAGTCATGTCTAGAAGTGTATTCTAAGAATACCTTACTATATTCAGGTAGTAAGGAATTAGTACACAAGGAGGACATGCATGGGGAAAGGAATCGAGTTGAGCGATCCTTAAGGATTACAAGGCTGATAGTCAAGTTCTCAGAGCAGCTGTGGTTCCAAAAATAAATGTATTTAAGGTTTAAAAGAAGCCAACAACTTCTCCAAAAAGCAGTAGTAGCAACAACAGCAAATGCAAAAGGAGGAAATTTATGCCGCATTGGAAGAAACCTTATGAGGATAAATCAGAGGAAGGTGTCTCGTAGAAGAAATCTTTCTAAAAACGGAAAGAAATTAGTTGCTATGGGTGTCATAGGATAAGGCATACTATGAATTATTGTACAAAGGGATTGGAGGGGCTAGTAGTTCCCATAGTTCAAAAGATAATTTTCTTCATCTGCTAATGGCCTGGTCACATCAAGGAAAATCGTTCCCTTATGGATAGGGTACAGAAGGGGCAAGGGATTTACTAAAAGGAAGAAACCATCCCCCTCGAAAGGGAAAAGATGGGGAAAGTTCACATAGGAAGATGTGGAGAACTGTAGTTTGGATAGGTATTTTTGGAGGTACCCTTAATATGCATTGTGTTTTAGAAGTTATATCTAGTGTACCCTTAGATATTTTGGTATGATATGTGTTGGTGGCTCTTTGTAAAATCTTTCTTTTAATTTGGAGAATAGTTAGTAAGAGTCTAAAGGGATTTTATTTTGAAAGAAAAAGAAAGACAAAAAGGATTTAATAGTGTTGAACAACCTTAACAAGATTTAAATCGGATGTTATGTATATACACTTAGGATTAGAAGAGTATTATACAAGTTAATAAGGTAAAAATGACTTTTTCTAAAAGTGTTTCATAAATAAAGTTGGAAAATTTAAAAAGTTTGGATCTAAGTCAATTTTTTTTGAAATGTTTCCATAAATATTTTGGAAAGGTAAAAGGAAGTTGGGTATGTAAGAACCAATAAAAAGGGTATGTAAGTTGTACATGGATCATTTCTCTTTTTCACATATTCTTGATCCAAGATTTGAGTACTGTACTTAGAGGTGTTTCACCCCCTTTTCGAATAAGAATTTAACACTTGATTCTAGGCGGCGAAAACTTAGCAAGGGTTCTTGATATGAAACCAAAGTTTTCTATCATAGTATATGGCTATGTAAGGAGAACGGTGGCTTCTAATCAAGAAGCTTGATCGGAGTCCACGCTAGGGAGTTAGGTGAGCGGTACCCATTCAGAAGTAAAATTATGTATTCGAATTGGTGATCGAATGAGAATGATCTATGTACATTATATGGACTTATAAATGATTTTAAGTATTCGATGATTGCATTTTTCTCTTCGAGTTAGTGTTATGGTCAAATTTCAAGGTTGAAATTCTTTTAGGGGAGAGAATGTAACGACCCAGAATTTTATCGCTTTGATTTGTTTAATTAATTTTAAATAATTAAATATTCAATTAATGGTTTTAATAATTAAATAATCCTCTTGTATTAATGACTAATGGTAGAAAATTTCATTTTTGAATTATGTTTACATAAATAGGCAGTTTGATGGAAAACTGAAAATGTGACCGAAACACGCTTTTTAGATTTTCATCTTGTTATCATATGAAAAGTTGAAGGAAATTGTTTACCTTAGCTTATATCTTAAAAAAAAAAATTTAAGTGTTTAACTTATGATAATAAATATATTTTTTGAAATGTGAAGAGGAATAAAAATAATAAAATAAAAATATAGTCGAATTTGAATTTGAAAAGATGATTTGATGGCTTAAGTGTTAATATTGGGAAAGGTACATGGATCATTCTATGATCCGTTATATTTTCATATGATTGACATATTGGTGGCTTTGAATGATGGAAAAGAAGAAAATGTGAGTGAAGGATAGTATTTTCTTTTAACCTGTCTCGTTCATTTATAAAAATAATTTTATTTTCATTATTACTCTTCTTTTTTCATTTCTACACTTTCTAACTTATTTTTCCACCTATAATAACTTTTTCTTAAAGAAATATAACATCTTCCCTTTTAAAGCTTAAGATTTGAATTAACTGGTGAAATATGAATTAGGCTTGCTTGCTTGGGTAAAGGCTTGTTTAATATAATTTTTGATGAAAAATATACAATGTATGAATTTGTTAGCATATTTTATTTTTGTCATGAAAATCATTGTTTAGGAAATTGTGTAAAAATCATATTTTGTTTGAAATAACGATCGGCTTGTCGATACATTGAGAGATAATACACTAAAAAACCTTCTTCCTCTTTCATATTCCCTATAAATGAAATCAAAGTTTGCCCATTTCCACTCAGAAATTCAATATCGCTTAAACCAATGAAAATTAGCTCAAGCAATCAACCATTAAGTTGTTCATAGTAGTCTAATATAATTTTTGAAAATATTTATTCAATGTTTCATTGACAAAGATAGTAGAGGCTATCAAATTCCAGTGAGTGTTAAGAAATGGAGAAATTTTCATGAGCGCAAAATGGCAAGTGGTTATTATAGTCATGTTCGTCTTGACAAGACATAATTTTTATAATGGTTCGCATGATTTTAGGAGGTACGCTTGGGTCATGGTGATTAAATGATCATTTCCAACCATCTTGGCATTTTCCGACGAGCTAATAGGCGAAGGTGGAATGGTGGTGGCTGTAGCAACTTTGGGACTTGGCAAATTCATTGGCGAAGGTTGTGGTGTCTCCGATGAGTTATGGTGCTCGGTCGAGCTAATTTAAGGTTTTCAGGCTTTAAATTGTGGCACGTCCATTTGAGGTTACCAATGGTGATATGCAGCGTCGAGCTTGGTGTGGTTGGGTGAGAGTGTGTAATGTGGGGTCGTGGCTCGAACGATGGTGGCGGTATGGTTTAAAGATGGTCAAAGCGATGTTGGTTGGCGTTCGAACGTGATGGACCTGGTGCTTGTTTTTTGATTTAGGGGTGTTTGGGTCAAATTGGGTTAGCGGCCGTTGGTGGCAAAATGATGGGGTCCAGTGGGATGAGCTCAACGAGTGGAGTGGGGTGGTGGTCCTGGTCAAACGATGCAGCAGTGGAGCTTGGCATGCACGTGTGCACGTTTGTGTACAAAGATGCAAGCTCCAGGAATATGGGTTTAGGAATTTAAATTTAGGGAAAATGTGGAGAAGAAGTTGTTGTATGGGTTTGAGTTGGAGAAAGGGTTTGGGCTAGGTCTTGGACCATGGGAAAGGAGTGTGGTTTAGTGTCTAGGTTAATTTTATTATTTTAGTGTAAAATCGTTATCTTTGAAATCAAATAACTAACTCAATTTAGATCCGTTTAACCCGCAGTTTCTTGCACTAGACTTAAATTGTCGAGTACATCACTTTAAAACAACGATGGGTAGTTTTAATGGAATATAATTTGTTGATAAATCAATAGGGGCAAATAATAATTACGTTGTTAAATAATAATGTTTGAACATTGACAGTCCGTTAGCAGAATAAAACACCGTTCTTCCATATTTAAATTGGATAGATTATATCATACATCTATTTGGCAGAAAAAATCCTCATTCTATTATTTTTATTAATTTGGACATTTGTTTATTTGACAGTTGATTTATATTGGTGAAATAAGGTGTTATCCATTGACTAACAATTATGGATTTTATTTTTATATATGTTGCTTATGTAAATACTTATAATATAATTTGGAATATCGAGTTGGAAATAAATGCCAACTTGCTTGTTTAAGTGCCATTGTGGTCGCTAAGTCTCTTCCCAAAATTGAAAGGAAATGGATTTAAATTTACTTTAAAATACTTTGAAGTAAAGTGCTTTCTATATTTAAATGGTTAGGTTAATATTATTCGTATTTTAATATTTTAAAGTTAACAAATTTTTAAATAATGATGTTTTAAAGTTAATTACTTAATTATTTATAGATTATTTAAAGTTAATTAATTATTTATTCATAAATTTTTTTAAATTTAATTAATCTATTTGTCAATAAGGGTATCTAAAGTTATTAATTATTTTATAAATGATATTTTAAATTAATTACTTATTAAATGATGATGTTTAATATTAATTTATCATTTTACTAATATTATTTTAAGTTAATTAATTTATTTAATAATGTTGTTCAAGTTAATCTAATTAATTTAATAATGTATGTTAAATAATAATATTGTTTTATAAATGGTGTTTTAAAAAAAATTATAAAGAATTATTTTATGAAAGGTTTGTTATAGTTATAATTGGAAAGAGATCATGGAGTATGGAAATAAAACTTTGATTTTATATAAATTGGGTCACTTATGGAAAATCAAGTTAATGAATTTATAATTAATCTTTCTTAATTTGGGTAGTATGGATACATCTTTCCATACTTAACACTGAAGGATAATGGTTTGGGTGTATAATAAACAATGTTTTGAATGACATTTTTTGATCCATTTAATATGTTGAAATAGGAAATCTTTCTTAAGTCATTTATGAATATACTTATACCGATGAGATAGGTGTATAATTTTTTTTAAATAATTGAAGTATTTCAGTTAATTAAGACTAGTTAATAGAGGCTTAGTAGATCCTACATGGAATTAAATCTATGTTTGATTGTTTGTTTATTTGATAGCTAAATAGCCGACTATCAAATCTTGGCCAAAAATATAACTCTGGAAATATCTAGGAGAAACAAAGGAGCTATGTGGCACAATCATTGTTACCCCGCCTTTTGGCAACATCGTGACAACAAGCGTTTGACTAAAGACAAAGGATAGTCTATCCCGAAGATTAGTTATACACAGGATCCCTAGGATATTGACAAATTTGGTGTGAGTCCAGGTCGTGCTACAATTGATGTGACACGACTAACAAAGCTGTAAAAGCCAACGTACCAAATTTCAAGTCAATTGGATTTCGTAAGTTCAAGATATTGATCGATCAAGGTCAAGAAAATCAACATTATTCGTGTCCATGCAAGTCCGTATTCATCCCTTCACAAGACCTACTTCGTATCCCCTACATGGCCATTAGTTCGTATCCATTTCCCACTGACTTCCTTGGTATCCATCAAAATGAAGCTGCTTCATATCCATCATGTTAACAACAATTCGTGTCCATCTACAAATGACACTTCGTATCGGTTCCATGAATATACTCTGCGCATCGTTCTTTCACCCTCATGGTTTGTATCGATCATTACTAATTGATACGAAAGGAGGCCATGCATCATCGATACGAAATCGACCACTCTATGATAGATGCGAAGATATCATCCATCTATCGATATGAAGTGACCATGAAGTTATACAAAATAACTTCAGGATCGACACGAAGTAAGGTTCAGCAAAATGATACGTAAGGATATTATGGGTCGATACGAACAATACATGTAAAAGTGGAAGATTCAGTCACTCAGCATGGAAAGTAGATCGATCCTAGAACATAGCGCCACGTCACCCTGATCGGCACATGCGAGCATCGATACAAAGTAGTATCGAACTCGGGAATGTTTCGCAAATCCAAACTTGCATCGATCATATCTCACAATCTACATATCCAAATGCCACCAAATTTTCATAGAAGCTTGCATACTACCTCAAGAATGTCCATGATCGATCTCATCCCAAAATGATCATTTTTTAATCGATACGAATTGGATAGTATAGATCATGGATCGAGTCGGAATCACCTAAACTCGATCCGGTGGGCCCACCCACATGAGAGAAGAAGTCCTCCGGGATCTGGGCGAGATATTTTTGCTACCTACGCCTATAAATAGTGACCCTGGACCTACAGAAAATGGACTTTTGGCTTCTTTACGTCGATAATCTGCCAAAATTGCTGCTTTACTTTGGTTGTACTGTTGTTATCCACTTGTAACCAACGAGCTATAATCAATAAACATCAACCATTTCATAGTGGACGTAGGCATACGCCGAATCACTCTAAATTTGTTGTTTTCTATGTTTTTTCTTATCTGTTGATTGGTGTGTTTGTTAGATCTACCTCATTTTACATTTACTTTCTTCACTTTATCTCTTCAAACACATTTGAAGAGTGTTGTGCCCATTTTTGGTACAAACACTCTGGTGCTTTCACTAAGAAAACCCATTTTTTCACTTGCTTAGTGGATCTACTGCCAATATCGGATTGCAAGAAGCCAATGAGAAGATCTAGATCTCAAGCCTAGAAGTTCTTCCATCCTATTCAGATTTGCACCAAGTCTAGGAGAGAACTTTGCTATTCATCATGGTCGCTACTAGGAGTACCTCAACCACTACAGATCCAAAAGGACGGGATAGTCAGAACCCCGCACAGCTTCCCGTTGTAGACCAGAACACTGTTGGACCTTCGGAACCACAGGGCCCTATCACCAGGGAGGAGTTCTAGCTACTGATGTAAGAGCCAACCCAAAGCCAGCAGCAGCATACCTAATAGCTCCATACCAACGCAGAGTTAACCGATCGACTGAACCATGAAAGACAAAGGAGATCCAGTAGGGATTGGGATTCCTACTCATCTACCGAAAGTTTAGCTTCCTGTGATTACAATCATAGATCCACGTGCCCACGATTGGGTGGAAGCTATACACAAGCTGTTGGATATGAGCGCACTTTGAATCTTGGACAAACAAGAGTTGGTCCGTCAACCAACCACCGGACCGGACCCTCCTTCTAAGGAGGAATGTTTCCCTATCACACTACTGACAACCGCGCTGCTTGCACTGCCATTGCGTTGGGGGCTGACACTCAGAACCGAATGGATCCGAACAATAGCCAATGTGATTATACTCTTGAGCCTTATGTTCCTGAAGACCTAGAGCCAATGAGGGAAGGTACGGACCATCAACCATGCCAGGCCAATCCTTACATTGTAGAACCCGACCTTACCTTGGCCCAGCATGCCCAGAATGTCCAGATGTCGGACATCCCGACAATGATCCGACAGATGATTCATGAAAGCCAAGGCCTCACCAATGACGACGGAAGAATCTCCTAGAGTCATACCCCTTTCACTGAAGAAATCCTCTACGCTGAATCGCCTTGGCGATTCAGAATGCCAACTCTACCTGTTTATGAAGGGAGCTCTGACCCTAACCAGAATATTTTAGAGTATGAATGGTTGATGAATGCCGCACAGGCTAATGATGCGGTCAAGTGCTGAAATTTCTTAGTCTCCCAAAGGGGCGTCGAGACTATGTGTTTTACTCGCCTACCATCCCGATCTATTTCATTTTTCGACCAGTTGGCTATGAAGTTTGTCGAGTAGTTTCGCATGCATGTCACAAAAGCCCAAAGATGTTAATACGTTATCTAGTGTCACTCATGTTCCTGGAGAGACACTCAGATGTTACCTGGAGAGGTTCCACGCTGCATACGCTGAGATTAGTAACCCTAATGACAATTCCATTCTGATCGCTCTGACTAAGGGAATCAATCCCGATTTCGAATTTGGCAACTGGTTGTCCGAAAACCCCCTGCGTCATTGGACCGTTTCTATTTCAAGTCAGCTCAGCTCTTGAGAAGAGAGGACACAAAATAGTCTAGGAAAAAGGATGACACAGGGCCCAGTGTGGAAGAATCCAAAGCAATGTCGCTGTGAAAAAACAGAGAAGAGTTTCGGAAAGGTGTAATTAAATATACAGAATAAGCAATCAGTAGAAAGGCAATCGAAATCAGGGTAGAAGCAGGATCAGAATCGCGGACCGCGACGTAGAGCTCCCATGTTTGACACCTAAACTCCATTAAATACATCACTGGAAAATGTATGCTTGCAAACTTGTAATACTATCATGTATAAGAAACCTTCTCCGTAGCAATCATCAGAGAAATAGATTCAAACTAGGAAGTTTTATAGATTTCATGATAGTTATGGCCTCAACACGAACGAGTGTCGACATACAGAATATTATCGGGAAGTTGATCCGAGAAAGAAAGTTGGAGCAGTTCGTTCTAGCAACGTAGGCTAGAGTGCGGGCCCATCAAATCAAAATCAAATACCAAATCAGGTTAGACTGAAGGAACCTACACGTACTGGCGGGAGGTTGGTGATTAATACTGTCAGTGGTGGTCCTCATCTAGCCGATCGAAGCTGGAGAGAAATGGAGTCGTATGCCAGCTCTATTAGGCATGCGAGCTTCGAATGTTGCAGTAACTTGGAAGACGGGGCTCCGGCCAAATAGCAGAAGACGGTGACAGATGACATCGTTTTTCGATACTGGGATGCTGATAGAGTCGAATCCCCTACCATTAATCCTCTAGTCATTTTAGCTCAGATAGGTCCTGCTTGGATGAAGAGGAACTTAGTGGATAGTGGAAGTTCAGTGAGCATACTCTTTAAGCGAGCCTATGATCAAGTGAAGATGGAAGCGAAAGATTTGAAGCCTTGTCAATCTTGTATCCATGGCTTCAATGGAAGTGTGATTATACCAACTAGGATGGTGGAGTTACCAGTGGAGTTGGAAGTTGGAGAGCGCTGAAGAGTCCGAGTATTGCAGTTTATTGTATTAGATATTAACTCACTGTACAACACTTTCTTAGGTCAACTGGCCCTAGCTGAGTTCAGGGTTGCTATCGCCCCTTGGTGTCTAACTTTGAAATTCCCCACTGATAATGGAGCCGGAGTTGTTCAAGGAGACCAGGCTGCTGAACGAGTCTGTTATGTTGCTGAGTTGTGGAAGGCAGAGTGAAAATAGAAGGGAAAGGACATAGAGGAATCTCTCTGCGCCTACTTTGCTGATAATTGACAGTTAACGCTTGGGTCTAAGCCTGGGAACCACAGCCAATTCTTGAGAGATCTTGACCTAAGAATTAATGAAAACGAGGACGTAGTCAATGACAGGCAAGCTTCTCCGGCAGAGCTGACGATCGATGTTCTGGTCGATAACGATGACAATTCTGGAATGTTAAAGATGGGGTGTCTTAGCTACACCAATAGATGAAGGAGGAATTGGTTGAATTTCTCCAGACAAACCTATAACGTGTTTGCCTGGATGCACTCTGACATGTGTGGGATCTCGCCAGACATCTTGTGCCACACATTGAATATTGACAAGCGACATGTCTCGGTCAAGCAAAATAGACATGGTCTGGATCCATAGAAATCTGCCGCCCTAAAAGAAGAGATAGATAAATTCAAGTTGAATGGGTTTATCCGAGATGTGTTATATCCAGAATGGGCGTCCAACCCTGTACTTGTCAGGAAACCTAACAGGAAATGGAGGACTTGCGTTGACTACTCAGATTTGAATAAAGCTTGCCCTAAGGACAATTTTCCACTTTCTCGGATTGATCAACATGTAGACTCAACAACCGGACATGAGATCTTATCTTTCATAGATGCATATTCCGGCTACAATCAGATTCCCATGCACCTGTCCGATCAGGAGCACACCAGCTTCATCACGGGTCAAGGACTTTACTGCTACAAAGTCATGCATTTTGGACTCAAAAACACTTGAGGAACTTACTAACGGCTAGTCAATCGAATGTTTGCAAACCAGATTGGAAAAACTGTGGAGGTATGTGTGGACAACATGCTTATGAAGTCACGATTCTCTACCAATCATATCAAAGACCTGGAAACGATGTTCAACATCTTTCGAGAGTACAGAATGAAACTCAACCCGTTGAAGTGTTACTTTGGAGTCGCGTCTAGAAAGTTCCTTGGATTCATCGTTAATACTCGGGGAATCGAAGCTAACCCCAAGAAAATCTGGGCAATTAGAAATCTTGAGACTCAAAGGACTATAAAGCAAGTTTAGAGCCTCAGCGAAAAGGTAGTAGCACTGAGCAGGTTCATTTCAAAATCCACCAAAAAATGCATATACATCTTCGATCTAATCAGAAATGGGAAACGTAACTTTGAATGGACTACGGAATGTGAAAGTGCATTCTGAGCACTGGTTCAACACCTATCCACACTACCCATTCTGTCAAAGCCTATTGATCGCGAGAAATTTACATCTACTTGGCAGTGTCAGAAAACACAATCAGTGCTGGTTAGATTGAAGAGGAGGAGTGGATACAACGACCAATCTATTACATCGGCAAACGACAAACCGGAGCAGAGAGAAATTACCCGAAGTTGGAAAAATTAGCTTACTATCTTGCATTGCCTCAAGGAAGCTTCACCCTTATTTCCAGGCTCATCCTATCATTATCTACACTGACCAGCCGTTACGATAGGTCCTTACACGGCCTGATACATCCAGTTGGTTATTCAAGTGGAATATCGGGCTGAGTCAGTTCGACATCGTTTACACACCAAGGCGAGCTATTCAAGGACAAATTCTAGCAGAATTCATCGCCGATTTCACTATCCCAGAGGACTTTCCTGAAACCAGTGAATCTCCAAAATATATTTGGAAGCTACATACTGATGGTGCATCAAATGACCGCTGCTCAGGTGCTGGGGTTGTGCTCGAAACTCCTAAAGGCTGATTTATATGATATTCTTTGAAGTTCGATTTCCAAGCGACCTACAACGAGGCCGAATACGAAGCCCTGCTCGCCGGACTAAGGCTTTCCAGAGATTTAATAATTATTGCGGTGGAGATTTACTATGGTTCACAATTGCTCGTGTGCCACGTTCAAGGGAGTACCAGGTCAAAGACCGGGGACTGGTTGCTTATCTTGCTCGGGTCTAGGAAATATTAAATCTTTTCAATTATTATGCCATCTATTGCATACCCCAAGAACATAACCGAAAGGCCGACTCCTTGGCAAAGTTAGCCAGCACCGATGAGGCACAACAAATGTGACTCATTCCCGTTGAGACACTATCTTCCCCAAGTACTAATCAAATGGATACCGACTGGGTACATGAAGTCTTACTGATTTAGAATCATGGATGACTCCGTTCAGGAATTATCTCGAGTGTGGGACCCTGCAAAGCACAGGAGTGAGAAAAGGCAAGTTCTTCAGAAGGATTCACGATTCACTATCCAGAATGGAGTCATGTATTGAAGAAGATACTATGTTCCTTTGCTCCTGTGTATCGCCCACTATGAAATCAAATAAGTATTACATGATGTGCACGAAGGAGAATGTGGCGACCACACAAAGAGGCAAGCTCTTGCTAAGAAAGTACTCCGATGCGGTTATTATTGGCCGACTGTAAATTGCGACGCATTAGATTATGCCAGGAAATGTGTTAGATGTTAGAAGCATGCTCGGATTCCAAGACCCCGCCTACTGAAATAACTCAGATGGTCAATCCATGGCCATTCGCAATATGGGGCATCGATATTGTTGGGTCTCTACCTCTAGCTAAAGATGGCACGAAGTACGCTATCATTGTAGTTGATTACTTTATTAGATGGGTGAAACCTGAGCCCCTTGCTGCTATCAAAACGAAGAAAGTGATCAAATTTATGGTATGCAACACTATTAGTCGATTTGGTCTCCTATATACCATTGTCACTGATAACGGAGCCCAATTCAATAGTGTCGAGTTCAAGAATGTCAGTGATTCCATATCCAAAAGAAGTTCTTGCAGTTGCACACCCTCAAGTGAATGGACAGGTCGAAACTGTCAATAATGTTATAAAGTACATTTGAAGAAACGATTGGAAAAATCCAGGGGCAAATGGGTCAATTAACTTCCTATGGCTGTATGGGCATATCGAACAAACCACAAGTTCGCGACCGACCCCGCTCCATTTTCACTTTCCTATGGCTCAGAAGCCATCATTCCGGTCGAATTGGAAGCACCTTCTCATCGTGTCACTTAATATGATCCGAAAATGAATGCTATATTGCTTGCTGAATCTATGGACTTATTAGATGAGAAGCGTGAAGAGGCTGATTTGAGGGCAGCCCGCACCGAAGTCGACTCGCCCGATTGTACAATGCTAAAGTCCAAACTTGAGCCTTTAAACTTGGCGATCTCGTCCTCAAGAGAATTTACCCAGTCAATTCGTATATGAAACAAACGTGGGAGGGACCGTATGTTATTGAACGAAGACTAGGAGATGGAACATTTAAATTATCAACCATTAATGGTCTCATTTTGCCGAGATCTTTGAATAGCGAGGTCTTCATCGCTACTACACATAACAGACTTTATTAGTTCATTTTGTCTGCTTTTCATTTTCAATTTGTTTATGCATTTCGAAATTTGAATTTGTAATAAGGTAACTGAATTTGCCATACTTTCTTATTTCAGTAATAAAATGCAATCTCTTCGAACTAGAGCAGTGATTCTTAAAATGCGTCATACCACCATCACAATGAACAGAGAGCTAAGTTCCATCCTACGATGGGACTTATTTGAATAGGGAGTGACTGTGATACGACTGGTCACTCGCTAAGTGAAACCCGAGCTCGGGGGCAAGCCATCACACTGAAGCCAAAAAGGAATGATATACGACAATCCTCTAACTCCAGCTTCTAGAGTGCGAGCTAGAGTATAAACTTACCAATGTGGGCTCGAAAAGGGTGAATCCGTCCAACTAACGACTTTAACCGTGTTTAATCCAAGTCTGAGGAGGATGGATCCATCCGTCTAACGACCTCACTTGTCAACTCAAGGTGGATGTGACCCGACCATCCACGATCCTGATAAATATATCGTTCCCAGAGTGCAAACGAAATCCTAAAACTCAAAACAGATGTGATCGACCATCTGTTGACTAACTCTATGTCCCCAGAGCGCTGACTGGAGTATAAACTTCAATTGGGTGTGACTGACTACCTACAACTAACTTTAATTCCCAAGGGCATGGACTAAAATATAATCTTCAAATGGGTGTGACTGACCACCCATAAATCTGCCTAAGTCTCCAGAATGTGGACATAGAACTGATCATTAAAACGGGTGTAATTGACTGCCCAAAAAACGACTGAAGTCCCCGGAGTGTGGACGTAACTTTAAACATCAAGCAGGCATGATCGACCGCTTGCATGGAATTCGATCCCCAGAGTGTGGGTACGATTGTCACTAAGTGAGCAAGTGTAAGCTGACCACTCGAATTCAACTCTCTACCACTTAGTTTCGATGAAGTGAAGCTAAAAATGTCAAAAGTGAAGAGAAACCACATCCGACCACTTCAACTCATCCCCAAGACTGGATGCATGACTCCAACACCAACTACTAATCGAGACGGTGCAGTTGTGAGGACTAACTTGACATTTGGTTATGACCCGAAGCCATGAGTCCGGAACATAACAACCGAACACAAGTTTGATCCAAAGACTTGAACTTTGCAATGTGTCGAAAGAAAACTCGGATGATGCAACATTTAAACAAATAAACTCGGAGTTGTACAAAGAGCAAAAGGAAATTCTATTTTATTTATCCTTTAAACTCGAGATAGATACAAGAAGTCTATGATAAAAAATCTTACTAGCAGGGGACGAACCTGCATCTATACACAGCCTACAAGAGAGGAAAGAAAGTTCCAAACTATCTACCAAAAAAGGATGCCAAGATTCATTCCTACTCCCTGGGCTCTTCTTCTTATGCCTTTTCTCCTTTGGAGTTGACCATCGGAGCTGCCACTATGATGCCGCTTCGAGCTTTTGCCTTTGCTAGGCCTGTCCCCAGCCGAAGGAAGTATTGTGGTCTCCTCCTACGAACTCACGGGAATCGGGATGCTTTCAAAATTTGTGATCAGAGGCACGGGGGCACTTTCTATGTGAGAAGATATGGGGGGTTCCCCTAATAATGATAGTCATGCCACCCGGAGATATCATGAGTAAAGAAGCTGGGTCGGGTCCTGCCATTCCACCTCCTATAGTGCTACCCGTTGTTTCACCCGCCATCTCAACGTTAATTTTCGCCCTTATTGCATCGTCATGAGCTGCTTGAGTATAAGGAGGAACGCTAGCGGTCGAAGCCAAAAAGCTGGCCGCAAACGTACTTCCACTCATCATAAATGGCAAGTTAGAAAGTGGATCTATGTGGGTGCCTAGGAGCTCTCCATCATTTGCTCGTTAAAAGTGAAAAGCGCTTACATCAAATTAACCGACTGTAGTAGCAGTGGTGGTCATCATCGCCTTCATTATAATAACCTTCTGATGTTGGTTTTGTTCTTGGGTTGTAGGGGGCATGATTGGTGCGGCTTCTATAATTAAATGGAGACAAGAGAAAATGTTAGAAATTTCATTCGATTCTACTCCAGACTTTGAATGATTTCAACAAGTGTTCAGAATACCTTCCTTTAGTTAGCTCGTGGTGGAGGTTAGAGTTCCTCCTGACACGTCCTCGCGAGCTTAAGATAGCTGTGGCTGATCCCGATCATAGACCGACATAGATAAAGGGTCGACCGCAGAAGCGGATTCTGACTAGGTTGGCATACGAATCTCAGAACTTGTATCATGATGCTCAACACCAGCGCCCTCTCCAACCTCCGAGTGCTGAGTAGCGAGCTTCTCTTTCTCAAATGAAACAATGGCATCGTAGAGAATTCTCCTCTCTTCCTCATTGAACACTCGGTTCTCCAAATCAGATTCATCAAGGGATTCAGTGTGATGCTCTGCCTTCTCATCGGCTAAGAGATGGCGTCAGGCACTATGTAAGTGAACTGGATAATCGCTGAACCAGCTCAAGTCGTGGTATTTCAGAACGTTGACATTATAAGTGATCAAGAGATCTTCAATATTGCTCTTAAGTCTAGCCTTCGCCACCCTGCCTCAACCATAGCCTCGGCCTCTTGGATTTTCAACTTCGATGCATGCCACTTGTTCCGAGCCTCCATAGTTTGGTCGCAGGCCTCCTAAGAAATCTTGTTAGGTTCGTCTTTTCCCTTAACGAATTCGTCGTATTTGGCATTAAGCTTCGCCAGCTCTTGGAGTGCTTTGTCTTTTTCAGCAGAGACTATAGCATTCCTGTGGTCCATATCATCTACTAACTCTAGTTGCTCCTGCCTCATCCGCTCTAACTTCTTATTGGCCTCATCCACCCTTTTCAGGACCTCCGTTTTAGAATTCCTTAAGGTATCATTCTCTCCAGTGAGCACTGTGACGATGCGATCCTTCTAGTGATGGTTTCTTGAAGCTCTTTAATTTTCTTCGCCCGTTCAAATGCCACAACCGAAATTTTTTTGACGACTTTCTTCCCCTCTCGGTATTGGAAAAAGCGTGATAAACATGACCTTGAACAATTTTTTCTGCTCCATCTGGAAGCACCATCAAATTTGGAGGAAAATAGAAGTCGTCGAAGCATATGTTCAGAAAATCTCTCTTCGGTTGTGCTATTTAAGCGTCTCCCCCACCCATTGTCTCTATAACCGATGAAGTAGCTGCGACAAAGGTGTCCGTCCAGGTTGTACGGTGATGTTCGTCAGATCTTTGAATTACCGAAGGCGCCGGTTGGCGTGAAGTAGCAGCAGTCCGTGTCCCCAAACTAGGAGGTGGCAACGGAAACCTGGGTGGAGGAGAACGTGATCGGGAGCGACGTCTATCTCACTTCTCCTTTTATCTTTCTCGTTATCTCTCTCTTTCCTTAGCTCTCTCTCTATCGTAATAATCCCTCTCTCAACTAGAATAGCAGCGTTCATAGTCAGAATCATCCCTATGAGGTTCCCTATAAGAACTCGAAGACTCGCGTGCTGTGTGGAGACTACCAAGCATAGACGGTTTCTTCGACATCGGGTCTGCAAAATTAAAAGAAAGGCAAAGTTAGTTATCTTCGAAGATTGGATAGCTCATGAATATTAAGTATGTGATGTCGTGAAATCTATGCATGTAAGTGTTAATCCCCCGACCAATCGGTTATGTTACCCATACTCGAAGGAGTTAACTCACCTAAATCTAAAGTGCTTTGAAGCCCTTCCAATCCGATATCTTGTTGGAGCAACACATAGTCCAGGATTGGAATATCTACAAGTCCTTCGAAGGGGTTCTCCATGTGGGAGGATGTAGCCTCCGAAATTATAACACCAGCGGCTGGCAAAGACACGACCATGGATTTCCGTCTCAGAGACTTACAAGCTTATGAGCAATCGCCTTGCCTTTCCTTTTTCCCTCTGAATGTCGAGGATTATCTGAGGGCCCGACTATCGGTTCATCTTCAGTGGGCGTATCCTCTTCGCCACCCTTCTCAGCAGTTAGAATTCCAGGCGCTCTACATGTACCTTGTCTTGCTGGAGCTGCCCTGAGAGATCCTTCAAGCCCTACACTCTGATCTCCATCGATCAGCCTAAGGGACCTCACATTTTCATCCGTAAGCACCGCTTCGATCTCTCTAAACTCACCCGGCATCTCATGGAGGATCTTGACGATTTCCATAAATTGAGCATCTTTGGGTTCGGGAATCGAAGCAATAACAAGGAAACAACATTAAAATCAGTATCAATGGAGATTAACCAATTAGTTGCCAAAAGAATTACAACACTTACGTCTAACAAGCCACCTTCTAGCGAATCCTGGCAGGCACCGAACGTAGAACCACAACTAAATTTGGTCTAAGTCCTAATCACAATTTGAAAATTTCTGACTCCCTCTAAAAATGTGAAAGAGGGATTATCTCCCCTACTCTGTACATTAAATAAGAATCTGACTTCCTCTGGAGTCGGGGCCCGAAAAAGATGCTCCATGAAGACAATGAATGGGCTGTTCGGTAGAGTGTACCCGCGTGGATGGTGACAGGGCAATCCCTAAATAAGATTACACCTCCCAAATATATTAATTGAATGGTGGGAGTGTCCTGACTGTGCAGGAAAATCGATTAAAAGCGATGTACCCTTCCGGAGGAGTATATGGCCTATCGTTCGGCCCTGGTAGTAGGACATCGTTCAATGATAGCCCGTGCCGCAAACAAATTCTCCCCAACATATCTTCAAAAACATAGGATGGTAGAGAATGTTGTGAATTCCCAATGAAGGTTGCTCCTGGTAGCTCGTCCGGAGCTGGACTTATGACTTCTGCCACGATGTCCAGCATCTCTATTGTCAAAGGTGGTCGACTCTGAACCTCTTATTGTTGAAAACTCCTGGGTTCCATTGCTGATCATCTCAGCAAATCATCGTTAAGTGGTAATAAACCCGTGTTTCCCCTAGTGTGAAGTGTGTGAATGTGATGCAGTGCAATGCTGTATATAATTAATAAAATACTGCAAGATATAGAAGGTATTCGGACGACGAGACATCAAAATTCAACCGTAGTGACCGTCATCGCTGACCGTCACAATCATGCTGTTTAGACTTTAGAGACCGATTCAATTTGAGGTTAATTAGATGTTGTCAAGTTATAGTTCAATTGACGAGCTTTGAAGGGTAGTCAAGTGTACAGTGAAACAATTCTGTCCACGATTTGAACAAATGTTCAAATATGCAAAGATTTATTATCAATCACGATTTGAACATGAATCGATCACCATGAACAAATTCGTATCAGTCGTGGCAAACATTAGTTCGTATCGATCATGGAACAATGTTTCTATCGATCACTAAAAATTTATTTCGCATTGATGCAAAGTCCTTTGGTTCATATCGATCTCCAAGCCCAAAATTTCGTATCGATCGCTTTGGATTGATACGAATGCCAACCAGCGACAGATCAATACGAATGCACACTTAGCCATCGTTATGATACAACTCATACATTCGATGTGAGATTCCAGTGTGTCCAGATCGATATGAATTTCTTACTCGTCCACAATCAATACGAGCAGTCTCATTCGTATCCCTCACTCCATCACCCCTTCTTCTTCCTCAAGCAGATGCCATGCCGCTGCTTATCATCGACCTCACTCCAGCCATCCACGACCACCACATCACCAAAATCGATCACAGAATAAACGGAAATGGCTAAAGATTCAAAATCTCATCGTTCTGACACAAGGTTTATGGCCTAGTTACCTAGGTTTAATAGGAGGTTAAAGAAATTTGGAGCTTGGTTCAGTTCGATAGTGAAAACGGTGCGAGTTTCCTTCAGTTGGAAGCGATACGAAGGCAGAAAGTAGAATGATGGCAAGTAAAGGGAAAAATTCTAAGTACAGGATATTTATACCTAGAGAAATGACTATTCGTCTCCTAGTCAATCCTACCGATTGAAACAGTCAACAGTTGATCGATATGAATCAATCCATGCGTACCCAATGGCTTGATTGAGGTGGATCTGATGCTATCAGCATGGAGAACTCTTCGCAACCATGCTCTGCTCAAATGACTCCCCATTCATATCCATCATACGATCAAGATGAAGCAAATGCACATCGAGTCTTTCGTATCCCTCAATTCATCGATACGAAATGCTCTGTTCGTGACCATCTAACACCACGACCGTTCGTATCCATCGGTTTCCATCGAAACGAACTACATTAAAACATCAACCAAATTCGTGTCGACCAACATCGATATGAACACAATTCAGGAGAGGGTCGAAATGTTGAAATACTCTAAAAAAACCGTCAAGTATAATTATAGATTGGATTTCACATCGATTAAGGAGAGGATCGATATGGAATTCGATACGAGAAAACTTGATAACAACCCGTAAACGTGCAAATGTGAACAGGAGTTAGGTTAATATGTGTGCCCGTTTGATGAATTAACATTCAACTTTAAAAATTCATAAGGATTGAATACTCACCTGATGATAATTACGACCTTGAACAACAGTTTGCTATCATTCGATACTCAGTTACAATAGTGTACGGTACAATCATTGGCAGTCAATAATTCAGCATTTATATTACTGAGAGAAAATCAAAGGTTACATCTCTTGACGAAAAGACAACAAGTATACATCAAGTCAGAAAGAATCTTTTTAGACAGAAGGTCGTAACTTTTGAAAGCATGTCATGTCCGCACAAGACATACATTGGGGGGAAATTGTTATCCTGCCTTTGGCAATGCCATGCAACAAGCATTTGACTAGAGACCAAGGACAGTCAATCCCGAAGATCGATTATACGCAGTATCACTATGGATACTGACAAATTTGGTCCGAGTCCGAGTCGAGCTACAATCGATATGACACGACAAGCAAAGCTGTAGAAGCCAACATTCCAAATTTCAAGTCAATTGGAGTGCGTATGTTCAAGATATTGGTCGATCAAGATCAAGAAAATCAACACTATTCGTATCCATGCAAGTCCATATCCATCCCTTCACAAGACCTCCTTCATATCCCCCATGCGATCATTAGTTCGTATCCATCGCCCACTGACTTCCTTCGTATCCATCGAACTGAAGCTGCTTCATATCCATCATGTTAACAACAATTCGTGTCCATCAACAAATGACACTTCGTATCGGTCCCATAAACACACTCTACATATCTTTCTTTCACCCACATGGTTTATATCGATCGTTACTAATCGATACAAAAGGAGGCCATGCATCATCGATACAAAATCGACTACTCTATGATCGATACGAAGAGATCATCTGAAATGACCCGCCTTATTCTCCACAATAAGATGCATCATTATTAAGAAAAAAAGGGATAGAAAAAAGAAAGATAGAGAAGAAAGAAAGAAATACATCAGAATGTCAACAGCGGAACGAATAAATTATATTAATCACATAAATATTACATAGCAACATATACATCAAAGTCACGCAACTTATACAACACACACTGGATAGTTATAAACACATGTCTAGTTATACAACTCAATATACAGTACAGATATCAATACAGAGATCAACGCAGCGGAACCACTATCTATCTACAACGCTGAAGCCTCCTGCTCCATATCTTTTTCAGAATTCGTCAAAGCTAACCTAAATCCCTTGGATACTCGTAAATATTTGAGTACCCAAGAGTTTAAGAAACAGAAGATAAACTTCGGATCAGACATGGTTCTGGTGTGAGTAAACGGTTAAATTTGCTTAACTTTAAAAACCTTTGAAAACAAAAGATATCACGTAAGACTTCCCACATATAAACATGGGTAAGTTTTTACCATACGCTAACCAAAATTTGATAGGAAATTCTGTGATATTATAATAGGGTCTAGGGTTTTCAAATAAACTAGAAAATAGCCGAAATTGTTACATTTATTAATTCCAGCTAACATAGGTATACAATCAAATTCGAGGGCACTTATTGGAGTTTGGATTCCATACAATGGCAGGGCTACTGGGGTACCGCCCGTCATAGTACATGGCATAGATCAACGTACCAAGGATTACTCCTAATTCTCTGCAACATAAGGCCAGAACCATCCCTTACTGGACAGTCCCGAACAAGACAACCTTGGCAGTTGAAGCTCAACAACTGCCCACACAGTCGAATAGAAGGGACCTCTAGACAGGGGAAAATCTCGTCCTACTTGGGTGCTACCCACTTAGCCTTGTTGCACCTCCCCTGTTTTAGCCATTCCCGGTTGATGAGGCTTGAGGCTACGATTACCTTTATAGAACACATCTATCTTAGAAAGCTCATCGTCCACCTGACGATGTTCTGAAAGCATTCAATCCATACAAGTTCGTTGCGGGTTCGAACGAAACCGAAGGCATTATCTCGTTACACTCATTTTAGATTCACCCTTAGAGTTAACGACAATAACCCTTGCACTCTAAAACTCCATCTAGATCTTCACTTTGAGATGTCACGACCTAACGTTTAACTTGGATCGATGTGGTTTTCGGATATCCAAATTTGGAAACGCGATCCCGGTCTCATCGAAATCTAAATGTATTTTAAAGGCCAAGTTGTTTAATAGGTTTAAACAATTCAATTCAATTCAATTTGATACTTGAATTCACACAGCATCAACATAGATAAATATCACACATTTATCACTGATATATTAAAAATCATATAACAGAATATCATAGCATATCATCCAATAGATATCAACCAATTCAAATATTCTACTCAAGCAATCATCCATAAGCAACAATTATTAATTCCTATTATAATTAATTTAACTAACTTAAATTAAATCAATTACTTAAGAATTAATCACCTAACTTTGCTTAATCAACCATTAATTAATTAATTACAAACCTTTTACTTAAGTAACCATCCTTTAAATGTCCATCTTAATTAAACACCTTGATTAATTATTCTTCAATTACACAAATTAATTATCCTTTACCATTTACAGTAATTAACCTTTAATTACTCTCATTAATTAATATTTAATTACATTAATTAATGATTCTTAATTAATTATTCCATTAATTAATTATAATCAATTACATTTATCCTTAATTAATTGCATTAATTAATTATTCTTTAATTAATTACATCCATTAATCAATCTCAATTAACCATAAACAGCAATTACCCTTCGTAATTACTTACTTAATTAATTAGCTCCTTAATTAATTATATTAATCCTTTAATTAATTACCCTAAGTAATTAATCCTTAATTACTTCTACTAAGTAATTACCCATTAATTACTTCTCATTAAGTAATTCCCTTTAATCAATTACGTCCAGTAATTATACATTAATTACTTCACTAAGTAATTGCACTTATCAATCTCATTAAGTGTTCATACTTAATTAATCACCATGAGATTATCTTTAATTAATTAACAAATTAATTACCATTGGGTAATTCATCCCTTAATCACCCTTAAAACAAATTAATTAAATCTTTAATTACAGATTAATTCCTTAACCATTAATTAATAAACTTTAATTATTAATTAAGATAACTTAATCACAAATTAATTATTTCTTAATTACCAGTTAATCAACCCTTAATTAATCTTTAATTATAGATTAATTATCTCTTAATTATCAATTAATAAAACTTAATTATTAATTAATAAAACTTAATTAAGTATTTCTTAATTACCAATTAATTAATCTCTAATTACTTTATTAATTAATTTCTAATTACAAATTAATCAATCTGTAATTACGTAATTAATAATCCTTAATTACAATTGATTAACCTTTAATTAATTAAGTAATTATAACCCTCAATTAGAAATTAATTAAATTCTTAATCGTTAGTTATTTAAATTTATTAATTACTTAATTAACCTTTTATACTTAATTAATTAAGTTAATTAATTATACTTACATTTCTAAATTAACTTAATTAACCTCAAATTATTAAAACCATAATTATCTTAAGATAAAACCTTATTTTACTTATGCCTTAAACATTTTATTTAAAAAAAATTAACTTTACTTAATTAAATCATTAATTAAAATTTTAAAATACTCATTCAACTTGATAAATTAAAGTTACAAATCACAACTTCCTTTAAATTCTTTAAAAATTATCAAGCAGTAGTTTTAAATCTAGTTTAATTTAAATAAATAAGCTTGCTTTTATAAAATCTTTAAAATTTCATTTCTACTTAAATTTTAAAATAACTTTAACTTAATGAACAAAATTTAAATTAAACAAAATTTAAATTAAACAAAGTTTAAAACTTCTTAAACAATGCTAAAGAAAACAACTATTATATAAGTAATTTATATAATAAAGTGTAAAACAAATTTCATTTTTAAATTTTAAAAAACAAGTTTAAAAATCCTTTTTAAAATTCACTTATCACTAGCTTTGGGTCGAACCCGAAGATCACTCGGGTCTAACCCGAGTCCCTCTTTCCATTTCAAAATTTAGTTCGGTTTTTAGTTAAATTTTTTTATTTATTTTAAAACCTACTAGCAACTAGAACAGATAACACGCAGAATTTCACCATCTACTCGAGTTTAAACTCGAGCCAGTATCACACAAACTCGAGCTTCAACTCGAGATCAACCCTACATCCAAAACCCAAACTTAAACCCAAAACACTGACACGAGGACCACCCCGTGCACATACACCATCACCAGCGACCCCTGTGATCATCCACGGCAACCTCGACACATCGACCATCTGCGTAGCAACTCACTACGATCATCAAAATACGAACACAAGACCTCGATCGAAAAACAAGCTACGCAGACAAAATAGGAACCAGAATACCTTACCAAAAAATGCCACGAACTGCCGACATCGATCACTGGAATGCCAGAAACTCTAGCCACACCTTCCTAATTTCTTCACGCTTCCTTCCACCGAGTATCGCTCCACTTGATCACCTGAAGACGTCGCAACAATCACAAATCTGACCACAACTAAAACTAGGTTTAAAACCTAGTTCGTCCCACCGCCGCCGCCATGGCAAACGATCGCCTCTACCTCCATTTTTCCCAACCTCCCTGATCACCAGCTTCACTTCAGATGAAACCTCGAGACTTCTCCACCCCTAGGTCGCCAGAGATTGCCTCAAATTAAATTTCCAGATAATCCCAAATTGCTAACTCAAAACATTATTAAAAATTGAGATTTTAGTTTTAAAAATCATAACTTTCTAAATAGATTCAAATTATAATCTTGAAACATCAAATTATGATGTTTGAAATTTATCATATTTTGAATTTTGACTATAAATTTCCAAATTCTCAGAGAAACCATGCTTTGATTTACTTAAAACTATTTTTAGAATTTGAATCTTGTTAAAACTAACAAGTTTTGTTTTGATCCTATTGTCTAAAATGAATCAGAGAATTGGGAAATGATTTTTGAACAAATCAAAGGCCTGTAAGCCTGGAAAAATAATCATATGTCTGATTTACAGACATGCACATCATCTTCATACATGTAAACATGTTTCACAATCTTAAAATCATCATGCAAGCACACTTTCAAACATACATCACTAGTTTACTTCAACCATTTAGCATATGCATCAAATTTAAAGTGATTCATGTTTACAGATAAAAAAACAGAGGCTCAAACTAAGATCGGAGATGATTTTTAGAATCAATAGAATTACACACAGGCATTCATATATACAAATATGCAAAGAGATCATCACACAGTATTTCACAAGTTACTTAAGTTTTAAATTTAAAAGTTTACCCACCTTTTTGTAGAAAGCAGAGAGTTTGAAACAGGAAACTAGAATGAACTTCAGATTTAAAAGATGCTTTGATTTCCTTTAAACTGAGATGTTGATGCTTGAAAAACTATACTTTCAACATGATTCTTGTTAAGTTGATGCAGGTTGAAATTTAATTTCCGCTGATAGCTTGATAATTCAGGTTGCTTTTGAAACTTGCATCTTGGTTACAGGCTTGCTTTGAAAATTTATTGGCAGGCTTGTATTTGATATGAGTAAATTGATTACAGGTTTTGATATAAGGAGGTTACAGAATTTTTTGAAGAATGCTTGATAGGTTTTGGTCCTTTTGATTTGAAAATTGAAGTACAGGTTTTGATTTGAGAAAGTGTATTAAAGGGATTTTGTGTTTTGAGCTTGAAGAGTGTTCATAGGAAAATGATTTTTTCTATGGTTTGTAGAGTATAGGTTGAGGTTTCTTTGAGTTTTGAATTGAGAAGAGAAAAAGAAAGAAGAAATGAAGATGTATGTTTATATAACTAATTTATGGTTTTATAAAAATTAAGAAAAATAAAATAAAAGGGGTGACACTTGTCCTATACCCTATTTAATATCTCAACACATGTTATCAAGTGCATTTAAAAGCAAACACATATATTTATTCATTTATTTATTTTTAAATTGATTTTAAAAAGCCTTTATATAAATATCCTAATGAATTAATACATTTCTAATTTAATAAATGCCTTTGTAAATTTATAAAAAAAATTAAAACCTTTAAAAGAAAATTAATTAAAAACCAATCATATTTTAAATAAAATCATATACAGTGTATTCAATCCATTTAGAAATGTAAATATAAAACTTTTGCATTTATAACTATTTAAATAAATACTTTCATAATTTATATAAATAAAATCTTTTAAGGAAAACAATATAAAAAAAATATTCTAATGAAACTTTGTTCATATATTTTATATCTAAACTATTTCAAAATAATTATTCTTTAAACTCAAATTTAAATCCAAATATTAAATTCAAATTTAAATTTAAAAATCCAATTTAAAAATCAACTTAAACATATATATATATATATATATTATAAACTAACACATTATTAAATTTGAAAAATAAAAATTCTACTTTTAAAATTAACTTAAATAAATATGTAAACATTTAAGCAATACTTATTTAAATTTGAAAATAATAAGTCTATTTAAAAATCTATTCATGAATAATGAAATCAAATTTGTAAAAATAATTATTCCATTTTTAAAATCTATTTATAACCATCATTAAAATCATCACATTATATTGTTTGAATATAACAATTTACCAATTTTAATTAATCTAATAAGAGAGATTATCACTTTTAAATTGCTTGAAATTCTGAGATATCACATTCCTCCTCCCTTAAAAGAATTTCATCCCCGAAATTTAAACAAAAGATGGTCCCATAGTTTTATTATATTTCAAACAATTCAAGCATACTTAACAACCATACATTATCAATCAAACAACCATTCATCCAAACAAATAATTCTAGCTTTCCGGACACAAATCTGGATAAGCTTTCTAAAACTATCCCGAGTTTCCTAGATACAGATACTGGAATACTCGCTCTACTAAATCCAAACTTGCTACACAGCTAAGCCATTGAGCTCCTACTCATCTAGATCTACAGGAGATCTGACCACAAACAAGACCGACTCAACAATCAAATCTTCTAATACTACCGGTTCCAAAACCAAAGATGGAACAAATACGTACTTCCTCAAAGATACGTGAAATACCTTGAATCCCAGTCTTCCAAACTGGCAATTCAACCCCTAAAGGCCAACACTTATCCTAATCCGAACACAGAAAGATCCAAAATATCACAAAGCTAGCCTTCCAGTCTTATCCAATCTTATAGCTCTTCTTTACGCAAAAAACCTTATCCAGAATTCAAATCTCCAACTTCGAATTCCAAATTACATCGTCTCTTAACCACAAAACACTTCTGACGATTCTGGGTTGCCTACATCCTTCCTTGATCAGCCCAACCTTCGCCGATGCCTCTAGAAACAACTAGACTAAAAACAATCCAAAAAAATGATCCTCTCATGATCTACCCAAAATCAAGAACACAAACTCCACTTTACAATCAACAGAAGACTTCAAACTTACTCTTCCAATCTGGAAAAGACAAAACAGGCGCACTCGCCCATCTGACCTCAAATCCAGAAAAACTTCTTGTGGGAACCCTTTAATCCAAAATACTACAACTTCCGGATGCTTCCACTCTAGAACAGCTACCACCTAGCTTCCGCTGCACAACTCTGATCAGGAACAGATAAGAATGCCGTCGAAGAACACGAGCACAGACTAGATAGCACATCCCAGAAATAAGGTTTCTCAGATCCACAAAGAATAAACACAGATGCATCAAGAATTCCTGAGCTGCTTCACCAAAACCCCATCCTAGGAGACATCCTTCTACCTAGCTGAATCACCGGCAGCTCGATGAACCAAGTTGATACCAAACTCAATCTCCAAAGCGGACAAACCTCAGACTTCTCAGAAGACATCTAGAAAATCTCTGACAACTCTACAACTCCTACATCCTCTAGAGATGTCTCCATACCATGCAAAATATTACCCAAGAGAACACTCAACTATTGCAAGTCACTTTTGCGATCCTATCCAATTCAATATCCACAGATAATGTTCTCAGTTCACAGATCAGAACAGTTTATCCTTGATCAATCCATCGAAGAAACGGGTTCACTTCGCTGCTTCGGAACTCTACCTTTAGGAAACTGCTAAGCCAAAAGATCTTCCTGCAGGCACACCAATCACTTCGAGCTGCACCGCTGCCACTGATGCCCAAAGACTTCTTATCCAAAGCTCCTTGATCCTCAAAAATCATATCAACCAATAAAGAGCCTTAAGACGGGCAGACATCTCCTTAAGAAACTCGGGCCCAAACTAAACACAAACATCCTGAAGAAACTTAGTCGCATTACCAATGTAGACATACTTCCTCAAATCATTCCAAAGAAACATCTTCGGAAACATCCAAAGTCACTGCGTCTAACCATGCAGCTACTTCTTCCTGAAGTCGCCAAAATACCATCACACACTTCTGCTCAACTAACAGATCCAAACTCTCGAAAATCCGCTCACACGAGCGCGATCAACTTATACTCAAATGATGGACCCCGAACCTTAACAGGTTTCCTTCAAAGATTGGTGAAATCCTTACATCATGCTGCAAAGCTCACTTGATATGGTATTGGGTCTACGATCTTGACAGATATTCTTCCAACCTCAACACTCGAACTTCTTCCATTGGTAGTCATGCTACACACACCACCACCCTTCCTACCTCCAGGACTTATATTGGAAAACCTAAATAGGCAACCCAACAAATAGGTATATATATATATACACACACACACATCCAAATTACAAGTACGCTCTCTCAAGATAGACACCACTCCAAAGCCTATGTATTCACTTAAACTAGCGCTCTTATACCAAATGAAACGACCTACCTTATTCTCCACAATAAGATGCATCATTATTAAGAAAGAAAGGGATAGAAAAGAGAAAGATAGAGAAGAAAGAAATAAACAACATCAGAATCTCAACAGTGGAACGAATAAATTATATTAATCAAATAAATATTACATAGTATCATATACATCAGAGTTACACAACTTATACAACACATACTAGACAGTTATAAACACCTGTCTAGTTATACAACTCAATATACAATACAGATATCAACACAGAGATCAGCACAGCGGAACCACTATCTATCTACAAGGCTGAAGTCTCCTGCTCCATATCTCCTTTAGATTTCGTCAAAGCTAACCTGAATCCCTTGACTACTCGTAAAAATTTGAGTACCCAAGAGTTTAAGAAATAGAAGATAAACTCCAGGTCAGACATGGGTCTGGTGTGAGTAAACGGTTATAGTTGCTTAACTTTAAAAACCTTTGAATACAAAAGGTATCACGTAAGACTTCCCACACATAAACATGGGTATGTTTTTATCTTATGCTAACCAAAACTTTGATAGGAAATTCTGTGATATTATAATAGGTCTAGGGTTTTTAAATAAACTAGAAAATAGCTGAAATTGCTACGTTTATTAAATTCCAGCTACACAGGTATACAATCAAATCCGAGGGCACTTATTGGAGTTTGGATTCCATACAATGGCAATGCTACTAGGGTACCGCCCGTCACGGTACGTGGCCTAGATCAACGTACCGAGGATTACTCCCAATTCTCTGCAATACAAGACCGGAACCATCCCTTACTGGACAGTCTCGAACAAGACAATCCCGGCAGTTGGAGCTCAACAACTGCCCATACAGCCGAATAAAAGGGACCTCTACACAGGGGAAAATCTCGTCCTACTTGTGTGCTATCCACTTAGCCTTGCTGCACCTCCCCTGTTTTAGCCATTCCCGGTTGATGAGACTTGAGACTACGATTACCTTTATTGAACACATCTACCTTAGAATGCTCATCGCCCCACTTGACGATGTTCTGAAAGCATTCAATCCATACAAGTTTGTTTCGGGTTCGAACGAAACCGAAGGCATTATCTCGTTACACTCATTTTGGAATCACCCTCAGAGTTAAGGACAATAACCCTTGAACTCTAAAACTCCATCTCGATCTTCACTTTGAGATGCCACGACCTAACGTTTAACTTGGATCGATGTGGTTTTCGGATATCCATATTTGGAAACCCGATCCCGGTCTCATCGAAATCCAAACGTATTTTAAAGGCCAAGTTGTTTAATAGGTTTAAACAATTCAATTCAATTCAATTCAATTTGATACTTGAATTCACACAGCATTAACACAGATAAATATCACACATTTATCATTGATATATCAAATATCATATCACAGCATATCATCCAATAGATATCAACCAATTCAAATATTCTACTCAAGCAATCATCCATAAGCAACAATTATTAATCCCTATTATAATTAATTTAATTAACTTAAATTAAATCAATTACTTAAGAATTAATCACCTAACTTTGCTTAATCAACCATTAATTAATTATTCACAAACCTTTGAATTAATTAACCATCCTTTAAACATCCATCTTAATTAATCACCTTGATTAATTATTCTTCAATTACACAAAGTAATTATCCTTCAATTAATTTCACAGATTAATTATCCTTTACAATTTACAGTAATTAACCTTTAATTACTCTCATTAATTAATATTTAATTACATTAATTAATGATCCTTAATTAATTATTCCATTAATTAATTATAATTAATTATATTGATCATTAATTAATTACATTAATTAATTATTCTTTAATTAATTACATCCATTAATCAATCTCGGTTAACCATAAACAGTAATTATCCTTCTGTAATTACTTACTTAATTAATTAACTCCTTAATTAACTATATTAGTCCTTTGATTAATTACCCTAAGTAATTAATCCTTAGTTACTTCTACTAAGTAATTACCCATTAATTACTTCTCATTAAGTAATTCCCTTTAATCAATTACATCCAGTAATTATACATTAATTACTTCACTAAGTAATTACACTTATTAATCTCATTAATTATTCGTACTTAATTAATCACCATGAGATTATCTTTAATTAATTAACAAATTAACCACCTTTGGGTAATTCATCCTTTAATTACCCTTAAAACAAATAATTAAATCTTTAATTGCAGATTAATTAATTCCGTAACCATTAATAATAAACTTTAATTATTAATTAATATAACTTAATTACAAATTAAGTATTTCTTAATTACCAGTTAATCAACCCTTAATTAACAGTTAATTAACCCTTAATTAATCTTTGATTATAGATTAATTATCTCTTAATTATTAATTAATAAAACTTAATTATTAATTAATAAAACTTAATTAAGTATTTCTTAATTACCAATTAATTAATCTCGAATTACTTAATTAATTAATTTCTAATTACAAATTAATCAATCTTTAATTACTTAATTAATAATCCTTAATTACAATTGATTAACCTTGAATTAATTAATTAATTATAACCCTCAATTATAAATTAATTAAATTCTTAATCATTAGTTAATTAAATTAATTAATTACTTAATTAACCCTTTATAGTTAATTAATTAATTATACTTATATTTCTAAATTAACTTAATTAATTCAAATTATTAAAACCATAATTATCTTAAGATAAAACCTTATTTTACTTATGCCTTAATTATCACTAATCGTTTTATTTTAAAAAAATTAATTTTACTTAAATAAATCATTAATTAAAATTTTAAAATACTCATACAACATGATAAATTAAAGTTACAAATCACAACTTCCTTTAAACGCTTAAAAATTATCAAGTAGTAGTTTTAAATCTAGTTCAATTTAAATAAATAAGCTTGCTTTTATAAAATCTTTAAAATTTCATATCTACTTAAATATTAAAATAACTTTAACTTAATTGAACAAAATTTAAATTAAATAAAGTTTAAAACTTCTTAAACAATGCTAAAGAAAACAACTATTATATAAGTAATTTATATAATAAAATTTAAAACTAATTTCATTTTTAAATTAAAAAAAACAAGTTTAAAAATCCTTTTTAAAATTCGCTTATCACTAGCTTCGGGTCGAACCCGATGATCACTCAGGTCTAACCTGAGTCCCTCTTTCCATTTCAAAATTTAGTTTAGTTTTTAGTTAAAGTTTTTTTATTTTATTTGAAAACCAGCTAGCAACTAGAACAGACAACAAGCAGAACTTCACCATCTACTCGAGTTTAAACTCGAGCCAGCATCACACAAACTCGAGCTTCAACTCGAGATCAACCCTTCATCCAAAACCCTGACTTAAACCTAAAACACTGACACGAGAACTGCTTCATGCACATACACCATCACCAGCGACCCCTCCGGTCATCCATGGCAACCTGGACACATCGACCATGTGCGTAGCAACTCACTTCGATCATCAAAATATGAACACAAGCCCTTGATCGAAAAACAAGATATGCAGACGAAACAGGAACCCGAGTACCTTACCAAAAAACGCAATGAACTGCCGACATCGATCAATGGAACGCCAGAAACTCTGGCCACACCTTCCTAAACACTTCACGTTGCCTTCCACCGAGTTTCGCTCCAATCGATCACCTTAAGACGTCACAACAATAACAAATATGACCACAGCTAAAACTAGGTTTAAAACGTCTCACCGCCGCCGCCATGGCGAACGATTGCCTCTACCTCCATTTTTCCCAACCTCCCTGATTACTAGCCTCGCTTCAGACGAAACCCCGAGACTTCTCCAAACCTAGATCGCCAGGGATTGCCTTAAATTAAATTTCCAGACAATCCCAGATTGCTAACTCAATACATTATTAAAAGTTGAGATTTTAGTTTTAAAAATCATAACTTTCTAAATAGATTCAAGTTATAATCTTGAAGCATCAAATTATGATGTTTGAAATTTGTTATATTTTGAATTTTGACTGTAAATTTCCAAATTCCCAGAGAAACCTTGTTTGATTTACTTAAAACTATTTTTAAAATTTGAATCTTGTTAAAACTGACAAGTTTTGTTTTGATCCTATTGTCTAAAATGAATCAGAGAATTGGGAAATGATTTTTGAACAAATCAAAGGCATGTAAGCGTGGAAAAATAATCATATGTCTGATTTACAAACATGCACAACATCTTCATACATGTAAACATGTTTCACAATCTTAAAATCATCATGCAAGCACATTTTCAAACATACATCACTAGTTTACTTCAACCATTTGGCATATGCATCAAATTTAAAGTGATTCATGTTTACAAATAAAAAAACAGAGGCTCAAACTAAGATCAGAGATGATTATTAAAATCAACAGAATTACACACAGGCATTCATATATACAAATATGCAAAGAGACCATCACACAATATTTCACAAGTTACTTAAGTTTTAAATTTAAAAGTTTACTCACTTTTTTGCAAAAAGCAGAGAGTTTGAAACAGGAAACTGGAATGAACTTCAGATTTAAAAGATGCTTTGATTTCCTTTAAACTGAGATGTTGATGCTTGAAAAACTATAGTTTCAACATGATTCTTGTTAAGTTGATGCAGGTTGAAATTTAATTTCTGCTGATAGCTTGATAATTCAGGTTGCTTTTGAAACTTGCATCTTGGTTGCAGGCTTGCTTTGAAAATTTGTTGACAGGCATGTATTTGATATGAGTAAATTGATTATAGGTTTTGATATAAGGAGTTTACAGAATTTTTTGTAGAATGCTTGACAAGTATTGGTCCTTTTGATTTGAAAATTGACGTACAGGTTTTGATTTGAGAAAGTGTATTAAAGGGATTTTGTGTTTTGAGCTTGAAGAGTGTTTATAGGAAAATGATTTTTTTCTCTGGTTTGTAGAGTACAGGTTGACGTTTCTTTGAGTTTTGAATTGAGAAGAGAAAAAGAAAGAAGAAATGAAGATGTATGTTTATATAACTAATTTATGGTTTTATAAAAATTTGGAAAAATAAAATAAAAGGGGTGACACTTGTCCTATACCCTATTTAATATCTTAACACATGTTATCAAGTGCATTTAAAAGCTAACACATGGAATTATTCATTTTTATTTATTTTTAAATTGATTTTAAAAAGCCTTTATATAAATATCCTAATGAATTAATACATTTCTAAATTAATAAATGCCTTTGTAAATTTGTAAAAAAAAATAAAACCGCTAAAAGAAAATTAACTAAAATCCAATCATATTTAAATAAAATCATACATAGTGTATTCAGTCCACTTAGAAATGTAAACATAAAACTTTTGTATTTATTTACTGTTTAAATAAATACTTTTATAATTTATATAAATAAAATCTTTTAAGGAAAACAATATAAAACAAATTATATTCTAATGAAACTTTGTTCATATATTTTATATCTAAACTATTTCAAAATAATTATAGTTTAAATCCAAATATTAAATTCAAATATTAAATTCAAATTCAAATTTAAAAATCCAATTTAAAATTCAACTTAAACATATATATATATATATATATAGTAATCTAAACTAACACATTATTAAATTTGAAAATAAAAATTCTACTTTTAAAATTAACTTAAATAAATATGTAAACATTTAAACAATACTTATTTAAATTTGAAAACAATAAGTCTATTTAAAAGTCTATTTATGAAATAACCAAATCAAATTTGTAAAAACAATTATTCCATTTTTAAAATCTATTTATAACTATCATTTAAATCATCACATTATATAGTTTGAAAATAACAATTTACCAATTTTAATTAATCTAATAAGAGAGATTATCACATTTAAGTTGCTTGAAATTCCGGGATATCACATCATCCATATATCGATATGAACTGACCATTAAGTTATCAATACGAAATAACTTTAGGATCGATACGAAGTAAGGTTCAGCAAAACGATACGAAAGGATATTCTGGGTCGATATGAAGAATATATGCAAAAATGGAAGGTTCGGTCACCCGTCATGGAAAGTGGATCGATCTTAGAACATAGCGCCGCGTCACCCTGATCGACACATGCCAACATCGATTCAAAGCCATCGATACGTAGTATCGATACGAACTGGCAATGTTTCGCAAATCCAAACTTGCATCAATCATATATCACAATCTACAAGTCTAAATGCCACCAAATTTTCACAGAAGCTTGCGTACTACCTCAAGAATGTGTATGATCGATCTCAACCCTAAATGACCATTTTTCGATCGATACGAATTAGATACGTATCAATCATGGATCGAGCTGAAATCACCGAAACTCGATCCAGGGGTCCCATCTACATGAGAGAAGAAGTTTTTCAAGATTTGGACAAGATATTTGTCGCCTACGCCTATAAATAATGGTCCTAGACCTATAGAAAAGGGAATTTTGGCTTCTTTACATCGATACTCTGTCGAAATTGTTACTTTACGTTAATTGTGCTGTTGTTATCCACTTGTAACCGGCGAGCTATAATCGATAAACATCAATCATTTCATAGTGGACGTAGGCCGTACGCCGAACCACTCTAAATTTATGCATTTCTATATTTTTTATTATCTATTGATTGATGTGTTTGTTAGATCTACCTCATTTTACATTTACTTTCTTCACTTTATCTCTTCAAACACATCGGAAGAGTGTTTTGCCTAATTTAGGTTCAAACGGTCATCTTCGATGATGTTGTACTATGTGTATAAATCTCATTTTGTTCTCCTATGACAAATGATAAGGAAATCCATCAACTTAAATGGTTAGGAGGTGATCTGCACTCTTATGTATTGTTTGATTATTTTTAAAAGAACCAGAGTTGAGTTTACCGCAATGATCAATTTGGTTTGGAACAACCGGTAAGTGGGGGAGTGTACTTATATGAGATGAATCGAAACCGTAACCACTCCAAATCCATATGGACATTCTATGCTTTGGAAGAGATTCAAGACTGTTTTGAGATGAAGGAATCAAAGACGGAGCTCTTTGAAGTGCAAGGGCTACTTGCTAAAAATCCTAAAGGTGACCCCGAAATGGATGTAGTAAAAGTAGTGCCTTCGGTTTGTTCATATCTTGAACAACTTGTATGGGTGAATGTTGGCGTTGCATTGTTTCCTGAAAGGTAGTGTTAGCATTCCAGAAGGGATTTTCTAAGAGCGGAAAATGGTAATCGTGACCTCACAAGCCTCACAGTCCGGTAATGACTAAAAAAATGCATATGCTTCAGAGCTACGCGGTTCGCTACCGTAAGCAGCCGTTATTCCTCGACCTAGAAAAGATATTTTATGGATTTGGTACGCGTGCGCATGAAAAATATGGGGCCATGGCTAGTGCACATTGTTTATTAGCCATGGTACCCGAGGAATGATGATATATGGCTTGTCATTTTAAAGGGGCAGGCTGGCTCTGATTCTTAGGAGGTTCATCTGAGGCCCTTCATTTTTTCATAGCTTAAACAACTTGTATAGGTGAATGCTTGCGTTGTTTCCCAAAAAGCAGTGTTAGCATTCCAAAGGGGTTGCTAAGAGAGAAAAATGGTAATCTTGACCTCACAAGCCTCACAATTCAATAATGACTAAAATAGGGGATATACTTCAGAGCTATGCAGTTCGCTACCATTAGGAGTAGTCGTACCTCGACGTAGAATAGATATTTATGGATTTGGTATGCGTGCGCACGGAAAAAGTGGGGCCATGGCTGGTACACATTGTTTATTAGACTTGGTACTCGAGGAATGATGTAATCCGGCTTGTCATTCTAAAGGGGCAGGCTGGCTCCGATTCGTAGAGGGCCCATGTGAGGCCCATAGTACATTTTTCTAGAGGTGTAATATGGCAGGCGATACCCTAGTAGCCTTATCATTAATGTAAATCCAATCTCGAATACATGCCTTTATGGACTTAGTTGTGCCTAATTATGTTGAAATGTGAGATCAAGCGTTTCAGCCATTTTATATATTTATTTCCCTTTAGATATTATTATAATATCATAGGATTTTTTACAAAATGGTTTGGTTATCGTAAGGTAGAAAACCCATCAGTGCTTATGTGTGGCATGTTCTTATGAGATATCTTTATGTTGAAAGTTTTTTATATTAAAAAAACAATTTGATTGTGTTTCTTACACTGATTTTGAGAGTGATCTGGGTGTTATTTTCTTATGATGCTTGGGTCAGTCCGAGCATATTTTCCAAATTTAGCTGGACACTTTGGAGCTTCAGGAGACAAGCTGGAGCCTCCAATATGTTTTCACATATTTTGTCTTTGTTTGTTCTTATTGTATCTATCAAATTTTGTAAAGACGAGTTGTTATAACTGTCCAGACTAACAACAAGTTTGTACTCTGATTTATGTATATATATAACATTTTCTTTTGTAATGATCATGGTATATTATATATTATTCGTCACGTTATGTGATTCTATTCCGTCTTTTTTTCACCCGAATAATCTGCCTTTCTGGCACTTTGTTTTTCGGCATATGAATACTGTAGTTTCAGCTTCTGGGGATTGCAAAGGTGGATTGTTATAGAAATTCTCATCGAGGATCATGCCTTCAAAATGTAACTCATGGATGATAATCTTTAGTTACTCAACTTGGTTGAGAACAGGCCTACCGTCCACCCTTTTGTAGTTCACAAATCTACCAATAATGAATTTCCCAACATGCTGCCTGCGGTAGATACTTCTTTTTCCAAGAATCCCTTAACTCTTTTGCAGTTTTGCAAGTTATGTAGATATCATAAAGAGCATCGTATAATCTATTTAGGATATAAGTTCTACAAAGAAATTCGCTACGCCTCCGAGTATCAATTTCTTTTTGAGTTTCCTAAGTGATTGGAAATTTATTTGGCATAGAATTTTCACGGTTGATCAAAAGAGCCAAGCTCAAAGTCATGAGGTAAAACAACATTTTCTATTGCTACTTTTGAAATTAACTCCTTTGAACTTTTCTGGTTATTCCATAATTGAGTTTTGTTTGACAACAGATTGATCCATTTTGATAAACATAAATGAGAATAATAAATTGAAATTTATGCCTTAGATTGTTAGAGACAGCACTATGAATCAATTAATTGTGTAAATAGTAATATATATATATACACACACAACAATTGCAAACAACTAGTAGATGATAACAAAAAGGGATTAGAAAAGAGAGCAAATAAAACAAAATATAGGCAATCTAAGCGGAATTGTGAGAGACGCTTGCATAGAGAATGTACAAAGACAGAATTTCATCCCTACGCTCTACTGAAGTATGTTTAGCACTAACATCTGTTTATGGGATAAAACTCTCAGTCCAAAGCTCTATAGAGATGGATATGAGGAGGGATCGGTGTACATTTGTATTATAGGGATTGGTATAGGGGTCAAAAAGAAAGGGATCGATATTTCATCTTAGGTGTAGGAGTCGTTATAGATGAGGATATTTAGAGGGATTCGGTATAGAGGTTCACTAATAGGGGTCGATATAGATGTTGAAAAGGAAGGGTCGTCTTAAAAAGTTCAGCGCAAGGATCGGCAATAAAGGCCATAACATAGGGTTTGGCATCTAAGTCAATTAGAGGGGTTGATATTATCAAGTAAAATTAAATGTAGATGTCGCTAAAAGAATAAGGCATAGGGATCGGTTATGGGTTTAAGGAAAAGGGATCGACATACATAGCATGGATCTGTGTTGGCCATTTTAAAACCATCTTGACTCGAGGTTTTCGAATATATGACTATAAACTGCCTCGCCCAAGTATAAAGTGACTGATAACAACACGACTAGCATATATGGACCATTAAACTTGAACGAATAAATTTCCAATCTTCTCAATGCGAGTTAAGTACAAAACTAGCTCAACACATTCAAACAACGGACTTCATAATTTAGAATGTCAACATTCGTTCCTACAGCTTTTGTCGCCGACAACCTTTCATATCGTTTGAGATGGTCGGCGATAATGGTCTCTCCGAACGTAACCTCTAAACTTCGATGTCTTACTCTCGCTTTTCTAATTTTAAACTGTTCACATTTCATTGCACCAATTTACACATAGCATAGGGCGATAGGTTATTATTTCTAATATCGATTGTCTACTGAGTATAGTTAACACAGATCCCGAGTTATACGAAGCGTTCAACCACAATGTTTTCTAGATCGAATATGAAATCAAGCTCCGCTACCTTGTCTGACAAGCATGTACCAAGCCAGCAAAGAGAAGAAGTAGAGACGTCTAATCCACAAGAAAATCTTTTTCCCGATATCCCGATTCTTTCTATATAAATTATAGGCCCAACTCCTGATGCTACGGAGGATGCCATCATCTTGAATAATCCGAATCACTCATGACTTCCAAAATCGATGAAGCAGCTCTTCGTCGATTGGTTGTATCCACGGGATTACTTTTGTAGATGTTTTGGCTCCATCAAGGCAAGATAGACCTCACTTGCCTCCAGCTAGAAATACCATATGCAATAAGTTCATGTGCTGGGCCGGATGTGTGCCACCGTTCAACTCTTTTATCAGTGAAATGCTGAGGTACATAGGAAACACTCCCACCCAACTGCACCCCAATAGCTACGCATTTACCCATAGTACTTTCCTTCTCTTTATGAATGTCTTATTTCTTCCACCAACACTCGAAGACATTCGGTACATTTACAATTTCAAAAGACGAGCTAATAATCCTTCGTACGTCTTCCTTAAGCCCATACCTAGGTATCAAGTCTTAATGGGCACATGGAATAAACTCTGCTCATTCAAACAAGAATGTTTCTATGTAAGATGTCCCTCCGACTTCGCAAGAAGGTGACTGGAACGACGTAAGTACTACTTCAGCTTTGCCTTTAACCCAAAGATTCAAATTATGGTTTCTTTCTTAGTCATACTAATTACTTCAATTCTTTCAGGGGTTTGACCTCGTCCTTAAGGCATTAGATATTCCAGGGCCGTCGTGGCCATCCGTGCTACTCCGGTGGAGGACCCGGACATAAAATTCCTCATCACCAATGAGTTGCTTTCTTTATTCCGACTGCTAGAGGATGACCGTAGGATTGGCTACTAAGGAAGTAGTGTAACTCCGAAGGTTGTCGTCGGGAGAGGGGAAGAAACAAACGATCTCATAGTGTCTTCTGTTGAGGAAATCCAAGAAGACGCTGAAGAGGGAGAAATAAAGGAAATATAGGACGTATGGCCAAGAAATGAAGACACGGGCTTTGGAAAAACACAAGCAGTTGAAGAGCTATATATAGCCTATCGCAACCTTCCTCGAGAAGGGGAAAAGTTTAGCATACAAGATTCGAAAGAAGGAGGCCGGAACAACCCCTAAATTTGTAATAACTCTAGTCAAAAATAGATCGTCTTCTTAACAGATGGTGAGCGCGTTAAAGGGACTATCCAACATTTCGATCTCGGATGATTTGTTATATTACAACTTCACCAACCTCGATGTCGAAGGGCTTAATTCACCCGCAAGAAGCGGCGAAGGCGTGCAACCCTCCAATAAAGGGGAAAGAATTCCGATGAGTAAAGCAAACATCATTGGTCCATCGAGGGGAATCACTAGGAAACACACAAACACTTACACTTCACCATCCACTTGTGATTAACTCTTGACATAACAACTCCTATTGTGCTCCCGTTTGGTTCTTTTACAGGTGCAATGTCTTATTCATGTGCTTTCGATCGTCTCCATGGCTCTTCCACCTTCGACCATTTAAGTCAGGATTTCGAATCCAGAGAAAGAGATGAAGGACGGGAAAGAGACTATCATTTTTGAGAATCTTCTTCATCATCCAAAAGGAAGTCTTAAAACATGTTTCACATCAAAACGACCCTTCTAACCCTCCAGCTCCCAGCGGAGACAAGTCGGCGTACTGGGTTTCTCAATCCGCCGCTCCCTATGACCAACACTCTAGATCATCAAGACTAAGTTGTCTCGTAACCACCATAAACAACTTCCGGTTACCGCTGAATAGATCCCTCAAGTTCTTGCCCGTGATCCGACCACAGCAGAGAAACTATCTGAAACTAAGGCTACCTTTATGAAAATTAGCTTCGACGGGCTCAAATTCTTCCGATCCATACGCATCATCCCTGGAAATGCCAAAGAGATTTCATTAGCATGTATGAATGATGTGTACGTTCAGCATGAAGCATTCATCCACTTAGCCGAAAAAGTCTCAAAAGTTTCTAAAGAGCACCAGCCGATATTGATCGCCTTAAGCTAGAGGCCATTCATGATAAGGATATTATCAAATATCAAGATACCGAATTGCTCGATATTATGGCTCAACTTGCTGAAGCAAAGAAAAATGCGGAGGAAACAGCTGAGGTAGTGAGTCGATTAGAGACTGCATATAAGATGGACATGGATGCTACACTCCAACGCAGTGGCACCCTAGCTCTAGAGAAAGACTTCTTACAGAGAAAATGATGTCTAGCTCGATGCGTGAAGGAGTTAGAAAAATTACTGTTAAAGGAGAAGGAGGAGAAAGTCTAGGCACAATAAGAGTTGCAAAAATATTATGAGGAGATTGTTGAAACTAGAAATTTAAAAATGAAATTTAACGAGCAGTCTCCCAAATCGAAGCCTTGAAAGTAGCCGCTCGTGAAGAGGGCAAGAGAGAGGTGTTTGCACACACCAACTCCTGAGTCGAGGCAGCAATTGAGTCTGGTAGGAAGGAAATCAAGACCTTATTTGATCCACTCATCATCGAGTAAAATGCAAAGGTCCTCCTTCACTATGACTTAGCTTTCCTAGGCGAAGGCTATCTTGAATCACTTGCCAAGGCTTGGGATACCATCACCATGATTAAGAAAGAGGAGTTAAGGGTGACAGAGCTTTACGAAGGGGAACTTGTGTAAGAAGTGCTCCGAGGACACGAGCCATCTGACTTGGCTACCACAAAAATTCAATTCAAAAGAGCCCCTACGCTGCCTAAGAAAAAAGTAGATATCGTCGGGCCTTCAAGCACTAAGCCCCAGGGTCCTCCTCCCGTTCAACCGGTTGGGACGTCATCTTCTTGACCCATGGAGCAATACATCGGTTACGACTCGGATAGGCCCGAACATAGCATGCATAAGTTATCTCCTATCATCGAAGGGAGTGCCTCGATGACTATCGAGAGTCAACCGGATGATGGTACCACATTGAGCCCTTTTAGATCTAAAAAGTTGTTATTCTTGATAAATAATGTCCATAGTATAACAGTTTCTTTTTACAAAACTTTTTAAGTCATCTTGGTCATGAGTCAACTCCTAGGAGCGATGTCGCCATAGGGTAGGAGTGAAAATTAGCTGAGACCCTGGCTACCGAAGATATTCCAGGACCCGATGCCCAGGTGATTGGTTTTCTTGACGAGGACAAGCCTGAAGACCCATCACTTACCGAGGAACATGATGACGTTGTAGTTATGGGTGCTTTTGAGCTCACTGCTAAGTTCAGCTTGAAGGAACAGGTTGAAGAGGAGGAGAAATCAAAGATCAAAGTCAAGGGTGAATCCGATGTGCTGGTGGTTGAAGATCCTCTCCATAGGCCTTTACAATTCATCACTCCAGGCGGGCCAACCCCTATTGTGGTTCCTCCTCCTTCTTCAAGTACTTCCACTGAAGGCAGTATAGGGTCTCGAAAAAGTCGTTCGACCGATTCGACCCCCAAAAAGCCGAGGAAATAGAGGAAGTCAAAGAAATAGTCAGGGCCTTGTGTTATTGTACTTGGTCCAAATAAATTAGATATGCATTTTTTTCCCTTTTTTTCTTTTTAGTAGCATATGTATAGGCGTGGATCCTGAATTCTCGAATGGTTTGTAAGGAAATTTTGAGATTGTAAGTAAAAGTTTTTGTTCCTTGGTTAATCGCTAAGTGAATTATTAATTCAATAGTAGAATAATTTCTTCTCATTTCAAGTACTTGTTATAATTTTCACAAGTTTCAATGATAATTCATTATCTTGGTCTTGGAGCATCTCTAAAGGCTCCATCTTAAGTCACAAGTGATGCCAAGTCGGAATCGTAACCACCAGTTGTATTCTGCCGCTACCGACTCGAGCATCTTCTGTTGACCTTAAACCAAAATTCACGGGATAACGAATGATTGAAAGCTCACCTATCTATCCATTGGGTCTTTGAATTAGCTTGTGGTTTGGGGATTTGCAATTTTTTAGTCTACACCAGTGATTCGAGACTTTCCACCAAATCGTTTACATTTTAATCTACTTCAGAGACTTGGAGATTGTCGTGAAGTCATTTATACTCTAGTCCGCTTCAAGGGCTCAAAGTACTCTAGTCCGCACTCCGGGGACTTAGAAATTTTCATCAAGTCAGTTATACTCTAGTTCGTGCTCCAAGGACTTAGAGTACTATAATTCGCATTTCGGAGACTTAGAGATTTTTCTCAAGTCATTTATACTCTAGTCTGTGCTCTGGAGACTTATAGTACTCTAATCCGCACTCTGCAGACTTAAAGATTTTTCTCAAGTCGTTTATGTTAGGCATTGAGATGATGGTTTTGATGACAGCAACCTTAGAATAAGATTATAAAATATAAATACTAACATTATAGTTTAGATATATATGTATATGCAGGATTTAACCATGCAGGTACCAATAAAGACTGTACAGTATAAAGATTCAAGATATCAAGATTGAAGACTCATGAGCATCAAGAATATCAAGAGTTCAAGATTTCAATAATAAGTAATTTAATTAGGAATTTTGTTAAAACTCCTAAAAAGCACTGGCATCTTAAAATCCAATTTATTCATGGAATGGAATCCACTTCGAGCCCGTTAAAGGGATGGAACCCTAAGTAGGATGGAACCTATGAAAAATCTAGTGGAACATTGTTTTGTATCCATTAACTTTTATTCAAATGTTTTTACAAAATTATATCTTGTTTTCAAAATGATTTCAAAACCTTCCTTTTACAAGAATCAAAAACATCTATCCTGGTTTTCAATACTTTTAGCCTCAAAATAATCTTTATTTTCAAAATCAAATTATCCTTAGTTTTAAACTATCTTTTAATAATAATATATTTAACTTTTAGTATTTATACTTAGATTTAAATATAAAATTATAGTAAAATTTTATATATACCAAAATATTATTCACTATATTTACTTATGTATTTTAACTATAGTTAAGTATATTTATAAAGTTTAAAATAGTTTTAATACAAGATAGAAGTTATTTTCAAAGAAAGCAAATTACCAAAAATACCTTAGGCAGTCGACATCCTTAAGTACCCCATGTCGACATGGTAGCAATTTATTTCAAAATTTTGAATTTCAAAGGAAGTGTCTAGTCGTCATATCCTTTCACGAATGGACATGGCTGTTGTTCTACTGTAAATAGAGGTAGTTTTGAACGAATTTATATTCATATTTTCTCTAATTTCACTCCTCTTCTTCTTTCACATTTCTTTATACACATTTCTACCATTACTCTGCTGAAATCAACATTGAATCTAACTAGATCATCTCTGATTTGATTCTCTATCACTATCTCAACAAGATCTAAGTGCTATTCAGAGTTATAGGCTTCTTTGTAATAAACTAAGCGAGAAAAGGTGTGATTGTGGCCTGTGAAATCAATTAAGCGAGAAAAGGTGTCATTGTAGCCTTGGAAATCAATTGGGTGAACTTGTTGCCCGTGAAAACAAGTATCTCTACCCAGAGGATTGTGAATCTGAAGCGGTGTACCTTGTGGCCTTGAAATCGAGGGTGTAATTTTACAATTGCTTGTGAAAGGAAATCTGTACTTGTGTGCGAGACTGGATGTAGGGTAACTCCGGACCAGTATAAAATCCGGTGTGTTCTTTCCTTTATTTCTTTTACTTTATTTCTCCATCTGTGTTTGTTTCTGTGATCATACAGGTGTCTGAATATTGCATATATTTGTGTTCAAATTAACAAAAAATCAAAAAGATTTAGTAATTCCTTAAAGCGCTATTCACCCCCCTCTAGTGTTAATCCTAGCCTTAAGATCCGTATTCTGCATTTTTTACATTTGGTATCAGAGCAAGGTTTTCAAAGTTTTCATAATCTGAATTTAAAAAAAATTTAAAATGGCAATTTTTTAAAAAAATATTATTAACACTATTTTCATATGAATATGTCACAGAATCATCATGATATTGTTATTTAAAATTATATTTAGTTATTTTAAAAAGTCACTCGATTCTTTAAAAGGTTATGTTGTTTTGCAGGAGAAGAATTATGTCTAATGACTATTGGTTAAAAGATACCAGATAACCATTCAACAATCAAGAAGAACAAATGGATATGTAATGGCAATCAACAATGAAATGGGTACCAGAACAATAAAAAGTTTTTGATTGTCATCTACAACTTGATATGATACTGTACTTCTCTCCATCTAATTCACTATGTCACTAGTTTCGTGCGAATCCGTCAAGAAATGACCAAGTTATGGTCAAATGAAGTTTTGGTGAACAAAGAGAGAAAGAAAGCAGAACTTTCAATGGTATTATTCAAATTTCATCCAAAAATTTGAGCATTTTGTTTCCACTCCTTTTCAAGATTGTAATTCTTGTTCTCACGGTCGTTTTGATGGGTGGATCATCAAATTCTGATCAAAATTGAGTGAGATATGATTGTTTGAAGTTGGCTATCCAATACTGAAAAACTGTGTACGGGATTTTCTACATTTCTCTTACTGTTCGGCCTATTGTACCACAATACCATCCAAATTTGTCACCAAACTATTACTAGATCATAGCCTTTGACTTCCTCTTCGATTTGCCGCTAGTTTCATCCAATTCCGTTAAGAAATGAAGGAGATATGCCTTCTAGAAGTTTGATAGTATATAGAAAAACGGAAAGAAGAAGAAGAGGAATTTTTGTGAAAAGTGGTGACTGTTAGGCCTATTTATAGTAGTTGAACTGTCCATTCATTCAAAATTCAAATTCAAACTTTTGGCGCCAAGTTGGTCAATCTACTAAATCATCTGTATCTTTCTCATACGGTCTTCAAATTCAGCAAATGAACATACTACGCTGATCAGAAAAACGAGCATGTTGCAATAGAACAGATCTCATCGTTAAATTCTGAAAGATATAAATGTGTGGTTGATGACAATGGAAGAACAACAGAGTTAGAAAGATGGAGTGCAAAAATTGGTACGCTTTACTATTATTTCATCTTTATTGTAGCATTTAGTAATATATATTTATGCATTTAGTCAGGTATAGAAATTTATCTCTTTTATAAGTTTTGATATTTAGGTCCATATATCGACACACTATAGTATAAATTTCGATATACCAGTCTAAATTTTTTTTTAATGTGTTTACTTTCAAATAAAATCTTACCACTAATTTATTACAACTATATTAAGTAGAAAAGCATTTTTATATGCATAATGTCAAGTGTCTTTACACATGTTTTCTCATCATTTTTTTATGTTAATTGAATACTATAAAAAATTGGATAAAAAAATAAATTATTTACATGTTAATATCTAGTCGTAAAATTAGTGCAAAATCATGTTAAAAACAAGCCCGGAATTTTAGATAACATTTCTAAAATGCTTCTTTTCTTCTGTAATGTTTTGTAATTACTACAAATTCGTTTTTATAGCATTTCTGTGCTTTGAAACGTTGTAGAGTTTCGGAAACTTTACACAACATTTGGTAAAAGCTACAGTTTCAGTCTTATAAAGTTTCGAATATATTTTACTATAAAAACTTTTTATAGCATTCTTTAAATGCTGTTTTTCTTTATGAAACTTTAAACTATGTAAAAATGATATTTAAATTAAGTATTTTTCTCTATTCTTTTTACAATTAGTTTCTAACTTATATTAGAATATTTTAAAATTAATTTCATGTTTAAATGTTTTTTTTTGATAATTAATTAAATTTTTTTAAAAGTAAGAGGCCTTAATATAACACATGTTTATTTTAGTTTTTTCAATCTTTATTATTTTATTTAATATTTCATTATGATATTTTTTAAATTTAAAAGATGTTTAAACATGTTTCTAAATATTTTAATCAATAATAATTTAATATATAGGTTTTAAATGATAAGTTAAGTATTTTATAAACAAGAAAGTCTGGATTCTTAAAAAAATACAATTAGTTAAAAAATTTTTAAAAAGAATTAAGTAAAGAAGGTATTAATTTTTTAAAAACCATATTTGATAATATATAGTTTAAGTCCATATTTCTTAGCATTTGATTTTGATATTAAGTTTGATTACTACCTTTCACGAATATGTTATAGTTTTACCTTTAAACTCTTGTCTTTACTACTCTTTCAGTCCCATTCATTAGTTTCCTTAACCTAAGTCTAGTAATTGGTGTGTATTACCCTTATTTGGTTGAAGTGATTTATAATAAATAGTTTGACATATGTATACATACATATATATGCTTGTCAATTAGATATTTCTTATCACTCATGTTTATCTTATAATCTGAATATCTCTTACCGTAGTATGTATATCATCATTCTGCATATTATTATTATTTTTAGTTCATTATCATTTTGTTTCATATTACATATCATCCTATTTCATATCACATTCCATTGCATATTACATCATAAATTACAATGCATGAAATACCATAATCATTTGCATCACAAGTTGCACTTCATTTTGCATATTATCTCATGCTACATTGCATATGTCATACATTTCATACTGCATTACAAACTACATATTGCATACATGTATACATAACGAGTGTATTTTATTTAGGAGGAGTTTGTAGTATTGTCTTACAGTATAGGATTATTAGTTTTTTGATTTGTTTGGTATGTTTTGATTGACTTGATTGACTTGATTGACTTGTTTGATTTGATTGATTTGTTTGAATTGTTTGACATGAGTGGATTTGATGTGCATGTTGATTGGATTGTTTGAAATATACTTATACATATTTATGCATTGAATAAATATAATATAATTATGTTAATGTCTTTCACATTCCATTTACTATACTTTGCTCTAGTATTAGTTTAAGGGGGAGTTGTATAGTTTTATGGATTTAGGATGGTTTTTGTTGATGACAAATGGGAAGAAATATAAAATAGGATAGTCAGGCATAGATTAGGGGGGGGGGGTTATTAGTTTTAGGGGGAGTTATTAGGATAGAAGTAATATTTTATAGACAAAGGTTGTCATCATCAAAAAGGGTGAGATTGTTGGTCATTGAGATGATGGTTTTTGATGACAACAACCTTAGAATAAGATTATAAAATATAAATACTAACATTATAGTTTAGATATATATGTATATGCAGGATTTAACCATGCAGATACCAAGAATGAAGACTTTATAGTATAGAGATTCAAGATATCAGACTCATGGGTACCAAGAATATCAAGAGTTCAAGAATTTAATAAAAAGTAATTTAATTAGGAATTTTGTTAAAACTCCTAAAAAAGCACTGGCATCTTAAAATCCAATTTATTCGTGGAATGGAATCCACTTCGAGCCCATTAAAGGGATGGAACCCTAAGTAGGATGGAACCTACGAAAAATCTAGTGGAACATTATTTTGTATCCACTAACTTTTATTCAAATGTTTTTACAAAATTATATCTTGTTTTCAAAATGATTTCAAAACCTTCCTTTTAAAAGAATCAAAAACATCTATCCTGGTTTTAAATACTTTTAGCCTTAAAATAATCTTTGTTTTCAAAATCAAATTATCCTTAGTTTTAAACTATCTTTTAATAATAATATACTTAACTTTTAATATTTATACTTAGATTTAAATATAAAATTATAGTAAAATTTTATATACACCAAAATATTATTCTCTATATTTACTTATGTATTTTAACTATAGTTAAGTATATTTATAAAGTTTAAAATAGTTTTAATACAAGATAGAAGTTATTTTCAAAGAAAAGAAAATTACCAAAAATACCTTAGGCATGTCGACATCCTCAAGTACCCCATGTCGACATGGTAGCAGTTTATCTCAAAATTTTGGATTTCAAAGGAAGTGTCTATTCATCGTTGTTATCCCGCCTTTTGGCAAGGCCGTGACACCAAGAACTCGAGTAGAAACCAAAGACGGTTCGTCTTGAAGATCAGTTATACATAGGTCTACTATGGATGTCGGTAAAAAAATTTCGAATCCGGATCGAGCTACAATTTATATGACATGACAAGCAAAGCTGAGAAAACCAATGTTCCAAATTTCAAGCCAATCGGAGTTCGTATGCTCAAGATATTGATGGATCACGGTTGATAAATCCAAAATTGCATCGATCATAACTTGAGATCTACAAGTCCAAATGCTACCAAATTTGGACAGGAGCCGTCTGGCAACCTAAGGAATGTTCACGCCAAACTTCAGCTCCATCGGATGAGTTCTTGATCGATTCGAAGTTGCTTCGTACCGATCATGGACCAACTTGCATCGATCATATCTCGAGATCTGCAAGTCCAAATGCCACCAAATTTGGACAAAAGCCAACTAGCAACCTAGGGAATGCTCATGCCAAATTTCAGCTCAATCGGATGAGTTCTTGATTGATTCGAACTTGATTCGTATCGATCACGGACCAACTTGCATCGATCATATCTCGAGATCTATAAGTCCAAATGCTATGAAATTTTCACAGTAGCTTACTGCCCACATGAGGAATGTTCATGCCAAATTTTAGCTCAATCGGATGAATTCTTGATCGATTTGAAGTTGAGTTCGAATCGATCCCGGACCGAAAACTCCAACTTGCATCCATCATAACTCGAGATCTGCATGTCCAAATGCTATGAAATTTTCACAGTAGCTTACTGCCAACATGAGGAATTTTCATGCCAAATTTTAGCTCAATCAGATGAATTCTTGATCGATTTGAAGTTGAGTTCGAATCGATCCCGGACCAAAAAACTCCAACTTGCATCCATCATAAATCGAGATCTACATGTCCAAATGCTATGAAATTTTCACAGTAGCTTACTACCAACATAAGGAATGTTCATGCAAAATTTTAGCTCAATCTGATCAAATCTTGATCGATTCGACCCGAGTTCGAATCGATCCCAAAGTGGGCCCGGATTTCCAAAATCCAGGCGTGTGGGCCCCCTCACATGCCAGAAGCGGTCTCCCCGAATTTTAGGCGAAATATCAGCCTCCAGCACTTATAAATAGAGCCCCTGGTCATTCAAAAAAGGGGTCGGAGAATTTTGAGAGTAAAAGAGCGCCCGGACTCCGCCACGTTCACTCCAAAACGCCATTACTGCCATTAATCTCGAATTTAAGCTTATTATCTGCTGTACTTCATTATCAAAAACTTGTAATCTTCAAGTATCAAGCAATAAAGTGATAAAACTTCATAGTGGACGTAGGCAACACGCCGAACCACTCTAAAACTCTGTGTTTTTGTGAATTTTCTTATATGCTTATTGGTGTGTTTGTTACATCTGCTTCATTTTACACTTATTCTCTTCATTTTATCTCTTCAAACACATCCGAAGAGTGTTGTGCCCAATTTTGGTGCAAACAATCGTATCCTTTCATGAATGGACATGGCTGCTGTTCTACTATAAATAGGGGTAGTTTTGAACGAATTTATATTCATATTTTCTCTGATTTCACTCCTCTTCTTCTTCCACATTTCTTTGTACACATTTTTACCATTACTCTGTCGAAATCAACATTGAATCTAACTAGATCATCTCTGGTTTGATTCTCTATCACTATCTCAACAAGATCTCAGTGGTATTCAGAATTATATGCTTCTTTGTAATAAACTAAGCGAGAAAAGGTGTGATTGTAGCCTGTGAAATCAATCAAGCGAGAAAAGGTGTGATTACAGCCTTGGAAATCAATTGGGTGAACTTGTTGCCCGTGAAATCAAGTATCTCTACCCAGAGGATTGTGAATCTGGAGTGTATACCTCATGGCCTTGAAATCGAGGGTGTAATTGTATAATTGCTTTTGAAAGGAAATACGTACTTGTGTGCGGGACTGGATGTAGGGTGACTCCGAACTAGTATAAAATCCAGTGTGTTCTTTCTTTTATTGCTTTTACTTTATTTCTGCATCTGTGTTTGTTTCTGTGATCATATCTATGTCTGAATATTGCATACATTTGTGTTCAAATTAAAAAAAAAATCAAAAAGATTTATTAATTCCTTAAAACTCTATTCACCCCCCTCCAGTGTTAATCCTAGCCTTAGGATTCGTATTCCGCATTTTTCACAGTTTATACTCTAGTCCGTGCTTTGTGGACTTGAGTACACTAATCCACACTCCAAGCACTTAGAGATTTTTCTGAAGTCTTTTATACTTTTGTCTACGCTCTAGGGACTTAGAATACTCTAATCCACACTCTGGGGACTTAGAGATTTTTCTCATGTCGTTTATACTCTAGTCCATGCTCTGGGGACTTGGAGTACTTTAATCTGCACTCCAGGGGCTTAGAGATTTTTCTCATTACACATCTGTTCATACATTGCATATGTCAATTAGAATCAGTTTCAACACACATTTAACATAACATGCAACGACAGTAATTTACGCAAACGGAGCTTTAAGCTCTTATTCGTCATAAAAATAAGGACATAATAACTTGCCTTATTACATATCAAAAAATCAAATACCAAAGAAAATATTGAAAATAAATTCTACTGAAATATGAAAGTAATAGTCTATGTGAAAAAGCATCGTAAATCCTTGCTATTCCATGCTCTTGGAAGCGTTATGCCATCAGCAGTCGCAAGCTTGAAAGTTCCTTCTCCAAGCCTCTGTTTAATGACGTATGGCCCTTCCCATGTCGGGTTCATGTGCGATGGGATTGGAAAGATTCATTTCAGGACATGGTCGCCCACTTTGAAAATTCTCGGCCAGACTTTAGTATTATAGTACCGGGCGAATCGGTGTCGATGTGTAGCCGCTCTCAAATCAACATCCTCACGCTTCTCATTAATTAGGTCCAATGACTCCAATAAGAGGTTTTATTTTTTTTCTAGGATCGTAATAAGTTACCCGATGAGAAGGGACTTTGTGTTTTATAGGAATGAATGCTTCGGCTTCGTAAGCAAGAGCGAATGAAGTCTGGCATGTTGCAAACTTTTGAGTGGTCCTGTAGGCCCAAAGTGGTAGAGGAAGTTCATCCACCCTTTGCCTTTAGCCTTTTCCAAATGCTTTTTTAAGATGGACTTTATAATCTTGTTTACAGCTTCGACTTGTCCATTCACTTGCGGGTGAGCGACTACCACAAACCTCTTCTCAATACGATACCTCCGACAAATATCCTTAAACTCAACACTATCAAATTGAGTTCCGTTAACAGTTACGATAGTTCGCGGCAGACCGAAACGACACACAATGTTTCGAACAACAAATGTGATCGTAGCCAATGGTTCCGCTTCATCCCATTTGGTGAAGTAGTCAACTGGGATAATCGCATATCTCGCACCACCTTTGGAAATCGGCAAAGAGTCAATAATATTGATCCCACATATAGCAAAATGCCATGGACTAACCATTTGCATGATCTCTATCGGTGGAGCTCTTGGGACTTTTGCATATATTTGGCATTTGTCACATCGTCTTACATGATCTACAGCGTCCGGGTTCACCGTTAGCCAGTAGTACCCATAGCATAGTATCTTTTAGCTAATATTTGCCCCCTAGTGTGATCGAGACACTCTCCCCCATGGACTTCTTTCAACACACGCTTTAGCTGATCATGGGCGGTACATCTGAGTAGGGGAATAGAGAACCCGTTCTGGTACATAGTTCCTCTTTGCATAATATACCGTGAGGCTTTACGAAGGACCTGTCGCTTTTTATTCCTTTTCTCAGGCAAGATTCCATACAGCAAGTATTCTTTAAATGGAGACATCTATGATTCCTTCTCAAGTTCCATTTATGTTACATGATCGACCTCCATCACATTTATAATAGGGGTATGTGGTGTCTCGACCGAAACCAAGCCCATCTGTTGTGCATCGCTGATGCTTGTGAACTTTGACAATGAGTCAGTTTCTCCGCTCTGCTCATGCGGGATATGCAAAATGTCATAGTATTCAATATCTGCCAGCAACTCATAAACTTAGGTAGGATATGGGGAAAGTTATTATCCATTTGCCTGGTAGTTCCCTCTAACTTGGTATACTACCAGTTGCAATGCACAAAAGTTCTCAAATAGATTTCATCCAGAGGTCTCTAGCAAGCTTAAGTCCAGCAATTAATGCCTCATAACTCGGCTTCGTTGTTTGTTGAAGGGAAATCGAACTTCATAGCATAGCAAATTGACCGGTTCATAGGGGTTACAAGAACGACGCCTGCAGCAGAACAACGATAATTGGATGCTCCATCGGTATATAGCTTCCATTGTACAGTATGGATTATACTGCCCTCCAAGGGCTCGTCCTGCATGGTAAACTTCGCTATAAAGTCGGTAGTGCTTATCCCTGGAGAGCTCTTCGAGACAGATATGTGATGTTGAACTGACTGAGCCTTATGTTCCACTTAAGCAGCCTCTCGGGCATCTCGAGTTGTTATAGGACCTGTCGCAATGGTTGATCGGTGTAGATGTTGATTGGATGTGCTTAGAAGTACAGGCAAAGTTTGCGTGATGTGATCACCAAGCAGTACGCTAATTTCTCTATCTTCGAGTAGTTTCTCTCTTCCCCCATTCGTTTACTGACATAGTATACCGGTCTCTAGACCCGGTTATCTTCATTAATCATTGCGGCATTTATGGCTTGTGGCGGTATTGCTAAGTAAATGTACAACTCCTCATGATCTACTGACTTTGACAAAATAGGGGGTCTCTCCAAATGACTCAGCAAAGCCTGGAACGCGCCCTCACAGTCTTGGATCCATTGGAAATTCCTCTTCCCCTTCCTTATCTAATTGAAGAAAGGAATGCACTTATCGGTCGCCTTGGAGATGAAATGACTCAGGGCAACAACCTTCCCGTTGAAGCTCTGCACTTGCTTAATAGTTCTGGATGCTTATCCATCTAGAATGGCTTTAATCATCTCTAGATTCACTTTGATTCCTTGCGCATTGATAATAAAGCCCAGAAACTTCCCTGATGCAATGCCGAATGAGCACTTCAAAGGGTTAATTTTCATGTTATAAAATCAGAGAATATTGAACATCTCTAATAAGTCTCGAATGTGGTTGTTTGATTGTAGTGACTTCACGATCATATCATCCACATATACTTCTATCGTCTTCCCTATCTGATCTTCGAACATGCAGTTAACCAGACGCTGATAGGTAGCTTATGATTCTTTAATCCGAATGACATTACTACATAACAATATAATCCAATGTCGATGACAAAACTGGTATGCTCCTGACCTGAGACGTGCATCGGGATTTGGTTGTACCCCGAGTACGCATCCATAAATGACAACAATTCATGCCCTGTATTTGAATCAACTAGCTGGTCAATTCTAGGTAGGGGAAAACAATCCTTAGGGCACGCCTTGTTTAGATTCGAATAGTCAATTCTCCTTATTCACCAACATAGGGTTAGATATCCATTCGGGGTAGAGGGTGTTGTGAATTAACATGTTTAAGTTTATCCACCTCCTCTTTAAGAGCCATGGATCTAGATCCATACCTCATTTCTTCTGCTTCACATGGACATACTTTGGATCAATATTCAATGCATGGCTTGCAATGGCAGGCAAAATCCCAACATGTCAGAATGAGTTCAAGCGAATACACCAAGATTCGCTCAAAGGAAATTATTAGGCACTCTCATCATTGAAGGGCTAAGTTGTGATCCCATCTTCAAAACCAGCGATGGTTCATTGTGGCTGACTGAGACATTAATCATCAGTTCAGCCGACACAGCCTTGGCCGCTTTGGGTCCTTGTCATCATCCCTCGGATCTATGTATCTATGGAATCGACTATGGTGCCCAAGCCAAGGCTTAGGCGCTATTTGTCAATCTTCAGTAACCTAGATGCGGACAGACTTGTCCACGCCCTTTCCCTTCTTTTTTCACTAAGCCTCTCTTAACTCGGCTACATAACAAGCATGGCTGATTGCCTGATCACCATGCATAACACCCATTCCATTATCTATCGGAAATTTAAACGTCAAACACTAAGACACAAAGGCTGCCCGAAATTCAGCCAGTGCTGGATGGTCCAGAAAAACATTGTATGGTGAATCAACATCTAAGATAATGAATAGTAGGATCAACACCCTTCTACGTTCACCTTCTCCCAGCTTAACTGATAACTCGAAGTACCCTACCGCCTCAATAGCCACACCATTGAAATCGTGTATACGATCTTTAGATGGTTTCAAATCCTTAGCCTCCATCCTAATTTGATCGTAAGCCTTCTTAAAGATGATGTTTACAGAACTTCCACAATCAATCAAAATCCTTCTCACCAGAGCGGGGCCAATCATTGCAGAGATAACCATCGGATCAATAGTAGGAGCCTCCACTCTATCGGCTTCTCTACATTTGAATACAATATCATCCATCATCGTCCGATGTTGCTTAGCCGAAGTTCCATCCTCCATATTTGAACAACATTGAAAGTCCACATGTTTCATTGAACTAGCATAATGCTCCACTTCCTACCAACTTCTATCAACAGGGTGCGGTCCACCAACTATCGTGTTTATCAACAACCTTCCACTAGTCTGAGTGGGACCCTTAGCTCGGCGCAGAGCCAGCCCTCGATTGGGATCAGATGTTCCCTATCCGCCATCCTGTAGATTCTTAACAAACCGCCGCAACTTTTTCTGGTGAATCAATTTCTCAATGGCATCGTGAAGGCGCCTACATTCGTCAGTATTGTGCCCATAGCATTCGTGAAACTAACGATACTTCTTAGCTTTCTTTTATTCTTCGATCGATTCTTTCGGACATGGCTTCCTATACTGGAAAGTGTTATAGGTCGACGAATAGATGTTCTCCAAAGATGCATTCAAGGGTGTATAGCCTTTATATGTAGGAATCCTTGACTTCCACTTTCCAAGCTCCCTTTTTTGACCGGGATTTCCTTCTCTGCTCCTTTTCTATTGACTCGGTTTATTTTGAATGTTAACCTGAACCTTTCTAGAGCTTTTTTCCAGATTGCTTCACTACGATGTTACTTTGTACCGCTTCTCCGCTTGGCCCTGCAGCATTGCTTCTTCTAGAAAATTTGGCCTCTTCCTATCTCATTAACTAGTTTGCCTTCATATAGCAATAATCCAGCGTGGTCGATGGCTTTCCAGCTAGCCAATCACTGGACTCGATTCTGGGTCAACCTCCCTCGTTACAGCAATAAGTATGGCATGGTCATTCGGGTTACTAACTTTAGTGGCAGCAATATGAAATCTTTGCAAGTAATCCTTTAGTGATTCGCCCGGAGTCTATATTACACTAGATAGCGACATGACATCTTTGGGGTGTATGGCATGAATCTAGAACTGCTTCACGAATTTCATAGCCAGCTCATCAAATCTTGAGATCAATCGTGGTGTAACGTCGTGAACCATATTGTAGCAATCCCAGATAGAGTTATAGGGAAGCATCTATATTTCGTTGCATTATTCGCTCTTGCCGAGTCCATCAATCATTCGTACCTCATGATCAATCATTCGTACCTCATGACGTACTATCGGAGGTTAGTCTTCCCTTCATAAGTAGGCATCATAGGCATGTTAAACCTCCTGGGATACTCCAACTGTAAATGTTTCTAGTAAATAGAGTACGACTCCTATAGACTTCCCAATCATCGTTTGTCAAGACCTGGCTCTCCCTCATCAGTTGCCTGACCATCGCAGACAAGTTCGGAGTCTGGATAGGTGGTGTCAGGTCAGGCTCCATCCTATATGAATGTTCTGGCCGGTGTCTTTGGGGCATCTCACGCCTGCTTGGCCTATTGCCTTCCACATGCGCATCTTGAGGATTTGCCTGATTATCATTCTGGAGAGGTTGTTTGACCGGTATCCATTCATGCTCCAGTGTCTAAGTTCCCAATTCCAATCTAAGTATGACCCCCTAATTGCAGTTGAGGAGCCATGCCCCTGGTCGAGGGATTGGTACCGACCCCTCAGGGTGGGATCGGCACCGACCCAATTTGGCAGGCCATGATGGTCTGCCGAACGTTGCTCCTTCCTCCCAGCTCGTGTTGTTTCACTCCTGCGGTGCCTTCGCCAGTGTGCTCATCCGATGAGGTTGAGCTACCTGACGCCGAGTACAAAGCAAGACCTCCTTCGGTGTTGTTGTGGAGCAATCTGGTTCATCGGGTTAGCATTAGCTTGGATTTGCTCGTTTAGCTGCCTATGGCTATCAATAAATTCCATCACCAAGTCATTAAATTCAGCTCTAGTAATAGAATCTATGAGGTTCTGGGCTGCAGCAGGCTCTACATTCGCATTAGCAAGCTGGTTGCTTGGGCCCCTTTGTTGGACACTATCAGTTTCGTTGGCATCAGCATTGTGGAAAGTAGATCTGATGCGCCTTACCATCTTGAATTCCTTGCTTAGATCTTCAACAATCTAAATATTACTGCAAGCTTCTAAAAGTGAACCTAGATATCCTTTAGAGGATTTCTACAATCCAGTAGCAACAGGTGATCTTATAGTCTTGACTTTAATTCTCAATGAGAGCACCAAAATGTTTGCAACCAAATTGGTCACAAACACCCGAGAATAGGTTTGAGTAGTGAAATAAATGAAGAAATTAAACGAAAACTGAGGAGTAACACTAAATATTCAAGGAAAAATAGTAGAAACAAAAACAATAAGATTTATAGTTGTTCGGCGATGATTGCCTACGTCCACTCTGAATACTTCCTTTCTTGCTTTATCACTCAATTGATTACAGTTACAATCAACAAGAAACAACTTAAGAATAAGTTAGAACAAAAGGAAAATAATTACAAAAATGACAGAGTTTCTCTTGTCAGTCAAAAAAAGATCGTCAAAAATGGTCCCTTGCCTTTGTTTTTATAGATGAAGGCAGCCTCCAACCTGACTGGCATCTCGAGACCTAGACCTGCTGACCATTTGAGCCCACCATAAGGAAGGCTTAGCCCAATTTATTGTGCCAATCATACCGACCCGAGCCATATCACCATGTCATGGCAATCCCACTATAATATGTCGAACGCTTTCGATGTGTCGATCCATCTCGTTACACACTTTGCCGATCCATTCAGGTATGCCGACCCAATCCACTCTATATACAATGTCGACCTAGTCCATTCCATTTACTATGCCGACCCGGTCCATTCCATTTACTATGCTGACCGGTCCATTCCATTTACTATGCCGACACGATTAATGCCATACACTATGCCCACCCGATCCATTATTTCATCCATGTCTACTCTCCATCTAGCTGATCTTGCCGACCTCTATATTACTACCAAGACATACCGATCCCCATCACACACTATGCTGACTTCAACATACCATGTACTATGTCGACCCTTATCATATCATACCAACCACTTTGGGTTTCATTCAATTTGTCTAACATCCACTCCGCTCCCAAATTCAAAAAAAAAACTTTAAGACCCCAACATCTGGTATCATCCATTTGTCGACTTTATTCACCCTGAGCTGAATGTAACTGCTCAAGCATTATACTCTAGTCACGCGGACGTTGTCTCGTGATCATCCTTCCCATCAACAGTTGAGCTTAGACTTCATCATTAACCTTACATAGTCGGGCCAATGTACCGGGTAAAATTCTAAGTCTTAACTAATGAAATATTTCTATTATTGTTTCAAATAGAAAATATATGTATTTTTTGCATGTATGTTTAGTGTCCAATATTTTAAGTTCAATCTTTTGGTTTTTGCATACTTCTGTTTGAGGTTATAAAAAAGTTTTCGTTATAAACATAACTGAACTGCATTGCAAAATATCATAAACCCTTGGATTTCCCTTTAAAATTAAAGTGAGGCTTTAGTTCTTACTTTATATTGGAACATATACTAAATTATAAATTTCAACATAAAGATGTATTAAGTTTGTTACATTATTTATCATGATTTTTGTATATTGGTATACACACACATATTTATGTATGTATGTATACATACATGCATGCATACATACATATGTACATATATAATTTGAATTGAAATTTATATATGATGGAATTTTACGTAAAATCATAATTTTTAATCTTAAAACCTTTTAACTAGATTCAAAATTGGTGACATTTTAGGGTTACAAAAATGACATTTAATTTTATCTCATTTATATGTATATGTATTTTAAATAATACCATGGACAATAAAGACACATATGTAGGAAATATCATCTCTATACAATATCTGATTTGTTTCATTTACATAATTTACAGTAAAGTACATTTGGACAATAGTTACATTTTATGCCATGAATAAATTGCCAATTAATATCATTTAATCACCCAGTCAATTTAATTAGAGAGAAAGAGAAAATGAAAGGTTTCTCTCTCTCTATATATAATGTTTATTATACTCTCAATTAATTAACTATTTTAGGGAAAGAAATGAAAGGTTTTCTTCCCTAAAGTTCTTATAAACAATTGTTGCGTGTATTCGATGCACTATACATTTAAACCAAATTAATTTAAAACTTTCTTTTAACCAACTTTAAATAAAATAAAACGTTATTTAATGTTTTATTAGATTGGGTCTAATATATATTTAGACTTCATAGGCTCATTAAAGATCCAAAATGATAAGTTTTTTGAAATTCATCCATTTCTTCCGCTGCGAGCTAGTCCAGTTCCAAGATTTTCATCATGCGATGGTTACGTAGACTCCAACATTCGATAACTCTTATAATACAACGTCTTTGTGTATATTAACTTTCGATGGCTTCAAGGTGTTAACTTGTGATATTAACTTGCGATAACCTCAATCATATTAACTTGCGATGGCCCACTGTTTTTAACCTACGATGGTGCATGGCTATCAGCTTGTTGTAACTTGTTGTTTCAACTTGCGACGACTTATAACTTCAGCTTACAATGAATTATAACATCATCTTGCGATGGCTTATAGTATCAACTTGCAATGATTTATTACATCAACTTACGATGGCTTATAGCATCAACTTGTGATGGCTCAGCTTCTCAATATGCGATGGCTTATTCTTAATGTTCGATATCCTTCATTTCTCAACGTGAAATAGCTTAAAAGTGTCATAGCTTTCAAAGCGTGATAGCTTCAATGTACGATAGCTTCCAAAGTGCAATAGTTTCAAAGTGCGGTTGCTCCATGTTGCCAACCTTTGATGGTTTCACACTATATCCATTTTTGGAAATTTTGGGTACAACGATAACAACTTTTTTATGTTGCCTTACTTATGATTTTTTAGCAATTGTTTTCTTAAAAGTTGTAATATTAATAATTAATTTTTTAATAATTAATTTTTGTTAATTAGTTTTTAAAAATTAATAATTAATATTGAGTAATTACTATCAACAATTAATAAATAATTTTTTATCACTACTAATATTTAATGCTAAATGATTACTTCATATTTAATAATAAATTATCACTATTAAATAATTAATTTCTAATTCCCTTTAATATTTAATAATTAACCAGTGTTAATATTGAATATTAAATAACTACTATTAATATTTAAAAATTAATTGTAAGTGATTAATAATTAATAATTGCAATTAAATAATTGATAATTAATAATTAAGACTAATATTTATTATTAATAATCAATAATTAATAAGTAATATTTAATAATTAAGAAGTAATATTTATTATTTAATTTTTAATATTTAATAATTATATATTATAATATATAAAAGAAAAAAAATATTGAAATTTTCTAAAATAAATTTAAAAATATATGTAAATTCACAAAATTCAAAAGTGATAAAATTAAAATCGTATAAAATATCCAAAATTTTAGAAAATTTGAAAAATATAAATGTTACGTTGCAAATCCCAAAACTCATATTGGTCTAGTGTTGCTTGATGATTACAATAACCAAAGTGTCATAAAACTTCAAGGCATAATTACATTGCAAAATGTATTGCAACTTATGTGTGATAAAGAGTACTACATTTGTATGCATCTAGATATTGTTTTGGCAACTCTTTTCTTTTACATATAGGGTGCATTCTTTCGGCACATGAAATGGGAACACAAATATGATGAGAAAGGGGCACGAAAGGGGAATTGTTTACTCTTGTGTAACAAAAAGACATTTGAATGGGGAATTAATTGTTTTGTTATTATTAATTATACTTGATAGTATTAATTATTTGTGTTGTAACGAGAGACCGACGTATTAATAAGTATAGTTTTGAAGACTGAACCATGGGCATGATATTAATAGTCAATGGTCGGAGGCATTGATGGTTGAACTAGTTGGATCGTTAAAACCATGAAAAAAATTTCATCAATATATTTGTGATCAAAAATTAATACAACAACATATGAATCATTTATCAAAATATCATAAAAAAAAAGTAGAAACTATTGCATGATTTTTTACAAAAATATCTAAATTGATCAGAACTACGAGGGGAGGTCCAAGGGCATGCCAACCCCTTAGGTGGGGGTGTGTGGGGACAATGCCACTGTTGACGGTGGTTGACAAGTGGATTGTATTGTATGCTTTAAATCAAAATAGTGGTACAAACACAAATTAATCACATTTAAACGCAAAGAAATTATCATTAACCAATGCTGGTGTTTCACGCGTCAAATGTCAACATAACAATTTCAACGGTCTCTAAATACGTAGATCCTAGCTTGACACGTCTGATGCGACTGACATGACACCAACACTAATTGGCCCTTTTTTGTTTGGGAATACACCCGTAGAAGTTTAGGCTACGGTTGGTTTGCCATTTTTAGTTTTGGGTTTTCGTCCATACAAAAATATGCATGATGCATGTATATTATCGAAAACGATTAATTTAAAAAACGAAGTTAACATACAAAATAGAAAATAACTTGTTTTATTTTTCATATTTTGAAAAATAATGAAAACACGAAAAACAATCCATCCTCTTCGTCGTCCTCCCATCTTTCCTTTACTCGTCTCATATTTGATATACATTGTAAAAATCCAAAACACAAAAATTGGTTTTAGTTTTGGTTCCAATGAAACCACAAATTGTGGCGCACCTCCCAAATTTTCACCTATTCTTTTCACTACTGCATCTGTTCTCAAATCCAAATCTAAATTGAAAATTAATCTCATCCAACTCCAAATCCATCCGGACTTCGGCAACGCGTTCCTTCCAACTCTCCACCCTTCTAACAACTGAACTTTCGAAGTGTTCACATTCACAATCCCTAATTTGTGTAGAAATCGAAGTATGTGTTCAGCTGATGAGTCGGATCAGATGTGGTTGAGTGTGTAGTTTCAGGTTCAAATGTGGTTGCGGTCTGAGAGAAGGAGATGTCGATGTCGATGTGCTTTATTATAAGACTGGCTTTAGCTGAAACGTTCTGTCTGAATTATGGTATACTAACACATGATGAACCAACTTCAAACTTAGATGGGCACGGTGTTGAAAGTCTTCCTGCAACTCTTTATTCTTATTTTATATGTTTTTGACAAGGACCAAAATGGCTTCATTTTTGCAGCTGAACTCCGATGTCATAATCAATTTAGGAGAGAAGTTGACTATTGAGGAGGTCGATGAGATGATTCGAGAAGCAAAAGTCGATGGAGATGGTCAGATTAAATATGAAGAGTTTGTTAAGGTTATGATGGCTAAGTGAGAGGAGTCTTGTACACTCTCAAGGTACTTTGATTTCATTATAATTTTTGTGTTTGTTGATTTGTTTGTCATTGCTTTGGAGATGAGAACGTAGATGATAGTATTCAGTGTTTTCTTTATACATGTGTAACTAACGTTATATCATTTAAATTTGTTATTTTATTTGGATTGCGTTCTTTTGTTGACCTTTTACCATATACACTATGGCTTCGTTTGTTAAAATGGCTCAATGCTGAAGCTGAATGCTGAATAGTGGGTGTTGAATGCTGAATGCTGAATGTTGAAATGGTGTTTGATTGACTGCTGGTTATAGATATGTCTTATTGTAATAACTTATTAGTTGACAAATTTGCCCTTTGTTGTTAATGTCATTTATCACTTGAACAGTACGATGAAAGTACACAGGCCCGACCCATGGACAAGGCCCATGAGGCATTTGAATTGGGCAACCCCCTTGGTGGGGAAACACGAGGGCAAAGAACTTTGTTCAGCTTCAAATAAATTCTATGATATATTTTCTTAAAAAGCAGTTTGGTTGAGTGGTTAAGTTGTTAAAAGTGGAGCTGAATGACCCAAGTTTGATTCCCCCTTTGGTATTTGAGTTGTTTGTGGTGTTGCTCTTATTTTTTTTCATTTTTCTTCTTGGCCTTTTCTCATTTTTGCGATTTTTTTCTTGGCCTTTTACTCGACCTTGGGCAACCCAGCCCATTGGGCCGGCCCTGAAAGTACATGGCATGAATGACAAATAAAAATGAAAAATATTCAATGGCATTCTATAGGAAATTAAAAACAAAACTGTTTATTAAAAATAATATTATATTTGTCACAAATTAGACAAGATCGACAATTTGATCATGCAAATTTGCCATGAAAGCTTGCGACTCGGATGAAAATACTTCACTATGACTTGGTGGAGCCTGAGGTGGTTCTTGATTATCAATTCCATGGCTAGTTTCATCATTTGCAGCATCTTCTTCTTGCTCGGCTTCCAAAAATAATTTGTCATCTAGTGAGACGCGACGTAGAAAGTTGTGTATCGCCATACATGCAATAACAATATCTCTTCGGTGGGAAAATTTGTATGGAGGCATTTTACTAAAATGTGAAATCTTTTCTTTAGTACACCAAAACTTCGTTCGATGACATTTCTTAATCGTGCGTGTGCATGGTTGAATCTTTCCTTTTGTTTGTCGTAGTGTTAATTCTGTAACTTTTCAACCAATAACGCGTGTTGCGATAAGGAGATAGAAAGCCTCTGGTATTTGTATAAGCCGCATCACAAAGGTAATACTTATCTATAGTAAGATAAAAAAAAAAAAAGTCAATACGTTAACACGATTATTATAAATAAATTCATGGAATTTACTTACATAAAGGAGGGATTGGAAAGTTATTAACAGGATTGCGAATTGTTTCATTTAGCTCCCTGGAATCATGAGCTACTCCCTCCCATCCTGCCATGACATATATAAATTTCATATCGAAATCACATACCGCCATAACATTCTGATAACAATTACCCTGACATCTGCTTCTGAATGGAATTTGATCTCGTATTGGAATATTTGCATCTACTAAAGTGCCATCCAATGCCCCTATTGCACCTTTAAAGGGCCTTCTCTTAGTTGTACATGGGATTGTATATTTTCAACAGGTTTGTCAAAATCTGGCGGAATTATCATTTCTCGAGCGAAATCTCTCGTGGCTGACAAAACTTCATGAAAATACTTGCTGACTGTTTGACCTGAATGTTGGTAACGGTATCTAACAATGTGATTTCTACAGTTATAGCATATGATGGATAAAAACATTGTCATTTTCTCTTCAACATCGATATATTTACTGTCCACCAGCCAATTCTTCTGTCGAAAATAGCAACATAACTTCATAAAAGATGATTTATCCATTCTAAATTTATCATACATCACAACTGAAGGACCGATCAAGAGCTCTTTCATGTACTCTTTTCCAGAAAGGGAAGAAGTCAAAACTTTTTGTCTACCATTTTTACGTTTCTTGACCTTAAAAGTGATAACAACATCATAAGCAACCTTTTTTCTGACATCATTCTAAAATATCAGAAACATAAATTAATTAGATGCATTACTTAAAACTCATATAACGAAGTTAAAAAAGGCCATCTATAACTACATTACATGTACTCTTCACTAGTACCAGGTTTGCAATGAGAAATTTAAATTGCAAGCAAAATACACGTCAATTGTAAAATAAGTGAATACCCTCAATACGTCACAGCATGCAACTCTACTATCCAGCATGAAATATGTATTAACTTAAAAAAGACAAATATCTACTATGTTCAATAAAATAGCACTGACATAGCTACATACAACACGTCAACTGGACATACATAACTGTTGTAGCTCTTAACAATTATTTGTTTGGAAATAGAACCTACTAAATCCACCTTCTTCAAAATAAAAAGCTAATCATACATTATTAAATGCCTAACATGTAATTTAAAAATTCAAGTCTGTTAACTATACTCTCCTCATCCAAGAAAGCTACCCTCATCTCTGGCTTTTCGCAAAATAATACTTTAGCTTTGATATACTTCTGTTGGGATATAGCACTCATGTTCTTTAATTCTTTTAACGCAACAATTACATCTTCTATCGAAGGTCCCTTTCCAGCCTCCTCCTTGTCAATTTGGTCTTTTAGAACTCCAACTAAATCTTCAATTTGTTTCTCCACCGATTCACCACCTGAGTTACGCTTTCTTTTTGTAGATGGAGGAGGTTTAAACTTAGTAGAAACATTATCACCATTCTTCTCATTAAATGAACTGTTATGCTCTCCGGTGATTGCAATTCCATCAAAAAACTCATCTTCCACCTAAGTAGGCAAACGATCTTCCTCTATCTCTACATCAGCTTCTGTTGTAATATCATCTTCCACTTGAATGTTATCTGTATTAGGTGGTGGATCAGATGATGCAGAGGACCATGCATTGTCTCCTTTTGCCAAAGTACTTTCAAAAATGACATTCAACATCTCAATATTTTCTAAAGGATTATTTCGAAATTTTCATGCTTTAGGATGTTGTTGTTTAATGAGATAAACATGACAAATTAATTTTACAATGAGAAAAATAATTAAATTATTATTAACATAACGTAAAGCATATATATTGAACTTGCCTTAATGACCTCATTCCATTTTTCTGGAGGCCAAAGTATGGTTTTCGTCTCAGCACAGTATCCATGTCCAGATAGTCCAGTTATTTTAGTCCAAAGTGCATAATCATCTCTTAAATAAGTATAATGATTTTTGAATTGCTTATGTTCGTAGTTGACTTCCCACTTTGTGTTAAACTCTTTCTCTAGTCTTTTCCAGGAGTCTAAAGTCAAAGAAGCTCCTTTACGCCCGTGAGCGACTTCTCTTACGCATAACTCAAGAAAGTGTTTTTCCATTTCAGCATTTTCGTCAAAAGTGGCCTTGCTCTTGGAAGTTACGGTTACTTCATTGTCCGCACATTTACTTTTAGACTTTTTACATGATGCGATTCCTAATGTAAAAATGTGTATCAAGCAATTAGAAAAAAGTACGACAAAGTTCAATGGGAAAAGGTGATCCAAGAAAAAATGCATTTCCCAAAAATGTCAATTTGTGTTTTTAGGACCCTTAAAAATCTTCTCCCGGCTAAATACTAATTGGTTTCAAGGGAAATTAACATTTATGAGTTATAATATTTATGAGTTATGTTTTTTATGTAATGAGCAAAAAGAGACAGTACCATCTCTTCTTTTGAACTCTCTATTTAATAGTACTTGTATTTTAAATAAATGGTATATTTTTAGCTTCTGCTTCCTCGCAGCCTTTAGACTATCTTGTTATGGCATTGCTGCCTAGAATTGGTGAAGGTAAACATTTGGTCAAGTAATAAACTGAGAAGAAATTCTATTCTAAAACAATACTTTTTATCTACCACCTTGTGTTGAACTTGCCAATTACCTAAAACAATATCCAAAGGAAGTAACTATATCTGTATGTGCATTATGTTAATGCTATCAATTAAATGGCAAAAATCGGATTATTATCTTTTACGCTTTTACAATGCATGCTATACAACATGATGTTGAACAATATTCAAACAAAGAAGGAAACATAATATAATCCAACGTAGCTTTATAAAACACATAAGAGGTTGTATGTAGCTATGTCAGTGCTATTATACCCCCGTTGTAACATTATCTTTATAAAACACATAATATTATCTTTATAAAATACATAATATTATACTCCTGTTGTAATATTCAAACCAGAGATAGTTGAACGTAGCTTTATAAAACACATAAAACGCAGCTTTATAAAACACATAAAACACAACATAGCTTCTGTTGTAATATTATCTGAACCCTTTGTAATATAATCCTCATAAGAGTAATTCAAAAAAAAGGGTTCAGAGATTTTCATAAAATATGTTATGATAATACATGAGAGTTTAACAAAGAGGCTTCAATATAATCCACCGTAGCTTTATTGCGTAACCAAAATCAAGAATAACATAGAAGAGTGGAAAATCAAAACTGCATTATATATGTGAGAAAATTAACTGACGTACAGTAACAAACAAAGAAAAGAACAAAATCATTACTTTTGTTGTGCAATCAGGGACATGCTGCTATGCTTTTAAAATAGTTGTTGCTGTTGTAAATAGTGAGGAAAACAAATAGGGGCATTCCTTGTAAAATATCTACAGCTGAATCAGAAGTTGAAATAAGCTTCGTATATTTGCTTGTTGATATTTTGCTGGTTTGACTGAGGTTTGCTAGCCGAGTATTCCAACCAAACACATTTAAAACTACTGAATATATTAAGTGCTTTCGTTAAGCACTTCAAAATGTGCTTTTTATTTGAAACAAATGGTACATAAGACTTTGGTCTTGTCGGTATATATAAGGATTGATTGCACCTTTAAAACAGCTGTGAATGTTGATCACTTTTTAACCAATGTTTCTAAAATACAGTGAATTTTCTAATTTTTTATAAAAATAGTGTTTTGTTTCTTTCCTTTGGAATAATTGATAAACTTGTATTTACTTATTGCAATCAACATAGCAAGATCGAACCTCAAGAGGTATTTGATTGAACGATTCATTTTTGGGAAGATGTTTTTAGTTTAAGATCTGGAAGCAGAGTAGGGTTGTGATGTTGTTTATGCATGTGGTGGAGTCTAAGATCTGAAGGCGGAGTTAGGCAGAGTTGGGTTGTGGTTTAAGATCTAGAGGTGGAGTTTAAGATCTGAGCTGCGAGTTAAGATTGTTGTGGTTTGTGAGTGTTAGCGCCAAGGTGGAATTTGATGGAAATTCTATTGAGGTGGTTGATGTGGATGATGTTCATGAGGAAGATGAAGGAGGTGGAGTTGGATTTGATGAAGTTACAGTTGTGAATTATATCTTTGACGATCGAAATTACTGAGCCTTGGTCGTTTGACTGATGAGTTGCAGATATGGTGTTGGTGGTCGGATTGGATTTGAGATTAGGGATTGGGTTAGTGGAGGAGGAGGGTTGTTATGGGAATTCTGGGTGTGGGTCTAGAAGGGGAAGAGAAGGAATAGTGGAAAAGAAGGGGAAAAACCAATCTTTTTCTTTTTCTTTTTTGGTTTAGGGAAGAAATAAACGTAATAAAAAAATATCATTTAGTGAAGAAATTAAATGGATTAAAGAAAGCCAATATAAAAAATGCATTCTATAAAAATGTATTATGTAATTAAGAAATGAATCAGATATATTAAAACATTTGAATATTGAAAAGTTAATTCTACGGTAGCATTTTGCATCATTTAAAAATAACCGTAGTTGACTCTATTACAACATTTTGAAAATTATTGTAATTGACTCTATTACTACTTTTTCTGCAACTTAAAAAGAGTAAAAGTTGATGATTCTATTACAGCTATGTCTAAGACTATGTTTACAAAAACACTATGAAAGACACATTAAAATGTTTTTTAGATGTAATATATATTTGTCCATGGACAGGAGTACATAGAGGACTCAAATCGGGGAGAACATTTTGATTGGATTACATGCAACACTCCACCACATGATAGCCTTTCCCTCCTGGTAGACCCAAGATAATAGTGATGATCTGTGTCTAGTGTGCCAACCCACATTCGCATCCTTACCCCCTGTCGCATGCAACCGTTTGCAGCTACCAACTCAAGCAGTCTAAGGGCATCTCCAGTGGGTTCAGGGCTGAATATTCAGCCCTGAACTCGGGGTGGGCTTCCAATGGCCAGGCATCCATTTAATGGGTGCTTGGCCTCAGGCGCCCATTAAATGGGAGTTTGGAATCAAGCGCCCACAAAATGGGCGCCTGCACTCCCTCCTTCTTAAACCTCTCACCTCCCCTCCACTCCTCACTTTTTACTCTCATTTTCATTTTAATTTTTTTTAAAAGTTAGAAAATCTAAACGAAATGTCGCCGCGTCCAACCAAAATCGTCCGAAAAATGGTACACAGTTATCCAACGGAGCAAGCTGGACCGTTACACGTTCCGCCACCACCTGGAGTTTCACCGGACGATCTACGTGTACTACACGAGCTGCCAAATGGTTATCGGCATAGAGCCGAAACCGCTTTGACGACCGTACATGTATAAATTGCAAATTAATATAACTGGTTATTTTAATATGTACATCACACACTCATATTAAATAACCCTTACTCTATCAAAAATTATTAATTCATAAATTATCTATAGGACCATTACATTCACTGTCGGGGTAGTTGGGCTAAGTGCATTACCCAGTTTTATGACTGTCTTCCCGGTCCTATTATTGAGAGGCTGTAGGCTAGCCCCTTTGGTCTTTTTTTGTCGATTAGGCTTGTTCAGTGCTTTGATCGACCTCTCATTCAGGCATTAGCTGAGAGGTGGTGGCCCACCACGCATACGTTTCATTTTTCAGGTTTTGAGCTTGGTATCACCCAAGTTGACTTCTACATGTTCAATGGCATTGAGATTGGACGACATGGTCTTCGACCTTTTCCATTTGATGATTTATATGAGTCGCCTAATCTGTTTACTATTTTCTTACCGCTGATAGATGTTACCCGCGTCATTAATAGTTCTGTTAAGTTGACTTACCTGCAGTAGTACATCACCAGTTACATAGCTAGAGCCGATACGATGGATGCAGTTACTGGAGCATTTCTGTTGTACCTGTTTGGTTCGACCTTTTTTTTGAACCAAAAAGGTACGGTTAGACTGGGCTAATTAGCATCTCTTGCCAGATTAGACCAGCTGCATACTATTGACTGGGGCACAACGATATTAGGCACCCTATATACCGCTCTAGATTCATTTGCGCTTGGCGATGTTAGGTGGATGTATGCTTTTTGGTATTTTTTGCCGTTATGGTACTACGAGTACACGACAAACATGCATCCCCGCATCGAGGTCATGTCTAGTCAGGCTGCTGAGCAGTATTTCCATAGGATGAGACGATGAGAGACTATGCAGTACTTACATCATGTTTCCTTAGGTGTACGGCATGACTTTATAGAGGCTAGGTCACAGCTTGATATGCGTAGTCGAGGTAACATCATTCGGACTCCTTGGGCCTTACATTGGACTCATCTAGCAGATGCAGGTCTTCTGGTGGACAACCATCCCTTGATGGTTGCGTATACACTATCTAGACGTAGGGTTGCTTTGCATACGCCTGCATTTATGCCTATGTGGTATTTGGTAGAGAGATGTGCTTATCATATTACGGGTGATCGTCATATACCATATGATCCTTTATCTTGCAAGGACATGTTTGGTAGACATAGGATGATTGGCATTCAGTACTTATATGCTCTAGACAGACTGGATGGGTGGATAGTAGTACTTTCTTCAACGATGGGGATTACGATGCTTATTGGGCTAGAGTAGCACCCCATAGATTCATCGTACCAGATTATGTTCATGGGGTCAACTCTGATCATATAGGACCTCATGTGGCAGCCGGTAGAGTCCAGGTACCGCGGGTTTCATTTGACCGATTCCATCACAGTTCTGCCAGACTCCCATGCAGTTGGAGCCTGATACTACTTTTAAAGCATATGACGTACAGTTACTTTAATTGAGCAGCCTTTAGTCTTTCCAGATCACCTAGACTATCCTGATGTGCCTTCAGTCGGGTTATATCCTTTGTATGAGGTACATTTGTTGTTTATTGCCATTTTCCCTTAATTTTATGCTTAGTTTCTTACTATGTCAAATTTCATCTTTATGTAGTATGCTGCTAGATTGGACTAGGCCAGAGTTTCACTTGGCATGTTTCACTATATGATTCTTGCACATACACACACCATGCATGATATGCACATGCAGCATACACAGATGCTAGAGGCGTAGATTGATCAGCTATCAGCTAGACTTGCTGTATATGAGCCTTTCGGATCACAAGGCGGAGGTGATGCTGGTCCCAGTGGGTATGATGCTGGTGGTTTAGATGAGGACGATGGGGATGATAAGGACGAGGGGAGATGGTGATGGGGATGATGATGATGGTGATGAGGATGATGATGATGACGATGACGGAGATGATGATGATGGGGATGATGGTAATGATGTTGACGACGTTGCATCCCTTTAGTTGTATACCTTTAGTTTATGCATAGTAGACGTTTTATTATATGTTGCAGTTCCTATAACTTATGTACTTATGTCATTGTTTGACTATACTGTGTATTCTTTATGTTTATATACTTTCACTTTCTTGGATTTTGGATTATAATGCTCGAGTATACCGTGAATTCTATATGTCTGTGTATACTGTGAATTATATATGTTGGTGTATAATGTGAATTCTATATGTCTGTGTATACTGTGAATTATATATGTTGGTGTATAATGTGAATTCTATATGTTTGTGTATACTTATAAGCACCAACTAGTTACATATAAACATAAAAAAATTACTAGTGACAGTAGACAGAAAACTGATAAAAACTACTGGTAACATAAAAAAACTACTAGTGACATATACGAACATAAAACACTGATAAACAGCGACATAGTAATAATAGACCACAAATATGAAGAAATTAGACGTGACGATTAAACTGCAACTCCTGTAAAGAAAGTCTAAGACATCTTATCTCCTATTCTAGTTCGTTTGCATAGGTTATGTCCCTTGGACATAAAGGATCATCCAACCATTCCGCGTAATTGCAACCATTTGGACAAAATTGACATAGTTGGAATCGACGACCAATATTTTCTCCATCCGCACGTACTACAACTTCCACTTCATACCCGCATTGACAACAAACTGCATTCGATTCAACTTCTTGCTCAGTGGGAGATTGAACTACTTGAACCTGGTTCTCAGGTTGTTTTCTATGCCATACGAACAACATGTTGTTCGTGTGGTGGTTCAACCACTTCCTGAAGTATCAACTGCTCAAGGTTTTGAAACTGACCGCAGACATCTTCATAATGTTGTTCTTGATAATCGATAAGCCAATCCTCATCAGTATGCGGACTTTCTGTAGGCACGTAACCTGCATCTGAATCGATAGAAGAAGGCGAAGAAGGCATTTCGATGAAGAATTTATTGTTGTGAGTGAGGAAGAAGATGATTTATGAATGATGAATAAGTAAATCAGAAAGAGCATATATAAACAAACATTACACTGGTGCTACCACTACTTTTTGATCTGACAACAAACAATACACAATAGCGTATATAAACAAACATTAAACATAGGCATTAGCTCTGACAACAACAACAACAGATATTATTATTTGAAAAGACAATTCAGAAAGCTCTCGACACATTAACGAACGTTACATAACCAACCAGCAATACTATTATCTTAAGGCCATCCAAATCTTTCTAACCAATTTTGGCGTATGAAGTACGCATCATGGGCAATGAAGGGAGTGCGATATTTTAAATTGTATCGACCATCATAAGTCGAGCGTGTAGTATTAAACACATTTTTCGATATTACCTCATTAATTGTCTTTGCGTAACGCGTGCATGCCTTAGTAAAGTTTCCGTATGCAGTCCTGACCTCTTGAGCCATACGTCTGACTTGAGAGCCCACGTCATTATTGTAAAGTTCAGTCAGCGTGTCCCAAAAATGAATTACCATTGACTCCTGATTATCGCACATCTCATCGGTTTGTATACAGTACTGCATAAGCAACTTCAATTCATGAGACGTAAATGTCATGTTGGACAATGTAGTTTGAATAATGTTAATTTTTAAATGATTTAAACAGATAACGATTTGTGAATTTATATAATGGATGTTCCTTCTCTCCACTCAACAAAGTAGAGAATCTTGACCGGCAAATGAACGTGGCTACAGTACGTCATTTGACCGCACACTGACCCACCTTCTCTCCACTCAACAAAGCAGATAATCTTGACCGAAAAATGAACGTGGCTACAGAACATGATTTGACCGCACACTGACCCACCTTCTCTCCACTCAATAAAGCACTGACTCACCTTCTCTCCACTCAACAAAGCAGATAATCTTGACCGGCAAATGAATGTGGCTACAGTACATGTTGACCGCACACTGACCCCGCTTCTCTCCACTCAACAAAACAGAGAATCTTGACCGGCAAATGAACGTGGCTACAGTACGTGATTTGACCGCACACCGAACCCCCTTCTCTCCACTCGACAAAGCAGAGAATCATGACCGACAAATGAACGTGGCTACAGTACGTGATTTGACCGCACACTGACCCCCTTCTCTCCACTCAAGAATTAGTCATATATATATATATATATATATATATATATATAACCATATGGATCTCATACTTGTTCACTACAATTTAGTCTAACAAAACATTCAAATATCAAACAACTATCCTCAAATATCAAACAATATCTAGGAATTTACTAAAAGCTATATTGCTATGCGATAGTGACTCTGAAGAAGAAGCGTATGCGTTAGCGCATCAATAAGAGGAGGAAGAACTGATGGAGATATACCGTGAAGCATACGGTTCAACTTCTGGAAAACATGGTGGTTCCGTTGTGGGTCGGAAATATATCAACCGTAACCAGCAAGCATTTCAAAAAACACTTATGCAAGATTACTTTGCCCATGATCCAACTTACGGTGCAGAGATGTTTAGACGATGATTCAGAATGAGTCGTCCATTATTTAAAAGAATTCTCAAAAGTATTCAGCGGAATAATAATTATTTTGTTTACAAGAAGGACGCTGCAAAAAAACAAGGTTTGAGTGGGTATCGAAAGATGACCGCAGCTTTGAGGATGTTAGCATACGGTACACCCGCCGATGCCCTTGACGACGCATATCGTATTGCAGAGAATACGACATTGGAAAAGCTAGATCACTTCTGCCAGTCAGTTATGGACATTTATGGGATTGAATATCTTCGTTCTCTAAACGAGGCAGATATAATGCACTTGCGTGAAATGCATGAAAGCAAAAGCTGGCCTGAAATGCTTGGAAGTCTAGTTCGTATGCATTGGGAGTGGAAGAACCGTCCAAAAGCTTTTCATTGAGCATATAACGGCAAAGAAAAAAACCAACTATCATCTTAGAACCAATTGCCTCTCATGATTTGTGGATTTGGCATGCTTTCTTTGGAATGTCAGGTTCTCTTAACGACTTAAACGTTGTCGAACTATCTCATTTGTTTAATGATTGGGCGTAAGGTAAGTCAACTCCCGTATCATTTACTCTTGGTATAACACATATGGGCATGGATACTATTTAGAAGGTGGAATTTATCTCAAATGGAGTATGATTGTAAAGACATTTGCAAGCCCAATGACGGAAAAACAGAAACAATTTGCTGCAATGCAGGAAGGATAAATGAAGGACGTAGAAAGGGCATTTGGGGTCCTTCAAGCAAGGTTTGCAATGGTCATCAATCCATGCAGATTATGGAAGAGATCAAAAATGATTACAATTATGCTTAGTTGTATAATTCTGCATAACATGATCATTGAAGATGAACGCGGTATGGATTATCCCGATTTCGAGTATGAAGGGGCAAGACAACCCCCAGAATTGTTTCGCACAGCCACGTTACGAAATGAAGGACAGTACGCAATTCATGATTCATCATGAAGTATATCGTAATGCAGCTATTCATAATAGACTCCAAAGGGATTTAATGGAGCATATTTGGAATTCTCATGGAAATCGGTAGTTGAGGATGGTGGATCTTTGTTTGATTACATATGTTTGCCTTTTTATTTCCGTAACGAAGTGTAGAATACTTTAATTTTTATGTTTGTAATATCATGTATGTTTGATGAAATAAATCTATATTGATATCTACATAATGCGTCAAAAAAAAGGATATACCATTGAATATTTTAAAACTGAAAATAGCACATGATTGAAAATATAAACTGAAGGTACATGCATATTTAAACTGCAATAATTAAAAATATCACATTAATATGTCAACTACATATGTTTTGTGCCAGATCTATTCTCAACAATGTGTTTTTTATACTCCATCCAATATTGCATTGTAATTGGGTCCATTCCGGTGACATCCTTTTCCATTACTAAGGTCTCTTGGCGTTGCCGCTCTAGCTCAAACTGGCCCTTCTCAATCTCGGTCAATTCTTTTAACATGGCAAGCTTTTCTGCACTTCCTCTTTGATGTTCTACATTTTCTCTCGCATGTTTTTCATGCATTAGGGCTAAATGAGAATCGATTTGAGATTGAACAGCAATTTTCTTCTTAGCTGCTCGTTTCCCTATTGGTCTAGCGTCTTCATCAAATGCGGGTACTGCTTCTTCGTCTCGTTATCTGAGCATACATTTGAGTCCATATGAGAAGAATTTCCTGGGCTAGAATTGTAATTAGATCTACTTGTTTTTTCTTGCCCTTCAACTTCGTCTGGACATCTCTTAAGCTTTTTACGGTGTTTGAGCTCCATTTTTGTTGACTAACAAGCAAGTCATAGCAGTTTATAAATTGATAGTAGTGGGGTTTCTTTGTACCATCTCTTGGAAATAATTTCAAGAATTGATCGTCCGCCATTCTCTTCTACAAAAACAGTAACACAAAATGATATATTAAAAAAGTGATCAGAAATGAATGTATAATAAAAATCATATTTTTCAAAATGCTACCAATTCAGTTTCGCTACCCATTCCACTTGGATTTGCTATTCTTATTTTGTGGATCTGCGGCTCGTAGAATTGTGTTTGTCGATTAATCTTCCTAAAACGACCCATGATTATAGACATTGACCTCATCTTTTCAATATGTTTTTTATTGTACGCAGTCATGACTTTTGTCCAAAATGCCTCTCCACTTTGGTCATTCCCCTTTATCGAGTCGTTAGAAAAATGTTAGTAAATATAACACAAATCCTTATCTTCATCGCCGGACCATGGAGCAGAAGAATGAAATGATAGAGGATGGGCGGTTTGGGGATGAACATATTGAAAGGGTTGAAAATCAAAATCTCAGCTATCCATATTTATTGCTTTGGTATATGATTGAAACAGATGAGACATACTTTCAATATTATGGAATTGAGAATAGAATTGTAATAAAAGAAGAGATATGTGTATTACAATCTGAAAAATATTTCGATTTATGTAATGAAATCATAAATATGACCGTTTATAGCCGTTGTAATTTTAAATATGATCGTTTATAACCGTTGGGGTCAAAATATGACCGATTATAGCTGTTGGAATTCAAAAATGCGGACCGTTTATAGCCTTTGGAAGACGGAGGAGGGGGGATGGAGGGGTAATGGGCGCCCAAACCCTGGTGCCCATTTTATGGGCACGTGCGCCAGGGCTTGGGCGCCCAAGCCTAGTTCAGGATTCTGAATCGAATCCTGAACATTCATCTTAATTTTGCACCTTAATTTAACCACTCGAGTTTTTTTTATTTCAAATTTAGGGCTGAATGCAACGGCTGGAGATGCCCTAACATCAAAGTTAAGCCTATCACAGAAAGCTCATGCATCGACTTGTTTGGTTCTACGCTTGTGCATCAGCATACTTTGTCTAGTTCCAGCTACGTCTGCATCATGCAGCAATACAATTGTACTCGATCAGAACATCAAACAAAAGTTGTAATAGGGATTTTGCAACATTTTAGCAAACATAGTATCATGTCAAGTTGTAATAGAATCAACGTCTTTTATAATATTTTTAGATATTGTAAAATGTTGTAATAGTTACAACTACAACAGTTTTTAGATGTTGCAAAATGTATTTTACAAATTCTTTTAGATGTTGTAGAAAATTTTATTCAAATGTTGCAAAATATATACAACTTCTAAAAAAAATTCCATTATCAATTCAATCGTTTTCAAGCTGCATTATCGTAAACGCTATTATAAAATTAAATTTTCAAAATTTGAAATATATAAATTTCATTGATTCAAATGCATAAATTTATCAATTCAAACGATAACATCTTACATGTAATATAACATTCATTTTACATATAATATTCAAACAGTACTCTCACAAGGCTTATTCTGAATCAGATCCACCACTAATAAAACAATCTTACATACAACCATACACACAATCTCATCCAACAAAACATTTCTCTAATATACATAACGTGTTTCATAATTTCTTTATCTATTTGAAGCGATTCAAGCATAGCTAAAGCATTTGACATTTAGGTCTGAGCTTCACTTCCTTGCAAATGCATGCAGTGTCAGCATGGAGATAACTATTTGTTCACTATGAACACGATAATGTATTATACTTGGTCTTTTATCATAACTGTTCACGAGTGCGAGCCTGGAAATCTTCAGTGAAGTAGAAATGAAGTTCCTGTAGAGACTCACTCTTAGAGCATCTCCAACTGATCTAAAATTCGGATATTCATACTCAAAACTTGTTCCAACAGAGCTTGAAAATGTGGATAATGTGAAAAGTGAGGGGTAGAGTGTCGGGATCTCGGATTATTTAATGTTATATGTCTAGTGTACTAAAACAGATAGCACGCTACAATAAACTCGTCGCACAAGTTTATTAATTAGAATTCCACTACGCTGGAATTCTGTATTAGATAAATGTAACAATAAGTTACGTTGTAAATAAATTACAACAACAACGTTATACCATTGTAAGAAATAATACAACTTATAAACAGGAAAGATTACAGTGAATCTAACCAGTATATAAAGAAAATTCCGTCTGAGGCTTGTCGTAACAATTTGCTTAAGAATTTTATTTCAAAACTCTCCCAAGATACAACAGACGTATTCTGCTCGAGATCGTAATGAGTATGTCAACTCTGTGATATGTATGTAATATAAAGTAGTAGAGCAAAGAAGCAGAAGAAATTAGATTGGAATTGGATGAGAATGTGACCAGTATTCTCTCCTATTTATAATTTCGTCTGCATCCCTTCAAACAGTCGCGTCCGCTTGACGGGTCGCATCCGTTTGCCTTTTGGTCGCTGCTGTTTGTTTAACGGGTCGCATCTGCTTGCGTCCAACAGTACTGTTTCGCACCCGCTTGTACCGCCTGCACCTCTACAGTCGGGTCGCATCTGTTCGCCCGCGTTCGCTTTAATCGGCTCGCGCATGTTTGCTTCTAACGGGTCGCACCCGCTAATATTCGCGTCTATTCAACCCGCTCGCTTCAGAAGTCGTACCTCCTCAGCAATCCGCGTCCGTTCGTATAGCCTGCAACTGTTAAAAAGCCTGGTCCAGTTGCAGTAAAAATACGAGTATACCCGCTAATGTTCGCGTCTATTCAACCCGCTCGCTTCAGAAGTCGCACATCCTCAGCAATATTAGACCCAGACCCGGCCCGGCCGGACGGACGGCGGCGGCGCGCGCGTGTGATGGAGATGCATGATCTCCCTCCTCACAACGAAGCATACATTTGGGTGCCCCTAAAGCCCAACACCTTCATTGCAAAGCCATATATATCTTGGAATGACTTTGCAAATTTGGCGATGTGAGACAAGTGTATTTCATTTACACTAGGAATTCCAACATTTAAAGCGTCTGTTAAATGGACGCTTGAAAACCAAGCGTCTGTTCAACAGGTACACAACATAGAGGTGCCTACTAAATGGGCATCTGGCTCCTAGGCGCCTGTTGGATAGGCACCTGATGTTCAGGCACCTGTTAAACAGGTGTCCGACTTCAAAAGAATTCGGACGCATGTTCAACAGGCGTCAGACTTCATTTCTGTTGGAGAAATGAGGCCTCCAACATTTCGTAATATGAAAAATCATATTTCTGCACTCCGAACTGTTGAAGATGCTCTAACAAACAAATTCAGGTGTAGCGTCAAATGCCTTCTTAACGGCTGCAATGACTTTTCCCGCTGGGTGTTTCTTAACAATTGCTGCCGTGAAACCCGATTTCAGTAACACATCCCACAGGCATATAACAGGAGAAGGCATGCATTACACTTGTATATTTCGAACACAAAATTAAGAAAATGATAGTTGGTAATGGTAAAAGGCACAAGTGCCCGATGATAATAAATAAATGAAATACAAATTAAAGTTCAATCAAGTGAACTAATGAGGCATGAATATTAAGATTTAAGGAGCACTAAACGTGCAACTTATTAATGAATATGACAGCACAATAAAATTTGTTATAATAATCTTAGCCTTTTCAGTTGTCATAACTAAAGAACATAGGTCTATGTTGTTTATACCCTAGAATGTGGAGTTAAAAAAGCGTTATTTAGCTTTCATGGACTGGGTAGAGTAGAAGCAACATCATTTATTATCTTGCGTATTGCATTCTTTCAAGTAAATCCAACTTGTTTTAAAGTTCGAGCGTACAAATTTTCAAGATTTTGATACCCTTTGTCTGGTAATCTAACTGTATCAACACCCTCAATTTCCGCCTTCGCTTAATAAAAGCAATTAGTTCATCTGGTTAAAGACTACAGCACCGATGATCGATATTGGGACTGAAACGCGTGCATACCAAAACAAGAACTGAATGGTCGTGTAAGTCGTGCAGAATCGGCACAACAGAACAGTAACCAATCGAAGAACAATTCATAAGAAAACACAACCCACCAGATAATTAGAAACATACTCTAATGAAACAAAAGAAAAGAACAAAAAAATTAACACTATAAGAGTGAAGAAAAACTGAATATTTCAAACATATACTCATTTTAACAGCACTACTAAGAAATAGATTCAAAATAAGAAAACTTTTACAGTTTCGGAGTTAAAAGTGATTTTACTCATAATTAATCAGTCATACAGGTTTGATTGTTTAGCTCTTATATCTTATTAAAAAATTATTGGAGATAGAAATAACTTAATTAAATCCTCTATCATAGTGAAAAAAGAAGTTAAAATGATAAAGTTACACTGACATTTAACTAGTTCTGGAAAAATCATTTATAAAATGTTGCAGAGAGGATCCAAAAATCAATAAATAAGTAAACTTAAATATCTAGCATATCTTTAACAGTAACTGTAATACGTTTGGTGTAACACTTTTTTAGTTTCAGCGTGAACTACCAAAAATGCCCCTCTGTATATTATTGAATCTTAACCACTCAAAAATAGGATCTAATATTAAATTTCTTTTATAAATTCAAACGCTCTCCCTAAAAAAAGATCTAACAACTAAACATGCTTTACAAATTCAATAAAAATAGTATTTAAAATTAAATTTCCTTTACAAATTCAAAATATTTTTTTACAAATAAACAAATTTTAATATCATTTGAAAATAATAAAAGAATCATTTTTTTGACTGATTTAAATATATGCAATTTATAAGGAAAACAATTCACGCGTAACGCGCGTTCCATGACACTTTTCTATAGTGTTTTTTGTGCATATTTCTTTAACATTTATTTAGTTATATTATAGCACTTGTTATTCATATTCCTATGGTTACTTTCTATAGCGTTTTATAAATAATAGCCGCTTTTAAACGCTAATAATGTAATATTAATTTATAGGTTTTATCCCTCGCTGTTTCAATTTTTCCCATATATAATATCCATTTACCCATTTTTTTCTTTGAATATAAATGTAAAATATTTTCGCTGATAGAAAATCAATTAAAGCACAATATTTATGCATATCGTTCAAAAAATTTTTGGCATGTTCATACAGTAGTTCATACATATCATTCGAACAATTTTCTCATATCCATACATAGTATTTCATACATATCGTTGGAGCAAATTTTCTAATGTTCGTACATATATTTCATATATATTGCATCAACAACTTACTTATAGACCAGTCAAACAATCGAGTTCATCTTGCTTTTCTTTTGATATTTTCTCTGTAATATCCGTAATAATCAAATAAGTAATCTAGATGTTAGTAATAGTTATGTCAAACATTCACAAAGTAAAAAGGTCATAAAGGAAGAAAAAATATATGGCGAGGACTTCAAATATGATGCAGCAAGCCAATGCGATGGGTATTGTATTGCAAAATAACTATATATATATATATATATATTTATAGGACTAAATATATATATATATATATATATTTATATATATATATATATATATATATACACAAACTATATACAATCTATTTAATGTAAAAGGATAGTGCAGTATGGCTTGTAGGATCGATTTCACCCTAGAGGGGGGGTGAATAGGGTGATAGTGCCAATTATAAAAATTAATCGCGGAAGCTTATAAAATATTCAATTCAGATCACAGAATAGCAGCACAGATATCGCAGAATATAAATAACAGAAAAAACAGAACAACACAGAATTTACCCAGCTTCGGCAAAACCCTGCCTACGTGCTGCCCCCAAGGTTTCTACTAGAAATTAGATAGTCCCTCGCTTACACACGTAAACTCGTTATACCCGCTATTGACTGATCTAACTCTACGCTCAAAACCCTGCGACAACTCAGCTACTGAGTTGCGAATTCTCAAGCTACGCCACGTAGCTTGTACCCTAGTCACACGACTAGAAATTAAACGGTTTAAAAAAGGAAAATTACAAATTAAAAACAATTTAAAAAACAAAGCCCTATAAATATAAACTAAAACCCCTTTTTATATTTAAAACCCTTTTACTCTAAACAAAAATTAGCCGGCCCTTCTTTTCTTTATTAGTCGACCCGATACTTCTCTCTGGCTTGAACAAATGGAGGCTTTGCAACTGAATTAGGGCTTGTGAAAAATTTGGGGCTTTCGTTCCTCTTGCGCTTTGATCTTTGGGCTTTTCGAAGTGCCGTTCCTAAATCGATCGAATTGTTGATTGTTTCGAGAATTGCCTAGCTCGATCGATTTCTCGTTGCTCTCTCTGGCTACTTCGACGAGTTCGATTCTTGCGTCTGGTAAGAATTTTTTTTCTCTGTTGCCTTTTGATTTTTGTATTCGAACTCTTGATCCTTAGCCGATGATGATGTTACGGTTTTTATATAGGAGTCGAACTCCATAATTTTCGTTCGTATAAAATGTTTGAATTTGTCACACGATTTCTCTGGCCGCTTGATTTTTGTTGAACGATGATGATTTATTTGACTTTGTCAATTTCGTATTATCGTTGCTTGGTTGACACGGCTTTAAAAATTGTGATGAGCACGGCTTATAATTTGACTTTGTCATATTCGATAATACTGCTGCTGTTGAAATTTTGATTTCTTTGTGATGACCACGGCTTTGACTTTATGTATGAACACGGCTTTGATATTGTGGCTTGTACTTGTATACTGCTGTGTCCTTTACTTGGTGTTGTAGCAGTTTGTATTTGCTGTTTTCCATGAACATGCTTCACTGCATTATTATTGATTTGTTCAAATGAAGTCGGTGAACATTTATGGTTGCACTTCAGTCATCCCTTCTGTTTGCTTTGGCTTCATTGACCTCGGCTAGATCACTTGTTGGCATTTATGTGTATTGATTTACTGTTGATTCTGTGTTTGCTGTAGTCTTCAAGCAATGCCGATTCATTAATTGACTTGTGGTCTTTGCTGTGTTGTCATCATGTTGGTTTAGTTGTGCTTTAGTCCAGTGCCCCCATGCCTTGTGTCTGGCCATTCTTTGTTGCCTTGAGTCTGTTGTAATGTGTTAGCTTGTAGTCATTGACTTGTTCATGCTGTACTTGGATATTTGCAGTTGGTATTTGAATTTCAGTTTTGTTCACTGCTGCACTCGAGTTTTGTTACTTGAGCTGCTGGACTTGATGCAGTTTGGTTTTGATTGAAGTTGCAGGCTCTGACAGAATTTGGCATGTACTTGTGCATTACATAATGTGTAGTTGTATGGTGACATTTTTCTGGGTTGCATTGAGTACATCCATACTTATGTTTAGTGCTGGTGTACTTTCACTTTGTGGTTCACTTGTTCATTTGGGGTCGTGGCATTCATACTTTACTGTCATGTAAACTTGTTGTCTTCATGTATAGTTGCTGTCTACATTCATGTTTGGTTGCCACTGAATTTTGATGTCTTTGCCATTCACTTGATATCTGTTGCACCATGTAGAGACTTTGCTTGCATATAGTCTTGTTGCCTCTGTTTCATGTTGTATGGTCTGGTTTGGTCTGAATTTTTGCTGCAATCTTCATTGAGCTTGTACATCATGTTGCATGCATTGAGTAACTGGTTTTGGTCGAGACTTGATTCTTTATCATTTCATGTTGATTTTTGAAATTTTACTTGAGTTGAATCCAGTTTCAAAAACTCGGGTTTGACCTTGTGCTGCTGACGAGATTTTGAATATATTGCACCTGAGTTGAACCTGTCTGTATATTTGGGTTTGACCTTGTGCTCACCTGTCCCTGTAGCATTATCAAGTGTATATCGGTGTGCACGGCTTTGTGGCATATACAGTGATACACTGTGTATGTCACAAGTTGTTCGTGTATGACGAATTCAAATGTAAATGATGACGAACAACCCAAATAACTGAGGCAAATATCATTTTCAAAATTCATCTTTTATTTTATATTGCAAAAATATTTCTTTTTCAATTTTACTGCGTTAGTGAATATTTTTGCAGATTGCTCAGATGCTGGATTCAAACTGGAATGAAGTTGAAGATGAAATACGAGTGTGAGTGATATGTAGTGAGGTGATGATATGTAAAATAGTGATGTAATTGAATTTGTATCAAAGTTGTATAGTGAATAGTGAGAGCTTGAATTTGTATACTATTCAAAATTGTAATAAATATTTGTTTGAATAAAATATTCGTTTGAATTCAAATTCCATGTTATTTATTTTATTCAGCAAATATTTATTTAATCTGTGAAAAATAGAATAGTATATTAACAAATACATTTAAACGAATGTATACATGTTTATTATCATCAAACAAAAATCATATAAGCGCATATTCAACATGGCTTCTGTCCACTTAGAACATCATGATCTAGGCCATAGAATTTTTTTGGAATGTTTGGTAATTATGATCTGAAGAACGAAGATTCAGTTTGGCTTATAAAATGGAATACAGAAACTCCATAAGAGAGAGTGAGGTAAGAAAACATGACCTGATAAGAACAATAATACAAAAGCCAGTGGACTTGCTGCTGATGCTCTAAGTAACTTTCTTTTGGAACACCGGTTAATGCATGATCTGGTAAGAACAATAATACTTCTGCAATTGTAAATATTGTATCACTGAAATCAACCATATCTTTCAAATCTTCTGCAATTGTTAATATTATATCACCATATCTTAAACCATTACCGCATGTCAGAATTAATAAATTTTTCTTTTCAGTTAAGTTATATTACTACTATGACATGTGATTAAACAGCAAATGTGACATTTCATTTAACTAATACTTGTAAAAATAGTTCAGCTAAGTTAGTTCGTTATGTACATACAGACAGAGGCAAATATATGCAAATCCAATGTTTTAACCCAGTTTAGTTTATGATGCCTTGATAAATAAAAAGAATAAAACAAAATTCTGATTTTGCTCAAAATCAGTTTAATGTTTATGTTACTGTCAATAAAAACATTTTTTCTATTTGATAATAACCATTTTTCTTAATCACAACCTTCATGCCTAAACCAGGTTTTGATGGAGACAGTGTATATTCATTGATCCACCATTTATAGACATGACCGAATCCTCCACCACTGGCAGCCCAAACCCATCGAGCCCAGATGCAACATTCCATGCTCGAACGCAGCAGTCGAGAACATGGTTAGGGTTTTCGTGGTTTTGGGAAAGTTTGAATAAGATTGTGAGACGGGGTAGTAGAGGAAGAAAGAGACAGCGTAAGAGGGAGAAGGAGGATAAGGAGTTCGGATAAGAAGAGCTTCGGAATCAGTGAGGTTGGGGGTTTGGGTTTTGAAATTTGATTAGCGTGGAGTTGTTTGAAATTGAAGACGAGATGAGGAAGGGCTTGAGGATGATCAGGAAAAAGTTAAATGGGGGAAGATATTTTGGTTACATGCAAAAATTACTCAAATGTTAGGATAAGAGCCAAAATGGGAATGGAGCCCGAATTTAAGTTGGCTAAAACCAAGAAAAAAAACATGTATTTGTTAAGAAAATGGCTGCAACAGAAAATATCCCAGACACATGCGAAATAATACTTTGTATCATACATAAACAATAAACAAAGATGAGTATTGGGAGTTACAACAATGTTTATATTTTATAATTTTGAAATGTTCCTAACGTTTATGATTTTTTTGAAATTTTAAACATTTTATGAAATTTTGAAATTGGTGAGTTGATGTCAGAGGCGTCCGACGTGTCGAACGCGAACGCTTATTAATCACAATTACCTTTTTTCGATATATATTTAATATTTTAATATATTTTAAACTTCAAATTCAATACGATCAAGATATAATGTTTTTTGGATGGAGTGCCATAGGTCAACCGTCGTCAGTGGGGGCGTTGCCCCTGCATCCTCACCTAAGGGATTGCCAACTCCGCTAACTCCTCTTCGTAGTGGCAATAAATTGTTATTTAAATGGATATGAACTAAAGTTGTGTGATAAAAGACTGATATATAAATAATGCATAAAAGCTAGTATTTTATTTTTATTTTGAACTACTAGCATGTAATAAAATTGTCTTTTTTTAATTGCATTTTTAAAGAATTTTATCACTTAAAAATAATATAAATTCATTTAACTGTATTAATTAAAAAAGTAAAGTTAAATACAATAACAAAAATCTCCTCTACTTTAGATGATCACACATTTCTCTCGAAATGCAAACACACGAACAAAAATAATTTGGTAACAAAACCATTAAAATGCCCTTTTCAAAATAGCCCTTTCGTACACAAGAACGCATTCCCGTTTCGCGAACTATTCCATTTTCATACCCTTTCAAATGCCCCTTTCGTGTATGTATTATTGATCGTTTATAGTAATTATCAATTATCAACTATTGATTACTATATACTTAATTATTATTATTATATATATATTATTAATTAATTAATTAAATATAATAGCAATTATTTAATATTAATTATTAATAACAAATTATTGATTATATTTATTAAGTATTAAATGTAATTAAAAAATTAAATGTAATATACTAAATATTAATAATTAACTGCAATAAAATATAAATATAAAGAATGTTGAATGGTATAAAGAATAATTATTGATTATAGATAATAGTTAGTAATTATAAATTATTTATTAATAAGCATTAATTATAATAAATTACAATTAGTGACATATATAAGCTATTATTTATAATTATTTTATAAATTACCATTTATAAATTATTAAGTAAGTATTAATTATTTTTTATTAATTATAAATTACTAATTATTATTTATTATAATATTTGAAGAAAAAGTAAATATATTCACAAAAATTATCGTTAATTCGGTTCCATAATGAACATTTACTTAAAAAATATTTACAACCTATGGGTCAAACAACTTTTGTTGCACTGATTATATTTACAACTTTTTGGGAAAATTTGTAAAAACAATGTTTTTATAAATTTAGTGTAATAAAAGCTGTTAAAATGGTATTGCTACAACGTTTGCAATAAATGTTGTTAAAACTAGGTTTTTATAAAGTTTGCAACAAAATGTTGTAAAAAATCATGTTTTTAGGACGTTTACTCCACAAACGTTGCAAATAGGCTATTTTACAACATTTCAAAAATAAATATTGTAATAGGTACTTTTTGTTGCTATACAGCGTAAATCACTCGGCAGTACTCTGCATCAACCGTGCTTCATTTATCCAAGGCTTGTATGCTCCAATTTTTGCTTTTCTCGTGTACTATTATTATTGTCCTACTGACTGTACTATATACTCAAACTGTCTGCACTTCATTTCCATTTACATATGCTTCCTCTTCATTTCAATATTTCAGCAGTAGTTTGTTTTCCAATATTAACACCAAAAATGGATTAACGTCCAAAGATATGTTGTAGGGAACCCATGAGACCTAGGTCTAGCAAATAATAGCAAAATAGCAAGAAAAACAAGACATAAGATTTTTATAGTAGTTCAGCAATATCTGGCCTACGTCCACTTTATAGTTTTATTGATCATGAATTTGAGAATGAATTAGAGTCACTAGTATAAGTATTTGACATGTCATTTAGCTTAGAACTGCCAGTAATATCTAGCTATGTGACTATTTTGAGGGAGAGATAGGAGTTGATAAAGAAGCAGAGTGAAGCTCAGCCAAGTTCATTCTTTATTTGCAGCGGGGTTGATATTTATAGACAAATAGGTGTGTAGGTTCAGGAGCTCACTTGTAGTGAAGTCCATAAGTAAGCTCAATATTGTACAAGTGATCTCAGGGCGCAGGAGCCATAAAAGTCTCTCGATACCGAGTGTTTTGCTTGATGCAAACCTTCTTCTTTCACTTACATCATTCTTCTATCTCATACTTGATGTGTTTCGAGCTCTTTTCCATATATATTGAGTAGATTTCAATGATTCTCCCGATAACACTTGTATTATCCTGCTTTCTTCTCATCAACCTTGAAAGGTGCTTGTCTAATCTCCTAGAAAAGCACTTGACGATGACTAGTTGAAGGAATAGATGAAGTGTATGGAGTTGATGAGGGCACAAACATGAGAAAATAACTCTTGGTACCGAGAGGTCTACATAGCCCAATTCCAATGAAACTTCTTTAGTTTTATTGTCTTATCCTTCTGATCGTGTTCTCGAGTTCTCGAGTTGTTTATCTTCCTCTTGACCTTTAACTTCTAGTTGAATTATGCTTGTTTAAAAACCCGGTTAATACTTACCCCCATAGTATGCTTTCATTGAAAATAGAACGTGCTCTGGATCAAGACAACTCCTGATTTGCTATCTCTTGATTCTGGATAATATTTCAGGGACTGCTTCAAAACACTGTATTTGTGAAGTATATATTCCTACAACTGCTTGCATTATCAGAATTCCATTCTTCTTCTAAGGACAACATCTTCACTTTGGAGATATGACTACGCATCAGTGATTGATTCATACATTGGACGAATATGCTCTCTCTTTGTTCTGTATTGTTTTCATTTTTTCTTTTCCACTGCCATCGAGAGCTTCTAGTGTCGAATCCTTCAAGTCATTGCCTAGAACTTTTGGCGCTTGATATCTATTAGGCAAAAAGTTAAATTCATCTACGATTGGAGGAATAACGATTGCTATGGTGATGATGGTATAGTTGATTGCTTCTTGGTAGAGATAGTTAAGGTTCAGGTCGCGCTTGACCTATGAAGGATCTCAAGCCTGTCCTAGACCGTATTCACGATGCTTTAGAGACACGTCCGACTCTCTATCTTCGGCTAACTCTATTAGTGCATGGTTGTTCTTGTATTGCCATTTGCGTTCCAATAAGATGGTTCGTTTTAGGAACGGTCATGTTGGATGATTTCATCGCTATGCTTTTCCTATTGCTATGCTTCTTGTGTTCCTAGAATGAAAATCTTCCACGTCGCTTCGGACAGCAGTTTCATTATCGATTGTTCATCAACAACTGGTAAGGTCCGATGCATGAATCCATCGTTCGGTGTGGCTCGTTTTTCTAGCATGAGCGAGCTGTCTATACGGGATGCTCCATTCGTTGTGTAGAGGACATGAGACCCATACTGCATAAATTAACTCTTTCACTTGCCCCCGTCAATGCTCGTAATCTGATTGGTTAACATGTTTTGACTTTCTGTGAACTTTGGACATTGGTCATATATGTTTAATTTTTTAAAATAAAACATACATGATCATGTCAAACATCAAGTTTTATTATTTAGAATGACTCATCAATCTCCACGCGTCAAGTCCAGCGATGGTACGTCTAATTCTCCTGGAGTTGGATCCTCCAAAGCTCAGGCTTCACCTTTTATACTTGTTATATCAGGATGATTAATCACGGCTGAATTTTAAGGCCCACTTGTTCTTACAGAGTCATTGCTAAATCCACCTCCTCCTCTAAATGAATTCCTACCATTAAGGGTCTTGGATAAAGAGGGAATAGCAAGATGGGATTCCTTAAAACTTGCTCCTCCATCGGTTTCTTCTCGGTCGTATAGTCTGTACTCTTTGTTTTTGTTTTAAATAGGTCGTGCTTATGTAGGGGAATCCTCCGCTATTTTTCAACTTTGTATGTATAAATAAACCCCAGTAACATCCCCTATCAAGAATCCCAAAGCTAAGTGCTACAGATATTGTAGTCATCCATAATTTTAACTTTCGGCGATTAAATATGGCTATGTTAATGGTATCTATAATATCAGAAGCACTTGAATATGAAATAAAGCACAGATTTCGAAACAATAATTTTCCATTACATTTTAAAACATACGTTCCATATTCGAATTACATAATCCCAAAATGTTTCCCAAGCAATGATAAAATATACTTATTATAAAATATGCCAAGAGCGACATATGAAGATGCTCCCTTGGATGAACAAAGTCATATAGCTATAATTGACATAATATATACACAGCGGAAATAATCACAAAATAAAGAACTGCAACTCTTAAATAGCTACACGTTAGCCTTCTGCTCTCCATCGATAGCTTTATTCATCATCCTACTAAACCTGAAATAACCACAACCCTCAACCTACTTAAATCAATTTTGAGCACCCAAGTGTTTAAGGGCAAAACATAAACATCGAGTAAGACATAAAGCCTGGTGTGAATAATACTATACATCCCTGTTACTAATGTTAAGTGAGACCACGCCGCTAAGCGGAACGAGTTTCCCCTCACTAACACCCTTTATAAAACATATCTTTTGCAAATCTTTTCCTGCAACCAAAGCTAGTTAAAACTGTAAAGCATCACTATATTAAACGTACATATTAGGTAACAAATGGACTATGTATTTGATCATTATAGTTTTGTTGGCTTACAATTAATCTTTGCCTGACTCGGGCCTACCAAACAAAACAACATAATTATCTAACATCTGTTAAATACACCTCTTCTGAAAGGTCTGCCTTAACTATATGTTAAATACTTCTCTTCTGGACGGTCTGTCCCCAACCTAACATCACCCAGGGTCGCCTGATCCTAATGGTTTTGCGGGCTCACCAATAACCTATCTATATACAAACATATATTCCCTTTTGTTTGTAATCATAATTTTAGTCTTACCTGCGACAAATCCCTACACACTGCAATTTTGGACTAAATTAGCTGGGGCCAATAGCTAATGTATAGGGCATGATCCTGTACCAGTCTTATATGGTATTCTAATATTTGAGACATTTTCTCTTAGGGATAACTTCCATTAAATTTTCCTTGAAAAAATCTTTCAAATTCATTTAAATCTTTAAATCATACTTACAAAAGGAAAATACATATTCTCTATGCTTAACTCAAAATCACTTTGCCATGTTATACATTTGTTTTACCCAACTCCTTGTTGATTAAAACTTTTAGCCTTTCGAATCAATTAAATCTTGCTTTTCGAAAACATTGGAAAATCCTTTCATTTTTTTCATCGAAAGCTTCAAAATAATAGACATCCCTCTATAAAACCTTTAAATATTGCCTTTCAAAATCATTGGAATAGCCCTTCCTTTCTTTTCATTGAAAGCTTCGAAAACCAAGGAAAACCTTCTCTTTCGACCCATTCGAAACCTTGGGGAACCACTCCTTCAAAATCATTCATTAAAACTCTTTCGAAAGCATTAAAACAATAAACCTTTCGAAAGCCTTTGGGTTCAATTTTGAAACATGTAGAAACTCTTCGATACCATTCAAAGTTTACTCCTTCGAAACTTTTAAAAATCGTCTCGGTGGAGCAAAAGGATAAGAAGCCCGTTAAAATCAAAAACACTTCTTTCGAAACCATTAAAACTATCTCTTTCGAAACCATTTGTGTTATACTTTAATTATAGAAGTCAAAAGCATCTAGTTCGAAATCATTTCTTAAGTAAAGAAGTGATGCTGTCGAAACCATCCCTTTAAAAGTGTTAGAGAAGTGACCAAGTTTTTAAAACAAAGTATTCCCTTCGAAACCATTGTAGTCGAAAGGTAGAAAGCGGTAGCTAAAAAGTTTCAGCTTTGTCGAAAGCAAATATTTAAAACTAAAGTGCAACCCATTTGAAACCATTTCTTTTAAATCCACTGACCCGGTCGAAATCTAACAGAGTTGAATGCCATTTAGTCGAAAGCAAACAGGCGCACTATAATTTAAAACAAAGTGACACTTCGACCCCTTCAAAATCTATGGTTTCGACCTCATACCTTTCACCTTCAATCCAATTGGCTACGTACCAATTTCTTGATAATAGGTGCATTGGTTTTGATTGAGATGGAGGAAGAGGTACTTGGTCGAAAGCCAACCAAGGCGGAAGCAGGTGCGAAAGCACTAAAATGGTTAAAAAGCCTGAAATTAACAGTTCTTTTCACCTAATCTGCTTTACGTGCAAAACTTTGATTGGATGCATCTTTTTTTTACCACTAAAAAGTGCTGCACATTTCAGAGCTAATAAATTAAATCATTTACAAAATAAACCTTCTCCTTAATGAATATATAAAACTTTTAAGTCACTTACCTTAAATAATTTTATATATTCATTAAAACACTTAGGAAAATTCTATAAAAATTCCATAAAATCCTTCTCATTGTGTTTCTAACATATATAAATTTAGGTCACAAATAATTATCTATTTTTCCATAAGTAATTTATAACCCAATAAATCATTTTCTTCGCTAGAAAATTAATATAAAATTCACCATAATTCATAAAATTATGAAAATTGAAACCTATCTCTAAAATATCATTTTCGACCTACATTAAAATTTAAAAGGCATTTGAATGTCATTTAATAGGGTATTCATATCAAACAAATCATAAAAACTAATATGAACATGCATAAATCATCATGTATATACAAACTTCCAATCATCCATAACATGACATTAGCATGCAAAAAAATTCGGTTTACCCTTTAATCCAAAAACTATAAGAAAAATAGGATGCAGTAATAATTCACCTTTGCTTTATGATTAAAGATATGAGATTTAATGTTGAACAAGTTGATTTACTTCTTCTTCTTGAAATCCTAGCTTTTATCTTCTCTTGAGATTGAAAATGGTGGCCGACCTTAGGGTATTTTTGCTTGAGAAATGAATTGAACGCTGTTTATTTTTTAATCCTATATCCTATTTTTCCCTTTCTAATTTCATAACATATCTTATGCATGTTATCTTGTTTTGAATTACATAATAACAAGGCAAGATTACCCTTAACTTATCAAACCTCAATCTATAATCATCTTACATTATTTTAATTTATTTAGCTAATTAAATATTCTAAATAATGTTACTAAAAATATGGAGTATTACAATTTCCCCTCATTAAAGAATTTCGTCCTCGAAATTATGATAAGGAACACATCAAACAATCAAAGGTAAAACATACCATCAAAACAAATCAGGATAAGCGTTCTAATCCTGCTCTCAGTCTTCCAAGTACAGCCTCTAGCATCGTCACTCCATTGGATTTTCACTAACCTGATTGTCTTTTTCCTTAACTTCTTCTCATCTCTCTTGACTAATCGGATATGCTTCCTAATTATGGTCATATCTGGTTTCACTACTAAATCTTCTAACACAATCGGTGCTATAGTAGTGTTTAAGATCCCTAACACATTTCCTCAGATGAGATACATGAAAAACATCATGGACTCCCGCCAAATTACTCAGTAACTCTACGCTATACGAGAGTTTTCCGATCCTTTCTAAAATATGGAACGATCCTACGAATCGTGGTGCTAACTTCCCTTTCTTTTCGAACCTGATAACATCTTTCATCGGCGACACATTGATGAAAACATGATCTCCAATTCTATTCGTCTTTTATCTGCATAGCTTTTCTGCCTGGATTGAGCTTCCTTCGTTCTTTCTCTTATCAACTCAATCTTTTTTGCTGCTTCTTCAACCAAATCAGGACCATGAATCAATCTATCCCCCATCTCAAACCAACATGTGGGGGATTTGCATGATCTTCCATATAAAGACTCGAACGGTGCTATTACTATACTAGTATGATAACTATTGTTATATGAAAACTCAACTATGTGTAGGTAGTCTTCCCATCCCTCAAAGTCTAATACACATGCTTGCAACAAGTCCTCCTAGATCTTGTTAACTCTTTCCGTCTGCCTATCAGTCTATGGATGGTAAGTAGTACTCATCTTAAACTTGGTTCCTAAGCCTTCTTGAAGACTTTACCAAAACTCGATAGTAAATAAAGAATCTCTATCACTAACAATATTACTAGGAATTTTGTGCAGTCTAACCCACATTCTTTATAAATAACTTAGCGAATACAGGTGCCGTCCTATTTGCCTCAACCGGAATGAAATGGGCGCTCTTAGTCAATCTATCTACTATGACCCATATACTTTCATTCCCTCTATTAGATGTCGGCAATCCATCAATAAAATCCATAGAGACAGAGTCCTACTTTCATACTGCGATGTCCAATGGCTGAAGCAATCCACTCGGCTTTTGATGTTCGGCTTTTACCTATTGACAGTTCAAATAACGTTTCATCCATAAGACAACATCCCTTTTCATGCCTTCCCAGAAGAAACTTTTCTTCATATCTTGATACATCTTCATTCCTTATGGAAGGGTAGTGAACTTTGAATGATGGCATTCCTCCAAAATCTCTTTGCTTATGTCTCGCACATTTGGAACACATAATCCATCCTTCTTTCTCAACCATTTGTTTTGGTCAAGACGGAAACCCTTTAAGTCATTGCTCTCCATCCCTTCCTTTAACTTTATGATCCGTTCAGCCAAAACTAGATCTTCCTCCTGTTTATAAGCTATCTTCTCGATCATTACTGGTCGGACTTCTAAACAAGACAACCTAGTAGACTTTCCACCAGACTCGGCTTCGGATCTCCACAGTATTCTACAAGCTGACAATGATCCTAAGTCTTTCCATTCTGCTATCATAGCAAACACTACATTTTGATGCTTCCTACCAAGCCATCTACAATCTTATTTCCTTTTTCGGGTGTGTACTCTATTCCAAAATCATTAGTGGCTAGAAACTACAACCATCTTTACTATCTCATGTTTAGATCCTTCTGAGAGAACAAGCACTTCAACGACTTATGATCTATATAAATATCAAACCTCTCTACCAAAAGGTAATGCCTCCACACCTTCAACACAAACATAACCGCAGCCAACTCCAAGTCATGTGTTGGATAACTAACCTCATGCGGTCTAAGCTGTCTAGAAGCATAGGCAATCACTTTACCCCTCTACATTAATACAGCTCCCAACCCAATACCACACACATTAGTATAAACAACTAAGTCTTGATTCTTCTCCGAAACCATGAACACAGGTGCATGGATCAACAAGTGCTTCAAGCTCTAAAACGCTTCACACTTATCGATCCATAAAACTTTACATCCTTTCATGTTAGCCCATTCATCGGTGCTGCAATCCACGAGAAATCCATTATTAACCTCCGATAGTATCCTACTAATCCAAGAAAATTTCTTATCTTAGTTACTGTATTTGGCCTTTTCTAATTATTATCGGCTTTGATCTTTTCTGGATTAACTGACAATCCTTTCTTCGAAACCACGTGATCAAGAAACTTCACTTCTTTCTTCCAAAAATGGCACTTCAAATTTTTTTCCTTAGCTGATGTTGCCTCGGTGTTTCCAGCACAACTCTATGATGAACTTCATGCGCCTTCTCATCCTTAGAGTATATTAGAATATCATCTATAAAAATGATCACAAATCTATCCAAGTGCTCTCGAAAAATTCAGTTCATCAAATCTACAAAGAATGTCGGCGCATTAGGAGTCTGAAAGGCATAACTAACCATTTATATGACCCATATCTCATCTTGAATGTCGTTAAAGGTATATTGTCTTCCGCTACTCTAAGCTGATGAAATCCTATTGCCAAACCTAACTGTGCGAATATCTTAGACCCACTCAACTGATCGAACAAATCATCAATCCTTGGCAGTGGATATCGATTCTTTATCAATCTTTTCATTCAGCTGACGATAATTGACACATAGCCTTAACAATCCATCCGACTTCTTAGCAAATGCAGTGGCTGCTAAGGAATACTACTCGTTCTAATAAAGCTCTTTCCTTCCAAATCTACCAATTGAGCTTTCAACTCCCTCATCTCTCTCGGTGTCATCTTGCTTGACGGCCTACTCACTAGTTCTGCACTAGACACTAAATTAATCCAAAGCTCAATGGGTCATTTCGACGGCAATCCAACTACAGGTTCGAACACATCCGTAAATTCTCTAACTAACAAAACACGATTCAATCCATCTTCCAACACCATAACATCCAACAAGGCATTCACCTCACAACTGGGGTTTCTACGGTATAAACTATCTGATCATTACAGTCTGGGCATCAAAGTGGTATTTTCCTATCTAGATAAAATATCCAAGCATCTTAGTAATTTAACCAATCCTTACCCAGTAAAATTTTGAACCCAACAAAATCAAATACATGAAAATTACAAACAAAGGTGTAACCTAGTAGGTCAAACTCTGAGTGGTCACACTTCATCCCAAGTATCATGTACCATCCTATCAGATTTGCAACTCTTAAGGAAGTAACTAAATATGTGGATTATAGGTTAAGGTTATCTACCAAACATCTAGGTATAAAAGAATGAGATGCAACAATATCAAATAAAACGCTAACATATCATAGATCTGAAGCGTACCTCATAACACAGCCTTTCCCTTCTCCTACGCTATCGGCTTTGATGTAGCAGGCTCCAATGCAAACACTTGGCCTCTATCTCCTTTTGCTGGCTCTTTGCACTGGTTCTTGTAGTGTCCAATTTGATCACAGTTAAAACATCTAACCCTTTTCATCTCAGCAGCCTCTTTCCATTGCCTATCTGGCACTCATAAGTACAATGGCCTTTCTTGTCGCAATTATATCAGACCATCTTAGACTTTCCTTTCTTTACCGCACCCCCCTTTCTGAGCATTCTTTTTGAGAAAAAAGTTTCTCTTTTGGCCCTGTCCGACCTGGACCTCTTTCTCCTTCTTCTTCTCCATGAAAACTAACGTCTATTCTTGTCTCAACGCCATTTCCACTACCACATCACATAGATCTATGATGTGCGATAAAGTAGCCCTAGCCAACTTTAGCTTCAAACCTCTAATAATTTTTCATTTCTTTTCAACACCGTGTCAAGAGTGGCATACCCATACTGGTCATACTCTTCGAATCTACTAGCATATTCCAGAGCTGACATTGTTGAGTCACAGCTTCTATGAAGATTTTGATTGCTGACAACAATATTAAAGCGATCGACAAATCAAGACCTACATATGGTACTCTAGATTATAGGTTGATTATTTGATGTTATAATAGTAATAAAATTGTCAAAATCTATCCTCAAATAATCATGCACAAAATATAATATATATATACACACATTTATATAGGTTGTGCACTTTATTGTGCAATTTAACAGAGACCGGTCGACCGGTCCAAATATAGGCGGTCGACCGTTCCTGTTGGATGTGCACAATAAACGTGCACACATGCACATAACGACTATATTTTTAAAAAACCTGTCTACCGGTTAGTTTTTGACCTGTCGACCGTTTTTAAACAGAGAGCAACTTCTTCCAAAAGACACATCTTTCTTCAATGGTTGCGTCTCTTCTTCTTCATCAATGATCATAACTTTTGACTGCAACTTTTCACCAAGGGTTATAACTATTTTCTCTCTATAAATACACATCAATATCATTGATTAAAACAATAAGTTTTTACACGATCATATATGCTCTCTAATCTAATCTCTAACACTCCTGCATTCTAAAAATTAATTTAGCTTATTGAATCTTTGAAACTATTTCATATCTTTTGATTCAATAAGTAAATACCTTCTTTAATCTTTACAAAACATCATTCATATTCTTTGAGGATAAGATTATAGGAAGGGTGTACTACTAGTGACAAATCCGTGTTTTCAAGAACACAAGTTGTCAACAACAATTGTATTTGTTTTTGTTGAAGTCCTCGTGTTGTAAGAGGCAAGTGTTGAAGTCCTCGGTGTTGTAAGAGGCAAGTGTTGAAGTCCTCAGTGTTGTAGAGGCGTGAAATCCCGTTCGGCTGTTCGGGTATTGTAAACCTGTTCCTCCGGGTGAAGCGAGGTAGTTAATAGTGAAAATCCAGATAGGAGTCTGGGACTGGACGTAGGACGGTGCTCCGAACCAGTATAAAAATCTCTGGTGTGATTTTTCTATTTTTTATTTACTATGCTATTATCATCTATTTCCGCATTTATATTGTAGTCCATATTACACGATCCGTGTGTACTATATTAGCACATATAATTGTATACACACCGCACTTTCATTTGGTATCGGAGCATAGCGCACTTTCAGACATTTCACCTTGTTCCGGCTCAGTAAACTTCCTGACCAAGATAGACTGCACCATTACCGAAATAAATCTTTCTTGAAACCTCCTCCTAAACTTTGCCCACATTATAGTCTCCTAATCCACGCCAGCAGTTACAGTGTTCCACCAAAACAAAGCAGCTCCTTGAAGTTGTCTTCAAGCAAGTCTTCTTTTCTTCTCGTCATTGAGCCCTAGTCGAAAAAAATCCTCTCCAAATGTAATAGCTAGTTTTCTACTTCAATAGCATCCTCTATTTTGATAAAGGTTTTCCTCTAAGCCTAGTATAGTCTCTGCTCAAGTTAGCATATTGATTGACCATAACTTTCTGAGCTCCTCCTCCAACAACATTACCTCTAACAACTCCAGGTGCGATTCTAGCTTGCATCATGTTTACGAAAAACTGATACATAGCTCCCATGTCTACTTGGGGAACCCCAGCACCAACATTTTTAGCTTGAGCCTGACCTGGATCTCTTCCAACATTTGGTCGGGCATTTACATTTGTGGTGATGCTCTCTCCTCTAAGGCTAACTCTGCCTCTTCTACCATCCATATTTGTATTCAAACCTCATGAGGTACAGAAGAATAGCCTAACAAAAATGGGAGTTTAGAGATAAAGTGCATACTTATATATAGAAAATACAAGTACGTTACTATAGCTTTATCCTATGATCTGATCCTATCTCTAATTCCTAAGGATTATGTTTTCAAAAATCATTTTTAGTTTAAGTTTTTCATAAACCTATTCTCTGATACCAAGTTGAAACATTCACTATCTAGAGGCCCAAAGCTAAGCGCTATAGATGTTGTTGTCATCAATTGTATTAACTTCCGGCGACTAAATACGGCTATGTTAATGATATCTATAATATCAGAAGCACTTGAATATGAAACAAAGCACGGATTTCAAACCATCATTTTTCCATTACATTTAAAAATAGATGTTCCATATTCAAATTACATTATCCCAAACATTTCCCAGGCAGTGATAAAATATAATTATTATAAAATGCGCCAAGAGCAACATATGAAGATGCCCCTTTGGATGATCAGAGTCATATAGCCATAATTGACTTAATACATACACCGTGGAAATAAACACAAAACAAAGACCTGAAACTCCTAAATAGCTACCTGTTAGCCTCCTACTCTCCTTCGGTAGCTTTGTTAGTTATCCTACTAAACCTGAAAGAACCTCAACCGTAAGCCTACTTAAATCAATTTTGAGCACCCGAGAGTTTAAAGGGAAAACCATAAACTTCGATTAGACATAATGCTTGGTATGTATAATACTATACATCCCGATTATTAATGTTAAGTGAGATCATGCCGCTAAGCGGAATGGGTTTCCCCTCACTAACACCCTTTTTAAAACATATCTTTTGTAAATCTTTTCCTGCAACAAAACTGGTTAAAACTATAAAGCATTGTTATATTATGTAAATACACATATTGGGTAACAAATGGATCATCTGTCCGATCATTATTGTTTTGTTTGGCTTACTATTAACCTTTAGCTGACTCGGGCCTACTAGACAAAATAACATAATTTCTCTAACATATGTTAGACGCACCTCTTTTGAATTATCTGTCCTTAATTATCTGTTAAATACTTCTCTTTTGGATGGTCTGTCCCTAACTTAACATCTCCCAGAATCATCTGATCCTAATGGTTTTGCGAGCTCACCAATAAACTATCTGTATATAAACATATATTCCCTTCTTTTTGTAATCATAATTTTAGTCTTACCTATGACAAAGCCATACATACTGGAATTTTGGACTAAATTAGTTGCGGCTAATAGCTATCGTATAGGGCCTGACCATATACTAGTCCCATCTGGTATTCTAATATCTGATCCATTTTCTCTTAAGGATAACTTGCCTTAAATTTTCCCTGAAAAACCTTTTCAAATTGACTTAAATCTTTAAATCATACTTAGACAAGGAAAATACATATTCTCTATGCTTTATACATAATCACTTTGTCATGTTATATATATATTTTACTTAACTCCTTGTTGATGAAAACATTTGCCCTTTTCGAAACCATTAAATCTTATTTTTCGAAAACATTGGAAAATCCTTTCCTTTCTTATCGTCGAAAGCTTCAAAATAAGAGACACCCTTTTTAAAACCTTTAAACATTGCCTTTCAAAAGCATCGGAATAACCCTTCCTTTCATTTTATCGAAAGCTTTAAAACCATGGAAAACCTTCCATTTCTGCCCCTTCGAAACCCTGGGGAGCCACCCCTTCAAAATCATTCATTAAAACTCTTTCGAAAGCTTTAAAACTCTAATCCTTTTGAAAGCCTTTTGGTTCAATTTTAAAACATGTGGAAACTCTTTGAAACCATTCAAAGTTTACTTCTTCAAAACCTTTAAAAACCATCTCGGTCGAAACCTTTTGAACTATGCCTTCAAGTAGAGAAAAAGGATAAGAAGCCCAATCAATTCGAAAGCACTTCTTTTGAAACCATTGAAACTATCTCTTCCCAAACCATTTGGCTTATACTTCAATTATAGAAAAAGGGTCTTTATAAAATTTAAGTTGAAAGCATCTGTTTTGAAATCATTTACTAAGTAAAGAAGTGATGGTCTCGAAACCATCCATTCGAAGGCATTGGAGAAGTGGCCAAGTTTTTAAAATAAAGTATTCCCTTCGAAACCATTGTAGTCGAAAGGTGGAAAGCAGAAGCTTAAAAGTTTTCAGCTTTATTGAAAGCAAACATTTAAAACTAAAGTGCAACCCATTTGAAACAATTTCTTTTATATCTTATGACCCAGTCGAAAGCTAACAGAGTTGAATGCCACTTAGTCGAAAGCAAACAAGGGCATTATAATTTAGAAACAAAGTGATGCTTCGATCCCTTCAGAACCTATGGTTTTGACCTCATAGCTTTCGCCTTCCATCCAATTCACTACGTACCAATTTATTGGTATCAGGCACATTGGTTTCGATGGAGATGGAGGCGGAGGGACTTGGTCGAAAGCCAACCAAGGCGGAAGCAGGTGCCAAAAGCAATAAAACAGTTAAAACCCTAAAATAAACAGTTGATTTCACCTAACCTGCTTTACATGCAAAATTTTGATTAGTTGCGTCTTTTCTTTACCACTAAAAAGTGCTACACATTTTCAAAGGTGATTAATTAAACCATTTGCAAAATACCTCTTGTTCAATTAAATATGTAAAAGATTTGAGTCCCTTACCTTAAATAATTTTATATATTCATTAAAACACTTAGGAAAATTCTATAAAAATTCCAGAAAATCCTTTTTATTATGTTTTCAAACATATAAATTTTAGACCCAAATAATTATTTATTTTGCCATAAATTATTTATAACCCAATAAATCATTTTCTTCACTAGAAAATTAATATAAAATCCACCATAATTCAGAAAATTATGAAAATAGAAAACCATCTCTACATTAAAATTTGCATGGCATTTGGATGTCATATAATAGGGTTTTCATGTCAAACATATCATAATAACTTATATGAACATGCATAAATCATAACAAGTATATATAAACTTCCAATCATCCAAAACATGGCATTATCATGCAAAAAATCATTTCGGTTTACCCTAAAATCCAAAAACTATAATAAAAATGGGATGCAGTAATCATTAACCTTAGCTATGTGTTTAAAGATATGAGATTTTATGTTGAACAACTTGATTTACTTCTTCTACTTGAAATCCTAGCTTTTATCTTCTCTTGATATTGAAAATGGTGGCTTGCCTTAGGGTATTTTTGCTTGAGAAAATGAAATGAACGCGTGTTTGTTTTCCTAAGGGTTTAGGGTATAAGTTCATCCTATTTTCCATTTTCCCTTCCTTATTTCCTAACATATCTTATTTATGTTATCTCGTTTTGAATTACACATTAACAAGGCACGACTGCCCTTAACTTTTATCAAATCTCAATCTATTAATCATCTGGCACTATTTTATTTAATTTAGCTAATTAAATATTCTAAATAATGTTACTAAAAATATAGGGTATTACAACCCCTGACAACTGCTTTTGTTATGTTTCGTTATGCGACAGTGTATATAGTTGCGGATAATCCCAGTTTTCCATTGCTCATGATTGTCATGGAGCAGTAGTTGGGATTTTCATCTCCTCATTGTATGATCCTTGCCGTGGTCTAAATCCTATATGTGGAACATATTTTCTTTTTAAAATGCCTGAGTATTGGTACTAGTAGCGACTAAATGTTATGGGCAAAACTGTCACACCCTGGGGACGAGAGATTTAACAAGAATTTAACGGAAATTTTAAACGAAAGTTTAATAAGAAAAGTAAATTTAATTAAAATAAGGACTAAACGAAAATTTCCATAGACGTTCAAATTTGGCTACAAAACTTGCACCATTGCGTCCGAAGCGATTTTATTATCGTTATTTATGTATAAAAAATTGTAATCCTGGTTAGTATGGAAACATTATGGCCGTTAGATTGAATTAAAAATTTAATAAGGCCACCGGTTGACCCGTAAGGATTCAAGATCAGTCGATAGTGGCCGACCTATAAATAGGGGTAGTTGACCTGATGCATGTAAAATAGAATTATTTATTGCTTTATAATGACGGGATCTGAACAGTTGTGATTGTTGCCTGGGGATGAAGAGCATGATGAGTGAATCAGATGCTATGAGTATATTTGCTACGCTAATCTAATGGCCCAAAACTAAACCTACCCTATGAATTCCATGATAATGTAATTCTAATTCTAAATTAAAAGTTTATTGTAACCAAACTCTACCAAAACTTTCACTAAACCTAACTCCAAAATTTCTAAAATGCAAACCAATTCAACCTAAAAGACAAGAAGCAAATAAATCAAGCTGTATCAAGGAGGAGCTATCGATTTAGTGGGACGATTCTTAAGCACAAGCAATAGGAAGAACTTAGGCTTGAGGTGGGTTGACACAAATGTGATAAGTTTATTACTGTAGTTAAATTTAAACTATTTTAATTGGTTTAGGAAGAAAGTCTAATTGAATTTGTTAAAAACCCTAATTGAACATGCTAAAATCCTAGATATTGAATTACAGTAACGGTTTAATCTATATATTTGCTTTGATACACATTCCATTATCAAGTTGTAAACCCTAAACTCAAAAATACTTAAATGAATTGTATGTTGATTATTAATTTGGTAAAGTAGTAATTAAGATAAATTAAACCTTGCTTACGACTAGAAGTAAGTGGAGAAACAATCCACAATTGAAAAAATGTAGAACCCTGCTTTTTTACTTCGACATGGTCAACCTGGAAATCCTAGTAGTTGACCGGTAGCGGTTGTTAGGTAGAGGTAAACTGGAGGATATAAACGATCGACAGTTCAGAATGAAAATTGCACAATTTGAACCTCGGCCTAAGATGAAGTTAAAGAACAAAAATTATATAATTTCAGAAAAATATTATATAAATGGAAAACTGATTGCTTGAACTTATTTTGGACTAAGTGCACATGATAGTTGCGGTAGGGAAGTTAGTACCCTATCGAAGGACAATAGGTCATCGCGGTTTGCGTAATAGTTAAATACATAAACCAGAGTTCAAAGTTGACTAATGCGATGTATTTTGCATACATATAGGGGGTATTCCATAATGGATGGACGATACTTATAACGATACTAGGTAAGTAAGCCCGGTGCTAAAAAGGTATTTTAAATGATGATCAGGCCCAACTAAGCATGATAAGAGGCAATAGAATAGAAAGAAGCCTGGTACTAATAAGAGTTCTTGTATGCATGGTTCAAGTGTAATGTGGTGCAGGTGGATGCCCGAGCAGTACGATAAGTGGCATTTTCCACTATGATCAGGAGGTGAATAGTGGGTGCATATGATGATTCATATAAGTTTTCATTTTGAGGTTCTTCCTCTCCAAGCATAGTGATGACATAGTTATTAATAGGAGAGTAGTTCCCACAATCACCTATGGGCGATAGGTTCTCATTAGATAGCTCTATGAGTGTTGGCCAATCGCAAGTGTGAGGATTGATTTATAGTTCGACTTGTTGTGTTAAATAAGAACTCTTAGGTACCGAACCTTAAGAATTCAAAGACACATGTGGCACATCCTATGTCATTTAGAATAGCTATGAAGTTAACTGTACATGATTAATGCATATTAAACTTGGACTCATTCAATGGACTTTTGTTTGACCCGTTCTCTTTCATTCTTTTTCCCCACCATAGGACAGGGCATGTAATAACACGTTCTGAAAGGGACCTAAATTCCACTCAGAAAAGTCCCATCAGAACATAGACTGACTCCAAAGCTATTTATCTACACATTTTCAGAACTCACAATGGAAGGGTAAAATATAATAATAGAAATAGGACCCATGTTATTAAAAATCCAATTTTCAAAAATTAAATAACACAATACATAGTCGTAGTATGACATTTTCAAAATACATCATTATATTTTAGTGGGTACATTAGTAAATAGCATAAGTAGATAAATAGGTAAACTACCACAAATTTTCTCCAGGCCTTTACCTTTAACATCACCATCTTTCTTAACATGTGTTGTAATTATGAGGGAGTTAGAACAACGTATATCTGGTGAATAAAAATCTCAAGCCTTACTATATTAATAGTTGGTCAGGATAATTTAAATAGTAACATGACTTACATATTCTACTTACATCGTAAATATTTTCAAATATAAACCCAAAGGTTTTTCTGGAATATAAATAAATAGGCTTTCCAAACATAAGCCCATAACCAATTTGCTATCAACCCAATAACCCATATCTATTGTCCATAATGTCCTAGCAATGTAAGAGATAGTATTCAAGTCATTTGATACCTTTTAAATGGAATTAAGCAGACTCTGACCATTTAATACCTTTATTTAAGGTAGATCTATGCCATTTACTACCTATAATCCCAAGGCGAACACTTCACTAGTAACTGTCAAGTTGACATTGCATGGACTCTCTATAACTACTTAATACTTCCTATTGAAGCAAAAACTTTCCAAAGATATCCACTACCGTGCCTATCTCATAGTCCCAACTGTTGACGTCAAAAATGGGCATCAACACTCAATAGAATCTCGTAGAGATTAGACGATGTATGAAACTAATAACATAGCCGAAAAAGTAAACGAACACATAGATTTTTATAGTGGTTCAACAATCTTGACCTACGTCCATTTCATATTTTTATTGATCTTTCATTTGATTATGATTACAAGAATATTTGGATCAGCTAGGACCCATAAGTACAAGAGTGAAGAATAAAAATGGCAGAGCTTAGACAGCCGAAAGAAGGATCCTCAAGGAGAATGGCCGTTGTATTTAATCGACATTTCAAAATGATCGGGCAAAGTTTAGCCAATCGCTATTTGGCCTCTAATTGATGTACGATCGATAGTTTAGCTCTTCATGATGTAAGATGTTTTTTTTTTCAAATTTCATGCAATTCCGACATACCGTTTGTGAGATATCGCATTTTTCATGAAACTGTGGGTCACTCACTAGAATATGCCAATCATTTTTATGGCCTGGAAAAAATGATCAGCTAACAATGAGCAGTCGAACTCAAATTGCAACCTTATGACAAGCGATCGCTTTTGTAAGCTTCAATCTTCATTTTTTTTGATTCTGTAGAAGTTTTAAATGAATTGGCCTTGTGGATCTCGAGATATTGATCATTCTCCGATGATTTGAACTGTTTTATGGATCATTTTAGAACGATCCACATAAAATTTTCATTTGTCCATAACTTGGACATACGAACCGCGATTGACTTGAAATTTGAAATTTGAAATTTAGCCTCACGGGGCTTTGCTTATTACTTCATACTGATTACAGCTTGATCTAGATCCGGTCTGAATCTGCTCGACCATCGTCCATAGTCTTGTATATTATTGATTCTTAAGGCTGGTAACATCCCGTGTTTCCAAATCTATGGTATCACGGCCTTGCCAAAAAGCAGGATAACATTTTGCCCCATAATGTACATCTTGTTCGAACATGACATGCTTTGAGTTACCGCAAGCTTCAATCGTCAAAAAGGATTCCATTCAATTTATTAAATGATTGCTATTCTTCCATTGAGTTACCTTTACTGATAGTTGCATTTTTTCTATTCGTCATGGCTATCTGTCGATTTCCAACACTATAAATTCAACATTGTATTATATCAGTTGCTATCTATTTTCGGTTCGACGAGGCTAGTAAGTTTCGACTATCTGATCCAGTCTTTTCTTTAATAACTACTGGTGCAAATTTTATTTCTGTCGGTTTCAAGAAATCTAATTTTTGAAATATATACATGTACGCTCAGGCACATTATCATTGGCTCCCAAATGCATTTGTATGCTCACGAGTCATTGCCAATTCCTTTTAGTTTAATTGCAGTGGGCTTGCAATTACTTATATATATATAATTTATATTTATATATATATATGTATGTATGTAAATACACACATAAACACACACACATATATATTTTAGTACAATAGGGGTCGTAATAAATCACTCGATGATATGGGACTTCAAGTTCTATAGGAATGATGGCTTCGGAGCTGTAAGTAAGGACGAATGGAGTTTGACCACTCACGGACTTGTGGGAGGTTTTAAAGCCATAATGATGTTGGGAGTTCATCCATCCACTTGCCTCTTGCCTTTTCCAAATGTTTCTTCAGAATGGACCTTATGATTTTGTTAACAACTTCAACTTGTCCATTAACTTAAGGGTGAGAAATTGCCATGAATCTTTTGTCAATAGGATGTCGATGGAAGAAGTTTTTGAATTAAGCGCTATTAAATTGGGTTCCATTATCAATTATAATGGTTCATGGAAGTCTAGAAAGATAGATGATGCTTCAGACAACGAAGTGGATACTTTCTTCTTCATGGTCGTGGCTAAAGGTTAAACTTCAGGTCATGTAGTGAAGTAATCTACTTCTACGATGACATATTTCACACCACCTTTAGAATCCGCAAGAAGCTAATGAAGTCAATACCCCAAGTGGAAAACGGCTATGGACTAACCATTTTAGTAATTTTCCTCGATGGGGCTCTCGAAAATTCTGCAGACATCTATCACTTGTCACATCGTCTAGTGTGATCAACTGCATCTCGATTGACAGTTGGACAGCAATACCCATAGCGAAGTATTTTCTTTATCAGGATTGCCCCTGGTGTGATCGCTGCATTCTTCTTCATGGACCTCTCTCAAGACTCGTTTGATTTCATCATGGGTGGTACACTGAAGTAGGGTAATGAAGAAATCTTTTCCATACATGATTCCGTTTTGGATGATTAGCGTGAAGCTTTATGGAAGATCTATCATTTTTCATTCCTTTATCCAGGAAGGATCCCACATTGCAGATAACCTTTAGCATGTGTCATCCACGACTCCCTTTCCGGCTCTATCTCCAAAACCCAATTAATCTCCATCTAGTCGATGCTCGAAGCATCTAGTACATTAATCTAGACAGAGTCTATTTTCTACATATTCCTGAAACTGACCAGCTTAGCCGGTGTGTCGCCTTTCTCATTTTGTATCTCTAAGGATGTGTGTAATAGTGTAATACTCGAAGTCGGCCAGTAGCTCTTAGACCTGACCGAGATAATGAGCAAGTTGCTACCCTTAGTCTGATAATCTTTCCTGACTTGACATACTCCTTACCAGGAATTACAAAAGATTTGTAAAGTTTTCACTTCCATTTCTCTGGCAAATTAAGCCCGACGATCAAGGCTTCATATTCAGCTTCGCTTTTTATTGCATGGAAGTGGAGTTTCAATTTGTAGCAGGTCAATTATTCCCTTAGGAGTCACTAACATGACTCTTGCAATAGAACACTGATCGTTGGATGCTCCATCTATGACATTTTTCCATTAGTTGGTTAATTCTCCACTGCTCTCTGGAGAGTCATCTGGTGTAGTGAACTCAGCTATGAAGTCCGCCAATGTCTGTCCCAGGATAGCTCTTTGAGGGAGATAAGTGATATCGAATTGGCTTAGCTTGATATTCCATTTAAGCAACCTTTCAGAAGTCTAGGGTTACTGTAGGACCTGTCGTAACGGCTGGTCGGTGTAGACAATGATGGGGTAGGCCTGGAAGTAGTGGAAAATCTTTCATAATGAAATCATAAGGCAGTACGCGAGTTTTTCTAGCTTTAGGTCCTTTCTGTCAGCACCTATCAATCACTTGCTAACATAGTATACAGCCTTCTTGGTCCGATTCTCTTCACGTAACAGTGTGGCACTTATGGTGTGTATTGACATCACTAAATATATGTATAAGTCTGCATGATCCAATGGCTTGGATAGGATGGAAGGTCTCTCTAGGTGATCTACTAGAGCTTGAAATGCCTCTATGCAGTCCCGCATCCATTCAAAGTTCCTTTTCCCCTTCTCGATCAAGTCGAAGAAAGGAACACACTTATCGGTGACCCTGAAGATGAAGCGGCTTAGGGTGACAACCTTCTCATTTAAGCTTGTACTTGCTTAATCATCTTTGGTACCTAGATGTTTCGAATTGTTTGACTCTTCTCGGGATTGGCTTCGATTCCACGAGAATTGACGATGAAACCTCAAAATTTCCTTGACACAATGCCAAAAGAGCATTCAAGGGATTTAGTTTTATTCCATATTTATGGAGAAACTGAACATCGCCATTAATTCATCGGTATGGTCATTTGATCGTTGCGACTTCATGAGCATATCATCCACATATACTTCCATCGATTGCCTAATCTGATCTTTGAACATCCAGTTGACTAATCTTTGGTAAGTAGTTTCAACATTATGTAGTTCAAATGGCATGACAACATAACGATATTACCCTAGATCGGTTGAAGTCGGTGTGCTCCGAGTCGAGGACATGCTTTAATATCTGGTTGCATCCAGAGTACACATCCACAAATGAAAGTAGTTAATATCCAGTGATTGCGTCTACCAGCTGGTCGATCCTCGAAAGTGGAAAGCTGTTTTTAGGGCATACCTTGTTTAGGTCAGAGTAGTCGATGTATGTCTGCCACTTTCCATCTCCCTTTTAAATGCAGCAAATCTTTCCCGATCCATGCTATGTTGCTTTTATTTCAACAGGATATGTCTCAAATCGCCATAGTGGGTGAGACCATGCAAATGTCAGAATGGGTCCAAGTGAACACATCAAAAATCATTCGGGGGAAACTATCTAATTCCTTATCATCGTTTCTTAGAGCTATGATCTTATCTTCAGTACCGATAATCGGTCGTCATGGCTAATCGTAATGTTGATCGTTAGGTCTACGGGTGCAGCCTTAGATTCCTGGAGTTGAAATATAATTGTTTCACACAATAATCAAAGTGAAATCTGGTTGAGATGGTTAAGGATGATGGTTACTCTAGTCAAATCCTAGAGTCGTGTCATGAGTTATTGAGTCTGATAGTGGAGGTCTCTAGATGATTTGAGCGACTATGTACAACTTGACAAAGACCAGGCTTAGAAGCAGATTGAATCAAATGTTAAGTAGGGTTCAACCTCATGTCGCGTTCAATTGCATAGTTGACTCTTGCTTTAAGTTTGAATCTGCTTTTATATTTGAGTAACAAACAGTTTGCACTCAATGTACTCATGATCCGTTACTCGTTGTTTGGGTTGGATTGATGGTTAGTTAGCAATGAGCTTGGGCATCGATTCGGCGTTTCTATCTCTAGGCATCATTTCGGTCATAGCCTCGAGTCGCTATAAACACCAGGTATGAGTCACCATATTAAGAAATTGTAGTTAGTCTTTGGATGATCACACTTTTACTCTCGATCTCAGTTTGATAAATGTACAACATGGACGGTTGAGTCTTGTCTTAGTCGTGTTTATACTCCCACCTAAACTCTTAAGACTTAGAGTTGATTAATGAATGGTTGGTTTGCATTCATCTTGTTTTTCGCTCGTGCCCCAAGTCTGGGGTATATATCGATAAGTAGGAAGGAAAGTTATGTCCACCTTACTTTATACTTTTTCCCATTGAATCACGGGAATATGTTATTTGATGGAAGGATGGGTCGCACCTATTCTAGATTATATTCTGGATTTTCCTTCCAGGAGGAAGACGTTAATTGATCGTCGGATTTCGGGCATGAGTTATGCACTGGGTAGTCAATCATGTCTATTTTTGGTGCAGATGTCACCATACTCTGGGTAGGAAAAAAGAATAGATGGTCAAATTACATCTAATAACTGATTGATGCTCTCTCTGTCGGACCAAATGCAAGAATTAGTATGCAGACGGTTAAGTCACATCCATTTCGTATTGCTCTTCTAGTCGAATCATGGCAAGAGTCGACAAATTAAAGATCACATCGCATTCATCCGAAGCTGGACTAGGGATATAGTTGGCTTAGGTGCAGTCGGGTCATGCTCATCCAATTTCATACTCCTCCTGACGGATCGAAGGAGGGTGCTAGAGAATTAAAGATCAAGACGCACTCATTTATGGCGTGTTCTCTTATCCCTGCCTAGTGAATAGAGTTATTCGATGGAAATTCGTGTCGCATCCATTTTTGGTTGGTGCGGATCAATATTGACCCTCGATCTAATGGTACAATATAGTCGGTCACTTGCAACTTCGGATGTCATTCCGATTGGTTTTGTATTAAGTCCTCCTTATGGTCGTTGCCTTAAGTCATAAAGAACACTAAGACGGATCTATAATAAGGTATCATATTCATCTTTTAGTGATTTGTACTCCTGCCCCCCAGTCTTGGGTTAATGGATTTTTTTAATAGATCGTCGAGTTCCATCCGTAGTGAGTTTATACTCCTCCTATCGGTTTTAGGCAGACTTTGTGGAAAAGAGAATGGTTGATCTCCACTCATCTATTTGTTCATGTTTGTCACCATTCTTTAGGGATATGGTTCAGCTGATGGATAGTCGGTTCGCACCCAGATTGTGTTTATACTCTAGCCTGCACTCTGAGGACTCAGAGTTATTTCATGGGTAGTCAGTTTCCACCCATTTTATGTTTATACTCTAGTCTGCACTCTAGGGACTCCAGGTTATCTTGCAGCCAGTTGGTTTCCACCCAGTTTATGTTTATACTAGTCCGCGCGCTAGGTACTCGGAGTTATCTTACGGGCAGTCGGTTCCCACCCAGTTTATGTTTATACTATAATCCGCACTTCAGGGACTCAGAGATATCTTGTGGGTGGTCGATTTCCACCTAGTTTATGTTTATACTCTAGCTCGGACTCTAGGGACTCAGAGTTATCTCGTGGGCAGTCAGTTTCCACCTAGTTTATGTTTATACTCTAGTCCACACTCTGGGGACTTAGAGTTGTTTGATGGGCAGTCAATTGCACCCGTGTTTGATTTATACTCCATCTGCCAAGAGTTATCGAATGAGTAGTCGAATCATGTTCATTTGTGGAATGGAATTCTGCCCCCAGCATCAAGGACAGAACTTAGCAAGTGAGACAATCGATTTGAATCTGCTTGGTGGTTATAGCTCCTCTCGCCGTGTCAAGGAAGGGAGTAGGCAATGGATTGTCTGATCACATCTATGATAAGGTTGGATGGTCAAGTCACATCCACCTCAAGCTGCATTCATGTCCACATTTTGAGGGAAGTCATTGATGAGTAGGCAATTAGTCACACCTACTTTAAGTTGAGCTTTCGAACCGCCTCCTGTGTTCAGGGCAGGAGTTAATGTATGAATGGTCAAATTGCATCCACTTTAGTTGGACCTTGGTTGTGCTGAGCTTCGGGAGAGGGATAAGTATTTTGACGAACTTCTAGCATGAGCTGGGGAGTGGATGGTTGGGCTCAGCCACTCCATGTCTTTCTTTTATCTCCAAGTTAGGCGCGAAAATTGATGAGTGGATTATCAGTCGTGTCCACTTTCTGCTAGATCTTGACCTTGTTGGGATTTTCCATTTTGATTCCTTGGCCCTAAGTCAAGGGCATATAGTAGCTGATGAGCGGTTGAATCACGCTTATCTTGATGAAACTCCAAAAGCCCGATCGTGGTCCACAATGATTGGTTGGCGCCAAACTCGAAGTATTTGGTCACCTCCATCGTTTGGAAGTAGTTTAGTTCAAGTTGGCCATAGTTCACAACACAATTGAAATTGTAATTGAAATAATTCAAAGAAGATCAGAATAAATCTCATTGATAAGTGAAGCAATGTTGTGTGATCACTATTCCACTTTGTCCAAGCGCTTCTCAACTAGAAGTCGATCATGGGTGGTCTAACTAATAATCAAAGTTCTTTATTGATAGGGGTCGGATGTTCTCTGCCTGTTATTCCATGGGACTTGTGCATATTGTCGAAACTTTCCTTTCCGAATTAGTTTTCCGATCACATCTCAGAGGTGTTTGCAATCGCCAGTGTTAGGACAATGTGTATCTTGGAATATACAACATTCCTCGGATTTCCTCAGAGATTCAGTGGACTCTCTCGAGGCTAGTTTTTAGTATTGCTTCGAGATTGAGTCTCCAAGTAGATGTTATCGACTGAATCATCCAAAAGAGTATACGAGTCGAATTTTGAGATTCTGGATTGTCTCCTAGAATCTAAGTCCTCATCTAAGTCCTCATTTTTAACCTCGCTTTGACTTCCTTCAACTGGTCTTGCATTATTTTTTTATCTAGTATATCTTGCTTCCTCTTTGTGTAGGCACTAGTATGCTTTGTAATAGAATCGATAAAAGGTCGAAGGAGGCTCTCTAGCTAACTAGTCTTTGAAATCCAACTTGGGGTCGATTCCCTTTATCAATGCCATTAGTTTGATATCCTCACTCATATTTGGAATAAATTGGATAGTGACATCACATCCTTGGTGTGAGTCGCATGCATTCTGAACTGCTCGACAAACTTCTTATCTGGTTGATTGAATGAGGAGACGGATTTGGGCGATAATCATAGAAACTTCATGATTGATACAACTTGAAGGAAAATCGGAAAGTATTTACATTCGATGACACATATCCTATAGTGGAATTCATATGCCACTCGAATTTCATGAGACGCGGTCCAGGGTCAGTTTTCCCTGAGTAAACCGATATGATTGGTACGTTCAATCTCCTTGGATATTCTACACACCGAACGACTTTAATGAATAGGCTTCAACTGGGGGAGATGCTTTAGTCATCGTCAATCCGGTCCATTTTGAAGTTACTACTACTTGTTATGCTTGTGAATGATGTATGCATGCCCGAGATATGATCAGAGAAGATGAATCAGTATTAATGGACTAGTGGTAAGTTACTTGGAGCTGGATTCGAGAAAATCTGCTATTTTCTTAGAGTCGGTAATCGGTTTTCTTTGAGTCACTGAATTCGAAGTGCTAGGTTGGCAAAGAACGGTGCTTGGAGTCATCTTGGCATATGCTTGGAGAAAATATTGGTTATACCCAGTTTGTCTTTGGGCCAAAGTTTCTTGGTTCTGCTTAGAGACACTTCATCTATGTTCTCTAACCTTTGGGAGTATCGTTTGAGTAGCGGTTGATTGTCTGTTCCTTGGTTGCAATTCAGAAGTTGTCGCTTGATCCTCTATGCCCCGGTTAGTCACAGGATGTAAGGGAACTGGATAGAATGCACCATCTTTAAATTGAGTTTGAAATGCAAAATGCGGGGGCACTGTGTTGCGGCATGGGTTCAGATGCATTGCAATTGGTTGAAAAACGATTGGTAATGAAAACATTGGTTAAAACAACAATTGGTTGAAAATAATCGGTTGGAATACCAAAGCCTTGCAACGATGGGTTTTAGATGAAATGATCAGTGAAAATGTTAATAGGAATGATCGGTGAAGAAGGTAACTGGAATGATCAGTGAAGATGGCAACTAGAACTATCGATGAAGATGGCAGTTGGAACAGTTGGTTAAGATGCTAACTGAATGATTGGTGAAGGTGGCAACGGAAACAATTGGTGAAGAGGTTAACTGGAACGATCAGTGAAGAGGTTAACTAGAATGATTGGTTAAGATGCTAACTTGAATGATCGGTGAAGGTGTAAACTAGAATGATCGTACAAAAATAATCATACAGAAACGATGGATGCAAATTACATAGCAATTGGACAATCATACAAGAACGATTGTATAGAAATGATCGGTATGGAACAATCGTACAAAAAACAATCGGCCAAATTCACATTGGTGGAACAACCAATGAGAAGGATCGTATGGAACAATCGTACATAATGATGCAACATATGGATTTATAGGGAACGATCGTTCATCGAGTATATATGGGACATGGCCGATGTCGATCGTTCGCATATGTTTCAAAATTTGAAAATGTATGCACGTTCATTAAACATATGACTAATCGATCACTGATACCAGATTTCCTTCTTCTGCAGGGGAAGTAGACTTGGCTTTTCTGGCCATAGCTAATAGTTTCCTTGTAAATCTCTTTCAAATCCAAGAAGAATAGGAAACTTTTTGATCAAAAGCTAGATCGATCTTGCAAACATGAAAATCCACAAGTAGAAGATGAGATCCAATCAAGCTGAGAATTCATTTCTCAATGAAAGCACCAAATTATTGACATCAAAAATGGGCATCAAAACCCAATAGAATCTCATAAAGATTAAATGATGAATGAAATTAAAAACATAGCTAAAAAATTAAATGTACACATAGATATTTAAAGTGGTTCGATAATCTTGGCCAACATCTACATCATATTTTATTGATCTTGCACTTGATTATGATTACAAGGATGTTCGGATCAGCTAGGATCATTAGTACAAGAGTGAAGAATAAAAATGGTAGAGCCTAGACAGATGAAAGAAGGATCCTCTTTATGGAAAATGGCTACTGTATTTATAGGAGAAGATGTGCATGTATTGGGCTGAAGTTTTACAAGAAGAGTCTCTAAATCCGTATGGGACCACCACAACGATTGGTGGCCCTAACTCGACATTTCGAAATAATCGACCAAAGTTTTATCGATCGTTATTTTGGCCGTTGATTGATGTATGATCGATAATGTAGGCTCTTCATGATGTAAGATGCTTGCCCTCTAAGCTTCGTGCAATTCCGATGTACTGTTTGTAGGATATCGCATTCTCCATGAAACTATGGATTGTTCACTGGAATATGCCGATCGTTTTTATGGCTTGGCAAAATGATCAGCTAATAATGATCAGCCCAACTCTAATTGCAACTTGATGACCCACGATCGTTTTTGTAAGCTTCAATCTTCATTTTATTGATCCCCTAGAAGTTTCAAATGAATTAGCCTTTAGGATCTCGAGATATTGATCATTCTCCATTGATTTGAACTGTTTTATGGATCATTTTAGATCGATCCATATAAAATTTTCATTTGTCCGTAACTCAAGCGTACGAACTCCGATTGACTTGAAATTTGAAATGTAGCCTCATGGGACTTTGCTTATTATATCATACTGATTATAGCTTGATCTGGACCCGTCCTAAAACTGCTCGACCATCGTCCAGAGTCTATTATATCACTAATTCTCTAGGCTAGCAACCACCTGTTTTTTCCAAATCTATGGTATCACGACCTTGCCAAAAGGCGGGATAACACCAACCATTTGCTACTTCATACATAGGACGAAGCAGGTCCTCACACAACCACTAATTACCTTCATCTCTAAAGTAGGTCCTTCGTGTTATAACCCATACCCCACGATGACGTCTCACATTAGCTCGATTATTTATAGGTATTGGTAGCCAAATTAGCCGGATGGATTTACCCTATAGAATTTGGGACTAACCTTGCATCATCGTAGTTACTTATTATATGTGATGTCTCACATCAGGGCTTAAGGCACATTGTTGGTAGCCAGATTAGCTGGGCATACTACATAGTGCTTTTGCTTAACCTCGCATCCCTATAACTTAGTTATAATTCATTTTAGACTCTACATATATTATCATATGTCTCACTGTTTCCCTAATCAAGGCCTTATAAAAAATTCTTTCTTATTTCGTCTTTAACTTAATTATTTGCCTAAGGAGGTTTTAATAAAATCAATAACTTACTTAACTATGCAATTATACGTTAGTTACGCTAATTTACATGTGCGCCTAATAATTTCTAAAGCGTGGGGAATACGCCCTAAACTAGCATGTAAATGCCAACTCTTTCAACAATTATACACATATTATCTACAATAACAAAATTCCAATATTCGTATAAAAAAATTCCAATCAATATACTTGTATACAAAAAAAATTTAAACTCAATATTACATCAAAGTAATGAATATGTTTATAATAGAAACTTAAAATTCCAATTTTATGCTCTATTCAACTTCTTTTTCACATAAAATAAGCAAAGGAATTTCTATTTAATTCATGGAAATAAGCGGTGTAAACTACGAATAAAATTCATACCTTACATACTATTCCTTAATCAAAACCCTTTAGCCAAATTCAAAGAAAAAGAATAAGAAGTGGAATACAAGGTAAAATTATCAAAAATGCAAATCTACAAAATCTCCATTATTTTGACATAAACACTTGATATTCCAACATAGAATTAACATTTCACATTGAAGGAGTTTTGAGAATTTATAGTATGATATTTTCGCAAACCGAAACCCCCTAAGGCATATTCAAACCTAAACTATACTAATAAAGTACTAAAATAGAAAAGCTAAGATTTCCATTCATAGTATTTGCTTAGCTTTGCCTCCTTTGGATTTGACACGCCTTTGACAATTTCTATCAAATCTCTTCTTAAGCCCTAATGGATTTTTTCTGAATCTATGAAGAGACGAACTGACGGAGCTTCGCTGGAGTCCTACAATAATTTGTGAATAAAGTGAGGGTGCTAGGCTCCTATTTATAGCGTTTGAAATGCACCAGAACCGGTAGATCAAGGTCGGTTAAAAATAATAGAATCTGATATTTAAATATCTAAAAACACTAGCCCCACTCTACAGCATAGGTCGACCGTCGTTGCCCACGTATCGACCGCTAGCGGTCGACCAGTCCAAGGAGACCAGTCAACATGTACATGCTATTTTGGGAAGATTTTGTGTAATTGCGTTTTAATTTATTTTCTTCATTTATTATTCTTTAACGTTAGCAATATTTTTAATGTTTACTTAATCCCAAGTATAATCACTATTAACTTTAAGATTTCAAATTTAATAATCATTTAATTATTTGAATTCTATTAAATTATTTTGAATCAAAAAACTTCAACATCCGTAACTTTTCTAGTTGAACTCCGTTTTCAACATATTATATATAGAAATTGGTCAGAATTTCGCCATGAATGCAACGACATAACTTCCATGATCAAATTTTGATTTTGCAAAATTTTAATTTTTAAACTTATCTTATTTAATTAATCTATTTACTTCTTAATAATTTTTACCGGTTATTACATTCTTCCCCTTAAAAAGGATTTCGTCTTTGAAATCTTTCCAAGGAGAAAACAACGTAACATGCAATAAACATTTATGTTATACAACTAAGTTATCTACTCAACTAAAGTGCAATGTAATTTTGTGTGCAACCACACTATAGGTAAGCTCAATCCTAGCGTGAGTGTATGATTGTGACATATAAGTATGTATGAAATTATCCTAAACATGCATAAAATCTTTATATGAGTGCAAAGTGATGGTGAAAACATGTAGCAAACATACCATCCAGGTAAGCAACCATAATGCAACCAAAGCCTACTTTTGTAGAGAAGGTTTGCCAATTGAAAGCTTAGGATGAGAAGCCATCATGCTTTCCACCATATTTTCTCTCTATTATATTCGAAGCAGCCAAATTTCTTTGTTGTGAAACTTTCTAGTTCTGTGCTCCATAATGCTTATGGTGGCATGGGATGCTACTGGCTCTATCTCAGTATCCCTGTAACAACCCGTATTTTTCGACAATTAAAATATTAAATAATGTAAGACTTTGGAAATGTAAAGTTGTAAGAAATTTAAATTTATGATTTACTAACGAGTAAGTAGTTAAAAACATGATTTAAAAGTGTTGTTTGAATGTTAATAACAATTATTTTGATGTAGATTCAATCAATTGGAATGGCTGTAAAATTAAATTTGGTTATAAATTGTAAAAGGTAAATAAACCAAATGTTGTAATAAAAAGAGAAATTATACGTAATTAATTGAAATTGGGTAATATAGAATGAATAATCAGTACGTGAATTGATTGGCTTGATCTGTAAACAATAAGATTGGGATGTGTTTGAATTAGAAACGTATAGTAATTGCTTCAACTATATTTTATTTATCTAATCCGGTAAATTAAAGTGAAAATCAATAAAAATTAAATACAATTGAAAGATTGCAATTAATCTAACTTAATATTGCAATGAATATGAATTAAGATGATAATTGTAGAGTATTAATGTAATAAATGGTAAACTAATGTTAACTATTTCCATAAAGTAATGACTGATTGAATAATAAGTTTGAAATCAAAATAAATTAATTTATTTGGAATTTAAATTATAATTAAAAAATTATTACAGTTGAACCTTGAATACTGTAATTAGTGTAATATTCAACATTGAACTGATATGGAAATTTGTTTTAAAAGATTATAAATTACTTAGTAATCAAAAATGATGAAAATTGCCAGTTATTCAATTTGAAATTAAAAAGTGATTTAATCAGTTTAATAATAATTTATTTAATTAACGTGAATATAGCCATTATGGCCGCTGCCTCGGATTTTGATGAAACTAGTTTCATCGGATCCGCAATGGTGAATTATTGTAGGATTTCAAGTTTCGTAGCGATTGGACTTGTCGTTTGATTGTACGGGCACGAAACGCATAGAAATCAATTTAATGAAATCAATTTGAAATAAGCTGATTTTAAAAGCTAACTTCTTTATACGATGGAATTATGACTTGAAACTTTTTCCATTGAGTTTACAAATATCGAAAATATCTATTTTGATATATGAGATGACCTACTTTCGTTTTGATAGTAGAACGAGCTTTTTGTATCGTTATTGTCAATTCAAATCAATTCGGGTGTTATTTATTCTTATCGAGCTTTGTTCCCATAAATAGATTCTTTTAAAACCCTAGCAGTCTTTTAATTTCTTATTATTGTACATATCTGTCTATTCAACCTATAGCTTCTTCCTTCTTCTAATGGCTATAAATCAAACACTAAATCCTATTTCAAATTTCAAATTCTCTAAAACCCTATCATATTATATACCGTTTCGAAGCTCTCGAAGAGCGCAATCTAGATCTGTAAGAACGCGTAATTTTTTAAAATTAAAAATAGTTAATTTAATGAGGTTTTTTGATTTAATGTTGGGAGAAATGAAATCATGTGATTTAATAATAAGAATATAAGTGAAATGAAATGTAATAGTATTGATTTAAGGTAATTGATAACTGCTTCGAATGTAATTCCAATAAATTAAAATGATTAAAAAGTTATAATTGGTTATAGATTGTAAATTAATTGTAATAATATGTGTATTAGTTGATAATTAGATTAAAAAAGTAATTGATGATTTAAATGAGATATTAATTAAATAGTATGTAATAAATTGTAACTGAATAAAAGTAGCATTGTGATAGTAGTTATAACATTTGTATGCGGATAACAAACTTATAATTGTTATTAAATTAAGTAAAGCTAATGATTGTACATTGTTACCAATTAGTTTAATTGGTGGATTCAATTTGAAATCAAATGCAATTAATTATAATTAAATATTATGTTAACGTAAATTAAGACGATAAGTGGAGAATATTAATGTAATAAAATATAAACCAATGTTAACTATGTCTATAGAGAAATGATGGATCAAATAAAAAGATTAAAATCAAATTAAATCAATGTATTGGAATTAAATTATAATTAATTGAATTTAATTACAATTGAAATTGAACATTGTAATTTGTGTAATAGTCAAGACTGAATTGATATGTAAATTTGTATTAAATTATTGTAAATGTCCAAGTAATCAAAATGATAAAAATTGTTAGTAATTAAACTTGAAATTAAAAAGTGATTTAATATTAATATATTTAATTAAATTAATGACCTGCCTTTTGGACGTTTTAAATCAACGATAAACCACACACGTCATACTCAAACCATTTAAAAGGGCAGATAATTATTGGGTAAATAAGAAAAAGCAAAGAAAGAAAGTAAACAAATACAGAATCTCGTAGTGGAATGGCAAAAATATAATAATCAATTAAACAGTTCATGAAGCTATTTACAAATACATTGATTAAATCTTTATGATACAAATCAGAGTTACATAAATCAAGAATAAATAATAAATAATTACGGTAGAACAACATGATGCGGTGGAATAAATTTAATAAATAATAATAGTACAAAATCTTCGTCTTCTCCTTCAGAAAGCCGTCTTCGATAAACTGAAAGCTCAGACTGACTCGAGCAAATTGAAAAGACAAAAAACTCGAGTCAGAACTAAAAGATCTTATGTAAGTAAAATCGACAGTAAATAAATATGAGTGTAATGGCGTCAGAGATTTTTACGGGGTTTGACATCGCTTATCCAGTGGCAAATGTGAGTGCAATTACTTAAGAGATGTTCGGGATTTCCATCTCCCAAGGACCCGTTAAACTATCTATTATGTAGTACAATATGCTATTATAATATGTCTACAGTAAAGTATTAAAATAGCATTAAGGCATTACCCATATCTCTCTTAACACATTTTATATAATGTCGTAGTCTATACATATACTGTAAACTCCACCCGTAGGTGGGCTATCAGGGAGAACTCCATAGGTACGACACAAAACAAACACGTAGAAGGCGTGATAGAGCATGCTACATGGCACTCGAGGCAATGTCAGGGTAGATATACCAATTGTGGATCCGGACTGGTGGTAACACATAGCTACTACTACCGTCCACCTCGGAACACACTCCCAAATCAAAATAAAGGGGTGGCCACCAAATCAATCACAAAGTAATAGAATGGTATCGAAGAAATGAGCCCGATAGGAGGAGACCTCACTTGGCCCGGCATAGCTCCTGTTTTAACCACATCAAGCTGACTCACGGGAGTCAGGGTCACGCAAATACCTCATACAGAATCGTTCACTATACCATCCTACTTCATATTTGGAATTTCCACCATGTACACAGTTGTTAAAGTGGTTTTCCTTATCGAAAGAGAGTGTGACAATATCCGATACTGATCTCTTGAACAACCAAATGCTTATTTTACACTAGATGGTCCTTTTACATTTCCAAAACCAGTTCATAATTAATATCAAATATCATATTCGATTTCGAACCATATCATTTTTGAAATCATATTCACTTTCGAAACCATATTCACTTTCAAAATCATATTCATCTTCAAAATCATATTCACTTTTGAAATTATCGATAAGATATGTTAATTAAAATCTCATTCCAAATCAACATATTTACTCAAATATGTCATTTCCCAAAAAGGTACCAATTTCAAATCCTAACTTAGGTTGTACCATCATCAAGGTATTAAATATAAATACTTCCACTTACACAGTCTGAAATTTTTAGAAAATAGTTTAGATAATCATAAATAGTTTTAATAGTTTAAGAATAGTTTTAAATAGTTAAAATACTCTAAAATAGTTTAACTGATGTAAAATAGTTGAATATAACTTCAAATTAGATTAAATAGTTTAAATAGTTTAAATAGATTTAAATTAGATTAAATTAGATTTAAAAATGGTTTAAATAGATTTAAAATATATTTAAATTATATTAAATAGATTTAAAATAGATTAAATAAATTTAAAATACATTAAATTGGATTAAATAGATTATAAAAGATTAACTATATTAAAATAGTTTAAACTGATTAAAATAGTTTAAATTAGTTTAAAATAGATTTCAAAGTTATATCCAAACATTTTCAACAACTCAATTTCGATAAATTCATTTATTTTTTATAATTCAACTTTGAAATTCCAATTTAAATCCTTTGAACAATTCATTAAATCAATTCCATTTTCAACATTAACGCTTGGATTTTCGAAAATATTTTAGTTTATATAAATTAATTCCTATTTCAAAATACCAGTTAATTAGATTCAAAATTTAAAGATAAAAAATCTTTTAATTTAACCAATCCAGTATCTATATATAATTTTCTACCCTATGGTCAGGTGATATGGATATTTATCATTTCAATTCGCAATTTAAAATTTTAAGGGTATATATCATTTCAACTCGCAATCCCAAAATTTAGTTTCTAATACATGAAATCGCTGTCTACCATTTCAACCCATAATGATTTCTTCCTAACCTAATAGATCGTATGGGTATGTACCATTTCAACCCGTAGGGAACTTGCAGTGTTATAACAATATAAAATATAACATCCAGTCATCCAATATCAATAAATCAAATATACATCACAATCATCATCCAAATTAACCAATTAACATCAAGCAACTGATTATCATATACTAGTATTAAATTGACAATTAAATTCAATATTAATTTAAATGACGATTAAAAACAATAAAAGTCATATTTAACTGGAATAACAATTTAAATATACCAAACATCAATCAATCAATTTCTAATCACAACATAAAATTTATTTAACTAACATAAGAAAATTTAGTAGTCGTGAGTGGGTTGAAACACCCACCTTTGATTTTAGCCCAATAAAATCCAAACAAAAGCACAAAAACTCAACAATCTTCAAATTCAACTAAATCAATTTCATGTTGCCCGGAATTTAAATATGAACCGAACATAAGAAATCGTGTGTGAATCAAAGTTTATATGCAAAAGATATTCATGTTATAAGAAATATTATTAATATAAAAATTAGTACAAAAAATAAAATAAATAAATAAACAAATTTTAATACTTACATTTTTCTCAAGATGAGGCTTCAGGAAAAGATTGAAGAACAATTAAGATGAGGACGGGAAGTGTACGAAAAATGAAAAAAAAAATCATGTTTTATAAAAGAAAGCTTTTAAATTTGCAAGAATAAGAGCTTTTGAATATGAGGTGTTAGGAGAAACAAAACACAAAGGAAGAAATAAGCTATAGGTTACTTATAATTAGGAAATGAAGGCGAAGGGGCAAAAATAAGCGTCCTGTTTTATTTTGAAAGTTTCAGGCATTAATAATGCATAAGAAAATGTACGTAGGAATGGAAAAGTTTGCAAACAAAAGTAAAATTTTGTATACGTGAAAATGAGGTGGTAAGAATTAAATACAACCTAAAAGCCTAAGCACAGGTATTAAACAGAAGGAGAAACGAACGGATCATGTGTTAATAGTAAGGTAACCGTTTTAAAATATTCATGCAACAATTAATAATAAAAGAAATAAAGGGACCATGTACGTCGCACAACCTTTTGAAATTCAATTTTTTAAAACATAACCGAATTAACTTTATTAATTCAAATAATATTCAAATTTGTATGAATTTAGATTTTTATCTACGCATAATAAATTATTTATTTTATACTTACCTTAAAAATGAAAATGTTGAATTTGGTTTTCCCAAATTGATCTTTTATTTCTATTAAAACACTCTTTTTGTTTAACTCAAAACGTGCGTTTCTTTTATTAAATCTATTAATTGCAATCGACATTTTCTTCCCTTTTAATTGAAATATTTGAATTACATTAATTGCAATTACTTACAAAATTAAATTTAAAAACAGACAATTAAAATGGATGAAAAATAGAACAATTGTTCATCTAAACACGTTTATACATTTGTTGTTTATACACAAGAGTAATAAATGACTTACAGAAGTAGATTATTTTCTTATTCTTATAATCAATCTAGAACCTAAAACACAGTTCAAATAAACATATATTTCTTCCTTTAAAATCAATCATTCTATTCTTTATTTTAATGAAATTAGACGTACATTCATTTTATTTGATGTAAATGTTCTTTTCATTAAATCAAACTTTTCTTATATTTTCACAAAACATAAGCTACTTTTAATTACACCTATTAAGTTTCAGTTAGTATTTTCTCTCCTATTAATTGAAAATTTACAATTACATTAATTTCAGTTGATTAAGTTTCAAAATGCACTTAATGAATGCAATGAGAAGTAGAACAATTTTTCTTATCTAATAGTAATTTAAACATATTTATAAACTACGGGATACAAATAGTAATTACACATTTCTTACTAAATAATAGTTTCTCGCCTCTACAATCAATCTTTCAGCTACGAAACATTTAGAATGAATAAACATATGTTTACTCCTTTACTAAACTTATTCATTTTTATTCTTTTATTTCAGTTTACACTCCTACTATTAAATCAACTAATACCTTATGAAATTATTAACATAGGTTTCAATCTTGTTATCCTCATTTTCTATAATTGACGCCTTTTCTTACATTACCCATAATATTTAATTACACTTAATTTCAATTAATTATATTCCAATTCCAATAAATTGATTTAATCTATTTCAATTTTTTTATTCAATCAATTATTATTTTATGAACAAAGTTACATTGGTTTATATCTTATAACATAGATATGCTTCAATTGTCATCTTTACTATATTAGTTGTAGTATTTGAATTACATTGAATTTTGTCAATTTTATTATAATTTAAAATCTCATTAAATTTATTTATCTTTGATTTACTCTTTTACGAATTCAATTATTGCCTTGTGAATATAATTAATATTTCTACACATTTTATTGCATTTACCTTTTTTAGTTATCATCTTAACTCATATTAAAGTAACCTTAAATTTAATTTAATTGCAATTGATTAAATGAATTGGTAACAAATAACAATTGTCACTGTTTCTATATTTAATCGCATTTGTATGTTTGTTATCTACACACAAATGTTATAGTTATTTACACAACGTTCATTTTTTCCAATTTACCATTTATTTCATACTATTTAATAAATACAACATTTAAATTATCAATTACTCTTATAATCCAATATCAATGAATATACACATTATTACCATAAATTTACAATCTATATTCAATTATTACTTTTTAATCATTTCAATTAATTGAAATTACATTCAAAGTAACTATAAATTACCTTAAATTAATACTACCACATTTTATTCCGATTACATTCTTATTATTAACCTACAAATTTTTGTTTCTTCTAACATTAAATTACAAAAATTTATTAAATTAACCATTTTTAATTATCGAAAATTACGGGTCTTACACTCTCCCTCGCTCTAAACTTTTCGTCCTCGAAAAGAAAAAAGAAGGGGAAAGAAGGAATTAAAAAATCACTATATCTTATTTAAAATATTAAATTTATATACAATTAATTTATATAATTAAATAATTTAAATAAAATATATCAATTTATAACAATTAAATCCTTTATATTTAAGTTAATAAAAGTTTGAAAAACATTTCACAAAATATTTTAAGTCCAAAATTCATGATTTTTTGTGGCAGAGTCTCCTTTGTACGAAGAGGTCTGAGAGAAATAATAATATCAATAATAACAGTGTATCACATAATTTTCGAAATAATATATCCCAAACCACGGGAAAACAATATAATATCGCTAGAAAACCGTAAACCGAGAACGTACCTATTTGTCGGGCAAACAACGCTTAATTTATGAAATCAAAAGCAGTACCTATTGCTTTCATAACCTGTATTTCACTTATATAATCCAAAAGAGTTAGCAATTAAGTAATAGATAAATATTTAAGTACTTTCAATTAGCCACAACAAAATCAACACAACATACAATAGCCACAAGTAACAAAACCATACAATCATCACATGCAATCAAAGCATTCAACCATCCATCCATAGCAATCAAAACAAAGGATTAGTTCGGGTTCAAAAACTTTTAATCGTATGAAATGATGAATAAACTATGAAGTAAACCATACACTCAACAGTCGTAGATAAAACTTTATAGATTATTTTATAAATCTCTATACAATAGAAGTATCCTTTCCCAACCAATCCATTAGCCAAACAATCAATAATTTCAATGTTATCTAGATTTTATTCTTACTACTCTTTTTTTCCATTTTATTTACTGTTCATTTTCATTTGTTCATACAATGCTTAGTTAATTACTTTACATTTATCACTTACAAAATTCATTTTCCATTCATTTGCTCAATAACATTTTTTTTCACTACTTTACGTTCAATTTCTTACATGAGTTATTTTCATTTCAATTATTTAGATTATCCATCATTTTGTAAGTCTCTTTACAATTTAATCCACCATTAATAGATTATTTCCTTTTTCACATTCATTCTTCCATATATATTATTATTGAGTATTAAATCCATTTCTAAATCATTTCAATGTTTTCTGAAGTTATAATCATTCAATTAATATAGTATTCATTTTAATTATGAATGGCTTCAACATTAAATTAAGTTTATAATTATTTACTTACAGTATTCACCTTACTATTAAATCTTATCATGAATAGCTTAAAATGTTAACTAAGTTTACCATCGTTTTTCTTACATTGTTCACTTTTTTATTACATTTGATTAGTAACATTTCAAACTATTAACCTAGGTTTATAACAATTTATAATATCAGAATTCTTATATATAAAGTAATTCCATTGAACACTTTCATTTACTAAAGTTTGGTTGTATAGTATTATATTACATATCTTTATTTAACACTTCAACTTTTAACATTTTGGTAAGTAATATATATATATATATATATGTATGTATGTATGTATGTATGTATATATATGTTTTCAAGAATGCAATTGAATGTTACACAAGTTATCTCATTCACTTTAGTAAACAAAATGTTTAACAATTACTTCTTTTAAAATTTCATTATTGTTTAACCTGTAAGTTACATATTTCCAATTTCTTATCTATTTAATTAATCATTTTAACATCAAATTCCTTACTTTCATTTTAGAAGTTTCCTATCATAAAAATAGTTAAAATTTCATTCATTACAATAATTAGAAATTTTAATTTACAAAAACTTGAGAACTAAACAACCGGGTTCCATTTCAATCCTTTTAAAATAATATATACACACACACACACACTCATAACTTTATATATATATATATATATATATATATATATATCAAATCAAACTTAAAAAATTAAATTAAGATTCGTTTATCAAAATGGATGTGTAGTAAAACTACTACATCAGTCTTTCCACTTTAAAACTCGAAAATGAACATCGATGATGCGTGCACTCATCACCGAAATTATTTTCCAGCGATAGAAAGAGGAGTACCGAACTTATTTCCTTAAAAAAATTCCTTTAAAAAATTTCTTTTAGATCATATTGAAATATTTATATCAAAAAAATAATAGTTCTAAATACTACTAGTATTATATTCCAAAAACTTTTGAAAGAAATTTTCAAAGATCCCAGAACTTCGGTTATAAATTTCCAATTTATATTTACTTTATTTGTAAATCCTATTTTCAATCAATATTTATAAAATTTTCTTCACCTAAATAATAACATACTACATCCAACTGTACCGTTTATAAAATTTATTATTTTATTAAAAAAAATACGATTGGCAAAGTTAATTCATTTTCCTATATTTCAAAAACAAAATTGTATCGGTCTGCCCTATTAAGTGTTTAGAAATCCTTATCGATGTCATAGAGTCCTATGCACCGACCAGAGTTTATAAATACAAAACGGAACAAATTAACACAATACAAAAACCTTTTATAACACTAACAAATATGCTCATCATATATATACACCCAGCGACTCATTCTAGGGTATTACTACCCTATTTCTAAAGAGTCAGACCCCACACAGCTAAGGTTATCACTAAATCAAAGCTCTGATACCAATTATAATGACTTGCCTTTTTAGACGGTTTAAATGGATGATGAACCACACACGTCAGACTCAAACCATTTAAAAGGGCATATTGTTATGGGGTAAATAAGAAAAAGCAAAAAAGGAAAGAGAACCAATACAGAATCCCGTAACGAAATGGAAAAATATAATAATCAATTAAACAGTTCATGAAGCTATTTACAAACAACGTTGATTAAATCTTTATAACACAAATCAGAGTTACATTAAACAAGAATAAATAATAAATAAATGCAGCGGAACAACATGATGCAGTGGAATAAATTTAATAAATAATAATAGTACAATCATCCTCCAGAAAGCTTTCTTCGATAAACTAAAAAGGTCGGACTGGCTTAGGTTGTATCATCATCAAGGTATTAAATATAAATACTTCCACTTAGACAGGTTGAAATTTTAGAAAATAGTTTAGATAGTCATAAATAGTTTTAATAGTTTAAGAATAGTTTTAAATGGTTAAAATACTCTAAAATAGTTTAACCGATTTAAAATAGATTAAATATAGATTAAATAGTTAAATTGTTTAAATAGATTTAAATTAGATCAAATTAGATTTAAAATGGTTTAAATAGATTTAAAATAGATTAAATAGATTTAAAATAGATACAATAGATTTAAATTATATTAAATAGATTTAAAATAGATTAAATAGATTAGATTGGATTAAATAGATTAAATAAATTAAAATTTTAAATTGATTAAAATAGTTTAAATTAGTGTAAAATAGATTTTAAAGTTATATCTAAACATTTTCAACAACTCAATTTCGATAAATTCATTTATATTTGACAATTCAACTTTGAAATTCTAATTTGAATCCTTTGAACAAATCATTAAATCAATTCCAATTTCAAATATTAGTGCTTGGATTTTCGAAAATAATTCATTTTATATAAATCAAATTCTATTTCAAAATACCAGTCTAAAGATAAAAAAATCATTTAATTTAACCAATCCGGTATCCGTATATAATTTTCTACCCTATGGTCAAGTGATATGGATATTTATCATTTTAATCTGCAATTTAAAATTTTACGAATATATATCATTTCAACCCACAATCACAATTTTAATTTCAAATGCATGAAATGACTTGATTCTATCATTTCAAACCATAATGATTTCTTCCTAACCTATCAAATCGTTTGGGTATGTATCATTTCAATCCATATGGAACTTGCAGTGTTATAACAATATAAAATATAACATCCAATCATCTAGTATCAACAAATCAAACATACATCACAATCATCATCCAAATCAACCAATAAACATCAAGCAACTGATTGTCATACACTGGTATTAAATTGACTGTGATAACCCGGATTTCGGGTATTAGGTAATTGAATAATTATCTGATTTAGCTATTTCAAAGTACCGATTTATAGATTAAAATAAATAATAATGATTGTTTATTTATATATAGATATGAATAGATTTTAAATAGGATTATTGTTTACAAACTGAATTTGTGATTGTTTAAATATATATTTGAGTTGATTTAAAACTGGATTTTTAAGTTTGGATTTGAATTTGAATTTGAAATTCAAAAGATAGATATTTGTAAATATTTTGAATTTAAAAATATATGTATAATATTTTTATTGGTATATAATTTGTTTTATATTATTTTCTATAAAGGATTTTATTTATATAAATTAAAAAAATGTATTTATTAAATAGGAAATTGAATGTAAAAGTTTTAAAAAAACATTTAAATTTACACATGCATATTACTTATGTAATTTGTACAAGCCTTGGAAGTAACAAGTGGCGATATGTTTCTTTAAGTTGAGAAAATAATATAATGACTAGAGAATCAAGCGGTAAAACAGTTCCAAATTTTCCATACTCTCTTCTCTCAATCTCGATTTCCTTCATCTTCCATTTTAAAACAAAACCAAAAATCTGAATAATAAAGATAAAACTAAACTAAACAACTACCAGGCTTACAACTGAACAATTCGAGATCATCTAAAACAAGTGTGAATTCAGATTCAAATAGCAGCGGATTCAAATCAACAAATCAAGTTACAATTTCAAAGTCAAGCTTCAATCGACTGTCGGGTTCCAGAAATAGGCCGCTGTTCAATAATAAAGTGAGTAAACTTTATTCTTTGACTAGATCTACCTGTTTAAAACAATGCATGTGGTAAATGCTTGAAAAAATTGATGAAATGTTGGCAAGAATGTTTGAATAATGCTTATATATATATTAAGATGAGTACTGTGTGAATATCTAAGAATATCTCTTTGTTAAATTTCAACAGGCCAAAAATACTTTAAATCAAATATCTCTTCATGTAAGCTAATTTAGATTATGATGTTCAAAGGGAAGTAAACAAGGACAGTGCACAGTTTGTAAGAGGAAACTTGATGGCAATCAGGGGGTTGCTGAACGATGTAGTTATACGAGATAGATGTGATTGGAGTTATGTGGTTCTGTTTGTTCACAGTGAGTTATAGTGTTGGATTTGCAGTGTTGGTTGTGGATGAGGCTTGTAAACGAGGAGGCGGTAGGTGCAGTAAGTTTGAGAAGGATGTGAATATTGTATGTGTTTGCATGCAGAGGAGGTGGATGTATTTTGTTGTGGCAGGATAATGGTGATGATGGTTGATTGGAATTGATGAGAATTTATGTATGTATATTGATGGGAAGAACTGTGTTAATGATGGCAGTTTTGGGATGATGTTTAATGGGAGTATATGCTTGATGGTTGTCCGTGGGATGTGGTGTGGAAGTAGCAGAGGGTTTGTGCACAGATATGTGTACACTTGAATAGTGACAGGTGGCATGGTGTGTAGCAATGGATAGAGATGGATGTGGAGATGCGTGATTTATTTGCTGGAAGAGTAAAGCAATTTTGTAGGGGGGTCTTGAGGTGGGACAGTGATGGGTATGTGAAACTTAAGAGTTGTTTGTTGTATGAAGTTTATTAAACAACATTTAGGTGATGAAGTGGTATGTGTAGAAGGTTTTAAGTATGGTTTGATTCGTGTTCATGAGTGATTTTATATCTAACAGTTTTCAAAAATCATAAACAATTTATCAAACATTTCTCAATGGAGGATAATTAACCAATGAGATAATTACTGGATGAAAGTAATTTAAGGAAATTTCTTAATGGATGCAGTAAAGGATTAATTACCAAGTGTAATCAATTAAGGGATATTGTAACGTCCCGAAAATTTTCGACTTTCGAAAATTCAACATCGATACTCACTTTATCGACTGCCGAGAAATCGAAGGCCGGAAACCCGAAATGTTATGGTTTTAAAAAGAAGAAAGAGGTTGAAGGAGCGAGAAAAAGATAGAAAAAGATAGAACAGAACAGAAAGAAAAACAACAGAACAACAATATCAGAATCTCACCATTCGCAGCGGAACAACATATAATAATAAATGAATAATCTTTAAACAAAGAACTATATCAGTTATTACATTACATTTCATTTCATCACATCATATCATCAGAGTGTACAACAACAACAACAAACAGCGGAAAAGAAATACTATATACTAGTAATACGCCATGCCATCCAGCCTGCCTCCAGCAACTCCTGAATATCCAGAATATCCTGATAAACCTTAACTCTTGACTGCCCGTGTGGAAATTGGTGGGCACCCAGAGTTTAGGAAGGAAATCAATAAACTCCGAGTCAGTCATGTGACTGGTGTGAGAACTCAAAACAGTTTATTTATCTTTAAAATCAAATAGAGGAATATTTTTAAATTCAATTCGCAATGCTTTTAAAAATGAGACTACCATAAGGCCTCCCGCACACACACACATGCAAACGCAGAATCGGAGGAGATTTCTCCTTATGATAGTCAAAGATGCTTGATACGCATTTAAAATAACATTTGATGTTATTACTAGTGCATAGTGTAGGAAAAATTGATTTCGAAAATAAAGATATAAATCTTAGCCAGCATAGACATTCCGCACTTATGCCTACTATAGCTACCATGTTCAATAGCAGGTTACCGCCACATTCCATGGCAGGTTATACAACTAAAACCGTACAAGTTTCGTATTGTTTCTTTGGATTTCTAACAAATGGTCAGGCCAAGGAACTTCCCATTGCCACATGAGAATGCCTCTGGATGGACATCCCCGAGAACCAAACCGGATCTCTGCCAACACAAGGCCGGGTTACCCCTAACTGAGTAACAACTGACCGAATATGCCATCCCCCGGTCCTTTGGGACCTTTATCCGAGAGCTCTCTAATCAATTCACACAATCATAATAATAAAGTGTTTCAACATGAGTAAGTATCTAGGCTCCATACCATGATACCACCCTTTTCCAGAAGGAAATGCACATATCCTAAAGGGCGCTACCCCTCATAACCTTGCCGCATCTTTCCTGTTTTGACCATTTCCGGGGTGTGAGGCTCGACAAAGTCTCGTCCACAAAAACATACTTTATACAAAAGCCATGCTTTGGGTCAACAAATGATCATAGAAATGATCACCAAGATAGATGATCAAACAAATGATCCTATCACAAATAATCAACACAATGATCATTTCAGCAACACTCGGCATGTCACATTACCAAATTGGGAATATATCGCTGATAACCTTCAACTACATAACTTCTGAGCTCATACGTCTCAGAGAAGGGTGTTAAGCTAAAAGAATAAATTCTCCGCCACCAACAGAAATATATTTGAATGAAATCTGCTTTATATCTCAATTTGTAACGTCAGACATACAATCTATACAAGTCTGTTCCGGGCTCGAACAAAACCGAAGGCACTTACAAAGAAGTCCTTGCAATCCGGATATTCACAATCCTGATCGGATTTCCCATCACTTAGGGAGTCTCTATACCGTTGCAACTCAGTGCAGAGACAATCGACAGGTCATCCTATCGCTCTCGCAAATACCGGGTCTTCAACACCGATCTTCAAATGCAATTCATAACGACGTATCACATATTCGGAATGGGTTATACGACCCCATGGTCCTTTCCCAGTTAACCCGAATAGTGAGCGCTTATTCAAAAATAAGTGTGGCATTCAAATTCAAACAAATCACATCAAATACCTTTCAAAGGTAAATATTGATAGTCGGTTATTGAACTATCAATTGATATGCACACATCACCAGATTCCAAATAATTTTCCAAATTATTTATTTTCCAAAAATATCTTTACAAGATATATTATTTTCAATACTTCAAAAATAAATCAATATTTATTTTTAAACAAGGTCCCCTTTTTATTCATAAATTCCATAGTGAATTTTCATTCCAAAATATCCATGCATATACGATTTCAATTATTCATTTCAATTTATCTTCAAAAAGATAAATTCTCAAAGTATTCACTTTATATTGGAAAACATTTCAATACTTATTTAATAAGTAATTCACAAATTTTATTTATTTTCAACACTTAGAAAATATTCAATATACTTAAATCGAAATTTAGTATATATTTCATTTTTTAAGGAAATCATTCTCTTTAACATATTTATTTGGTCCAAAACGAATGTTACGTAAAACATCGTTACGACAACCCAAAATCACTAGTATAGGGATTCGAAATTAAAATAGATATATAAATCCCAATACTACACAAAACATTCCCTTTCGGAGATCATTTACTATAACAACAGTGTTATAGTCTACCATTTCCTTCTATTTCTCAAAAACGTCTATTTCAACAATGAATGTTGAAATCTATGGTTTCGAATCTCAACACCTTTTAAAACATCGTTAGATCGTTTTAATTCAATTAAAACATCAAATCTAAAATATTATCCGCTTAATAGACGGCGCAATAGGGTCTCATCCGCTAAAAAAAATGCGGGGAATCAACAACTGCAATATATACATATGCCAATATATATATATATATATATATATATTGATATTATAAATAATACCAATTTCACTGTTTATGAAATATTCGCGGTATATGTTTTTATTAAATAACATCCGCTTACTAACGGCGTATAATGTCTATTTTAACAATCAATAGATAACAATCATCATTCAAACATGCATTCAAATATTTTAAATCTAACTATTTAAAATAAAATCGAAACCGATTCGATTGAGTGAGAAGTTCTTACCTTGATTTCAATTTCGTTTTAGCGATTTATTTCGAATAAAATTAAACGGACGTTTAATTTTACCCAAAATTCTCACTAACTCCAAACGACTCCAGTCCAATTGCATCGCGTAGTGCTCGTCCATACGATTCCAACGCAACTGGTTTCGCGCGTTTTCGACCTCGTATGAAAAAGATATACAATTTCAAAGTTTACACAAATTAAATTATAAATTTTTATTTACAAATTCTTTTTATTTTAAACCTCAGAAGCAAATCTGGCCGCACGTTTGTTTTGAGCAGATCTGGGCCGCTACACTATTCTTCCTCATCTCACGTTCATTTCCAGTAATCAAGGCCGACACATGAACCCATAGCTTAATATTAGGGTTTCGAATCGCTCCTCCTACACGCATATATAGGTCGATCAGGAGATGCCATCACGAAGGGCTTCGCCAACACCATGCTCGCCTGGAATATTATGGAGCTCGGTCATCACGTCTTCACGCAGTTCGAGGCCGAACGGCCGCACTTCCAACACGACTTGCCACCAATCCACAACACTTCAGACGATCTCCACCGTTGGATCTCGAGATCTCTTCATGCTCTACCAACTTCTAGTTGAACGTTTTGGCTAATCTTTTACGGATTGGAAGATTTTGAGGAGAATCGAATGGAACAACATCGGCCATTGATGAATAAGGGGGCGGCGGCCTGCTAACCCTAGTTTTTATTTTTTTTATTTTTAGAATTATGGGGGTATTTATAGGAAATTTTTCAATCACTATTCACCCGGGAATTCCAAACTCCGATTTACGCGCCGAAACTGACGTTCCTAGGGTTTACCCCGCGTTCCGGACACAATGGAACAGGTTTCGGAAGCTAATTCGATCATCTGTGCGAGTTATGACAATAAATGTTCAATTTAAATTAAACCGATTTAAACGATTTTCTAGGCGTTTTAATTTGTACCAAACAAACGGTAAATCCAAACGACTTGAAATTTGAAACCTTACAATAATATCACATTACGGATCTGATGAAACTGGTTTCGTCGAAATCCGAGACTTTTTGAAAAATGGCTATTTTAACTCGCCAAATTAATATTAAAAATAATTCGATGCGTTTCGAGCTGCCACGATCAAACGATAGCTCCGATTGACACGAAAATTGAAATCCGATAATAACTAACTATTACGGATCCAATGGAACTGGTTTCGTTCAATTCTGAGACTGTTCAAATTTTGACTATTTTCACTAGTCGATTTTAATATTAAAATATTCAATTTTCACAATTTAACTTTTAATTCGATTTTAAAAGTTCTAAAATATCATTCTAGCTTCAATATGATAGAATAAAATTTTACAAATCATTTTCAATCATATTTAACTCAATTTTCAATTATTTCCATAATTTAACATATTAAATTATCGATTCAATTATCCAATTAAATCCAATTATTCAAATAAAAATTTATTTAACTTATAAATTTCACTTATTAATATTTAAATTCAATTAAATATTCAAATTTTAATTGCTTAAAATCCTGGGTCGTTACAATCTTCCCCCCTTAAAAGAATTTCGTCCTCGAAATCAACAAGTAAGAAAAGTTACAGAATCTATTAATTTTTCAAAATCCATAGTTAAACTTCTTACAATACTTTACTAAGTTTTCAAATCATACTTAGTTATCTTTTCAAAACAGCTACTATTGTTTAACTTTCAACTTCAAAATCAAAGTTAAAGTTTTCAAGATTTTCCCATTTTCTCAAATTTTTCTAACGCCTTAAATTTCCGGAAAAATTCGCCATAGTCTCCTTTGCGCGGCTCGATCCAAAAAAAAAATGACAGTATATATATCACAAATATACATCTCATCAAGTAATGATGGAACGACCCGTGAATTAATAATATTTAATAAATTAATTTGATATAAATTTTAATTTGTTTAAGAATAAATGTAGAAATTGATATAGTGATTGTAATTTAATGTTGACAATTAAATACTTATATGGCATGGATTGAATTAACGTAAATTGGTGGGTGGCTATTAGTTATAATTAGCTGATTAAATGGTATTAATGAAATGATAACTGGATTGGATTGCAATTTAATAAACATTAGAAAATTTATTAAGTGAACTAAATTTGTTAAAGTTCATAAGTTGTGTAATTCAATTTAGTAGAAACTCTAAATGTATAAACGAAGATTTAAATAAACGCTAAATTAAACTATGTGAATGGGTGATTTATGTGGATTGAGGAAATTTGTAATTTAATAAATGAATGCACTAAGTATGTAGAAATTTATGCACCAAAATATTTTCATTTATAGGATTATTGCAGAAGTGTACCCATTTATCTAATGTATATAAATGAATCTAATTAATTATTTTGGTTATTGTTGTGTCTAGTCAATAAAAGGAGAACTTTCAGACAATAAATTTATAAACGAATAAATTTATAGAAACGTAGTAACGGAAGAGTGGATATTATAGTAACGTAAACGTATTGTAGGGTAATAATTAAGTATAGGCTTGTAAATTAGATTTTATGACGATAAATGTGGATAATGCAAATTGTCACAATTTGATTTAAAGTTAATTTTAAGAAACAAACAAATGTTGAATCTGTGAATGTAGTACAAATATTAACTTGAATGGTGTTCATTAATACAAAGATGTAATTAGTAAGATAGTAATAATTTATGCCTGTAGTGAAAAGAAATCTAATAGAGACATAAACTCTAATTATATAAAGGAGTATAGATCTGAACAAATTTATGAAGATTGATAAGGACAGTGTTTGTAATCAAGTTTGGTTATTGATATTTGAAAGATAGAGATGTGTAAATACGTTAATGAATTTATAATGGGAAGGAATGGTAGAATGAAAAGAATATATATAATAATAAGCAATTGATTCAATTAAGGGAATTAAATTATAATAAATGGTCATTTAATAAATTTAACGTTCTGTGAGAAATCATAATAATTGTGTAAAATCAGTACAAGTTGGAAATGCATAAACCTTAATAAACATTCTAACTTAATAAATTTATGCAAATGTGGGAATTAGTTATAAGCGTGTAATTATGGGTATGATAACAATTAGTATAAAATACCTATATATTGGAAACACATTTGTAAAGCATAATTAATTGAGTTGGTGAATTGGGAATGAATTCAAAGTATATGAACATTTATGTTATATAAATAAGAATTAATGCAGTAGCTAAATTTGTGAAATCTAAATCTATGGAACAAAGGGTGTAAGATCTTTACTGATGGAAATTAACGTTACAGGTAGTGTAAATTCCTATTTTAATAAGACTATGGGTTATAGTAAAGATTTTAAATCAAGATTTGGCTACGTGAATAAAAAGAATGAAGGTAATTGAGTTATTGCAATTAAGAAAATTTAAACGTTTATTTATACGTTAAGTAAAACTTAAGTTGGGATTTAAAATATTTGTGTATATTAATTTCATGCATTTGGCTATAATGGATTTAATAATAAAAATGAAACAGTGAAATCAAATGGATATAAAGATTTCAATTATACCTTGAAATTCATATTCACCATAAAAAGTTAATTGGAACCAAAGTAGTTAATATAGGAATCAAGCCTTATTTATCAATTTGGATTTATTGCAATAGTTAATTCCATAAAATAAAGTTAAAGCTAATTCAAATTTAGTTGGACCATTGTTGATATAACTTTAGAAAGCAAGATTTTATTTATAATTTGAATATTAAATCCAACAAAGGGTATTTACTACAAATAAAATAGAATTAAACGTAAAATATTACGTTATTGAATTTAAAATGGAATTTGTAAACAATTGAGTGAATTTAATAAATTTATCAAACTTATAATGTTGAATTCGTTAAGATTGGAATTAATAATAGTAAAGAAGAATGAGGGAAGAATAATTTGAAAACATAGCAATAGATATTAATGTAAGGTTACCTTAAATAAGTTAAGGCAAACCAATGGAGAATAATGTAGATACCTTTATAATACGATGTTTGTGTGTAAAGGAAATGGGAATAAAGTTATTAATAATTTGGAATTTTATTTATGGTAAAAAGTTTATTTGCAATCAAATGAGTTGGAATGGAAGTCAAATCTATTTATCTAATTGGATTTAAGTGAGAGTATAAGAGTATATGATTTAATAATTGGGTTTTTGCGAATAAAATTTATAATTCCCAAATAATAAGAAAACGCAGAAATTAACACTGCAAAATTGATATACTTATAAATTTTAATTCACATCCAAGCTTGGAAAACCATTTGGGATTGTTTGAATTATATAAGTCACAAAATTTGGCAAATATTAGAAGTTGAAACATAAAAACTGGATTTATAATTTATTTTAATTTATTTAATAAATATTAAAAATAGCCATTTTTGGGCCATAGTTTATTCCGTACGTTCGCGTATCCAGTCTAGCTACCCTACCTCTAGCCTATCTATAAATATACAGTTATAAACCCTAGCTCCCTTCTTTTTTCATCTGTTGTACGTTCATTTTCTTCAACCTTCTTTCTTCCTCAATGTATACATCTCAGATCCAATTTCAAATTGCAAAATTCAGTGAAAATTCAAACACCTCAGAAAATTTTCAAAAAAACTTATGTTGATGTTTTCGATACGCGTAATCTCATGGTGAAATTCATTTTTCAATTGGAGCTGTCGTTCATCCAGAATAAATTCAAACAGCCCCAAAACCGTTCATCATCATCGCACAAAACTTCATCGGATCGAGAAACGGTTTCTGGGTATTGGAGAGGGGACTGAGGGGGTTAGATCTATATGGTTCGTTGGTCGAATCGACGGTCGGATTTTGGTCAAAAAGGGACGTGTTGGGTTCGTTTCTCTCTGTTGCGTGCAAATTGGTGCCTGCGCGTGAAGCCTGGGAGAGAAGGTGACGTGGCGTAGTAAGTTGTTGATTGTGTGTCGTTTCTATTTATTTTTCAATTTGAATTCAATCATCATTTTTCGCCATAACTTTCTCATACGAAGTCGGATTCACACGAAATTTCTTTTGTTAGGATCGTAATTTAATTCCGGACTTGATGACGCTGGTTTGGACGAATTCCGAGACGGGTGAATTTTTGGGTTTAAATCGAATTTTAAATTCGATTTAAATTCAAAAGGTGAGTGTTTTAACCCACTCACAATTACTAGAAGCTTTTATGTTTGTTAAATAAGTTTTAGAAATGAATAGAAATTTATTTATGGGTATCTGGCATGTTTATTTCATTCATATCTGTTGAATTGCATTTTATTAAATTTAACTGTTAATTTAATTGATTTATTGCGTATTAATTGACTGTTGGAAATTATTGTTGCATATGAATTGCTAGTTAACAGTTGTATAAATTATTACTGAATAAACTGTTAGATTAATAGTTGATAAATTTAATTTGAATAAACTGCCAGTTATCACCTGTTATATATGATCACATATATAATTGTTATTGATTGATATTGATCGATGTGTGATTGGATGATGGATGTGTTGTTGAATGAATGTTTTATTTGGATATCATTAAACTGCAAGTTAGTATGCATTTACATTTCATTCGGGATTGCGGTTTGAAATGATATACAACCGCAGTTTTATTTTTTTAAATTGCGGATTGAAATGATAAATATCCGTATCACTTGACCATAGGATAGAAAACTATATACAGGCACCGCGGTCTATATATAACTATTTTTAATGAGATTTCTATGGTTTGGATGGAATACGGTTTATAAAAATCTTAAATTTTATACTGAATAAATGTTTTCTTCCATATTTATATACATATGAAGTTGAAAAATTTGAAATAAAAAGGTGTATAAATCTCTTTATTAAAATGGAAGAGAATTTAGAAAATGGAGTTTGATAATTTATATCCTATGTTTAAATGTTAAGTTGGAAATTTTAAGATAGTATATTTACAATTGGATTTTTCCCAAAATAAATTGAAATGAATATTCTAGTATAATTTGAATTAGAAAATATATATATATTTTATTACTAGAAATTGAAGTCTTATTATTTATGGATTTTATGTGAATGTTCAAAACTAATTAATAGAACATTTGATTTGTTGAAAGAATAAAAATCCAACTTTAGTTGAAATATTAACCCTCAAGATGGATATAAAAATATATAAAACTGGAATGGTTGGGACTTGAAATAATATTTTGGATTATGTTTTTAACATTGAGTAAAGAAATATTCACAAAGCCATGTAAATTATTTTCCGTACAAAGTAACCATAAAGTTAAATCACTTATTTTATATATTGTTGAATATACAAACCATTTAGTTTTGAAAGTAATGGTTTTAAAAACTATGGATTTCGAAGTATTATGTTGAAAGTTAATGTTCAATTATTTGGTTACAAGGAATTATAAATTTTAAAAGTGGCATAATTTTTGGAAAAGATTTATATTTGGGAAATGATATCATTGATTTGGGTTTTATAAAAATAATATCAAAATGAATCTTTTTGGGTTTTAAGGAAGAAATAATATCGTAATATTATGGTTTTTAAATGGATTTTATTTTGGTTTTAAAAGTATAAACTATTTTTAAATGACCGCGGTGTTATAATAACGATTGGTTGGCAAAGAGACCGGGATCGGATATGGACATACTCTCTGTCGATACCGAAAACCACTTTGACTAACCGTGTACGCGGTGGAGATTCCAGAATGAAGTAGGTGGTGGCGACGTTTCCTGTAAGGTAAATACGTGGACCCAACTCCCGTGAGTTGGCATAAGGTGGCTAAAACAGGAGCGATTCTCAGGCCAATGAGGTCATTCCTCTGATCGGACGCTTCTCTTCGATATTATACTTTGACTTGGATTTGATTCAGTGGCCACTTCTATATTTTGATTTTGGGGAGTTAGTCCGAGGTGGGCGGTAACTGCGGCTACGCGTTTCCACCAGCCTGGATAGCAATTGGTATATCTACCCTGGCATTGCCTAGTTGTGCCGTGTCACCTACCATATCGAGCCTTTACTACGAGTTTCTATTTGTGTCGTACCTATGGAGTATCCTCTGGTAGCTTCCCGATCAGGAGGTATTACGGTACTGTATAGACTATTGGCATTTTACGTGTTAAGGTGGAAAATGTAAAGCCTTAACGCTATTTAAAAGTAAGTTTATTTTACAATTAGACACTATTATAATAGCGCAATATACTACATGGTAAATAGTTTAACGGATCCTTAGGAGATGTAAATCCCGAGCATCTCTTGAGTTACTGTACTCATATTTATTTCTGTTTATTTAACTCACATAAGATTTTCTAGTCTGGCTCGAGTGTTTTTGTCTTTTCAAATTCGCTCGGGTGAGTCCGAGCGTTTCAGGATAACAGATTTTAGCATTGGAGGACGAAGACGAAGAATCAGTATTATTTTACATATAGTATTGCACCACACTCTTTCTATTCCGCTGCATTGCTTGTATTGGTATGTGTAACTCTGATATTTATTGTGAAAGAAGAATCAAGCTTTTGTAAACTGTTTATGAAACTGTATATTTGTTATTATATTTTATCCTTCCGCTGTGAGATTCTATTTTCGTTTTATTTCTTTTCCATTTTTCTTATTTACCCCATAACAATCCGCCCTTGCGTATGCTTTGAATTGGGACAAGTGTCGGTTTAAAGTGTGCGGAAAGAGTGGACGTTACAAATGAGGCATCCCGAAGGGAAAAAAGTGTAAAAGTACGATATTTAATCCGAGATATGTACCTTATATATTATTAGCGAGCATATACGGCTAATATAGCGCGAAAGCGAGCTCCAAATGCGAAGCAAACGCCATCCGCACCTACTAAACACTCAACAACAACATGAGAATCATGCATATATGAAAATAGTATCAATATACATCATATAGTAACATAACAACTATATAATATAGCAAATGCAACTAAAGCAACAAATGAAACCATCAATCAACTAAATATTCATTCATATTCTCATTAATATTCAATGAATTGGTTTTCAATTTTAATCACATTTGATTTGTTTACATTGGATTTTATCAACATTCATTCTCAATTCAATTAGTTAACATTTACTAATTTAAATCCAATTCACATTCAATTCTATTCAAATTTATTTACTTTCAATTTGAATTCAATTATATAGCTTCCAATTTCGCTAATTCACTTTCATTAACACTTAATGAACTTATATTCAATCAATTAACAATCAAATAACAACCAATGTATATTCAACATAACCAAATTATTCACTTTACATTAAATTTGGTTCAACACATTTAATTCCATTTGGTTTAACATTAAATTGATTTCCATTCCAACTTATTCAACTTTCAATAACATTAGATTTTAATGAGTTTACACTTTCATTCATTATTTCATATCAACTTAATTTACATTCAATTGATTAACATTCAATTCATTAATTCAATTCAATTTCTTAAGTCATATTCCATTTAACTTTAAATTCATTTTTATCTATAACTCATATTCATAGATATATCCATATAGTTTCACTTGTTATATATATAAGTTTATTTCACAATTGTAAATCACTTTAATTATAATTCCATTCTTATAATTATTTTGCTTGTACAATAATTCTTTTATTTAGATTATTCAAACAACTAACAATCTACTTATATACACTTTAATAATTTTGAAAAATTACTCCTTTATATATAAAATATAATCAAGGTAAAATTATTTCATTTACCCAATTTAAAATCAATATTGTGCCGAATTGTTCTATTCAAGTGTTTAGAAACCCCTTCGGCATAGTTGTCGAGACCGTGCTGACGAAGGTTCATATGCCACTCAATAAACCAATCATCACAATATAAAACAATTTTATATTCACTAACATATACGCGCTCATATCTATTGTTACACTCAAACTCATTCTAGAGTACTACTGACTCTATCTCTAATGAGTAATACCCAACAGAACCATGGTTGTCGCTAAACCATATGCTCTGATACCAAATGTAACTTCCCGAAAATTTTCGACTTTCGAAAATTCAACATCGATACTCACTTTATCGACTGCCGAGAAATCGAAGGCCGGAAACCCGAAATGTTATGGTTTTAAAAAGAAGAAAGAGGTAGAAGGAGCGAGAAAACGATAGAAAAAGATAGAACAGAACAGAAAGAAAAACAACAGAACAACAATATCAGAATCTCACCATTCGCAGCGGAACAACATATAATAATAAATGAATAATCTTTAAACAAAGAACTATATCAGTTATTACATTACATTTCATTTCATCACATCATATCATCAGAGTGTACAACAACAACAACAAACAGCGGAAAAGAAATACTATATACTAGTAATACGCCATGCCATGCCATCCAGCCTGCCTCCAGCAACTCCTGAATATCCAGAATATCCTGATAAACCTTAACTCTTGACTGCCCGTGTGGAAATTGGTGGGCACCTAGAGTTTAGGAAGGAAATCAATAAACTCCGAGTCAGTCATGTGACTGGTGTGAGAACTCAAAACAGTTTATTTATCTTTAAAATCAAATAGAGGAATATTTTTAAATTCAATTCGCAATGCTTTTAAAAATGAGACTACCATAAGGCCTCCCGCACACACACACATGCAAACGCAGAATCGGAGGAGATTTCTCCTTATGATAGTCAAAGATGCTTGATACGCATTTAAAATAACATTTGATGTTATTACTAGTGCATAGTGTAGGAAAAATTGATTTCGAAAATAAAGATATAAATCTTAGCCAGCATAGACATTCCGCACTTATGCCTACTATAGCTACCATGTTCAATAGCAGGTTACCGCCACATTCCATGGCAGGTTATACAACTAAAACTGTACAAGTTTCGTATTGTTTCTTTGGATTTCCAACAAATGGTCAGGCCAAGGAACTTTCCATTGCCACATGAGAATGCCTCTGGATGGACATCCCCGAGAACCAAACCGGATCTCTGCCAACACAAGGCCGAGTTACCCCTAACTGAGTAACAACTGACCGAATATGCCATCCCCCGGTCCTTTGGGACCTTTATCCGAGAGCTCTCTAATCAATTCACACAATCATAATAATAAAGTGTTTCAACATGAGTAAGTATCTGGGCTCCATACCATGATACCACCCTTTTCCAGAAGGAAATGCACATATCCTAAAGGGCGCTACCCCTCATAACCTTGCCGCATCTTTCCTGTTTTGACCGTTTTCGGGGTGTGAGGCTCGACGAAGTCTCGTCCACAAAAACATACTTTATACAAAAGCCATGCTTTGGGTCAACAAATGATCATAGAAATGATCACCAAGATAGACGATCAAACAAATGATCCTATCACAAATAATCAACACAATGATCATTTCAGCAACACTCGGCATGTCACATTACCAAATTGGGAATATATCGCTGATAACCTTCAACTACATAACCTCTGAGCTCATACGTCTCAGAGAAGGGTGTTAAGCTAAAAGAATAAATTCTCCGCCACCAATAGAAATATATTTGAATGAAATTTGCTTTATATCTCAATTTGTAACGTCAGACATACAATCTATACAAGTCTGTTCCGGGCTCGAACAAAACCGAAGGCACTTACAAAGAAGTCCTTGCAATCCGGATATTCACAATCCTGATCGGATTTCCCATCACTTAGGGAGTCTCTATACCGTTGCAACTCAGTGCAGAGACAATCGACAGGTCATCCTATCGCTCTCGCAAATACCGGGTCTTCAACACCGATCTTCAAATGCAATTCATAACGACGTATCATATATTCGGAATGGGTTATACGACCCCATGGTCCTTTCCCGGTTAACCCGAATAGTGAGCGCTTATTCAAAAATAAGTGTGGCATTCAAATTCAAACAAATCACATCAAATACCTTTCAAAGGTAAATATTGATAGTCGGTTATTGAACTATCAATTGATATGCACACATCACCAGATTCCAAATAATTTTCCAAATTATTTATTTTCCAAAAATATCTTTACAAGATATATTATTTTCAATACTTCAAAAATAAATCAACATTTATTTTTAAACAAGTTCCCCTTTTTATTCATAAATTCCATAGTGAATTTTCATTCCAAAATATCCATGCATATACGATTTCAATTATTCATTTCAATTTATCTTCAAAAAGATAAATTCTCAAAGTATTCACTTTATATTGGAAAACATTTCAATACTTATTTAATAAATAATTCACAAATTTTATTTATTTTCAACACTTAGAAAATATTCAATATACTTAAATCGAAATTTAGTATATATTTCATTTTTTAAGGAAATAATTCTCTTTAACATATTTATTTGGTCCAAAACGAATGTTACGTAAAACATCGTTACGACAACCCAAAATCACTAGTATAGGGATTCGAAATTAAAATAGATATATAAATCCCAATACTACACAAAACATTCCCTTTCGGAAATCATTTACTATAACAACAGTGTTATAGTCTACCGTTTCCTTCTATTTCTCGAAAACGTTATTTCAGCAATGAATGTTGAAATCTATGGTTTCGAATCTCAACACCTTTTAAAACATCGTTAGATCGTTTTAATTCAATTAAAACATCAAATCTAAACATTTTCTTTAACGTATTATTTACTATTCAAAAACGTGAATATACTACGTTAATCAATTTCATCATTTCTATATATTTCATTTTAAAGGATTATTCACAGTCAAAAATGTGAATATAACTCCATTAATAGGTTTCAACAATTTACTTCTTAAAATAAGTCGTTTTCGAATTTATAAAACAACGTTTATAAACTCCATTTCTATTTGTTTTATAACTTCTTTCTTTATAAATTTTCTTTATTAACCTATTCACTTTACATCTCAATTATGAACCAAAAGTCCATATTATAAGTTAAATACTTATAAAACGATTATTTACAAAATCGTTCTTTTAAACTTCATAATTATAAATCTTATAACTTATAAGATTCAATGATTTATTCAAAACTATTCTTTTAATAACTTTATAAAATTTATAAATCTTACTATTTATAAATTTCATTTATAACTTCACCATTTTTAATTTTATAAATTTCATTCATTTACAAAATTCATTTTCACTTCATTCAAACACTTATAAAAACTCGTTTTATAATGTCAATATTTCAATTTATAAATATCCATTTATAAATCTCTTAATATAAATCAATTTATATTATTCTTTAAAACGTCTTTAATCTCCTTTATTATTTCACCATTTTGATTCATAAAATAATTAAATTTTATAAATCCTATATTTAAACTTTTCACAATAAATTCTAAAATCCCGATTAAACTATTTTATAAAATCATTAGCATCATATTCTCAAAAATCAGTTTTTAACTATATTTCTCAAAAATCATAATTTTTATAACTTTAAAAATTATAACGTTTATTTATTTAAAATGGATCAATTCCAAACATGTAGTATATTTTCCAAAAATCACTTTAAAAATCATTTTAAAGTTCCAAATTTGGTCCAATGATGCTACATACCAAATAGTCAATCACGACAACAACGATATCATAAATCGATATTGTAATCCATCAAATATCAAAATATCTGAAATCAAATAAATACTGTTGAGGAATCCAGTTGGATCCCTCCAACCTGTTTTCCTGCATCCACAAACATTAGCACAGTACCAATTCCGCTCCAGTACGGAATTATCGCGGTATATGGGATTTAAAATATTATCCGCTTAATAGACGGCGCAATAGGGTCTCATCCGCTAAAAAAATGCGGGGAATCAACAACTGCAATATATACATATGCCAATATATATATATATATATATTGATATTATATATAATACCAATTTCACTGTTTATGAAATATTCGCGGTATATGTTTTTATTAAATAACATCCGCTTACTAACGGCGTATAATGTCTATTTTAACAATCAATAGATAACAATCATCATTCAAACATGCATTCAAATATTTTAAATCTAACTATTTAAAATAAAATCGAAACCGATTCGATTGAGCGAGAAGTTCTCACCTTGATTTCAATTTCGTTTTAGCGATTTATTTCGAATAAAATTAAACGGACGTTTAATTTTACCCAAAATTCTCACTAACTACAAACGACTCCACTCCAATTGCATCGCGTAGTGCTCATCCATACGATTCCAACGCAACTGGTTTCGCGCGTTTTCGACCTCGTATGAAAAAGATATACAATTTCAAAGTTTACACAAATTAAATTATAAAATTTTATTTACAAATTCTTTTTATTTTAAACCTCAGAAGCAAATCTGGCCGCACGTTTGTTTTGAGCAGATCTGGGCCGCTACACTATTCTTCCTCATCTCACATTCATTTCCAGTAATCAAGGCCGACACATGAACCCATAGCTTAATATTAGGGTTTCGAATCGCTCCTCCTACACGCGTATATAGGTCGATCAGGAGATGCCATCACGAAGGGCTTCGCCAACACCATGCTCGCCTGGAATATTATGGAGCTCGGTCATCACATCTTCACGCAGTTCGAGGCCGAACGGCCGCACTTCCAAAACGACTTGCCACCAATCCACAACACTTCAGACGATCTCCACCGTTGGATCTCGAGATCTCTTCATGCTCTACCAACTTCTAATTGAACGTTTTGGCTAATCTTTTACGGATTGGAAGATTTTGAGGAGAATCGAATGGAACAACATCGGCCATTGATGAATAAGGGGGCGGCGCCTGCTAACCCTAGTTTTTATTTTTTTTTTATTTTTAGAATTATGGGGGTATTTATAGGAAATTTTTCAATCACTATTCACCCGGGAATTCCAAACTCTGATTTACGCGCCGAAACTAACGTTCCTAGGATTTACCCCGCGTTCCGGACACAATGGAACAGGTTTCGGAAGCTAATTCGATCATCTGTGTGAGTTATGACAATAAACGTTCAATTTAAATTAATCCGATTTAAACGATTTTCTAGAAGTTTTAATTTGTACCGAACAAACGGTAAATCCAAACGACTTGAAATTTGAAACCTTACAATAATATCACATTACGGATCCGATGAAACTGGTTTCGTCGAAATCCGAGATTTTTTGAAAAATGGCTATTTTAACTCGCCAAATTAATATTAAAAATAATTCGATGCGTTTCGAGCTGCCACGATCAAACGATAGCTCCGATTGACACGAAAATTGAAATCCGATAATAACTAACTATTACGGAGCCAATGGAACTAGTTTCGTTCAATTCTGAGACTGTTCAAAAATTGACTATTTTCACTAGTCGATTTTAATATTAAAATATTCAATTTTCACAATTTAACTTTTAATTCGATTTTAAAAGTTCTAAAATATCATTCTAACTTCAATATGATAGAATAAAATTTTACAAATCATTTTCAATCATATTTAACTCAATTTTCAATTATTTCCATAATTTAACATATTAAATTATCGATTCAATTATCCAATTAAATCCAATTATTCAAATAAAAATTTATTTGACTTATAAGTTTCACTTATTAATATTTAAATTCAATTAAACATTCAAATTTTAATTACTTAAAATCCTGGGTCGTTACAGATATACTAAATAAGAAATTAATTAATGGGTAGTTAATAAATGAGTAAGGTTAATAAATGGTTAATTAATCAATGTAAGTGATTAATTTGAGTAATTAATTAGGGATTAATGTGATTAATGTGAATAGGTAAAGATTAATTAATTTGTGCAATTAATTAAAAGTTACTTACTTAATGTAACTAGAGAGGATAATCTAGGCATGATTTATTAATGGTTTAAATTTAATTAATGTTAAGTAAGCAGGATTAAAAGCAATTAAAGTAATTAATTTAATTCATGATGTGACTAATTCATCTTTCTTATGAATAGTTGATTGATATTTCTGATATGAAATGTTTTGTGATATGATTGGATTGAACAGAGAAAATGTGGTTATCTTTCGAGATGAATTGTTGTGTAAGTGACATCCTGTATTTAAAGTTTGTATCGAATTTCACTTGAATAACTTGGTTTTTAAGATGAAATTGGGTGCAAAGAGACCGAGGACAGGTACCGGTAAGTACCCGAAGCCACTTCGATTCTTTACATATTTGATATGTGAAATCAATTGGCTGGAGTGGGATTGACAGGATCATTTAAACTAAGTAAAGGTACTTAGGAATTGATTTGTGAAAATAAGTGTTGATTATAACAAGATGTTCACTTGTAGTGAAGTACAAGTTACCCTGGGTTTTTAAATAAGTTTCATGCTTTTGTATTTTTGTTAAAAAGGGTTTTCCCATGCTGGTTTCTAGCCTGACCGGGTGTTACTTTGATGTAATGCTCGGGTCAGACCGAGTATTACAGATTTTCAGGTAAGGACGTTCTGGAGCTCAGGAGGCGAGCTGGATGGCTGGAACGTATGAAGAGTATTCCGCTGTGTATATATTGTAGATTGTCTGGGACGTGTTTTTTTAAACTATCCAATGTTGGTAAAGGTTGTAACTCTGATGTATAAAATGTAAATGTACTGACACAGTTCTTCTTTGTAAAACTATTATTTTATTTGATATTATATTTTCTCCGCTGCGAATGTGAGGTTTCTGTGACTTGTTTCTGTTTCTTCTTCTTTCTCTTTTCTTCTTTTCCTAACTATCTGGAATTTTCGGGATCGAAAAATCCGGGTTGTTACATTTTGGTATCAGAGCAGAAGGTTAAGCGAGAACCTTGGCTCTGGTGGAAATTACTCATTAAGGATAGGGTCAATGATACCCTAGAATGAGTTGAGTGTGTGTGTGTGTGTGTGTGTGTGTGTGTGTGTGTGTATGAGAGCGTACTTGTTACTTTCTTATATAAAGATTTTAAATGATTTTATATAAGAATATATTTTGATATATAAAGCAATATTTCTTTCTAATAAATATTAAGGTAATTGGTTGTTAAATTATTGGAATTAAATTAAGTAGTAATAGAAATACAACCAAACTAAAGTTTGAATAAAGATAAGTTTGAAATGGATTCAAACTGAAATTAAAATCTTGAATTCGAAGAAGAATTTTCAGAATAAGATAATAGGAATTGGTTTCCAGTTGTAATAATCTTGGTTATTATCCTAAAATGATGAAATGTTTGCCAATGATTAAGCAAAAATAAATGTTTTAAGGAAGTAACCATTTGATGAGAATAACTTGTAAATTAGAAAGGATGTAAATTAAAGTGGGTTTCAAACTGTGAAGTTCTGAATTCCACATTTAAACATTTGAAAAAAAAATCAAAATGTTAAAGGAAATAATATTATTCAAACTATTTTGAATGTAATCTTATTCTAGAATAAGAAGTTGTTCGTAAATTTTAAAAGAATTTGTTTGAATTAAAACCAAGGGTGGTTTAAATTTTAAAATTTGGCTTGGTGGGCCAAGAAGTAAATATGTATATATGCGTGGATATACATAATATCAAAGATGGTTTGAAATAAACTCTAAATGTTGTGTTTTAAATATAGAATGTGTTGTATGAAGAGGTGGCTAGGGGTGAAGAGATGTTCTAAAGGGAAAGTCGGCAGAGGCAGGGAGGGATGACTTGCTGTGCACTGAAGTATTTGTGCCCAGATGGAAATTTAGTGTGAGGTTGTATTGGGAATGGCAGTAGTTAGCAGCAATTTTGTTGTAGTGTTATGATGATTTCCAGAGCATTCTCACCAAAGATATTTCCTCTATTTTCAAAAATGTTTTTGATATTTTCAATTTATTTTCCAAGTATTTTCATTGGATGTTGAAAATGAGTCTGCTAAGCACTTATAGATTTTCAATCGTACGCCTAATCAACGTATGGCCGAATTTCTGTGAGAACGAGGATGGACTGGTTGAAACATCGAGTTATAAGAAGTATGTTTATAAAAAAACTATTTTATAATATTATATAGATTTTTAAAGTGTTTTAAAAATGATCAAAGAAAATTTATCTAGTTTTAAGTATTTAATAAATTCTGGCTTCGTTCCTTTTGGAGGATGAAAAGATTCTAGGGGGATGGAATGTGATAACCCAGATTTCGGGTATTAGGCAATTGAATAATTATGTGATTTAGCTATTTGAAAATACCGATTTATAGATTAAAATAAATAATAATGATTGTTTATTTATATATAGATATGAATAGATTTTAAATAGGATTATTGTTTACAAACTGAATTTGTGATTGTTTAAATATATATGTTTGAGTTGATTTAAAATTGGATTTTTAAGTTTGGATTTGAATTTGAATTTGAAATTCAAAAGATAGATATTTGTAAATATTTTGAATTTTAAAATATATGTATAATATTTTTATTGGTATATAATTTGTTTTATATTATTTTCTATAAAGGATTTTATTTATATAAATTAAAAAAAATGTATTTATTAAATAGGAAATTGAATGTAAAAGTTAAAAAACAATTAAATTTTATTTACACATGCATATTACTTATGTAATTTGTATAAGTCTTGGAAGTAACAAGTGGCGTTATGTTTCTTTAAGTTGAGAAATTAATATAATGGCTAGAGAATCAAGCTGTAAAACAGTTCCAAATTTTTCCATACTCTCTTCTCTCAATCTTGATTTTCTTCATCTTCCTTTTTAAAACAAAACCAAAAATCTGAACAATAAAGATAAATCTAAACTAAAAAACTACCAGGCTTACAACTGAACAATTCGAGATCATGTAAAACAAGTGCGAATTCAGATTCAAATAGCAGCAGATTCAAATCAACAAATCAAGTTACAAATTCAAAGTCAAGCTTCAATTGGCTAGAGTGGGATTGACAGGATCATTTAAACTAAGTAAAGGTACATAGTAATTGATTTGTGAAAATTAGTGTTGATTATAACAAGATGTTAACTTGTAGTGAAGTACAAGTTACCCCGAGTTTTTAAATAAGTTTCATGCTTTTGTATTTTTGTTAAAAAAAGGGTTTACCCACGCTGGTTTCCATCTTGACCCGGGTGTTACTTTGATGTAATGCTCGGGCCAGACCGAGTATTACAGATTTTCAGGTAAGGACGTTCTGGAGCTCAGGAGGCGAGCTGGATGGCTGGAACGTATGGAGAGTATTCTGCTGTGTATATATTGTAGATTGTCTGGGACGTGTTGTTTTAAACTATCCAATGTTGGTAAATGTTGTAACTCTGATGTATAAAATGTAAATGTACCGACACAGTTCTTCTTTGTAAAACTGTTATTTTATTTGATATTATATTTTCTCCGCTGCGAATGTGAGGTTTCTGTGACTTGTTTCTGTTTCTTCTTCTTTCTCTTTTCTTCTTTTCCTAACTATCTGGAATTTTCGGGATCGAAAAATCCGGGTTGTTACATTTTGGTATCAGAGCAGAAGGTTAAGCGAGAACCTTGGCTCTGGTGGAAATTACTCATTAAGGATAGGGTCAATGATACCCTAGAATGAGTTGAGTGTGTGTGTGTGTGTGTGTGTGTATGAGAGCGTACTTGTTACTTTCTTATATAAAGATTTTAAATGATTTTATATAAGAATATATTTTGATATATAAAGGAATATTTCTTTCTAATAAATATTAAGGTAATTGGTTGTTAAATTATTGGAATTAAATTAAGTAGTAATAGAAATATAACCAAACTAAAGTTTGAATAAAGATAAGTTTGAAATGGATTCAAACTGAAATTAAAATCTTGAATTCGAAGAAGAATTTTCAGAATAAGATAATAGGAATTGGTTTCCAGTTGTAATAATCTTGGTTATTATCCTAAAGTGATGAAATGTTTGTCAATGATTAAGCAAAAATAAATGTTTTAAGGAAGTAACCATTTGATGAGAATAACTTGTAAATTAGAAAGGATGTAAATTAAAGTGGGTTTCAAACTGTGAAGTTCTGAATTCCACATTTAAACATTTGAAAAAAAATTCAAAATGTTAAAGGAAATAATATTATTCAAACTATTTTGAATGTAATCTTATTCTAGAATAAGAAGTTGTTCGTAAATTTTAAAAGAATTTGTTTGAATTAAAACCAAGGGTGGTTTAAATTTTAAAATTTGGCTTGGTGGGCCAAGAAGTGTATATATATATATATATATATATATATATATATATATATATATATATATATATGCGTGGATATACATAATATCAAAGATGGTTTGAAATAAACTCTAAATGTTGGGTTTTAAATTCGGAATGTGTTGTATGAAGAGGTGGCTAGGGGTGAAGAGATGTTTCTAAAGGGGAAGTCGGTAGAGGCAGGGAGGGATGACTTGCTGTGCACTGAAGTATTTGTGCCCAGATGGAAATTTAGTGTGAGGTTGTATTGGGAATGGCAGTAGTTAGCAGCAATTTTGTTGTAGTGTTATGATGATTTCCAGATCATTCTCACCAAAGATATTTCCTCTATTTTCAAAAATATTTTTGATATTTTCAATAAAATTATTTTCCAAGTATTTTCACTGGATGTTGAAAATGAGTCTGCTAAGCACTTATAGATTTTCAATCGTACGCCTAATCAACGTATGACCGAATTTCTGTGAGAACGAGGATGGACTGGTTAAAACATCGAGTTATAAAAAGTATGTTTATAAAAAAAACTATTTTATAATATTATATAGATTTTTAAAGTGCTTTAAAAATGATCAAAGAAAATTTATCTGGTTTTAAGTATTTAATAAATTCTGGCTTCGTTCCTTTTCGAGGACGAATAGATTCTAGGGGGGAGGAATGTGATAACCCAGATTTCGGGTATTAGGTAATTGAATAATTATATGATTTAGCTATTTTTAAATACCGATTTATAGATTAAAATAAATAATAATGATTGTCTATTTATATATAGATATGAATAGATTTAAAATAGGATTATTGTTTACATACTGAATTTGTGATTGTTTAAATATATATTTGAGTTTATTTAAAATTGGATTTTTAAGTTTGGTTTTGAATTTGAATTTGAAATTCAAAATATAGATATTTGTAAATTTTTTGAATTTAAAAATATATGTATAATATTTTTATTGGTATATAATTTGTTTTATATTATTTTCTATAAAGGATTTTATTTATATAAATTAAAAAATGTATTTATTAAATAGGAAATTGAATGTAAAAGTTAAAAAAACATTTAAATTTTATTTACACATGCATATTACTTATGTAATTTGTACAAGCCTTGGAAGTAACAAGTGGCGATATGTTTCTTTAAGTTGAGAAATTAATATAATGACTAGAGAATCAAGCTGTAAAACAGTTCCAAATTTTTCCATACTCTCTTCTCTCAATCTCGATTTCCTTCATCTTCCTTTTTAAAACAAAACCAAAAATCTGAACAATAAAGATAAAGCTAAACTAAACAACTACCAGGCTTACAACTGAACAATTCAAGATCACCTAAAACAAGTGCGAATTCAGATTCAAATAGCAGCAGATTCAAATCAACAAATCAAGTTACAAATTCAAAGTCAAGCTTCAATTGGCTGGAGTGGGGTTGACAGGATCATTTAAACTAAGTAAAGGTACTTAGGAATTGATTTGTGAAAATAAGTGTTGATTATAACAAGATGTTAACTTGTAGTGAAGTACATGTTACCCCGAGTTTTTAAATAAGTTTCATGCTTTTGTATTTTTGTTAAAAAGGGTATACCCACGCTGGTTTCCAGCCTGACCCAGGTGTTACTTTGATGTAATGCTCGGGTCAGACCGAGTATTACAGATTTTCAGGTAAGGACGTTCTGGAGCTCAGGAGGCGAGCTGGATGGCTGGAACGTATGGAGAGTATTCCGCTGTGTATATATTGTAGATTGTCTGGGACGTGTTGTTTTAAACTATCCAATGTTGGTAAATGTTGTAACTCTGATGTATAAAATGTAAATGTACTGACACAGTTCTTCTTTGTAAAACTGTTATTTTATTTGATATTATATTTTCTCCGCTGCGAATGTGAGGTTTCTATGACTTGTTTCTGTTTCTTCTTCTTTCTCTTTTCTTCTTTTTCTAACTATTTGGAATTTTCGGGATCGAAAAATCCGGGTTGTTACATTGACAATTAAATTCAATATAAAATTCAATGACGATTAAATACAATAAATGCAATGACCCGAAATTTTCGATCCCGAAAATTTCAGATAGTTAGGAAAAGAAGAAAAGAGATTGAAGAAGAAACAGAAATGAAACACAGAATCTGACATTCGCAACATATCAAAATATAATATCAAATAAAATAAAATAACAGTTATACAAGGAAAAACTGTATCAGTTAATTTACATCAATACATCAAAGTTACGACATTTCACAATCATTGAAATAGTTAAAATAACATGTCCCGGATGAATAATAATATATCACAACGGAATACACTCAATAAGTTCCTGCCATACAGCTCGCCTCCCGAGCTCCAGAACGTCCTTACCTGAAAATCTGTAATGCTTGGTCAAACCCGAGCATTACAACAAAGAAACACCCGGGTCAGGCTAGAAACCAGCTTGAGTAAACCCATATAATTTGAAATACCAAGTTCAAACCATAAAAGAAAAACCCGTGGTAACTCGTTCATCACTACAAGTTCACAACTTGTTACAGTCAACATTTATGTTCACATATCAATCCCTAAGTACCTTTTCTTAGTTTTAAATGGTCAAGTCATTTAAATTATTCCATTTCAGCCTATTGGTTTCACATATCAATCTATAAAGAATTATTATAAGTTAAAATCGAAGTGGGTTCGGGTATTTGCTGATTATCCGACCCCGGTCTCTTCGAATTTAATGTCATCTTAACCCAAGTTATTCAAGTGAATATAATTCAAATTTTAAATACATGACGTCATTTTTACATAGCTATTTATCATCCATAGACAACCACATTATCACTGTATAACCCAATATATCATAAAATACTTCATATCACATACCAAGGATAACAAATAATCCAAGGCATTCAATATCATTCAATCATCCATAAGCAAAGTTAATTAGTCATACCATTCCTAATTAATTTAAATAAATTAAATTAATTACTTTAATCATATTTAAATCCTACTTACTGAATATTAATTAATTACAAACCAATTAATTAATCATCCTCTAATTATCATCTAAGCTAATCGTCCTTGATTAATTATCCTCTAATTACATTAAGTAATTAGTCGTTAATTAATTACACAAATTAGATATCCTCAAACCAATCACATTAATTAACCTTTAATTACCATCATAATTAGTTATTAATAATTAATTACTTTATCCCTCGATTAATTACATTAATTATTCTTAAACCACTTTCTTTGATTTATTATCTTTTAATTAATCTCATTCATTAATTAACTAACCTTTTAATTAATTATCTTAATTAATAAATCCTTTAATTAATTACACTAAGTAATTAATCCTTAATTACTTCCATAAAGTAATTCCATTGGTTAATTATCATTAGTTAATCAACCTCAAATTATTAATTAGTTAATCTATAATTAATTAACTTAAAACCATGAATTATTTATTTAATGCTTACAGTTAATCCCTTGAGAAATTAATTGATTAATGTTTAATACACTAATTAAGCACTCACTAAATTTCATCATTAATTAATCTGGAAAAACTAAGGATTCAATTCAATTAATTAAATTGATATAGTATCTTCAAATCAAATCAAATTAAATTCAAAAACATTTTGTTAAAAAAATATTAAATTTGAAACTTATAAAAATAAATTTGCTTTGAACCTGATACTACAAACTTTATTTTAATCAGGTTAACAAAATTAATTTCTACTTCAAAACCCGGTCACCTTATTTTCTTAGTTTTGAAAACTTGTTAAAAGATTATGTTCATCCAGTTTTGAGAAACCCGAGCCAAAAGCCAGACTCCACGAACCCAAAACTTGGAATCAGCACGCAATCGCCCCCGATATTCACCCGTGCAAAACACCATCGTCCTAAAACTACAAAACCCATCTCAACAAAGCCATCAACGTGCACGCGTGTACGTGCACGCCGTACCCTCGCCCCCCGATCAACTCACTGGCCATGCTCCAAGTCGATGATGACCCCTTCAACACGAGCGACCCAGCAGAATTTCGTTTCCCTCATGAAAATAAAAAATGAACAACTTGAACCCAATCAGGCAGGAAACTCGATCGTCAACCACCTCAAATTTTTCCCACCTCCGATCATCTGGAACTACGCCCTCATGACCAGAACCTCGCCTTGCTTCCCTCTTTCTTTTCCCCCAGCACCGACCAAGTTCGATACGCCGACGAGGCCACAATGGCCTCGAAACCATCCTCAGCCAAAACATAGCTAAAACCCTAATTCACCTTACCCCGATCACCCCGGTGAGCGATAAATCTTCCGAGCAATTTCCCCCCAATCTTCGATCTGTGAACAAACTCTAGCCTTAACCCCGACACCTCAAATCGTCGTAATCTCCTAAATTTGACGAATACCCCATCTTCAATCAACTCGAGAAATCTCTCTCGAATCGAAGCTAAAAATTTAGATTTCTATTTTAAAAATCAAGGTTTTTAAACACAAATCCATTTATATAACCCAAACTCGAAATTAAAAATATCAATTTTCCAGATTTGAAAAGATGTCACTGTAATTTCTTATTCCCTGGATATCTACAAACTATTTTACTTGAATTGTATTTTTTAAAAATGATATTACACATACAAACATATCATACTCAGAGATCAAAGCTAAAAAATCATCTAGTTGGATGATTTGAATCTTTGAATCAGGATTAAAACCTAAAATATTTGAACAGAGGCTTATTTTCCTGTTCTCAGTTATCAACACAGATACTAACACCTATATGTATACATAAAAATCATTTTTTTACAATATGCACAACAAATTTCATATCATACTTCAATGATTCATCACATGCCAATTCAATACATAACAAATTCAAAGAGTTTACTCACACCTTTTGTTTGAACAGAGCAGGTTTTGAAAATCTGAAAACTGAACTTGAATGTTGATCATTGAACTGCTGTTTGCTTATGATTTGTAACTTTATTTAGTTACTGTTTGAGGTGACTATTTGATTCTTGCTTCCAGATTTTGAAAGTTTTGAACTTACATCAGTTGCTGTTTGAAAATTTTAAAGCTGTTGTTTAATTTGGTTTATATATATATTTTTTCGCTTTTCTATTTTTGTTTTCATAATTTTAGCTTGCTTTGTATTTGTTTAGTTTGAACATAAGAAAAAGGGCATAGAAGGGAAATGGTGATATATATAACTTTGGTTTAATTTTAATTATTATTTTTGAAAATAAAAGACAATGACACTTATATTGCTTCCAAGCCAATTTACTTACAAATGTTAATGTATGACCTAATTACCTTACACTTGTTAAATTTCTTTTTTTTTAAATTGTTACACATGTAATTAAGTGTTTTTAAATATGCTTTTATATTACGTTTTTAGTTTGGTTTATACTTATGTATATATGAAATTTTAAAAGAGGGTATATTAAACCCTTTTTATTAATCTTATTTTACATAGATAAATTGTAGATTCAAATTTTGGATTTGAAATTTCAAAAATAAGTATTTAAAAATAGATTGGATTTTACTACTCACTATTTTTGAAATTGTAATTTATCATTTATTATAATATAAATCAGTTTATATTTATATTCATACCTTTTCTAGTATTTATACATAAATAACTTTTAAAAGAGAAAATTTTCAAATCTTAACAAGTGTGAACCCGTGCTTCGCATACGGACCGCACTCAGCCTCTTATTATCATATCATGTTTAAATGATTTATATGGTTCATTGATTAAAAACTAGTGATCTTTTTTATCAATTTTCAAATAAGTTTGCATTTTGTCTAAAACTTGTATGTAAATCTTTGAAAACGGCAATGCAGATGGTACTGGTGCTTGATAAACAATTGCAAAATATCGAGCAAAAATGATTTCAAAGATAAAATTTCCACACAACACACATATAAATTATACACATATAAATTTATTGTGTGCATCAATTGTTGCTCCATGCATCAGCTGTATTATATGTAACTTCATTTGGTGAGATACCTTTATCAATCATTTCCTTTAATACTTGATGTCTGAAGTGTTGGAACTAACAACCATTATTCAAAAATATTTATTGTAATGTGAAGAATTTCATTGAATTTCTTTTACAGTTAAATAAAATTCAATATAATAAGAAGCATATAATTGTATTTAATGCTTTTGAGGTTTTTGGTTCCATTTCTATTTCCATCTATGTTGTTGCTGTATTTTGGTAATGTTGGATTTCACCAGACTTGACTGCAATTTGTGAAAGTAGAATCAGCGGCTGGAAATTTTCAAAACAATAAGTGATATAGATTAGTTAAAAGAAATAAAGTCAAAAAGATTGAATAATCTTAATAATATTAATAATTCGAAAAACAATGATTTAAAAAAAAATTATTTTTAGCTATCAACAATGGATATCATTAGAAAGCATATTAAATTTGAGATTTAATAGTGAAATCGATTCTTAAATCCAACTAATGTAGAAAAAGTTATCACATTTCAAAGTTTGGAATAGAAAGAAATTAAAAACGTGACTGTTCATTTCCCAAAATACGAAGGAGGCCTGTGTGCTCTTGAAATCTAACTCAATAATAATATTATAGTATAGATTACACACTAATAATAATTATATATATTTGTTCTTTGAATTTCAAACCAAAAGTTCAAATTCAATTTAAAGTCAATATATATATATATACATACATATATATATATATACATACATACATATATATATATATATATAAACAACACATATTTAACTTATTTTGAAAATAATAATTTTGCCAAATCTAAGTAATTATTCTAGGAGATTATCAAATAAATATTTTCTAGATATAAATCAGTATTTTCAATATTTAAAATCAGATAATTATCCAATTACCTGATGTCCAAAATCCAGGTTATCACATTCCTCCCCCCTTTGAACCTTTTGTCCCCGAAAAGGAACGAACCCAGAATTTTATTAAAATACTTAATATCGGTTAAATTTTCTCTTTGAACATTTTTAAAATACTTTAAAATCTATATAATATTGCCAAAATAGTTTTAATAAAATATCATTTTATAACTCGATGTTTTAACAAGTCCGTCCTCGTTCTCACAGAAATTCGGTCATACGTTGATCAGGCGTAGGACTGAAAATCTATAAGTACTTGTAAACGCATTTCATCACCCAGTGAAAATACTTGGAACATAATTTTATTTAAAATATAAAAAACATTTTTGAAATCGAGGAAATATCTTTAGTGAGAATGCTCTGGAAATCATCACCTCTATCCATGGTCGCAGTTAACTCGATGGTTACGTTGCCATACCGACAAAATCCATAGATAACTATAGGCACTCTATGCCCCTCGATTACACCATGAAACCCCCTATAGATCACAGCTACATCTGGGGTAACGTGCTATCACAACAAAATCCATATAACTGTAGGCATCAGCGCCCTCGAATTCCGCTGCCAAAAAAAATGAAACTTCTCTACTCTACTTGACCATAGATCGCAGTCTACCGATGTTACGTTGCCATCCTGGAAAAATCAAACGTAGACCGTTGACACTCAGCTCCATACGATTTCCGCTCTGGTCCACAGTAGACCGCAGCGCCATCGAGTTACACTGTCGTCACAGCATAACCCAAATGCTCCTGTAGGCATCAGCGCCCTCGACTTTCGCTACCCAATAATTCTCAAGAACTACAGTTTGTCCGGACTTCCTCACAAGACCCACTTTAGAGCCTCTCCCTTGGGGCTTAATGCAGTAGCAACCTATGGTACTCCTGAGAAATTCATTTCAAGGGAGCTCCTTTTTCTCCAGAGCCATTTTCAAAACACTATACCATACACATACAGTATCTTCCAAATCATACACCTAGTATGAATCCCATATAAATCTCCTTTCTCAAAATCGATTATCCAAAAATCGATAATTCTCAAACTAGGCTTTCCAAATCTCCAAAATTGGTTTTACCCAAAAATCAAAAGCTTTTCCAAAACCTGTAGGTTCCAAAACTTTTTCCTTTCATAAGATCCTTCATATATATATATATATATATGTATATGTATGTATGTATGTATGTAACTTTGAAAATCTTTGGATCACTTCATATTTATATAGATTCCTTTTTTATACTTCAAATATTTTTCAAAGCCCTTTCCTTCCGATAATAGATTCAACAAGGGGAGATTTATCTTATATAACAAATATGTATAACTTTGTTTATTCCAAATCAAATATTCAAATTTGACTACTCTATAAGGTCACTTACCAAATTACTTACTTCCATATAGTAAATTTCTACCACAGAAATATCCAATTTCTACTTTATTTCATCATATATTTCACAAAATATGCTTTTCATTTCAAAAACCATTTTACAATTCTTATCCTCACATTTTTAGTATCAATTCCATTCAAACCCGTACGATGTACATATATCATCTGTACGCTATATCAATCTGATCGCACACTCGATCACACAATTTCAGTTTTGAACTAGTATCATCCAACCGACTTCCTAGTGCGGACTCAGATCGGGTTTCTTGATCAGAAACCATTATTCTCCTTGCATAGTCATAACTATGATAGAGAATTCCCAGAACCAATCAAAAATCCATATCCAGATTCGCCGTCGAAAATCGAGTGAAAAATCCCAACTCGGATCAATATATTATCCCGAAATTCTATGTTCGAATCTGAATCAAATCACTATGCGGATGGAATAATTTACGTCACCCTACGTATTAATCTCTATTGATTATTAACCAAATCAATCTCCTTTTCTATTCACATTCACTTTAATTTCTATCCACTTATTTGCAATTATTTCAATTTCATTTGGATTATCACTTTAATCCTTATCTCAATTGGTAATTAATTATAAACAGTTTGCACTCTCACCAGTTTAAATTTAGAAAATAGCTTAAAGAATTAAAATAGATAAGTAGTTGAAAAATTGTTATTAGTTTGTAAAATAGCTGTAAAATAGTTAAGTATTTGTAAAATAGTTATAAAATAGTTAGATAATTGCAAAATAGTTTTTAAAATAGTAATTAGTTATAAGTAATTGAAAAATAGTAATTAGTTTATCAAACAGTTGCAAAATAGTTAAATAGTTCCAAAAATAATTGTAAAATAAGTATAAAATAGTTTGGCTTTAAAAGATAGATTGTATAGTAAGTAGCTTGGAAAAATAGGTTTATATTAAAACAACTTATTTTGAAAATAGTCCAGTGCCAAACCGTACAACTTCCCAATCTCCATTTCCAATCTATTGCTAATTTCCAATTAACTTTCAATTTCAATTAAAATTAAGTTAACTTCCATTCCCATCCCAAATTCAAATCAACTTCCATTTGAATTTGAACTCATTCAACTTCAATTTCGTTTCAAATTAATCTAATTCAAATTTTCCTTTTGAGTTTTAAACTTATCTATCTTCAATCATAATTCCAATTAATTCAAATAAATTTCAAATTGAACCAATATCAGTTCATTTCAATTCCAGTTTGAATTAATCCGAATTCCAATCTCCACTTTTAAATCATCTCGAACTATGTAAAATCGAGTTAAAATTTCAATTGCTGATTTAATTTCCTTAAATCAAATTAATCTTTACTTTAATTTAACAATTAAAATTTTCAAACATATAAATTCTGAGTCCAAATTTCAAAATTCCATTTTAAATTATCTTTACCTAACTTATTTCAAAGTTCAAATAAGAATTCAAAGACAATTTAGTCTTCAGATTCTAATTTATTATCCATTTTTATCTTCAAAACCAATTCTCAGTTTCATAAATTATTTATAACAATAGAATGATATCAGGATAAATAAACATCCAAATTTATCCAAACACCAATTAACAGCATCCATTTTCAATTTCCAAATCTCAAACCCATTTTGAGATCACTCATTACTCCCATTTTAAATCAACCATTTAACTTCCTGAGTTAAATTTTAATTTCATCTTGAAATTTCCAATTCAGATTGCTTATTCCAAACTTATTTAACTTTCTCTTATGTTAAATTCAATTAAGTCCTATTAATCTTACTCAAATTTGAATTCCCACTTCAAATTTCAAATTTTTTAAATTCCTTATCAATATTCTTTCCCACTTATAAGTTCAAAACTTATATCACTTTGGGTTATCACACTTCAGGGAAAATCAAAACTCAACACTTTAGAGTTTATTTCAAATCATCTTAGATATTATGTATATCCCTCATTTATACATATTTATTTCCTTTCCACACCAAGTTATCCTTAAATTTTAAACCACCTTTGGTTTTTAATTCAAAACAAATTCCTTTTGAAAATTTTCAAAGAACTCTTTTTTGAAATAGGACACTTTCATTCAAATACATTTAAATAATATTATTTATTATTTCTTTATCACTTTGAAACAATTTTCAAATTTTTGGACCTAAATTTAAAACTTCACAATTTAGGTCATCTTCAGTTCCAATTTATAAGTCATGCTTACCTAAATGTTTTACTTCCCTAAAACATTTCGTTTTACTTACTCATTAACACACATATCATTATTAAATAAAACAATTATTTATGATAATAACCAAGATTATCATATCTGGATACCCATTTCACTTTTATCTTTGTTCTTAAATCACTTCTACAAATTCAGGATTTTAGATTCAGATTGGATTCATTTCAAACTTATCTTTATTCAGTTTTCAATTTAGTTGTATTATTATCACCTAATTATTTTACTTAATTCCAATTTTGATATATATATTTATCACATAATTCTTTATTCAATTTCAATATCCAACAACCAATTATTGCTTTATATATAAAATATAAGCTTTTAATAAAAATCATTCATTAAAACCATTTTTAAAACCTTTATAAAAGAAAATAACATGTACGCTCTTATATACACACACACACTCAACTCATTCTAGTGTACCACTGACCCTATCCTTAATGAGTATTCCAACCAGAGCGCTTAACCTCCAGCTCTGATACCAAATGTAATGACCCGAAATTTTTGATCCAAATTTTTTTAGATAGTTAGGAAAAGAAGAAAAGAGATAGAAGAAGAAACATAAATGAAACATAGAATCTCACATGCATAGCGGATCAAAATATAATATCAAATAAAATAAAATAACAGTTATACAAGGAAAAATTGTATCAATTAATTTACATCAATACATCAGAGTTACAACATTTCAAAATCACTGGAATAGTTAAAATAACTTGTCCCGGATAAATAACAATATATCACAGTGGAATACACTCCATACGTTCCTGCCATCTAGCCCGCCACTTGAGTTCTAGAACGTCCTTACCTGAAAATCTATAATACTCGGTCTAACCCGAGCAACACAACAAAGTAATTAACACCCGAGTCAGGCTGGAAACGAGCGTAAGTAAACCCATATAATTTGAAATATTATGTTCAAACCATAAAAGAAAAACTCGGGGTAACCCGTTCATCACTACAAGTTCACAACTTGTTACAGTCAACACTTATATTCACAAATAAATCCCTAAGTACATTTACTTAGTTTTAAATGGTCCGTTCATTTAAATTATTCCATTTCAGCCTATTGATTTCACATATCAATCTATAAGAATCATTGTAGGTTACAAATCGAAGTGGGTTCAGGTATTTGCTGATTACCTGACCCCGGTCTCTTCGAATCCAATGTCATCGTAACCCAAGTTATTTAAGTGAATACAATTAAAATTTTAAATATAGGATGTCACTTTTACATAGAAATTTATCATCGATCGACAACCACATTATCACTGTATAACCCAACATATCATAAAATACTTCATATCACATACCAGGGATAACAAATAATCCAAGGCATTCAATATCATTCAATCATCCATAGGCAAAGTTAATTAGTCATACTATTCCTAATTAATTTAAATGAATTAAATTAATTATTTTAATCATATTTAAATCCTACTTACTCAATATTAATTAATTACAAACCAATTAATTAATCATCCTCTAATTATCATCTAAATTAATCATCCTTGATTAATTATCCTCTAATTACATTAAGTAATTAGTCCTTAATTAATTACACAAATTAATTATCCTCAAACCAATCACATTAATTAACCTTTAATTACCATCATAATTAATTATTAATAATTAATTACTTTAACCCTCAATTAGTTACATTAAGTAATTATTCTAAAATCACTTTCTTTGATTTATTATCCTTTAATTAATCTCATTCATTAATTAACTAACCTTTTAATTAATTATCTTAATTAATAAATCCTTTAATTAATTACACTAAGTAATTAATCCTCAATTACTTCCATTAAGTAATTCCATTGGTTAATTATACTTAGTTAATCAACCTCCAATTAACTATTAGTTAATCGATAATTAATTAACTTAAAACCATGAATTATTTATTTAATGCTTACAGTTAACCACTTGAGAAATTAATTGATTAATGTTTAATATACTAATTAAGCGCTTACTAAATTTCATCATTAATTTATCTGGAAACTCTAAGGATTCAATTCAATTAATTAACTTGATATAGAATCGTCAAATCAAAACAAATTAAATTCAAAAACATTGTATTTAAAAATAATATTAAATTTGAAACTTATAAAAATATATTTGCTTTGAACCTGATACTACAGACTTTATTTTAATCAGGTTAACAAAATTAATTTCTGCTTCAAAACCCGGTCACCTAATTTTCATAGTTTTGAAAACTTGTTAAAAGATTACGTTCATCCAGGTTTGAGAAACCCGTGCCAAAAGCCAAACTCCATGATCCAAAACCCAAGCAAAGATCATGAACCCAAAACTTCGAGTCAGCATGCAATCGCCCTCGATATCCTCCCGTGCAAAACACCAACTTCCTAAAACTACAAAACCCAGCTCAACACAGCCATCAACGTGGATGTGTACGTGCACGCCGTACCCTCGCCCTCCGGTCAACTCACCGGCCATCCTCCAAGTCGACGACGACCCCTTCAACATGAGCGACCCACCAGAATTCCGTTTCCCTCATGAAAATCAAAAACAAACAATTTGAACCCAATCAGGCAGGAAACTCGATCGTCAACCACCTCAAAATTTTCCCTCCTCCAATCATCTGGAACTTCTTCCTCACGACCACGCTTCCCTCTTTCTTTTCCCCAAGCACCGATCAAGTTCGACACGCCGACGAGGCCACAATGGCCTTGAAACTAACCTCAGCCAAAACATAGCTTAAATCCTAATTCACCTTAGCCTGATCACTCAGATGATCGGTAAATCTTTTGAGCAATTTTCTCCCAATCTTCGATCTATGAACAAACTTTAACCTTAACCCCATCACCTCAAATCATCGCAATCGCCTAAATTTGACGAACACCCCATCTTCGATCAATCTGAGAAATCTCGCTCGAACCGGATCTAAAAATTTAGAATCTATTTTAAAAATCAAGGTTTTTAAACACGAATCCATTTATATAACCCAAATTTGAAATTAAAAATATCAATTTTTCGGATTTGAAAAGACGTCACAGGAATTTTCTTATTCCCTGGATATCTACAAACTATTTTACTTAAATTGTATTTTTTTTAAATGATATCACACATACAAACATATCTTACTCATAGATCAAAGCTAAAAGAAATCGTCTAGTTGGATGATTTGAATCTTTGAATCAGGATTAAAACCTGAAATATTTGAACAGAGGTCTGTTTGCCTGTTCTCAGTTATCAACACAGATACTAACAACTATATGTATACATGAAAATCAATTTTTTACAACATGCACAACAAAATTCATATCATACCTTTTGAAAATCTGAACTTGAATGTTTTGAAAATCTGAAAACTGAACTTGGATGTTGATCATTGAATGGCTTTCTGCTTATGATCTGTAACTTGATTTAGTTGCTATTCAAGGTGTCTGTTTGATTTCTTGCTTCCAGATTTTGAATGTTTTGAACTTGAATCAGTTGCTGTTTGAAAATTTTAAAGCTGTTGTTTAATTTGGTTTTTATATGTTTTTTTCTCTTTTCTGGTTTTATTTTCAGAATTTTAGCTTCCTTTGTATTTGTTTAGTTTGAACATAAGAAAAAGAGCATAGAGGGGAAATGGTGATATATATAACTTTAGTTTAATTTTAATTATTATTTTTGAAAATAAAAGACAATGACACTTGTATTGCTTCCAAGCTAATTTACTTACAAATGTTAATGTATGATCTAATTACCTTACACTTGTTAAATTTCTTTTTTTTTTAAATTGTTACACATGTAATTAAATGTTTTTAAATATGATTTTGTATTACATTTTTAGTTTGGTTTATACATATGTATATATAAAATTTTAAAAGAGGGTATATCAAACCCCTTTTATTAATCTTATTTTACATAGATAAATTGTAGATTCAAATTGTGGATTTGAAATTTCAAAAATAAATATTTAAAAATAGATTGGATTTTACTACTCACTATTTTTGAAATTGTAATTTATCATTTATTAATAATATTCTAGTTTTTATACATATATAACTTTTAAAAGAGAAGATTTTAAAATCTTAGTTACACACTAATAATATTTACATATATTTATTCTTTGAATTTCAAACCTCAAACTCAAATTCAATTTAAAGTCAACTTATATATATATATATATATATATATATATATAAACTATACATATTTAATTTGTTTTGAAAATAATAATTTTGCCAAATTTAAGTAATTATTCTAGGAGATTATCAAATAAATATTTATCCAGATATAAATATTTATTATCAAATTTATTTGTTCAATCTATGAATTAGTATTTTCAATAGTTAAAATCAGATAATTATCCAATTACCTGATGTCCAAAATCCGGGTTATCACAATAAAAGTCGTATTTAACTAGGATGACAATTTAAATATACCAAACATCAATCAATCAATTTCTAATCATATCTTAATATTTATTTAACTAACATAAGAAAATTTAGTAGTCATGAGTGGGTTAAAACACTCACCTTTGATTTTAGCCCATAAAGTCCAAACATAAGCGCAAAAACTCAACAATCTCCAAATTCAATTAAATCAATTTCCTGTTGTCCAGAATTTAAATATGAATAGAAAAGACGAAATCGCACGTGAATCAAAGTTTATATGCAAAAGATATTCATGTTATAAGAAATATTATGAAAATAGAAATTAGTACATGTTAAAAAAATAAATTTTAGGACTTATGTTTTTCTCATGATGAGGCTTCAGGAAAAGATTGAAGAACAACTAAGATGAGGACATGAAGTGTTAGAAAAATGAAAAAAAAATCATGTTTTATAAAAGAAAGCTTTTAGATTTGCAGTAATAAGAGCCTTTGAAGATGAAATGTCAGGAGAAACAAAACGAAAATGAAGAAATAAGCTATAGGTTACTTATAATTAGGAAATGAAGGTGGAGGGACAAAAATAAAAGTAATGTTTTATTTTGGAAGCTTCAGGCATTAATAATGTATAAGGAAATGCACGTAGGAATGGACAAGTTTGAAACAAATGTAAAATTTTGTATACGTGAAAATGAGGTGGCAAGAATTAAATACAATGTAAAAGTCTTGGCTTAGGTATTAAACATAAAGAGAAATGAACGGATCTATTATTAATAATAAGGTAGCTATTTTAAAACATTTATGCAACAATTAATAATAAAAGAAATGAAGGGACCATGTACATCGCACAACCTTTTGAAATTCAATTTTTTTGAAATGTAACCAAATTGACTTCATTAACTCAAATAATATTCAAATTCGTACGCATTTAGGTTTTTATCTACGCATAATAATTTTTTTATAAAAACCTTAAAAATGAAAACGTTCAATTTGGTTTTTCCGAAATGATCTTTTATTTCCATTTAAACACCATTTTTGTTTTACAAAAAATGTGCGCTTCTTTTGTTAAATCTATTAATTGCAGTCAATTTTTTTTCCTTTTAATTGAAACATTTGAATTACATTAATTGCAATTACTTGAAAAATTAAATTTTAAAATAGACAACTAAAATGGATGAAAAATAGAACAATTGTTTATTTAAACACATTTATAAATTTGTTGTTTATATAAAAGAGTAATAAACAACTTACTGAAATAGATTATTTTCCTATTCTTGTAGTCAATCTGTAAGCTAAAACATAGTTCAAATAAACATATATTTCTTCCTTTAAAATCAATCAATCTATTCTTTATTTTAATGAAATTAGACCTAAATTCACAAATGAAACATTCATTTTATTTGGTGTAAATGTTCGTTTCATTAAATCAAACTTTCCTTATATTTTTACAAAACATAAGCTGCTTTTAATTGCACCAATTAATTTACAATTAGTATTCTCTCTCCTATAAACTGAAAATTTTCAATTACATTAATTTCAGTTGATTATGTTTCAAAATGGACTAAAGGAATGTAATGAGAAGTAGAACGATTTTTCTTATCTATTAGTAATTTAAACATATTTATACACCATTGGATACAAACAGTAACTACACATTTCTTACTAAATAATAGTTTCTCGTCTCTACAAACAATCTTTCAGCTATGAAACATTTCAAAAAAATAAACATATGTTTACTCCTTTACTAAACTTATTCATTTTTATTCTTTTATTTTAGTTTACATTCCTACTTTAAATCAACCAGTGCCTTATGAAATTATTAACATAGGTTTTTATTTTTTTATCCTCATTTTCTACAATTGACGCCTTTTCTTACATTACCTACAATACTTAATTACATTTAATTCAAATTAATTATATTCTAATTCTAATAAATTGATTTAATCGATTTCAATCTTTTTATTCAATCAATTATTATTTTATGGACAAAGTTACACTGGTTTATATTTTATTACATCAATATACTCAAATTGTCATCTTTACCATATTAGTTGCAGTATTTCAGTTATATTGATTTTTTGTCAATTTTATTATTATTTAAAATCTCAGTAAATTTATTTATCTTTGGTTTACTCTTTTATAAATTCAATTATTGCCTTGTGAATATAATTAACATTTCTACACATTTTATTGCATTTACCTTTTTCAGTTATCATCTTAACTCATAATAAATTAACATTTAATTACATTTAATTGCAATTGATTAAATGAATTGGTAACAAATAACAATTGTCATCATTTCTATATTTAATCGCATTTGTATGTTTGTTATCTACACACAAATGTTTTAGTTTTTTACACAACATTCATTTTTTTCAATTTACAATTTATTTCATACTATTTAATTAATACAACATTTAAATTATCAATTGCTCTTTTAATCCAGTATCAATTAATACACAAATTATTACCAGAATTACAATCTATATTCAATTATAACTTTTTAATCATTTTAATTAATTGAAATTACATCCATAACAACTATAAATTATCTTAAATTAATACTATCACATTTTATTCCAATTATATTCTTATTATTAACCTACAAATTTTTATTTCTTCCAACATCAAATTACAAAACTTTATTAAATTAACCATTTTTAATTATCGAAAATTACGGGCCGTTACACTTAACATGAAAATAGCCATTTTGGAAACTATCTCGGATTTTGACGAAACCTGTTTCATCGAATCTGTAACGGTGAATTATTGTAAGGTTTCAAGTTTCATAGCGATCGAACTTGTCATTTGATCGTACGGCCCAAAACGCGTAGAAATCAATTTAATTAAATTCAATTGAAATCAATTTGTAATAAGCTAATTATAAGCTAACTTCTTTATAAGATGGAATTAGTACTTGAAACCTATTCCATTAAGTTTAAAAACATCGAAAACATCTATTTTGATATATGGGAAAACTAGTTTCATTTCAAGATTGGAACGGGCATTTTGGGTAGTGTATTCGCTTCGATCAATCCAATCCGATCCATTCTTTTCTATTTTTCAGCTCTGCCTATATATAGGTCGTATAAACCCTAATCGTTTCTCATTTCCCATTACCGTACATACAACTTTCTATGGCTTCTCCTTTCCAATGGTAGAAACAAACTCCAAATAAAACCTTAAATCCAATTTCCAATTCAATTTCAAAATCAAACTCCTCAGAACCCTATCATATTATATACTGATTTGAAGCTCTCGATGAGCGTAATTAACTAGTGTAATCTGTTTTTGCAATTGAATCACCATTTGGCCAGGATTCGTCAATCATTTTCGGTCGCTCATAATAGGTTTTGGGGATCAGACACTGGATCTTCGATGAGGTTTCAATCGGGTTGTATGGGAATGTAAAGGAGGTTGAGGCAAGACGATCCAAGGGTTTACTTCATGTCGAATTGGTCGTGATCGCCAGATTTTGGCAAAATTTGAACGACGGCGGGAGGTAGGGTAACGCCAGAGTTGGTGGTGCTTGGGGCGTGGGTGCGGCCTTTGGAGATGAGGTCGATGATGGTGTTAGATCTGGTCTCAAGCAAGTGATGGGGCGGCGTTTGGATGATCTTGGTTGGCGGCTGTAGGGTTCTCGAGTTGATCGAGATATTTGAATGTTAGGGTTGCGTGCACGTGTGCTAACGTGGTACATTCTTCTATTTTTTTCTCTAATTTAAATCATCTAACTTCTAACTAGCATAATTTTTGCATGCGAAATCGAATTCACGTGTGTTTTCTTCGTGGGATCGTATCGAAATTTCGGGCATTATAGAGCTTGTTTGGTCGAATTCTGATATTGTTAAATTTTTAGGCTTATTTTGGATTTCAAATCGATTTGAAATCAGAGGTGAGTGTTTTAACCCACCCACGCTACTAAACTACTTACGTTAGTTAAATTAGATTTATGATGTGATTGGAAATTGATTGATTGATGTTTGGTATGTTTAAATTGTCATTATAGTTAATATGGCTTTTATTGAATTTAATTGTTATTTAATTTAATATTAAATTTTAATTTTTCGGTTTATACTTATTAATGATAATCAGTTATCTATTGATGTTTATTGATTTATTTGGATGATGATTGTGATGGACGTTTGATTGTTGATATTTGATGACTGGATGTTATATCTCTATATTGTTATAACACTACATGTTCCCTATGGGTTGAAATGATACATACCCGAACGATCTGATAGATTAGGGAGGAATCGTTATGAGTTGAAATGATAGACATAAGTGATTTCATGGATTTGTAATTAGTTCGGGATTGTGGGTTGAAATGATATATATCTGTAAATAATAATTGTAGATTGAAATGATAAACATCCGCATCACTTGACCAAAGGGTAGAAAATTATATATGGATACCAGATTGGTTAAATTAAATGATTCTAAATCTGTAAATTTTGAATTGAGCTAAACGATATTTTGAAATAGACTTTGATTTGTATAAACTGAATAGTTTAAATGAATTGTTTAAAGATTTCAATTTGAAATTTTGGAATTGTATTAAGTAAACTGATTTGAGAGTTCAAATTGGAATTCTAAAGTTGAATTTGAAGTGGAATAACTTAAAAATCGATATTTTAAGATTTGAAATGGGGTACTAATTAGAAATCTAGATATGGTCCAGATTTGTTGAAATGGAAGAAATAGTTAAATTTGATGTCAATTTCAAATTTAGTATTTTAATATAAACTGTTAAAAATGTTATTTTAAATTCTAATTAGTAAGATTCTCAAATTATTAAACTAAGTTAATCTATTTTAAATTATTTAAACCATTTAATCAATTTAAACTATTTTAATTTATTTTAATCAATTTTAATCTATTTAATCCAATTTAATCTATTTTATCCTATTTTAAATCTAATTAACCCATTTTAATCTATTTAATCCATTTTAAATCTATTTAATATATTTTTATTCTACTAAAACTATTTAAATCTATATAAACTATTTTAATCCACTTTTAAAATTATTTTAAAGTATTTTAAACCATTTAAATTATATTTTCAAACTACACTAAACTTTTTAAACTATTTATAACTTCCTAAACTATTCTCTAAATTTCAGACTAAGTAAACCGGAAGCGGTTATATTTAAGTCCTTGATATAAAAGAAAATATGATTGAATGATGTTATAACCTAAGTGGGGATTTACATAACATATTTTGAGTAAATACGATGATTTGAAATGAGGGTTTAACCTATTTTGAAAATATGAATTCGAAAGTCATTATGATTTCGAAAGTGATATGGTTTGAGTTGAATACGATATTTTGATATCAATATGAAATGGTTTTAAAAATGTAAAAGAACCATCCGGTGTGTAATAAGCATTTGGTGGTTAAAGAGACTGGGATCAGATATTGTCATACTCTCTGCTAATATCGAAAACAACTTTAACAACTGTGTTTGTGGTGGAGATTCCAGGAATGAAGTAGGATGGTTTGGTGAACGATTCTATATGAGGTATTTACTTGACCCTGACTCCAGTAAGTCAGCTTAGATGTGACTAAAACAGGAGCTATGCAGGGCCAAGTGAGGTCATTCCTCCGATCGGACACATTTCTTTGATACCATATTATGACTTTGTGATGATTTGGTGGCCACTCCTTATTTTGATTATGATAATGTGTTCCGACGTGGGCAGTAGTAGCTACTATGCGTTACCACCAGTCCAGACCCGTAATTGGTATATCTACCCTGGCATTGCCTCGAGTGCCGTGTTCATATGTCCTATCGCACCTTCCACGAGTTTGTTTTGTACCATAACTATGGAGTGCCCTTTGGGTAAACCTCATGAAGGAGCTTACGGTACTTTATAACTATGGGAATATATAAAATGTATTAAGGGGGATATGGGTAACGCCTTAACGCTATTTTAATATTTTACATTACTGTAGACACTATTATAATAGCATATTGTACTACATAGTAGATAGTTTAACGGACTTTAGAAGATGGAAATCCCGAACATCTCTTAAGTGATTGCACTCACGTTAGACACTGGATAGCAGATGTCAAACACCGTAAACATCTCTGATGCCGTTAAACTCTTATTTATTTACTGGTGATTTAAATTACATAAGATCTTTTAGTTTGGACTCAAGTGGTTTGTCTTTTCAATTCACTCGGGTCAGTCTGAGCTTTTTAGTTTATGACGACTGCTTTTTGAAGGATGAAGACAAAGATTTTGCACTAGTATTATTTATTCCACTATATCATGTTATTCCGCTGCATTTATTTATTATTTATTCTTGTTTATGTAACTCTGATTTGTATTATAATGTTATAATCAATGTTATTTGTAAATAACTTCATGAACTGTTTATTTGATTATTATATTTTTTCATTCTGCTACGAGATTCTGTATTTATTTTCTTTCTTTCTCTGCTTTTTCTTATGTACCTCATAACAATCTACCCTTTTGAATAGTTTGAGTCTGATGTGTGTGGTTTATCATCGATTTAAACCTTCCAAAAAGGTGGGTTGTTACAATTGGTATAAGAGGTTTGGTTTGGCGATAACCTTAGCTTTATGGGGTCTGACTCATATAAAATAAAGTAATAATACATTTGAATGAATCGTTGAATGTATATATATGAGAGAGTGTGTTTGTTAGTGTTATAAAAGGGTTTTTGTATTGTGTTAATTTGTTCTGTTTTATATTTATAAATTCCGGCCGATACATTCCTGCTATGACATCGGTAGGAATTTCTAAGCACTTGACAGGATAGACCGACACAATATTGTTTTGAAATATAGGTAAATGAAATAATATTGCCTATTTATATATTTTGTATATAAAATAATAGATTTTATAAATGATATAGTTGGATGTAATATAGTTGTTTGTTAAGAAGTGAAATTTTGTAAATATTGATTGTAAAATAGGATTTAAAAGTAAAGCAAAAATAAATTGAAATTTGAGAACTTAAGTTCCGAGATTTTTGAAATTGGTTTTCAAAAGATTTTGGAATGTAATACTGTTATCTGGAAATATTTTCAGATATAAACATTTCAATATGATTTGAAAGAAATGTTTTAAAGGAATTTTAAAAGGAAATAAGTTCTGTACTCCCCTCTCTGTCATTAGAAAATAATTTCGATGATGAGTGCACACATTATCGATGTTTATTTTCGAGTTTCAAAGTGGGAAGACTACTATAGTATTTTTAGACACATCTGTTTTGATGAATAAACCTTAATTCTAAATTTCTAAATATGATTTGATCTATAACGGATATATATATATATATATATATATATATATTATTTTCTAAGTGACCAAAATGAACCCGGAGTGTAGTTCTTAAAAAAATTCTGATAATTAGTAGTTTTTAGTTCATAAATGAAATCTTAACTATTTTAATGTATGGAAACTGCTAAGATGTGTGATATAAAAAAATATATTAAAGGTTGTCATTTATAAATTAAGAAATGGAAATAAGAAAATGTAACTATTGAACATTTCGTTAATGAAAATAAATATGATGACTTGTGTAATTTTCTATGCATTCTAAAAAAACACACACACACATATAATTTACCAAGATGTAAAATGTTGTAATGTTAAATAGGATTAATAGAATATTGTACAAGTAAACTTTAGTATATGGAAGTGTTCAATGGAATTACTTTTATAAATAAGAATTCTGATACTATAAATTGTTATAAACCTAGGTTAACAATTTGAAATGATACTAATCAAATATGACAGAAAAGTGAATAATGTAAGAAATACGATTATAAATTTAAGTTAACATTTTAAGCTATTTATGATCAGATTGAATAGTAAAAGGTGAATACTGTAAGTAAATAATTATAAACTTAAATTAATGTTGAAGCCATTTATAATTAAAATGAGTACTATATTAATTGAATAGTTATAACTTCAGAAAACATTGAAATGATTTAGAAATCGATTAATATTCAATAATACTATATGTGGAAGTAATAAATGTGAAAAAATCTATTAATGGTGAATTTAATTGTAAAGAGGCTTACATAATAATAAATAATATAATAATTGAAATGTAAATAACTTATGTAAGTAATGAATGTAAAGTAGTGAAAGAAAAATAATGGTATTGTATAAATGAATGGAAAATGAATTTTGTAAGTGATAAATATAAAGAAATTAAACAAGCATTGTATGAACAAATGAAAATGAACAGTAAATAATGCAAAAAGAGAGTAATAAGAATAAAACTTAATCATTACTTGAAATTGTTGCTTGTATGGCTTATGGGCTGGTTGGGAAAGGATACTTCTATTGTGTAAAGATGTATAAATGATCTATAAAGTTTTATCTACGAATGTCGAGTGTATGGTATACTTGGTAATTTATTTATCATTGTATACTAAACCGGAACAAATCATTTGTTCTGGTTGTTATGGATGGATGGTTGATTTACTTGATTGCACGTAATATTTGTAAGGTTTGCAAGTGATTGTTGTTATGTTGTATTGATTTGTTTTGTTATTAGTTGAAACAAAACTTAAATATTTCTCTTTTATATAACAATTAATCTCTTTGGATTATATAAGTGAAACACATGTTTATGAAAGCAACGCCACTGCTTTTGGTTTCATAAATTAAGCGTTGTTTGCCTGACAAATAGGTACGTTTTCGGATTACGGTTTTATAGTTGTATTATATTGCTTTTCCTATAGTTTGGGATATTTTATTTTGAAATATGTGATATATATGATTATTATTGATATTATTATTTCTCCCAGATCTCTCTGTACAAAGGAGACTCTAGCGAAATTTTCTGTGAATTTTGGACTTCGAAATTTTTATGAAGTGTTTTTCAAATCTTATTAACTTGAATATAAAAAGGGATTAATTTTTTATAAATTGATGTATTTTATTTAAATTATATAATTATGTAAATTAATTTTTTATAAATTTAATATTTTGAAAAAGATATACTGGTTACTTCATTCCTCCTTTTCCTTCTTTTCCCTTTTCGAGGACCAAAAGTTTTGAATGGGGGAGAGTGTAACGACCCATAATTTTCGATAATCAAAAATAGTTAATTTAATAAGGTTTTGTGATTTAATGTTGGGATAAATGAAATTATGTGATTTAATAATAAGAATATAACTGAAATGAAATGTAATAGTAGCGATTTAAGGTAATTGATAACTGCTTTAAATATTCCAATTAATTAATATAATTAAAAAGTTATAATTTGTAATAGATTGTAAATTAATTGTAATAATGTGTGTATTAGTTGATACTTAGATTAAAAGAGTAACTTAAATCAATTTAATTAAATTCAGTTGAAATCAATTTGTAATAACCTGGTTTTAAGCCAACTTCTTTATAAGATGGAATTAGGACTTGAAACATGTTCCATTGAGTTTAAAAACGTCAAAAACATCTATTTTGATATATGGGATAACCTAGTTTCATTTCGGGATCGGAACGGGCCTTTTGGGTAGTGTATTCGCTTTGATCAATCCAATGTGATCCATTCTTTTCTATTTTTCAACTCCACCTTTATATAAGCCGTTATAAACCCTAATCGCTTCTTATTTCTCATTACTGCACGTACAATTCCCTGTGGCTTCCCCTTCCTAATGACAAAAACAAACTCCAAATAAAAACCCTAAATCCAATTTCAAATTAAATTTCAAAATCAAACTCCTTAGAACCCTATCATATTTTATACTGATTTGAAGCTCTCGACAAGCGTAATTCACTGGTGCAATTCGTTTTTGCAATCGAATCACCGTTTGGCCAGGATTCGCCAATCATTTTCGACCGTCCGTATTAGGTTTTGGACGGTGGATCTTCGACGAGGGTTCGATCGTGTTGTATGGAAACGTAGAGGAGGTCGAGGAAAGACGATCCAAGGGTTTACTTCGTGTCGAAGTGGTAGCGATCACTAGATTTTGGATAGATTTGAACGACGGCAGCAGTAGGCCATGGGAAAGGGAGGTGGCAGTGCTTTGGGCATTGGTGCCATCTTAGGTGGCGAGGCCGGTGATGGTGTCAGATCAGGTCTTAGGCGAGCATAGGGGTGACGTTTGGATGATCTTGGTTGGCGACTGTAGGGTTCTCGAATTGATCGAGATATTCGAACGTTAGGGTTGCATGCATGTGTGCACGTTAACTGTTTTTATATTTTAATTTTTTTTCTCTAATTTAAATCGTCTAACTTCTAACTAGCATAACTTTTGCAAAACGAGCTCGGATTCATGCGTGGGTTTCTCCTTTGGAATCGTAACAAAATTCCGAACATTATAGAGTTAGTTTGGTTGATTTCCGAGTGTTAAATTTTTGATCTTATTTTGGATTTCAAATCGATTTGAAATCAAAGGTGAGTGTTTTAACCCACTCACGACTACTAAACTATCTTATATTAGTTAAATTAGTTTATGATGCGATTGGAAATTGATTGAATGATGTTTGGTATGTTTAAATTGTCATTCTGGTTAAATATGGCTTTTATTGCATTTAATTGTTATTTAATTTAATATTAAATTTTAGTTTGCCAGCTTATACTTATTAATGATAATTAGTTATCTATTGATGTTTATTCATTGATTTGGATGATGATTGTGATGGATGTTCGATGTTGATATTGGATGACTGGATGTTATATCTATATATTGTTATAACACTGCAAGTTCCCTATGGGTTGAAATGATACATACCCGAACGATCTGATAGATTAGGAAGGAATTGTTATGAGTTGAAATGATAGACTCAAGCGATTTCATGGATTTGTAATTAATTTGGGATTGCAGGTTAAAATGATATACATCCATAAATATAAATAATTGCAGATTGAAATGATACATATCGGTATGACTTGACCATAGTGTAGAAAATTATATACGGACACCGGGTTGGTTAAATTAAATGATTCTAAATCTGTAAATTTTGAATTTAGCTAAATGATATTTTGATATAGAATTTGATTTGTATAAAGTGAATAGTTTAAGTGAATTGTTTAAAGATTTAAATTTGAAATTTTGGAATTGTAAGCAAACTGATTAGAGGGTTTAAATTGGAATTCTAAAGTTGAATTTGAAGTATAAATGAAACTTATCGAAATTGGGTCATTGAAATGTTTGAAATTTGTAACTTTGAAATCTATTGCAATTTGAATAACTTAAAAATCGATATTTTAAGATTTGAAATGGGGTTTTAATTGGAAATCAAGATATGGTCTAGATTTTTTGAAATGGAAGAAATATTTGAATTTGATGTTAATTTCAAATTTAGTATTTTAATATAAACTGTTAAAAATGTATTTTAAATTCTAGTTAGTAAGATTTTCAAACTATTAAGCTAAATTAATCTATCTTAAATTATTTAAACCATTTAATCAATTTAAACTATTTTAATTTATTTTAATCAATTTTAATATGTATAATCCAGTTTAATCTATCTTATCCAATTTTAAATATAATTAACCAATTTTAGTCTATTTTAAATCTATTTAATCTATTAAAAGTATTTATATCTATATAAACTATTTTAATCCACTTTTAAAGTTGTCTTAAACTATTTCAAACCATTTAAACTATATTTTCAAACTATACTAAACTATTTATAACTATCTAACTATTATCTAAATTTCCGACTAAGTAAAGTGGATGCGGTTATATTTAAATCCTTGATTTAAAAGCAAATATGATTGAATGATGTAATAACCTAAGTGGGAATTTAAATAACATATTTTGAATAAATACGATGACTTAGAAATGAGGGTTTAACCTATTTTGGAAATATGATTTCGAAAGTGATTATGATTCCGAAAGTGATATACTTTGAATTGAATACGGTATTTTTATATCAATACGAAATGATTTTGAAAATGTAAATGAACTATCCGGTGTGTAGTAAGCATTTGGTTGTTAAAGAGATCGGGATCAGATATTGTCATATTCTTGCCAATACCGAAAACCACTTTAACAACCGTGTACGTGGTGGAGATTCCAAAAATGAATTAGGATGGTTTGGTGAATAATTTTATATGAGGTATTTACGTGACCCAGACTCCCGTGAGTCAGCATAGATGTGACTAAAACAGGAGCCACACTGAACTAAGTGAGGTTATTCCTCCGATCGGACACATTTCTTCGATATCATATTATGACTTTGTGATGATTTGGTAGCCACCCCTCGATTTTGATTATGGGAATATGTTCCGAGGTCGGTGGTAGTAGCTGTTACGCGTTACTACTAGTCCGGATCCGCAATTGGTATATCTATCCTGGCATTGCCTCGAGTCGTGTTCACATGCCCTATCGCGCCTTCTACGAGTTTTTTTGCACCATACCTTTGGAGTGCACTTTGGGTAAACCTCCTGGAGGAGCGTACCATACTGTATAAACATTGGAAATATATAAAATGCGTTAAGGGGGATTTGAGTAATTCCTTAAGGCTATTTTAATAATTTACTTACTGTAGATACTATTATAATAGTGTATTGCACTGCATAGTAGATTGTTTAACGGATCTTTAGAAGATGGTAATGCCGAACATCTCTTAAGTTATTACACTCACGTTAGACACTGGATAAGAGATGTCAAACCCCGTAAACATCTCTAACGTCGTTACACTCATATTTATTTACTGATGATTTAACTTAAATAAAATATTTTAGTTCCAACTTGAATGTTTTGTCTTTTCAATTCACTAGGGTCAGCCTAAGCTTTTCAGTTCATCGACGACAGCTTTCTGAAAGACGAAGATTTTGTACTATATTTGATTTATTATATTTATTCCACTGCATCATGTTGTTCCGCTGTATTTATTTATTATTTATTCTTGTTGTATTTAACTCTGATCTGTATTATAAAGGTATAATCAATGTTATTTGTATACAGCTTCTTGAACTGTTTATTTGATTATTATATTTTGTCATTCCGCTATGAGATTCTATATTTGTTTTCTTTCTATCTCTGATTTTTCTTATTTACACCATAACAATCTTCCCTTTTGAATGGTTTGAGTCTGACGTGTTTGGTTTATCGTCGATTTAAACCATCTAAAAAGGTGGATTGTTATGGGATCTACGGTTCATTTTTCGTTTTGGGTCTCCGTGAGTCCAGAATTTGATGAATAAATTTTGGCCGTTTATACATGGTTGTTGGATTAAGATGGTGTATCTTTGTCCTGGGAGTGATCGGGGGTTGCGTTGTGTAGAGGAGGACCATAGTTTATGATCGGTGGTGTTCATTCATGCTAATGTGTTCGAGGATCGTCATGGTGGCTTGGTTAAGCAGCGGCGTTTACATGCTGTTAGAAGGCGACGTGGCAGACATGATGGGTGCTGAAGGAACGGCCTAACGTGGCGAGGCCAGGGGTGAGGTCAGATCATGGTCACGAGGTTTGTGGCGATGTCAAAATCAAAGAGAATGATGGCGGCTTCAGTTCATCATGTACAAGTAGGGCAAGCACGTCCTAGGGTTTCAAACATTAAAGCAAGATGATGTGTCAATTTTCGATTTTCACTTTATGTTATATTATTTAGCTGTTCAAAAGTTCTAACGCTAATATCTTTTGCACAAGAGCTTGGATTCACTTGCGGTTTTCTCTGTTGGGATCATATCGAAATTTCAGATGTTATGAAACTTGTTTGGAAAAATTCTAAGGCTATCGAATTTTGCGCCTTCTTTTGGATTTCAAATCGATTTGAAATCAAAGATGAGCGTTTTGACCCACTTACTACTACTAGGTTATCTTATGTTATTTACATTGAACTTATGAATTGGTTAGAATTTGATTGGTGGATGTTTAGTATATTTAAATTGTCATTCGAGTTAAATATGACATTTAATTTACTATTGAATTTAATTGTCAATTGAATACCTATTGATGATAATAAGTTAATTGATGTTATTTATTGGTTGATTGAATGTTGATTGTGATGGATGTTTTATTGTCGATATTAGATGAGTGGATGTTATTTTTTTATATTATTATAACACTGCAAGTTCCCTGTGGGTTGAAATGATACATACCCGAATGATTTGATAGATTAGGAAGAAATCATTTTGGGTTGAAATGATAGACTCAAGCGATTTCATGGATTCGAAGTTAAATTTAGGATTGTGGGTTGAAATGATATATATCCGTAAATTTTTAAATTATTACGGATTGAAATGATATACATCTGTATCATTTGATCATAGCGTAGAAAATTATATATGGACACCAGATTGATTAAATTAAATGATTTTAAATCCTTAATTTTTGAATTCAGTTAAATGATATTTTGAAATAAAATTAGAATTATATAAACTGAACTATTTATGAAAATCCTAGCTTTAAATGTTGAAAGCGGATTTGGTTTAAAGGAATTGTTTAAAGAAATTAAATTGAAATTTTAAAGTTGAATTTGAATTACAAATGATTTTTTTTAGAATTATGTCACTAAAAATGTTTGAAAATGTAACTTTGAAATCTACTAAATTTGAAATAGTTTGATTCATTATTCGAACATGGATTTGAAATCGATATTGATTAAATGGTTTTAAATGAGGATTTGATTTGAAAGACAATATTTAGTTTGTTAATTTGAAAGCTAGACATGGTCCAGATGTGTTGAAGGAAAGAAATAGTGTAATTTGATATTAATTTCAAATTTATTATTTTGATATAAACTGTTTACAATTATATTATTTTAAAAAATCCTCATTATTAGGATTTTCAAACTATTATACTAATTTAATCTATTTATACTATATTAATCAATTTAAACTATATTAATTTATTTTAATATATTATAATATATTTAATCCAATTTAATCTATTTTAACCTATTTTAAACTAATTAACCCATTTAAAAATATTTTAAATCTATTTTATCTATTTAAATCTATTCAATATATTTTAAATCTATTTAAACTATCTTAAATCCATTTGACCTAGTTTAATCTATTTTGAACTATTTTAGAGCATTTTAAATATTTAAAAATTTATTTTAAACCATGCTAAGCTATATAAACTATTTACAACTATCTAAACTATTTTCTAAATTTCAACCTATGTAAAGTGGGATGGTTTATATTTAAATCCTTGATTTGAAAGCGAATACGGTTAATGATGTTATAACCTAAGTTGGGATTTAAATGACATATTTGATTAAATATGATGATATTGAAATGAGGATTTAACCTATTTGGTCGATATGATTTCCAAAGTGAATATTATTTTGAAAGTGATATGGTTTGAATTGAATATGATATTTTGATATCAATTATGAATCGGTTTTAGAAATGTAAAAGAACCATCTGGTGTGAAATAAGCATTTGGTTATTAAAAAGACCAGGATCAGATATTGTCATACTCTCTACCAATAATGAAAACCACTTTAACAATTGTGTACGTGGTGGAGATTCCAAAATGAAGTATGATGACTTGGTGAACGATTCTATTTAAGGTATTTACGTAGCCTCGACTCCAGTGGGTCAGCCTGATGTGGCTAAAATAGAAGCTTTACCGTGCCAAGTGAGGTCGCTCCTTCGATCTGGCGCATTTCTTCGATACCATATTATGACTTTGTGATTGATTTAATGATGGCCACCCCTCGATTTGATTATGGGATTGTATTCCGAGGTGGACGGTAGTAGCTGCTATGCGTTATCACCAGTCCGAGGTTGCAAATGGTAGGTTCCTACCCTGGCATTGCTTCCTGTGTCTTATCACACCTTCGATGAATTTGGTTTGTACCGTACCAATGGAGTGCCCTTTGATAGCCCTCCAGTTTATGGAGGAATTATGGTACTGTATAGACTACAGGAATATATAAAAATGTGTTAAGGAGGATACGGGTAACACTTTAACCCTATTTTAATACTTTATTTTATTGTAGATACTATTATAATAGCGTATTGTACTATGTATGTAGATAGTTTAATGAATCATTAGAAGATGGAATCTTGAACATCTCTTAAGTTATTACACGTACTTAGACATTAGATAGGAGATGTCAAACCCCGTAAACATCTCTGATGCCGTCACATTTATATATACTTACTGTTGGTTTAACTTACGTAAGATTTCGTAGTTCTGACTCGAGTGTTTTGTCTTTTCAATTTGCTCGAGTCAGTTTGAGCTTTTTAGTGTACTGAAGACCATTTTCTAGAGGACGAAGACAAAGATTTAGTACTGTTATTATTTATTATATTATTTTCACTGCATCATGTTGTTCCGCTGCATTTATTTATTTAGTCCTATTGATGTAACTCTGATTCTGTACTGTAAAAGTGTAATCAAATATTATTTGTAAAATAGCTTCATGAACTGTTTATTTGATTGTTATATTTTGTCATTCCATTATGAGATTCTATGTTCTATTTTTATTTCTTTTCTCTTCTTTTTCTTATTTACCCAATAATAATCCTCCCTTTTGAATAGTTTGAGTTTAACATGTGTGGTTTATTTTCGATTTGAACCGTCCAAAAAATGGGTCGTTACATTTGGTATCAGACCCAGGTTTAGCGATGACCTTAGCTTTGTAGGGTCTGACTAATTAGAAATAGGGTAGTAATACCCTAGAATGAGTGGTTAAGTATATATATATATATGAAAGAGCGTATTTGTTAGTGTTATACAAATGTTTTCTATTGCATTAATTTTTTCTATTTAGTATTTATAAATTATAATCGATACATGAGATGTTATGGCATCGATAGGGATTTTTAAACACTTAATAGGGTAGACCGACATAATATTGTTTTGAAATATATGTGAATGAAATAATTTTGCCTAGTATTATGTTTTGTATATAAAGGAATAATCTATTTAAATGCATATAATGGTATGTGTTATGTTTATTTGTTAGGAAGTGAAAATTTTATAAACATTGGTTGTAAAATTAGATTATAAATAAAATGAACATAAATTGAAAATTTGAGAACTTAAGTTCCATAATTTTTGAAATTAATTTTCAAAGGATTTTGGAATATGATATTATTCTTATTTTGAAGTATTTCTAGATATAAATATTCCCAAATTAATTTAGAAGAAATATTTCAAAAGAATTTGAAAGGAAATAAGTTTTGAACTTCCCTCTTTGTCGTTGGAAAATAATTTCGGTGATGAGTGCACGCATCATCGACGTTCATTTTCGAGTTTCAAAGTAGGTAGACTGCTGTAGTAGTTTCATTACACATCTTTTTTGATGAATAAGTCTTAATTTTGAACTCCTAAAGATGATTTGATCTATAAAGGATATATATATATATATATATCTATATATATATATATATATTCTAAATGACTGAAATGAATCCATAATTTAGTTCTTAAACTCTAAGATAATTAGTTGTTTTTAGTTATTGTAATAAAATGAAATTTTAACTATTTTAATAATTGGAAACTTCTAAATTGTGTAATTGGAAACTTCAAAATTGTTTAATTAGAAATTAGATACTAAGTGATTAATGTAATATTTAAGAAATTGAGAATTTATAACTTGTAGATATGAAAATTTAGAAGACGAAATTATTGAAAATTTGTTAATCAAAATGAATAAGATAAACTTGTATAATATTCACTTACATTTTAGAAGACATATATGTAACGTTAAAAGTAGAAATGTTAATAAAATATGTGGTGGAATATTATACAAGCAAAATTTTAGTAATAAAGGTGTTCAATGGAATTACTTCTAAATATAAGAATTCTAATGTTATAAATTGTTATAAACTTAAGTCAATAATTTGAATTCTACTAATTAAATTAAAATCAAAATGGGAATATTATAAGTAAATGATTATGAACTTAAGTGATGTTTGAAGCCAATTATAGTAAAAGTGAATACTATATGTGAAAGAAATAAAAGAAAAGAAATTTTTTTAGTATGAGTTGCTTTACAATGAATATTGATATAAAAAGGAAATCAAAGTAAATAATGCATTTGAAGTAAACTAAAATAAAATGTATGCAATCCTTCAATAATGAACTCATTGATTATTTTGAATAATTGAATGGAACCAACTTATGTAAGTAAATGAATATAAATTAATGGAAAATAACATTGTATGAATGAATGGGAAATGAATTTTTGTAAGTAATGAATGTAAATTAAAGAAAATAATCATTGTATGAATGAAAAAATGAAATAAACAGTAAATTGTGTGAAATAAGATTAATAAGATTAAACTTAAATAATATTAGGAATTCTTGTTTGTTTTGGCTTATGGAATGTATGGGGAAAGGATACTTCTAATTGGTAAGGTTGTATGAATAATCTATTAAGTTTTATCTAAACTGCTGAGTGTATGGTATACTTAGTAGTTTATTTATAATTTCATATGGGCTAAAGTTTTTGAACCCGAACAAACCATTTATTTTGGTTGTTATGGATGGATAGTTGCTTACTTTGATTGCATGTGATGATTGTATGGTTTTGTCGCAAATGACTATTGTTATGTTGTGTTAGTCTGTTTGCTAATGATTGGAACAACTGAAATATTTCTTTTTTACATAATTATTAACTTCTTTGGATTATACAAGTGAAATACAAGTTTATGGAAACAATAGTTATTGCTTTTGGTTTCATAAATAAGCGTTGTTTGCCCGACAAATATGTACGTTTTTGGATTACAGATTTATAACAATATTATATTAGTTTTCCATGGTTTGGGATATATTATTTTGATATATATATATATTGTTATTATTGATATTATTATTTCTCCCGGACCTCCATGTACAAATAAGACTCAAACAAAATTTTCCATGAATTTCAAACTTAGAAATTTTGTGAAAATGAAAATATTTTTCAAACTTTTATTAACTGGCATATGGATATTTGATTGTTTATAAATTGATATACTTTATTCAAATTATTTCATTATGTAAATTAATTGTTTATAAATTTAATACTTTGAATAAGATATATATATATATATATATATATCAATTTCTTAATTCCTTCTTTTCCTTTTTCGAGGACAAAAAGTTTTGAGTGGGGAAGGGTGCAAAAACCCATATTTTTGGACAACTAAAATATTAAATTAAGTAAGACTTTGGAAATATAAAGTTGTAAGAAATTTAAATTTATGTTTTATTAACGGGTAAATAGTTAAAAACATGATTTAAAAATGTTGTTTGAATGTTAATGTCAATTATTTTGATGTAAATTCAATTAATTAGAATGGTTGTAAAGTTAAATTTGGCTATAAATTGTAAAAGTTAAATAAACCAATTGTTGTAATTGAAAGAGAAACTATACGTGGTTAGTTGAAATTTGGTAACATAGAATGATTAAGCAGTATGTGAATTGATTAGCTTGATTTGTAAATAATAAGCTTGGGATGTGTTTGAATTACTAATGTATAATAATTGCTTCAATTATCTTTTTGTTATCTAATCCGAAAAATTAGTGTGGAAATCAATAAATATTAAATATAATTGAAATATATCAATTAATTTAATTTAATATTGCAGTAAATATGAATTAAGATGATAATTGTAGAGTATTAATGTAATAAATGGTAAACCAATGTTAACTATGTCCGTAAGTAATGACTGATTAAATAATAAAATTGAAACCAAAATAAATTTATTTATTTGGATTTTAAATTATAATTAATGAATAACATAGTTGAAACTGAACACTGTAATTAGTTTAATATTTAACATTGAATTGATGTGTAAATTTGTCTTAAAAGATTATAAATAACTTAATAATGAAAAATGATGAAAATTTCTAGTTATTAAATTTGAAATAAAAAGGTGATTTAATCAATTTAATAATAATTTATTTAATTAACGTGAAAATAGTCATTTTGGCCACTGTCTTGGATTTTGATGAAACCAGTTTCATCGGATCCATAATGGTGAATTACTATAGGACTTCAAGTTTCGTAGCGATCAGACTTATCATTTGATCATACGGGCATGAAATGCGTACAAATCAATTTAATGAAATCAATTTGAAATAAGCTGATTTTAATAGATAACTTCTTCGTACGATGGAATCAGACTTGAAACTCATTCCATTGAGTTTAAAAATATAGAAAACATATATTTTAATATATGGGATGATCTACTTTAGTTTTGGTAGCAAAACGGGACTTTCAGGTCGTTATGTCAGTTCAAATCAATTCAAATGTTATTCATTCTTATTGGGCTTTGTTCATATAAATAGATTCTTTTAAAACCCTAGATGTCTTTTTATTTCTTATTATTGTATGTATCTGTCTATTCAACCTACAACTTCTTCGTTCTTCTAATGGTTGCAAATCAAAACCCCAAATCCAATTTAAAAAGCAATTTCAAATTTCAAATTCTCCAAAACCCTATCATATTATACACCGTTTCGAAGATCTTAAAGAGTGCAATCCAGATCTTCAGTTCTTTTTTCTATTTGGGGCTCCATACGTCCTGAATTGGATGAATTAACCTCGGTCGTTCATATGTGGTTATTGGATTGGATGGTGGATCTTCGTCTTAGGAGCGAACGGGGGGTTGCGTTGCATAGAAAAGTACGAGAGCTTCCTATCGGTGGTGTTCATTCGTGCTCATGTGGACAAAGATCGCCGTAGTGGCTTGGTTAAGCGGCGGCGGCCATATGCAGCCAGAGGGCGACACTGCAAACATGATGGGTGCTGGAGGACCGGCCTGGCATGGCGAGGCCAGGGGTAGGGTCAGATCATGGTCATGAGGTTCATAGCGGCGACAAAATCAGAGAGAACGGCGGCGGCTTCAGTTCAACGTGTACGAGTAGGGCAAGTGCAATCTAGGTTTTCAAACGTTAAGGCGAGGCGACGTGTCAATTTTCCATTTGCAGTTTATTTTATTTTAATTTAATTGTTCAAAAGTTCTAACGTTAATATCTTTTGCATACGAGCTCGGATTTATGCAAGGTTTTCTTTATTTGGATCGTATCGAAATTCTGGACATTATGGATCTAGTTTAGACAAATTCTGAGACTGTTGAATTTTGGGTCTTCTTTTGTATTTAAAATCAATTTGAAATCAAAGGTGAATGTTTTGACCCACTCAAAACTACTTGATTATCTTCTGTTAGTTACATTGAACTTATGATGTGACTAGAATATTATTGGTGGATGTTTAGTACATTTAAATTGTCATTATAGTAAAAATATGACTTTATTGCATTTAATCGTCATTTAATTTAATATTGAATTTAATTTTCAATTGAATACGCATTGATGATAATAAGTTAATTGATGTTATTTATTGGTTGATTGAATGATGATTGTGATAGATGTTTGGTTATTGATATTGGATGACTGGATGTTATATTTTTATATTGTTATAACACTACAAGTTCCCTATGGGTTGAAATGATATATACCCGAATGATCTGATAGATTAGGGAGAAATCTTTATGGGTTGAAATGTTAGACAAGCGATTTCATGGATTTGAAGATAAATTTGGGATTATGGGTTGAAATGATATATACTGGTAAATTTTAAAATTATTGTGGATTGAAATGATATACATCCGTATCATTTGACCATAGGGTAGAAAATTATACACGGACACCGGATTGGTTCAATTAAATGATTTTAAATCCTTAATTTTTGAACTCAGTTAAATGATATTTTGAAATAAAATTGGAATTATATAAACTGAATTATTTTCGAAAATCCAAGCTTTAAATGTTGAAATCGGAATTGGTTTAAAGGAATTGTTTAAAGAAATTAAATACAAATTTTAAAGTGGAATTTGAAGTATAAATGAAATTATTCGGAATTGAGTTATTGAAAACGTTTGAAAATGTAACTTTGAAATCTACTAAATTTGAAATAGTTTGAATTTATTGTTCTAACACGGATTTGAAATTGATATTGATTAAATGGTTTTAAATGAGGATTTGAATTGAAAGACGAAATTTAGTTTGTTGATTTGAAAGCTGGACATGGTCCAGATGTGTTAAAGGAAAGAAATAGTGTAACTTGATACTAATTTCAAATTTATTATTTTTATATAAACTATTTAAAAATATATTTTAGGAACAGAATTGATCACTAACACCCTAGAATAGATTGTGTAGAGAGATAAATGAAGAGAGTATACTGAAACAGAGGAATAGCACAATATAATGCAAAAATAACAGTTAAAACAAGAACAATAGAATTATAGTGGTTCGGCGTAACTTCATACTTCCACTTTGAATGTAATCTTTATTTCTCTTTCTACTGTTTGATTAGAGATACAATCCATAAAGAACAGCTTGAATTCAGTTTAGGATGAAAAGGAAATGAGTACAAAAATGGCAGAGTCTCTCCTTGGTTTCTATTAAAAGATCTCCTAAACCGGATCCCTGCCCCTTAATTTATAGAAGGAGATAACCTGGTTTCCCTAAGCTGGCGTCTCCTTTCAGTCCTTCAGGCCCACAACCAAGGGAGCTCAGACCATAATTGATAAGTCATGAAGACTGACTCCAAGTATGCCAAATCCCTTTAGCCAATCCCAACATGGTACACTGATCCCATAAGGGTGTGCCAATCCAGAATGACCGAGCCCATAGCTGTCCTCCACTACCGACCCACTTCCTGCACTAAAACCTCTCAAGTAGACCGATCCAAGGTTGCCAACCTGTCCACATACACCGAGTGCACACCAACATGCTGACCCAATCAAATTGCACCGACCCCATTGCATTCCACTTCTTTCTCTGCCGACCCCTAGTAAATGACCCATACTGACTCGAAGTTGTTGATGGGATTACTCGGAGTAAACATTCCCCTGACTCAAAGTAGCCTCCTCAATGACCTGAAGTGGATTATTTCTTGACTTGTGCCCTATCAATGTTCGACCATAGTGTCTACAACTATCGTCTTATAGCCGAGCCAAGGTGCCGGGTAACATTTGCCCCCTAAAGTGTGTCTTGTGAACAACATGATGTGTTTTGAACCAGCGAGTAATCCATGTTCTCAAAGGTTATTTCTTTTAAGCTAATAAATGGTCATTTTTTCTCATTAACCTTCAATGAATCTTGTGTCGTTCGAATGCATTAGCTGTAAGATCATGTTTTTAAGTCAAATTTAGTTTAGTAATTAATATAATTTTTTGGATTAAATTGTGAATTAATTTGAATTTTTCCAAATTAAATAAGATGTTTGTTTGTTTATTTATATAAATTTATTTCAAATTGAATTGTGGGTTTGAAATTCAAAATAAATATATTGAAATTAAATTGAATTTGAAACTCCATAATTTAAAACTAATAAAATTTGTTTTGGAATTATTATATATGTGTATATCTATATTTGGAAGTTATATTTTGAATTAAATATAATAAATTTTCAAAAGCTATTTAAAGGTTAAATTCTAATACACACACACACACGCTTATTTATTTAATGTGTAATTAGATTTTAAAAATCAATTTCTTAAAGTTATAAACATGAATAATAGAAAATGTATAAAATGTGTGTGTATATATATATGTATGTAAAACTAAACAGGAAAATATAATATAAAATTTTATAAAAATATATTTAAACACATAAATACATGTGTAAGAATTATAAACAAAAAGATTTACAAATGTAAGCTATATAACATAAGACTGAACAAGTGTAATCATTTTATATCATGCACTAAACAAGTGTCGTGTTTGATTCTATTTTTCTTTTTAATTTTTATTTAATGAATAACGAGAAAATAAGTTATAAATATATCTACTTCTACTTTCTTTCATATTTTGAAAACCTGAGCCAAGTTTAAAAGAAAATCAGGTTCAAGATTCAAACAATAATAAATCTGTACAAATTTCCAAAAACCAAGAAAGAAAGAAAAAAACCTATTTAAATTCAAAACCTAAAAATAAATTCAAGCAAGCAAATCAAAACCATCTTCAACCTGAGCTAGCTTCAAGCAATTCAAAGGCGAAACTCAATATGAATTCAAATCAAACAAAGATCAGAACATCTCAGCTTCAAATAGCAAATCAACATGCAAGCTTTAGATCAAAATCAATAATTAAATTTACAGATTCAAGTTTAAAACCAATTCCAGCCTCTGTTCTTCAAATAGGTGAGCAAACTACAATTTAAAACTTCAAATCTGGTTCAAATCTTGATCTTCATGTGATAATCTTGAAAGTGTGGAAGTAAAATATGTCCATATGTATGTATGTGTGTATATATATATATCTGTGAATGGGTGTGCATGCCTGTAAATGTGTATATATATGGCTCTATTTAGTAACAGGTCCACAAATTTGAGAAAATATTCATATCTTCTTATTTAAACTAATTCAAGTTATGATTTCTGAAAAGAAAATGTTTATAGCAATGTAATACAAATTTTGAAAAAGGTTTAAAGTATTTATATTGAGTAATCATTCAAAATATAGAATTTATAGTAATAATTTAAAAGTTAGAAATCGATCATTCCAATTTCAAGATTTGATTATAGTAACGGATTCGAATTAGAAAAGTATGAATTTTGATCATAGTTTCATGATTTTTAAGATTGTATGTGATGGGAATTCTTGAGTTGATCGACTTTTGTATTATCGTCAAATTCCGATGATTGGCAAAGGATGACATGCCGTGCTCGTCGGTGGAAGAAGGTCGAGGTCTAGGGAGCATCGAAAAAATGCTCGGGATATTTATGGATTGTCGGAGTGGTGGTGCAGCATCGATTTAGGGTTTAATGGCTTAATTTGGCCAACGATGGTTCTTGAGTACGTGCAACGTCGTCGATGCGTCGGGGTCAATCAGACTCGAGGGAAACGAAGCAGAGGATTTTAGCAAATGTCTAGGTGGAACGGCATGAGTTCTGGCGATCAGAATCGTTAGCGTGAGGAGGATTTCTTTGACTGGGTTGGGTTCGAGGAGGAGTCAACTGGTTCGATTTTGTTTTAAGAGATGGTTCATGGTTCTGAGTAGTTGATAGGGTGGAGATAATCGACGATGACTTGTCCAAGGTGGCGTACTTGATCGGAGTGGCTCCGTCGATTTGTGCACGTGCACAGGGATTCTGACATGTCTGGGTTGAAGTTTGAAATTGAGGGAGAAGAAGAAGCAAAAGGCTCGAAGTTGTCCTCGGGAACTTGGGTTTTTGGCTCGGGGAAGGTTGTGGGTGTTCATGTGGATAGTTTTTTTAAGTTTTTGAAATAAACAAAGTAAAAAGGGAAGGGAAAGGGATTTACTCGAAGTAGTACTCGAAGAAATTGACATCTGGCTCGATAGTGCACTCGAGATAGTCTCGAGTACAGGTTGAGTTTAAATAAATCAAGTTTAACAAATTTTCATAAACTTATTCTTTGGTATAATATGTGTTTATCTAAGTTTGGAATTGGTGAAAGGTTTTGAAAATAAATTATTTTTTATTTATTAGGTTAAAATGTTTTAAATATATATATATAACCTTTATTTTTAAAGTTTATTTTTAATTAACTTAATATTGTAATTATAGAGTTAATTAAGAGAATAAAATATTTTTTAAAAGGTTAATTAACTTAAAAGATTAACTTAATTTATGTGTTACTGATAATTAATTTCAAGGTTTATTAAAAAATAATTATGTAATTATATTAAGGATAATTTATTTACGTGATTAAATAAATTAAGGTAATTAATTTGAGGATAACTAATTAATTAAATATTAATTAATTAATCAAAGTAATTAAGGGATGATTTATTAATTAAGGGATAATTAATTAATGTGATTAATTAATATAATAAATTTGAGGTTAATTTGATTAATTAATGAAATTAATTAAAGGTTGATTAATAGAAGTAGTTAAAGGATAGTTAATTGCTTAATGTCATTAATTTACGGATAATTACTTAATGTAATTAAATTAAAGTTTAATTAATTAATAAGAGTAATTAAAGGATAATTATTCAGTGTAATTAATTTGTGATTTATTAATATAAGTGATCAGGGATAATCACTTATTGTAATTAAATAAGGATAATTAATTAATTAAATGGTAATTAATTAAGGGTTAATTAATTAATGTAATTAATTAAGGATAATTAATTAAAGAATAATTGAATAATTATAGGTTGATTATATAATTGTTGAGGTTGAATGATTTATTAATTATGGTTGATTAATTAATAATTAAGTTAATTAATTTATTATTAAAGGTTAATTAATAAATGATTAAATGACAATTAATTAAAATGGTTTGTGATTAATTAATGTTAATTAACCAGGATTAGTAATTTATTCATAAGTAATTAATCTGGTTTAAATTAATCAGGTGATTAATTGATCTTACTTATGGATGTTTGGATTGTATTGAATGCTTTGAATTTTTTGATATCTTTGTTGTGTGATGTTCTACTATATGAATTTTGTGGATTGAGCTGTGAACTATGATTTATTTATCTATGATGATATTACTTGTCTATCTGTGAATGAAGATAAGCGTTATGGGATTATACCGCTTATCGATATTGTTGTGCTTGAATTATGATGGTTGTGATATGTTATTGTTGTGTGTAAAAGCCCTGGACTACACCACACACAGAAATATGGATTTCACGGGAAATTGGTTAAGTCCCAGATATTTTGAATTTAATATTATTTTATTCAAATGGTGAAATGATTTTAAAGGTTGAATTTTGAATCCAATTGGTTTGGAAATGGAATTGGGTTGAATATAAAAAGCTTTTGAAAAGAAAGTTTTGAAATTGAAATTTAATTCGAATATAATATATCTTGTTTAAGTTTTGAAAATTATTTTGGGAATTATGGTTTGAAAGGGTTATACAAGTTATATAATATATATGGATTTAAAACCATTTTAAATATAAAAAATTGGGAGTTTGAATTTAATTCAAATAGAACTTGCCGAGAATACGACAGTTCGTTAATTTTCCAATGTATACTTTGAAAGGCTATAACTTGCGTAAATTTAATCGGATTTTCCCGCAAACGAAAAGCATTTGTTTTCAAATTATAATGGCTTTTATATGAGGAAAGAATTTCTAATTTTTGTTGAAAAGTTTTCAAATTATGGGTGAATCAATTTGAAAATATTTTTGAAAGCTATGAATGAATCTTTGTTAAAGATTGGTGAACCTTATTTCAAATTGAAAAGGATCTTAAATGGGTGAATCTTTTGTTTAAAAGATTAAAGTGGAAAATTTGCTTAAACCATTCAAAAGATAGGTTTTGGGAAACAATTGTTGAAAAGTTGTGACTTAACTAAGATTCTAATATATCCATATGTTTTTTAATTTTGCGCTTATTATTCAGTTTAGCATGGAGAGGACTTTGTGTCATAAATCCCATTCCAAATAGTGATACGACGAAACTGATAACAATTGAAGATGGTGGTGAAGATCGGGTATTTTCGAGAACGAAAGGATTACCTGTCGAATGACTCTGCACTAAGTTGCTCCGATATGGAGATCACCATTTGTGATGGGGAGTCCGATCGGGATTGTGAATACCGGGATTTGCAAGGGCTTCTTTGAAGTGCCTTCGGTTCCATTCAGACCCCGGATGGATTTGTATGGTTTTATGTCTGTCATTACACATTGAGATGTAAAGCTGATTTCTATCAAATACATTTTTGTTTGGTGGCGGAGAATTTATTATCTTAGCTTAACACCCTTCTCCTAGACGTACGAGCTCAGAGGTTATGTAGTTGATGGTTATTAGTGACATACTTCCAATTTGGTAATGTGGCATGCCGAGTGCTGATCATTTGTTGATCGAAGCATGGCTTTTGTGAAAAGTGTAGCTTTGTGGACGAGATTTCGTCAAACCTCACAACCCGAAAATGGTCGAAACAGAAAGGATGCATCAAGGTTATGAGGGTCGGTCCCTTTAGGGTATGTGAATTTCCTTCTAGATCAAAAGTGGTATCATAGTATGGAGCTCATATATTCAACTTATGTTGTTGTTGGAATTTGTTGGTGTTGAGCTCTCGGATAAAGGTTGGTGACGATCGAGGAATGGCATACTCGTGTCAGTAGTTACCTAGTTACAGAGGTAACCCGACCTTGTGTTGGTAGAGAGCCGGTTAGGTTCTCGGGGAGTCCCTCCAGAGGCGTACCCATTCGGTAAGGAAATTCCTTAGCTTGCCATTGTTAGAAATCCAATCACCCAATACGAGCCTTGTATGGTTTTAGTTGTAGAACCCGCCATCTAACATGGTAGTTGTAGTAGGCATACTATAATGGTACGTATGCTGGCTAAGATTAATATTATACTTTCGAAATGTTTTCTGCACTATGCACTAATAATAATATAAAAAGGATTTTGCGTATCAAGCATGTTTGACTATCATAAGGAGAAATCCCCCCCAAGTGTGCGATTGCATTGTGTGTGTGTCGGGAGGCCTTATGGTAGTTTCATTTTCCAAAAAGCATAGCGGATTTCTTTTTATTCCTTTTTTTTGTTTTGTTCAAGATAAACTATTTTTGTTTGCTCACACTAGTCTCATGTCTGACCTGGAGTTTACTGTTCCCTTCCTAAACTCTGGGTGACCACAATTTTCCACTCTGGTAGCCTAGAATTAGGTTATCAAATTGTCAGCTAGTAGGTGTAGCTTTTGTCAATCTTTGGAGTCTTTGGTTTGGCAATCGCATTTTGTTTCACTTTAGCATGATGGTGGTTCGAGCTTCTGGTTTAGAGTTTTGACATTGAGATTATCTTTCTGCTGTAGTTGCCGTTTGTCTTCTGCTGCTTGTTTTTCCACCGTTGTATCTATCTCTGATAGTGTTGATCATTCCATTTGTGTCATTCTTGTATCAAATGTTGTGTATCAATAAAAAAATTCTTCTGTTCTGCTGTGTTGTTATCACCTAATGTTGTTATAAGCTCCGACGAACCAGATACAACTTTTGAATCTGCGGCGTTCGAACACGGGTGATGTATTTGGGTGTCGATTTTCGAAGGTCAAGTTCGGACCGTCACATTAGCTTAGCCTTAAGAAAATTTTGGGATTCCTCAAGCGACTTTTCAAAAGTTGATTACATATAACCTTTCAAAGGTTCGCATTCCAACCCACGTATAAAACCTTGACTTTACGTCATCTCCTCTCTACCTTCATTCTCCTAAGTGTATTTCTCCTCCAAGCTTTCTCAACCGAACTTACCAAAACTTAAATAATTTTCCTCTTCTAGATCTAACATGTCTCGTCTTCAATTCTCAACTAAACGTGACCCAAGTTAATCTGCGCTCGAACTCTATAGCTGCTCCCAGTCCAAGATTCGTAGCATAGGTATGGATTCAGGCTCGTTTCTGAACTGCTAAACCATGCCCTCTAATCTCAACTTAGCCTTTGGGATTTATAGACGTATGCAGCTTCCACATCGAGAGGAAGAAGAGGGAAAAAAAGGAGAGAGAGGTAGAAGGCATGTATGGAAGAAGAAGCTTTGGTGTGGGTCAGAGTCAGCTCGTGGGAGTTCGACACATAGGTCCAAGGATAAGGTTCGGTACATAGTTCTAAGGAAGGTTTGGTGTTTAGGAAATATAGAGAGGTTGGTATTTTCTAGAGGGAGTATCGGTCGGTGGTTTTCTGAGAGTGAACGGGTCAGTGGGTTTTAAAGGAAGTGGGATCGGTTGGTACTGTGAGTGGGCAGCCAGTATAATTTGTTTGGAGTTCGGATCAGTATTATTATGAGGGAAAGTCTAGTCGGTAGGTTCTCTAGGGAGGTCCGGGTCAGTGATGTTTAGTATAGTGGGGCGATCAGTATTTTGAGAAGGGTTGAGGGATCATTATAGGTTGTTATGAGGTCGGTTTGATATTAGAACTAAGGAATAGGAGTCATTATCGAGGGGGAACGGGTCGGCATTGGCAATCAAAATCACTTCAACTTAATTGATGCAAATGTTACGACTATACACTTTCATGCCCGAGCATAAAATGGCGAACAATTGGCATTTACCATGATGCATAAGCCTATGGAGTTAACTCGGACCAACGAATTCACAGCTTAAGCAACTCTAAACATGAATCTAGCCCAACAAAGGCAAGTAATAGCCTTTACAAGTTATAATGCCAATGCTCGATTTCAAGACTTCCGGCATCAACCACATGCTACGCTACCAAAGATGGTCAGCGATGACGGTCTTCAGGACGATAATTCAAAACTTCATTGTATCATGCTTGTCTTTTAAATCTCAAGCTTCTTGTACTTATGCTAGAATCGTCGCACTAGTTCACACAGGACACGAAGGAATATATTATCATTACATCTAATATCGATTATCTTTCGAGTATAGCTTAAACAGGTATTTATTCGCATCAGGCACCTTCCCATAACCTTTAAGAAATCAAGTTCTGCCACTCTATCCGACAAGCCTAGAACAAGTCAACGACAAGAGGTAGTAGAGACGTCGAGCCAGTCGTTTGCCCCTATTCCCGACATTTCGGTTCTTCCTGCTGAGGTTATAGATCCGACTCCTGATGCCGTAGACGAAGCCATTATCTTGGATAACCCGGTCGATTCACAAGCTTCAAAAATGGAGAAGCCGCTCTTCATCGATTGTGCTCTAGTCATGGAATCCCTTTCAAGGATGTTTTTGTTCTGTCAAGGCATGATCGGTCTCATCTTCCCCTAGCCGGATACACCGCATACAACAAGTTTATGTGCTGTGTCGTATGCGTGCCACACTTCAGCTCGTTCATTCATGATGTGTTAAAGTACATAGGTATCTCCCCTACACAACAACATCCTAAAAACTATGAATTTATCCATGGCACCTTTCTACTCTTCATGAGTGTCCTGTTCAGACCGCCAACCCTTGAGGAAGTTCGATAGATTTACCATTTCAAGAGACACACTGATAGCCCTTCTTACATATTTCTTGAACCATTTCCTAATGCCAGGTTCAAATGGGTGCGTGAAACAAGCTCTCTCAATTCAAGCAAGAGTGGTTCTACATGTTTTGTCCTCTAACTTCGCGAGAAGATGGTTGGAAGGACGTAAGTTTCACTTTTGTGTCGTTCTTCATTTCAGGACTTGAGTCACATCTTTCTAGAAGTTTGAACTTTTTAAATCCTTCCAGTCATTCGCCTATGCTTGAAGACACTAGGTACTCCGAAGTAGTCGAAGCTAATCACGCTACTCTAGTAGAAGATCGGGACATCAGACTATTAGTTACCGATGAATTGTGCTCATTATTTCGATTATTAGAACATGGTCATGGGTTCAACCTCCCGAGAAGTACAACCTCTTAAGGGAAACAACCGAAGTGAGGAGAGAACAAGTCGGTTCCTTGAAACCCCTTGTCGAAGGAGCTCATGATACCACCGAGGAAGGTGAGATTAAAGAAACGGAAGCTCCAAGGCCAATAAATAAGAACACAAGTTCCGAACAGGCGCCGACAGCCAATGCTTCCTACACTAACCAACCACAGCCTTCGCTAAAAAAGAAAAAGAGTTTAACATACAAACTTAAAAAGAGTAAAGTTGGGGTGACTCCAAAATTCGTGATAACTCCTATCGAGAGAGGATCATCTATCCAGAAAATGGAAAGTTCGCTAAAGGGACCCCCGACTTATCCACTCCTAATGATTTATTGGATTATGACTTCACCAATCTTGGCGCCATGGGGTCAACTCGCCTGCGAGAAGCGGTGAAGGCGTACAACTTCAAATAGGGAGAAAAATTCCAATCGGTAAAGTAAAAATTACTGGTTTGTTGGGAGGATGCACTAGGATACACAAGAACACTTACACTTCACCACAAACCTACATTTAACTGTTCATGAGATTTCCACTAATTCATTCTTCTTTAACCTTATGTACAGGTGAGATGACTCACACGCATGGCTTTGACCGCCTTTGCGGATCTTCCATCTTTCATCGCTTAGGTCGAGATTCGGATTCTAGTAAAAGGAGAGATAGAGACAAAGGTAGAGATAGAGATTATCATTCTAGAGAATCATATTCCTCCTCTAGAAGGAGAACTCATGGGAACTCTTCACATCCAAGAGAACCCACAAATCCCCCAGCGCATGGCGGAGACAAGTCCATTTATCGATGCCCCCAATAGACGCTCCCCATAATCAACCCTCCGGCTCATTGAGCACTAGAAAATCTCATGAGCATTACAAGAAATTGTTGACTTCGATGAGACCAACTCCTCCAGCTCCTGCTCATGACCCAACCTCGATGGAGAAACTAGCCGAGCTTAAGGCAATGTTCCTAAAGATCTGCTTCGAAGGGTTGAAATTGCTTCCCACCATACATCCTATCCCCATGAATGTCAAAGCAGATGCTCTCACATGCACGAATGATGTTTACATTCAACGTGATGTTTTTGTGCACCTAGTCGAAAAAATTTCAAAGGTCCATATTGAGCTTCAATATGAGATGATCGCCTCAAGTTAGAAGCTGTTCATGACAATGACATTATAAAGAGCTTGGATGACGAACTGCTCTCATACAAAACTCGGCTTGAAACCGCAAAAAATAATGCTAAGGAAACAGCTGAGGCGATTAGTCTTTTAGAGACAAGTCACAAAAACGAATTAGACGAAGCACGTCAACGCAACGACACCTTAGTGCTGGAAAAAGATACTCTGCAAAATGAGAAAGATGTTTTGGCTCACCGAGTGGAAGAGTTGGAGAGACTGTTATTCAGAGAGAAAAAGGAGAGATTACAGTGTAGGAGGAATTGTAGAAATATTATGATGAAATCATCGAGACAAGGAACTTGAAGACAAAACTCCATGAAGAATTGTCTTAGATTGTAGTGTTGAAGGATGTCGCCTACGAAGAGGGCAAAAAAGATGCACTAGCTGAGGCCGACTCCCGAATCGAGGTAGTGACTGAGTCCGGTAGGGAGTAAATTAAAAGCTTATTTGACCCACTCATCGCCGAATTAATGCAAGGGTCCTCATTCACTGCGACTTATCTTTCTTTGGGTTAGAGTTACCATGAATCGATCGCTGAAGTATGGGTCACTCTCATCAAAATTAAGAAAGTGAAGACAGGCATTGAGGAGATCGATGAGGAGGCACTTGCGAAAGAAGTGCTTCGAAGGAACGAACCCTCCGATTTAGCTGCAACAAAATTTCTTTTTGGCGGAGCTTCCTCGTCGTAGAAGGAAAACGAAGATATCACCGGTCCATCGGGCAATGAATCTCAAGTACCCCCTTCCATCCGGCCGTCCAAGACTTCATCTCTTGGTCCTCTCGATTAGCATATTGATTACGATCCGAAGAAGCCTAGACTTGTCATTTATACATTGTCTCCAATCACCAAGGGGGATATTCCGATGACCATCGAGAGCCAATTGGATGTTGGTACTCAATTTCACCTTTTATAGTTTAAGAAGTTGCCATTCTCAGCGAATAATGGATGTACTCTAACATTTTTTTTCGTGAATCCATGTAGGTCATTCTGGTCCTGAAATCCAAGGAGCGATGTCACCATAGAGCTGGAAGGAAAAGAGACCGAGGCACCAGCCGTCGAAGACACTCAGGTCCTGGATGCTCAAGTAATCGGGGTACTAGATAAAGATAAGCCCGAGGATCTGCCACTTGCCGAAGGATTTGATGATGCTATAATCACAGGTGCCTCAGAGCACACTGCCAAGCTCAATATAAAGGAGCAAATCGAAGAGGTGGAAAGGGAGAAACTCGGTATTAAGAGTGAGCCCCAAGTGATGGAGATCGACGATCCTCTTAATAGGCCACTGAAACTTATTCCTTCTAGCAGGATTACACCCATGCATGTTCCTCTTCCTTCCTCGGGTACCTCCTTGCAAGTGAGCAAAGGGTCTAGAAAGGAGTGCTTGGCTGAGGAGACTTTGAAGAAACCAAAGAAGGAGAAAATTTTAAAGGAATAGATTTTGTCTTGTGACATTTTGCTTAGCTTGAATAAATTAGAGTCATCAAGTCGTTTTTCTTTTCTCTTTTCCTTCGATGTATATAGACTTGGCCTCCGAACTTTCATAGGAGCTGTAAGGAATTTTTTTGAAAAATAAATAAAATTTTGTTCCTTTGCATTTATAGGTTTTCCTTACATCACTTATAATTTAATCCGCAATTGGGATTCGAAGAGTTCATGAGTCATTTATATTCTAGCTCGTATTCGAAGGACTTAGAAACTTTTGTCCACATTTTCGGGCTTTAGGAATTTTTGAAATCTTTTATACTCTTGCCCACACTCTAGGGACTCAGAGTACTCTAGTCTACATTCTGGGGACTTAAAGATTTTCTATAATCGTTTATACTCTAGTCCACACTCTAGGGACTCAGAGTACTCTAATCCGCACTCTATGGACTTAGAGATTTTTTGAAATCATTTATACTCCTTTCCGAGCTCTGGGGACTCAGAGTACTTTAATTCGCACTAAGGGAACTTGGAGATTTTTTGAAATTGTTTGTACTCTAGTCCAGGATCTGGGGATTCATAGAACTCTAATCCGCACTCTAGGGACTTAGAGATTTTTTGAAACGTTTATACTCTAGTCCAAGCTCTAGGGACTCAGAGTACTCTAATCCGCACTCTGAGGACATAGAGATTTTATGTGCATAGCCAATCAATCTTGAATTTTATACGTACATTCGTATATCACATGTGTTAGTGCAAACTAACCTGGTCATGCAATTAAATAACCCAGAACATTCATAGTTCATAGAAAAATAACTTCAAGCTTTTATTAATTACAGAAAATAGGGGTAAACTAAATTGTTGTGTTACATATCGAAAACAGAGAATAACGAAGGCAACTAAATACTGAAAGCAACAGCTTCTGAAACGCAAAAGAAATAAACTAGGTATAATAATGATGCAAATGCTCGCTATTCCATGCTCTAGGGAGTATCATGCCATCAATGGTCGCTAGATTGAAGGTTCCTTCTCCAAGCCTCCGTTTGATGACATAAGGACCTTCCAATGTGGGATTCATATGTGATGAGGCCGGAAAAACTCACTTCAAAGTAAGGTCGCCCACATCGAAAGCTCTTGGTCGGACTTTTCATTATAATATCGGGTGACTCGGTGCCAATGTACGGCTGCCCTTAAATCAGCTTCCTCGTGCTTCTCGTCGACAAAGTTCAATGATTTCAGTAAAAGATCTTGGTTTTTTCTGTGATCGTAATAAGTTACCCAGTGGGAAGGCGCTTTAAGTTCCATGGGTATAACTGCTTCGGCGCCATATGTTAAGGCGAATAGAGTACGGCTAGTCACAGACTTGTGGGTGGTTCTGTATGCCCAAAGTGCCATCGGAATCTTATCTACCCACTTGCCTCTAGCCTTCACCAAATTTTTTTTTAAAGATGGACTTGATTATCTTATTTATGGCTTCCACTTTCCCATTCGCTTTACGGTGAGCAACTGCTGCAAACCTCTTCTCAATGTGATGTTTCTGACAAAACTCTTTGAATTCCTTACTCTCAAATTGAGTTCTGTTGTCAGTAATGATAGTCCATGGAAGTCTAAAGCGGCATATGATGTTCACATGACAAAATTAATGATCTTTTTGGTAGTAATCGTAGCTAATGACTCCGCTTCTGCCCATTTGGTGAAGTAATCGACCGCGATAATTGCATATCTTGCACCACCGTTGAAGATTGGTAATGAGCCAATAATGGTGATTCCCCATATTGCAAACAACCATGGGCTAACCATTTGCATGATTTCCGTTGGTGGTGCTCTTAAGATTTTGCATATTGCTGGCATTTATCACATCTCCTCACATAGTTTGCGGTGTCCCAATTCACGGTCGGCCAATAGTATCCATAGCAGAGTATCTTTTTGGCTAGAGTCCGCTCTCCAGTATGGTCGCTACATTTTCTTCATGGACCTCCTTCAAAACCATTTTATCATGTCATGGGCGATGCACCTGAGCAAGGGAATAGAGAATCCCTTTTGAGTAATCCCATCTCATATAACATACAGCGAGGCCTTGCGAAGGACTTGTCGCCTTTCGTTTCTTCTCTCGGGCGAAGTTCCATGTAACAAGTATTCTTTGAATGGGGACATCCACGACTACCTTTCAATCTCCGTCTCAGTTACAAGATCAATTTCCATTGCATTTACACTTGGGGCATGTAGAGTTTCGACATAAACTAAACCCATTTGTTGCGCATTGCTAGTGCTCGCAAATTTTGCCTAGGAATTGGTTTCCTTGTTTTGCTCACGTGGGATGTGCAAAATATCATATTATTCGTGGTCCGCCAACAATTCCTAGACCCGAGTGAGGTATGGAGCAAGCCTCTGTCCCTTTGCCTGGTAGTCTCGCAGGATTTGGTATACTACCAACTATGAGTCACAAAAGATTTCAATCGATTTCACTCCAAGTTCTTTGGAAAGCTTCAGCTCAACGATCAACGGTTCATACTCGCTTCGTTCTTCCTAGCAGGGAAATCAAGCTTTAAAGCGTAACAAATCAATCGGTTCTGGGAGTTACAAGAAAAACACCAGCCCTCGAACAGTAGTCATTGGATGCCCTATTGGTATACGGCTTCCATTGTGCAATAAGAATCACATCACATACATTCGGTTCGTCTTGCACAGTGAACTCTGCAATAAAATCTGCCAACGCATGTCGCTGGATAGCTCTTCTGGGCAAGTAAGTGATGTCGAACTGACTGAGCTCGATATTCCATTTAAGTAACCTTCCACAAGTCCCTGGTCATTGGAGCACCTTCCGTAAAGGTGATCGGTATAGATAATAAACGGATGTGCCTAGAAGTATGGGTGGAGTTTGCGTGACGCGATCACCAAACAGTAAGCCAGCTTTTCTACCATGGGATAATTTCTCTCTGCCCCTTTTAAACACTTACTAACATAAAACATCGGCTTTTGGATTCGGTCCTCCTCATGGATCAAAGATGCACTAATGTCATGCTTGGGTACGGCTAAGTAAATGTATAACTCCTCGTGATCTTCGAACTTCGACAAAATAGGGGGCCTCTCCAACTGATTCACCAGAGCTCGGAATGCGTCTTCACAATCTGGTGTCCATTCGAAATTTATTTTCCCTTTCCTTATCAAATTGAAGAATGGAATACATTTGTCGGTTGCTCTGGATATAAATCGTCTCAATGCAGCTAATTCAGGCCCTACACTTTTTTATAGTTTCGGGTGCCCGTATATCCCAAATGGCTTGAATCTTTTCTGGGTTCACTTCAATTCCTCGTGCGTTGCCAATGAATCCTAGAAATTTTCCTAATGCAATGCCAAAGGAGCACTTCAATGGATTGATTTTCACGTCATAAAGTCTGAGTATGTCAAACATCTCTGCCAAGCCTTGAATGTGGTGATTTGACTGCCGTGACTTCATGACCATATCATCCACATAGACTTCCATTGTTCTATCGATCTAATCCTTAAACATTCGATTCACTAGACATTGATAGGTTGCTCCTACGTTTTTCAACCCGAAACGCATCACCACATAATATTATAATCCAATATCTATGAAAAAACTGGTGTGCTCTTGATCTGGGACGTGCATTGGGATTTGACTGTACTCTGAATACGCATCTATAAATGACAACAACTCATGCTCTGCTGTCGAGTCAACCGGCTAATCAATTCTGGGCAAAGGAAAACTATCCTTAGGGCATGCCTTTTTCAGGTCTGAATAATCAACACAGGTCCTCCACTTCCTTTTTGCTTTCCTCACCAATAAAGGTTGGATATCCATTCAGGATAGAGGGCACCATAGATAAACCCATTGGCTTTGAGTATATCCGCCTCCTCCTTGAGAGCAACAGACCTCTTCGGGTCCATGCCTCATCTCTTTTTCTTCACCGGTACATATTTTGGGTCAATTTTCAACATATGACTTGTGATGGAGGGTGAAATCCCGCACACATCAGAATGGGTCCAAGCGAAAACATCGAGATTTTCTCAGAGGAAATCTATAATTTCCCTCGTCATCGAGGGGGATAGTTGTGATCCTATTCTCAATACCCATGACGGGTCATCGTGGCTAACTACGATGCCAATCGTCAGTTCAGCCGGCGCTGCCTTGACCTCCTTGGGTTCTTTATCGTCATCTCTTGGATCTATGTGTCTATAGTCAGGCACTACTTGACAATTTTCAACAACAGGGATACGAACGTATTTATCCACACCCTTTCCCTTCTCTCTTTGCTGGGCCCCTCTTAGCTCAGCCACATAACAGGCACGACCAGTTGCTTGATAGTCGTGCACTACACCAACTCCATTGTCTGTGGGAAATTTCAAAGTCAAGCACCAGGAGCCAAAGTTGCCCTAAAATCTACCAGGGCCGGTCGGCCTAGAAATATATTATACGGGGAATCAACATCGAAAATAATAAACGGTAGGATCTGTACCCTTCTACATTCACCTTCTCCTAACTCAACTAACAACTCAACAAAACCAACTGTTTCAATAGCTGCACCATTAAAGCCATTAAAATATGCTTCAAATGGATTCAGATCCTTCGCCTCCATCTTCATCTGATCGTAAGCTTTCTTAAAGATAATATTAACAGAACTTCCAAAATCGATCAACGTTCTCCTCTCAAGTGCCGGTCCGATCGTAGCTGAGATAACCATCGGATCAATAATAGGTTCCTCCACCTGGTCGACATACCTACTCCTGAATACTATACATCCATCATCATTCGCTGCTATTTTATCGAAGTCCCATCCTCCATGTTCGAGCAACACCCAAAACTCACATGTCTCAAAGAACTAGCATAATGCTCCGTTTCCTGCCAAGTCTTATCTATAGGATGAGGCCCACCAACTATAGTGTTTATCACCAATCTTCCACAGGTTTGAGCAGGCTCCTCGTGTCGATGTGAAGCTTTTTCTCGACTGGGATTGGGTGTCCCCTATCCGCCTTCCTGCAGATTATTAACAAACTGCTGCAACTTCTTCTGGCGATTTAACTTTTCTATAGCATCGTGGAGGTGCCTACACCCAATGTTGTGCCCATAAGTCTCGTGGAACTGGCAATACTTTCTGGTTTGTTTTTGTTCTTTAGTCGATTCATTTGAGCGTGACTTTCGATACTGGAAAGTATTACAATTGAAGGACAAATAAATATTCTCCAAGGATGTGTTTAGTGGCGTATATTCATTATAAGTTGGGATCCTCAGCTTCCACTTTTCTGCTTCCCTCTTACATCCGGGATTTCCTCCTCCGGGTCCTTTAGGTTGTTACGGTTTATTTTGAACGTTAACTTGGACCTTTCCCAAGCTCTTATCGGATTGCTTCACTATAATATTACTTTGCACGGCCTCCCTGTTGAACCCTACAACACTGCCCCTTCTCGATAACTTGGCCTCCTTCTTTCTCATGAACTAATTCGCCTTTGAATAAAAAAGTTCCAGGGCATTTGGCGGTTTTTCTGCTAGACAGTCAACAAACTCAGATTCCGGACCAACACCTCACAGCACGGTCATAAAAATGGCATGTCCATTTGGATTACCGACTTCGGTAGCAACAACATGGAATCTCTGCAAATAGTTCTTCAGCGACTCATCTGGAGCCTGAATAACACTGGATAATGACATCTTGTCTTTTGGACAAGTAGCATGGATCCTAAACTGCTCCATAAATTTAGTTTCCAGCTCGTCAAATCTTGAGATCGACCGTGGAGGGAGTCTTATGAACAACATGGTAGCGATTCCAGATAGGGTTATTGGGAACCACCTACACTTGATTGCATCATTTACCCTACCCGAGTCCATCATCCACTCGTATCTCATTATGTCTTGTCGAGGGTCGGTCTTCCTTTCATTAGCGGGCATTGTAGGCATGTTAAATTTTCGGGGTTATTCAGCTTGAAAGATGTTATTAATAAACAGAGTATGACTCCTCGATACTCCCCAATCATTATTGGTCAGGCCCTGATTCTCCCTTATCAACTGCTTGACCATAGTAGAAAAATCCACAATCTGAATAGGAGGTGCTAGGTCGGTATCCATCCTGCGTGATTGCTCCGGTTAGCACCTTCCCGTCGGTGATCATCTAAATGTGCACCCTGAGGACCTTCTTCGTTACCACCCTGGTAAGGCGGTTGACCGGCTTCTACGTGCGTTCCAGAGCCTAAGTTTCTCATTCCAGGTTAAGCATGACTTCCCAGGTGTAGTTGAGGTGCCACTGTCCTAGTCAAAAGGTCTGGATCACCTCTGTTGGATTTTCCATGGTGACTTGTCACAAATTGCTCTGTTTGCTCCAGTTTGCGCCGTTTATATCCTACGGCGTCTACGCCTATGGTGTTCATCTGACAAACTTGAGCTGTTGGATGATGAGTGGGTTTTCCTCCAGCATTCTGACGTTGATGTGGAGCAATCTAATTCATCAGGTTGGCATTTGCTTGAATCTACTCATTAAGCTATCTCCTGCTTTGCATAGCTCTCTCAGTAGATCTTTGAACTCAGCCTAGGTGACAGCTTCTGAATGGGTCTGGATGGCAGCAGGTCCCATCCCTGCATTTGCCAGTTGATTGCTTGGTCCTACTTGCTGGACACTAGCAGTTTCATTAGCATAAACATTATGGGAGGCGGATCGGTGTGTGGCCTCGCCATCTTAGAGTTATTTAGGGAAACCGAATAGAATTCTGTAAACTCTTGAGAACGAAATTGGACTCCTTTTGGGGATTTCCTCAATCCAATAGTAATAAAGTAGATCCTAATAGCCCGAGACTGAATTGTTCTAAGTGAAAGCACAAAAATGTTAGCATCAGAATTGGTCACTAACACCTTAGAATATATTTTAATAGAGGGATAAATGAAGAGGACAAAATGAAGACAGTAAATTGAAACAAAGGAATAACACAATATAATGCCAAATTAGCAGTAAAAACAAGAATAACAGAATTATAGTGGTTCGGCGTAACTGCCTACGTCCACTTTGAATGTGATCTTTATTTCTCTTTCTACTGTTTGAGTAGAAATAAAATCCACAAAGAATAGATTGAATACAGTTTAGAATTGTAACAAACCGAAAATTTTAAAGGTTTTAATAACGTAATTAACTGGATTTTTTTGAAATTTTAAATAATTGAATTTGGCAATGAAAATATGATATTTGGAATACGTCTATTTTAACACAGCAATTGGAATTTTTTATCAGAAATATGAAAGTAAATTTTTATTATGAAATTTTCAATCTAAAATCAGTTAATTGAATGATAGTAAATATTTTCAAAATCTAAATATTTTTATATAATAAAAAGGTAAATGATTTTCTGAGTGAGATGTCGTAGTTCGTTTCGCCAAATTTGGACTGCTGTAGCCACTTTTATCTTATTTTCGGCGAATTAGCAGCAGTTTGGCGGTGAATATCGACTTTTGACAAGGTGATCGGATCGTTGATATCTATGTACCGCTATTTGTCTCGTCATCCTGATCTTCGCAGTATATTCATTTGTGCATTTTGAAGTCTAGTGCATGGCGAAATCTGAGAAACGACTGACCATATTGGCAACCGTTTTGAGTCTTTTGAGTTTACCTCTGTCCATTCAGTTGTCCTCCGATTGATAACAAACAGTTATGTGCTTTTATTATTCCTGAAATCTTATGCCCTACCTTTTGCTATTCCTCATTTTTCAATATATTTGTTGTTTGGTTTCATTCTCTGGTCCACTTTCTTCCATTGCCCACTGTTCTTTGTATTCATTTAAATAGAAAGAGAAAATCAGATAAATATATAGTTTGTTGAGGAAATAAGTTGCTCATCACCATTCCTAGTAGCTTGCCGCACGTGAACCCTGCCTCCCTCACCTTGTTTTCCTCCATGCTCATCCTTTGCGCCGACCAGATCTCCACCATTGAACCGTCGACCACCCAGACCTCCACCCCATAACACCTAATGCCGAATAACCATGCTTACCCCTCCGAAGATCTCCCCTCTGACCATGCCAAATGCTCCAGCCATGCAAGCCATCTCTCCCATCTCTCCGCTGCTGACTCCGCCCTTCCTCCCCAACAGCCTCACCCATGTCGGAAAAACCCACGATAACCCTTCTAGCAGCCCGCACCAAGAACCTGTTCCACCACTGCCATAGCCTTTCACTCGCCATCGCTTTCAGCCACCACCCTGAGATCCACCTTCCCTCCTTGCTACTGAGGTCTCTGCACACCATTAGCTGTCGGCCACCAAACTTCACACAGCAGCATTATTTTTTTATAAAGGTATGTATATATATAAGATATGTTTATATATAAAAGTGTATATAAGTTTATATAAGTAATACATAACACGTTTGTTTGTATATAAGTTTATAAATGATCTATTGAGTTTATATACAAGTTATATATCTCTGTTGGGAACCAATTATATGATTTAAGTTATATATGTAGCATGTATACATTTTGAGTGGCATGCATATGTATTTGGTTTCATATATATAGCTTACATATATATTTATTTGTATGTATGTATATATATATAGTATAAAGATTTTGCGTGATTATATAAATATCGACATGTTTCATTTTATATAATATATAAACTGTAAAATTTGGTTATATATAAAGTATATAAGTTATAATCTGTTGTATATATATAAAGTATATGAACTATAATCTGGTTTTAATAAAACTATAATCTATTGTTATATATATAGTTTTATAAACTATATTACCAATGTTAAATGAAAGTTTTAGATGAATGGTAGTTTTATAAAGCTTTAGATTTATATAGGTTATTTTCATTTTGTGTGCACTGTACCTATTATGAATTTTTCGTTTTCATTGTGTTAAGATTTCTAGATAAGTTTTGGTGATAACTTTAATATACATTGATTCTGTTCAAATATCGGTTTGAGGAATTTTGGGAAAATAAGGGTTTAATAAATATTGATCTTAATGAAATATAATATGAAGAGTTTTTCATAAATATGTGGTTTAAATTGAATATTGATTTTTAAGATAAGGTAATATACATTTGTTTTCTTTGAATTCTAGATCTTGTCTGTCGTTGTCCGTATCGCAGCAGTTTATCTCTGTCCCGTTGTCGATCCGTGCTTATCTGTATCCGTCTACATCTTGTTATCGTTGTTTTCTCTAGCCTTGAAAGGTGAGCAAAAACTCACGATTAACGTTCTTATATTTAGTAAATTTGATACACGAAATGACAATTGGAATATGCTGTTAAATTTGAATTGTTAGTTATTTAATTGCTATATATGTCCATTATTTATAACTGTTTACCTATGACATATGACACCATAACCTGTTGCATATACTATATTTAAATTGTTACTGATGATATATGCCTGTTATTGATATTATCATATTTGTTTTCACTTTGCAAGTTCCCTTTTAGTTAGAATTCCCTATGGGTTGCAATGATACATACTCGAACAATCTTATAGATTAGAGAAAAATCGTTATGGGTTGGAATGATAAACCCAAGCGATTTTCATTGACATTGAATTTGGAATTACGGGTTGAAATAATATATACCCGTAGATATTTAAATTGCGGATTGAAATGGTAAATATCCATGTCAATTGACTATAGGATAGAAAATTATACAGGGACACCGTTGGTCTATATTTTGAAATGATTTCTAAAGTTTTGGAAGGAAGGATTTTATTAAATATTCATTTTTAAATATACTATAAAGATATTTTATTTTATAAAATTAGATTTTTAAATTATATGTTTGAAAACTGATTTTTAAATTATATGTTTGAAAACTTTAAATTTATAAGTTAGTTTTGAAAATATAAATTTTAAGATCTTACTTATAATTTTAGTATTTTTAAATATATAAAATAAGATTTAAAATAAATTTATTAGTAAGATTTAATTTAATATAATTTTATAATTCAATTAGTATATATATATAATATGTTTAAATATTTATTTAAAAATTTACATTAATACTTTTAATAGATTTTTGTAATAACTTTAAATAAATTAAGGTTGGAAAAAATAAAGTAAAATTGACTTGAAATTTAATTGGTTAATAATTGAATTTAAATAAGAATTTATTTGAACTTATTGATTTTGAGATTTGAAAGATATGATTTATAATTTGATTTAATAGAAAAAATGATTAAATGAATATTCTCAATTTTAAATAAAATTGAGATTGAATATTTGATATCAATTTAAAATTTAAAATTTGGATTTTATTTAATGGTTTTTAAAATGATTAAGTGAATATTTTTCAATTTGAATAAAGTAAAAGTTAAATGTTGAAATATAAACGAAACTTATATTGAAAATGTTCGAATATTTAACTTTGAATCTTATTGGACTTGAAATGATAGATCAAACCTAGATTTGAAATCGATAAAATAGAAATTGTTTGTTTAGAATTTGAATTGAATCTTTAACCGTTTTAATTGAAATTGTTGAACTGGGATTGATTAAATTGTATTTTTGGAATTAAGTTGATTTGATTCGATTTGTGAAATTGGAGGAAACAAATTTTATTATATAAATTATTTTAATATATATTATTTTAATCTATGAACTATTTTAATACATCAATTATTTTAATATAAACTATTTTTAATTTATAACAATTTTAATATATATATATACTATTTTCAATATCTAAACTATTTAAGTTGGAACTGTTATGATCATAGAAGTGTTATGATTTCAAAAGTGCAATGATTTCAAAAGTGTTATGATTCTGAAAGTGTTAGAATTTTTAAAAGTGTTACAATTTTGAGATGAATATTATTTAAATTGAATAATGATATCGAATTGATATGGTTTTGAAATGAATATGATATTTTGATATGAAGCATGAACTATTTGAAATAAAATTACCACGGTGTGAAATAAGTGGTAGGTTGTTAAAGAGACCGGGATCGGATATTGTCATACTCTCTACCAATACCGAAAACCACTTTAACAACTATGTACGCGGTGGAGACTCCAAAATGAAGTATAATGGTTTGGCGATGATTCTATATGAGGTTTTAGCGTAGCCCTGACTCTTGTGAGTTAGCCTGATGTGGCTAAAACAGGAGCCACGCCGGGCCAAGCGAGGTCATTCCTTTGTGGGCGTATTTTTTCGATACCATTCTATTACTTTGTAATTTGATTGGGTGCCCTTTTATCTGGGAGTGTGTCTCGAGGTGGACGGTAGTAGCTGCTATGCGTCACCATCAATCCAGATCCGCAAACATTATATCTACCTTGGCATTGTCTCGCGTGCCTTGTCACATGGCCTATCATGCCTTCTACGAGTTTGTTTTGTATCGTACCTATGAGGTTTCCTATGGGTAAACTACCGGTTTGGTAGAGCTTACGGAATTGTACAGACTATGGGAATATATAAAATGCGTTAAGGGGAATATGGATAACGTCTTAACGCTATTTTAGTACTTTACTATAGACACGTTATAATAGCGTATATTACTACATAGTAGATAGTTCCACGGATCCTTAGAGGATGGAAATCCTAAATGTCCTTTAAGTTACTTGTGCTGCAATTGGCATTTCACTTGAGTTAAATTTATTGGCATAAGAATGTTAATCCTGACTCGAGTGTTTTTTGTTTTACTTTATGCTAGGGTCAGACTGAGTGTCACAGCATTGAGACTCGCCTTTGGAGTTTGGAGCTTCGCTTGGAGATCCATCTATCTATCCAGCTTTCAGTTATTCCACTTTATTCCAGTCATTTATGTTCAAACTCGTTAGTTGCTTACGTATTAGATATTCATTTGTATTTGAGATTCTGTTGTATTTTGTTTTAGACTCTAATGTTTTATAGTAGCTTCGTGAAATACTATTTATCTATTCCGCTGGTTATTGTTGTAATACTCTGTGTCTGTGATTCTGTGATTGATTTATTTACTGTATATGTTAAGTGTTGCCAAACATAAGCCATATTGTTTTGAGTAATTCAAGTCTGACATGTATGGATGATTGTCGATTTGAAGGGTTCGAAATACCAGGTCGATACAAGTGGTATCAGAGCGAGGTTTAGGAAAAACTTGGCATATGGAGTAAAATTTATTTCATAATAACCTTTGTTCGAGCTTAGATTTCTTCTTTTTTGATTCAAATTTCCTTTGAATTTTGGAACATCCCTCATTTCTAAAATTCATTATTGTCTCTTCCTGTTCGTGTTCTTCTTGATACTAGAGCACCCTATAGCTCCATTTCTGTCCTGCCAACCTCTGTATGATTTGAAAAGTGGTGAAACTCCTTTACAACAGGCATCGATTTACCAGAGAATTATACATCCTCGGTTTTGACACCGTTATTTCCTGTAATGCTTGAATCATTCCTCTAGTAGATGATTGGAGAAATTCACTTGTAATCGAATGTCGACTGCCTCAGGATTTTTCAAGTAGGTTTATCTTTTTTGCCTAGTTATCTTGACTTTACCGATATTCAGGAATTATCGTAATGTTTGGTGAAGTCACTTCTTCTTTCTCAAGCGAGAAATTGTACTTCCACATCAATCTTATTCCTGGAATCTCGATTGACTCGGTTAAGTTTGCCACGATTAATATAAGTCTATCCATCCTTAATCTTTTATAATTTAATTATTTTATTTCCCTTCAAGTCTATTTCCTTAGTTAGAACTCTCATTTATTAGGGTCCCTATGAATTGAATCTCTATCCTTATTTTAAAATTCATCTTTGAATCATCCTGTAAAGGAGTGTATTTATAATTAATATAATATATTTATATTGTGTTGTTTGAATTGTTAAGTTTGGATTTTGGGTTTTGATCGACTCGTCTGGCCAACGCTATAGGTAGGAATTCCAAAACATTTGAACAGAGCAAACTGACATAATATTGTTTTCGAAATTGATAAATGAAATAATTTTATATATGATTATATTTTATATATAAGGGTATAATTTTCTGAAAATACATAGTTAAATGAATTGGTTGTTAGAAATGATAATACTAGATTATCATTTATTGTTTTATCAACATTCCTAAACCATTAACTATTGATTGTATGTTATAAGAAGTTAGAAATTTAAAATGATTCGCAAATGAAACTGAATTTAAATTAAAGATTTGAGAATTAAATTTATGATGGTTTTTATTGGGTTTATAAGTTTTGAAAATATATTATTTGAAATTATTTTGAATAAAAATTGTTTTCAGAGAATCTTAAATCAGTACTCTCCTATTTTGGCCATAGGAAAATAATTTCGGTGATGACTGCAGTATCGTAGACATTCATTTTCGGGTCACAATGTGGAGAGACCACGTAGCAGCTTTGCTACACTTTTTTTGGAAAAGGAATTTGATTCAAATTTCTTGAATATGAATTAACCCAAAATATATATATATATATATGTATATTTATTTATTTCGAAATTGTGGGAAGTGAAACTGGAAGTTTAATTCTCAAATTCTGTGTTAAGTTAGGGTTTTCAATTATTGAAATAAGTCAAAAATTGTGAAATATTTGAAGTGTTTAAAATTTAAATTGGAATTTAAAATAACTTGAAATAGTTGAACTAGGATAAAATTTATTTCAATTGCATTCTAATAACATGTATAGAAAACTTAGGCAATAGATTTGTTCAAATTAATTACTTTTGCTTAATAAAAATACTTTAGATAACAAGTAAATTGGTATAGTGCTCAATTTCATATGAAACATTAATAAAACTTACCTGAAATATTCAAAAGTTTAATATGTGATTGGTATATGTAGCTGAACAGTATACAATATAAAATGTAAGAAATAAAATGTGCAAAATAAATTCTGATAAGGGAATTTATAAATAAAAATTGTATTGTTATAATGAATGTTATTCATTTAATTTATGTTATAAGAAATGTAAATTAAAAGAAATCGAATAATAAATAGAGAACAAGTAAATAAATGTAAACTTAAGAAACTAAACAGGTAATAAAAGAATTCATGTCTTTGTAATTAAATGGTAAATTATAAAGAATAGTTGAAATTGAATTATATGAGGAATTAATTTAAGTGAAATAAAATGGAATAAATAAATGAGTTGAATAAAATAATTTTTTTGCAAGAATTTTTCTGTAAAAATGTAGTAAATTGAAAACAAACCAACTGAATGAAAATACAATGAATATGAATCAACCAAATGTGAATACAATGAATATTTATTGATTTAATAAAATTGATTGAAACCAAATTAGTTGAGTATAAATCAATTTATATGGTTTGGTGTAACAACTCGATATTTTCAGCCATTCGCATCTGCATATGTCGGACTTGAATTGCTTAAAATACCGCATTGTAATAAAATTTAGAGCGAATAAAACCAATCACAGAATCACAAACACAGAAATATCAGAATAACTCGCAGCGGAAATAAAAATACCATAGTAGTTCATGAAGCTACTGTAACAAATTCTCAAAACAAAATACATAATATCAGTCTGAAAACAAACACAATAGAGATCCCTAATACATAGAAGTCCACTAATACAAAAACTGAAATAAAATAACTGAAATTGAAATGGATAGATAACTAGATAAACTGAAACTCCAGCGATTCCTAGATCCAGAAGAGAAATCCAAAGCTATGAATACTCAGGCTGACCCGAGCGTAAAGTAAAATACAAAACACTCAAGTCAGAACATACATACATATACAATGTAAACCAACTCAAGCGAACTATAGTAGTAATGCATAATAACTTAAAGGATGCTTAGGATCTCCCATCCTCTAAGGATCCTTTAAACTATCAATTAAACAGCAATAGACGCTATCATAGAAATGCCTATATTAAAGTAAACTATACAAATAACAGTGCTAATGTGGCTAGGGTAGCGCAGAGCTGCAGCAATCGCTCACCACTAGTCACACTCTCAAATTGAAGGTGTACATCCAAAAATCACAAGGCATACAGAGAAATGTACCCGTGGTTAAAATTCCAAAAAGTTAAAATTCCAAAAAGGTTTATAAATTTCGAATTAAAATCATTCATTTAAACCATAAAAAGGTGGAGTCATTATACCTTCAAATCAAATATTAAATTCCTAAAATTTTAGCCTTTTCAGAGTTCATTTATTCACTCAAATACATTAAAACAGTGAAATTTCAGCTTTCGCAGCACTTAGAAAATACTACGGTAGGTTACATTTGAAAACAATTCGATTCAGCAAAGACAGCATTTAAAACTGCTGTAATAGTTCAGTTTTAAGTTCAAAAATCTAATTTCAGCCAAGTGCAGCACTTAACAAGTGCTACAATAGCTCTTTCATTAGTTTTTAGCCTTTTAGTTCACTTCTGCAACTACAGCACTTACACAATGCTGCAGCTTCATTTTATTCCAGATTTTTAGTTCATTTTAGAAACGATAGCATTTCTGAAGTGCTACTAAAAGAATTTTCAGATTTACAATAGAATTTCAGCAAGAATTAAATTTCAATTTAAACCATTTTAACTTATAAAATTTCATATTTTCCACTTTAAAATGGTCATTTAAATACCCTTTAACTTATGATTTTTATAAAGTAAATTTTTATACATAAAATCAAATTTTCCTTAATAATTCAATTACTAAATTCAAGTGCACAATTTTCTATTCTTTACATTTTTTAAATTTTACTTAACGCTTAAATTTAATTATGATTTAAAATATAAACTTAATTTTCATTTTTATTTACTTAACTTAACATTTATCCTTAAACCAAATTTCATATTCCTAAATTAAGTTATATTTCAAATTTCACTTCAAACCATTCATTCATTTAACCATTTTAATCCATAGAAAAATCAATAACACTTTATTAAGTCATTTTAAATTCAAATTTAAATCAAATTACCATATTTTATTTACTTAACTTAAACTCCATTTTTAAACAAAATCACAAATTTCAAAATAAATTTATACTCCAAATTTCAACTTAACCATACATTTACTTAACATATTTAACTTATAGAAAATAACTAATACTTAATAAAAATCATTTTAAATCCAAATTAAATCAAAATATCATAAAATACCATTTTTAAAATACTTAAAAATTTACGGAAAAACTTTATATAAAATAACCACGGGTCTGAATATTATTTTCTAACCTAGGTCGGCTGATACAGATAATATATCATTTCAATCCATAATTTACAAAGAAAAATCCAGGTTCTATCATTTCAAACCCGCAATCCCAAGTAAATTAAAATAAATAAAAATCGCTCAGCCTATCATTTCAGCCCATAACGATTTTTCTTTATTCTAAAGTCCGTTCGGTTATGTATCATTTCAACCCATAGTGATTCTATTCTACAGGGAACTTGTAGTGTGATAAACAGATATAAATAAACAGTATAGCTACATATGGCAGTAACAGATGATATGATAGGTTTATAAATAGGGTTAACATCATATGATTCATATCACAGGCAGGTATAACATGATATAGCAATTTCTACACATTCACTTGCGATCAATTCACAGTTATATAAGTATGAATGTCAAGTGTGAATTACTCACCATTTTACACTAGAGTTAGAAAATCCAAACATGAATAAGTTCTAGAAAGCATGATACGGCTCGACTTATGATTCAAGTGAGTGGAGAGAGCCAAGATAATGATCTTGTAACAACAACCAAAACAAGACAACATACATATGAATATTCAACCAAAACAATATTGAAACTGATTGAAATAAAAAGAAACGAGAACAAGATAAATTGACCTTGCTTTTAACCATCCAAATGCTCGTCCAAGGGACATTTATGCTCGGCTATGATGTGTGTTTGGCTCGGGTATGGCATCAATATAGCACGGCAACATGAAGTGAAGGGGTAGGAGTGTTACACATGAAGCATACATAGGGTCAAGGCTAAATGGTGGGGTTTGGTTCAACATAAGGCTCAACGAAAGGCAAGAGGTGGCTCGGCCATGCTTGTACAGGTCTAGACAGAGGTGGAGTGATGGCCATAGGTGAAGTAGCTACTGGTGGTGGCGGCTAAGTGGGTGGCCGAAGTGAATAGGATGGGTATATGTGATGTTAAGCTCGGCTAGGCAAGGTTTTGTAGTGTTTTTTTGCAAAGTTGTGAAGCTAGCAACAAATGGATGGTCATGGCTTGACTTGGTCAGAGGAGGAGGAGGTGGTGCTGCTGTAGATGGTGGAGTTGATGGAGTAGGAGCTAAGCCGAGCAAAGCTAGAATAAGAGCAAGCAAAATCACTAGAAAATGAAGAGTAAAAGTAGATAGAAGAAGCCATTAGAAAATTTTCTCAAAAAAGAAATGGTCGTGAGTTTTCAGATGTGAGAAAATTTATCACGTGCATATTAAAGAGAAATACATGGCAAAATCTAGGGAAATGTATGGCCAAAGATGAAATGAAAAGCTAAAAGAATTTGAATAGACAAGTACATGAAAAGTCACTAGAAAATGAAAGGTCTTTGCCTCTTGGTATTTCTAATTTCTTTTAAATAAAAACAAACAAAAATAATCAGTAAATAAAAAATTTAAAACAAAATAAAGTAGAAAAAGATAATAAATAATTATTTTAAGGAAAAATAGAAAATAAATAAGAAAATAGCTTAATAATTGAAACTAGAAATTAAAAATTGAAAACAAAATACAATAAACATTGGAAAATTATAAATACACTTTAAAAATGTTTTAAAAATAAAATATATACATAACATATCATATTACACATATATACACAAATTACAACAAGATATGGCAAACAAAAATATTTTTTATATAAAATAAAATAAACAATTTTGTTAAATAAAACAATTTACACACAATATTGTAAAAAGCATAACTTTCACCATATTAATCGGATTTCAACGAAACAAAAAGAAGTATTCTTGAAATTTAATTTATTTTCATAATAAAAGATAAAATTCAAAAATTCAAATATTTAAATTTTAAATTTAAAAGTCAAAGTTTGACCAAATTGACCAAAATTCACATTTTTGGAAAATATTCTATTTATTCTTGTTTGGAATTATAATGCACATAAAAATCAAAATATATATTTAATATAACAAAATTTATTCATTTTAATAGATAAAATAAAGTTTTTAAATCAGGAATTCAATTTAAAATAAATCAAAATATACAATTAAAATAATCACAAAATACAGGATTGTTACACTCTCCCCCACTCAAATCTTTTGTCCTCGAAGAGAACGAACAAGGAAAATAAGGAAAAGCAAGATAGAAAAAGCAAATAGTACCTGAAAAAACAATTTCGGATTTGAAGCACAAATGCTCTCCTCCTTCTTCCAAGTACAACCTCGATCATCAGTTTTCCACTGTACTTTGATCAGACTAACAGATTTCCTTCTTAGCTGCTTCGTACCTCTGTCGACAATACGAAGTGGCTTACTCTCGACAGTCAGATTAGGCTCAATATCCAAACTATCAAGAGCAGAAGGCTGAACAACAAGATATGGGTCATGAAGGTACCAGCGAAGATGTGAGATGTGGAATACATCATGCACTCCAGAAAGCTTCTTGGGCAAATCCAAACGATAAGCCAAAGAACAACTCTTTCCACAATGCGGAAAGGACCCTCGAAGAGGAAGAAGGTAGGAGAATAGGAATAGCTAGGAGAGAAAATAGGTTGAAAGACAAGGATGAACCATTATTTTAAAACTACAAATTTCAATTTGAATTTTTTTATAACATTTTATAATATGACGAATAGTCATTTCATTCAAATTTGTTAGTTCGAAGTAAACAATATTTAAAACATTTTAAATTATTTAGAAAAGTAAAATAAATGATAAAAATATCATTTATATAATACTTTATCAAAATACATTTATAACTCGATGTCTTAACAAGTTTACTCTCGTTTCTATAGACTCTGGCCATGCGTTGATCAGGCGCAAAGCTAGAATTCTCCAGGTACTAAGTAGACATGTTTCAACACCCAGTGAAAACAATGGAAAACTTTTAAAAACAGATATGGAAAGTACAATCCAAACAAAACAACCAAACCAAAACATTGTCTAACCATGGATCGCAGATACACAATGGTTACGCTTGGATCCCCTAGGAAACATCCGTATTCGTAAGCTATCTCAGCCCTACGAATTAGGTCACGATGACTAGTAGATCGCAGATACATAATGGTTACGCTTGGATCCCCCAGAAAACATCCGTACCTGTAAGCTATCTCAGCCTGTGGATTTTGCTGCTAAAAACGACCTACATAGGTCGCAGATACACAATGGTTACGCCTAGATCCCCCAAGGAAACATCCGTACCCTCAAGCCATCTCAGCCAGGCGAATTACGCTATGCAGTCGTGCTCGTAAGACCATTGAGATTGCCATGGAATTCGATGGACACTCGAGTATCATATCCGAAAAACCCAAATCGGAGAGAATAATATCGATAGAATGAATCCACAGTGTGGCCACAAAGTGGATATCAAGCAGAAGGCACTTTCCATATCTTTACTTCGAAAATATGTATCATATAGTACCTTTCAAATCACTTTCAATTATCATACTTATACAAGGTCCATCATATATAATATTTTATTTTCAAATCGAATACTTTCCAAATCAATAGTATATCAAATCACACTTATATAGACTTCGATTATATAAGATTTCTCTTTACAAATTGAGTACCTTTCCAAAATGATAGTTTCAAATCAACTTCATACTTATACAAATCAATTTTATACAAATTCATAACTCCCAAATCAAGTATTTAATAAAATAAGATTCTCAATTTCAATTCCTTTCAATAATGTTTCAGTTTCAAAATCATATACGATTTCACTAAATCATTTCTTCCAAATTAAATTTATTCAGTTTCAAAGTTTCTTACAACAATAGATTTATAAAATAATCCAAATTTCCAAATCAACAAAATTTATGTCAAACAAATCCATTTCTAAAGTCATCATGTAAATGCGGGGTTTAAATTTCAATCTATTTTCGAAACCAAGTCTTTTCCTCAAGAATCACTTATCTTCAAAATGATTACCAATTCTATAACCCTTCCTTTAAATCCTTTTTGTTTTTATTTTTTTATTTGAAAGATCTTCTTTACCTTTGAAAATTATTATTATTATATATAGTTTTATAAAAGATGTTACTAAGTTAAAACATTTAAATTGAATTTTATTCAAAATATTTTGAAAACTAAATTTTTATTCAAAACGTTTCAAAACTAAATTTCATATTAGTATAATTCAAAATAGTTTTATTCATTAAATTAGCAAAACAGTTTCAAACTTATTTAAATTATTTTAAAACATACAAAACTAAACTTATATACTTTATCAAACTTACATACAAAACTAAATTAAATTAAACCTTGATTTGGAAGTGCTCGAACTTTAAAAATAGTCGAAGAAACCAAAATTTTTCAATCCCAAAGTTGGAAATCAACAACAAATTAGTAAATCAATTCCAATAGATAAGGTTATGCCAAAACAAATCTGAAACTGGAGGATTGAACACCGGTTTACTTTAAATCATTTCAAATATATATATATATATATATATATATATATATATATATATATATAGAATCCAATCATCCTTCGAAATTTTGAAATCAAAATTTGGTTTCACAAAATCACACGCATATCAAAGCTACTAAAGTGGCCTCTCCCCCACTCTAGGGCTCGAAAATCAATATCGATGATGCGTGCACTCATCAGCAAAATTATATTCCAGTGACACAAGTGAGTTCTAGACTTCTATTTTCTTAAAACTTCTTTGAAATCTCTTCCAAATAATTGGAATTCATTCGAATACATTTGAAACATTTCTTATTCAGAAATTATCTTTAAATCATATTATTATTATATATTTTCCAAAATCTTAAAATCGATTTCAAAGCACTGGAGTTCGATTCTTCGAAATTCAAATTCAAAACCCCTCAGTAGTAAATCATTTTATATAAATCAAATTTCTTTTAAATTTTTCAAAATTTCAAATCCTTTCGAAACTTCAAATTCTCGTTTTTTTTAAAAGGTATATAATCCTTATCGAAAACATTTCACCTTATTATATAAAATGTGGTCATCCTTATCAAAATAATAATTTCGATGTATGCACAATTTCAAAATACAACCAAACACAAATTTCCAAGGAATGATACAAGGATGGATTTCAAACAAACAGAGATTCAAATTTAAAGGAACTCTAATCAAGTAGAATTCTGGTTTCAAGATAAGCTCGAACGAAGATGAGATCATTTAATTACCAAATAGAAGATGGATAAGCTTTTATAAATCGCGGGTGACCTTAACCGGGTCAACCATGACTTCAGGAATATAATCAATGTGGAGATCTAAGGCAAATCGACATTCAAACGCCAGAGATAGAATCTAGATATAGCAGGAGATAGATAGCATCGAAATCTGAGGATACAGAAATCTTCGGTGAATAAATGCCAGTTGTAAGGGAGTTTCACCCCTTTACAAATCATTTAAAGATTTGCGGAGTCACCAATCTTTATAGAGGTGATTCAAAGTGGAGTTATGGAATGCTCCTAAATCAAAGGAATACAAATAGGGAAGACAAGACTGGATATCAGAACAAGTGGGAGCGTTCCAAAGTTCAAGGGAATCCAAATCGATAAGAATCCTAACCAAGAGATTACTAATAAGGTGGATACAGATGGATGAAGTTTAGAAAATCTTGATTTCAAAATAAGAAAAAGTTATACCAATATAATCTTTGGAAGTCCTTTAAAATCATTTGGAAATCATTTTGTACTTCGAAAATACGTTCTCTCACAAAGAAATGATTCTGAGATTGATTTCATTCATTCTAGGGTATTTCGACCCTATCTCTAATGAGTTTTTGCTTCGCAGGCTAAGGCTTGCCTAAAACCAAAGCTCTGATACCAACTATAACAACCTGATATTTTCAGCCATTCGCATCCGCACATGTCGGACTTGAATTGCTCAAAATACCGCATTGTAATAAAATTTGGAGCAAATAAAACTAATCACAGAATCACAGACATAGAAATATCAGAATAACTCGCAGCGGAAATAAAAATACCATAGTAGTTCATGAAGCTACTATAACAAATTCTCAAAACAAAATACATAATATCAGTCTGTAAACAAACACAATAGAGATCCCTAATACATAGAAGTCCACTAATATAAAAACTGAAATAAAACAACTGAAATTGAAATGGATAGATAACTAGATAAACTGAAACTCCAGCGATTCCTAGATCCAGAAGAGAAATCCAAAGCTATGAATACTCAGGCTGACCCGAGCGTAAAGTAAAATACAAAACACACAAGTCATTCACTTAAACCATAAAAAGGCGGAGTCATTATACCTTCAAATCAAATATTAAATTCCCAAAATTTTAGCCTTTTCAGAGTTCATTTATTCACTTAAATACATTGAAACAGTGAAATTTCAGCTTTTACAAAACTTAGAAAATGCTATGGTAAGTTACATTTGAAAACAATTCAATTCATTAAAGACAACATATAAAACTGCCGTAATAGTTCAGTTTTAAGTTCAAAAATCTCATTTCAGCCAACTGCAGCACTTAACAAGTGCTACAATAGCTCTTTCATTAGTTTTTAGCCTTTTAGTTCACTTCTGCAACTACAGCACTTACACGGTGCTGCAGATTCATTTTATTCTAGATTTTTAGTTCATTTCAGAAACGATAGCATTTCTGAAGTGCTACTAAAAGAATTTCCAGATTTACAATAGAATTTCAGCAACAATTAAATTTCAATTTAAAACATTTTAAGTTATAAAATTTCATATTTTTCACTTTAAAATTGTCATTTAAATACCCTTTAACTTATGATTTTTATAAAGTAATTTTTTATACATAAAATCAAATTTTTCTTAATAATTCAATTATTAAATTCAAGTGCACAATTTTCTATTCTTTACATTTTTGAAATCTTACTTAACACTTAAATTTAATTACCATTGAAAATATAAACTTAATTTCCATTTTTATTTACTTCACTTAACATTTATCCTTAAACTAAATTTCACATTCCTAATCAAATTTCACTTTTAAACATTCATTTATTTAACCATTTTAATCTATAGAAAAATCAATAACACTTTATTAAGTCATTTTAAATTCAACTTAAAATCAAATTACCATATTTTATTTACTTAACTTGGACTCCATTTTTAAACAAAATCACAAATTTCAAAATAAATTTATATTCCAAATTTCAACTTAACCATACATTTATTAACATATTTAACTTATAAAAAATCACTAATACTTAATAAAAATCATTTTAAATCCAGTTTAAATCAAAATATCATAACATACAATTTTTAAAATACTTAAAACTTTACAGAAAAACTTTATATAAAATAACCATGGGTCTGAATAATATTTTCTAACCTAGGTCAAGTGATACGGATAATATATCATTTCAATCCGTAATTTACAAAGAAAATTCCGGGTTCTATCATTTCAAACCCGCAATCTCAAGTTAATTAAAATAAATAAAAATCGCTCTGGCCTATCATTTCAGCCCATAATGATTTTTCCCTATTCTAAAGTACATTCGGGTATGTATCGTTTCAACCCATAGTGATTCTATTCTACAGGGAACTTGTTGTGTGAAAAACAGATATAAATAAACAGTATAGCGTTATATGACAGTAACAGATGATATGACAGGTTTACAAACAGGGTTAACATCATATGATTCATATCACAGGCAGGTATAACATGAGATAGTAATTTCTACACATTCACTTGCGATCAATTCACAGTTATATAAGTATGAATGTCAAGTGTGAATTACTCACCTTTTTACGCTGGAGTTAGCAAATCAAAACACAAATAAATTCCAGAAAGCACAATACAGCACGACACAACGCGACTTATGATTCAAGTGAGTGGAAAGAGCCAAGATAATGATCTTGTAGCAACAACCAAAACAAGACAAAATACATATGAATATTCATCCAAAACAATATTGAAACTGATTGAAATAAAAAGAAATAAGAACAAGATAAATTGACCTTGCTTTTAACCATCCAAATGCTCGACCAAGGGACATTTATGCTCAGCTCTGATGTGTGTTTGGCTCGAGTATGGCATCAATATAGCACGACCACATGAAGTGAAGGGGTAGGAGTGTTACACATGAAGCATACATAGGATCAAGGCTAAATGGTGGGGTTTGGTTCAACATAAGGCTTGGCCAAAGGCAAGAGGTGGCTCGGCCATGCTTGTATAGGTCTGGACAGAGGTGGAGTGATGGCCATAGGTGAATTAGCTGCTGGTGGTGGCGGCTAAGGGGGTGGCCGAAGTGAATAGCAAGGGTATAGGTGAAGTTAAGCTCGGCTAGGCAAGGTTTTGTGGAGTTTTGTGCAAAGTTGTGAAGCTAGCAATAAATGGATGGTCACAGCTTGACTTGGTTAGAGTAGGAGGAGGTGGTGCTGCTGTAGATGGTGGAGGTGATGGTGGAGCTGATGGAGTAGGAGCTAGGCCGAGCAAAACTAGAAGAAGAGCAAGCAAAATCACTAGAAAATGAAGAGTAAAAGTAGATAGAAGAAGCCATTAGAAAATTTTCTCAAAAAAGAAATGGACATGAGTTTTCAGATGTGATAAAGTTTCTCACGTGAATATTGAAGAGATATACACGGAAAAAGGCTAGGGAAATGTACGGCCAAAGATGAAATGAAAAGCCAAAAGAATTTGAATAGACAAGTACATGAAAAGTCACTAGAAAATGAAAGGTCTTTGCCTCTTGGTATATCTAATTTATTTTAAATCAAAATAAACAAAAATAAATCAGTAAATAAAAAAATGAAAATAAAATAAAGTAGAAAAAGAAAATAAATAATTATTTTAAGGAAAAATAGAAAATAAATAAGAAAATAGCTTAATAATTGAAACTAGAATTTAAAAATTGAAAACAAAAAACAATAAACATTGGAAAATTATAAATACACTTTAAAAATGTTTTAAAAACAAAATATACACATAACGTATCATGTTACACATATATACACAAATTAGAACAATATATGAAAAACAAAAAATATTTTTTATATAAAATAAAATAAACAATTTTGCTAAATAAAACAATTTACACACAATACTGTAAAAAGCATAACTTTCACCATATTAATCGGATTTCAACGAAACGAAAAACAGTATTCTTGAAATTTAATTTATTTTCATAATAAAAGATAAAATTCAAAAATTAAAATATTTAAATTTTAAATTTAAAAGTCAAAGTTTGACCAAATTGACCAAAATCACATTTTTTGAAAATATTCTATTTATTCATGTTTGGAATTATAATTCACATAAAAATCAAAATATATATTTTGATATAACAAAATTTATTCATTTTAATAGATAAAATAAAGTTTTTAAATCAGGAATTCAATTTAAAATAAATTAAAATATACAATTAAATAATCACAAAATACAGGGTTGTTACATTTGGAATTAGTTGTTGTATTTTGTATTTCAATCTATCTTTTCTTTGTGGTTGTTTCTATTTTCATATCTCCTTCCTTTTCAGGGATGAAAAGTTTTAAGTGGGAGAGAGTGTAATGACCCGAAAATTTTACCGGTTTTAATAACGTAATTAACTAATTTTTTGTGAAATTTTAAATAATTGAATTTGGCAATGGAAATTTGATATATGGAATACGTTTATTTTAACATAGAAACTGGAAAAAATTTATTGGAAAATATGAAAGTAAATTCTTGTTGTGAAATTTTCAATTTAAAATAGTTAATTTAATGATAATAAAATATTTTTGAAATCCGAATATTTTTATATAATAAAAAGGTAAATGATTTTCTGAGTGAGACGACGTCGTTCGTTTTGCCAAATTTGGAATGGCTATAGCTACGTTTATCTTATTTTCGACGAATTAGTAGCAGTTTGCCAGTGAATATCGACTTTTGATAGATTGATCGAATCCTTGATATTTGTGTACCTTTCTGTTCGTCTCGTCGTCCTAACCTCCAAGGTATATTCGTTTGTGCTTTTCGAAGTCCAGTGCACAACGAAATCTAAGAAACGGTTGACCATATTGATAACCGTTTTGAGTCTTTTGAGTTTCCCTCTGTCTATTCAGTTGTCCTCCGATTGATAACAAACAATCATGTGCTTTTATTATTCTTGAATTCCCATGCCCTGCCTTTTGCTATTCCCCGTATTTCAACATCTATATTGTTTGGTTTCATCCTCTGGCCCACTTTCTTTCGTTGCCCTCTGTTCTTTGTATTCATTCAAAAAGAAAGAGAAAATCGGAGAAATATATATTTGCTTGAGGAAATAAGTTTCCCATCACCATTCCCAGAAGCTTGCCGAAGCCTCGCACATGAACCCCGCCTCACCTTGTTTTCCTTCATGCTCATCCCTGGCGTCGACCAGATCTCACCATGGAACCGCTGACCACCTAGACCTCCGCCCCATAGCACCCAATGCTGAAGACCCATGCTTGCCCCTCCGAAGATCTCCCCTCCAACCAAGCTGAATGCTCCAGCGACGCAACCATTCTCTCCTATCTCTCCGCTGCCTGACTCTGCCCTTCCTTCCCAACGGCCTCACCCACGTCGGCAAAACCCATGACAAACCTTTTAGCAACCTGCACCAAGAACCTGTTCCACCATCGCGATAGCCTTTCACTCGCCATCACTGTCAGCCACCACCATGAGATCCACCTTCCCTCCGCTCTACCTGTAACGACCCGTAAATTTTGGTGTTTTTATTTATTTAGTTAATTGAATTCTCATGAAATTTTAAATAATAAAATTTGGAAATAAAAATTTAATATTTAGAATACGTCTAACTAAACATAGCAAATGGTAAATTTTCATCTGATAATATTGAATTTTATTTTTCTTGTGTAATTCTATTTCAATTTAAATCAGTTAAAAATTTGATGATAATAAAATGTTTTTCAAATCTGAATATTTTTACATAATAAGTTTGTAAATCGTCTTCTGAGTGAGACGTCATATTTCATTTTTTCAAATTTTGACTGCTACTGCTCCGTTTATCATATTTTCGGCAAATTAGCAGCATCTTTGGCACCGAATATCAACTTTTGATAGGATAGTCATACCATTGGTATCTGTATACCTTTTTGATCGTCCCTCGTGCTGATCTCTGTAGTATATTCAATTCTCTGTTTTGAAGCCCGGTGCATAGCGAAATTCGCGAAACGGGTAACCGTATCGGTACCAGATCCGTGAACTTTTGTTTTCTATTGCGTTTCAAACTTTAGACGTGTCATCCAAGCAACGGTTAATTTCTTTAATTATTCAGCTGAAAAGATGGGTGACCATTGCCATTTTTTCACCCTATATTTATTAGTCCACTATTTGCTTTATTGGACGCTATAATCCATTTCACCCTCTCTCTTCGTATTCTTTCCTCCGTCAGTTAATAAAGTTATATATTTGTTTTCCTGTTAATCTTCTTGTTTGTATTAAAATCCACCTGCCCTTTTCTTTTCTCCTTTTTGCTCGGCCATCCATATGTGTGAAAAAAAAATTTATACATATATTTATGAACAAAAGTTACATTCAATTCTCGATCATGTTCCCTTCCATCTCCCACATGTTTATCACACTGAGGCTTCCTCCTTCTTGACCACGGTTCGCCAGCATCGGCCACGTCAGTGTGATGCCACCCAGTCACCAAGCATTGCTCGTCCACACTCCTCTAGTTTCCGCCCACAACCCTCCATGCAAACTCGAACCCGCCACCTTGCTTGTGTGGCCGAAAAACCCATCACTGCTTCCTTTGTTTTCTGGCCTTGGAGACCTGCCTCGTTCATCACCTCGCCAGCGTCATCTATTCATACAAGGTACATATATATTGGTTATATATATAAGCAGTGTTTTGTGTGTAAATTTTGTTACTTTATATTATATATATGTATAAGTTATGGGGATTTATATGATACTGTGGTTTCTTGGAGTCCTCTAGTTTATATATACGGTGTGTTGATTTTGTTAGGAAATTTGTTATATAATTCAAGTATATATATACATTTATATATCAAGTTATATCATTAAATCCAAGTTATATAGTTTAAGATTTTAAATATTTTATATTTACTTTAAATACATATGGTTTGTTTTACAGCTTAAAAACTTGGATATGTTCTGAATATTTTTTTTTACATATATTAGATTCTAAAAGAATTTATTGTATATGTCATTTATACAAGTTTTAACAAGGCGGTTATATAGTGATGTCGGCCTTCGTATTATATATATATATATATATATATATATATATATAATAGTATTAGAGAGTTACTATTTACAGTATTATATTATATGGTTGGTTACATTTATATGTTGGGAATATGTATAGATGACGAGCTATTTATATTTTATAAAGCATATTATGTAAGGTACATACTGTTCAAGATATGCTTGAGTTTGGATTTATATATATATATATATATATATATATATATATATGTTTAAACTGATGTTAAAGTATAGAAAGTACATGAGTTATAAACTATCAGATTTTATATGTATATTTCATTGATTGTGTAAATAATACGTATATGATTCTTTGAATAAGATTATACATAATTATTATATATATAATTGTCTACATATTTGTTATATGTTATATAAAGATTCTATTTTACTGTAAAGGATATATATGTTTAACATACATATGTATGTTTAGGTTTTTTTAACATGATATGTTTTAATACGTTTTGATAACTATAATAAAGTAAATTTATATTGATTATGAAATATAAATTGTTTATAATATATAAGATATATAGGTGGTATATAAGGTTACTTGTATATATATGTGTGTGTACAAATTTATGTAAGTATATTCTAGTTTCAACATATAGGTGAATTTTGTTTTCATGTATATATGGATTTTTATTTTTATTGAAATTAAGTTATTGATTTGAAATATACATATATATATAGTATTTTAAATATATGTTGATCTTAACATACGTGCTTAATTAAAACAATGATTTTTAATACAAAATTGTTGTTCCTATCATACTGATTCTGATCGTTTCATCAATTCACATTTATCAGCTTTGTTCGTCGATTCGAGTTCAATCTTGCCTTGTTTGAAATTGGTGCTTGGATTCGTAACCCATCTCATTCTCGTTCATCTCTGGCCTCTCAAGGTGAGAAATCACTCACGAGAAACGTTCTTATATTTATTAAATTTGATTTCAATTGAAACGACAATTGAAATATGCTACTGTTAGTTATTTACACTGCCATATATATATATATATATATATATATATATATATATATATATATATATATATGTTATTATCTATATCAGTTCACCTTTGACATGTGACACCATTATCTGTTATTTATATCGATGATACATACCTGTTATATTATTATCATATATGTTATCACTCTGCAAGTTCCCTATTAGTATAGAATTCACTATGGGTTGAAATGATACATACCCGAACGGACTTTAGAATAGGAGAAAATCGTTGTGGGTTGAAATTATAAGCCCAAGCGATTTTCATTGAATTGGGTTTTGGATTGTGGGTTGAAATGATATATACCCGTATATATTTAAATTACAGATTGAAATGATAAATATCTGTATCACTAGACCATAGGATAGAAAATTTTATACAGACACTGTGGTCTATATATAAAAATATTCCGAAAACGATTTCTATGGTTTTGGAAAGAAATATATGGTTTTATATAAATATTGATTTTTGATATTAGATAAATGTTATTTTATATATAATAAAATTCTTGATTTGAGCTGAGAATAAATTTGTTTTGGTATAAAATGTGTTAATAATAAATTTGATTTTATTAAATATAATATGGTTAAGTATATAAATTATATATTAATATAAAGTTTAGAATGATTTTAATAAATTAAGGCTGGGAAGATAGATTTGAAATTGTGTTTAATTAAGAATTTTATTTAATTAAATCGATTTGAACTTATTGAATTTGATATTTTAAAGGATATGATTTATAACTGATTTTGGTTTAAGGTGATTAATGAATTTTCAACTTAAAGTTTTATTTAAAGGATATTGAACTAATTTAGTAAATATTTAAAACTAAATAATTGTAATGGATTAAGATATTGAATTTAATTTTGAAATTATGGAATATTTAAAGCTTTGAAAATATATTGAAATTGAAATGGTTTATTTAAGGTTAAAACCTGTATTTGAAATTGATATAGTTTGAAATGGTTTATCGAGAAACTGAATTGAATTGAAATTGATGATTTGAGATTTGATTAAATTTGAATTTTGGAATTCGAATTGACTTGGAATTGATTTGTGAAATTTGAGGATGCTATTTTATTATATGAGTATTTTTAAATTATATTTAAAACTATTCATGTATTTTACATTATAAATTATTATATATATATGCTATTTTAATATTTTAAACTGTTTAGGTGGTGGAAGTTATGTTTTCAAAGTTATGAATTTCAAAGTAATATGTTTCGAAAGTGTTATAATTTCAAAGTGTTTTGGTTTCGAAAGTGTTATAACTTTGAAAGTGTTATGAATTTTGGAAAAGGATATATTTGAAATGGAATGATATTGTATTGATATGGTTTGAAATGGCAATGATATTTTGGTTTTGAAGTACAAACTATTTTGAAATGATCGCGATGTTATAATAACGTTTAGTTCTTAAAGAGACCGGGATCGGAAGTTGTCACACTCTCTGCCAATTCCGAAAACCTCTTTAACAACCGTGTATGCGGTGGAGATTCCAGAATGAAGTAGGCTGGTGGCGACGTCCTATTGAGGTATATACATGGACCCGACTCTCATGAATTGGCATAAAGTGGCTAAAACATGAGCAATTGATGGGCTAATGAGGTAACTCCTCTGATCGGACACACTCCTTCGATGTCATTCTATTACTTTGTGATTGGTTGGGTGCACCTTTGATTTTTTTCCGGAGTGTGGCTCAAGGTGGGCAGGAGCTGCAGTTATGCGTTACCACTGGTCCGGATGTGCAGTTGGTATATCTACCCTGACATTGCCTAGTTGTGCCGTGTCACCTTCCTTAGTGCGCCTTGTACGAGTTTTGATTTGTGTCGTACCTATGGAGTATTTATGGTAGCCTCCCGATCTGGAGGTACGATGGTACTTTATAGACTATTGGCACTATTTATGTGTTAAGATGAAAAATGTAAAGCCTTAGCGCTATTTTTAAGTAAGTTTATTTTACTTTAGACATTATTATAATAGCGTATATTACTACATAGTAGATAGTTTAATAGATCCTTAGAGGATTGTTATCCCAAACATCCTTTGAGTTACTTGTATTTCAGTTGTTATTTCATTTTAGTTGGATTTATTAATATAATAACGTTAACCCTGACTCGAGTATTTTTGTGTTTTTCTTAACACTCGAGTCAGACTGAGTGATACAGCTTTTGAGACTCACCTTTGGAGTTGGAGCTTCGTTTGGAGATCCTTCTACACCTTTTCAGCTTGCAGTTACTCAGTTGATTTCAGTGACATATTCTGATCTTATATTTGACTATTGTATTTGAACTTCTATTGTATCTTATTTAACTCTGATATATATATATAGTAGCTTCATGAACTACTATTCTTTTGTTTCAGCTGCATATTGTATATTACACAGTGTCTGCGATTCTATGATTTATTTATTTACCGTATATGCTGAGTTTTGCCAAATATAAATTAACAATCTGGTATTTTTAGCAATTCAAATCCGGCATATGTGGATGCGAATGGTTGAAAATATCAGGATGTTACAGTTGGTATCAGAGCTTTGGTTTTAGGCAAAACTTAGCATATGTAGTAAATTTAATTACAGAATCACTTTCGTTCGAGCTTGAAATTTTCCTCTTTGATTCGAATTTCCTTTGAATTTTGGAATGTTCCCTTCGGTTTCAAAATCAACCCTTATCTCTCTCTATCCATATTTTGGAGTATCCCATAACTCCATTTCGAATAATCTCTATAATAAATCGGCGGTCTCTACAAGGTTTGAATGATTTGTAAAGGGGTGAAACTCCTTTACAATAGGCATTGATTTGTCGGAGATTTCTATATCCTCGGTTTATGATGCTATCTATCTCCTGTTATGCCTGAATTCCATCCTTTGAGATATGATGTCGATTTGCCTTGGAATTCTGCATCGATCTTATCCTTGAAGTCACGGTCGACCCAGTCAAAGTTGCCCACGATTTATATAAACTTATCTATCTTCCTATTTTTTTATTTAATCATCTTATATTTGTTTTAAACCTATCTTCGGATCTAAATTCTCTTTGATTTGAGTCCATCAAATTTGAATCTCTATCTTTCTTTTAAATCTGTTCTTGTATCGTTGAGCGAGGAAGTGTATTTGTAAATTAATATAAAAATGTTATATATATATATATATATTGTGTTGTTTGAGTTGTTGATGTTGATTTGGGTTTTCGACCGATTCGTCTTATCAACGCTATCAATAGGATCTCCAAAACACTTGAACAGAGCAAACTGACATAATATTGTTTTCAAATTTGGTAAATAAAATAATTTTGACTGATTATATTTATATATAAGTATAAATTTTTCTGAAATTAAATTGTTAATGAATTTGTTGTCAGAAATGATAATATTTGATTTTCATTTATTATTTTGTAAACCATTGACTATTGCATAATATATAAATAAACGAATCTATAAAACTTGGTTATAATTTGATTTGGAATTTAAATGAATTTAAATCAGGAATTTGACAATTTAATTTTCGGTGATTTCAAACTTTGATTTTAAGTTTTAAAGTGTATAGTATTTAAATATTTTCAAATAAAAATTGTTTCCAAAGAATTTTAAATGTTTAAATCAATACTCTCCCCATTTTCACTAGAAAATAATTTCGGTGATGACTACAGCATCATCGACATTCATTTTCGAGTTTCGAAGCGGAGAGACTACTCTGTAGCTTTGCTACACTTTTGTTTTGGAAAATAAATTGATTTGAATTTCTAAAGAATGACTTGATTTATAATATATAAGTATACGATTATAGATTTGATTTGATATATATATATATATAGTATATATATTTATCTCTAAATTGTTTGAAGTTAATCGGGAATCAAATTCTTAAATTTATGTCAAAAATGATTTTAATTATAAAATGAAGCCAAAATTTTGAATAAATATTTAAAATAATTTAATTGGAAAATTTTACTTGTATAATACCCAATTTCATTCTAATACAACTTACCTAAATCATTCAGAAGTTGAATATGTAATTGAATAATTTACAATGTAAAATGATGATTAATAATTTTATAAATAAAATTTGAGTGGTTATGACAAATGTTATACACTTAGATTTTAGTTATAAAATGTTAATAGAGATAAATAGAATAATAAGTTGATTGGATAATAAATAAGACAAATTAAGTAAAATTTCTGATTGAAAGAAACCTTTTTGTATCAAATATTTATAAATTGAAATAAAATCAACTTAATGAAATACCTTGAGTTTAAAATCAATTGTAGAATATTAATTAATTTAAGTTGAAATTTATATGTTTAAATTAATTATTTTATTTTGTATTTCCATCTATTTTCTTTCTGGTTGTTTCTTTTCTCCCACCTCCTTCCTTTTCGAGGACGAAAAGTTTTGAGTGGGGAGAGTATAGCGACCCATAAATTTTGGTAGTTTTATTTATTTAATTAATTGAGTTTATGTGAAATTTTAAATAATAAAAATTGGAAATAAAAATTTAATATTTGGAATACGTCTAATTAAACATAGCAAATGGTAAATTTTCGTCTGATAATATTGAAGTTTATTTTTCTTGTGTAATTCTATTTCAATTTAAATCAGTTAAAAATTTGATGATAATAAAATGTTTTCCAAACCTGAATATTTTACATAATAAATTTGTAGATCGTCTTCTGAGTGTGATGTCATATTTCGTTTTTCCAAATATTGACTACTATTGCTCGGTTTATCTTATTTTCGGCAATTTAGCAGCATTTTCGGTACCAAATATCGACTTTGCGTAGGATAGTCGTACCATTGATATATGTATACCGTTTTGATCGTCTCGTCGTGCTGATCTATATGGTATATTTAATTCTCTATTTTGAAGCCCGGAACACAGCGAAATCCGCGAAACCGATAACCGTATCGGTACCGGATCCATGACCTTTTGTTTTCTATTACGTTTCAACCCTTAGACGTGTCATCCAAGCAGCAATCAATTGCTTTAATTATTCAGCAGAAATGATGGGTGACCATTGCCTTTTTCTCACCCTATATTTATTGGTCCACTGTTTGCTTTATTGGTTGGTACAATCCATTTCACCCTCTCTCTTCGCATTCTTTCCTCTGTCAGTTAATAAAGTTATATATTTGTTTTCCTACTCATCAATCTTCTTGTTTGTATTGAAATCCACATGCCCTTTTCTTTTCTCCTTTTTGCTCGCCATCCATATGTGTGAAAAAAAAAATTATACATATATTTATGTACAAAAGTTATATTCAATGCTCGACCACGTTCCCTTTCATCTCCCATATGTTAACCACGCTAAGGCTTCCTCCTTCTTGACCACAGTTCGCCAGCATCGGCCACGTCAGTGTGATGCCACCCAATCACTAAGCACTGCTCGTCCACCCTCCTCTAGTTTCTGCCCACAACCCTCTACGCAAACTCGAACCCGCCACCTTGCTTGTGTGGTCGAAAAACCCATCACTGCTTCCTTTGTTTTCTGGCCTTGGAAACCTGCCTCGTTCATCACCTCGCCAGCGTCATCTATTTATACAAAGTACATATATATTGGCTATATATATAATCAATGTTTTGTTGGTAAATTTTATTTTTTTATATTATATATATGTATAAGTTATGGGGATTTAAATGATACTGTGGTTTCTGTGAGTCCTCTAGTTTATATATATGGTATGTTAATTTTGTTAGGAAATTTGTTATATAATTCAAATATATATTTATATACTTATATATCAAGTTATATCATTAAATCCAAGTTATATATTTTAAAATTTTAAATATGCTGTATTTACTTTAAATACATACGATTCATTTTACAGCTTAAAAACTTGGATATGTTTTGAATATATATATTTTTACATATATTAGATTTTAAAATAAGTTATCATATATGTCATTTATAAAAAATTTAACAAGGCAGTTATATAGTGATGTCGGCCTTCGTATTATATATATATATATATATATATATATATATTATAATAGTATTGGAGAGTTACTATTATAGTATTTATATGTTGGGAATATGTATAGATGCCAAGCTATTTATATTTTATAAAGCATATTATATGAGGTACATACTGTTCGAGATATGCTTGAGTTTATATTTTTATATATATGTGTTTAAACTAATGTTAAAGTATAGAAAGTACATGAGTTATAAAATGTCAGATTTTATATGTATGTTTCATTGATTGTGTAAATAATACGCATTTGATTCTTTGAATAAGCTTATACATAATTATTATATATATAATTGTCTACATATTTGTTAAATGTTATATATATACTCTATTTTACAGTAAAGGATATATATGTTTAACATACATATGTATGTTTGGGTTTTCTTTAACGTGATATGTTTTAATATGTTTTGATAACTATAATATAGTAAATTTATATTGATTATAAAATATAAGTTGTTTATAATATATAAGTTATATAGGTAATATGTAAGGTTACTTGTATATATATATATATACATATATATATATATATATATATATACATACATACATACATATATATATATGTACAAATTTGTGTACGTATATTCTGGTTTCAATATATAGGTGAATTTTGTTTTCATGTACATATGGATTTTTATTTTGATTGAAATTAAGTTATTGATTTGAAATATATATATATATATATATATATATATATATATATATATATATATATATATGTAGTATTTTAAAAAATACATTGATCTTAACATATGTGCTTAATTAAAACAATGATTTTAATATAAAATTGTTGTTCCTATCAAATTGATTCTGATCGTTTCATCAATTCCCATTTATCAGCTTCATTCGTCGATTCGAGTTTAATCTTAACTTGCTTGAAATTCGTGCTTGGATTCGTAACCCATCTAATACTCATTCATCTCTGGCCTCTAAAGATGAGCAATCACTCACGATTAACGTTCTTATATTTATTAAATTTGATTTCAGTTGAAACGATAATAGAAATATGCTGCTGTGAGTTATTTACATTGCTATATATATGTTATTATCTATATCAGTTCACCTATGACATCTGACACCATTATCTGTTATTTAGATTGATGATACATACCTGTTATATTATTATCATATCTGTTATCACTCTGCGAGTTCAATGTTAGTATAGAATTCACTATGGGTTGAAATGATACATACCCGAACGGACTTTAGAATAGAAGAAAATCATTATGGGTTGAAATGATAAACCCAAGCGATTTTCATTGAATTGAATTTTGGATTGCGGGTTGAAATGATATATACCCGTATACATTTAAATTGCAAACTGAAATGACAAATATCTGTATCACTTGACCATAGGATAGAATATTATATACAGACATCGTGGTCTATATAAAAAAAAATTTTGAAAATGATTTCTATGGTTTTGGAAAGAAATATATGGTTTTGTATAAATATTGATTTTTGATATTATATAAATGTTATTTTATATATAATTAAATTCTTGATTTGAGCTAAGAATAAATTTGTTTTGATGTAAAATGAGTTAATAATAAAGCTCGATTTTATTAAATATAATATGATTAAGTATTTAAATTATATATTAATATAAAGCTTATAACGATTTTAATAAATTAAGGCTGGGAAGATAGATTTGGATTTATTTGAAATTGTATTTAATTAAGAATTTCATTTAATTAAATTGGTTTGAACTTATTGAATTTGATATTTTAAAGGATATGATTTATAACTTGATTTTGATTTAAGGTAATTAATGAATATTTCAAGTTAAAGTTTTATTTAAATGATATTGGATTTATTTAATAAATATTTCAAACTGAAGAATAGTAATATGGATTAAGATATTGAATTTAGTTTTGAAATTATGGAATATTTAAAGCTTTGAAAATATATTGAAATTGAAATGGTTTATTTAAGGTCCAAACGTATATTTAAAATTGATATAGTTTGAAATGGTTTATCGAGGAATTGAATTGAATTGAAATTGATGATTTAAGATTTGATTAAATGTGAATTTTGAATTCGAATTGACTTGGAATTGATTTGTGAAATTTGAGGAAGCTATTTTATTATATGAGTATTTTTAAATTATATTTAAAACTATTCATGTATTTTACTTTATAAATTATTTTATATATACTATTTTAATATTTTTAAAATGTTTAAGTGGTGGAAGTTAGGTTTTCAAAGTTACGAATTTCAAAGTAATATGTTTTGAAAGTGTTTTGGTTTCAAAAGTGTTATAACTTTAAAAGTGCTATAAAAGTTTGGAAAAAGATATATTTGAAATGGAAACGATATCGTATTGATACGGTTTTGAAATGGCAATGATATTTTGGTTTTGAAGTATAAACTATTTTGAAATGAACACGGTGTTCTAATAACGTTTGGTTGTTAAAGAGACCGGGATCGGAAGTTGTTATATTCTCCGCCAACTTCGAAAACCACTTTAACAACGGTGTACGTGGTGGAGATTCCAGAATGACGTAGGATGGTGGCAACGTCCTATTGAGGTATATACGTGGACCCGACTCCCGTGAGTTGGCATAAGGTGGCTAAAACAGGAGCAATTGACGGGCTAATGAGGTAGCTCCTCTGATCGGACATGCTCCTTCGATACCATTCTATTACTTTGTGATTGATTGGGTGCACCTTTGATTTTTTTTGAGAGTGTAGCTCGAGGTGGGCGGTAACTGAGGTTATGCGTTACTACCGGTCCTAAAGTGCAATTGGTATATTAACCTTGACATTTCCTAGTTGTTCCTGTCACCTACCCTAGCGCGCCTTGTACGAGTTTTGATTTGTGTCGTACCTATGGAGTATTTATGGTAGCCTCCCGATCTGGAGGTACGATGGTACTGTATATACTATTGGCACTATTTATGTGTTAAGGTGGAAAACATAAAGCCTTAACGCTATTTTTAAGTAAGTTTATTTTACTTTAGACATTATTATAATAGCGTATATTACTATATAGTAGATAGTTTAACGGATCTTTAGAGGATGATTATCCCAAACATCCTATGAGTTACTTGTATTTCAGTTGTTATTTCACTTGAGTTGGATTTATTCATATAAGAATGTTAATCCTGACTTGAGTGTTTTTGTTTTTTGCTTTACATTCGGGTTAGACTGAGTGATATAGATTTTGAGACTCAGCTTTGGAGTTGGAGCTTGGTTTGGAGATCCATCTACATCTTTTTAGCTTGCAGTTATTCAGTTGATTCCAGTGATGTATTATGATCTTGTATTTGACTATTGTATTTGAAATTCTATTGTATCTTATTTAACTCTGGTGTGTATATAGTGGCTTCATGAATTTGTATTCTTTTGTTTCCGCTGCATATTGTATATTACTCTATGTCTGTGATTCTGCGATTTATTTATTTACTATATATGTTGAGTTTTGCCAAATATAAATTAACAATCTGGTATTTTGAGAAATTCAAATCCGGCATGTGTGGATGCGAATAGTTGAAAACATCAAGATGTTACACAACCCAGGTCTCTGCCCACTATCAGCTACTGGCCACCAAACTTCCACATAGCAGCATTCTTTTTTTTTATAAAGGTTTATATATAAGATCTGTTTATATATAAAAGTGTATATAAGTTTATATAAGTAATACATAACACGTTTGTTTGTATATAAGTTTAAAATTATCTATTGAGTATATATATAAGTTATATATCTCTGTTAGGAACCTATTATATGATTTAAGTTATATATATAGTCTACATAAATTTTGAGTAACATGCATATGTATTTGGTTTAATATATATATAGCTTATATATATATTTGTTTGTATGTGTGTGTGTATATATAGTATAAAGATTTTGCGTGGTTTATTTATATAAATATCGATATGTTTCATTTTGTATAATATATAAACTGTAAAATTTGGTTATATATAAAGTATATAAGTTATAATCTGTTGTGTGTATATATATATATATATATATATATATATATATATATAAAGTATATAAACTATAATCTAGTTTCAATAAAACTATAATCTGTTGTTATATATATAGTTTTATAAACTATATTACCGGTGTTATATAAAAGTTTTAGATGAATGGAAGTTTTATAAAGCTTCAGATTTATATAGGTTGTTTTCATTTTGTCTGCACTGTTCCTATTATGAATTGTTTTTCGTTGTGTTAAGATTTCTAAATAAGTTCTGGTAATAACTTTAATATACATAGATTATGTTTAAACATCGCTTTGAGGAATTTTAGGAAAATAAGGGTTTAATAAATATTGATCTTAATTAAATATAACATGAAGAGTTTTATCTTAAATATGTGGTTAAAATGAATATTAATTTTTATGATAAGGTAATATACATTTGTTTTCTTTGAATTCTAGATCTTGTCTGTCGCTGTCCGTATCGCAGCAGTTTATCTTTGTCCCATTGTCAATCCATGCTTATCTACGTCCATCTACATCTTGTTATCGTTGTTTTCTCTAGCTTCGAAAGGTGAGAAAACGCTCACGATTAACATTCTTATATTTAGTAAATTTGATTTCACACGAAATGATAATTGAAATATACTGTCAAATTTGAATTGTTAGTTATTTAATTGCTATATATGACATGCCATTATCTATAACTGTTTACCTATGACATATGACACCATAACATGTTGTATATACTACATTTAAATTGTTACTGATGATATATGCCTGTTGTTGGTATTATCATATTTGTTCTCACTCTACAAGTTCCCTATTAGTTAGAATTCCCTATGGGTTGAAATGATATATACTTGAATGATCTTATAGATTAGGGGAAAATCGTTATGTGTTGAAATGATAAACCCAAGAGATTTTCATTGACTTTTAAATTGGGATTGCGGGTTGAAATGATATATACCCGTAAATATTTAAATTGCGGATTGTAATGATAAATATCTGTATCACTTGACCATAGGATAGAAAATTATATACGGACATTGTTAGTCTATATTTTGAAATGATTGTCAAAGTTTCAAAAGGAAGGATTTTATTAAATATTGATTTTTAAATATAACATAAAGATATTTTATTGTTGTAAAATTAGATTTTTAAGTAATATGTTTGGAAATTTTAATTTTATAAGTTAGTTTTGAAAATATAAATTTTAAGATCTTACATATAATTTTATTATTTTTAAGTACATAAAATAAGATTTAGAATAGATTTATTAATAAGATTTAATTTGATATAATTTATTTAAATAAAATTTAGTTAAATTAGTATGAATATAATATGTTTAAATATTTATTTCAAAATTTACATTAATATGTTAATAGATTTTTGTAATAACTTTAAATAAATAATGGTTGGAAAAAAATAAAGTAAAATTGACTTGAAATTTAATAGGTCAATAATTGAATTTAAATTAGAATTTATTTAAACTTATTGATTTTGAGATTTGAAAGATATGATTTATAATTTGATTTGATAAAAAAATGATTAAATGAATATTCTCAATTTTAAATAAAATTGAGATTGAATATTTAATGTCGATTTAAATTTATAAATTGAGATTTTATTTAATGATTATTAAAATGATTAAGTGAATATTTTTCAATTTGAATAATGTAAAAGTTAAATGTTAAAAGATAAATGAAACTTATATTGAAAATGTTTGAATATTTAACTTTGAATCTTATTCGACTTGAAATGATAGTTCAATTCTAGATTTGAAATCGATAAAGTAGAAATGGTTTGTTGAGAATTTGAATTGAATCTTTAACCTTTTAAATTAAAATTGTTGAACTGGGATTGATTAAATTGAATTTTTGGAATTTAAGTTGATTTGAATCGATTTGTGAAACTGGAGGACACTAATTTTATTATATGAAGTATTTTAATATACATTATTTTAATCTATGAACTATTTTAATATATAAAATATTTTTAATTATAACTATTTTAATATATATATATATATATTATTTCAATATCCAAACTGTTTAAGTTGGAACTGTTATGATTACAGAAGTGTTATGATTCCATAAGTGTTGTGATTTCAAAAGTGTTATGATTTCAAAAGTGTTAGAATTTTTAAAAGTATTATGATTCTGGAAATGAATATTACTTAAAGTGAATAATGATATCAAATTGATATGGTTTTGAAATGAATATGATATTTTGATATGCGTATGAACTATTTGAAATGAAATAACCACGGTGTGAAATAAGTGGTTGGTTGTTAAAGAGACCGGAATCGGATATTGTCATACTCTCTACCAATACCGAAAACCACTTTAACAACTATGTATGTGATGGAGATTCAGAATGAAGCATGATGGTTTGGCGACGATTGTATATGAGGTTTTAGGGCAGCCCTGGCTCCCGTGAGTCAGCTTGACGTGGCTAAAACAGAAGCCACGCACTACACCAGAATCCTCATTTCGCAACGGCTTTAAGCCGTTGCAAAATAATTTCGCAACGGCTTTGAGCCGTTGCGAAATGGGCAGTGGTAAAAATTTCGCAACGGCTTTGAGCCGTTGCTAAATATATTTTTGCAACGGCCGAGGGCCATTGCATAATATACTTTAGCAACGGCTTATAGCCGTTCCGGATTTTATTTTGCAACGGCTTTTATCCGTTGTTAAATGTAGACGTATAACCGATGTTTTAAATATTAGCAACGGCTTTAATCCGTTGCTAATTACTATTTCTTTTTTTTAAATTCGAAATTTCTTCTCTGTACCAGTGACATTCATTTCATTATCATAATTAATACAAAAATTACAAATTTAACACTATCACAAAAGAAAAATTATTAAACCAAATATTTTTCATAGATTCAACACAAAAACCAAACATAACAAATGTTTGAATTATAATGTTCAACATCAACACATACCACTATATAGTTCAACAAGTATACATAACATACATAGTACAACAGCCGCTTTTGTCTACAATTCAACTGCCATCCCCTTGCCTGAAACAAAGCCCACCGCCATCATTTCACTTCCATGAAATGCCAAGCACAGCCAGCCACTGTATCCATCCCCTTGCACTTTTGCATTCACTTTTGCTTCACCTTGCCTACTACGCCTCACATCATTGCTCCAATTATCACTCAACTCCAATTGCCAATTCAAAACTGTGCACCACAACAGTCACCACCCTCATATTAACTGCCATCAAATTCAACCGCGCCAATTTCAATTGTCCTGCATCAAAGAATCGGGCATTTACAAAATACTGCTGAACAGTTCTCTCTCAAACTATAATGTACAATAGCACTTGTATGGTACATATCAATTCAAGAATTTGAAGGTATGAAACTTTTACTGGAAAGCTAACAATGTATAATAAACTAACTGGCCATCAGGAAGCTCGTATGACGTCATTGGTATATTTGCATACGACTTTTCTGAAACAATGAATAATAATAATAATAATAATGATGATAATCAACAAAAACGGCATTATGTTATCAATAAAAACGGCATCCATTATTAATAATAATGGTAATCTGATATAATATTTTGACAACAAGCTTTTTGGCACGTCAAAAAATAAACTTGCTTTTAATTCTATATTATGTTATCACCGTTGACAGTTATGAGGTTTCTGGTAGTGGGTCAATGGAATGGGTTATTAAGACAAATGCAATGGCACTGATAGCAGTAGCAGTAGTATATTTATTATTAAAGTTCAAAGACTGCAGAACCTAAATTCATGCTACCAGGATAAAATTTAGAAAAACTAGTCATACGTTAATGTACCAAACAATGCATCGTAAAAATCCTTTTAAAACAAGAGAAGAGAAGAATATCATGTACCTACAACCTGAACATAGTTTAGGTTACATTGTACACATTCAAGATAGTAATTCAAAATAAATCAATAAATAAATAAAAATCAAAGGTTAAACACAGTTGAAACAAAATCATTACTTCGCAATAAATAGTTATAACAAGATTGTTAGTTAACGTCAGATGCTTTCTTTATTGCATAAGGAAAACAAGTGGTGCCTACAATCATTACATGATAAGCCTTTAATTATTTGTCTAAAGACTCTAAACACAGCAGTATCACTTTACAATCATTTATCACTACCAATTTAGCGAAGTATATTTCACCATCGCTTTACATATTTGAACGATGTAAATACCTGTAAGTATCATTTTTAGTTAGTTATACTTAAGTATTAATTTAATTATACATATAGGTATGTCATCAAATACTAAGTTATGTTATGGCTTTCAATTCATGGTACTAATAAGTCCAATATGAAATGTGAAAATGAAGAATATAGTTTTAAATGTATTGTTATCCTTTTAATCTCCGATGGTTGACCAGTATAGTAAGAAATTCAATTTATCATTCACTCTGGAACAAATTAATTAACTTTACCTACCTTTTCAAGATGAGAACATCTTTCATCTACCTCCAAACAATACTGAAACTTTCCCCACTGACTATTTGCTTAAGATTTAAATTAAAAAAAATCAACAAGAGGCTTTGAGTAATCAACTAAAGTAGTTATGTTATTCGTAGTAGTATGATCGGTTCCAGCCACTGCCAAATCAATCACAATAGGTTCTAGTCCTGCTTCCTCCAGTAGAGGAACCATTTTGTATCAGCACCATGATCCAAACCCTCTCCATGCATAAGAACTATTTTCTTCGTTTCAATATTATCGAGTTCTAATAAGACTTATTATAATGGAAATAAAAGAATGGTTTAGGTATCCTTGATAAACTAGTAGAGTAATGCATAATGCGCAGCCATATCTTTGATGTGTATTGAAATATGGCTATGTTAAGCATTAATATATAACATTAACTGTCAACCAATGGACTTTGAAATTTCAAACATTGTGATTTGCAGAGAAAAAGATAAATGGAGTTTGTGCTATTTACGATTTGAGAACAGAAATATAACAAATGGTTGTAGCCTAGTTGCATATCCGAAACCACTGAACATTCAATTCATGTTACTACTTTGACATACATGCTGATTTTTTTCTAAAGAATGTTTGTGAACCTTTAAGTGTCAATCAAGAAGGACACCTTGGATCTAAATCGAATTCCATGTTGTGAATTCAATAAATTGGATCCATGGTATCTGTATCTAAATTGACTAATCATAATTATTATATTTTATCTCCTAATTTTTCCCAAAAAAAAAGAAAAAAGAAAAACCCTTTCTCATGTAATAAATATAGGTACTGGATCCACTTCATATCACATGGCAGTAACCATTCCATTTAGACTTTACCTTTACATTCAGTTATTTTATAATTGATAGTTTATCATTCTAATAATCATGCAAAAGCAAATATGGGAACTATAAGCTAAATCAATAATTATGATAAAGATATTCAAACTAATTCAACAAATAATTACCTGCTTAGAAGTGAATCCATCACATAGATTTTGCCTTCTAGAGCTAATAGGTCTATCGACTCTTCTAGACATGGAACCCTCAATCTTTGAGAAACTTGACGATGATTAATCAGCATTGCCAAAGATTGCCTGTGCAATAACTCTTTCTTCAATCGCCAAAAGTAAAGTTCCCTTTCTCCTAATTTTTCAACTTTTAGTTAAAATGATTTTTGATATGTTTGCATTCACCTGTAAATAACTTATTTATATGGTTTATTTTATGTCACTTTCATTTCTATGTCAGTATAACATTATATAGCTTATATAAGACATATGTCACCTCGTCTATTAGGCTATGGATGCCAGCTCCAACATCATGCAAAGCCAATCTTGTTGGCATTTCATTAATGCATGGCAAGATTAAGCTCAATGTGTTGTTTCTTGGACCCTAACTAAACTCTTCATGAGTTGCGCATAAGTCATCAAAGAATCTAGACATGTCAATATAGTATTTTAAACCTATTAACAATGTTGACCCCATTAATTAGCATGGACTTAGAGTTTGGTTTGTGTTACTAGTAAAATTTTGGGGGTATTGAGTTCTTATATTGTAAAATTCATATTTAATTTGGAAAATGATGCCAATGCGCAAACCTATACAAAAACGATTGATTGTTAGACTACAGAGATTGTAGTATAAATTTGGCAGCAAAGTTTTGAAGTATGAAACTATTTTTTTTTTACTAAACAAAATAAGAATAAAAACCATTTGAATTTTGAAGGTTCAAATTTTAGCTATGCGTTTATTTGTAGCATTTTTTGCATTATAAAGCATTGTTACAACTTAATGCGAAGAAAATTTTTAACTGTCTAAGTTAGTTAGTTATGTGTATGCAAAGAAGAAATTGAGTTTAAAAGCCCGATTAAAACTGATTTTAAGCTCAGTTAACTCAGTTTTAATTGAGCTTTTAAACAGTTTCTAAACTGAGTTTAAAAACTCAGTTAAACTTAGTTTTTAAACTTAGTTTAGAAATTGAGTTTTTAAATTCAGTTGGTTTCTAAAAAATCTGGTATGTTGACAAGCCACTCTGTTAATATAGCACTAATAACTGGTATGTCTGACATTCTTATCATCCAATTACTGTATCGTTAGAGGAAGAATATATAAAGAGTATGACATTCTTTATAATACATATGCTTTGATAAATAACGATTTTCATAAAATAATTAACAGATATCAAATGCAAGTTTGCAAGCCAAAATTAGGTTTGTTTTCTTAAATATGCTTGAGCATTTCTATTAGTTGAAACAAATTTGTTAACGCATTGTTATATTCATTGTTGTTGCCATGGTCTAGCCAAAATTAATCTCAGTAAGTTAGATTCTGCATTTTGCACTGCCTAGTATTTTTTAATGTAGGAGTGGCATTTTTATATTCTCCAGTGCAAAACGAAATCGCCTTGCATAATCATGATATGTGGATGGTCTTAAACTTGTAGACAGTAGGATATCAACTCTACCATTTTTTTTAAATGCCCATGGAATCAAACTTCACTTGTAAAATCTAAGGAACTATGCATCAGTTGTACCATATTCACGTTTAAAAAATTTCATAAGAAACATAATGCAAATGATACATTGGTACTAATATAATGGTTAAGTTGACAGATTACCATGAACGTATCACCAATATTGACGACAAATGCATCGGTTTTAGGTGTGATAGTGCGCCACTTGCCATCAGTAAACACTTGCAGACCACCAACATCATCTTGATGTAGTATTGCTAAAGAAGTAGGATCACAGTGAGGTCCTGTGCCGAGAGTAAGATTAGGCTTTCGGCAAGGTGGGTAGTAATTAAGCCTCATTATCGAGTCATTTCCTCCGAAAAAATCTCTAAAATGCCTCCTTCCTACTCCAAGTCCCAATCCCAGAATCTCCATTATCGCTAATGACAGCTTGCTCATCTCCTCACAGTACTCCTGATACATTTTCCTGTATATGTATACATATATATAAATAAATTACAATCAAAATCATTGCTAAAACCAAATACATAACTGTAAGGCTTGTTAACTTACCCGAAACTTTTGAATTCTTTGCCAAGAGTTTGTGTGAAGTAGTTAAGCACAATGTCAGATGATGAAGAAAACCGAAAGGACAGAGTCTCCTTCCAGGGCAATTTAGAAGAGAATCTTCCAGTAAAACTGCTTGCATAACCGCAGCTCTCACCTGGCTTTCTCTGTGCTCTTTGCTTATCAAAAAGTGGCATGGAAAAGAACTTCTGAACGCATTCATGAGCTTCAGAAAGAAGCTCTAAGCTTATGCCATGGTTAACAACTTGAAAGAATCCATGAGTCTTGCAAGCTTCGTGCACCTGCTTTGAAACTTCAGAAGCAGCATTTGGGTCATCGGATAAAAAAGCTTTTAAGTCAATAAATGGTACAAAAAGCTTTTCGTTGGCGTCAGATGTCGGCTTATCTTCTTCAGGCCATACGAACTGTGAAGGTATGTCAGGTTGATGACTCAAAAGTTCTGCATCGAAAACAAGTGGTTGACAGACCATGTTTTAGTGTGAGTGTATAAAGATGCGTATGAGGATTCAAATGATAACTGATATGTGTATTAGTCTAAGGTAAGGATGTATGTTGATGCAAATGAATGAAAATCTGGCCTATTAAAGAGCAATAAAATTGTACGGATGTGATAGAGAATGATAAAGACTAGAAGAAATAGGAAAATCCAATGCTGCCCATTAGAGGTGTCGGATTACAAAATATGGAATCTTGTGCACTACACTGGACATACCTTTAGGCCAAGCTTGCTTAAAATTATTTGACATGATTTTGTACTGTTTAAAATCGCATAATCATGCCTTGCATACAGAGTTACAAAACTGCACTTGTTTCATCATTTTCACTGTGGGTTTATTAAGTTGAGCATGCAAGCTAAATTTCACTGTCTTATTAACCAAATTCTGACAATTAGTCTACCGGGTTATTTACAGAGTTTAGCAATAAAAGAACCGTATGTTTTCTGAAGTAGTCCAATCTACTTGGCATGCATAAGTAGAGATAGTTAGGCATGATAAAAATTAATACGTATTACAAAGCTTGCATCTCCATAGTTAAAGAATAGAGCTTTGGTGATCCAGCTAGAGTTACACAACAATCCTACAAACTCCCTGCGCTGAAACAGACGATACAATAGTTGAAAAGCTATTTTTTTAAGCATTAATAGGCACTGATTAAAGAAATTTAATAAATATATCAGCACAATCAGATCAGCATATTTCATGTAAAGCCACACTAAAAAAATGATAGGTGAAAAAAAGAAAAAAAATTAAGCTTCTTTGTCAAATTGGAACCATGCGTGCCCACTTTTTCAACATGTCAGGCATGTAGCCACTTTGTAATATGTCAGATCACATTATTTATTAATATATCCATCATGTACTACAATATATGTCATCTTGCATATAAATAATTCATGTAGCTTGCATATGAAAATGAATACAATTGCTGGGCATCAAAGCAAAATGTTTGCTTGAGTGTGTGACAATTTTTCTAAACATTTACAAAATGTGACAGGAAATTTTCGAAACATGCTATGTTTTATAAAACATCTACAGGCAAGCACTTATATTTATACTTACAAAGTGATGTCCAGTGCTTCCAAAAGTGCCCCTAGACTGAGATAGTAGCATACATGTAATCTTAGGTTATCGTAATTTGCTTCTTCCAGTAGCATATTACAACTCAAAACGTAACACTTCAAACAATCATCACTACGCAGCACCACTGAATAGCATTCTCTCCGGATATTGGAAACATTGACACTAATTGCAGACATTGAAGTGCAACCTCGCCATTCAAAATTCATGCTAGCAATCAAAATAAAAAATACACCGCAACCCCAACACTACTGCCTTATCTTCAACCAAGCCAAACTCAGAAAAAGATCACACAATAAGCAACCAACAAAATTATAGTAAAAAATAAACAAATAAATCCTCCTGAATGGGAAACATGACATATAAATCAAAATTTACCGTAGCTAAACCTATAGACCAATATCTATATTTTAACATATTTCTGCTTCAATATACAAGCAATGGGAGCATCCATAATTTTTATGCCAAGATCAAGCAGTACGCAAACCTAAACATCATTACACCACGATTATACAAAGACTTAGAAACAAAAGTGCCTATTAATGCTTTTACATGCAGTCAAGCATATACGGATAGTCCCGCAGCATATTAAGAAAATAATTTTTTGCATACAACAAGATAATGCGCAAATACCACTAAAAGAAATACAAATAAATGAAATTCATACTTTCCAAGCTTTATACGCCTGAAGAAATAATTTGTGTTACCTGATTTGAGATTTGATAGAAGATTAGGTTTCGAATTCTGCACAATTGCCTTGGGATGAAAGCTGCAATCGCCTTGGGACGATGATTTCCACTTGTGAATTTTCTCCCCCTCTGATTTCAAGCCAATGGACCGGTGAATTCATGAAGAAGATGAGAAACGACATGGAGGCTATTAGGGCAGCCGAGGGAAATAAAAGGGTGGGAGGCGCGATTAGGGTAAACGCAATTAGGAAATGAAAAGGAGGGGCGTACTGTTTTGGGAACGGGGGTTTAATACTCAACTGGACTAACGAACTGAAAGGGAAAAAAATATAACAAAAATTTATAACGGCTTTAAGTCGTAGCAAAATTAAAACGGCCTTAAGCCGTTCTTAAGTGTTTTACAACGGCTCAAAGCAGTTGCTATTTAGCAACGGCTGAAAGCCGTTGCGATTCTTCCGCATGGGGGCGTTACAAAACTGCCAATATGGTGTAGTGACGTCGGGCCAAGTGAGGTCATTCCTCCGATCGGGCACATTTTGTAACAGCCCGCGTATCCGTACCCTTTGAGTCAACACTATTCTACAACAATCAACTCAAGTTGTACAGAAATACGAACCATTGGGTTAAAGAAGAAGAGGTAGAAGAAGAGAATTGAAAACAACAACAGAATCTAACCATCGCAGCGGAATAAAATATAATATATAATAAATGATCTTTACTCAAATCAAATATTTCTGTTTATATATTACATCATCAGAGTACATCAATCACAGCTCAACATCAATATCATACAATGGATACACAACTCAAACAGCGGAATATATATATATATATACAAGTACGGGAGTACGTATCGCCATCCTGCTCGTCCCCTGAGCTCCATAACATCATATCCTGTATTCTATAATACTCGGTCTGACCCGAGCATTACAGTTAAATAATACCCGAGTCAGTCTGGAATACCAGCGTGAGAAAATCACACCCAATTGATTATTAAAGTTTCGAAAATCCTTTGAAAACAAAAGCATCTCGTAAGACCACGCCACAAATAAACATGTCGGGTTTTTGCCTTACGATAGATAAAACAATTTTTATAGAAATCCTCTGATATTATAATAGTGTCTATAGAAAGTAAATAGAATCTAGCTGAAATGCTTGCATCTCACGTTTCAGCAATAGTTGGGCACAATCAAAACCGTACAGGCACGTAGGGAAAATGGATTCCAACTAATGGCTAGGCACTGGGGTACCACCTGTCACAGTACCTGATCTAGATCAGTGTACCGAGGAGCCACCCTAAGTCCCCTGCAACACAAGACCGGAACCATCCCTTACTGGACAGTCCCGAGCAAGATCACCCCGCGGTTGGGATCAGCAACCGCCCACTAAGCCGAAATAAAGGGACATCTAGACAGGGATGACCTCACCCTCCAGTGGGGGCTACCCACGAAGCCTTGCTGCATATCCCCTGATTTTCAGCCATTCCCATTTGATGAGGCCTGAGGCTAAGCGTTACCTTTATAACGTTTTCACTTAGAATGCCCATCGTCCACCTGACGATGTTTCGCAAGCATTCATCCGTACAAGTCCATCCCGGGTTCGAACGGAACCGAAGGCACTATTCCTACTACATCCATTTTGGAAATATCCTCAGGATTAGTAGCGACTAGCCCTTGCACTTCACTGCTCCATCTTTGAATCCAAAATCATTTACACGAAACGTACAAACCGGATCGAAGTGGTTTTCGAGAAATAATTCTTGATCCCGGTCTCTTCGAAACGATCAGCGCATCATCCAATATTGATAGTCGGTTATTTAACTATCAATTATATTCACAAAACAACCATCAACCAATAAATAATTTTCCAAATTATTTATTAATCTCCAAAAATATCTTCACAAGATATATTTCTATTTTCAATCCTTTGAAAACAGTTTCAAAACCATCTTCCTTTTCAGAATAAACTTTCTCAATATTTTCTGTTTCCTCTGAAATCACCAAGCACAAAACTAGATTGTTAAAATAATTTAAAACACTTTACTTTAAAAATATACTTTTAAACATTTAAGTTAAATTACTTCAATATTTGTAAAAATACATACTATATGAGTATTTGAAAATAAATTTACTTAATAGAATATGAAACTAGAATTTTCACTTTTGAAAACAAATACTAGGTCAGTTTTTAAGTAATTATTACTATAATAGATTTGTGAAAATACTTACTTTTGGATTTAAATATTAGAAATAATAAATTTTCTAAAACTTGCTTTTTACAAAAACTTAAAAATCTTTAAATTTATTTAAGAATTTTCTTTAAACATGTACTTGGTTGTCCAGAGAAAAATCCCAGCTTCAATAGCTTAAATCAATTTCGCAAATTGATTTCCAATTTATTTTATTTGAAATAAATTCTTTTACTTATCAGTTCATTTCCAAATTCAGTAGTTATGGACTTTATTATTATTATTATTTTATTTCTTCTTTACTCTTTCAATAATCCAAATCTTAAATTCTAAATAAATGTTTGTTCCTTTTAATTAATAATACTGTATTTTAAAATTCATTAACTTTCTGTTTATTCAAATTTTCCTTTCCATTCTCAAGATTCATTTATTAGAATTTTAAAGTCACTTTATTTCTTTTCCAAGTTATTCTTAAATTTATTCTATAATTATTTTACTTGCAATTTCACTTCTTTTATTTTCATTTCAAAAATCAAATTTATATTTTTGATAATTCATCATACCCATTATATCAACCAAGCCATATCATTCAATACATCCACATAATTCATTATAGAATATCAAACAATCAGAACAGAGAATATAAAATAATTTAAATAAAAGTTGAGGGGTCCAGTTGGATCCCTCCAACCTGTTTTCCCTGCATCCACAGACGTTAGCACAATATAATATGCCAATTCCAAAATATCATACCATATCACATCAATCAATTCAGTTATTCAAACAATTATTTAAATTTAATCATTTAAATTTAAATAACTGAGTGAGATTAACTCACCTTTTTGTTTTTGTTAATTTGCAATCCACTCCATCTCGACTTGGTTCCTTGATTTAGACCTTGTATAACAATTCGTGATTCATTACTATTTGAATTAACCAAACAGTTAATCACTATTTAATAAATTTGATTAAAACTAAAGACTTAATTTATAACTAATGATTTAATTTAAAAATTAAATTTCCTTTGAATAAATTATTTCTAATAGTTGAAATAATTAAATAGGTAAATAAACGAATTAACCACCAAACTATTATTTAAAATAACTATATAGATAATTACATATATATAAATTTTCTTCCTTTTATTATTATAAATCAAGAATCCCATCTATTTATTTATGTTTATGTACCTATTTATCACCTCCAAATTAAAACAGAAACCTTTCATTCTATTGTGAAAATAAATATTGTGTTATATTATTTATTAACAGAATTTCCCTTTTTAAACCCTACTGTAAATACATTTAAAATCTATACCAGTATTCAACTTTCCTTACTGTATGCTAATATACATATAAACCTTTAACTGACATAAATATTTGTTTTATACCTTGCTGCAATTTTTTCTCAACTCAAAATTATATTTAAGCTTAAACGAGAAGGAGGAGGACAGATACCTCACCGAGCAAATGCTAACCTAGACCTCACTGCCACCTAGAACGACGACGCTCGACGACCGTCAGACGCGAATCCCAAACCACCATCCCCACCAATCTCGCCACCATCAGCATCTCCAATCGAACCCAGATCTGCACGAGATTCAAACGACACTCCATTCCACCAAAGCCTGCCTCATCGAGACCACTACGCTTCGCACCCCTTCTCGATTTGATCGCAAGACCCTCACGATCGAAATCACTTGACGAAGAACTCGCGACTACCCTAAATCTCGAGTCTCCTAGCGTGAAACCCTTCCCCAGTTCGATTTGATGAGGACGACGATGCGATTCTCCCCCGCGTGTTCACGCGAGTCCCCCCTTGATCCGCCATTAATTTGAATTTGTTTTTTTTTTCCCTTCTGGCCGATTGATTTGAATGTGAGATCGGCCTCAAATTTAATCCCCTTTTTATTTTTATTTTTTTACTTGAAAGTTCATATTGAGGAATGAGTCTTCGACCACGTTATTAAAGTGAAAATAAAGTTGAGGATAAGAAGCTTGCGTTAGAAGCTAAACGAGTGGCTTCCATGAAAAGATTCGACTGAATAAATTGAAGTTAATTAATTTTAATAATTTTTTTTATGCATTTACGGTTAGTACGATCAAACGGTAACTCCGAAAGCTGTGAAAATTTAAATCCGACAATAATAAAATATTACGGATCCAATGGTACTGGTTTCGTCGAAATCCGAGACTGTGTTCCGGAAGGCTATTTTTAAATTCAATTTAACCGATATATTTTTAAAACCGAACCAACCACTGTTAAATTCAATTTTACAACTTCTATTATTTTCAGTGCTATCAATATAAATTTCATAAGCCTTCAATTTATTTTCAACAGACTTAAAATTCAAGATTCAACAATTTACCCAATTCCTAATTATTAAATTCTATTATTTAACTATTAGTAAATAGCGATATTTGTAATTCAAGTTGATAATTAACCTTTAAATAATTAAAATCAATTAAATATTCAGATTTTAAATGCTTAAAAATTTTGGGTCGTCACACATTTCTTCGATACCATTCTATTACTTTGTGATTTGATTGGGTGGACCTTTGATTTAGGAGTGCGTCTCGAGGTGGGCGGTAGTAGCTGCTATGCGTTGCCACTAGTCCGAATCCGCAAACGATATATCAACTCTGGCATTTCCTCGCATGCCTTGTCACATGCCCTATCGTGCCTTCTACGAGTTTGTTTTGTACTGTACCTATGGGGTGTCCTCTGGGTAAACTACCGGTTTGGTGGAGCTTACGGCATTGTAAAGTCTGTAAGAATATATAAAATGTGTTAAGGGGAATATGGGTAATGCCTTAAAGCTATTTTAATACATTACTATAGACATATTATAATAGCGTATATTACTACATAGTAGATAGTTCCATGGATCCTTCGAGGATGGAAATCCCAAATGTCCTTTTAGTGCTTCAATTGACATTTCACTTAAGTTAAATTTACTGCTACAAGAATGTTAATCCTTACTCGAGTGTTTTGTGTTTTGCTTCATGTTCGGATCAGACTGAGTGTCACAGCATTGAGACTCACCTTTGGAGTTTGGAGCTTCATTTGGAGATCCATCTATCTATCCAGCTTTCAGTTATTTCAGTTTATTCCAGTCATTTATGTTTAGACTCATCAGTTGCTTATGTATTAAAGATTCATTTGTATTGGACATTCTGTTGTATTTTGTTTTAGACTCGGATGTTTTACAATTGCTTCATGAACTACTATTTATCTATTCTGCTGCATATTGTTGAAATACTCTATATATGTTATTCTATGATTGATTTATTTGCTGTATATGCTAAGTGTTTTCAAATATAAATTAACAATTTGTTGTTCGAGCAATTTAAGTCTGACATGTGTGGATGATTGTCGATATGAACGGTTCGAAATACTAGGTCGTTACAAGAATGAAAAAGAAATGAGTACAAAAAATTGTAGAGTCTCTCCTTAGTTTTGGAAAAGATCCCCTAAATTCAAACCCTGCCCCTCTATTTATAGATGGAGATAGCCTGGCTTCCCTGAGCTTGCATCTCCTTTTAGTCCTTCAGGCCCACAACCAAGGGAGCTCGGCCCATAATTGATAAGTCGTGAAGACCAGCCCCAAGTATGTCGAACTCGTTTAGCCGATCCGAACAGGGTACACCAACCCCATAATAGTATATCGATCCGAAATGACCATGCCCATAGCTGTCCGCCACCATCGACCCACTTCCTACACTGAAACCTCTCAAGTAGACCGATCTAAGTTTGCCGAACTGTCCACATGCACCGAACGCACACAAACATTCTGACCCAATCAAATTGCACCAACCCCATTATGTTCCACTCCTTTCTATGCCGAATCCTAGTAAATGACCAATACTGACTTGAAGTTGTTGATGGGATGACTCGGAGTAAACATTCCCCTGACTCGAAGTAGCCTCCTCAACGACCTAAAGTGGATTATTTCTTGACTTGTGCCCCATAACGTTCGACCATAACGTCTACAACTATCGTATTGTTGCCGGGACAAGGTGTCGGGTAACATGTATTATTTCAAAAAAATCCCAATTATTAAGATTTTCAAACTATTAAAGTAAATTAATCTATTTTAAACTATTTAAAACAATTTTAATCAATTTAAACTATCTTAATTTATTTTAATCTATTTAATCCAATTTAATCACTTTTAACCTATTTTAAACTAGTTAACCCATTTTAATCTATTTTAAATCTATTTAATCTAATCTATTAAGTCTACTTAAACCATCTTAAATTATTTAAACTATTTTAATCTATTTTAAACTATTTTAGAGCATTTTAAATATTTAAAAATTTATTTTAAACTATGCTAATTTATTTAAACTATTTATAACTATCTAAACTATTTTTTTAAATTTCAGACTATGAAAAGTGGAATGGTTTATATTGATATCCTTCATTTGAAAGCGAATATGGTCAAATGATGTTATAACCTAAGTTGGGATTTAAATGACATATTTGATTAAATATGATGATTTTGAAATGAGGATTTAACCTATTTAGTCGATATGATTTCGAAAATGAATATGATTTCGAAAGTGATAAGGTTTGAATTGAATATGATATTTTGGTATCAATTATGAATTGGTTTTCGAAATGTAAAAGAACCATCCGGTGTGAAATAAGGATTTGGTTGTTAAAGTGACCGAGATCGGATATTGTCATACTCTCTGCCAATACCGAAAACCATTTTAACAACTGTATACGCGGTGAAGATTCCAAAATGAAGTAGGATGGTTTTGTGAATGATTCTATATGCGGTATTTACGCAGCCCTAGCTCCCGTGAGTCCGCTTGATGTGGCTAAAACAAGAGCTATATCAGACCAAGTGAGGTTGCTTCTTCGATCGGGCACATTTCTTCGGTATCATATTATTACTTTGTGATTGATTTGGTAGCCACCCCTCGATTGGATTATGAAAGTGTGCTCCGCGGTGGGCTGTAGTAGCTGCTATGTGTTACCACCAGTCCGGGGGTGCAAATGGTGTAATTCTACTCTGGCATTGCCTCACGACCTTGTTACATGCCTTATTGCGCCTTGTACGAGTTTGGTTTATATCATACCTATGGAGTGCCCTATGATAGCCCTCCAGTGTATGGAGAATTATGGTGCCGTATACATTACGGGAATATATAAAAATGTGTTAAGGAGGATATGGGTAACGCCTTAACGCTACTTTAATACTTTATTTTATTGTAGACACAATTATAACAGTGTTTTCTATGTATATAGATAGTTTAACAGATCCTTAGGAGATGGAGACGGAATCTCGAACATCTCTTAATTTGTTGCATGCACGTTAGACATTGGATAGAAGATGTCAAACCCTGTAAACATCTTTGACGATGTTGCACTCATATTCACCTACTATTGATTTACCTTACATAAGATCATTTAGTTCTGAATAGAATGTTTTGTCTTTTCAATTCACTTAGGTCAGTCTAAGCTTTTCAATGTATTGAAGACCATTTTGTATCAACCCGCATATTTTACGATTATATGTTTAAATGTTTTATTTAAATATAGCATCATTCGTTGAATTTAAAGCCCGAAATGTGACTTTTTGTAAACAGTCGAATCTAAACTCAAGACCACTTTCATTGAGTTCAAAATGATGTTTACAACTAATTTGAGTATTAACATCAATATGTTTGGAGTTGATTAGGATTTTGGTATTTTCATTTGGGCTTTTGGTTTGGTTCAAGCTCACCAACCCAATAAGATAACCCAAACCCCTACCAAATACCACCTAACTCCCCTCCTCTTCATTTATTCCACTCATAATTTCCTAATACAAGCCCTAGGGAAAATGGGGAAAAAGAGAGAAGATTAGAAATTCCTAAGCCCAAGTTTTCTTAGGAAATTCAAATTCAAGTCCTATTTATCTTCTCCATCTAAATCGCTCTTCAATTTTTAGTTTTTCCTATAACCTAGCTTAGGAAATCTTTGCATGTTATAATAGATTGAAGATCTTAGAGGTGTAATTGAAGAGGAGTTGATCTCGCTTTGTTTTAGAGCTTCTCATTCATTGTTTTTGAGTTAAAAGGTGACTTCATGAACTCACATCTATGTTTATAGCTTTCATTGTTGTTAGGTATGAATTCCTAACAACTATTACATATTTAATTGCTTTTGATTTGAATTGGTTCGGTGAATTTTCCAATTTTGGGTATTTTGAAGTCAAAATCTCTGAACAATGGGGGAAAAGGGAGGAGATTAGAAATTCCTAAGCCTTAGTTTTCTTAGGAAATTCAAATTCAAGTCTAAACTCAAGGAGAAGCTTAGGTAGGCATCCTCTTCATCTTCTCCATCGCAATCTCTATTCAATTTTCTGAATTTCTTATAACCTAACTTAGGAAATCTTGGCATGTGATAACAGACTGAATATCTTAGAGGCGTAGTTGAAGAGGAATTGATCTCGCTTTGTTTTAGGGCTTCTCATTCGTTGTTTTTGAGTTTATAGGCGAGTTCTTGAATTCACATCTATGCCTATAGCTTTCATTGTTGTAAGGTATGAATTTCTAACATCTATTTCATGTTCAAATACTTTTGATTTGAATTGGTTTGGTGGATTTTCCAATTTTGTGTATTTTGAAGTCAAAATTTATGAAAATCCTACTATGGATGTGTGGACATGATGTTTGGAGTGTATTGAAGAGCCTATAGGGCTGGGTTATCGCTTGGCATAAATCCCTAGCCATCGTCGCTCATTCGATCGCTTCCGAGATGATTTGGCCATCAATGGCCTAGGCAAATTTTGCCCTGAGATTCAACTCAGACGTCTGGTAAAACACTCAGACGTTTGGGCTGTTGGAAAAAAAATTCCAAACTTACAGCTCAGACGTCTAAGTTTATTTCCAGGCATCCGAGTTTATTCCCAGACGTCTAAGCGATCTGGAAGAAAAATTATGGACTTTCAGCTCAGATGTCTAGAAAAATCACCATATGTCTGGAGCTGTTAAATTCGGCCAATTTGCCTATTTTTATGTGGGTTTCCATTTTGATTGATTTTTGTTGATTCAGTTCATTTTTGTCACTTATTATCGACTTTGAAGACTTCTTTTCTAGATTTTTAGGAATACTATTTGATGGATGTGATATTGATTTTCATGGTTTTAATTCACGTCGTTAAATGTGGATTTTTGGTGACAGATTGTTTTTACAATCGTTTTTATGGTTTGTCACTTTAAAATACAAAGGTTTCAACACTAGTAGTAAAAACTCAAACTCTTTCACAAAATGATTTCAACATTACCTTTAATACAAAAAATCAGTTTAAAACAATTTTCCTATCTATTAGTATATACAAACCTTTACCTCATTCGTATAAGAAATCTAATTAAAGAACTTAGCAAAATAAGTGGTATGAAATGCGTGTGTTTATTTTGTTGGTTAATTCTTAGACTTGTTCGATTGAAATCTCATGACAATTATCGAGTGGAAATCTACAATCCGTTCATAAGTATTTATGTTAATCCAGTGGTTATGGGACATAAAACCTAACTTGTATATTTACTAGCTTAGTGTAATTTACACTTATCGATCAATGATGATCATTTTAGGGTTTAGACTAGCAATGTGCGATGTCTCTTTGTCTGCGTGGGGGACTAATCCCTGTTTGTGGAGCTTCGGCTCAAAATTTTATGGGGTAGCGACCCATGATCTTTGGGCCTTTTGTGGAGCTTTGGCTCAAATTTGATGGTTAGAGACCATGAAATAGCGTTTCGTTTGTGATACACGTGTTGGTGAATTTTCATGCTCCCATTTGTGATAGGCCTCCCTCCCTTTGTATTTTTTGGATTTCTAATCATTGATTTATGAAATTTGTGTGTAAGCAATTTTTGCGATATGCATTGACATGTTTTGTCAATATTTGGGGTTTGGTGAATAAGCTAAAGAATATGATATTATTTTTGGATATTTGAGAAGATTTGAGATATTATTTGACTTTCATTGTTATCAAATATATACTTGTCAAAGCATGACAATATTATTATGATATTTTTGTTATATCTCTTATCCTATGTCATCTTGTATGATATTTATAGCTAGACTGATCCATTTATTACTTCTTAAACAATACTCGGGTCAGACCGAGGTGTTTCATGTGATTCCACTTGACTTCTTAGCAGGGAATGGCTTCCAGTTTTGGCTAACTACTTTAGCATAGTAGTTTTTTCTTTTGTACATTCGAGATAGAAATTCATTGATGTATACATATTCTTTTATCTAGCACTTGTACCTATTCTTTTGTGATGTAGTGGATCTTGTAGGACCACTCTTAGATGTACACTTCTATATGTTATATTCATATCCGTTTCCGCCTTAGTGATATGTGTATCTGTGACTGATTTTGTGTTATGCGTATTTTATATTTGTTTTCGAAGGCCACATAGCCACTGTGTAGTAGCTTTGTGTTTGTATTTGATATGTCGGACTTCCTCTTGAAATGAAATGCATGGAATACTATCTGGCATATCGGTACTCGCACAAAGCAATTACACAGATGGTCGCTTCTCAATAGCCTTATTCTTCACGCTAGATGACGGCATTACTCCATAGTGTCCTTGGCTAGTATGAGCATAGAGGTGGGGCATCACAGCTTTGTATCATAGCCAAACTTTGCAACGATATAGAATAATCTAGCTAGGATCATTATCCTAAGTCTATCTTAGGATTCATGCCTTAGGATTTAATTCGAGTCTTAGGACCAGTTCTATCCTATTTCCTTTTATGATGCCTTGTTTGATCAATCAAGTTTGTTTGATAATCATTCTGAGAATAACCTTTTTCCTCTTCTTTCTTTCTTTTTTTCTTAAAGTAGATAAATGGTTAGACCTAGCCGTCCCATCGTCGGTCAATCCAGTGCTACTCTTCAGGATGGCGTGTTCATGTCTGCCCAACAGCTTTTAGATCATGTAAAAAATGCCCCAGCTGCCGGACCCATTCCTAAGCCTACTTCCTTAATCTGGGTTTGCACGCTTGTGTAGTGATTGTACCAATTTGGGTGGAAAACCATTTAAGGATTCTGAAAGCGTTATAGAAGTCCAAGCTTAGCTTAGAACATGCAATCGCATCTTTTCTCGCATGAATCTTGTTGATCTACATCGAGACCAAGTGGCTACTAGCATGATTCAGGAGAGAGATTTAGATTGGTGTGAGCTTTTAATTTTGAAAATTGTTGAAGCGGATCTTACTTGGGAGAAATTCCGGGAAAGGTCGAGTTAAAGTTTGTGTCGAAGACTAAAAAGGTAACTTTAGCCAACGCTTTATTGAACTTGTTCAAGGTGAATCTTCTGTGATAGATTATGTCACATCTTCTAAATCTATCTCTAAATATGGGGTCGAGTATATTAATACCCCATTGAAGAAAAATCAGAAGTTTATCAATGGGTTGAATAAGAACCTCAAAAAGACTTCACTTCTGAGACTAGAAGTTTCTTTCGATCAGCTTGTAGATATCGCTCTTCGACTTGAAGAGGCCGATAAAGAAAGTGATGTTGAAGTTGTGGGTGCCAAATAGAACTACAACAACAATAAGAAGAGGCAACTAGACAGTAAGTTCAAAGGCCCTAATTCCAACAAAAAAGGAAAGTAAGCAACTTAAGTAGCAAAGACTCCTACCTCTAGTCGTAGAGAGTGCAACAATTGTGGTTCTAAGGACCATTATGCAAATAAGTGTCCGAAGCCCCTTACTTGTTGCTGTTGCAAAAGTTCAAGTCATACTATATCTTCATGTCCCAAACTTCAAAGCAAGAAAGAGGGAAAGCTGAGTGTTGTGCAAGCCCCTAGTAACACTTCTCTTGGTCAAGGTGTTTCTCATTCTATCCTTGATGGTATTATTATGTTCCATGATCGTTCTATTCGAGTTCTTTTTGATAAGGGTGCATCCTACTCTTTTATATCAAAATAACTTGTTGATACTTTTCCTCTAAATGTTATGGGCTTGATGACTTCATTGAGAATTGAGACTCTGGGTTGTGGACCCGCAACATTCAGTTTACTTTGTAAAGATGTCGAGATTAATTTATGTGATTATGCTTTCCAAGCCGATTTGAATGTTATGCACTACTTAGGTTTTAGAATGATTTCGGGAATGGATTGGCTTAACTGTTATGAAGCACACATCCTATGTCCTGAGAAGACTATCCATCTTCGACATCCCCAATATGTTAAGCAGATTTCTATTGTTCTTAAAGATTCAGATCCCAATTCGGTAGCATCCTTATATTCTCTAAATCCACATGATGACGATAATGATGATGAGGAAGATGTCATTTCCCTCATTCACGTTGTTCGTGAATTTCCCTATATATTTGAGCTCGCTTTAGGACTACCACCTAACCGAGCAATTGAGTTCAAAATTAATCTAATCCCTAGAGCTCTACCTATCACTCGTCCTCCTTATCATATGTCCAATAAGAAAAATGAGGAGATGCATAAACAATCATCCGAAATGAAAAATAATAATTTATACGTTCTAGTTCCTCATCTTAGGGAGCTTCAGCTATCTTTGTGAATAAATCCGATGGTACACTTAGGTTTTGTGTTGACTACCGCAAGCTTAGTGATCTCACCATCAAGAATAAATATCCCTTGCCTTGGATTGATGATCTATTCGATCAACTTAGCGAGGCTAGATTCTTTTCACAGTTAGACTTAGCAACCGGTTTTCATCAGCTTTGAATTGAAGAGGATACATTCCTTTGACATCGTTCCATACTCATTATCGATCTTATGAATGGCTTGTCATGCCATTTGGTTTGACGAATGCTCCAGTATATTTCATTGACCTTATGAATCGAGTTTTCAAAGAATTCCTCGATCCATTTGTTCTCATCTATATAGGTGATATCCTTGTTTATTCTGGAAGTGAGGAAGAGCATAAAAACATCTTCAGATTATGTTGGAAACTCTTACGGGCAACCAATCGAAACAAATTTTTTCTAAGTGCCACTTTTGGCAATCCCATGTGAAAGTTTTAGGACATATTATTTCTGAATCTGGAAATTCTGTGGATCCTTCAAAGATCGAGGTGATTCAAAGTTCGAGGTGATCGGAGAGCGTGATGGAAATTTGTAGCTTTCTTGAATTGGCAGGTATTACCGTCGGTTCATAACAAACTTTTCTAAAATTTCCATACCTCTTACTAGTTTGACAAATAAGGGAGTTAAGTACATTTGGTCAGATAAACGTGAAGCCGCTTTTCAGAAATTTGAAGTACTCCTTTCCAATGCTCCTATTCTTGTGATTCCTTAGGGGAACCAAGACTTGATTGTTTATACTAATGCTAGTCATGTCGGTTTGGGAGCCATTCTCATGCAAAGGGAACGTGTTATCGCTTATGCTTCTAAACAATTAAAACCCGCCAAGACTAGATATGCCACTTATGATTTAGAGCTCGCGGCCATTGTTTTCGCCCTTAGAATTTGGCGTCGTTATCCTTTGGGAGAGAAATTCGTTCTCTACGCTGATCATGAATCTTTGAAGTATTTGTTCTCTCAAAAGGAATTCAATTTGCGACAACAATGTTGGCTCGAAATCCATGCATCTTATGATCTTGATATTCTTTATACTCCTGGAAAGGGAAATCGTAATGTCGATGCCCTTAGTCGTAAGCAACAAGTAGTTGTTTCCATGATGATATCCGAATGGAATAATCTCAAGACTTTGTCCACTTGGGATATTCGGGATCATGAATTCGATTGAAGTTCATCTCTAGTTTTATGTATCCTTGAGGCTCATCCTTATCTTTTACACCGCATCCTCGAAGCTGAAAAGCAAGATACCAAATTGGCTCATCTTAGCCAAATTTGTAGGGGTAAAAATAATACTGATGGTTTGAAAGACTTTGAAATCGATGCTCATGGAGGTATTCGAAAATTTGGTAGACTTATTGTGCCAAATATTGTTGATCTTTGTAAAGAAATTTTAGAAACTCGTGTTCTAAATTTACCATTTATCCCGGTGGTAGTAAATGTATATGGATATGAAGCGACTTTATTATTGGGATGTAATGAAATCTGATATTGCTAACTTCGTTAAGCATTGCATGACTTGCCAACTCATTATGGCGAGCATGAAAGTCCTGGTGGGTTATTGCAACCTTTGAACATTCCAGTTTGGAAGTAGGATCAAGTTTCCACGGAATTTATTGACGGTCTTCCCCGTTCTCGTTAAGGTCATGACAGTCTATGGGTGATAGTATATAGACTTACAAAATCCGTCCATTTTATTCTCGTTCGGTCCAGTCGGACCATACCTCTATTGGCCAAACTCTATGTTAAAGAAATTGTTAAATTGCATGGAGTTCCTACTTCTATTGTTAGTGATCGTGATCCATTATTTACTTGTGGATTTTGGACAGGTCTTCAAAACGCTCCAGGAACGAAGCTTAATTTTAGGACAGCTTATCATCCTCGGTCCGATGGACAAACCGAGTGTGTGAATCAAACTCTTGAAGATTTTCTTCGTTCATACGTTCTTGATTTTGGTGGAAGTTGGGAGGATTATATTTCTCTTATTGAGTTTTCTTACAATAATAGCTTCCAATCTAGTATTGGTATGGCGTCTTTCGAGGAACTCTACGGAAGCCATGTCGGTCTCCTTCGTGTTGGCTTGAAGCTGGTAAGAAGCTGGTTTTAGGTCCAGATTTTATTCATGATTCCACAGAAAAGATTGACCTTATTCGTCATAGGATGAAAAAAGCTTAGAGTAGACAAAAATCCTGTTCTGATAACCGAAGAAGGAATTTGGAATTTTCTGTGGGAGATTTGATATTCATTTGTGTTTCACGTATGAAGGGTGTTGTGCGTTTTAGTCGATCGGAAAAATTAGCACCTCGATATATTGGCCCATTTCCCATCACTGAACGCATTGGTTATGTGGCTTATCATCTTTTGTTATTTTCTTTTATTCATCACGTATTACACGTCCCTCAATTACGGAAAGGACTTAGAGATTCCAATTCTATTCTTGAGCCCGGTGTTATTGAAGTAATTAAGGTTTCACCTAATTTGACCTATGAGCAACATCCTATTCATATTATTACCATGAAGGTTAAAAATCTTCGAAATAAAGATGTTCCACTTGTGAAAGCTCAATGGTCCTCAAATCCTAAGGATTGTTCTTGGGAATCTAGAGACTTCATCGAGCGAACACATCCGGATTTACTCTCTCGTTCTCCATAAGGTAAACTTCTCACTTCAAAATTTTCTCTTATGCTATTATGCCTTAGTGCGGTTGTTGCTCTTTGTTTTCTTCCTAAGTATTGCGAGGATGCAATTTCTTTAAGGATGGGAGTCTGTGATAACCCGCATTTTTCACGAATATATGTTTAAATGTTTTATTTAAATATAACATCGTTTGTTGAATTTAAAGCCCGAATGATTACTTTTTGTAAACAGTCGAATCCGCACTCGATTCATTGAGTTCAAAAAGACGTTTACAACTTGTTTGAGTACAAACATCAATATTTTGTAGTTTTTTAGGATTTTTTTTATTTTCATTTGGGCTTTGGGTTTGGTTGTAGCTCACCAACCCAACAAGATAACCCAAACCCCCTACCAAATACCCCCTAACCACTCTCTTCTTCATTCATTCCTCCCACAATTTCCTAACTCAAGCCCAAGGAAAAATGGGGGAAAAGGGAGGAGATTAGAAATTCCTAAGCCCTAGTTTTCTTAGGAAATTCAAATTCAAGTCTAAACTCAAGGAGAAGCTTGGGTAGGCATCCTCTTCATCTTCTCCATCACAATCTCTCTTCAATTTTCAGAATTTCGTATAACCTAACTTAGGAAATCTTTGCATGTGATAATAGATTGAAGATCTTAGAGGTGTAGTTGAAGAGGAATTGATCTTGCCTTGTTTTAGACCTTCTCATTCGTTGTTTTTGAGTTTAAAGGTGAGTTCTTGAATTCACATCTATGCCTATTGCTTTCATTGTTGTAAGGTATGAACTTCTAACACCTATTTCATGTTCAAATACTTTTGATTTGAATTGGTTTGGTGTATTTTCCAATTTTGTGTCAAAATCTATGAAAATCCTACTATGGATGTTTGGACATGATGTTTGGAGTGTATTGAAGAGCCTATAGGGCTAGGTTGCTGCTTGGCATAAATCCCTAGCCATCGTCGCTTATTCGATAGCTTCCGAGATGATTTGGCCATCAATGGCCTAGGCAAATTTTGCCATGGGTTTCAGCTCAGACGTCTGGTAAAACACTCAGACGTCTGGGTCGTCGGAATAAAAATTCCATACTTATAGGTCAGATGTTTGAGTTTATTCCCAGATGTCTGGGTGATCTGGAAGAAAAATTCCAGACATTCAGCTCAAACGCTGGAGAAAAATCACCAGACATCTACAGCTATTAAATTCGGCCAATTTGCCTATTTTTATGTATGTATCCATTTTGATCGATTTTTGTTGATTTGGTTCGTTGTTGTCACTTATTATCGACGTTGACGACTTCTTTTCTAGATTTTTGGGAATATCCATTTGATGGATTTGATATCGATTTTCATGGTTTTAATTCACGTTGCTGAATTTGCATTTTTGGTGATAGATTGCTTCTACAATCATTTCTATGGTTTGTCACTTTAAAATACAAAGGTTTCTATACTAGTAGTAAATACTCAAACTCTTTCACATAATGATTTCAACATTACCTTTAATACAAAAACTCATTTTAAAACTATTTTTCCAATCTTTTAATATATACTAACCTTTACCTCATTCATATGGGAAATCTAATTAAATGACTTAGAAAAATAAGTCGTATGAAACGCTTGCGTTTACTTCGTTGGTTAATTCTTGGACTTGTTTGATTAAATTCTCATGACAATTTTTGAGTGAAAATCTATAATTTGTTCGTAAATATTTAAGTTAAGCCACTGGTTATAGGACGTGAAGCCTAACTCATATATTTATAGCTTAGTGTAATTTACACTTATCAATCAATGATGATCATTTTGCGATTTAGACTAGCAATGTGCGATGTCTCTTTGTCTGTGTGGGGGACTAAACCCTGTTCGTGGAGCTTCGGCTCAAAATTTGATGGGGTAGCGACCCATGGTCTTCGGGCCTTTTATGGAGCTTTGGCCAAATTTGATGGTTAGTGACCATGAAATAGCATTCCGTTTGTGATACACGTGTTGGTGAGTTTTCATGCTCCCATTTGTGATAGCCTCCCCCTTAGTGTTTTTTGGATTTCTGATTATTGATTTCTAGAATTTGTGTTTCACCAATTTTTGTAATTTGCATTGTTATGTTTTGTCAATATTTGGGGTTTGATGAATAAGTTAAAGAATATGATATTCTTTTTGGATATTTGAGAAGATTTGAGATATTATATGATTTTCATTGTTATAAATATATATTTGTCAAAGCATGACATTATTGTTACCATATTTTTGTTATATCCCTTATCCTATCTCATCTTGTATTATATTTATAGCTAGAATGATTCGTTTATTACTTTTCTTCTTAAATAATACTCGGGTCGAACCGAGGTGTTTTAGGTGCTTCCACTTGACTTCTTAGCAAGGAATAGCTTCTGACTTTTGGCTGACTACTTTAGCTTAATATTTTTTGCTTTTATACAGTCGAGATAAAGACTCATTGATGTATACATATTCTTTTGTCTAGCACTTTTAGCTATTCTTCTGTGATGTAGTGGATTTCGTATGACCACTACTTTGATGTACACTTCTATGTGTTATATTCATATGTGTTTCCGCCTTAGTGATATGAGTATCTGTGACTGATTTTGTGCTATGCTTATTTTATATTTGTGTTCGAAGGCCACATAACCGCTGCGTAGTAGCTTTGTGTTTGTATTTGATATGTCAGGCTTCCTCTTGAAATGAAATGCATGGCATACTATCTAGCATATAGGTACTAACACAAAGCAATTAAATAGATTGTCGCTCCTCAACGGCCTTATTCTTCATGCTACTCGATGGCATTAGTCCATAGTGTCCTTTGTTGGTATGAGCATAGAAATGGAGCGTCATAATTTTCTGGAGGACGAAGACGAAGATTTAGTATTATTATTTATTATATTATTTCCACTTCATCATGCTCTTTCCTTGCATTTATTTATTTATCTTGTTGTATGTAACTCTGATTCTTTATTATAAAAGTGTAATCAAATGTTATTTGTAAAACAACTTCATGAACTATTTATTAGATTATTATATTTTGTCATTCCGCTGTGAGATTCCGTGTTTTGTTTTTCTTTCTTTTCACTTCTTTTTCTTATTTACACATAACAATCCTTCTTTTTGAATGGTTTGAGTTTGACATGTCTGGTTTATTATCAATTTGAACCATCCAAAAGGGGTAGTCATTGCAATCCCCCGACATACTAGGCTCTACCATAGTATCGGTACTATAAAGGCGTTTCTTCAAATGCAAAACAAAAAAACTTCATGGACTCCTATCAATTATCCGGTAGCTCCATACGATAATGAATCTTCCTATTCTTTCTAAAATTGAAAAGGCCCAACAAATTTTTGGTGCTAATTTTCTCGATTTTCCAAATCTCACGACCTTCCTAAGAGAGGAAACTTTCTTTACCACCATGTCCCTTATATCAAACTCTAACTCTTTTCTTCACTTATCCACATAGGATTTCTTTTGATATTGTGCAGCCATTATTCGTTGCCTAATAAATTCGAACTTTTCTTTACGGCACTTCAAATACCTAGTGGCATATTCTGCCACCTTCTTCTTGTAACATTCCTGATTTTTAAGCCAAATTTATTTAGTAATTAATATAAATTTTGGATTTATTTGGGAATTAATTGAGAATTAATTTGAATACTTGGAATTAATATATATATGTTATTAATAAAGACTTTAAACTTACATATATGTATATATATCTTTTGGAAATAAAAATGATCTATATAAAGATATTTTAACTTAAGTTAAAGTTTAAAATAAGAACTGAATAAAAAGTTTATATACCTTCTTTTTAAATTTGTTGAACTAAATTTGTATATATATTCTTATATATATATATGTAACATTCCTGATTTTTAAGCCAAATTTATTTAGTAATTAATATAAATTTTGGATTTATTTGGGAATTAATTGAGAATTAATTTGAATATTTGGAATATATATATATATATATATATGTAAGTTAACAAAGGCTTTAAACTTACATATATGTATATATAGATTTGGAATTGTAAATAGTTTTGAAAACTGGAGACCTTGATGTTGATCTACAACTTTGTTTTAGATGAGTTTGAACTTGATTGTTTGCTGCAATTTGAATCAATCTGAATGCTTGCTTTATTCCTGATTTTTGCATTGTCATTTGATTTTGTTCGATCTCAGACTCATTTTTTTTCTATATTGATTTATAGTTTATTTCCTTTTCTTTTATTTCCAGATTTTTTTTTGAATATAGAGATGAAGAATAAGTTGAGAGAAAAGAATATGAGAAACTTTGAAAATGAGCTGGTTTCTTTCCATACATATTTTTCTATCATTTTAAATTAAAAAAAAATCTTATTTTTCCACTTGTTAACTTTTGTTAACATTTGTTATTTACTTATGTAATCTTGTTACAAATGTCATTTTTTTATCAAATTGTGTTTAAGTCCTTCTTGTTAATTTATTTATAATGCATGTTTTAAACCTTTATTTTAATTTATAAAACATGTTTATCTATTTTGTTTTCTTACGTTCATATATTCTTATATATATATACACACACAAATTTAGTTCAACAAATTTAAAAAGTAGGTATATAAACTTTTTATTCAATTCTTATTTTAAACTTAAACTTAAGTTAAAATATCTTTATATATATTATTTTTATTTCCAAAAGATATATATACATATATGTAATTTTAAAGCCTTTATTAATTTATATATATATATATATTCCAAATATTTAGATTGATTCTCAATTAATTCCTAAATAAATCCAAATTTATATTAATTACTAAATAAATTTGGCTTAAAAATCAGGAATGTTACACTTCTTCATCCATGTCTAATAGAAAATTCTCTTCATATTTATCTCCTTTAAGGTGAATAGTCTGTTAATACCTCAGTTATTGATTTCAATGATAACAACCTTAATAAAAAAAAGTGCATTCTATTAAATATGGATAATAATGTTTTGTCAAGTTCTACAGTATATAGTGCAGGATATTACCCAGGTGTTGGACCGAAGATTGTACAGTATAAAGGCTCAAAGAATGGACATGATGACTAATGAGTATAAAGACTAAGTTATGAAGATCTCTAGACTATAGTATAGTATATAAAGTCATAGTATATCGTTAAAGTCCCTAGCAGCAATCTTTGATCTCTATTTATCATTCTCTTATCTTTTACTTTTGAAATACAATATATTTTAAAAAAATATTTTAAAAGTGTTTCAAAGGTTAGAGTGTTTATAAACTGTGTTCGAATTATTTTACAAAGTATCAAAATAATTTAAATAGCATAAGATTTTCAAAACATTTTAAAACAAAAGAATTTACAATTTTCAAAGGCATATATCGACATATCCATATATTGTATGTCAACATACATGTTGCAAATTCAAAATTCAAATTTTGAAATAAAGGGTCAATTTGTCATAACTCTTCGCGAATGGACATGTCGGTTAATTCTCTATATTATAGGTGTTTCAAACAAATTTTTCAACAACTACTTTCTTATTATATTTTCTCCTCTTACTCTGCCAAATTTTTTAGTGAAAAACTTATTCAAATCTTCTTAATTTTAAATAGAATCAATTCAATCTTTATTGTATTGATTCTCTACTATTTACTCTGTGATTTCAATCAGCTCTCTCTTTCAATCAAAGATCAAAATGCTGTCCAAGAGGCTATATGATCCATTGTAACGAAGATTAAGAAACTGTCTTTGGAAAAACCACTAAACCCTAGTTGCATTTTCTTAGGTATGATTATAGCCAGTTCAAATCAATTGGGTGTGCTTGGAAGCCTACAAATTTGAGTAGGTGTGTTTATAGCCCATTCAGAACAAGTGGGTGTATAATGATCCCGGAAAATCACAAGGGTGTGTCTCGTAGCCTTGAAATCGAGATTTTATTGGGTTTGCTTTCTACCTATTGAAAGATTGCATATCGAAAAGAAATCTATACAAGCAATTGTACGGGACTGGACGTAGGTAACTTTGAACCAGTATAAAAATCCCTAATGGGATCTCTCTAATTATCTACCTTTTACTTTATTGCATTTACATATATTTATGTTTGCATCTGTACATATTTGTGTTTGCATATGTGATTATTCTTTCTACATTGTTTAATAATAATCTTAAAACAATATACAAGATTTACAAAAATTAGAAAACATTATTCACCCATCTAGTGTTTATCTAGCTTTAAAACCTATAATTCTACCACCTACACTTGGCATCAGAGCACTAGGTTTTCAGAAACTCGTAAGTTGATTTTTGCAAAGTCTTAATGGCTAGCAACACTATTAGTACATTTGTTAGCACTTTTGTCGAAGTAAAATCAACTACTAGACTCCCACTTTTTAGTGGCAGTAATTACACTTATTGGTCATATAGGATGAGGATCTATTTACAGTTTAATGGCTTAGATATTTGGAATGTCACATAAAATGAATGCATTGAACCTGAGACTAATTTAGCACAATGGATATCTGACCAAAAGGCACTTGCACAAAATAATTCTAAATCCACGAACGTTTTTTCTTCTTCACTAAATAAAAATGAGTTTAAAAGAGTCTCTATTTATAAGTCTGCATATGAAGTTCGGAGAACACTCCAAGTTACACATGAGGGCACTAGTAAAGTGAAACGGCCTATAATTTCAACGTTAACTAATCAGTTTAAATTGAATCAAAATGAGTTTATTTCTCACATGTACTATGGATTTCAAGATATAGTGCATTCATTATTTGCATTAGGTATAAAATTTTCTGAAGGGGACCAAGTTAGAAAAATTCTCAATTCACTCTCTTCAGAATGAGATCAAAAGACACTTGCAATTGAAGAGGCTAATGATATTAGTACTCTGAAAATTGAAGAGTTAACAGGAAATTTAATGCCCCATGAAGCATAATTGTAGGGAAGAAGGGAAAGCAAGGCAACGGAAAAGAAATCCATCACTTTTAATATGTGATAACTGACCATTAGGATTCAAACAATGACAATGATGAGGAAATTGCTTTCATGACCAGAAATTTCAAAAAATTCCTGAAGTATAGAAAGATGGACAATTTTTGGAAACCTGAAAACAAAATGTTTTAAATAAGAACCGCAACTAGATGTTGCAATTGTGATGAACAGTCATTTTCAAAGAGATGGATGCATTTAAATAAATCAAAGATTTTACCAGCAAATTATTCATCTAGAAAAAGAAAAAGGACTTATATGGTAACTTTGGATGATTCTGACACTTCTTCCAGCAACAATGAACCTGACACCAAAAATGTGAATATGAGTTTCACTGCAATAACTAACTAGTTAAAACTAACCAACAAAAAGCAGAAAATACGGTATCTTTTATTTAATATTTTTATATCATTTTTTGGTTGATTTTGGTTTTTAAAAATAACATATATATTAATAATAATATTGGATGAGTATAAGTGTATAAGTATATATATATATATATATATATATATATAGGAATATATTAGCTTAAATTTTTTTTATAAAAATTACGGGCTATATTTTGACATACCCCGGTGTCATATGTTGAAACGCATTCCAAAAAACTGAATTCAATTCAAAATTCAAAGTTCCATCTCTTTTGCAGTTACTCCCATGTTCTAAAAGGAATCTTTTTGATTAGAGAACATGACTTTTCACTCTTTATTAATTTAATCTATCTCTACCCGTTCATTCACTCACTTTATTTCTAAATTCAAATATTTCTTCATTATCTTATCTCCTCAAAAACTCAAAAATGGCTTCGTCTAGTTAAAATCCTAAAACCATAAGCCTCTTTAAGAAAACGAAAAGCTTCCTTTCAATGAGATGTCATTGAAGCCTGTATGAGTATATTACTTCCAAAAATGTTTATCCTCGAAGATTTGCTAAATTCGAAGGTTTTTCCTCTTACGGTTTACATTATCTTTGTTTTGAAAATGAAATTCTTGATTAAATTGAATCTTCATTATTTTGTTTGTTTTTTAGATTTTGTCAATATATTTTTCCAAATTTAAGCGGAAAATTTTATCAAGAAGAAGATTGTCAAGTTTGGAGTATTGTTAATTATACTCAAAACATTTTCAATTGTGAAATTTTGGGTCGTATCCTTAGCTGAAAATCTAGTGGAATTGCCTCGCCACTTTTCAAATTGATGAACAAATCATGAAGTTTTTCATGATATTTTTGGAAGTGTGGAAGAGTTGGAATTTAAACACAAGAATCTTCGACAAAAATCGAGACTTATGAGTCTCGGTTTACAGCAAAGTATCACTTCGAGGATGGGTAATAATAATAACCCTACTCAAAAACTTTTTAAAGCTCATTTTACTATTTATGGTCATTAAACATCAATTGGGCACAAGTCATTTTAAATTGCTTTGTTCATTAAAGCCTCTTATTCTTCTTCCACTTCAAGACATGAAAACACACTCTTCCATCGTGTATCTTACTAGCATTTTCTTATATTTTAGTGTCGATTTAAGAGGAGAAAAATCCATTCCTTAAAAAGTTTTCGACAAAGCCAATATCCCTCTTGTGCGCATTCCCTATTTTTCGAACCATATAAGACGCTTCCCAAAAAGGAGTAAAGGTTAGCATGGGAAGACGAACAAGAAATTCAAGAAGAATAGGAAGAAGAAGGAGATGAGCTGGAAGTGGAAGAAGAATAAGAGGCAGGAATGGGAAACTTCCTTGGAAAGTTTTGACAAACCATCCCACCACTCGAACAAAGAGATCCTTATAAACCAAGAAAAGCTTCTTAAAATCCAAAAGAAGCTTAAGCGCTCATTTAGTAAGAAATTCACTTCCCTGTTCGAGAAAGTGGATAAATACTTTAGAAAGATCATTCGCAAACTTGACGACTCTTCATCATCATCATCTACGTCCTTCTAAGCCTATCTGGTTGTTTATTTATGATATCTAGCTTTGTATTGTGTGTTTTTAGTTTAAGTTCATGTTGTTTTTATGTATTTTCTTTTATTAATCATTGAAATCTATGTACCATGCAATTCTAAGTAATGCAATATATTTCTTACTGTATATATTGTTTATTAGTCTCTAAAAGTTATAAATATACAATGGTATAAGATAAAAACAAAAATTATACAAATGCAATAGTTTTGAAAATTTAGGCATGCATGTTGACATACATGTTACCTATATGTCAACATATAATGGGCAGATAGCAAACTTTTTTTAAATTTCAAAATATAACCACCATCCATCTATGCATTCCAAATGACTTTTACTCCTATTAAGCCTATTTGTTCTGGAAAACTCACTCATCATTTTATTCTATACTTTGTTTCACTGTCAAACATATTTCTACAAATATGCCTTCTCCACATCAAAAATTATGTGAATATCTTGAACAAACTCTTCAATCTTTCAAAGATATTCTCTCTTTATCTTAAGAAATCAAATGCATTTACAGTTGAGTCAAATGCAGATGACCAAGGAATAAAAAAGCATTTTGATATCATCCGATGGATGATTTTTCCTTAATCAAAGACGAACCACCCAACAACCCACAGTGCATTATTAACAAGGATAATGAATATTGGGATGCCATCAAAGTAGATCCAATCTTTGGGTCAGACCATTGTGATGAAGTTCCTCAAAATGTTTAGTCATTAAGTTTGGATTTGATATGTAAATATATATACATATTCTTAGGATTTAGTTTGATTAATTTTGTTTGAATAATTGGATTGAATTGATTGGTTTGGATTGTTTGAATTTGTATGTTTGATTTGTTTTGATCGACTTGTTTATAATTTGATATGTTTAAATTACATAATTAAATCTACTTTATTATCATACATCATCATGCTTAATATAGAATAATGTATTTTTTATCATAATTACATCGTATACCATTATATATTTTCTTTAAGTGATTTTGAATCTATAGTTTCTAAAATATTTTATTTAGGGGGAGTTTTTTTACTTTTCACCCATTTTTGTTAATGACAAAGAGGGAGAAAAATATAAAATATGCATAGCATATATTCAAAGGGAGTTATCTAACTTAGGGAGAGTTATATCATATTTTATACACAAGATATTAATGGTCGTCATCATAAAAATGGGGAAAATGTTAATACCTCAGTTGTTGATTGGACGATAACAACCTTGATAATAAAGACACATTCATATAAAATACGGATAATATTGTTTTGCCAAGTTATATAATATATTGTGCATGATATTATATACGTGCTGAACCGAAGAATGTATAGTATAAAGACTCAAAGAATGGACATGAAGATTCTTGCGAATAAAGATGAAGATACAAAAATTTCAAGAATATAGTATAGTATATAGGGCCATAGAATATTGTTAAACTCCCTAGTAGAAATCTTTGATCTATACTTCTCATTTTCTTATCTTTTATTTTTAAAACAAAATATATTTAAAAAAATATTTTAAAAGTGTTTCAAAGATTAAAACGTTTATAACTATGTTTAAATTATTTTACAAAGTATCAAAATATTTTACAAAGCATAATATTTTCAAAACATTTTAAAGTAAAAGAATTTTCAATATTCAAATTTCAAAGAGATATGTCGACATATCCATATATATATTATGTCGATATACACACCGCGAATTTGAAACTCAAATTTCGAAATGAAGTGTCTATTCCTTTAACTCTTCAGGAATGAACACGTATGTTTATTTTTTTATGTAGGGAGTTTCAATCAAATTTTTAATAACTACTCTCATATTATCTTCTCTCCTCTCTGCTAAGATTTCTGGTGAAAAACTTATCAAATCTTCTCAATTTCAACTAGAATCAATTCAGTCTTTATGTATTGATTCGCTACTTTACCTTTTGATTTCAATCACTGCTCCCTCAATCAAAGATCAAAGTGCTGTCTAAACGGCTATAGGATCCATTGTAACCAAAGATCAAGAAATTGTTTTTATAAAAACCACCAAACTCTAGCTATATTTTCTTGGGTGTGATGGTAGCCTATTCAAATCAATCAAGTGTACTTGTTAGCCCAAAAATCCAAATGGATGTACTTGTAACCCATCCAAATCAAGTGGGTGTACCCAGAGCCTGGAAAATTATGAGGGTGTGTCTCGTAGCCTTGAAATCGAGATTATATTGGGTTTGCCTTCTGCCCATTGAAAGATTGACATTTTGAAAAGAAATTTGAATATGCAATTATATGGGATTGGACGTAGGATAACTCCATACCAGTACAAAAATCCCTGACGTGATCGTTCTAATTCTCTACTTTTTACTTTATTGCATTTATACTTATTTGTGTTTGCATATGTGATTGTTCTTTCTGCATTGTTTAATAATCTTGAAATAATTCTAAAAATGATGTACAAAAATTAGAAATACTATTAACCCCGGCACTAGTGTTTAATTAGCCTTAAGATCCACAATCTTGCAATCCCACATGGTCATCCCTAAATGGTTCAACTCGGTAGGCTAAAATTTATTTTTCCCAAAATCCTAAAATTCTTGAGATTAAGACATCCTTTATTCCTAGTTAGTAACCTAATATCTACGTTATTTTCCGATCGTACCTATAGTTTATCACTAAATAAGTGCCCTTATGAAATTTCCTTATTTACACCTTTCCTCTACATACATACATACATATATAGATCTGTATGTATGTATGTATGTATGTATGTATGTATGTATGTATCTATCCAACGTTCTAATCCCGTACATAAAATTAACCCAATGGTAAAACAGAAACATGTCTTATATCATATCATATGCTTTTCCAATATTCTAAAGGAGATAACTAGCGATAGCAATCCAAAAACCCTAAAATAAAATTTTGCTCGAAGTTGCCATTTGTCGTTAACTAGTTTTAATGATGTTGGGGACCTAATTCACCTTACTAAATTAAAATGAACATTCATAGTATGTCATTCCACTTGATTCTCCATCTTCGTTAATTTTCTTTCTTCCTTAATCCTCCTTCTTGGTTACTAATAAATCTGGTCCGTCCATTATTTCAATTAATATACCCATCATCGTTAATGTTAAAATTGGACCGTCTCTATCAATCCTCGTTTAAATCCCTCTAATCTTTTTACTAGTTATAAATGCATTTATTATGTCGATTCAAAGCCTCCATCAATGCCATATTAAATTCCATTATCAGTCCCCATAAAACTCTTTTCATTAATTACAAATTTATTGCCCGTTAAATTTGTAATTAATGTCGATAAAACCTGATCCTTAAATTACTAACTAATACATATAATCGTAAATTACGTTATTTATATATTTATATTTTTATACGTTAGGTGTGGTTATATGTGTGTCTATTTATTAATTTCTAAACATGAACATTCCTTTCCATATTTTAATTTATCAAAGCTATCCTTCTAAAAAGGATTACTGTTATAATTTTTCCATAAATTAACCAAAGTGAGATCTTTGCTTCGTTTGAAACTACAAAGAATTATTCTTTTTTTAATGAAACAGATAGTATGAACTATGGAAAAGAATGTCCACATCTTACACATCTATTTCCTTTATGGTATATCCCTTGTTAATTCAAACAAAACGCTTTTATACATATTTTGAGGTTGGGTAATTCATGTACTTTACTCGGAACTCACTCTAAATAAATTAAAACATAAAAATTCACATTCCAAGCTAATTAGGTTAACCGAATTTATAACCCAATTATAAATCTAGAATATTTTCGCAAATTTATCTCTATAATTAAATATCTGGGACTGATTTCCAGATCACGTTGTACATACTATTCCTATTTTATTCACATATTATAACCTTAACACTACCATACCTAGGTAATGATCCCCATCTACTCCATATAAAAATTTGGTTTGGTTCTCATCATTCTTTAAAACTAAAATTTCACAATTATAAAGTACCTTATCTGAAACCTTTATCTTTAAAAAATAAACTTGAAAACCTTTTTGTCAATTTCAAAAATTGCTTAGTTCCCAAAATGAGTCATTAAAGATTTCCTTTTCTAACCAATTCTTCATTTTTAAGACCAACAGAAATTTATTTCTTTAAAAGTCGGACTTTTAATTTAAAACATTTGAAACTCAATTACTAAACCAAACTATTATTAAATCAAAATTTCAAAAATTTCTTGATTCCATAAGGGAGCAAAATAAGCTTCCTTCTCAAAAACCTTCTACAACATACAAAATAATTTTCAACAAATTGTTTTTATGCAAATAACTCCCTTTAAATCCATTACAAAGATAGCATTCCAACACAATAGATTTTCTTGTTTAGACATTTTTATTTCCAAGATACTTCCAGTCATAAGGCAACTATTCTACATGCATGCCAAAATTCTAGTTTCAAGTTGTTATATTACCCTATAGTTATACATCCATATATATTGCTTTATTGCTCAAAATATATTGTCACTTAACTGAATACTTTTTATAACATTGTTTAGGTCTTATTTAAACTCCTATAATCTTTCATGATTATTTTCTTATTAATCCTGATTTATTACTCTTTCCTTACCATTTTAAATTTAATAATATTTTATTCTTATTCAAACAAATTCTAAATAGAAGCATGTATATAAAATTCTAGTCCTCAAAAATGCTTTTCCTTATATCGTTTACATAATTATCCCAACTCATTTATTAATTATCATTATTTGATTCATCCAGATATAAATTATTATTGTTTGCCTTTTCGAGAACATCTTTTATTACCTTAAACAATGAAAAGTGGAGTAGACAATGATAACTTCTAGCCTATTAATTTATAACTAGATTACGAATCTTGTTTTACGTAAGTTTCTAATTCTATTTCTATCCAAATCTCTCAATACTACCTCTATTTTATTTCTCTTGACTAATTGGCTTATACATTATTTGTCATTCTCTCTATTTTCCTTATGTGGAAATGTTCCTCCTGTCATAGTTATTATTATCCTTCTATTCTCTATTCCTTAATTTAATCAAGTTTCATTTCCATTTATCCCTCTTTTAAGAAAAAAATAACTTCCGAATTTATGAAATAAAAGAAAAATCATCAAGTCTAACATATGCTTTATTTTACATTTATCTTAAAAACTAAGAATCTCTTTCTCCAAAAATCAAAAAAATTTGATTCAACCAATTTTAAACTAGAATTTCAAAACTGAAAAATCCTTTTTACCAAAAACTTTTGCTCGAAAACTTTTGACTCAACAAAATTTCAAATTATGAGTTTTCAAATTTTATTACTTTTTCAAAATAACTACCCAATAAAATCCTTTAAAAAATTTATATAAAACATTTCAAGGAATTTTCCAAAAATCTTTTATCAAATTCTTTCCTATGGGGTTAGTTTTAGAAATTGACTTTAATTTTCCTTTCTTTCTTTCCTACGCAATCTTTATAAAAATCATATTATCTTTTAATAGCGATTAATGTACACCTCTTATAGGAAAACTTGTTCTACTACATCTTGCTTTACCCCTATCATTCCTTACTTTCAGATGTTTGCAACACATAGTTTCCTATCTACCATCTTTTTTTATGTATTAGGCTAAGCCCACCAACCTTCGTGTATATAATTAAGGCAATATAATTTACCCTAATGACAATTATATTGCTTTGTAATATTTAATTACGATTTAATTTTTTGATTTGCTATTTTATGTGATAAATGGTTTTTATTCTAACGAACAATTTTTAAAGACATTATTTATTCATTCTAATTTTTACATATTATGCCTTCCTTATCCTTCCATAATTACCATTATAATCTCTTTAATTGGTCCATTTATATCCTTATTGAATCCTTGTAACATTCGATTTACTGCACATTTATTTCCTTATTAACCTTGGAGTTACAATCTTTTCTATCTACATTTCCTATGATATTATTATATGTTGTAGTAAAGATTTGCCTAGTGTTTTTGTGTACGTTTAAAATAAATATATAAACATGTTAATATATTTATATAGTAGGACTTTTTGAAAAATACTTTCAAAAATAACAAGTATGCCTCTGGTACATATAAATATCCTTATTGATCGGGCAGTCTAGGCTCCGTTACCAAATGTAATAGTCACCCTAGAACGGTGGTGGCCACAAACAATAATCCCAAGCACCCTGGTGTTATGGCCAGCCTCTCGATTGCCTAGGCTATCTATTGCCAACTCACATTATCGGGACAAGTAGGGGTAAGAAACAAAGCTTCGCCAAAGTTTATAGTGCAAGAACCCCCTATCACACTACATCAACATGCAACTAGGTTCGGTGAACAAAAATCTCGAGCCTTACAATATTAGTACTTAGGCAGTATAAAATTTAAATAGGAACATATCTTATGCATTCTACCTACATCATAAGTCTTTTCAAATATAAGCCCAAAGGCTTTTCTCAAACAAAAATAAATAGGCTTCCTAAATATTAACATATAACCAATTTGCTATCAACTCAATAACTCATATCTATCATCCATAACATCCTATCAATGTACGGGATAGTACTCGAGTCACTAAATACCTTTTAAATGGAATTAAGCAAACTCCGACCATTTAATACCTTTATTTAAGGTAGGTCTACGTCATCTGCTACCCATAGTCCCAAGGAAGACTCCTAACTAGTAACTATCTAGTTGACATTGCATAGAATCTCCTCAGCCGCTTATACTTCCTATTGAAGCGGGCCTTTTCAAATATATCCTCTAATGTGCCTAACCCATAATACATATCATTTACTACTTCCTACAGAGACAAGAGACGGGCCTTTACACAATCACTTGTTACCTTCAATCTCTAAAGCAGGTCCTGTGTATTATGACCCATACCCCACGACGACGTCTCACATTAGCCCGACTATTCGAAGGTACTAGTGGCCAAATTAGCTAGACAGATTTACCCCATAAAATTTGGGACTAACCTCATATCATTGCAATTAATTATTACAGGCGATGTCTCACATCACCCCTAAAGTTACACTACAAGTAACCAGATTAGCCGATCAAACTTCCATATGATTGTGACTGACCTCGCATCATTATTATTTAATCATAATTTATATCACACTCTACATATATTATCACACATCTCACCATTTCCATAATCAAGGCCTTATAAGAAATATTTTTTATTTCACCTTTAACATTAATTACTTACTTAATGGGATTTAACAAAATTAATAACCTATATAACTATACAATTGTACCTTATAATTATATGTTAATTACGCTAAGGCACACACACGTAAACACACGTGCCTAGTAATTTTTAAGCTTGTAGATTTTACATCATAAGCTAGTGTTTAGATATTAATTCTTTTAACAATGATACAAGTCTTATCCCATATTATCAACAATACCAAAATTCTAATATTCATATCTAAAATTACCAATAAATAGACTTGTATACAATAAAAATTTAAACTCAAATTATTACATCAAAATAATGGAGTATATTGATAATAAAAACTTAGAATCCCAATTTTATGCTTTATTCAACTTCTTTTATACATAAAAATAAGCAAGTGAATTTTTATTTAAATCATGGGAATAAGTAGGGCAAACTACGAATAAAATTCATACCTTGCGTATTATTCCTTAATAAAAACCCTTTAGCCAAATTGAAAGAAAAGGAACAAAAAGTGAAATAGAAGGTAAAATTATCAAAACCGTAGATCTACACAATTTCCATTATTATGAAATAGTCGAGATTCCCATATAGAATTGACATTTTGCACTGAATGAGTTCTGGAGGTTTATAATATGATGTTTTTGCAAAAACAAAACTCCCAAAGGCATTTCAAACCTAGATTATACTAATCAATTATTAAAATAAGTAAGCTAAGATTTCCACTCACAGTATTTCCCTAGTTTTGCATCCTTTGGATTTGACATGCCTTATCACAATCTCTATTAGATCTCTTTTGAAACCCAAATGAAGTTTTTCTGAATCTATGGAGAGACGAATTGACGGAGCTTCGCTAGATCCCTAAATATTTTATGAATAAAAATGTGGGTGCTAGGCTCTTATTTATAATGGTTGAAATGCATCAAAGCATTTAGATTAAGGTCGATTAAAAATAATAAAATCTAGTACGTTAAATATCTAAAAACCCTAGCCACCATTTAACAACACAAGTTGACCGCTGTTACCCACTGGTCGACATATACATGCTATTTAGGGAAGATTTTGTGCCATTGCTTTTTAATTTATTTTGTTCATTAATTCTTATTTAATGTTAAAGTTTACTTAACCCCTATGTCTAATCACTGTTAACTTTCAATTTTTATTTAACTATTTGAATTTGAGTTTATTTAAATTGCTTTGAATCCATAAACTTCAACTGTCCATAACTTTTTCGTTTGAGCTCCCTTTTCAACATATTATCTATGGAATTTGATCAAAGTTTCGCATAAATGCAAAGGCATACTTTCGTGGTCAAACTATGAATTTTGCAAAATTTTGGTTTTTAACCTTATCTTGTTTAATTAATTTATTTACTTATCAATTTTTACGGGGTGTTACAGAGCATCAGGTGATTGGCCTATTCTTGATACTTGAAGAGTCGAATTTATATTTGGAGTCTTCTTTTATCATATCTACTCTCTCTATATATTATTCTATATTCTCGGTAAATTTTAATTCACGTATTTGATTTTAAGTAATATTTTTTTATGTGCTCCGTATTGGACCATGTACTGATTTTTCTTAGATTATGATTTGGATATTTTCTAAGATGGGCATCTTTTTGAGTTATATGTTTTATTCCTACAGTTGTGAGTTCTGAAAGTTTAGTATGTATTAGATTATATCTGCTTGTACTGGTCTTTGAATTATTATAGGTTAAAACCATAACGATCCACATTTCTCATTAGGATGCGAGGATGAAAGACCTAGTGAGCTTTGGATAGGTGTATTGGGAGGTATGGGTTGTCAATGTTGGTATTAGAGCATATGTTCAGATTTCCTTAGGAATTAGGACCGTATTGAGAGAACGTATTTGAAATAGTTTTGGAAAATAAAATGGTTTTTTCAAAGGTTTTCCAAAAATAATTTCCATAGTTATTCAAAATAGAATTTTTAAAATACAGCACATACACACATACAGAAGTAAAGATATTTTTTAAACAGTTTTTCAAAGGATTTATACATACCAAAATCTCTCTCTTTTGTGTCTATGCTATCATTGATTCATGTATATGTTATTTTAAAGATTTATACATACCAAAATATCTATGTTTTATGTCTATGCTATCTTTGATTCATATCTATGTTATCTCTCCTATTCGCGCATATAGAATCTATCACAAGTAGTTATTCAAGTTCTTAAAATTCATAGACAAGAGATGAGTGATCCCGCTGGTTTAGGCTTAGGTGATGCAGCCGAGATGCTAGGTGTGAACATCCCTATATAGTGATGTTGGTACCTTTAGATTAGGGGACATGCCGAGCTAAAGCCCACTAGAGAGCCCATAAAGGAAGCAACAGGTGTGGTTCCTGCCCGCCCACCAGTCGCTACAAAGTTTGCTAAGCTGTGCAAGGATTTTTTTTAGTCTCAGAAGCAAGCCATATCTAGAGAAAGAGTTTTACATGGGTTTGAGGATATAGATGGTATGATCTTTTATATGATGGGATTAACTTATGTTGTGAGCAGGCAGTTAGCTAGACATTGAGCAGGTGGGAAGTTATTGAGTCTAAGACCATGGAGGTGATATTTCTTAGGATAAGTTCCGTAGAAGGTTTGAGGTGAAGTTCCTTTCTAGGGTAGAGGAAGGTGTTCAGTTGGAGAAGTTTATTCCTCTTAAGCAATGGGACATGAAAATCAAGTAGTTCGTAAATCAGTTTAATGAGCTAGCAGGATTCATTATGGAGTTGATTAGTACATCACAAAAGAAGACTCTTAAATTTACTAAAGGACCGATCCAAACTCTCCCAGATTTGGTTATGAGCCACATACCGATGGGCGCTACCTATGAGGTGTTAGTGGAGATGGCTTTACTCATGTCTCCAAGAAGGAAGTGAAAAAGGAGGCTCGAAAGGTTGGAGAGAAAGGGTAACAAAAGTATAAGAAGATGGGAGGATTCGGGGCGAAAGGGAAGATTTAGAAAAAAGATATGAAGTGTAAAAAGTGTGGCGAACCGAGGCACTTTACTAAGGAGTGTAGGTTGGATTGCTCAAAGATAGTGCAATAACTGCGATCGGGTTGGGAATTTGAAGCGCACTTGCAAAGCACCACGAAAAGCTTCTTTTCAAACTTCTACTCAGGTGGTTCCAGCTTATGCACTAGAGGCAATCCCTATCTCGAGTGCAAAACAAGTTAAAGGTAAGAGTAAGAAAGTGGTAATCGATGGTGTGTTGACTCTTTCTAGTTTACATACATACTTTATTTGATACTCAGGCTTTACATTCTAGCATTTCTAGTAGACTTGTTAATGAGTTACACTTGCACACTAGTGTAGTCACTGACCCAATAGTTGTGTCAAACCACATAGGAGGATCGACCTATTTGTCTATGGTATGTAGGGGTTTGAAGTTGTTTACCTCAGCGCTCAAATTTCTTTGTGATTCCTTTATATTGGGATTTCTAGGTTTGGATTGATATTATACATGGATTGGATGACCATGTATGGGGATATATAGACCGTGATAGGAAGGTTGTCAGATTGAGCATGGTATTAGGTGTCGCCTAGAGCTTTATTGCGATCAACAAGGATCTGTTTAGGATCTTTCTTGTTGAGAATGCTAGACCGATCGCCTTACCACTTAGGGATATAGCTCTGAAGGAAAGACGCGAGTTGAATAAGCAAGTGAATGAGTTGTTGGAGAAGAATTTTATCAAGAGAAGCATTTTTGAGTAGGCAGCACTAGTCGTCTTTGCCACCAAGGCGGATGGTTCTTTAAGACTCTGCGTTGGTTATAGGAAGCTAAATAAACTGACAAAGAAGAATCGTTATCCACTGCCCTGCATAGATGATCTCTTTGATCAGTTTGTTGGAGCTAGATTATTCTCATAGTTAACATGGCTACCAGATTTCATCAGTTGTGTGTAGCCAAGGGTGGTATTCAGAAGACAACATTCCGTACACTCGACGGATTATATGAGTGGTTAGTCATGCCCTTTGGACTGACCAGTGCACCCACCTACTTTTTTGACTTGATGAGCCGAGTATTTAGGGGGTTTCTTAAAAAATTCATTGTGGTATTTATGGACGATATTCTTGTATACTCAAGGAGTAAGGAGGAGCATGAGGTACATTTGGAGGAAGTGCTCAAGACACTTCGTGTGCATAAGCTTAAGGCAAAATTTTCGAAGTGCCAATTTTGGAGAGAGGAGGTACACTTTTTGGGACATATCGTCTCAAAAATTGACTTAGCAGTTGATCCCGGTAAGGTGGCAGTAGTTCAGGACTGACTTGTTTCAAAGAACACCTTAGAGGTGAGAAGGTTCCTTGGTTTGGTGTGCTACTTTAAAAGTTCATTAAGGACTTCATGAAGATCTCTGCCCCAACTGACCCTTCTTACCAAGAAGAATCTAGTTTTCCCATAGGATGCGAAGTGTGAAGATGCTTTTATCAATTTGAAGGAGGCACTGACTAGTGCGCCGATCTCGGTATTACCTATTGGGTCGAAGCCATTCATAGTTAATATTGATGCATTTGGAATGGTGTTAGGCGCGGTTTTGCTAAAAAAGGAAGGGTGGTGAGTTATGTGAGGAGGCAGCTGAAGACCCATGATAAGAACTACCCAACACATGATCTTGAGTTAACGGCCATTCTCTTTGAGCTCAAGTCATGGAGGAATTATCATTTATAGGAGTGGTTTGAGCTGTATATGAATCACAAGTCCTTAAAGTATTTGTTCTCCGAAAAGGTCTTGAACTTAAGGTAGTAGAGGTGGATGGAGTTCTTGGTACTGTATGACCTTGGCATATGGTAATGTAGTAACAGATGCTTTGAGTAGATAATGTGCGATGTTAAGTGCCTTATTATTAGAGTAGAGACATTTGTTGTACATTTATACCTTTGATGTCTAACCATCATCAGATATCACCTCAAGATTACTAGCAGTTTTAGATGATCAACCAACATTGATGGAGCATATTAGATCTAGGCAAAACGAGGATAATGAGCTTGTAGATATTATTGCGAGGATTAGTAGAGGAGAGTCAGAAAGTCATTTGAGGTGTTATTCCACTGACTCAAGGGGATGTTACGAAGAGATGGTAGGCTTTGCATTCCTCATAGTACATATTTTATTGACGACGGTGTTAGCTGAGTCTCATAATTTTATGAAGACCATTCATCCCGATGTAACAAGATATATTGTGACATGAAGTGAGTTTTCTATGGGCTTGGTATGAAGAAGAAAGTGACGGAGTACGTAGCTAGATGTATGACTTGTCGGAGGGGAAAGATGGAGCTGAAGAAATCGAGAGGATTGTTGCAGCCACTGGATATTCCTTAGTGTAAGTGGGAGAGTATTTCCATGGATTTTATAGATGGTCTACCTAGGAGTAGGAGAGAGAATGAGAGCATTTAGTCATAGTCGATTGGCTAACCAAATGTGCTCATTTCATACCAGTAAGGTGTACTAGGATGAAGGCGTCGTTGGCGTTCTATATGTGAGAGAAGTCGTTAGGTTACATGGAGTTCCGACTAGCATAGTTAGCGACCGAAATATTTTTTCACAGTTGAGTTATAAAGGAGTCTACATCAGGCTTTGGGGACCGAGTTGAGCTTGATTACTGCATATCATCTGCAGATCGAGGGACAGACGGAGAGAGTAAATTGGGTTTTAGAGGACTTGCTATGGATGTGCATTATAGAATTTGGAGGTTCTTGGGAGGATCACTTGCATTGGTGGGATTTACTACAAAAACAGTTATCAGGCTAGCATTGGGATGACACCATTGGAGGCATTATATGGTAGACCCTATAGATCACTATTGTGTGGTGGGATATAACGGATAGGATTATTCTTGGGCCGGACATGGTTAGGGTGACATTAGAGAAAGTGGATTTGATATATAGGCGAATGAAGACCGCTCAGGATAGGAAGAAGTCTGATGCTGATAGGAGGCATACAACCTAGAGTTTGCAATGAGGCATGGTATTTGTAAAGGTTTCACTCTTTAGGCATGTCATGATATTTGGTAGTTGGGAAGCTAGCGCCGAGGTTTGTAGGGCCCTTCCCAACATTGGCTAGGGTAGGGAAGTTGGCATATAGAGTTGAGCTTCAGAAAAATTAGCGAGGGTATATTATGTTTTCCACGTGTCACACTTGCGAAAATGCTTGCATGAAAAGCTGTGGTGGTCGAGCCGAGTCAGTTAGAAGAGGTAGAGATAGAGCGAGAGTTGGTTATTCGTCATGCATCCACTCGTATATTACAGCATGGTATGAAGTAGCTCCATAACAAGGTGATTGGACTTGTTAAAGTCCAATGAGGAGACCACCCAGTGGAGAGTACTTGAGAGCCCAAGGAGTAGCTCCGAGCTACCCACCCACAACTCTTCTCTAGTACGTCTTAAATTTGAAATTCTCATAGGTGTAGATTTCTTATGTTTAGGACTTATATGGTATACCCTTTAGGTAGATACCATTGGGTGGTAGGAACGGATTGTAAACATGTCAGTAGGACATATTATGGATGATGGATGCTAATGGATGTATTTGGATGTATTGTTTGGATTGTTTTCTTTTGCACATTAAAATAGTATATCCTCTAGGTACACCCACACACACTCATATTTAATAGTATGTTATCTCTGGATTTTTGTTTTGATAATGGAAGTATGTGTATAGATGTTTCATATGTTTGAATGGTTCTCCATGCATATAGAATTAGAAAATATCATTTAGGATGTTGCATACATTTAGATGCATGACTTAAGCATTCTGCATGACAAGAGGTTGATCAGTGGACCGCCTAATCTTTTGCATGATTATAGGTTCATATGCATTTCACGTTTCGTATATATGTACATGATGCGTTAGAAATTTCTAAGGAGAATGATTGCTCATGGATGATGGATGAGTAGATGATTATAACCATTGATTGTTGTGTGTATGAGTTGCATTTTTTCATCCTTAGAGATTCCGATGGTGAAATTCTTTTAAGAGGGAGAATGTAACACCCCAGGGATTTATGAGAAGTTTAATAAGAATGTAACGGAAATTTTAAATAAAAATTTAATAAGAAAGTAAACTTAATTAAAATAAAGGCTAAAAAGATAATTTTCACAGAAGTTCGAATTAGCCATAAAACTTACACCGTTGCATTCGATGCAATTTTCTGGACGATTTTCATATATAACACATTGTAATCCGAGTTACTATGGAAAAGTGACGGATGTTAGATTGAATTAAAAATTTTAAACTCAAAATTTAAAAATTCAACAAGGCGAATGATCGACCCGTAAGGGTTCGAGGTCTACCTGTAGCGGTCTACCTTGAGATGGAGGTGGTCAACTTAAGGCATGTAAAATCAATGATTTATCGATTTACAATGATGCGATTTAAATGGTTGCAAGTGTTTCTTGGGGACGAAGAGTATGATGAAACTATTTTAATTGCTTGGAGATCAAAACTAAACCTTACCCCCATAAATACCATAGTAATGAAACCCTAATTGTCAACCAAAAGTTTGCTGTAACTAAACTTTGCCAAAATTTTCCCTAAACCTAAACTCCAAAATGTCTCAAAATCAAACCAATTCAACCTAAAAGACCAGAAGCGACTAAATTAAGGTAGATCAAGGATGAGCTATCGATTTAAGGGATGGTTCTTAGGCACAAGCAACAGAAAGAGCTATGACTTGAGGTGAGTGGGCACAAATTTGATAAGTTGTTTATTGTAGTTAAATTTAAACTATTTTAATTAGTTTGGGATGTTAGAAACCTTAATTGAATATGCTAGAAATCCTAGTTGAACATGCTAAAACCCTATAAACGGAATTATAGTAACTTGTTAACCTAAATATTTTTTAGACAAATGAATTAGAGTAACTTGTTAACCTAAATATCTGTTTAGACACATATTCTACCATCTAATTGCAAACTCTAAACTCAAAAATCCTAAATTTAATTGTATGTTGATTAACAATCTGTTCACTTAGTAATTAGAGTAAGTTAAACCTTTTTAACGACTAGCATTAAGTAGAGAAACAATCAATGATCGAAAAATCATGGAATTCTAATTCTTTACTTCACGAAAACCGACTTGGAAACCCAAGCGGGACCGATAGCGGTGGACCGTTGGGTATAAATGGTCGACCGTTCAAAATGTAAACTACGCAATTTGAAGCCCGACATAAGGCTCAAGTAAAAGAATAAAAATTATTTAATTTCAAAAAAATTATATAAATGGAAATCTGATTATTTGAGCTTATTATGAGCAACGTACGCATGCTAGTGACGATAGGGAAGTTAGTACGCTATAAAAGGACAATAAGTCATTGCGGTTTGGGCAACGGTTAAATTCCCAAATGAGAGTTAACAATTGACTAGGGCGATGTATTTCATTGACAACCATGGGGTGTTTCATAGTGGATGCACAATACTGATGGTGATATCAAGTTAGTGAGCCCGATTCTAACAGGAGATTCTATAGGACTGTCAGGCCTGTTGTAGCATGATAACAGGCTATATAATAGAAAGGAGCTCAGTACTAATGGGAGTTCTTGTATGCATGGTTCTTGCATGATGCAGTACAGGTGGACGTTGAAGCAATACTATAAGAGGTATTTTGCACCATGATTGGGAGGTGAACAGTGGGTGCATACGATGAGTCACACAACAAGTTTGTATTTTAGGGTTCTCCCACTTCAGGTGTAGTTTTGATATAGGTATTAATGGAAGAGTAGTTCACATAGTCGCCTAAGGGTGATAGGTTCTCATTGGATAGCTTCAGAAGAATTGGCCAATTGTTAGTGTGGATTGATTTATAGTTCAAGCTTTTGGGTTAAATAAGAAACCTTAGGTATTGTACCTTAGGAATTCTAAGACATGTGTAGCACACCCTATGTCATTTAGGATAACTTTGAAGTTAACTTCATATGATCATCACATATTAAACTTGGACTCATTCACCAAACTTTTGTCCAACTCATTCTCTTTCCCACACTTTTTCCCCGCCATAGGTGGATAGGGCTGCAGTTGATTAGCCCATTCTTGATAAATGGAGAGTCGAGCATATATTTGGAATTTTGTTTTATCATATTGACTCTCTCCGTGTATTATTCTATCTTCTCGGTACATTTTACTTCATATATCAAATCTTGAGAGATATTTTCTGTATACTCTGTATTGGACCATATGCTGATTATTTTGAGGCTGTGATTTGTTTTCTAAGATGGACATTTTTTTGAGTTCTGAAAATTTAGTATATCTTAGATTATATCTACTTGTATTGGTCTTTGAATTGTTAAAGATTGAAACCCTAATGATCCTCATTTCTCGACACGATGCGAGGTCGAAAGCCACGTTGAGATTTGGAACGGTGTGTCAAGAGCTTTGGTTTATCACAAAAACTATCCAACTACCCCTACTCTAAGTGTGTTTTTCCTATCCTGATCTTCTATCGGGAGTGTCTAATTATATCAGCCTTAAATTTCTCTATGATTATCCTTGCTTATTCTCGACCAAGCGTGTCCTATTTAGTAGCTAGCATTGTCATAGGAGTTCAATCGTGTAATTATTTCAATCTCTGGAAACTAGCACATGAATTGTTCAATTCTAAGTATCCACTTTGAGGTTACTACCTTTGGGAAATGGTTGATTCATGTGAGTTAGGTCTGAATTATCTGATCGACCCCTATGTGGTTATACCTTCCTAGCATTTCTTTCCTCCAAGCAGTGGAGGTACCTGATGATTTAGGTTGAGTTTTCCTTGGCCGACTTTTATTGAAATAATCATAGTTCCAGCTGTTGCCTATCACTGATGAACATTATCTATGATACTTACTTCTCACTCATATGTTTCCATCATGAATCCAATTTATGGAATTTTCTATCGCTAGCTGGGCATTATTGTGATTTAAACATGCAGGGAAAATTATTCTATTGCCTCTAGGCCATTAATACCCATTTTTAATCTTCAACGACTATCCTTGCCTTATCCTGGACCAAGCATGTCTTACTTGGTCGCTAGTGTTGTCATTGAAATCTGGTCAACCACTAGTTTCAATCTCTAAAAACTAGCACAGGAATTATCCAATCCCGATTATCCTTCCTTGAAGTTGTCTATTTCTGGGCAATAGTGAAGTTTCCAATAAGTATGGTCGACACTCGAGCTATGTACTAGTTTCTATTTTCAAAAACTAGCATGTCAATTGTTCAATTTTGAGGGCTCCACTCTAACAATACCATGCTTTGGGCAATGCTAGGTTCCTAAAAGTTAGACCTTTCCTTCCTGATGTTGCCAATCTTTGAGCAATACAGGATTCCTAAAGGTTTATGATTATACCTTCTCAATGTTTCCTATCTCTAGGCAACGGCAGATTCCTAAAGGCAGGGGATAAAGTGCCTTTTATTATGAAAAGGAACCTATTATTTCATTTGGACCATTACTTCTAATCATACGCCAAGGTAAATGGAAAATTTCTAATTGTTGATTTGCGAGTCGTCCTATAAGCCCATAGTGCTAATGGGAGGTCATCGACCAAATTGCCTTTAGCTTTGATTACTTGTTTCTTCAAGGTTGATTTGATGATTATTTTGCTAATCCAACTTTTCTATTTCCCTTCTTCATCGCGATCATGAAGAGCAGTTCCGCTTTGGCCCATTTACTAGTCAACTGCAACGATAATATACTTATCTCTTTTCTTCACTACTAGCAACACTGTTTGGCATAGTCAGCAGCATTTCGATTTATCTTCGGCTAGAAGTACTCGTAACGAAGAACATTCTTTATTCTAACCTTCGCATAGCTGCCCTCATGGACTTCCATAGGGATCTTCCTAGCCTCATCCTTGGTTGCACACCAAAGCAGGGGTGGAGAGTCCTCTCCTATATTGCAGTCTATCTCCTATCATGAATCGTGGCATATTCCAGAGGAGTTTCTTCCACTCATTCCTCTCTCTAGAGAATATTCCATTGAGCAAATAGTCCTTTATAGGAGTCATCCACGAATCCATGTCCTCTATTGTCTCCAGAATCTAGTCTGTATAACAGTCCTTGGGAAATAGTGATTTTGTTACTTAATGACAAGTGTTCTTTTCCACTTGCTGCCTAAATTTGCGCTACATTTGGATTCTTCTTAGTTTAGGGTTGGAATCTAGTAGGCCTATTATCTATCTCCAAAAACTAGCACACTAGCGGCTCAATTTTGAAGATTCATCTTTAGCGTTGCCTATCTCCAAGCAATGGCTGATATCTGCAAGTTAGCGTCGAATGATCTGATCGACTTGAGAGTGAGTACATCTTTCGGAGGTTGCTAGTCTTTAGTCAAATATCAAATTCTTGAAGATGTTATGTTTATGCCATCTTGACATTGCTTATCTTCGGGTGATGCAAAATCTTTGAAGATTTGGGCTTGTACCTTCCCGATGTCGCCTATTTTTTTAGAATCGCAAGATTCCTAAAGACTAGAAGTCGATACCTACCTGACATTGCCAATCTTTGGACAGTGTTAGATTCCTAAAGCTTAGGTTGAATACTCGATCAATCTCCGGCTTCTGCCTTCAGAGGCCAGTGTATTGATGGTCCCATTCTGATGGATTCTCCTTAGCATTGCCATTCTTTGGGATATGGTGCATTCCTGCAAGTTGAGAAGTTAGCTTCTTACTGACACTACCCATTTTCAGGCTATGCTAGATTCCTAAAGAAGTGCTTTGTATTATCTGATAGACTTGGCAATGATTGGGCCTTCTCGATGTTGCCTTTCTTTGGGCAATCGTCGAATTCTTGAAGTCTATGACCTTCTCAACGCTTCATGTCTTTCAGGCAATGCCAAATTCTTGATGGTTACAGTTATCCTTCCCGACGTTGTGTATCGCCAAGCAACATCAGATTCCTAAAGGATAAGTTATTCCATTCGGATGTTTCCTATTTGCAGGCAATACCAAATTCCCAAGAGCTACGATTATCCCTCCTGACGTTGCTTGTCTTCCACAAACACCAGATTCCTGAAGGATAAGTTATTTCATTCTAACGTTGCCTATCTCCAATGTCAGACTGTTGATAGTTAGGGTCTAATTATTCGATCGAACCTGGAGTGATTGTACGTTCCCTGCGTTGGCTTTCTCTGAAAAAAGCCGATTCTCAAAAGGCTGGTGGTCAAATTTCACTATCGACTCGATGGTTGGGCCTTCCTGACAATACTTGTCTATAGGCAATACCGGTACATAGAAGGTTAGGGGTCGATTATCATCGTCGACCTGGTGGTTTGTGTCGATTCTCCTCATCAACTCTGTGGTATGGGCCTTCCTAACGTTGCCTGTCTCCGGATAATATGGATTCTAAAAAGGTTGGGGGTCAATTTTCACCGTTGACCCAACGATTTAAGTCGATTTTCCCATCAACCAATCGGTTTGAATCTTCCCGACATTGCCCATCTCTGAGCGATGCCGGTTCCTTGAAGGTTTGTGTTTGATTTTTGTAACAACCCTATTTTAAAGCTGTAATATTAAACTAATTTAATTAATATATATATATAAATGTTTGAATTCAATTTTGACTATTATTATTTTTGGAATCAAATTATTATTCATTTAAAGACGATTTGATGAAGGATTTTGTTATAATAAAATTGAATTAGTTAATAACTTCCTGTTTGGATAATATATTTAAATGAATTTTTTTAATAAATGTAAGATATTTTAAAGAGAAAATAATTTTATATACTTGAAATGGATATAAAGGAGATTTTTTTAATATTCAGTAAAATCAGTAAATCAACGAAGATGAACTAGCTTGTTTATATGAGTTCAATGGATAATTAAATAAAACGAAACAATACTGAATTCAATTATGTTGTGTTGTTATTAAATTAGATTTCGTAGAATGAAGTGTGAAAAAAATTAAATTAGATCGGGATATAATTGTAAATATAAGGATTAGTAGTTTTATTTAAATGCAAAGTAAAAGAATTAAAACCAAATTGAATTAGGTTTAAGCATCCAGCCCATTTCAAAGCTTATGTCTTTTCCCTATTCTTACACTTTATTCCCATATTCTAGAAATAAAGATCTGGTTCTCGAAAAAATTGAATCCCTAAATCACATTTTAAAGCATATTTTTTTAACAAAAACGCACGTGAGCTCTCGAAGGCGACTTTGCTTCATCGACTTGGGTTGAGAGAGGAGCATGCACGTGAGCTTGGATCTAGGGCAGAAGTCAATGACGGACTTGGGCTGCTGGCGTTGAGGTGATCGTAGCATGCTTGAAGATGCGACCTGGCAACGTCGATGGCTCAAGGAAGGGACGCATGAGCATGAAGCGTTGGAGGCAATCGAATTTTGTGCTGGGCTATGACATGTGATGCCTCGACTTGGATGAACGACGGTGCTGAGGTCCAACGATTAGAGGTTGAATTGGTTGTTAGTGCTCTCAGAGGTTGTGAAATAAGTTGGGAACGCTTGAGTGAGAGGGCAACAAATGACGTTGGTCAGATTAGTTGGGCATGGATGAGCTAAGGAGCGGGCAAAGCAAGTTTGGGTGAATGACAGTGTCTAGTGCAGAATCGATTCTATGTTTATCGCCAAGGTCAGTTATTGTATTAACACACACGCCTATATCTAAGTTAGTTATATTCATGTTGTATGCTTTGCTTTAGTGTGAATAGTGTTAATATGTAGTAGTGATGGAATTATATGATTGCATGTTATAGTTTCATTTAATTTGTGTGTTTGAAATATTAGTTTGAATCGATGATTGATTAAGAAATAACATGTATGTTGAAAACCATCAAAACACATTTGATTGTTGTAGTTAGATTATATGATGGTTGTGTATCGTTTATGTGACCAGAATTGTTAGAAAGCAACTCAGGTGGCTAAATAATTCTATATTATGGAATTATATTTTATAGAGCGATGTTGGCTCTAGAAGTTGCATTTTTGATAAATTTATTGTTTGAATTGTTTAAATGTTTTAAAATATTTTAAAGATGAGTAATGACTATTTATAATACCTTTCGAAATTTACAACTAGAAATATATCATAATTTTGAAAATATTTTAAAAGCAAAAGATAAAATATAGTATTGTTTTATAAAAGCTATTATGAAAATAATAATTTCAGTTTCCAGTGATTTTAATTATAAAAGAGATTTAAATGATTTTTGAAAGTGTTCAAAAGCTTTTATAAATAAACAACTTTACTTTAAAATGAATTTAAGGATTTAAAAAGTGGTTTTGGAAAATTATATCTTTATATATATAAAAATTAACTTAAAATTCTTTTATTTTATTTATCATGGATTTGAAATTTTAATGAGATTTCACTCTTTTCTATCAAGCAAAGAATTTTAATAAACGATTGAATTATCAGATTGGTATGGAACATTTCGTAAAATTCTTTTTCTTATTATTATAATTTGTTAAATAGAGTTTGAGTGGATTTGAATAGCCTATACTAAATGCTAGAGTTTCACTTTCTCGTATGGGATAACTAGTTAATTTCTAGTGATTACTAAGTGAAAGTGAGTTACACTTAGAGTTGTTTTATTTTAGAGTGTTCGAATTTTAGGCCGATAGATCCTCAAGAGAAGATGACTCATTTTCATCGATTTACAAATCGATACATTCTTAAATTTGGGTAGGCGAACCTATTTGTAACGATCCTGACTCGACCTTCGAAAATCGGCACCGAATACGACACTCGTATTCAAATGCCGCAGATCCAAACGTCGAATCTGGTTCGCCGGAGCTTATAACACATTAAGTACAACACAGCGGAAGAAATGAATAACATATATCAATGTACAACATTTGATACAATATCTGATACAACAGAATGATACAATGAACATCAATATACATCAGAGTTACAAAGAATAGCAGCGGAAATAAAAGATAACACTCGCAGCGGAACAAAATCTCCAATGTAGCTTCAAGAAAGAACTCCAGCTGTAACTCCATCTCCAAGGCATCAATCCAGAAATAGCGAGAACTCCCAAATCAAGATGAAGAGAAGCAACTCGATCCAATTGTAATTGCCAAATCCTAAGGCTGAAAGCTATCGAATCTACACCTACTACTGATTATCTGAAAACCCCAACTCTAGACTGCCCGTGTGGGAAAATAGTGGGCACCCAGAGTTTAGGAAAGGAACAATAAACTCCAGGTCAGTCATGGGACTGGTATGAGCAAACAAAAACATTTGGTCTTTAAAACAGACAACAAGATAATTTAAAATAAATCCGCAATGCTTTTTGAAAAATGAAACTACCATAAGGCCTCCCGGCACACACACAATGCAAACGCACACATGGGGGAGATTTCTCCTTATGATAGTCAAATATGCTTAATACGAGAAAATTCTTTGATATTATTACTAGTGCATAGTGGAAAATCTTTTGAAAGTATAATATAAATCCTAGCCAGCATAGGTACCATGATGATATGCCTACTATAGCTGCCATGTTAAATGGCAGGTTCTACAACTAAAACCGTACAAGGCTCGTATTTGAAGAATGGATTTCCAACAAATGGTCAGGCTAAGGAACTTCCTACTGCCACATGGGATCGCCTCTGGCGGGACGTCCCGAGAAACTAACGTTACGGTTAGATCTCTGCCAACACAAGGCCGGGTTACCTCTGTAACTAGGTAACTACTACACGAGCGTGCCATCCCCCGGTCCTTTGGGACCTTTATCCGAGGTACCTCTAATCCAACAACCACAAAGCAATCACAAAGTAATAGATCTGCAGTATCCACATGAGTAAGTATCTGGGCTCCATACCATGATACCACCCTTTACCAGAAGGGAATGACAAACCCTAAAGGGCGCGACCCTCATAACCTTGCCGCATCTTTCCTGTTTCGACCATTTCCGGGGTGTGAGGTCCTGATGCAGTCTCGTCCACAAAGCTACGCTTTATACAAAAGCCATGCTTTGATCACAAATGATCATCAACACACAGCAGCACTTAGCATGCCACACTACCAAATTTGGGAGTATATCACTGATAAATATCAACTACATAACCTCTGAGCTCGTACGTCTCAGAGAAGGGTGTTAAGCTAAGAGAATAAATTCTCCGCCACCAAGCAGAAATGTATTTGATAGAGATCAGTTTAATATCTCAAAGCGTAGTGTCAGACATACAACCATACAAGTCTGTTCCGGGTTCGAACAGAACCGAAGGCACTTCCGAAGAAGCCCTTGCCAATCCGGGTATCCACAATCCCGATCGGACTTCCCATCACATAGGGAGAACTCTATACCGGAGCAACTCAGTGCAGAGTCAATCGACAGGTTATCCTACCGTTCTCGAAGACACCCGGTCTTCAACACCGGTCTTCAATTGCAATCATAACGTCGTATCACTATTCAGAATGGGTTATATGACACAAGGTCCTCTCCCGGCTAAACCGAATAGTGAGCTCAATATTTAAAAACATATGGATATGGGATTTCAGTTAAGTCACAACTTGAAAATCCAAAGTTTCTCTTTTAAATGGTCAAACAAATTACCATTTTAAATCTTTAAATAAAAAGATTTATTTCACAAAGTTTCACCCAGTTTCACGAAGATCTATCCATAGATTTCAAAACAATTTCCATTTCAATTGGATTTATTCCTTAAATCTTTGAACTAAAGATTTAATTTATAGCTTTCAAAACACGTTTCCAAAGATTTATCTATAACTTGGGAAACTATTTCCATTTTAGACTTGAAATCCTTTTAACACGAATTGGAGATTCATTTCTTATGCGAAAGCTCTTATTACTTGAAAACATATAGTTCCCGTTTCAGAAAAATTCAATTATATTTATACAAGTTAAAATCTTTGGGTTTAGAATTTCAATTCCCAATCAACGCTTTTAAAATGGTTTTAAAAAACCCATAGAAACCCATTTACAAGTTGAACAATCTTCTTAACCCATAGTTTCCAAACCATAGAATTCAATCCCAAATATTGAATTCGAATTTAAATCAAATTATTTAAATTCCAAAACTTAATTAAGTTATTTAAAATAACTTTTATTTTTTTAAAATTCATTTACAAAAGCTTTCAATTCTATTTCCAAAACTAATTTGGATTCAAAAATATAATCTTTAAAACTATTTCAAAAATCTGTGACTTAACCCATTACCACGTGCAATCCATATTTGTGTGTGTATACGTGTGGTCCAGGGGTTTAACACAATAGTGCACAACATCATTATCACAGATTCAACCATATCGATAAGCGGTATAACCCATAACGCTTATCTTCATCAACAGATTCATAGATAAAGTAAATTTATCAATCACAAAGATTCACTAACATGTTTCGATGTGGGTTTCGGATAACCAACTGGAATCCGGCTCCCTGTCGCATCGAAATTCAAATGTCGTTCTATGGGTCAAGGGGTTACATATACATATAACAATATATACGTCACAAATAAAATAGCCAAGCACAAAGCATTACATAGCATCACAAAACATATCAATCCATCATGAAGCATTCAATTGGCAATCAAACATCTACAATTAAGATGAATAAATCTATGTGGTTTTAAATCTATTCCTCACATAATCACTTTCATTAGTAATGAACTACCCTTAATTGCTTCTTTAATTACTTCTAAATTAATTACATTAATAATTAATTATATTTATTAGTCATCCCTGATTAATCTCCTTAGTAATTAATTACTCTTAATTAATTTCATCACTTAATCATTTCAAAAGACTTAATCAACCCATGCTTAAATTAATTACACTAAGTTCACAAAGAAATTTCCTTCCATATTAATTACACAAGTAATTAATCCCCAAAACTCTTCTCTACTTTAATTAATTACCCCAGTATTTACTTATCTTAATTACTTCTTGAAGTAATTATTCATCATTGATTACTTATCAACCCATTTAATGATTATTCTAAATTAATTAAAGTCAATTAATTAATTTAAACTAATCCAATTAATAAATTAATTACAAAGAGTAATTAATACCTTTGATTATTTCCATGAAGTAATCATACTTAATTAAGTGCCATAAATTGATTATTTAAATTAATTAATCCAATTAATTATCAAAATTAATTATATTAATTAATAAATAAATAATCACAAGTTAATGACCATCATTAACTTATAACAAATTCTTAATTACCTTTCTTAAGTAATTGACTTAAACTTAATTACTAATTTAATTAACCTTAATTAATTCCAATCTTTATTTAATTAAACAAATTAATTAATTAAATTAATTAAATTACCTTACTAATTTAATGAAACAAAGATCATTAAATCTTAAATTTACTTTTAAAAATAAAACATTTCTTATTCATGATTACTTTATCATTAACAAAGTAACTTTAAACAATTCTAACTTAAAATTGTTTTCAAAGTACATTTTAAATTTAAAACTTAAAAAGAAATCAAACTTAACTTAAACAAAGTTTAAAAACATTTTAAAATCTTTTAAAACTTTATACTAAAGACTTTCTTTTTTTTTAATAAAAGAAGTTATAAGAAATTTAAACTCCAAATTCATTTAAAAATACAAATCATATTTACATATGTTTGAACAACCAATTTGTTTAAACATTTAAATTTCTTTTTTTTTTTAAAAAAAAAACTTCCTTAATTTTCAAACCTTGTTTCAAAACTGAAGTTTGATTCCAGATTTAAACTTATGTTTAAATCCTTACTTAAATTTAAAGCTTATCTTAAATTTAAAATATTTAAACTCTTGAAGTTGTTCTAAACATTTTGTTTCAAAGTTTAAATTTAAATTTCAAACCTGGATTCAAAGCTCATTTGAGATTCAAATTTTTAAATTTGACTTAAATCCTGTTTTCAAAACCCTGCATTTAGATTTTTAAACAATCTTAAAATTAAAACTACAGGTTTTCATAACCTGTAATTTCAGAAAAACAAACCCGAGTTCCCCCTTTTTTTGCTTCGAGTCAGAAGCTTACATGCTTCGAGTTTCCCTTCCAAAAATCCCGAGACCAACCCGAGCAACTAAACACTGCACCCAAAACAATCAACTCCCAAACCTGGAAACAGATCCAACCCCCACCCTTCAACCTGTCAACACCATTATCCACCATCTCCGACCACCATCATCGACCAAACTCCGGTGATAGCTTCACCACTACACCATCCACCATCACCCCCAATAGCTTTGAACTCGATGCATCCTTGAAGCCGCAGCACCCAAAACGTTTTTTTACCCAGTAAACTAGGGTTCATCACAGGGATTTCCAAATTCCCATCTCAAACTTGAATTGTAGATCAATTCGATAATTTTCTTGTGATCTATGCTAGATGACTATCTCCAGAAAACAAATTCACTCAATTTAAAAGCAAGGATCAACTGATTTTGATAAAAGTGTAAAATACAGTTCACATGAAACTGCATTTTACTCTTTACACTGCAAACTTAATTTCTAATCCAAAATTCTTGAATTTACTAAATGATTCTGATAGTAAACTTGAAACACCAATTCATGATATCTACCTTTCAAATTTATACAGAATTTAGTTAGTGTTCTATGTATTCAAACAACACAGAACTAAACAACTCATAAAAGACATTTAAATTTTATGTTATCATGAAATAAATAAATTCCACTCAAATGCTAATCTATGATAACATCCAGATCAAGAAAGAAAAACTATTTACCAAATTTGAACTTAAACTATAGCTATCATATCCTTAGAATCAAACATGCATGCCATTTCATATAAACACAGGCAGTAAAAACATATATAAAAATTTAACTCAACAAATAAACAGATATACATTCCTACTTAATTTATTTTAAATTGAGTGTTACTCACAAACAAAAATAAACAAATTCAGGAAGGAGATTTGCTCACCTGGTATTTAATGTTTGAAGGCAGAGAAGAACAGAGAGGAAGCAAGCCTGTATTATTATTATTTTTCCTTTAGTTCCTTTTTTTTCTTTTTGAAGCTTAGATCTGCAAGAGTTTATTGATACAAAGCTTTGTTTAACTTCCTGTTGTATTTGTTCACTTACTTTATTAATAACAAACAAAAGAATTTATTTGCTTACAGTTTGAATTTGTTCTAAAGCTTCAAATTTTGCTTTATTCTTCCAGGTAGAACTTTTGCTTGCACAGGAATTTCAGAGTTGAAGCTATGGATTTCCTTCTGTAACTGATCAAACATGATTGTTTAAATTTTTGTCTTTGTTACTGATTACTAACATCAAAACTTAAATAAATAAATAAATAAAAAGAAACTTGCCTTCATTCTTTTTTTTTCTTTTTCTTTTTTCAGCGAAACTGCATTTATTTCCTGGCAAAACTGCAGCTATGGTTTCATTTATAAATCTGTAGTTTTTGAATTGTTTTTATGTTAAAAACTTGATTTTGAAATTATAAATCCATTAAGCTTTAAGGTTAAAACTTACCTGAGATTGATTCTTCATTATCTTTTCCTTTGCTCAACCCTTAACTTGATGTTAATTTGATCTCCATCCCCAGGTTGAAGACTTTGATCTGCTATGTGTTTTCAATTTTTTTTCTTTATTTATTTATTTAAACTGTGCTTTCTATTTCGAACTGAGACAAGATGAGCTTGATGAATATGGACTGAAACAGGTTCAGCTTTATGATGTTGAAATGTGTGAGGCAAATCTCTTTTCTACTATTTCATTTAGATTTTCCAAGATGTGATATGATTACTTATGGGGAGATGTATAGTTTCTTGTAATTTTAAATTTCAATATTTTAAAAAAAAAAAAGTAATGATGTCATTTTGTATATATGTATGTATAAGACCTCAAAGTATGTTATATTGGTTTGCTTTCACTTATCTCTTCTATGTATGTTTACATTTGTAATTTTCAAAGATAAAATAATTTTAAAAATAAATTTTATATCATATTCATTCTATAAATAAACATAACTTTCTAATTTATATTTATATTTACAAATATAAGACTAAATACCTAGTTTAGTTCACACATTTATCTTAAAATTTATATTTACACAATTTGCATTCATACACTTTTATATTATTTATTATTGTACATTTTTTTTAAAAGAATGATTTAAAAACTTTGATTTCATATTAACAATAGTTACATTTACTTATATAAGAGAATTTAACTTAAAAATAATATGTTGGAAATTAATACATTATTTCTTTGAAAATTAACACATCTCCCAAATATATTTTAATACACTTTATTTTCCTAAATCCATTTTTTTTTGTAAGCTACTTATGCTTGAATTTCTAATTAAATTTCTATTTGATAATCAAAAGTTATTTATTTATTCTAAAAATCTCTAATTAATGCACAATTTATTTTCAAAAATAAATTTAGTTGCCAAATTAAACTTGATAAATTCCAGGAATGTTACAGATTCCCCCCCTTAAAAAAATTTCGTCCTCGAAATTTGCAAGAGAGACGAGAAAGAAAAGATGATAGATAAAGAAATAATTGATCAGTTCATATCGAAATATTTATTCTGCATTCGGTTTACCAAATCAGAATATCAACAACATGAGAACAAACTCATACAATTATTTCACAAGATATTCGGGTCCACCAGTCTATGAATATGCAAGGGCATTGATTAGTTCGAAGGGATAACTAATCGTTCGTAGAATATATCGGATCCCAAAAATAAATAGATGGATTCAATCTTTCACAATTCCTCAAACGCTAGATATGGATTCAAAATTCAGGTCGGGATATCCCAAAGTATATACCAATTTGTACCTCTTCGACTTTGATATACACAAGAAATTACAATAGAATTTCGAATTTGTTTTTAACCGATATCGATTTATTGATTCAGTTCAAATTTAGCTTCATATTTGTTACCAATTTTACTTAATTTAAATTTCCAATTTATTTCAAATTCAAATTCATTAAAGTTTGGGTCGAAAAACTAATAAGAAACCGATGAAGATATGAAGTAAGAATTCTCTACGACGATCCGTAGGGCCACCATCACACCGAAACTTCTTTCTGGAGCCGTCACGAAGCAATGAAAAGAATTTTGGAATCGAATCAAAGGAGATTGAGAAGAAAGTTATTCCGCTATTGCAGGGTATTGACCATTTGTCCTGGTATTCCCCTGTCCCCTATCTCGTCCTCTTCTCGCACTCATACTCACTATCAGTGAATAGTAAGAGAATTTACTGAGGCATTCGAACGGATATCTTAGGGATTGCTCATTCTAGGGTATATTTCACCCTATCTCTAATGAGTTACTTAATGTGTTATACTCCTGAGCTAAAGTTTCAACCTTCAGCTCTGATACCAAATGTAACGATCCTGACTCGACCTTCGAAAATCGGCACCAAATACGACACTCGTATTCAAATGCCGCAGATCCAAACGTCGAATCTGGTTCGCCGGAGCTTATAACACATTAAGTACAACACAGCGGAAGAAATGAATAACATATATCAATGTACAACATTTGATACAATATCTGATACAACAGAATGATACAATGAACATCAATATACATCAGAGTTACAAAGAATAGCAGCGGAAATAAAAGATAACACTAGCAGCGGAACAAAATCTCCAATGTAGCTTCAAGAAAGAACTCCATCTGTAACTCCATCTCCAAGGCATCAATCCAGAAATAGCGAGAACTCCCAAATCAAGATGAAGAGAAGCAACTCGATCCAATTGTAATTGCCAAATCCTAAGGCTGAAAGCTATCGAATCTACACCTACTACTGATTATCTGAAAACCCCAACTCTAGATGATACCAAATGTAACGATCCTGACTCGACCTTCGAAAATCGACACCGAATACGACACTCGTATTCAAATGCCGCAGATCCAAACGTCGAATCTGGTTCGCCGGAGCTTATAACACATTAAGTACAACACAGCGGAAGAAATGAATAACATATATCAATGTACAACATTTGATACAATATCTGATACAACAGAATGATACAATGAACATCAATATACATCAGAGTTACAAAGAATAGCAGCGGAAATAAAAGATAACACTAGCAGCGGAACAAAATCTCCAATGTAGCTTCAAGAAAGAACTCCAGCTGTAACTCCATCTCCAAGGCATCAATCCAGAAATAGCGAGAACTCCCAAATCAAGATGAAGAGAAGCAACTCGATCCAATTGTAATTGCCAAATCCTAAGGCTGAAAGCTATCGAATCTACACCTACTACTGATTATCTGAAAACCCCAACTCTAGATGATACCAAATGTAACGATCCTGACTCGACCTTCGAAAATCGGCACCGAATACGACACTCGTATTCAAATGCCGCAGATCCAAAAGTCGAATCTGGTTCGCCGGAGCTTATAACACATTAAGTACAACACAGCGGAAGAAATGAATAACATATATCAATGTACAACATTTGATACAATATCTGATACAACAGAATGATACAATGAACATCAATATACATCAGAGTTACAAAGAATAGCAGCGGAAATAAAAGATAACACTAGCAGCGGAACAAAATCTCCAATGTAGCTTCAAGAAAGAACTCCAGCTGTAACTCCATCTCCAAGGCATCAATCCAGAAATAGCGAGAACTCCCAAATCAAGATGAAGAGAAGCAACTCGATCCAATTGTAATTGCCAAATCCTAAGGCTGAAAGCTATCGAATCTACACCTACTACTGATTATCTGAAAACCCCAACTCTAGACTGCCCGTGTGGGAAAATAGTGGGCACCCAGAGTTTAGGAAAGGAACAATAAACTCCAGGTCAGTCATGGGACTGGTATGAGCAAACAAAAACATTTGGTCTTTAAAACAGACAACAAGATAATTTAAAATAAATCCGCAATGCTTTTTGAAAAATGAAACTACCATAAGGCCTCCCGGCACACACACAATGCAAACGCACACATGGGGGAGATTTCTCCTTATGATAGTCAAATATGCTTAATACGAGAAAATTCTTTGATATTATTACTAGTGCATAGTGGAAAATCTTTTGAAAGTATAATATAAATCCTAGCCAGCATAGGTACCATGATGATATGCCTACTATAGCTGCCATGTTAAATGGCAGGTTCTACAACTAAAACCGTACAAGGCTCGTATTTGAAGAATGGATTTCCAACAAATGGTCAGGCTAAGGAACTTCCTACTGCCACATGGGATCGCCTCTGGCGGGACGTCCCGAGAAAATAACGTTACGGTTAGATCTCTGCCAACACAAGGCCGGGTTACCTCTGTAACTAGGTAACTACTACACGAGCGTGCCATCCCCCGGTCCTTTGGGACCTTTATCCGAGGTACCTCTAATCCAACAACCACAAAGCAATCACAAAGTAATAGATCTGCAGTATCCACATGAGTAAGTATCTGGGCTCCATACCATGATACCACCCTTTACCAGAAGGGAATGACAAACCCTAAAGGGCGCGACCCTCATAACCTTGCCGCATCTTTCCTGTTTCGACCATTTCCGGGGTGTGAGGTCCTGATGCAGTCTCGTCCACAAAGCTACGCTTTATACAAAAGCCATGCTTTGATCACAAATGATCATCAACACACAGCAGCACTTAGCATGCCACACTACCAAATTTGGGAGTATATCACTGATAAATATCAACTACATAACCTCTGAGCTCGTACGTCTCAGAGAAGGGTGTTAAGCTAAGAGAATAAATTCTCCGCCACCAAGCAGAAATGTATTTGATAGAGATCGGTTTAATATCTCAAAGCGTAGTGTCAGACATACAACCATACAAGTCTGTTCCGGGTTCGAACAGAACCGAAGGCACTTCCGAAGAAGCCCTTGCCAATCCGGGTATCCACAATCCCGATCGGACTTCCCATCACATAGGGAGAACTCTATACCGGAGCAACTCAGTGCAGAGTCAATCGACAGGTTATCCTACCGTTCTCGAAGACACCCGGTCTTCAACACCGGTCTTCAATTGCAATCATAACGTCGTATCACTATTCAGAATGGGTTATATGACACAAGGTCCTCTCCCGGCTAAACCGAATAGTGAGCTCAATATTTAAAAACATATGGATATGGGATTTCAGTTAAGTCACAACTTGAAAATCCAAAGTTTCTCTTTTAAATGGTCAAACAAATTACCATTTTAAATCTTTAAATAAAAAGATTTATTTCACAAAGTTTCACCCAGTTTCACGAAGATCTATCCATAGATTTCAAAACAATTTCCATTTCAATTGGATTTATTCCTTAAATCTTTGAACTAAAGATTTAATTTATAGCTTTCAAAACACGTTTCCAAAGATTTATCTATAACTTGGGAAACTATTTCCATTTTAGACTTGAAATCCTTTTAACACGAATTGGAGATTCATTTCTTATGCGAAAGCTCTTATTACTTGAAAACATATAGTTCCCGTTTCAGAAAAATTCAATTATATTTATACAAGTTAAAATCTTTGGGTTTAGAATTTCAATTCCCAATCAACGCTTTTAAAATGGTTTTAAAAAACCCATAGAAACCCATTTACAAGTTGAACAATCTTCTTAACCCATAGTTTCCAAACCATAGAATTCAATCCCAAATATTGAATTCGAATTTAAATCAAATTATTTAAATTCCAAAACTTAATTAAGTTATTTAAAATAACTTTTATTTTTTTAAAATTCATTTACAAAAGCTTTCAATTCTATTTCCAAAACTAATTTGGATTCAAAAATATAATCTTTAAAACTATTTCAAAAATCTGTGACTTAACCCATTACCACGTGCAATCCATATTTGTGTGTGTATACGTGTGGTCCAGGGGTTTAACACAATAGTGCACAACATCATTATCACAGATTCAACCATATCGATAAGCGGTATAACCCATAACGCTTATCTTCATCAACAGATTCATAGATAAAGTAAATTTATCAATCACAAAGATTCACTAACATGTTTCGATGTGGGTTTCGGATAACCAACTGGAATCCGGCTCCCTGTCGCATCGAAATTCAAATGTCGTTCTATGGGTCAAGGGGTTACATATACATATAACAATATATACGTCACAAATAAAATAGCCAAGCACAAAGCATTACATAGCATCACAAAACATATCAATCCATCATGAAGCATTCAATTGGCAATCAAACATCTACAATTAAGATGAATAAATCTATGTGGTTTTAAATCTATTCCTCACATAATCACTTTCATTAGTAATGAACTACCCTTAATTGCTTCTTTAATTACTTCTAAATTAATTACATTAATAATTAATTATATTTATTAGTCATCCCTGATTAATCTCCTTAGTAATTAATTACTCTTAATTAATTTCATCACTTAATCATTTCAAAAGACTTAATCAACCCATGCTTAAATTAATTACACTAAGTTCACAAAGAAATTTCCTTCCATATTAATTACACAAGTAATTAATCCCCAAAACTCTTCTCTACTTTAATTAATTACCCCAGTATTTACTTATCTTAATTACTTCTTGAAGTAATTATTCATCATTGATTACTTATCAACCCATTTAATGATTATTCTAAATTAATTAAAGTCAATTAATTAATTTAAACTAATCCAATTAATAAATTAATTACAAAGAGTAATTAATACCTTTGATTATTTCCATGAAGTAATCATACTTAATTAAGTGCCATAAATTGATTATTTAAATTAATTAATCCAATTAATTATCAAAATTAATTATATTAATTAATAAATAAATAATCACAAGTTAATGACCATCATTAACTTATAACAAATTCTTAATTACCTTTCTTAAGTAATTGACTTAAACTTAATTACTAATTTAATTAACCTTAATTAATTCCAATCTTTATTTAATTAAACAAATTAATTAATTAAATTAATTAAATTACCTTACTAATTTAATGAAACAAAGATCATTAAATCTTAAATTTACTTTTAAAAATAAAACATTTCTTATTCATGATTACTTTATCATTAACAAAGTAACTTTAAACAATTCTAACTTAAAATTGTTTTCAAAGTACATTTTAAATTTAAAACTTAAAAAGAAGTCAAACTTAACTTAAACAAAGTTTAAAAACATTTTAAAATCTTTTAAAACTTTATACTAAAGACTTTCTTTTTTTTTAATAAAAGAAGTTATAAGAAATTTAAACTCCAAATTCATTTAAAAATACAAATCATATTTACATATGTTTGAACAACCAATTTGTTTAAACATTTAAATTTCTTTTTTTTTTAAAAAAAAAAACTTCCTTAATTTTCAAACCTTGTTTCAAAACTGAAGTTTGATTCCAGATTTAAACTTATGTTTAAATCCTTACTTAAATTTAAAGCTTATCTTAAATTTAAAATATTTAAACTCTTGAAGTTGTTCTAAACATTTTGTTTCAAAGTTTAAATTTAAATTTCAAACCTGGATTCAAAGCTCATTTGAGATTCAAATTTTTAAATTTGACTTAAATCCTGTTTTCAAAACCCTGCATTTAGATTTTTAAACAATCTTAAAATTAAAACTACAGGTTTTCATAACCTGTAATTTCAGAAAAACAAACCCGAGTTCCCCCTTTTTTTGCTTCGAGTCAGAAGCTTACATGCTTCGAGTTTCCCTTCCAAAAATCCCGAGACCAACCCGAGCAACTAAACACTGCACCCAAAACAATCAACTCCCAAACCTGGAAACAGATCCAACCCCCACCCTTCAACCTGTCAACACCATTATCCACCATCTCCGACCACCATCATTGACCAAACTCCGGTGATAGCTTCACCACTACACCATCCACCATCACCCCCAATAGCTTTGAACTCGATGCATCCTTGAAGCCGCAGCACCCAAAACGTTTTTTTACCCAGTAAACTAGGGTTCATCACAGGGATTTCCAAATTCCCATCTCAAACTTGAATTGTAGATCAATTCGATAATTTTCTTGTGATCTATGCTAGATGACTATCTCCAGAAAACAAATTCACTCAATTTAAAAGCAAGGATCAACTGATTTTGATAAAAGTGTAAAATACAGTTCACATGAAACTGCATTTTACTCTTTACACTGCAAACTTAATTTCTAATCCAAAATTCTTGAATTTACTAAATGATTCTGATAGTAAACTTGAAACACCAATTCATGATATCTACCTTTCAAATTTATACAGAATTTAGTTAGTGTTCTATGTATTCAAACAACACAGAACTAAACAACTCATAAAAGACATTTAAATTTTATGTTATCATGAAATAAATAAATTCCACTCAAATGCTAATCTATGATAACATCCAGATCAAGAAAGAAAAACTATTTACCAAATTTGAACTTAAACTATAGCTATCATATCCTTAGAATCAAACATGCATGCCATTTCATATAAACACAGGCAGTAAAAACATATATAAAAATTTAACTCAACAAATAAACAGATATACATTCCTACTTAATTTATTTTAAATTGAGTGTTACTCACAAACAAAAATAAACAAATTCAGGAAGGAGATTTGCTCACCTGGTATTTAATGTTTGAAGGCAGAGAAGAACAGAGAGGAAGCAAGCCTGTATTATTATTATTTTTCCTTTAGTTCCTTTTTTTTCTTTTTGAAGCTTAGATCTGCAAGAGTTTATTGATACAAAGCTTTGTTTAACTTCCTGTTGTATTTGTTCACTTACTTTATTAATAACAAACAAAAGAATTTATTTGCTTACAGTTTGAATTTGTTCTAAAGCTTCAAATTTTGCTTTATTCTTCCAGGTAGAACTTTTGCTTGCACAGGAATTTCAGAGTTGAAGCTATGGATTTCCTTCTGTAACTGATCAAACATGATTGTTTAAATTTTTGTCTTTGTTACTGATTACTAACATCAAAACTTAAATAAATAAATAAATAAAAAGAAACTTGCCTTCATTCTTTTTTTTTCTTTTTCTTTTTTCAGCGAAACTGCATTTATTTCCTGGCAAAACTGCAGCTATGGTTTCATTTATAAATCTGTAGTTTTTGAATTGTTTTTATGTTAAAAACTTGATTTTGAAATTATAAATCCATTAAGCTTTAAGGTTAAAACTTACCTGAGATTGATTCTTCACTATCTTTTCCTTTGCTCAACCCTTAACTTGATGTTAATTTGATCTCCATCCCCAGGTTGAAGACTTTGATCTGCTATGTGTTTTCAATTTTTTTTCTTTATTTATTTATTTAAACTGTGCTTTCTATTTCGAACTGAGACAAGATGAGCTTGATGAATATGGACTGAAACAGGTTCAGCTTTATGATGTTGAAATGTGTGAGGCAAATCTCTTTTCTACTATTTCATTTAGATTTTCCAAGATGTGATATGATTACTTATGGGGAGATGTATAGTTTCTTGTAATTTTAAATTTCAATATTTTAAAAAAAAAAAAGTAATGATGTCATTTTGTATATATGTATGTATAAGACCTCAAAGTATGTTATATTGGTTTGCTTTCACTTATCTCTTCTATGTATGTTTACATTTGTAATTTTCAAAGATAAAATAATTTTAAAAATAAATTTTATATCATATTCATTCTATAAATAAACATAACTTTCTAATTTATATTTATATTTACAAATATAAGACTAAATACCTAGTTTAGTTCACACATTTATCTTAAAATTTATATTTACACAATTTGCATTCATACACTTTTATATTATTTATTATTGTACATTTTTTTTAAAAGAATGATTTAAAAACTTTGATTTCATATTAACAATAGTTACATTTACTTATATAAGAGAATTTAACTTAAAAATAATATGTTGGAAATTAATACATTATTTCTTTGAAAATTAACACATCTCCCAAATATATTTTAATACACTTTATTTTCCTAAATCCATTTTTTTTTGTAAGCTACTTATGCTTGAATTTCTAATTAAATTTCTATTTGATAATCAAAAGTTATTTATTTATTCTAAAAATCTCTAATTAATGCACAATTTATTTTCAAAAATAAATTTAGTTGCCAAATTAAACTTGATAAATTCCAGGAATGTTACAGATTCCCCCCCTTAAAAAAATTTCGTCCTCGAAATTTGCAAGAGAGACGAGAAAGAAAAGATGATAGATAAAGAAATAATTGATCAGTTCATATCGAAATATTTATTCTGCATTCGGTTTACCAAATCAGAATATCAACAACATGAGAACAAACTCATACAATTATTTCACAAGATATTCGGGTCCACCAGTCTATGAATATGCAAGGGCATTGATTAGTTCGAAGGGATAACTAATCGTTCGTAGAATATATCGGATCCCAAAAATAAATAGATGGATTCAATCTTTCACAATTCCTCAAACGCTAGATATGGATTCAAAATTCAGGTCGGAATATCCCAAAGTATATACCAATTTGTACCTCTTCGACTTTGATATACACAAGAAATTACAATAGAATTTCGAATTTGTTTTTAACCGATATCGATTTATTGATTCAGTTCAAATTTAGCTTCATATTTGTTACCAATTTTACTTAATTTAAATTTCCAATTTATTTCAAATTCAAATTCATTAAAGTTTGGGTCGAAAAACTAATAAGAAACCGATGAAGATATGAAGTAAGAATTCTCTACGACGATCCGTAGGGCCACCATCACACCGAAACTTCTTTCTGGAGCCGTCACGAAGCAATGAAAAGAATTTTGGAATCGAATCAAAGGAGATTGAGAAGAAAGTTATTCCGCTATTGCAGGGTATTGACCATTTGTCCTGGTATTCCCCTGTCCCCTATCTCGTCCTCTTCTCGCACTCATACTCACTATCAGTGAATAGTAAGAGAATTTACTGAGGCATTCGAACGGATATCTTAGGGATTGCTCATTCTAGGGTATATTTCACCCTATCTCTAATGAGTTACTTAATGTGTTATACTCCTGAGCTAAAGTTTCAACCTTCAGCTCTGATACCAAATGTAACGATCCTGACTCGACCTTCGAAAATCGGCACCAAATACGACACTCGTATTCAAATGCCGCAGATCCAAACGTCGAATCTGGTTCGCCGGAGCTTATAACACATTAAGTACAACACAGCGGAAGAAATGAATAACATATATCAATGTACAACATTTGATACAATATCTGATACAACAGAATGATACAATGAACATCAATATACATCAGAGTTACAAAGAATAGCAGTGGAAATAAAAGATAACACTAGCAGCGGAACAAAATCTCCAATGTAGCTTCAAGAAAGAACTCCAGCTGTAACTCCATCTCCAAGGCATCAATCCAGAAATAGCGAGAACTCCCAAATCAAGATGAAGAGAAGCAACTCGATCCAATTGTAATTGCCAAATCCTAAGGCTGAAAGCTATCGAATCTACACCTACTACTGATTATCTGAAAACCCCAACTCTAGATGATACCAAATGTAACGATCCTGACTCGACCTTCGAAAATCGACACCGAATACGACACTCGTATTCAAATGCCGCAGATCCAAACGTCGAATCTGGTTCGCCGGAGCTTATAACACATTAAGTACAACACAGCGGAAGAAATGAATAACATATATCAATGTACAACATTTGATACAATATCTGATACAACAGAATGATACAATGAACATCAATATACATCAGAGTTACAAAGAATAGCAGCGGAAATAAAAGATAACACTAGCAGCGGAACAAAATCTCCAATGTAGCTTCAAGAAAGAACTCCAGCTGTAACTCCATCTCCAAGGCATCAATCCAGAAATAGCGAGAACTCCCAAATCAAGATGAAGAGAAGCAACTCGATCCAATTGTAATTGCCAAATCCTAAGGCTGAAAGCTATCGAATCTACACCTACTACTGATTATCTGAAAACCCCAACTCTAGATGATACCAAATGTAACGATCCTGACTCGACCTTCGAAAATCGGCACCGAATACGACACTCGTATTCAAATGCCGCAGATCCAAAAGTCGAATCTGGTTCGCCGGAGCTTATAACACATTAAGTACAACACAGCGGAAGAAATGAATAACATATATCAATGTACAACATTTGATACAATATCTGATACAACAGAATGATACAATGAACATCAATATACATCAGAGTTACAAAGAATAGCAGCGGAAATAAAAGATAACACTAGCAGCGGAACAAAATCTCCAATGTAGCTTCAAGAAAGAACTCCAGCTGTAACTCCATCTCCAAGGCATCAATCCAGAAATAGCGAGAACTCCCAAATCAAGATGAAGAGAAGCAACTCGATCCAATTGTAATTGCCAAATCCTAAGGCTGAAAGCTATCGAATCTACACCTACTACTGATTATCTGAAAACCCCAACTCTAGACTGCCCGTGTGGGAAAATAGTGGGCACCCAGAGTTTAGGAAAGGAACAATAAACTCCAGGTCAGTCATGGGACTGGTATGAGCAAACAAAAACATTTGGTCTTTAAAACAGACAACAAGATAATTTAAAATAAATCCGCAATGCTTTTTGAAAAATGAAACTACCATAAGGCCTCCCGGCACACACACAATGCAAACGCACACATGGGGGAGATTTCTCCTTATGATAGTCAAATATGCTTAATACGAGAAAATTCTTTGATATTATTACTAGTGCATAGTGGAAAATCTTTTGAAAGTATAATATAAATCCTAGCCAGCATAGGTACCATGATGATATGCCTACTATAGCTGCCATGTTAAATGGCAGGTTCTACAACTAAAACCGTACAAGGCTCGTATTTGAAGAATGGATTTCCAACAAATGGTCAGGCTAAGGAACTTCCTACTGCCACATGGGATCGCCTCTGGCGGGACGTCCCGAGAAAATAACGTTACGGTTAGATCTCTGCCAACACAAGGCCGGGTTACCTCTGTAACTAGGTAACTACTACACGAGCGTGCCATCCCCCGGTCCTTTGGGACCCTTATCCGAGGTACCTCTAATCCAACAACCACAAAGCAATCACAAAGTAATAGATCTGCAGTATCCACATGAGTAAGTATCTGGGCTCCATACCATGATACCACCCTTTACCAGAAGGGAATGACAAACCCTAAAGGGCGCGACCCTCATAACCTTGCCGCATCTTTCCTGTTTCGACCATTTCCGGGGTGTGAGGTCCTGATGCAGTCTCGTCCACAAAGCTACGCTTTATACAAAAGCCATGCTTTGATCACAAATGATCATCAACACACAGCAGCACTTAGCATGCCACACTACCAAATTTGGGAGTATATCACTGATAAATATCAACTACATAACCTCTGAGCTCGTACGTCTCAGAGAAGGGTGTTAAGCTAAGAGAATAAATTCTCCGCCACCAAGCAGAAATGTATTTGATAGAGATCGGTTTAATATCTCAAAGCGTAGTGTCAGACATACAACCATACAAGTCTGTTCCGGGTTCGAACAGAACCGAAGGCACTTCCGAAGAAGCCCTTGCCAATCCGGGTATCCACAATCCCGATCGGACTTCCCATCACATAGGGAGAACTCTATACCGGAGCAACTCAGTGCAGAGTCAATCGACAGGTTATCCTACCGTTCTCGAAGACACCCGGTCTTCAACACCGGTCTTCAATTGCAATCATAACGTCGTATCACTATTCAGAATGGGTTATATGACACAAGGTCCTCTCCCGGCTAAACCGAATAGTGAGCTCAATATTTAAAAACATATGGATATGGGATTTCAGTTAAGTCACAACTTGAAAATCCAAAGTTTCTCTTTTAAATGGTCAAACAAATTACCATTTTAAATCTTTAAATAAAAAGATTTATTTCACAAAGTTTCACCCAGTTTCACGAAGATCTATCCATAGATTTCAAAACAATTTCCATTTCAATTGGATTTATTCCTTAAATCTTTGAACTAAAGATTTAATTTATAGCTTTCAAAACACGTTTCCAAAGATTTATCTATAACTTGGGAAACTATTTCCATTTTAGACTTGAAATCCTTTTAACACGAATTGGAGATTCATTTCTTATGCGAAAGCTCTTATTACTTGAAAACATATAGTTCCCGTTTCAGAAAAATTCAATTATATTTATACAAGTTAAAATCTTTGGGTTTAGAATTTCAATTCCCAATCAACGCTTTTAAAATGGTTTTAAAAAACCCATAGAAACCCATTTACAAGTTGAACAATCTTCTTAACCCATAGTTTCCAAACCATAGAATTCAATCCCAAATATTGAATTCGAATTTAAATCAAATTATTTAAATTCCAAAACTTAATTAAGTTATTTAAAATAACTTTTATTTTTTTAAAATTCATTTACAAAAGCTTTCAATTCTATTTCCAAAACTAATTTGGATTCAAAAATATAATCTTTAAAACTATTTCAAAAATCTGTGACTTAACCCATTACCACGTGCAATCCATATTTGTGTGTGTATACGTGTGGTCCAGGGGTTTAACACAATAGTGCACAACATCATTATCACAGATTCAACCATATCGATAAGCGGTATAACCCATAACGCTTATCTTCATCAACAGATTCATAGATAAAGTAAATTTATCAATCACAAAGATTCACTAACATGTTTCGATGTGGGTTTCGGATAACCAACTGGAATCCGGCTCCCTGTCGCATCGAAATTCAAATGTCGTTCTATGGGTCAAGGGGTTACATATACATATAACAATATATACGTCACAAATAAAATAGCCAAGCACAAAGCATTACATAGCATCACAAAACATATCAATCCATCATGAAGCATTCAATTGGCAATCAAACATCTACAATTAAGATGAATAAATCTATGTGGTTTTAAATCTATTCCTCACATAATCACTTTCATTAGTAATGAACTACCCTTAATTGCTTCTTTAATTACTTCTAAATTAATTACATTAATAATTAATTATATTTATTAGTCATCCCTGATTAATCTCCTTAGTAATTAATTACTCTTAATTAATTTCATCACTTAATCATTTCAAAAGACTTAATCAACCCATGCTTAAATTAATTACACTAAGTTCACAAAGAAATTTCCTTCCATATTAATTACACAAGTAATTAATCCCCAAAACTCTTCTCTACTTTAATTAATTACCCCAGTATTTACTTATCTTAATTACTTCTTGAAGTAATTATTCATCATTGATTACTTATCAACCCATTTAATGATTATTCTAAATTAATTAAAGTCAATTAATTAATTTAAACTAATCCAATTAATAAATTAATTACAAAGAGTAATTAATACCTTTGATTATTTCCATGAAGTAATCATACTTAATTAAGTGCCATAAATTGATTATTTAAATTAATTAATCCAATTAATTATCAAAATTAATTATATTAATTAATAAATAAATAATCACAAGTTAATGACCATCATTAACTTATAACAAATTCTTAATTACCTTTCTTAAGTAATTGACTTAAACTTAATTACTAATTTAATTAACCTTAATTAATTCCAATCTTTATTTAATTAAACAAATTAATTAATTAAATTAATTAAATTACCTTACTAATTTAATGAAACAAAGATCATTAAATCTTAAATTTACTTTTAAAAATAAAACATTTCTTATTCATGATTACTTTATCATTAACAAAGTAACTTTAAACAATTCTAACTTAAAATTGTTTTCAAAGTACATTTTAAATTTAAAACTTAAAAAGAAATCAAACTTAACTTAAACAAAGTTTAAAAACATTTTAAAATCTTTTAAAACTTTATACTAAAGACTTTCTTTTTTTTTAATAAAAGAAGTTATAAGAAATTTAAACTCCAAATTCATTTAAAAATACAAATCATATTTACATATGTTTGAACAACCAATTTGTTTAAACATTTAAATTTCTTTTTTTTTTTTTTAAAAAAAACTTCCTTAATTTTCAAACCTTGTTTCAAAACTGAAGTTTGATTCCAGATTTAAACTTATGTTTAAATCCTTACTTAAATTTAAAGCTTATCTTAAATTTAAAATATTTAAACTCTTGAAGTTGTTCTAAACATTTTGTTTCAAAGTTTAAATTTAAATTTCAAACCTGGATTCAAAGCTCATTTGAGATTCAAATTTTTAAATTTGACTTAAATCCTGTTTTCAAAACCCTGCATTTAGATTTTTAAACAAATCTTAAAATTAAAACTACAGGTTTTCATAACCTGTAATTTCAGAAAAACAAACCCGAGTTCCCCCTTTTTTTGCTTCGAGTCAGAAGCTTACATGCTTCGAGTTTCCCTTCCAAAAATCCCGAGACCAACCCGAGCAACTAAACACTGCACCCAAAACAATCAACTCCCAAACCTGGAAACAGATCCAACCCCCACCCTTCAACCTGTCAACACCATTATCCACCATCTCCGACCACCATCATCGACCAAACTCCGGTGATAGCTTCACCACTACACCATCCACCATCACCCCCAATAGCTTTGAACTCGATGCATCCTTGAAGCCGCAGCACCCAAAACATTTTTTTACCCAGTAAACTAGGGTTCATCACAGGGATTTCCAAATTCCCATCTCAAACTTGAATTGTAGATCAATTCGATAATTTTCTTGTGATCTATGCTAGATGACTATCTCCAGAAAACAAATTCACTCAATTTAAAAGCAAGGATCAACTGATTTTGATAAAAGTGTAAAATACAGTTCACATGAAACTGCATTTTACTCTTTACACTGCAAACTTAATTTCTAATCCAAAATTCTTGAATTTACTAAATGATTCTGATAGTAAACTTGAAACACCAATTCATGATATCTACCTTTCAAATTTATACAGAATTTAGTTAGTGTTCTATGTATTCAAACAACACAGAACTAAACAACTCAGAAAAGACATTTAAATTTTATGTTATCATGAAATAAATAAATTCCACTCAAATGCTAATCTATGATAACATCCAGATCAAGAAAGAAAAACTATTTACCAAATTTGAACTTAAACTATACCTATCATATCCTTAGAATCAAACATGCATGCCATTTCATATATACACAGGCAGTAAAAACATATATAAAAATTTAACTCAACAAATAAACAGATATACATTCCTACTTAATTTATTTTAAATTGAGTGTTACTCACAAACAAAAATAAACAAATTCAGGAAGGAGATTTGCTCACCTGGTATTTAATGTTTGAAGGCAGAGAAGAACAGAGAGGAAGCAAGCCTGTATTATTATTATTTTTCCTTTAGTTCCTTTTTTTTCTTTTTGAAGCTTAGATCTGCAAGAGTTTATTGATACAAAGCTTTGTTTAACTTCCTGTTGTATTTGTTCACTTACTTTATTAATAACAAACAAAAGAATTTATTTGCTTACAGTTTGAATTTGTTCTAAAGCTTCAAATTTTGCTTTATTCTTCCAGGTAGAACTTTTGCTTGCACAGGAATTTCAGAGTTGAAGCTATGGATTTCCTTCTGTAACTGATCAAACATGATTGTTTAAATTTTTGTCTTTGTTACTGATTACTAACATCAAAACTTAAATAAATAAATAAATAAATAAATAAAAAGAAACTTGCCTTCATTCTTTTTTTTTCTTTTTCTTTTTTCAGCGAAACTGCATTTATTTCCTAGCAAAACTGCAGCTATGGTTTCATTTATAAATCTGTAGTTTTTGAATTGTTTTTATGTTAAAAACTTGATTTTGAAATTATAAATCCATTAAGCTTTAAGGTTAAAACTTACCTGAGATTGATTCTTCACTATCTTTTCCTTTGCTCAACCCTTAACTTGATGTTAATTTGATCTCCATCCCCAGGTTGAAGACTTTGATCTGCTATGTGTTTTCAATTTTTTTTTCTTTATTTATTTATTTAAACTGTGCTTTCTATTTCGAACTGAGACAAGATGAGCTTGATGAATATGGACTGAAACAGGTTCAGCTTTATGATGTTGAAATGTGTGAGGCAAATCTCTTTTCTACTATTTCATTTAGATTTTCCAAGATGTGATATGATTACTTATGGGGAGATGTATAGTTTCTTGTAATTTTAAATTTCAATATTTAAAAAAAAAAAAAAGTAATGATGTCATTTTGTATATATGTATGTATAAGACCTCAAAGTATGTTATATTGGTTTGCTTTCACTTATCTCTTCTATGTATGTTTACATTTGTAATTTTCAAAGATAAAATAATTTCAAAAATAAATTTTATATCATATTCATTCTATAAATAAACATAACTTTCTAATTTATATTTATATTTACAAATATAAGACTAAATACCTAGTTTAGTTCACACATTTATCTTAAAATTTATATTTACACAATTTGCATTCATACACTTTTATATTATTTATTATTGTACATTTTTTTTAAAAGAATGATTTAAAAACTTTGATTTCATATTAACAATAGTTACATTTACTTATATAAGAGAATTTAACTTAAAAATAATATGTTGGAAATTAATACATTATTTCTTTGAAAATTAACACATCTCCCAAATATATTTTAATACACTTTATTTTCCTAAATCCATTTTTTTTGTAAGCTACTTATGCTTGAATTTCTAATTAAATTTCTATTTGATAATCAAAAGTTATTTATTTATTCTAAAAATCTCTAATTAATGCACAATTTATTTTCAAAAATAAATTTAGTTGCCAAATTAAACTTGATAAATTCCAGGAATGTTACACTATTTTTGGAGTTAGGTTTGTTATAGTGTAACATGGTTGCCCTTTTGTTTCTTGGATAGGTGTTTACAGTCATGATTCGTCTATAAACCGGATGACTAATATTTGTCAATATTTTTAGTACACGGTTGGACGATGTTTACCTATTTATTTTCGTTAGGTAAATTCGCATAGTTTTGTCATAAATATGGCTACCTTTTCTTAAGGGTCGAGGTTTAAGCCTAGTTGTATATTTATTTTCATTAGACTGGTGCGCTATGTGGCGGGGTTTATTTATTTTAGTTAGGCCCCATGTCGCACTGTATTAAATTGATAGTTGACCATCATTATTATTCATTGGTGATGATTGTTCACCATAGATTTTGGGATGGAAATTTAATATCTTTTGGCTCTAAAGAATTTCGAATTGTTATCACTGTACATAATAGTCCATTTTGAGACTTGATATGGATTTATAAAATGGTGATTTTGATTGATATGCCTTATTATGATTATTTGGTTTTAGGCCTATTTTTATTATGGCTTATCTTATTGCTAATTCATATATTGATATGGATTTTGATATGGTGATTTGGTTGGATATGCCTTATTATAATCCATTGGTTTAGGCATATTTTGAGATGACTTATTTTATGGTAAGTCGTATAATTATGATATCAGTATCTTCCCTTTTTATTAGACACAGTCTGACCCATTTATTTTATAATACTCGGGTCAGGCCGAAACTCTACTGGTAAAGGGGGCTCGTTGACCTCTAGATTTTGTGCTAGCATTGGAGTAGACTATTTTGACTTTGCGTTTTACTTCATCCTTATATATATTGACATTTAGAAAGATATGTCCCATATATTACCTGGTAGATGATGTGTATGTGATACAATATTTTGGATGTGATGTATATTATTTGGGTCTAGTACTGATATTTTGTAGATTCACATCTTATTATGATATATGATGTAAATTATTTCATTATGACTTATGACTATGATTCAAATTTATTTATTTTATATACTATAATGGATATTTAAAATCGATGTATTTATTACTTTGTATTAATAATGCGCATGTCAAATTTTCAGCTTAGATCCTCTTAATGTTAATAAAGACGTGTCAATGTTAGTCCTAAGGTATATTCGCATTCAATCACCCTTAACCAGCCGTATTCTCCGTGTTATTCGATGACATTACTTGTGACGTTCTTTAATAATATAAACATAATGGTGGGGTAATTATAGCTTGACCTCCCCTTATGAAAATTGCATCATCGTAATTTCTTATAGGAAGACGTCAACCACACTCAATTATTAATTCTATTTTGAATTCTATAATTGAGTTAGAACAAGCAATTCCCCTAAGTGGTTAACATTAGAATTAGTGTTATTGTTTGTTATATATTTTAATGGACTAATTTATTAACATTTATTTCTTTGCAATTTCAAATAAGACATTTCACTTAAACTTGACAATACATTGATATAAAGTATGCGTTTTAGCAAAACCTGTGTATTTACATCCATAGTGGAGTACCAACTTCATACAATTAGTTATTGGCGAATATCATAGCGTAACTCAGTAACCTATACAACACAAATATTTTAATCAACAATAATCAAGTGCTCAAGCACAGTTAGAATGTTAGAAGTGATCCATACCAACACATTCTTTTTTTTTTTTACATATTATCCAAAATTGTCTTTCATTTTATTTCCCTTGCATACTCTCATTCATTTTTGTTTGCCAAAATGATTTTTAGATTTAAATTTTCAAGAATCAAATACTTGATAAAAATTCAAAAAAACAGGTATTTACATTTCAAATAAAAACATCATTTCCAAGTTATATTGTATTCGATTATCCACAACTTCTACCCAATTAAAACTTCTCGTTTAGAAAATTTGAAATTGAAATTTCAATTCATAAATATATATCTTCCTTTATTACTTTCTTATTTTATAATTTTAAAATAGTTTATACAAACATATTACACCTTTACAACATATAAACACCTTATACAAATTTTGAACATTATGCATTTTGAGACGTTCAAGATATTCAACTCATGAAATATTTTTTAAATAAGGATGTGAAATAATTTTAAAAAGCTCTCTTGTATAACTAATATTACTTCACACATTAAATTATTTTAACACAAAATTCATTTCTCAAAGAATCATTTTCTATAAAAAGGAAAAATCAAGAAAATCCAATCATTGCTTTAAATTAAATTCTTATTTTTGAAAGTGAATAACTTGGGAAAGCTAATTTCTAGCAAGAAGTTATACACACACAAAAAAAAATAAAAAACAATTATCTTAGCTTTATAAAAGTAATTTTAAATCTCATTTATTTTTCATGTTCATATTTAAGAAAATATTTATCCACTAGATCAAAGTATTCGACAATTAATAACTTATTGTACTCATAATTGAAACCTAGTTTCATTTCAAACTCTCGCTAAATTGAAAATTCATATAAATAAAAATCCTAACATATATTACAACCATAATACAATATTCACAATCATCTAAAAGTACTTCACCCAATTTATTTAACATGTATCCTTGAAAATTAATACATAATATTGTTACCAGGCACCTTGGCCTGGCTACAAAACGACAGTTGAAGATACTATTATTAGCACTAGGCAAGGTTCTGACCAAGAAGAGCCCGAAGGCATAAGGGTTTGATGCAATCGACATGTTTTGGTGTTTATGTACAGTTCGGTAGGTATGGTTCGGTGTGTGACGCTCGGTCCGAGTAACTCGACCATCATCGCTCGGCATCCTTCATTCGACCATCACTGCCCGGCATTCTTCGATTCGACCACCATCGCTTGACATCTCGAGTTCAGAAGCCATCGCTTGGCATTGCCATCTCTCGGCATTCTTTAACAATGTCGTTTGCCAAAGTCATACAGCAAGATCGCTTGGAAAATGCTGTTCGTCATCCTTGGCTCGGTGCAAACTGGAGGTGTTAGCATGCCACAACAAAGCAAGAGCGCTCGGCATGACTCTGCTTAGAGTCATTTAACGATCGACTGGACAATTCCAGACCATCGTTCCTCATTCGGTATGCCTGGCACGGTGCGCAGAAGTCACCTACTTTGGGCCGAGGTACTTTGTTCCTGGGCCCGTAAGGGGAGTCCAGCCTATATTCGCCTATAAATAGAAGGACAGAGGCACAGTGAATGGGACCGGATACCGAGAACACTGGGGAGACCCTACCATTTTTGATACTCTCCTCTTTTTAATTCGAACTTGTATGCAAGTGATTGGTTTACGGATTGTATCTGCATTCAAGTGATTGAGAAAGCAATAAAGATTAAACTCAAAGTGGACGTAGGCAGTTACGTCGAACCACTATAAATCTGGTGTTCTTATTTCTTACAGTTATTATTGCATTCTACTGTGTAATTCCTCAGTTTTAACTTACTCTCTTCAATAATCTCTCTACATAACTCTACTCAAGGGTGTTAGTGACCAATTCTGGAGCTAAGATTTTGGTGCTTTCATTGAGAACTGAAGTCTCGGCTTGATTGGATCGCATCATCTACTAGCGGATTTCCATATTTGCGAGATAGATTCAGTTGTTTACTAGAAAGCTTCCTATTCTACTCAAATTTGAAAGAAATCTAAAGGAAGATGATAGCTGTAGATTGGATTTACTAATGTACGCAAGATTTGGGGATTGGACGTTGAAGTTTGCACTCAACTTGAATGAAGGCCGACCCTCCTCTGAAGGCAATTCCGTCGATCATTTCAGAAAAGGCGTATGCTAATCGCCCCAGAAAAGGCATATGCCAACTGCTCCAGAAAAGGCATATGCCGAGCAATCCAGTGCATGCCGAGCGAGAATACACCAGGCGACACTCTATATGCCGAGCGATCCAGTGCATGCCGAGCGAGAGTATGCCGAGCGACCCAGTGCATGCCGAGGAAGAGTACACGGAGCGATCGTGTGCATGTCGAGCGAGAGTACACCGAGCGACCCATTGCATGCCGAGCGAGAGTACACCGAGCGACCCATTGCATGTCGAGCGAGAGTACACCGAGTGACCCAGTGCATGCCGAGCGAGAGTACACCGAGCGACCCAGTGCATGCCGAGCGAGAGTACACCGGGCGACCCAGTACCCGCCAAGCGAGAGTATGCCGAGCGACCCAGTGCATGCCGAGCGAGAGTACATCGAGCGACCAATGCATGCCGAGCGAGACTATGTCGAGCGAACTAGTGCGTGCCGAGCGAGAGTACACCGAGCGACCCAGTGCATGCCGAGCGAGAGTACACCGAGCGACCCAGTGCATGCCGAGCGAGAGTATGCCGAGCGATCCAGTGCCTGCCGAGCGAGAGTATGCCGAGCGACCTAGTGTATGCCGAGCGAGTGTTGTCGATCGCGTGTATACCGAGCCGTGCATATACAAAAAAATATGGATCGGGTACAACTCCTATTTAAAAAAAATTCGGGTACGAACCCTAGCTGCAGCGCAGCATACCCGCGTAGTGAATTCAAAACTTAACTTACTAAAGGAACATTCTATCCACTTCCTATACATCCCATGATCGACCAGGGCATAGAGGATCTAGTGGTAGCTTCTGAACGGCAACAAGGTAACGGACAAGCAATGGCTACTCAAATGTTACTCCCAAAGGTTGGAGAACATAGATGATATGCCTCTAGGCAGACGCCAAGATGACTCCAAGCACCATTCTTCACTTACCCAGCACTTCGAATTTAGTGACTCCAAGCAGACCAATGTTTCGCTCTAAGCAATTTATTCTAAATACTAACAAGGATATCATGATGATCGCGCTTTAGGAGAGTCATTCTCCAGGTATATTTTGGCAGCTAGTTAGCTGGAGAGCCTTCTATGACCATGGATCGTTTCTGTTACAAAGTGAATCAGAACCAAAGTGAGGAGGAATGGAGCAGATTAGGAAAACTAACAATGCAGACCCGTCGGCTATGGACATAATTCCCATAGACAAAACAAGATCTCAAAATTCGATTCATATGCTCTTTGAAAGATTCAACCGATAGCCTCTATTTAAAGAATCGCGACTCAAAGTGGTAATGAAAACCAACCTCGAGAGAGTCCATCGAAGTCCAGAAGAAATCAGGGGAATGTTGTATATTCCAAGATGCACACTGATCCTAAAACTGCCGATTGTAGACACCTCAGGTGTCATCGGAAAGCAGATTCAAAAAGAAAAGCTTCAATATTACGTGCATGCCTTGCAGAATGGCGAGCCAGGACCTTCGGATTCCAATCAATAAAGAACTCCAATTATCAATTGGACCATTGGTAGTCGACATCCCGCTAGAAGGGGCAGAGTTGAATTGCGAGCACATGATACTGCCTCGCTTACCAATGAGATTTATACCAATCTTCTTTGGATTATTTTAATTATGCTTTGAATTACGACCGACTTGAACTAAACTTCTTTCAAAATCATGCAGGTAACCAAGTACTCAAATTTGGCCGCCAACCAATCCACGTAGACCGTGATCGGACCTATGGAGATTCATCAAGACGAGCATGATTCAATCGTTCATCATCAACCATGTGCCTTTAATTTGGGGCCAAGAACAAGAGATTGAAAAGCTCATCACGATTAGAGCCAAATACAAAGTCAACATGACCGACCATCCATTCATCGACCTCCACGTTTGACTTGGAGACCAAAGCAAGGCTTGGAATGAGTATGGCCTGATCATCCACTCAAATCGAGTCATAGAACAGAGTTCGACAAAATACAGATGCCTTTCCTGAAGTTCAGTGACGTTGGGATCTACCTAGAATAGATGCGATTTGATCATCTACACATCAAATCCTACCCTAAACACAAAAGGTTGTTCGAAAGCTCGACTTGGAGTAGCTATGATGGAGTACGTACTTGTCAACCATCGCTCTCAATACATGGACACGACAGCACCTTGAAACATATGCAACTTACTTTGTCTACTCAATAATCTACTATCCTTATTTTCTAGAAAGAGATACGACGCAAATTGTGCGAGACTTGATTATCTAACCCATCATGGATGTGATCCAACCATCTGTCATGTGCCTCCTTCCTTGACTTGATTGGAAGAGCAATAATCACCAAGCGGACGAGAATCGACCGTCCATTCTTCATGTTTCGTCCTTCATGTTGGGGGCAGAGTCCCATTCCATGAGCAAACATGGTCCAATCTTTCATTCGACAACATTAGCCTCGATGCGGTAAATAAAATACAAATTAGACGGGTGGAAATACAACTACTCTCAACAAAAACCTCTAAGTCCCCAAAGTGCGGACTAGAGTACTCTTTGTCCCCTGAGTGCGGACTAGAGTATAAACGACTTAAAAACCTCTAAGTCCCTGAAGCGGACTAGAGTACTCTCAGTCCTCTAAGTGAGGACTAGAGTATATACGACTTAAAAACCTCTAAGTCCCCAAAGTGTGGACTAGAGTACTCTCAGTCCCCTGAGTGCGGACTAGAGTATAAATGACTTAAAAACCTCTAAGTCTCTGAAACATATTAGAGTTTTCTAAGTCCCCTGAGTGCGGACTAGAGTATAAACGACTTAAAAATCTCTAAGTCCCTGAAGCAGACAAGAGTACTCTCAGTCCCCTAAGTGCGGACTAGAGTATAAATGACTTAAAAACCTCTAAGTCCCTGAAGCGGACTAGAGTACTCTCAGTCCCTTGAGTGCGGACTAGAGTATAAACGACTTAAAAACCTCTAAGTCCCTGAAGCGGACTAGAGTACTCTGAGTCTCTAGAGTGTGGACTAGAGTATAAACGAACTTAAAAATCTCTAAGTCCCCAGAGTGCGGACTAGAGTACTCTATGTCCCCAGAGTGTGGACTAGAGTATAAAAACTTAAGAATCTCTAAGTACCCAGAATGCGGACTAGAGTATGAACGATTTAAAAATTTCTAAGTTCCCAGAGTGCGGACTAGAGTACTCTGAGAACCCAGAGTGCAAACTAGAGTACAAACAACTTAAAAACCTCTGAGTCCCTAGAGTGCGGACTAGAGTATTAACGACTTAAAAACTCTAAGTCCCCAGAGTTCGGACTAGAGTTCTCTCAGTCCCCTGAGTGCGGACTAGAGTACAAACGAATTTAAAACCTCGAAGTCCCTGAAGTGGACTAGAGTACTCTCAGCCCCCTGAGTGCGGACTAGAGTATAAATGACTTAAAAACCTCTAAGTCCCTGAAGCAGACTAGAGTACTCTGAGTCCCCAGAGTGCGAACTAGAGTATAAACAACTTAAAAATCTCTAAGTCCCTTGAGTGTGGACTAGAGTACTCTGAGTCCCCAAAGTGCGGATTATAGTATAAACGACTTTAAAATCTCTAAGTCTCCAGAGTGCGGACTAGAGTATAAACGATTTAAAAATCTCTAAGTTCCAAGAGTGCAGAATAGAGTACTCTGAGTCCCCGGAGTGCGGACTAGAGTATAAACGACTTAAAAATCTTTAAGTCCCTAGAGTGCGGACTAGAGTATAAATGACTTAAAAACCTCTAAGTCTTTAGAGTGCGGATTAGAGTACTCTCAGTCCCCTGAGTGCGGACTAGAGTATAAACGACTTAAAAACCTCTAAGTCCCTGAAGCGGACTAGAGTACACTCAGTCCCCTGAGTGCGGACTAGAGTATAAACGACTTAAAAACCTCTAAGTCCCTGAAGTGGACTATAGTACTCTGAGTCCCTAGAGTGCGTACTAGAGTATAAACGACTTAAAAATCTCTAAGTCTCCAGAGTGCGGACTAGAGTACTCTGAGTCCCCAGAGTGTGGACTAGAGTACTCTGAGTCCCTAGAGTGTGGACTAGAGTATAAACAACTTGAGATAAATTTCTAAGTCCCTGAAGTGGACTAGAGTACTTTGAGTCCCCAAAGCGCGGACTAGAGTATAAATGACTTGAAAAAATTTCTAAGTCCCTGAAGCGGACTAGAGTACTCTGAGTCCCTAAAGCACGGACTAGAATATAAACGAGCTGAGAAAAGTCTCTAAGTTCCTGAAGTGGGCTAGAATTCTCTGAGTCCCTAGAGCGCGGACTAGAGTATAAAGGACTTGAAAAAATTCTCTAAGTACCTAAAGCAGACTAGAGTACTCTGAGTCCCCAGAGCGCAGACTAGAGTATAAACGAGTTGAGAAAAATCTCTAAGTCCCTGAAGCGGACTAGAATGCTCTGAGTTCCCATAGCGCGGACTAGAGATAAACGAATTGGTGAAAATCTCTACGTCCCAAACTGTGGACTAAAACATAAACCGTTCGAAAAATCTCTAAGTCCTCGGAGCAAGGACCGAAGCACGATCACGAATTGGGCGCGAGTCGACTGGGGGGGAGAATAACACTAAGTCACCAGAATGCAGAGTGGTGTATAAACATCGATAAATGGACGAGTGGATTTCGACCGTTCTCTATTCAGCAAACTTCTACCTGAAACCGACCGAAGGAGTACTAACTCGCAAAGGATGGAGTTCGACCATCCAATTAGTGGCCTGGCCACATCAATGCTGGGAGCAGGAGTACAAATCACTAAAAGCCACGACAGCTTACAATAGCGCTAGCTTGGCGTTCTTTACAACTTAAGGCAATGACTACAGGGAGGCCTCAATACAGAACCAATCGAAACGGCATCCAAAGCTACGGGCGACCAACTATATCGTACCTCAGATCGAGGGTCAATACCGATCCGCACTAAGCACATACGAATGTGCCTCGGATATTCCTTGAAAAATTATGACCTCCAGAGTGTGGAAAGGAGAGTAAACCACGAAGACTTGGTTAAAAATTCTCCAGAACCCTCCTTCGATCCGTCGGGAGGAGTATGAAACTGGATGAGCATGACCTGACTACATTTGACCCAACTTTACCCCGAGATTTGATTACAGAACATGAACCAAAGTGGACGTGGCTGATCATCCAGTGTCCAAATTACGCCCTGAAACTGACGATGCATCGAAGTATTCATCTTGGAATGAGAAACCACAATATAATCCAAGATAGGAAAGACCCAGCCTCCCATCAACTGACCTAATCCCATGATTCAAAGTAAAGCTAAAGTGGCATGGCTGGCCTTCCTACTTATCGGTATATGATCCAGACCTAGGGGCACGAGCAAGAAGCAAGATGAATGTGAACCAACTATTTACCGATCAACTCTATGTATTTGGAGTTTAGGTGGGAATATAAACATAGCTAGGGCGAGACTCAACCATCCATGCAATGCATTTTTCAATCTGAGACTAGGAGCAGATGCATGGTCATCCAAAGACTAGCTGCGATAGCTTGATATTGAAACTTATATTTAGTACTTAAAGCTACTCAAGGCTACGACCGAAAGAATGTGTAACGTTTGCGACTTTTCGACGCTCAAAAACCGACATCAATACGTTCACTATATCAACTGCCGAGCAATCGAATGCCGGAAAACCGAAATGTTATGGTTAAAAAAGAAGAAAGAGGTAGAAGAAGAGAGAAAAAGATAGAACAGAACAGAAAGAAACTACAGAACAATATCAGAATCTCACAATCGCAGTGGAACAACATATAATAGATAAATGAATAATCTTTAAACAAAGAACTATAACAGTTATTACATTACATCACATTACATCATCAGAGTGTACAACAACAAACAACAAACAAACAGCGGAAAAAAAATACTATATACTAGTGAATATGCCATGCCATCCAGCTTGCCTCCAGCAACTCCTGAATTTCCAGAATATCCTGATAAACCTGACTCTTGACTGCCCGTGTGGAAATTGGTGGGCACCCAGAGATTAGGAAAGAAAACAATAAACTCCGAGTCATTCATGTGACTGGTGTGAGAACTTAAAACAGTTTATTTTTAAAACAAAGTACAGGATAATTTTTAAAATAGATTGGCAATGCTTTTTAGAAAATGAGACTACCATAAGGCCTCCCACACACACACACAATGCAAACGCAGAATCAGAGGAGATTTCTCCTTATGAAAGTCAAAGATGCTTGATACGCATAAAAAAAAACATTTGATATTATTACTAGTGCATAGTGTAGGAAAAAATCATTTCGAAAGTAAAGATATAAATCTTAGCCAACATACGACCATTATCGTATGCCTACTATAGCTACCATCTAAACAGTGGTGACCACCATAAGTAAATGGCAGGTTCTACAACTAAAACCGTATAAGGTGCGTATTGGAATTTGGATTTCCAACAAATGGTCAGGCCAAGGAACTTCCCATTGCCACATGGGTACGCCTCTGGAAAGACGACCCGAGAACCTAACCAGATCTCTGCCAACACAAGGTCGGGTTACCTTTTAAACTAGGTAACTACTGACACGAATATGTCATTCCCCGATCGTAACCGATCTATATCCGAGGATCCTCGATTCCAACAACCACAAAGCAATAAATTTGCAGCAACAACATAGGTTAAGTATATGGGCTCCATACCATGATACCACCTCTATCAAGAAGGAATGACATACACTAAAGGGGCGCTACCCCCTAATAACCTTGCTGAATCCATCCTGTTTTGACCATTTTCAGGGTGTGAGGTCCGACGAAGTCTCGTCCACAAAGCCACGCTTTATACAAAAGCTGTGCTTTGATCATCAAATGCTCAACAACACTTCGTATGCCACGTTACCAATTTGGGAATGTAGCACTAGTAACCATCAACTACATAACCTCTAAGGGTGTTAAGCTAAGAGAATAAATTCTCCGCCACCAACGGAAATATATTTGATAGAAACCAGCTTTACATGTCAAATTGTAATGTCAGACACACATCCATACAAGTCCGTTCCAGGATCGAACGGAACCGAAGGCACTTACAAAGAAGTCCTTGCAATCCGGATAATCACTAATCACGGCCGGACTTCCCATCACAAAGGGTAATAAATTTCTATATCGGGGATCAGCCGATGCAGAAACATTCGACGGCAATCCTTCCGTTTTCACAAATATCCGATCTTCAACACCGGTCATCAAATGCAATCCATAATGACGTATCACATATTCGGAATGGGTTATACGACCCTAAGGTCCTTTCCCGGCTAACCCGAATAGTTAGCGCTTATTTCAAAAATAAGTGCGGCATTCAAATTCAGGCAATCACAACAAATACCTGTTTAAAGGTAAATATTGATAGTCGGTTATTTAACTATCAATAGGCATGCTCAACATCACCAGATTCCAAATAATTTCCCAAATTATTTATTTTCCAAAATATCTTTACTAGATATATAATTTCCACACTTCAACCATTTGAAAACAATTTTCAAATCACTTTTCACCTTTACCACTTTTGAAAACAAATTTCAAACATTTTCCTTACGCGGAAATATTTTCATTTCAACATGGTTCATTTAAACCAATTTAATAAATCCTTAACGAATTACTTTATGTTTACGATTCAAATCCGTAAATTTATTCCCACACTTCAAAAATAAATCAACGTTTATTTTTAAACAAATTCCCCTTTCTTTTATAAATTCCATAGTGAATTTACACTTCCCAAATATCTATGAATATATGATTCCCAAATCGATTTCTCATATTTATTTTCAATTTATCTTTAAAAGATAAAATCTTAAAATATTCACTTCATATTGGAAAACATTTCCATACTTATTTAATAATAAGTAATTCACAAATCTATTTATTTCAACACTTGGAAAATATTCAATATACTTAAATCGAAATTAAGTATATATTTCATTCTTTAAACAAAACACCCTTTCAAACACATTTATTTGAGTCAAAACGAATGTTACGTAAAACATCGTTACGACAACTCAAAATCACTAGTATAGTGATTCGAAATTTAGATAGATATATAAATCCCAATACTATACAAAAACATTTCCTTTCGGAAATCATTTACTATAACAACAGTGTTATAGTCCACCATTTCCTTATTTCTCGAAAACGTCTATTTCAACAATGAATGTTGAAATCTATGTGTTCGATACTTAATGCATTTTAAAACATCTTTAAATCGTCTTAAATTCTATATAAAACATCACTTCCCCAAAACATATCCATTTGATTTCATAATATATTCACGGTCCAAAAATCGTGAATATACTTTATTTATCCAATTCTGTGTTTCTACACGTTTATTATAAGATTATCCACCGTCCAAAATCGTGGATAAAATTCTCAACCAAACTCTTATTATTACAACATTTAACTTTAAGGATAATTCGCTGTCCAAAATCACGAATATATCTCCTTTAATAACTTTTATGTTTGATTTATCAAATTTAATTGATTTCGAATTTACAAACAATGTTTATAAATTCCATTTCTCTTTATAAAACTTCGATTTATAAATCTCCTTTATTATCCCATTCAATTTATATAACTCAATTATATACCTGAAGTCCATATTATAAGTTAAAAACTTATAATCCATTTGTTTACAAAATCGTTCTTTTTAAATCTTCACAAATTATAAATCTTATTACTTATAAGATTTTATTTATAACCTTATTTTCAACATTAACAGAACTCCTTTTAGAATTCCATTATTTCGATTTATAAAATATATATTTTATAAATCTCATCTGTAAACCATTTATCTTTATTCAAAAATCTCAATTAAAATGTCAAATCTGATTTATAAGTTAATTTACCCATAAATCTTTTATTTTACAACATCTATTCATTTTATAACTTCACAATTTATAAGTCTATAAATTTCATTCACTTATGAAATCCATTTTTTCCATTTTAACACTTATAAAAATTCGTTTTATAATTCCAGTATTCTTAATTTATAAAATATCAATTTTGTATATCTTTTATATAAATCGTTCATAATAATTCAAAAATCCCAATTTAAATAAACCAATCCTTTTAATAATTTACAAAACGTTATTTAAACTTATATAACTCCAAAATCATACTTAAGTACTATTTTCCAAACATATAACTTTTATAACAATAAAATTATAATGTTTATTTATTTTAACAATTCAAAATTTAATAAAACGTATACTTTCAAAAATCACTTTAAATTTCTTTTTAAAATCAAAATCATTATTTTAAAACTTCATAAATGGATCCGATGATGCAACGTCACCAAATAGTCAATCACGACATCCAAATGTCATATATCAATATGATAATCAACAAATATCACAATATCTGTAAATAAATCAATATAATTGAGGAATCCAGTTGGATCCCTCCAACTTGTTTCCCTGCATCCAAAGATGTTAGCACAATACCAATTCCGTTCCAATACGGAATATCGCGGTATATGGGATTCATAAAAATATTATCCGCTTAATAGGCGGCGCAATAGAGTCTTATCCGCTATATAATGCGGGAAAATCAACTCCATGTACATATATAATACCAATTCCATACAAGTTGGAATTATCGCGGTATATGTTTTTAATAAATAACCTCCGCTTACTAACGGCGTATAATGTCTATTTCAATCAATAACAGATAATAATTTATCATTCAGGCATACAATCAACAATTTTAAATCTAACTATTTAAAATTTAAATCGAAACTATTCGATTGAGTGAAAAGTTCTCACCTCGCTGTCAATTCAGTTTTCACGTTTTATTTCGAATAAAATTAAACGCGCATTTAATTTTACCCGAAATTCAAACTACCTCCAAACGACTCCAAACTAGCTCCATTGCGTAGTGCTCGACAAAACAAAGCCAACGCAATTCGTTTCGTCCAAAACGGACCTCGTATGAAAAAGTTATGCTTGTTTAAAGTTTACACGAATTATAAATATAATAAATTACAATTCCTTTTTTTACTTTTACATCTAGGCCGTCCATCTCCTTGTGCTTCAGATCTGGCCGCCCCCCTTCCTTTCTTCCTCACGTTCATCCATCTAAAGGTAAAACGCACGTATAGGAACCCATGAAGCCGAAATTAGGTTTAAACATCACGGCCACCACACTCAACTTGAAGACGATCGGCCACCTCCATCGCGAAGCTTGTCACGAGCACTACACTTAGCCAGAGCACCATGAAGCTCCGCCCCATCATAGCCTCGAACAACGTGAAAAACGCAGCAGCTTTGAACGTGATTTCCCGTCGATCCGTGGCTCCGTTTTCGATCTCCACCGTTGGATAGCTAGATCTTGATGCCCTCTTCAACTTTGTAGTTGACGGATTTTGCTAATTGTTTGTAGATTTGGAGATAATAGAGGAGGAAGTTTCGAAATTCTCAGCCATTAAAATCTAGGGCCGGCTGCTGTGGAAACCCTAGGACTTGAGTGCAAAATGAAATGTTGAGGTCCTTATAAAGAAAATTTCTCAAAACACTATTCATCGAAAATTTTCCGAACTCCAAACGAAGCATGCCGGTCGGCGTTTCGAAGGTTTACCCTGTGTTCCGAACACAATGGAACGTGTTTCGGAGGCCAATTCGATCATCTGTGTGAGTTACGGCAATAAACGATCGATTTTAAATTAAACCGATTAAACGATTTTCTATGCGTTTTGGCTCGCCCCGGACAAACCGTAAATCCGATTGATACGAAATTTGAAACCATACAATAGTATAACATTATGGATCCGATGAAATTGGTTTCATCGAAATCCGAGACTGTTTGAAAAATGGCTATTTTAGCTCGTCAATTAAATATTAAAATATTCAATTTTCACAATTTAACTTTTAATTCAATTTTAAAAGTTCTAAAATATCGTTCTAACTCCAATATGATATAATAAAATTTTACAAATCATTTTCAATCATATTTAACTCGATTTCCAATTATTTCTGTATTTTCAAATATTAAATTATCGATTTAATTATCCAATTAAATCCAATTATTCGAAATAAAATTTATTCGACTTATAAATTTTACTTATTAATATTTAAATTCAATTAAATATACAAATTTTAATAAACAGAAATTCTGGGTCGTTACATACTTCCCCCCTTAAAAGAATTTCGTCCTCAAAATTTCCAAGTAAGAAAACGTTACAGAATCCATTAACTTTCCCAAAACAAACCGTTCAATTTAGATTTCTACAAATCTCTTAAGTGTTTAACTTTCCCAAAATTCATAGTGAAACTTCTTACAAAATCTTTACTAAGTTTCCAAATCCAAACTTAGTTTCCAAAAAATTTCCAATTTTCTCGAAAATATTCTAACGCCTTAAATTTTCGAAAACATTCGCCGGAGTCTCCTTTGCGCGGCTCGATCCAAAAAAAAATGACAGTATATATATCACAAATATACATCTCATCAAGTGATGAGGCATCCCGCAGGGAAAAAAGTGTAAAAGTACGGTATGTAATCCGAGATATGTACCTTATATATTTTTAGCGAGCATATACGGCTAATATAGCGCGAAAGCGAGCTCCAAATGCGAAGCAAGCGCAATCCGCACCTACTAAACACTCAACAAACTATGAGAAACATGTATATATGAAAATTATATCGATATACAATATATAGTAACATAACAACTACATGTACCAACATAGCAATGCATTCAGTCAACAAATGCAACCACCAAATCAACATAAATTCACTTCTCATTAATATTCATTGAATTGGTTTTCCAATTTAAATCACATTTGATTCATTAACATTAGACTTTACTAACATTCATTCATATTCAATTTCAATTAGTTTGCATTCACTAATTTACATTCAAGTTAGTTTACTTCCACATTCAAATCAAATTCACTTAACTTCCAATTTGTTTTATAGCTTTCAATTTTTCTTAATTCAATTTCATTGACACTTAATGAATCATATAAAATCAACTAACAATCATTTAACAAACAATGTATATCCAACATTACCAAATTATTTAATTTACATTCAATTTGGTTCAACACTCTTAATTCCAATTGGTTGATATTAAATTGATTCTCATTCAATTATTCAACTTCTCAACTTCATTAGCTTCTAATGAATTTACACTTACATTCATTGTAACAACCCGCATATTTATCGATTTTTATATTTAAATATTTTATCGATACTCGGAATTTAGTCCGAAAAGTTACTTTTTGCATACGGTCGAATTAGGACTCGGGACCACTCCCATTGAGTTTAAAATGTCGTTTGCGACCTTTGTGAGTATAAGCTTCGATATGTTTGGAGTAAGTTGATTTTTTGCTACTTTTTCACTTAGGGCTTTAGTTTGGGCTGAACCCTCTTACTAACTCAGTCCCAACCCCTTCTCCTCTTCATTACTTCATTCCTCATTTCCTAATACTCAAGCTTTTATATTAATGGAGAGTGGAAGAGGAAATTAAAACTCCAAGCCCTAGTTTTCTTTTGCAAATCAAACTCTAGCTCCAAACTAATAGAAGAACCCATTGGTAAGCTTTTCTTCTTCTTCTCCAACTCATTCTCTTATCAATTTCAGAAATTCCTAAACCTAACTTTGGGAATTTTCTTCTTTTAAAGCTTAGAATCAAGCTTCTGGGGTTGGATTTGAAGAGTGGTTGATTCTCCCTTTGCTTTCAAGCTTCTTATTCGTTTGTTTGGGTTCAAAGGTGAGATTTTTATCTCACATCTTAGTCTATGTTTATCTCCGATTGTTAGGTACGAATTCCTAACACTTATTCTTGTGCAATTGCTTTTGATTTGGATTGATTTGGTGAATATTCCAATTTTTAGTGTTTTGGGTTCAAATCTTTAAAAATCCTAACTTTGATGTTTGAATGTGTTTTGGTTATGCATCGAAGAGCTTATAGGGCCGGGTAGTCGATTGGCATAAACCCTTAGCGCCGTTGCTCGAGCGAATGCAATTTGGTCGAGGTTGGACCTCATTTGGATGGGCTGGGAAGAGACTGGAAACATGTCCGGTCGACCGAGCTCTGCCGGCCGACCGACCTGCTTCCAAGTGCATAAGCACTTCTCTGTTTATGGTCTGGTCGACCAACTACAGGGTTCGACTGACCGACCTACTTCCCGAGGAATTTTGAGAACAGGGTCCGGTCGACCGAGCCTGTAGCCGGCCGACCGACCTGTTGAAATTTTGCCTACTTCGCCTAGTTGTTTGAATTTCCAACTTTAATCGATTCGTGTTGTTTCCTATTTGTTGTTATCATTTATTATGACCTTGATGACTCCCTTTTAGGGATTTTTGGAAATATCCATTTGGATGGATTTGGTATCGATTTCTTTGGATTTGATTCACGTCTTCATATGTGAATTTTGGTAATTGATTGTTCTACAATCATTTTTGTGATTTGTCACTTTAAAAATATAAAGGTTTCAATACTAGTAGTAAATATCAAAACTCTTTCATTAAAACGATTTCAACACTATTTTATTTACAAAGCTCGTTTTTCTCAAACCGTTTTCCAATCTACTAGTATATACAAACCTTTACCTCACTCGTATGAGAAATCTAATTAAACGACTTAGTAAAACAAGTGGTATGTAACGCTTGCGTTTACTTCGTCGGTTAATTCTTGGACTTGTTCGATTGAATCTCTTGTGACAATTTTCTAGTGGAGATCTACAGTTTGTTCGTAAATATTTATGTTAAGCTAATGGTTATGGGACATGAAGCTAAGCTTATATATTTACTAGCTTACTGTAATTGACACTTCTTGATGATCATGACGATCATTCTTGTGATTTAGACTAGCAATGTGCGATGTCTCTTTGTCTGCGAGGGAGACTAAACCCCGTTTTGTGGAGTTTCGACTCAAATTGGTGGGGTAGCAACCCATGGTCTTCGGGCCGTTTGTGGAGCTTCGGCTCAATTTGTGATGCTTAGCAACCATGGAATTAGCGTTCCGTTTGTGATACACGTGTTGGTGAGCTTTATGCTCCCGTTTGTGATAGGCCTTCCCCCTTTTTGTGATTTATGGATTTCTTGAGATGATTTCTAGAATTTGTGTTTCATCAATTTTCGTGATTTTCATTGATAAGTTTTATCAATATTTGTGCATTGGTGAATTTGTGTGTCATTGACATTTGTGATTGATATTGATATAATCATCAATATTTATGGTTTGGTGAACGAAATAAAGAGTATGACATTCCTTTTGATTCTTGAGTAGATTTTTGTGATATTGATTAATCTCTTGTTGATTTTCAATTACTTATATATATCACAGCTTGGCATTGTGATTATTATGTGTTTAGTCATACCTCTTATTCTATATCATGTCATCTGATATTTATAGCTATACTGATCCGTTTATTATTTTCTTATTAAATAATACTCGGTTCAGACCGAGATGTTACAGGTGCTTCTGCTTGACTTTACATCCGGGATTACCTCCTTGACTTTTGGTTAACTACTTAGATTAGTAGTTTTTGTTGTATACATTTGAGATATAGACTCCATAATGTATACTTATTCTTTTGTGTAGTTCGTGTAACTATTATTTTGTGATATTGTGGATCTTTTTAGACCGCTACTCTGATGTACACTTCCTAGTGTAATATTCATATCTATTTCCTCCTTGTGATATGAATTATCTGTGACTGATTTGTGTTATGTTTATTTCTATATTTGTTTCCGAAGACATAACAGCCATTGTGTAGTAGCCTTGAGTTTGTGTCGGTATGTCGGAATTCCTCTTGAAAAGAATGCAAGTTATATTTTATCTGGCATATCGGTGCTCGCGCAAAGCAATTACACGGATGGTCGCTCCTCAACAGCCTTATTCTCCGTGCTAGTTGACAGCATTACTCCGTAGTGTCCTTGGCTAGCATGGGTATAGAGGTGGGGCATCACAGCTTGGTATCAGAGCCAAACTTCGAAACAATATAGAATAATTTAACAAGAATCATAGTCCTAAGTCCTTCTTAGGAGTCGTGCTTTAGGATTTAATTCGAGTCTTCGTACCGATTCATCCTATTTTCTTTATGATTCCTTGTTTTATCTATCAAGATTGCTTGATATTCATTTGGTGAATAACATTTTTCTTCTTCTTTCTTTCTTTCTAAAGGAAGAGAAATGGTTAGACCAGGCCGTCCCAGCGCCGGTCAATCTAGTGCTACTCCCCAAGATGGAGTTTTTATGACTACCCAGCAACTTCTTGACCTTGTCACGAATGCTCAAGCAGCTGGTTCTAATCTGGAATCTACTCACCCTAAATCTGGGTTTGCACGTTTGTGCAATGATTACACCAACCTGGGTGGGAGGCCATTTAAAGGTTCTAAAACTATCATTGAAGTTCAGGCTTGGTTAAGGACATGTGATCGAATCTTTTCTCGCATAAACCTCATTGATCTTCATCGAGTTCAGGTGGCTTCTAGTATGCTCCAAGAAAGAGCATTAGACTGGTACGAGCTTCTGATTTCTGAAATAAATGAAGCGGATCTCACTTGGGAGAAATTCTGAGAGCGCTTCGAGTTAAAATTCGTAACAGAAGCTGAGAAGGTGACTTTGGCTCGCCGTTTTATTGACCTTGTTCAAGGTGAATCTTCCGTGGAAGATTATGTCGCGTCTTTTGAATCTCTCTCTAAATACGGGGTTGAATATATCAACACCCCATTGAAGAAGAACCAAAGATTTGTCTATGGCTTAAATAAAAATCTCAAGAAGCCATTACTTCTAAAATTAGAAGTTTCTTTCGACCAACTCATTGATATCGCTCTTCGTCTTGAAGAGGCGGATAGGGAGAATGATGTTGAAGTGGTGGGTTCCAAACCAAACTTCAACAACAACAAGAAAAGGCCTAGCAAATTCAAAGGCCCTTATCCCAATAAGAAAGGGAAGCAAGCAACCTCTGTGGCAAAGACTTCTTCCTTTGGTCGTGGGGAATGCTATAATTGTGGTTCGAAGGACCATTACGTGAACAAGTGTCCAAAGTCTATCTCTTGTCGCTACTGCAAAGTTCCCGGTCATGTTATATCTTCATGCCCCAAGCTTTAGGGCATGAAGGAGGGAAAGTTAAATGTTGCTCAAGCCCCTAGCAACACATCTTGTGGTCAAGGTATGCCTCATTCTATCCTTGATGGCACCATTATATTTCGTGATCAACCCATTCGAGTTCTTTTTGATACGGGTGCATCACATTCTTTTATATCAAAAGAACTTGTTGATACTTTTACTTTAAGTGTTGTTGCTTTAATGACTTCTTTGAGGATTTCGAATCCAGTTGGCGGATCTACAACTCTTAGTTTGCTTTGTAAAGATGTCGAGATTATTTTGTGTGATTTTTCTTTCCTAGCCGATTTGCATGTCATGCGTTATTTAGGCTTTGGGATGATTTTGAGAATGGATTGGCTTAACCGTTATGAAGCTCATATCCTATGTCCTGAGCAGACTATTCATTTTCGACATCCTCAATCTGTTAAGCAGATTTCTATTAATCTTAAAGATTCGGATTCCAGCTTGGTTGCATCTTTATATTATTTAAATCCTCATGATGACAATAATGATGATGAGGAAGATATTATTTCTCTTATTCACGTTGTTCGTGAATTTTCCGACATATTTGAGCCCATTTTAGGATTACCACCTAAGCGAGCAATTGAGTTCAGAATTAATCTTATCCCTGAAGCTCAATCTATTACTCGTCGTCCTTATCGTATGTCCAATAAAGAAAATGAGGAGATGCGTAAACAATTGTCCGAATTGGAGACGAAGCAATTTATTCGCTCAAGTTCCTCGCCTTGGTGAGCTTCGGCTATTTTTGTGAAGAAATCCGATGGTACCCTTAGGCTTTGCGTTGACTACCGCAAGCTTAATGATCTTACTATCAAAAATAAATATCCTTTACCTCGGATTGATGATCTATTCGATCAACTTAGTGGTGCTAGAGTCTTTTCACAATTGGACTTGGCTACCGATTTCCATCAGCTTCGTATTGCAGAGGATAGCATTCCTTTGACCTCATTCCGTACCACTTATGGATCTTATGACTGGCTTGTTATGCCATTTGGATTAACGAATGCTCCGGCTTATTTCGTTGACCTTATGAATCGAGTTTTCAAAGATTTTCTCGATCGATTAGTTCTCATCTTTACTGATGATATTCTTGTGTATGCAAAAACCGAGGAGGAGCATGAAAAGCATCTTCGGATTGTGTTGGAAACTCTTAGGAGTAATCAATTAAAGGCGAAATTTTCTAAATGCCACTTTTGGCAATCTCGTGTGAAGTTTCTCGGTCATATTATTTCCGAATCCGAAATTTCCATGGATCCTTCAAAGATTGAAGTGATTCAAGATTGGAAAAGACTAGAGAGTGTGACAGAGATTCATAGTTTTCTCGGATTGGCGGGTTATTACCGTCGTTTCATTAAAGATTTTTCTAAAATTGTCGTGCCTCTCACTAGCTTAACGAAGAAAGGTGTTAAATACATTTGGTCGGACAAATGTGAAGCTTCTTTTCAGAAATTGAAGGAACTTCTTTCTGATGCTCCTATTCATGTTATTCCCGAGGGGAATCAAGATTTCGTTGTTTATACCGATGCTAGTCGCGTTGGTTTGGGTGCCGTTCTTATACAAAGAGAACGTGTTATTGCTTATGCTTCTAGGTAATTGAAGCCTGCTGAGACTAGATACGCCACTCATGATTTAGAGCTCGCGGCTATTGTTTTCGCCCTTCGTATTTGGCGTCATTATCTTTTAGGAGAGAAATTTGTTCTTTATACCGATCATAAATCCTTAAAGTATTTATTCTCTCAAAAGGAACTTAATTTGCGTCAACATCGTTGGCTCGATTTTCTTGCACCATATGATCTTGATATCCTTTATACTCCCGGAAAGGGAAATCGCGTTGCGGATGCACTTAGTCGAAAGCAACAAGCGGTTGTTTCCATGATGATATCCGAATGGAATGATCTCGAGGTTTTATCCACTTGTGAAATTGGAGATTGTGTTCTGATTTATGTTCATCTTTTGTTTTATGTAGCCTTGAGGCTCATCCTTCTCTTTTAGACCGCATTCTTGAAGCTCAAAGGCTAGATCCCGAATTGGCTTTTCTTGGCCAAAATATTAAGGATAAAATTGATATTGAAGGTTTGAAAGACTTTGATATCGGTTCTCGTGGCGGAATTCGGAAATTTGGTAGACTTATCGTGCCAAATATTAGTGATCTTCGTAAAGATATTTTAGAAGATTCACATCGTTCTAAATTTACCATTCATCCTGGTAGTAGTAAAATGTACGCGGATATGAAGCGACTTTATTATTGGGAGGGAATGAAACTTGACATCGCTAACTCCGTTAAGCGTTGCATGACTTGCCAACTCGTTAAGGCCGAACATCAAAGGCCCGGTGGGTTATTGGAACCTTTAGAAATTCCAATTTGAAAGTGGGATCAAATTTCCATGGATTTTATTGATGGCCTTCCCCATTCTCGTTCGGGTCATGATAGCTTATGGGTGATTGTTGATAGGCTTACTAAATCTGCCCATTTTATTTCCGTTCGGTCTAACCGAACCGTTCCTCTTTTGGCCAAGCTCTTTGTTAAAGAGATTGTTAAATTACATGGAGTTCCTACTTCTACAGTTAGTGATCGTGATCCATTGTTTACTAGTGGATTTTGGAAGAGTCTTCAAAAAGCTTTGGGAACGAAGCTTAATTTTAGCACCGCTTATCACCCCCAGTCCGATGGACAAACCGAGCGTGTGAATCAAACCCTTGAAGATCTTTTTCGTGCTTGTGTGCTTGATTTCAGTGGAAGCTGGGAAGATCATATTTCTCTTGTTGAATTTTCCTATAATAATAGCTTCCAATCTAGTATTGGTATGGCACCTTTCGAGGCACTCTATGGAAGGCCATGCCGATCTCCTTCTTGTTGGCTTGAGGCCAGTGAGAAGCTGGTTTTAGGTCCAGACTTTATTCGTGATTCCACAGAAAAATTGAACTTATTCGACATAGGATGAAAGAAGCCCAGAGTAGACAAAAATCCTATGCCGATGATCGAAGAAGGAAGTTAGAATTTTCTGTGGGAGATCTTGTGTTCATTCGTGTTTCACCTATGAAAGGTGTTGTCATTTCAGTCGATAGGGAAAGTTAGCGCCTCGATATATTGGACCATTTCCTATCACTGAACGCATTGGTTCCATAGTTTATCGCCTTTTATTACCGGCTCAGTTTTCTGCTATGCATGACGTGTTTCATGTTTCTCAATTACGGAAGTGCCTTCAAGATTCCGATTCCATTCTTGAGCCCGGTATTGTGGAAGAAATTAAAGTTTCGCCTAATTTAACTTATGAGCAGCATCCTATTCGAATTATTGCTTCGGAGGTCAAACGCCTTCGAAATAAAGATGTTCCGCTTGTGAAAGTTCAATGGTCTTCAAATCCTATGGATTGTTCTTGGGAGTCTAGAGAGTTCATCGAGCGAACACATCCGGACTTACTTTCTCGTGCTCTTTAAGGTGAACTACTTACTTCAAAATTCTTTTGTGTTAATATGCTTTTATGGTTGTTACTATATATTTTCTTTTTTAATATTGCGAGGACACAATTTCTTTAAGGAGGGGAGTCTGTAACAACCCGCATATTTATCGATTTTTATATTTAAATATTTTATCGATACTCGGAATTTAGTCCGAAAAGTTACTTTTTGCATACGGTCGAATTAGGACTCGGGACTACTCCCATTGAGTTTAAAATGCCGTTTGCGACCTTTGTGAGTATAAGCTTCGATATGTTTGGAGTAAGTTGATTTTTTGCTACTTTTTCACTTAGGGCTTTAGTTTGGGCTGAACCCTCTTACTAACTCAGTCCCAACCCCTTCTCCTCTTCATTACTTCATTCCTCATTTCCTAATACTCAAGATTTTATATTAATGGAGAGTGGAAGAGGAAATTAAAACTCCAAGCCCTAGTTTTCTTTTGCAAATCAAACTCTAGCTCCAAACTAATAGAAGAACCCATTGGTAAGCTTCTCTTCTTCTTCTCCAACTCATTCTCTTATCAATTTCAGAAATTCCTAAACCTAACTTTGGGAATGTTCTTCTTTTAAAGCTTAGAATCAAGCTTCTGGGGTTGGATTTGAAGAGTGGTTGATTCTCCCTTTGCTTTCAAGCTTCTTCTTTGTTTGTTTGGGTTCAAAGGTGAGATTTTTATCTTACATCTTAGTCTATGTTTGTTATCCCATTTTTGGTCAAAACTGGAATATCAATGTTGTGTGCATTTCCACCACGACCGAACCAAGAAGAAGCAGCCAGCAAGTGTATATAAGTCTGGGATTTCACTCATGATTCAAGTATAAAAGTCCATTCGGTATCAAAGATTTAAAGTTTCATTCGGCAATGTAGACCGAAGTCTCATTTGGCATTCAAGATGCCTTGGTTCATCCGGCGTTTCCAATACAAGAGCTCATTCGGCACTCCCAAATATAGAAGCATTCGACATTCCCAACTCATCACCGAACCAACTCCACTTCCCTTCCTAGCCGAACTAACCACACTTCCATATACTACTGAATGAGCTCCACCTAATCACCTCCATCGGACCAAGCTCCACCGGTCCAAACCCACACCGAACCAGACTCCACTCAACCTACCACCGGACCAACACTCCACTCAACCTACCACCGGTCCAACCATCCCAGCTACGACCGAACCAAGCTCCGCCGAACCAGATGTGCCAGGCTAGATTGCTTCAGCCCAGGACCACCAGCAGCTATATACATCCAAGACCTCTAACCCCAGCCCCACTCTATAAATAGAGGGGCAGGGGTACAACAATAGGGAGACAAGTTTGAGAGCTCGAGCATGGAAGGAACTTTCAAACAACTTTCATATACTTGTATACAAAGCTTTGTACTTGTAATCTGAAGTAAAAGAGGAGAATAACATATAAAGTGAATGTAGGCACGTTCTGGCCGAACCACTATAAATCTGTGTGTCTTTTACAGTTTAGTCCCTGCTTTTTACATATTTGCATAAATCACCCAAATCGCTAAGAACAACATATAATCCACTAAATCGTACGACTTTGAGGTGTTTGCCCATTTTTTGCGCAAACATTTTTGGTGCTTTCACTGAGAATTGAACTCAAGGATTCTACCGCTTGGAATTCGAACTTGAGAGTTTAGAGATTCAGATTGGAAGAGTCCTGGCAAGACAATCAAGCAGAAGGCCAAGGCCAGAGAGATGTGAACATGGAGGAAAATCAAGAGGCTTCTTCAGAAGCTAATCAGGCATCGATCCTGCATGGGGGCACCACACTTAGAGCATGTTGATCCAATCCCAGAGAGAGAGATAGGGGCCTCTGAGCAACCTGGTAAGGAATGAACGCTCATCCAGGGGGCAGGTAAAATTCCCTCCTGAACTCGGGGGGCAGGTCGAAAGCGATGAACAAGTCGCAAACCTCTCACTAGCACGGTTAGATCATTTACACATGTAAGCGATCGCGCACGATCCATAGGCATGCTCTGAATAACTACTGACCGCACCATAGTAAGAATTTACGCTTTGACATCCTCGTCTTGCTCTTGCTTTGATCTTGACTTGAACATTCCTGTTGTGGAATTCGTATGGTTATTGCTTTGATATTTGCAAATTTACTCGTATGCCCGTTGGATCGCGAACGGTCCACAAGCATCTCTTATATGGCGATGAACCGCCAAAGTATTTGATTCAGAAACTCCCCCAAACAATAACTCCGGCACTGATATTATTAAGTCCCCCCCCCCCGGGCACACTCATTCGCCTCGAACGGCACCCGACCTCGAACGGTCACAATTCGCCTCGAACGGCACCCGACTTCGAACAGTCACAATTCGCCTCGAACGGCACCCGATCGCGAACGATCACAACTCACCTAGAACGGCACCCGACCTCGAACGGTCACAACTCGCCTCGAACGGCACCCGACCTCGAACGGTCACAATTCGCCTCGAACAGCACCCGACTTCGAACCATCACAAACTCGCCTCGAACGGCACAACTCATCTCGTCACAAATGGCTCGATCGCGAAAGGTCGCCATTTGAGGTCCACCCCCTGACCGCCAACAGTCGCACCTTACCACGAATGGCTCGATCTCGAACGATCGTCATCCGAAGTAAGGCGCTTGACCGCGAACGGTCCCATTTCATCTTTTGCCGCGAATGGCACCGGCCGTGAACGGTCACATTTCACCCCAAGTGGCTTGATCGCGAACGGTCGCCATTTGAGGTCCGCCCTCTGACCGGGCTCGGTCGCGCTTTACCTCGAATGGCTCGATCCCGAACGGTCGTCATTTGAAGTAAAGCGCTTGACCGTGAACGATCACATTCCACCGCAAATGACTCGATCTCGAACGATCGTCGCATGGATTTAGACGCTTGACCGCGAACGGTCGCACTTCACCTCAAATGACTCGATCGCGAACGGTCGTCATTTGAAGTTAGGCGCTTGACCATGAACGGCCGCGCTTCATCCCAATTAGCTCGATCCCGAACGGTCGTCATTTGGGGCCATATAAAATATCAAGCTCTTTGCAGGTTTTCAACAGGATATGAACATCCAGCTCATGGCATTACAAAACACGCCTTCCTACCGCAAGGACATCAACAGGATATGAACATCCAGCTCATGGCATTACAAAACACGCCTTCCTATCGCAAGGCATGTTTTGGGGGGCAAAGTGTTATCCCATTTTTGGTCAAAACTGGAATATCAATGTTGTGTGCATTTCCACCACGACCGAACCAAGAAGAAGCAGCCAGCAAGCGTATATAAGTCTGGAATTTCACTCATGATTCAAGTATAAAAGTCCATTCGGTATCAAAGATTTAAAGTTTCATTCGGCAATGTAGACCGAAGTCTCATTCGGCATTCAAGATGCCTTGGTTCATCCGGCGTTTCCAATACAAGAGCTCATTCGGCACTCCCAAATATAGAAGCATTCGGCATTCCCAACTCATCACCGAACCAACTCCACTTCCCTTCCTAGCCGAACTAACCACACTTCCATGTACTACCGAACGAGCTCCACCTAATCACCTCCACCGGACCAAGCTCCACCGGTCCAAACCCACACCGAACCAGACTCCACTCAACCTACCACCGGGCCAACACTCCACTCAACCTACCACCGGTCCAACCATCCCAGCTACGACTGAACCAAGCTCCGCCGAACCAGATGTGCCAGGCTAGATTGCTTCAGCCCAGGACCACCAGCAGCTATATACATCCAAGACCTCTAACCCCAGCCTCACTCTATAAATAGAGGGGCAGGGGTACAACAATGGGGAGACAAGTTTGAGAGCTCAAGCATGGAAGGAACTTTCAAACAACTTTCATATACTTGTATACAAAGCTTTGTACTTGTAATCTGAAGTAAAAGAGGATAATAACATATAAAGTGGACGTAGGCATGTTCTGGCCGAACCACTATAAATCTGTGTGTCTTTTACAGTTTAGTCCCTGCTTTTTACATATTTGCATAAATCACCCAAATCGCTAAGAACAACATATAATCCACTAAATCGTACGACTTTGAGGTGTTTGCCCATTTTTTACGCAAACAATGTTTATCTCCGATTGTTAGGTATGAATTCCTAACACTTATTCTTGTGCAATTGCTTTTGGTTTGGATTGATTTGGTGAATATTCCAATTTTTAGTGTTTTGGGTTCAAATCTTTAAAAATCCTAACTTTGATGTTTGAATGTGTTTTGGTTATGCATCGAAGAGCTTATAGGGCCGGGTAGTCGATTGGCATAAACCCTTAGCGCCGTTGCTCGAGCGAATGCAATTTGGTCGAGGTTGGACCTCATTTGGATGGGCTGGGAAGAGACTGGCAACAGGTCCGGTCGACCGAGCTCTGCTGCCGACCGACCGACCTGCTTCCAAGTGCATAAGCACTTCTCTGTTTATGGTCCGGTCGACCAACTATAGGTTTCGGCCGACCGACCTGCTTCCCGAGGAATTTTGAGAACAGGGTCCGGTCGACCGAGCTCTGTAGCCGGCCGACCGACCTGTTGAAATTTTGCCTACTTCGCCTAATTGTTTGAATTTCCAACTTTAATCGATTCGTGTTGTTTCCTATTTTTTGTTATCATTTATTTTGACCTTGATGACTCCCTTTTAGGGATTTTTGAAAATATCCATTTGGATGGATTTGGCATCGATTTCTTTGGATTTGATTCACGTCTTCATATGTGAATTTTGGTGATTGATTGTTCTACAATCATTTTTGTGATTTGTCACTTTAAAAATATAAAGGTTTCAGTACTAGTAGTAAATATCAAAACTCTTTCATTAAAACGATTTCAACACTATTTTATTTACAAAGCTCGTTTTTCTCAAACCGTTTTCCAATCTACTAGTATATACAAACCTTTACCTCACTCGTATGAGAAATCTAATTAAACGACTTAGTAAAACAAGTGGTATGAAACGCTTGCGTTTACTTCGTCGGTTAATTCTTGGACTTGTTCGATTGAATCTCTTGTGACAATTTTCTAGTGGAGATCTACAATTTGTTCGTAAATATTTAAGTTAAGCTAGTGGTTATGGGACATGAAGCTAAGCTTATATATTTACTAGCTTACTGTAATTGACACTTCTTGATGATCATGACGATCATTCTTGTGATTTAGACTAGCAATGTGCGATGTCTCTATGTCTGCGAGGGAGACTAAACCCCGTTTTGTGGAGTTTCGACTCAAATTGGTGGGGTAGCAACCCATGGTCTACGGGCCGTTTGTGGAGCTTCGGCTCAATTTGTGATGGTTAGCAACCATGGAATTAGCGTTCCGTTTGTGATACACGTGTTGGTGAGCTTTATGCTTCCGTTTGTGATAGGCCTTCCCCCTTTTTGTGATTTCTGGATTTCTTGAGATGATTTCTAGAATTTGTGTTTCACCAATTTTCGTGATTTTCATTGATAAGTTTTATCAATATTTGTGCATTGGTGAATTTGTGTGTCATTGACATTTGTGATTGATATTGATATAATCGTCAATATTTATGGTTTGGTGAACGAAATAAAGAGTATGACATTCCTTTTGATTCTCGAGTAGATTTTTGTGATATTGATTAATCTCTTGTTGATTTTCAATTACTTATATATATCACAGCTTGGCATTGTGATTATTATGTGTTTCGTCATACCTCTTATTTTATATCATGTCATCTGATATTTATAGCTAGACTGATCCGTTTATTATTTTCTTATTAAATAATACTCGGGTCAGACCGAGATGTTACAGGTGCTTCTGCTTGACTTTACATCCGGGATTACCTCCTTGACTTTTGGTTAACTACTTAGATTAGTAGTTTTTGTTGTATACATTTGAGATATAGACTCCATGATGTATACTTATTCTTTTGTGTAGTTCGTGTAACTATTCTTTTGTGATATTGTGGATCTTTTTAGACCGCTACTCTGATGTACACTTCCTAGTGTAATATTCATATCTATTTCCGCCTTTGTGATATGAATTATCTGTGACTGATTTGTGTTATGTTTATTTCTATATTTGTCTCCAAAGACATAACAGCCACTGTGTAGTAGCCTTGAGTTTGTGTCGGTATGTCGGACTTCCTCTTGAAAAGAATGCAAGTTATATTTTATCTGGCATATCGGTGTTCGCGCAAAGCAATTACACGGATGGTCGCTTCTCAACAGCCTTATTCTCCGTGCTAGTTGACAGCATTACTCCGTAGTGTCCTTGGCTAGCGTGGGTATAGAGGTGGGACGTCACATTCATTATCTCATATCAATTTATTTAACATTCGATTGATTAACATTCAATCCATTTATTAATTCAATTGCTAATTTATTTAACAAATAAGGTTAAATTTCTTTTATATAACTCAAGTCCATATTCTTAATGACTTCATTTCATTAATTCACTTATTAGTTTACTTTGACACCAAAATCAACTTCTTTCAACATCCCTTAAGTTATATTCCATTTCAACTTCATTTACATTTTACTTCCACTATACAACTTAAGTTCACTTCTTATTTATTTCAAATTCTATTTCATTTAACTTTTACTTAAGTCAAATTCATATCAACATTCAAATTCATATTTCATTTTACTTAACAAAATTGTTTGACCATTTTAACTATTGGTTTCACTTACATTTTCTCATTTTCTAAGTTATACAACTTATATATTTAAACTTCCAAATCCATTTACTTATCCAAAGCTAAATTTATTATCTCATACTATAAGTTCAAAATTCATTTCACTAATATTCATCAATTTCAACTTGGATCTTTAAATTTTCAAATTTGTTTATCACAACAAAACTTCAATTTCAATTTACTATGGTAGCAAATCCATCACACAGAAACTTGAAAATGATACTGATGATGCTGCAGTCATCACCCTTATTATTTCCCAGTGACAATAGTGAATTCAGTGCTTTAAATTCTTTCAAAAAATTTCCTTTTCATTGTTTATAAATCACATTTATAAAAAAAAATCCTCATATAATTTCACTATTTATATATAAGATTATTTTACAATTGTAAATCATTTTAATTATAATTCCATACTTATAATTCTCGCTTATAAAATTTATTCTTTTACAATATGTTTCATTTAACTTATTCAAACAACTTTTATTAACTTGCTTATATCTTACATTTTCAACTACCAAACAATCAATTGATATACACTTTAATAATTCTGAAAAATTATTCCTTTATATACAAAATATAATCAAGGTAAAATTATTTCATTTACCCAATTTAAAACAATACTGTGTCAGTTTATCTTGTTTAAGAATTTAGAAACCCCTATCGATCACGGTTGTACATCCCGCACCGACCAGAATTCATAAACAATCAACCGATAAGTCAAAATAATACAAAACAATTTATATTCACTAACAAATACGCGCTCATAGCTATTATTACACTCACACTCCTCTATCTCTAATGAGTAATTCCCAACAGAGCCATGGTTGTCTCTTAACCATATGCTCTGATACCAAATGTAACGTTTGCGACTTTTCAACGCTCGAAAACCGACATCAATACGTCCATTGTATCAACTGCCGAGCAATCGAATGCCGGAAAACCCGAATGTTATGGTTAAAAAAGAAGAAAAAGGTAGAAGAAGAGAGAAAAAGATAGAACAAAACAGAAAGAAACTACAAAACAATATCATAATCTCACAATCGCAGCGGAACAACATATAATAGATAAATGAATAATCTTTAAACAAAGAACTATATCAGTTATTACATTACATCACATTGCATCATCAGAGTGTACAACAACAAACAACAAACAAATAGCAGGAAAAAATACTATATACTAGTGAATACGCCATGCCATCCAGCTTGCCTCCAGCAACTCCTGAATTTCCAGAATATCCTGATAAACCTAACTCTTGACTGCCCGTGTGGAAATTGGTGGGCACCCAGAGTTTAAGAAATAAAACAATAAACTCCGAGTCAGTCATGTGACTGGTGTGAGAACTTAAAACAGTTTATTTTTAAAACAAAGTACAGGATAATTTTTAAAATAGATTCGCAATGCTTTTTAGAAAATGAGACTACCATAAGGCCTCCCGCGCACACACACAATGCAAACGAGGAATCGGAGGAGATTTCTCCTTATGATAGTCAAAGATGCTTGATACGCATAAGAAAACATATGATATTATTACTAGTGCATAGTGTAGGAAAAAATTATTATGAAAGTAAAGATATAAATCTTAGCCAACATACGACCATTATCATATGCCTACTATAGCTACCATCTAAACAGTGGTGACCACCATAAGTAAATGGCAGGTTCTACAACTAAAATCGTACAAGGTGCGTATTGGAGTTTGGATTTCCAACAGATGGTCAGGTCAAGGAACTTCCCATTTCCACATGGGTACGCCTCTGGAAAGATGACCCGAGAACCTAGCCAGATCTTTGCCAACACAAGGCCGGGTTACCTTTCAAACTAGGTAACTACTGACACGAATATGTCATTCCCCGATCGTCACTGATCTTTATCCGAGGATACTTGATTCCAACAACCACAAAGCAATAAATTTGCAGCAACAACATAGGTTAAGTATCTGGGCTCCATACCATGATACCACCTCTATCCAGAAGGGACGACATACACTAAAGGGGCACTACCCCCTAATAACCTTGCTGCATCCTTCCTGTTTTGACCATTTTCGGGGTGTGAGGTCCGACGAAGTCTCGTCCACAAAGCCACGCTTTATACAAAAGTTGTGCTTTGATCATCAAATGCTCAACAGCACTTCGTATGCCACATTACAAATTTGGGAATGTATCACTAGAAACCATCAACTACATAACCTCTAAGGGTGTTAAGCTAAGAGAATAAATTCTCCGCCACCAACGGAAATATATTTGATAGAAACCAGCTTTACATGTCAAATTGTAATGTCAGACACACATCTATACAAGTCCGTTCCAGGATCGAACGGAACCGAAGGCACTTACAAAGAAGTCCTTGCAATTCGGATATTCACTAATCACGACCGGACTTCCCATCACAAAGGGTAATAAATTTCTATATCGGGGATCAGCCGATGCAAAAACATTCGACGGCAATCCTTCTGTTTTCACAAATATCCGGTCTTCAACACTGGTCATCAAATGCAATCCATAACGACGTATCACATATTCGGAATGGGTTATACGACCCTAAGGTCCTTTCCCGGCTAACCCGAATAGTTAGCGCTTATTTCAAAAATAAGTGCGGCATTCAAATTCAGGCAATCACAACAAATACCTGTTTAAAGGTAAATATTGATAGTCGGTTATTTAACTATCAATAGGCATGCTCAACATCACCAGATTCCAAATAATTTTCCAAATTATTTATTTTCCAAAATATCTTTACTAGATATATAATTTACACACTTCAACCATTTGAAAATAATTTTCAAATCACTTTTCACCTTTACCACTTTTGAAAACAAATGTCAAACATTTTCCTTACGCGGAAATATTTTCATTTCAACATGGTTCATTTAAACCAATTTGATAAATCCTTAACGATTTACTTTACATTTACGATTCAAATCCGTAAATTTATTCCCACACTTCAAAAATAAATCAACGTTTATTTTTAAACAAATTCCCTTTTCTTTTATAAATTCCATAGTGAATTTACACTTCCAAAATATCTATGAATATATGATTCCCAAATCGATTTCTCATATTTATTTTCAATTTATCTTTAAAAGATAAAATCTTAAAATATTCACTTCATATTGGAAAACATTTCCATACTTATTTAATAATAAGTAATTCACAAATCTATTTATTTTCAACACATGGAAAATATTCAATATACTTAAATCGAAATTAAGTATATATTTCATTCTTTAAAGAAAACATCCTTTCAAACACATTTATTTGAGTCGAAAACGAATGTTACGTAAAACATCGTTACGACAACTCAAAATCACTAGTATAGGGATTCGAAATTTAGATAGATATATAAATCCCAACACTATATAAAAACATTTCCTTTCAGAAATCATTTACTATAACAACAGTGTTATAGTCCACCATTTCCTTATTTCTCGAAAACGTCTATTTCAACAATGAATGTTGAAATCTATGTGTTCGATACTTAATGCATTTTAAAACATCTTTAAATCGTCTTAAATTCTATATAAAACATCACTTCCCCAAAACATATCCATTTGATTTCATAATATATTCACAGTCCAAAAATCGTGAATATACTTTATTTATCCAATTCTGTGTTTCTACACATTTATTATAAGATTATCCACCGTCCAAAATCGTGGATAAAATTCTCAACCAAACTCTTATTATTACAACATTTAACTTTAAGGATAATTCGCTGTCCAAAATCACGAATATATCTCCTTTAATAACTTTTATGTTTGATTTATCAAATTCAATTGATTTCGAATTTACAAACAATGTTTATAAATCCCATTTCTCTTTATAAAACTTCGATTTATAAATCTCCTTTATTATCCCATTCAATTTATATAACTCAATTATATACCTGAAGTCCATATTATAAGTTAATAACTTATAATCCATTTGTTTACAAAATCGTTCTTTTTAAAACTTCACAAATTATAAATCTTATTACTTATAAGATTTTATTTATAACCTTATTTTCAACATTAACAAAACTCCTTTTAGAATTCCATTATTTCGATTTATAAAATATATATTTTATAAATCTCATCTATAAACCATTTATCTTTATTCAAAAATCTCAATTAAAATGTCAAATCTGATTTATAAGTTAATTTACCCATAAATCTTTTATTTTACAACATCTATTCATTTTATGACTTCACAATTTATAAGTCTATAAATTTCGTTCACTTATGAAATCCATTTTTTTTAACACTTATAAAAACTCGTTTTATAATTCCAGTATTCTTAATTTATAAAATATCAATTTTGTATATCTTTTATATAAATCGTTCATAATAATTCAAAAATCCCAATTTAAATAAACCAATCCTTTTAATAATTTACAAAACGTTATTTAAACTTATATAACTCCAAAATCATACTTAAGTACTATTTTCCAAACATATAACTTTTATAACAATAAAATTATAATGTTTATTTATTTTAACAATTCAAAATTTAATAAAACGTATACTTTCAAAAATCACTTTAAAATTCTTTTTAAAATCAAGATCATTATTTTAAAACTTCAAAAATGGATCCGATGATGCAACGGCACCAAATAGTCAATCACGACAACCAAATATCATATATCAATATGATAATCAACAAATATCACAATATCTGTAAATAAATCAATATAATTGAGGAATCCAGTTGGATCCCTCCAACCTGTTTCCCTGCATCCAAAGATGTTAGCACAATACCAATTCTGTTCCAATACGGAATATTTTACGGTATATGGGATTCATAAAATATTATCCACTTAATAGGCGGCGCAATAGGGTCTCATCTGCTATATAATGCGGGAAAATCAACTCCAAGTACATATATAATACCAATTCCATACAAGTTGGAATTGTCGCGGTATATGTTTTTAATAAATAGCCTCCGCTTACTAACGGCGTATAATGTCTATTTCAATCAATAACAGATAATAATTATTATCATTCAGGCATATAATCAACAATTTTGAATCTAACTATTTAAAATTTAAATCGAAACTATTCGATTGAGTGAGAAGTTCTCACCTCGCTTTCAATTCAGTTTTCGCGTTTTATTTCGAATAAAATTAAACGCGCATTTAGATTTACCCGAAATTCAAACTAGCTCCAAATGACTCCAAACCAGCTCCATTGCGTAGTGCTCGAAAAAACTAAGCCAACGCAATTCGTTTCGTCCAAAACGGACCTCGTATGAAAAAGTTATGCTTGTTTAAAGTTTACACGAATTATAAATATAATAAATTACAATTCCTTTTTTTACTTTTACATCTAGGCCGTCCATCACCTTGTGCTTCAGATCTGGCCGCGCCCCCCCCCCCCCTTCCTTTCTTCCTCAAGTTCATCCATCTACAGGTAAAACGCACGTACATAGGAACCCATGAAGCCAAAATTAGGTTTAAACATCACGGCCACCACACTCAACTTGAAGACGATCGGCCACCTCCATCGCGAAGCTTGTCACGAACACTACACTCGGCCAGAGCACCATGAAGATCGGCCCCATCATAGCCTCGAACGACGTGAAAAACACAGCAGCTTTGAACGTGATTTTCCGTCGATCCGTGACTCCGTTTCCGATCTCCACCGTTGGATAGCTAGATCTTGATGCCCTCTACAACTTTATAGTTGACGACTTTTGCTAATTGTTTGTAGATTTGAAGATAATAGAGGAGGAAGTTTCGAAATTCTCAGCCATTAAAATCTAGGGCCGGCTGCTGTTGAAACCCTAGGACTTGAGTGCAAAATGAAATGTTGAGGTCCTTATATAGAAAATTTCCCAAAACGCTATTCATTGAAAATTTTCCGAACTCCAAATGAAGCGTGCCGGTTGGTGTTTCTAAAGTTTACCCCGCGTTTTGAACACAATGGAATGTGTTTCGGAGGCCAATTCGATCATCTGTGTGAGTTACGGCAATAAACGATCGATTTTAAATTAAACCGATTAAACGATTTTCTATGCGTTTTGGCTCGCCCTGGACAAACCGTAAATCCGATTAACACGAAATTTGAAACCATACAATAATATAACATTACGGATCCGATGAAACTGGTTTCGTCGAAATCCGAGACTGTTTGAAAAATGGCTATTTTAGCTCGTCAACTAAATATTAAAATATTCAATTTTCACAATTTAACTTTTAATTCAATTTTAAAAGTTCTAAAATATCGTTCTAACTCTAATATGATATAATAAAATTTTACAAATCATTTTCAATCATATTTAACTCGATTTACAATTATTTCTGTATTTTCAAATGTTAAATTATCGATTTAATTATCCAATTAAATCCAATTATTTGACTTATAAATTTTACTTATTAATATTTAAATTCAATTAAATATAAAATTTTAATTAACAGAAATTTTGGGTCGTTACAGAATGCCTAGAGATGGAATCATTAAATCGATACCTAAGCTCGTGGGCAATTGAATGTCACTCCAACCCAAAGCATAGGTAAATGATCATGAATGCATTGAATAGAAAGTGCGTTACTCGAATATACAAGCAAATTCAAACTCATAGTAAGATCTAGGTATGCAGCTGCACGCAACTCGAGGCTGACCCCTACTCGACATTTCCTTCAACGTTCTTTTAAGCCTGATCTTTGGCCATTTGCAGATAATCGATTAGAATGTTCAGAGCCCATCACTATTAGACTTAATAACTCATGACAAGACTCTAGGATTCTACTAGAGTAACAATCAACGTTTATGCCCACCGGCCATTGCGACAGGGCATGCAACGACCTGAGACGTCTGAAAGACTACTTTAACAGAATACCAAACTAAGCCAATTCGATATCACTTATTTCCCTCGAAGGGCTATCCAAGGAGGAAATTAGCAGACCTCATACCCGAATTCGTTGCATCAAATAACTACTAGAAGAGTAGTAGAGAACCAACCAATAGATGGAAAATGTACGTGGATGGAGCATCCAGTGATCAATGTTATGGCGCAGGAGTCATGATAATGACTACTGAGGAACGATCGACCTGCTACTTCCTGAAACTCAATTTCCCTGTAACAAACAACGATGCATAGTATGAAGCCTCAACCGCCAGCGTCAAATTTGCTAGAGGATTGGGAGTGGAAACTTTACATATCTTTTGTGGTTCCTGATTGATAGTATGCAAAGTTAAGGAAGTTGATCTTGCTAGGGGGCATTGTCTTGCTCCTTATCTCGGCCAAGTCCAAGAGCTACTAGCCGACTTCACGTATTACATCATTGCACACATACTCAGCGAACGAAATGAAAAGAATCCAGTCACTGTCCAAGCTAGCCAGTTTTAGGGACGTGCAACAGACATACATTGTTTCGGTTGAAATATTTAATATTCCAAGTATTGACTGATGAAGATCGACTAGATCTTGGAGACAGAGCCAGAAAAGGGGTCATGGTTGAATCCTATCAAAGACTAACTACAATGAAGAATTCTTACTAAACGGAGGAATGAAAAATGACAGATCCTCCTCAAAGCTTCGTGCCAAATCATCCAAGAAGAAGTCATGTGTAGAAAGGAGTTTATCCATTCCCATACTTCGGTGTATCACCCATGATGATATCAAATGAGTCTTTAGCGAAGTCTATGAAGAAGAATGTGGCAATTACATCAGGGGAAAACCCTAATAAAGAAAATACTCTGCTACAGGTATTACTAGCCAACTATCAATCCAGATGTAGTTGATCATGCTAGACAATGCAACAAGTGCAAGATGTTTGCAAAAAATTCGGGAGCCCCGCCGATGGAAATTACTCAAATGGCTAGTCCATAGCCATTTGCCACTTGGGGGCATTGACATCATCTTCTTACCGATCCTAAAGGTGGCGCGAAATACGCCATCATAGCAGTTGATTGCTTCACCGATTAGGTAGATGAAGAACTTTAAACCACACCAAGATGAAGAAAATAATCAACCTCTTTGTCTGTAACGTCATCTGTCCTTATGACCTTACATAATCCATTATAAGTGCAAATGAACAGGTTGAAGCTATGAACAAAATCATAAAGTTTGTTCTGAAGAGAAGTTTGGAAAAGACTAGAGGTAAATGGGTGGATGAACTCCCAACAGCATCATGGGCTTATAGAACTACCCATGGGTCCGTGACTGGCCGTACTCCATTCGCCCTTGCTTGCTGCTTTGAGGTCGTCATCCATGTAAAACTTGAAGTCCCTTCTTATCAAGTGGCTAATTACAACCCTTATTTCACAAAAAAATACAAACAAGGAATCGTGATTGAATTGCAATTAAACTAGATAGGATTGGTGATGACTTATGAGCATATAAAACGCATCCGAGAGCCAATGGCAAGAACATGTACTCGAACATGCATGTGTACATCCGAAAAAGTTCGACTTCTTCAAAATGGACAGAAATTGAATTCTCACTAGAGGTCATTAAGAAAAGACTGGATCAGTTAGCCGAAGCTTACTAGCCCTGTAGAACCGGACACGGATGGCCACTGATAAACTACAACCCTGGATTTATAATACTGGGAATCAACCAAGTGTCAAAACGACCAAAGAAGGATATGACACCTTGGGAGGATAAAATTTAAGGATAATGACAATTTAGGAAACGTGATGGATTTCTTTCTAGAAACAAGGAATACTCGCTAAATCAAAGCGTATCGTGTTGCTTCACATGACACACTTTGAGGGGTAAATGTTACCCTGCACCTTGGCCCGGCTGCAAAACGACAGTTGAAGATATTATTATTACCATTTGACAAGATTCTGACCAAGAAGAGCCTGAAGTTATAAGGGTTTGATGCAATCGACAAGTTTCAGCGTTTATCTGCACTTCGGTAGGTATGGTTCGATGTGTAACGCTCGGTCTGAGTAACCCGACCATCATCGCTCGACATCCTTCATTCGACCATCACTGCCCGGCATTCTTTGGTTCGACCATCATCGCTCGGCATCTCGAGTTCAGAAGCCATCGCTCGACATTGCCATCGCTCAACATTCTTTAACAACGTCGTTTGTCAAAGTCAAACAGCAAGGTCGCTCGGTAACTGCCATTTGGCATCCCTGGCTCGGTGCAGACTGGAGGTGTTAGCAAGTTGTCAAGCCCACAAAAAAGCAAGAGCATTCGAAAGGACTCTGCTTCGAGTCATTTAACGATCGACCGGACAATTCTCGACCAGCGTTCCTCGTTCGGCATGCCTGGCCCGGTGCGCAGAAGTCACCTACTTTGGGCCGAGGTATTTTGTTCCTGGGCCCATGAGGGGAGTCCAGCCTATCTTCGCCTATAAATAGAAGGGCAGAGGCATAGTGAAAGGGACTATATTCTGAGAACACTACGAGACCCTGCCATTTTTGATACTCTCCTCTTTTTAATTCGAACTTGTAAGCAAGTGGTTGGTTTACGGATTGTATCTGTATTCAAGTGATTGAGATAACAATAAAGATTAAACTCAAAGTGGATGTAGGAAGTTACGCCGAACCACTATAAATATAGTTTTCTTGTTTCTTACAGTTATTATTGCATTCTACTGTGTAATTCCTCAATTTTAACTTACTCTCTTCATTAATCTCTCTATATAACTTTACTCGAGGGTGTTAGTGACCAATTCAGATGCTAACAAATATTTTACAAATACCAAATTTATTTTAAATATAATTCTACTTTCATTTTAAATACTTTATTTTATTTATCAAAATATCCCAAGGCATCTCCTCAAAAATATAATATATACACTTCTATAAAATATTATTTTACCTTCAAAACAATCCTTCCAAACTATCCATTTTAATATATATAATATTTTACTTATTTGAAAATTTTGTCTTGTTTACAAATATTATATACTTACTAAATATTATTTCTTAAAATATTTTATTGCCCAAAACACTGTGTCCGAATATCTCGTACTTGTGTTTAGAAATCCCTATTGATAATGTCGATCGATTGCATCAACCAGAATCCTTAAGGCACTTAACGGGCAATTTAACACAAAAATTATATTCTATATGATTTACATATATCTTTTAATACTTATGCCCTTTACAAAATATTTGCTTGTCTATAATAAACATAATCAAGCTCCATATATATGTATATCTAATATCATATGATTTTAATTTTAAAAAATGCTTAATTTATTAAAATTCTTTCAATCGTTCTTAATATTATCATAGAAATAATAATTTACTGATAACAATTCCATAGCATACACATTCATCCATAAATACTTCAAGCAAATATCATATTTTTAATTCATCTTAACATTAAATTAGTCACACACATGAATTAACATTTCGTTTTGTATAAATTTAAATTTTCAATATTTCTTGCGGTAACTACATTACTAAAGACACCATAAGTTCTTATTGTTATTATTGAGTAAGTTTCAACTCTCAATTGTGATTCCTAGTCAATATTAATTTTGCACAACCATTAAAATTTTAGAACAACCAAGCCTCCATCAACCAATCAATTTATTATTATATCTTATTTTATTTATTAAGTATACTTTCCAATTCAAATTTATTAGATATACATTATTTTTCATTCTATATTTATAACGATTAATTACTGAACATTTTTATTGTTCTCTAGCGATTCTATTTCTATAGAAACCGCTGGCTTTTAATAATAATTTAGTTTGTCCAGATTCAAAGGGATTAATAAATTCTTTGAGTGATAACGTCTTATTCAATTCCACATTCTAAGCATAACTAAAACAAATACTGATGCTAACAACATACATTTCAATCAAACAAACAAACAATCACCTTCAGCGAAAAGTTATCTTCCATATTCTATTGTGCAACTCTGATAACTAGCAGATCAGAGCACAATAATTCAATTCTAAGCCATCTAAGGTCTCATTTATGCTGTTTATCTAATCTTATTCTTTAAAAAGTGAATTCCAACTTTAAATACATTTTCAGTAATTGGCATATAAATTCAATTTTCTTTTACAAATACGTCCCGATGATTACTTCCAATAATTGTTTATATCTATATCCTATATAGGAATATAAATTTTATCATACCCAAGGGACAAAACTGTAAGTCTATCTAGGTTCAGATCTCATCTTTGCGTTAATTATATTCTGTAATGTTCTGAACACAGCTCTATTATTCAAAAAAGTATATAATATAAATAAATCAGAATCAGAGTCACAGATCACAAGGAATACATCATATATCATAATAAGATATGAGCCTACAGAATACCAGTACTAGACCCACATAATATATACATCACATCCAAAATATTGTATCAGGTACACAACAACAACTAAATAATATATGGGATATATCCTCCTAAATTATATTAAAGAAGTTTTAGTGTTAGTGCAAAGATATATTCACGTTCAATCGCTCTTAACTAGCCATATTCTCCGTGTTATTAGATGGCATTACTTGTAATGTCCATTAGTAATATGGGTATGGTGGTTGGATCATTACAATTTTCACCGTCGACCCAGCAGTTTGAGTCGAGTTTCATCATCGAACCGGTTGTTCTGGACTTTACCAACGTTGCCCTTCTCTAAGCAAAGCCGACTCTCAAATGGTTAGGGGTCAATATTCACTATCAACCTAAAGGCTTGCGTCAATTTTCCTCATTGATCTGGCGGTTTAGACCTTTTCAATGTTACATTGGTAGTCAGATAGTTAGGGGTCGATATTCACCGTCGACCAGGTGGTTTTAGGTGATCTTACCCATCGTCCATGTGGTTTGGACCTTCTCGACATTGCTTGTCTCTAGGCATTATCATTGTCAGAAGGTTGGGGGTTGATATTCAACGTTTAACTAGTGGTTCCAGTCGATTCTTCCCCTCGACCTGATGGTTTAGACCTTCCCGGCGTCATCTATCTCTGGGCATTGGCGATTCTCAAAAGGTTAGGGTTGATGGTCACCATCGATCCAACAGTTTGAGTCAATTTTCCCTGTCAACCCGACGATTAAGATCTTTCTGGCATCACCTGTCTCCGGGCAATACAAATTCTCAGAAGGTTGGGAGTTGATATTCATCATCAACCCGATGGTTTGTGTTGATTTTCCCCACCGATTCGTTTAGACCTTTCCGACATTTCCTGTCTCTTGGCAACGCCAGTTTTTAGAAGATTGGGGTTAATTTTCACCGTAACCCATTAGTTTAAGTCGATTTTAGTGGTTTGGACCTTCCTGGCATCGCTTGTCACTAGGAATTATCGGTTCTCATAAGGTTGGGGGTCAATATTCAATGTTGTCTCGGTGGTTTGGGTCGATTTTCCTTGTCGACCCAGTTGTTTGGACTTTCCTAAAATTGCCTATCACCGAGCAATGCCTATTCTATCAAGATTGGGGGTCGATATTCACCATTGACCTGGCGGTTTGAGTCCACATTCCTCGTCCATTATCTAAGGACAAAGGAGCATTTTTTCGGTTGTGCGGCTCGTTGTGTGGAACAAGAGTTTCACTTGTGAGAACATGGTTCCATTAGTTCAAGAACCTGAGTATATTCATGAGTAGAAGAGGTGGCAAGCCCTACCTATTTACATTGCCCTAGTGTTCTTGGATGGCTTATTTGCGAAAAGAAGTTGAGTAAAACTAAATGTAGTAGGGCATAGTTTGTCGTTCTGTACACATGTGATAGGAGCACTATTAATAGTTCCTAGCTTCAATGTTCCACCTCCAAGATTTCATTGATCGCATAGGGTTCTTCCCAGTTTGCGCTAAGAACCCCCATACCCATAAGAACTTGTTTCGAAACAAGGTTCCCTACCTCAAAAGTATGGTTGCGGATCTAGGCGTTGGTGTGTCGTGCTACCCTTTCTTGGGTGGCAGCCACGCTCGATTTTCTCTTTTATTTTACGGAGCGGGTCGCCTTAGACCCAGACTGCGACATTCCCACTTTTTTCTCATAAAATCCAGTTTAATATTCAGAGTGGGATATGTTATTCCAAGCGATATCTGTCATGTATGCATATGCGTCCAAGCAAATGCATCTAAGTTTCCATGGAAGAAGTTAAGTAATTCCTTGTCTAAGTCGCATTAAGCTGAGGGCCAATCTTCAGTACTTGAGTTGTATCATCCAAGTGGATTGGGACATTCACTGTCAACTTCGCCGGTGCCGCTCATACTTCCCCTATCCTCTTCCTAGGGTCCAAAGACATGTTGAATCTACTTTAGTTCCCGAGCAAAGGTCGTGCTTTAGTTGTTATGCTTACGAGTCGCGAATGCAGAGGTCCCCTCCATATTCTTACCTTTTTCCCATTGCTTTTCTTTTCTTAGTTCCATAACATAACATTCTCTTCTAGCGCTCTGATAGCCTTTCACTAGTTCGAACCTGTATTCCATAAGGAAGTTCATTTCTAAACAGCAAGGTACCAGAGCTATCCTGAAGTCGACTAAGGCTGATCGACCCAAAAAGGAATTGTACATTGAGTATTCATCCAAAGCCACAAACTTATGGATTTGAATAGTCTTGCAATATCCTTTGTCCAACTCCACAGGCAGATCAATCATCCCGATTAGTTATTTTTCCTTGCCTATAAACCCTTTAATCTTGGATTTACAATATGTAATCTCCTTCATGTTGATCTTCATCCAATCGAAAGTCCCGTTGAACAGTATGTTCATCGAACTCCCATTGTCAATTAAGACTCGTCGCGCAGTCACCGATCTGATTCCAACCATTACCACTATGGGGTTGAAGATTGGTGCTTCGACTTCGACATCATCTCTGTTCCAAAATACGATGTCCTCATTAATCATTCTCTACTTCTTCATTTTGAGCTCTATCTTTTACAATAAAGAAATCTTCCTACAGTGCATGCTTTAGTGAGCTCGCGTACCTTTCCATCTTACCCGGGGCTTCTCTCTGATGGGGGAGGTCCACCAGTTATGGTATTAATTAGTAGCCTTCTATTAGTACGTTATGGTCCTTCACTATTCTCCCCAGGAGATTTTCCTTGAGCTGGGGTTCCTTAAGGACCCATAGCCTTATCCGTGTTTTGTTGTTGCTTAACATACTGCTGGAGTCTGTTTTTTCATATCAACCCCTCAATCAAGTCCTTTAAGTGAGAACATTCATTCGTGTTGTTCCCTTGAGTTTCATGGAAGCGCTAGAACTTTCAAGAACATTTCTCTTTCTCCATCGCCTCACTCTTGGGTGGTTTCTTGTACTTCTTAGTTCCTTGACTAGCAAGATAGATATTTTTTGTGTCATTTAGAGGCGTATATTCTTCTAATCGCATATTCCTGGGGAGCTTCCTATTCTCGTTATGGCTACCACTAGAGTTTTGGTTTCTTTTTTTATTCCTAGAACTTCTAGCATTTCCAGCAGCTCCATTAGAGTTTTCACCATCCTGTTTCACCACCACATTGCTTTGAGTTACCTCCTTCGAATGTCCGTCACTAACCTTTCCTTCAACCAAGCTTGCTTCCTTTAATCATAGAAATTGGTTTTCCTTTTAGGGAATTCTTCCACAATAATTTGTTGTTTCATCTTTAATCACCTACCAAAATCCATATTTGGGTAAATGCCCTAGACTAATGCCATGAATATAAGATCTTCCTTTAGATTGCTAACCTTCGTAACAGCGATGCTACATTAGTTCAAGAAACCCTTCAATGACTCCTTAGGTCCTTGAGACAAGCCAGATAGGGACAGCATATCCTTTGGTCGGGTAGCGTATAGAAACTTCTTAGCTAACTCATCAAAAGTAGATATGGACTTCGGTGCGAGCCTAGTGAACCACATACAAGAAACTGCTTCCAGGAAGATAAGGAAATATTTACAAAGAACAACATCTATATCTCTAGCTCCATCTAATTGCCATTCGTACTTGAGTAATTGTTGTCCAGGTTTGGTAGTTTCGTTATATGATGGCATTATTGGCATTATAAACTTTCCAGGGTACTCTTCTCTTGGAATATTTTCGGTAAACGAAGTCCTACTTAGTACGGAGCCCCAACCTTCATTATTTCTACCTCTACTTTATTCCACCGATCGTTTAACCATATGAGCTATGAATTCTTCACTAGCTCGGTAATCCGAAGGTCGACTATTAGTGGCTACATTAAGCGTTTGGCTCCGCAAATGGCATCGGTTTGCTGATTGATGCTTATTTCCTCCTATCTCAAGGAGAACCACTTCTTTATGATTTTGTGGGTGTGTGGTTGGTTGAGCTATAGCTACTTGAACTCCATCTCCATTAGCATTAATATCCAACTCAAAACCATCATTATCAATTTGTAAATTCTCTTCCTCATCTGAGACCATCATTGCATCAACTTGTTGTGCATCACCTACTCCTAAATTCCTCTTGGTATAGAGGGAAATCCTCTTGGTATCAGTTCGTTTTCTGGTGGGGGAGCACTTCTGCTTCCTCCTACAAGTCCTTCAACAACTCCAGTGATTCCTACCTTCTGCTTCTATTTTTCACCCCTTTTGTTTAGGCCAGAAATAGATGATTTATCTTGTTCTATGGCATGTAAAGTTTCCCTTCTAATTCTTCTAGTTCTTGGCGGTTGCAAGGTTAGTAAATAATCGTTTTATTCATCAAAGCGTTCTGGCTATCTACCATTTTTTGGATCAACTCCTCATCAAAGCGTTCTGGCTATCTACCATTTTTTGGATCAACTCCTGTAGCATTTTGTCAAACTCTCCTTTGGTAACTACTTCCATTTAAGCAGAGGATTCTGGTACTATATTTTGATTGTTAACTTCAACTTGGTGAATATTTCCTTCATCAGCACCCGCCACACTCCTGATGATCTTTTAGATATCCTTGGTGCAATGGCTTTCTATTAGCAACCCTTCATGTTCTTTGAGCCAGTTTTCTAGATCTAACTTCTAATGTAACGACCCATCTTTTTAAACTATTTAAATTGACAACAAACCACATATGTCAAACTCAAACCATTCAAAAAGGAGAATTGTTATGAGGTAAACAAAAAAATGAAAGAAAAGAAAGAAAAGCAATACATATAATCTCACAGCGGAATGATAAAATATAATAACCAAATAAACAGTTCATGAAGCTATTTTACAAATAACATTTGATTACACTTTTACGATACAAAATAATATCTACAAACAGCAGAAATAAAAAAATAATGTAGCAGAATGACATGATGTAGTGGAACATATATGAAATAATATAGATAATATACTAAATCTTCATCTTCGTCCTCTAGAAAAATAGTCTTTAATACGCTGAAAAGCTCAAACTGACCCGAGCGTAAAAAAAAGACAAAATACTTGAGTCAGAACTAAAAGACCTTATGCAAGTTAAATCAGCATTAAATAAATATGAGTGCAACGGCTTCAGAGATGTTTACGGGGTTTTACATCTTCTATCCAGTGTTTAACATGCATGCAATAACTTAAGAGATGTTTGGGATTCCATCTCCTAAGGATCCGTTAAATTATCTACTATGTATTAGTATATGCAATTATAATATGTCTATTAGTAAAGTAAAATATCAAAATAGCGTTAAGGCGTTACCCATGTCTCTTTTAACACATTTTATATATTCCTGTAGTCTATATAGTACCGTAATTCATCCGTAAATTAGAAGGCTACCAGAGGGAACTCCATAGGTACGGTACAAACCAAACTCGTAATGGACACGATAAGGCATGTGACAAGGCACACGAGGCAATGCCCAGGGTAGGATACTACCTTTTTGCGGATCCAGACTGGTGGTAACGCATAGCAACTACTACCGCCCATCTTAGAACACACTCCCAAAATCAAATCGAGGGGTGGCCATCAAATCAATCACAAAGTCATAATATGGTATCAAAGAAGCATGTCCGATCGAAAGTACGATCTCACTTGGCCCGGCATGGCTCCTGTTTTAGTCACATTAAGCTAACTCACGGGAGTCAAGGCTACGTAAATACCTCATATAGAATCGTTCGTCAAACCATCCTACTTCATTCTGGAACCTCGTTACGTACACAGTTGTTAAAATGGTTTTAGTATGACAATATCTGATCCCCATCTCTTTAACAACCAATGTTTATTTCACATCGGATGGTTCTTTCACATTTCAAAAAATCAATTCATAATTGATATCAAAATATTATATTCTCAAAAGCATACCACTTTCGAGATCATATTCATTTTCGAAATTATATTCACCAATAGGTTAAATTCTCGTTTCAAAATCATCACATTTACTCAAATATGTCATTTCACTAGAAAATATCATTTCAAATCTCAACATAGGCTATAACATCATTTGACCATATTCGCTTTTAAACCAAGGATTTAAAATATAAACACTTCAACTTTGCATAGTCTGAAATTTAGAAAATAGTTTAGATAGTCATAAATAGTTTAAATAGTTTAAAATAGTTAAACGATTTAATAGTTTAAATTATATTAAAATTGCTTAAATTAAATTAAAATGGTTTAAATATAAATTAAAATATTCTAAAATAGATTAAAATAGTTTAAATAGATCAAAATAGTTTAAAATAGATTAAAATAGTTTAAATGGTTTAAAGTAGTTAAAATAGATTAATATAGTTTCATTAGTTTAATATAAATGGTTTGATTATTGAAATGGTTTATATAGTAAATATTTTGGAAATCTAGATAAATCAGAATTTTAAAGTAATATATATTTTTTAAACAGTTTAAATTAAAATATTTAGTTTGAAATTAAAATCAAATTAAACTATTTCTTTCATTTCAACACATCTGGGCCATGTCCAGCTTTCAAATCAACAAACTCAATTTTCATCTTTCAATTCAGATTCTCATTTAAAACCATTTAATCAATATCGATTTCAAATTTGTATTCGAACTATAAATTTAAACTATTTCTAATTTATTAGATTTAGAAGTTTAAATATTCAAATATTTCAATAACTCAATTTCGATAAATTTCATTTATACTTCAAATCCAACTTTAAAATTTCAATTTAAATTCTTTAAACAATTCATTTAAAACTAACTCCAATTTCAATATTTAAAGCTTGGATTTTCAAAAATAATTCAGTTTATATACATCAAGTTTTATTTCAAAATATCATTTAACTGGATTAAAAAAATTAAGACTTTAAAATCATTTAATTTAACCAATCCGGTGTTCTTATATAATTTTCTACCCTGTGGTTAAGTGATGCAGATATATATATATATATATATATATATATATATATCATTTTAATATACAATAATTTAAAATTTATGGGTATATATCATTTCAACCCGCAATCCCGAATTTAACTTCAAATCCATGAAACCTCTCGGGTCTATGATTTTAAAGAATAACGATTTATCCCTAATCTATCAGATCGTTCGGGTATGTATCATTTCAACCTATAGGGATTTTTCTAACCATAATCTTAGGGAACTTGTAGTGTGATATCAATATATAAAATAACATAACATCCAATCATCCAATATCAACAATTAAACATCCATCACAATCACTATTCAAATCAACCAGTAAATAACAAAAATTTGCTGATTATCAATAAAAAGTATTAATTAGCATTCAAAATTCAATATTAAATTAAATGGCGATTAAATTCAATGAATATCAGATTTTACTGGAATGACAATTTAAATGTACCAAACGTCAACCAACCAAAATCTAATTACATCGTAAATTCAGTCGTGAGTGTGTTAAAACACTCATCTTTTGATTTCAAATCGATTTGAAATCCTAATAAAGGCCTAAAAACTAATAGTCTAAGAATTCGTTCAAACTAGTTCCATAATGTCCGTAATTTCGATACGATCGCAGTAGAATAAACCGCACGTAAATCCGACCTCACAAGTAAAAGTTATATACGTTAGAAGGTTTATATTTAAATCAATAAATAGATTAATAAAGCAAATGGCCACGTAACATTTATCTGATCGATTCAAAACCCTAGCACATGTTCTCACGTTTCCCTCGTTCGAACTGAAGCTTGCCACCACCTCCTACATAATCTTTTACCAATTTTCGCTGCCACACCACCGTTTATGACCATAATCAAAGCATCCCACCATCATCGCCACTTCAAACCACCCTAGGGCCCCCAAAATGGCCATGCTCAGCTCCACCAGAAATGTTCGCTGCCACTAGCATTCAACATCCCATCGCGACGAATTGGCATGACCTAGGACAAACGAGTGATAGATTTGAGGTTTGCTCGACACCAGCTTCCCAACGCTGCCTTTCGATCGCTCCTAGGATGAAGATTCACCGTCCAATCTCAAACCCTAGTATGAACGGATGGGAATGATCTACGGTTTCTAGCCAAAATGAAAATCAATTGCAAAAACAATTTCAGATCTAGGTTACACTCGTCAAGAGCTTCAAAACGGTATATAGTTTGCAAGGGTTTGGAGAGTTTAAATTTTGAAACTGAATTTGAAATTGGATTGAGGGTTTGCAATTTGATTTTGTTTCTACCATTCAAGAAGGAACATACAGAAGTTGATGTACGTAAAGAATAAGAAATAGAAAGGCCGCTAGGGTTAGAGACAAGCTATTTATATGAACAAAGCCTGATAAGAAAAACTGATCACATTATTGGTTCGAAATGACAATAACGACCCGTAAAGCCCATTCTGCTTCCGGAACGAAAGCAGATCATTCCATATATTAAAATAGATGTTTTTGATATTTTTAAGTTCAATGGAATAGGTTTCAAGTCCTAATTCCATCGTATGAAGAAGTTGCCTTTTAAAATCAGCTTATTTCAAATTGAATTCATTAAATTGATTTCTATGCATTTTGAATCTGTACGATCAAACAACAAGTCCAATCGTTATGAAACTTGAAATCCAACAATAACTCACCGTTACGGATCCCATGAAACTAGTTTTGTCGAAATCCGAGACAGTGGCCAAAATGGCTATTTTCACGTTAATTAAATAAATGATTTTTAAATTTACTAAATCACTTTTTCAATTCAAATTTAATAACTAACAATTTTATCATTTTTTATTACCTAATAATTTATAATCTTTTGAAACAAATTTTTATATCAATTCAATTTTAAATATTACACTAATTATAGTGTTCAGTTTCAATGTAATAATTTACTAATTATAATTTAAAGTCCAAATAAATTAATTTGTTTTGATTTCAATCTTATTGTTCAATCAAACATTACTTTATGGACATAGTTAACATTAATTTACCATTTATTACATTAATACTCCACAATTGATGCAATATTAAATTAGATTAATTGCAATATTTCAATTGTAATTAATTTTTATCGATTTCCTCATTAATTTACCGGATTAGATAACTGAAAGATGATTGAAGCAATTATTATACATTACTAAAACAAAAACATTCCTAAGCTTATTGTTTACAAAAGGAAGCTGCTAAATTTACACACTAGTTATTTTATTTTCATATTCCGATTAATAATATATAACTACAACATTGAATTTTATTTTCTTATTTGTAATTATCACCAAATTAACCTTGCAATTACTTCAATTACTTGAACTTACATTCAAATAGTCATCGATTTTCTTAAATAACATTACTAAAATTACATTCTAGTTATTCTTCCTCATTATTAAATCTTAAACAACATATTTTTTCATAACATTAAATTCCAAAACTTATTTAATTAATAAATTTATTATCGAAAATTAAAGGTCGTTATATCTGGTTATTCCAATCCCAAGTAGAGAGCTAGATCTGAGTCTAGATTCAATTTTCTCAATGAAAGTACCAAAATGTTGATGCAAAAATAGATCAACACTCAAAGATATGTTGTAGGGAATCTACAAGACCTAAATGTAATAGATAATAGCTTAATAATAGAAAAATAACAGTAAGACATTATATTTTTATAATGGTTCGGAAATCTCTGGCCTATGTTCACTTTATAGTTTTATTGATTATGGGTTTAAGAGAGAATTAGAGTCGCTAGTATATGGGTTTGATGGGTCCTTTAGCTTAGAAATTCCAACATTATCTTCATAGTTGAGTATTATGAGGGAGAGATAAGAGATGATGAAGAAGCAGAGTGAAGATCGCCCAAGATTTTTCTTTAGTTGCAATAGAGTTAATATTTATAGAGAAACAGGTATGCGGGTTCAGGAGCTCACTTGCAGTGAAGTCCAGACGCAAGCATAATGTCATATAAGTGAACTCGTAGGGCCTAAGAGCCATAAAAACCTCTCGATTTCAAAAGGTTCGTCTTGTTACCGAGTGGTTTTGCTTGATGCAAGTCTTCTTCTTTCACTTGCATTGTTTTTCTATCTCCTACTTGATATATTTCTATAGACTTTGAGTTAATTCCAACGATTTTCTCGATAACACTTATATTATCCTACTTTCTTTACTTTTTTTCTCATTTAATCCTTGAAGTTGCTTGTCTAATCTCCTAAAAAATCACTTGGTGATGACTGGTTGAAGTAATATATAAAGTGTATGGGGTTCCATTCTCTTATCTTTCTAATCGTGTTCTCGAGTCGTTTCATTTTCGTCTTAACCTTCTACTTCCAGTTGAATTCTGATTGGTTAAAAACTCGTAACGTCCAACATATGTAATTAAGGCTCATGTTTCATAAGTCATATTGCATTTGTCTTAACATATTAGCATGTTGGTCTCCCTAGCAAGTTGGTTCTCGGTAGTGCTCCACTTTAACACAGCTTAGCACTTTTGGATTCCTCGAAAATCTGGCATCATTTGTAACGCCTAGTCACGTGTACTTCATGTTGCAACAATTCGCATATTCGGGATCCTTGTGCCCACTTATCTGATTATAACATATTTGCATAACAATTCTAATACCAGCTTCATTCTATAGATAATTATTTTATATATTTTAGCTTGTTTATGCTTTTTCTTTTTTTGTCGCCATGTGATGATCCCATAATTTTTATATATGCTTATCCCTATAGATAAGTACATGGTTTTGGTTATTAATATAATAAAAATACAAGTGCTCTCCTCTATAAAGGATCACTCTTTCATAAAGTAATATAAATAATCTTCGTTGAAGATGCTCAAATATGAATGTTTAAAAATCTTTTGTAAATATCAACATGCATGTAGCATGGATCAATATATCTTTACGTGGTACTATAATAATTCAAAATTTATAACAAGAACATTACTACCAAAAGTAACCATAGAACAATTATATGAAAAATGCCACTTTAGCTCATTACCTTTTAACTTATCATTGTTATATTTAGACTACATTATGAATTAAAATGGAATCTCACTTTTAACAGTGACCTCATAGGGAATTCACTTAGGCAATTTCATACGCTAATAACAAGTATTGAATAAATATATAAACAACATGATATGGTGGAGTGAGCCTGGAAAAAAAACCATTACAAATTAAAGTCAATGCATAACGTTTTGAATTTCATCGGAATCAAATTAACCTATTTGAAATCTATTCCGAAGGTACATGCATCTCCTAAAGTCGAACTGCATATGTGCATCATAATACATAATAAATTAAACCAAGGTTTAAAATTTTGGATTTTGGTTCTGTTCTTGTCATTTCAAATTTAAAAAATGGGGGCTCCATTCTAGAAATTTTGAAAATTCTTTTTATTTCGGTTCCAGATTTCGTTACCTATAGTTGGATGAACTGGCAGAAACAAATGCTTCAAATGCTACAGAATTTTTTTGTTTTAATTATAATTTAACGTTCATAACTGAAATAGAGCCATCAGTTAGCTACAATTGTAAGTTAACAAACTAACATCCTTGGAAAAACAAGCCTTAACCATATGATCTATTCAACATTCGGCTACTAATTGTTAAAAACGCAATAGGCCTAATAAAAAGAGCCTACTTGCATTCATCTCAAGCTTGAAAAAAGAATAACTACATTGTGAAAACCCTCCTTTGTTCTCGTTCTAAACCTTAAACATTCACGTTAATTTAGGTAGATATTTTAATCTTCACTTCTCTATCAATGGTGATTCTTAGTCTCTCCCTTAGATATAAATTACCCGCTACGGGTAATTTTAGATAGAATATTTTTTCCCTTTTATCCCAAAAACGGTTTTATTGGTGAATTCCAATTCAATCATTACCAGAACTGGACTGAACTTGTTGGAATTCCAATGTGCCGGCCAAAACTTTGAGCCATGAATTAAACACCATTGATATGCTAAACTCCAAAATACCAAATAAAAACAACTTTAGTCTATGCTATTTTTGTATAATGGTCCTTGAAATCACTAAATACTACTTATATTGTCACTACACTCAATGTAACATTTTCAACTCTACCTTATAAGTACTACCATTCCAATCCCATATTATTTTTAGTCTAACTTCAGATATTAATAGTCCATCATATAGAAGTCTACTAGACATTACCTACTATGTTGCTACTGTTGAATATTTTTGGAGAAAGAGAGAGAGAGAATACAAGAAAGAGGAGTTTATTTTATTTTATTTTATTGTAGAAAACTTTTATTTATTGATGATTTATTTCTTTCTTGTTTGATACAAAATGAAGGGAGAGCTCCTCTATTTATATGACTCAATAGAACATTCTAGATATAGAATACTCTAGAAATATGACTCATTTGACAACTCTAGAAATGACTCTTTAGGTAACTCTAGAAACATAACTATTATATCATTCTTACTTCTAGCAACTAATATAAAACTCTAGAGCCTCATCAAATTCTATCAAATATAAGAAGACTCTAGAAACTTTAATATTAAGGAACTTCTAGAAATTAACAAATCAAGTTTAATATTTCAAAACCCCCTTTTAAACTTGATTTGTGACTCCAAGCAGATTTCTCAACCGGACAAAATCTTCATGCTTGAGAGGCTTGGTGAAAATATCAACTACTTAATCATGTGTCTTCATGTATTCTAGTTGCATATCCTTTTTGGAGACACATTCTCTAATATAGTGATAGCGTGTATCAATATGCTTGCTTCGATCGTGGAAAACTGGATTCTTAGCCAAATCAATTGCTGATTTGTTGTGCACGAAAATCTTGGTAGGCTTCTCTTGTGGCAGTTTCAACTCCTTTAGTAGATTTCATAACCAAATTACATGGCAAATACATGAAGTAGCAGCTACATACTCTGCTTCGCATGTGGAAAGAGTGACAATCGACTGTTTTTTTTACATCCATGTGAAGGTTGTATCTCCCATGTAGAACCGAAGCCACTTATGCTTTTTCGGTCATCCATATCTCCACTCCAGTCACTATCACTATATCCAACAAGCTCGTAATTATTAGAAATAGAGTAGTACAGTCCAAAGTTTGTTGTGCCTTTAACATAGCAAAGAATCCTCTTTGCTGCCTTCAAGTGAGTTATTGTTGGGTTCTCCATGTATCGACTCACAACTCCTACCGCATATAGAATGTTAGGTCTTATACAGGTTAAATATCGCAAGCTTCCAACCAAGCTTTTGTAGAGTGTTGAGTCCGTTTTTTCTCCTTTCTCATGCCTTGACAACCTGGTTCCATAGTCCATTGGTGTGCAAACTAGATTAGAGTCATCCATCTTGAACTTCCTCAATACTTCCTTAGCATAGAATTCTTGAGTGATTAGAATGCCTTTATCTTCTTGTTTTATATCAATGCCGAGGTAATAAGACATGAGTCCAATATCAATCATCTCAGACTCTTTCGTCGTCTCTTTCTTATACTCTTGAAACATGCTTGGTTTGCTACCTGTGAAGATCAAGTCATCTACATACAAACATATAATCAATGTATCACCAATATAGATTTTAATATAGAGTGTATGCTCATATGTACATTTTATGAAGTTTCTCTCTTGGAGGTACTTATCAATTCGAGCATTCCAAGCTCTTGGAGCTTGTTCCAACACGTAAAGTGCCTTCATTAGCTTCAAAACCTTGTCTTCTTCTGCTTTGACTTCATAGCCTTGTGGTTGCTCGATATAAACTTCTTCTTCAAGAACTCCATTTAAGAAAGCAGATTTCACATCCATTTGATGTATCTTCCAACTATTTTGAGCTGCTAAAGAGATTATTAGTCTAACAGTTTCTAATCGAGCGACTGGAGCGAATACATCATCATAGTCAATGTCGGTTCTTTGACTATAGCCTTTTGCCACCAATCTTGCTTTGTATCTTTTAACTTCTCCTTTGGCATTTTTCTTTGCTTTGTATACCCACTTCACACTAATCGCCCTGTGTCCTTTTGGAAGTGAAGCTAACTCCCATGTGTCATTCTTCATGATGGCCTTGATTTCTTCATCCATAGAATTTTTCCAATTCTTCTTTTGCAAAGCTTCTTAGAAGTTCATAGGCTCACAATCTGCAAATAAACAAAAGAGAGTAAGATTGCCTTGATTTTATGTTACCTCATAAATTTCTTGAAGGCTTTTAAAGCATGGAGCCCTTTCACTTAAGCTCTCATCTTCTTGACAAATTGTGGTAGGAGAAACTAGTGGGGAAATAAGCTCCTCCCTTAATTGCTCGATCCTTGGTTGTGGTATTTCATCTTCTTCAAAGTATGGAAAGAAGTTGTAATTTTCATTATGTGATCTCCAATCTCATTCTCCTTCTTCATCAAACACAACATCTCGATTAATTATTATCTTCCTCATATCAGGATTGTAGAGCTTATATCCTTTAGAGTTGGTGTCATAACCGATGAAAATATACTTCTCACTTTTGTAATCCAATTTGCTTCGCTTCTCGTCTGGTATATGTACATGAGCTAGGCTTCCAAAGACTCTTAGATGGAAAATACCAGGCTTTCTTCCACTCCATGCTTCTTGTGGAGTCTTTCCCCACACACTTCTTGTTGGAGACCGGTTTGATAGATAAACCGCACATGCCACAGCTTCCGTCCAAAATTCCTTTGGCAACCTCTTACTTTTGAGCATGCTCCTTGCCATTTCAAGAATTGTCCTATTCTTCGTTTCTGCTACTCTATTTTGCTGGGGTGATCTAAGCATTATCAGTTATCGTCTGATTCCATTATTTTCACAATACTTTTGAAATTCTTTTGATGTGAACTCTCCTCCACGGTCAAATCTCATGGCTTTAATCATAAGGCCACTTTCCTTCTCAACATGCGTCTTGAACTTCTTGAAGTTCTCAAAAGCTTATGATTTCTCTTTTAAAAAATACATCCATGTTTTTTTTGAAAAATTATCGATGAAAAGAAGAAAATAGTTACTCTTACCAAGTGAACTTGGCTTGATCGGACCACACACATCCGTATGTATGAGTTCCAACGGCCTTTTAGCACTTGAGTATGACTCCTTTGGAAAGCCCATTTTAAATTGCTTTCCAAGTAAACATCCTTCGCACACTTGATTTGGATGGCTTATGCATGGTAATCCTCTTACCACTTCTTTCTTGGATAGCAACTATAGTCCTCCGAACTTAAGATGTCTAAAACGAAGATGCCAAAGCCAAGCAGTATCTTTATAGCACATCTTAAGGCATTGTACGACATCACTTTGAATGTTGAGCATAAACATTCTACTTCTTGATATTGGTACCTTTGCAATGATGTTACTTGCACCATCTCTTATAGAAAGATTATTATCTTTTAACTGGATATCATAACCTTTCTCTAAGAATTGTCCTAAGCTCAAAATGTTTCTCTTCATGTTTGGCACATAGTAAACATTGGAAACGAATTGGTGCTCTCCATTCTTCAATCGAATAAGAACCTTTCTTTTACCTTTCACTGCTATCTTTGATTCATCTCCAAATGCCACATTGCCCTTCACTGATTTATCAAGCTCCAATAACATGTTTTTTCTTCCACACATATGGTTGCTTGCACCACTATCTAGGCACCATTGGTTTTCCTCTTTTTTTTCATTTTCTTTGTAAGCCTGTAATAATGTACCATCCTCTTGGTTTTTTTCTTCAACGTAATTAATCTTCTCTTCAAATTTATTATGTTTTGAAGCTCTACATTCAGAAGCATAATGTCCAAATTTCTCACAATTGTAGCATTTAACACGTGACTTGTCATATCTTAAATTTCCTCTCCCATGACCTCTTAATGATCTTTCTCCTCTTTTATTGTTGTTACTGTTGTTGTTTTCATAATTGGGCCTCCAACCTCGTCCATGTCCATATGCACAACCTCTTCCTCTTTCTTGGCTACCACCCCATCTTTGTTGGCTTCGATTACTTTCTTCCTTTTTTGAATCAATCCGTGTCTTAAGAACTTGCTTCACAGTCTCTTCCTTCTTTCTTTTCTTTTCTTCATAAGCTTGCAATGAGCCTAGAAGTTTCTCTATTGACATGGTCTTCAAGTTTTTGATTTCTTCAATGATGGCGACAATATGTTCGAACTTTGGATCTAATGATCCAAGAATCTTCTCCATAATTCTTACATCATCTAACTTCTCACCATTTCTTTTAAAATTATTACTAACTACTAGAACTCTTGAGAAGTAATCAGAAACAAGTTCACCTTCTTTCGTATACAAAGTTTCAAACCCTCCTATTAAAGTTTGAAGACATACCTTTTTGACTTGATCAGCTCCCTTATAAGACGTTTGAAGCTTCTTTCATGCTTCTTTGGCCGACTTTGATTCAGAAATTTTTTCAAAGGTATCATTATCCAATGCTTGATAAATTAAACAAAGAGCCTTCTTGTTCCTTGTCCTTGATTTTCTGAAATCATCTCTTTGAATTTGAGATAAATCATCTTCGTTCTCATATTCAGTATAGTCATTTTCAACTATCTCCCACACGTCGTATGCTTCAAGGAGAGTCATCATCCTTAAACTCCAATTATCATAATTGTTCTTGGTGAGCACTGGAACTTGTAGGGGAACGCCATTATTCACCATCCTTAAATCCTCGCTCTGATACCACTTTGTTGAATATTTTTGGAGAAAGAGGAAGAAAATATAATAAAGAAGAGTTTTTTATTTTATTTTATTTTATTGTAGAAAACTTTTCTTTATTGATAATTTATTTATTTCTTGATTGATACAAAATAAGGGAAGAACTCCTCTATTTATATGACTCAATAAAACATTCTAGATATAGAATACTCTAGAAACATGACTCATTTGACAATTCTAAACATGACTCTTTAGGCAACTATGGAAACATAACTATTATATAATTCTTATTTCTAGCAACTAATATAAAATTCTAAAGCTCTCACTAAATTCTATCAAATACAAAAAAATTTGGAAACTTTAATAATAAGAAACTTCTAAAAATTAACAAATCAAGTTTAATATTTCAACAGCTACTTAGTGTTTATGGAATAAAAATAATTAATGTGGTTTTAATAACATTTGTAGATGTAAGTCTTCTTCTATAATTTATATTGTTTGGCACATTTTTTCTTGGATAGGGCCAAACCAAAAAGAAAGCAGAATGGAAGACTCAAACATGACAGAATTATGCCCAATATATTCAGATTCATTGATCCTTCCTATCCATCCTTCTTGAAGGTCCGGAGTCCCGTCATTTTACTATGGATATAACACATATGGCCAGAAGCAGCAATTTCAGAACAACGTCCAGTTGCTGCCCATTGTCTATTACCATTATCTGTGTGTGCCACTGCACCAATAGCACATCTGAGTTGCAACTGTTCTTCAGCTAAGTACGGTAATTGTCGGTCTGTTGCCATTTGTGCTTTACTACACTGACCTCACCATCCTAAGAGGCAGCAAAACAACACACTTCGTCAAAATTCCGAGCTTTTATCAGATGAGCAGTTCAACCTTATACATCCCAATCTGCCATGACATTATGTTACAATGCCTGGCTGAAGTACTCCCTTTCGACGTTTCGTCCAGTCTCAACTGCGTCAGTTTTGATGTTCCTTGGCCCAAGTTTCTTGCTCCAGTGCAGCCCATCTCCGACTTCATGTTACAGTAAGAACATTATGCTTACACACGAGCCTTATTTCTGTTACACTATACGAATGCTGCACTACACATGAGCAACCGAGCTTGTTGGTTGTCCTGGACACCTTGTGCTCTATATTAATAAAATACACGAGTCCTCTCTTGATCTGAGGAAAAACATTATGCTATCACTAACGCATTACTAAAATATAAGTGATAAATATTATTTTCAGAATAAAAGTGTATAACATTGATTAATACGTGATTGTCGAGGATTAAACCTACAGTTTCCTAGCATCAACTTAATTAATATCCAAACTCTGACCACTCAGCAGACTTACTTTAGCATTAAGTCATTCATATATACATGTGTGTGTCTCTGTTACATACAAGTTAAGCCGGCCCGTATGCTAGACTGCTAGTAGCATGAATTAACTATATTAAAATTCATGGACAAGAAAATTGTACGAAGGTGATTATTTATGTGGAAAAGAAGACTTTTAACAACCACATGTTACATGAATCTTGAATCATTATACACAGCGCACACACTCAATCCCAAGCCAACAGCAGCCTGTCAAGTGTAAGAATAAAAAATTGTATTATTGCCATTCACCAAACATAGGATGTAATATATCTGGGAACAATATGAAAAAAAATAAAAATTCCCCACCATAGCACAAATACATATTCCATATTTGGTCATTACTAAAATATCTGAAAATGGAAAGAAATCTTAGCAAGAACAACAGAGAAGGCCATGTTATCAGGCTGAGCAGCGTGGGTCTGTTGCAGTAGCTCCTTTGTTAAAGAGGAAGATGCATATAGTTTAGCACTGGTCCCTACCGTCATTTTGGTCACGAGAGTACTTTAAAAACATGAATATGAAATATGTTCTCCTTTTTTTGTGCAAATTTTATATTTAAACGATACTACCTCTTCCTTTTTAACTTCTTGCATAAACTCAAACGGAATACTTAAGCATGCAAGCTAGCTAACCCCACAGTTACAAAGTTGAATGTGGACTAAAATATCGGAGTGAAAATTTGGTGATTATTAATTTCAGTGGAGTAAAAAGTTGATACAGCTGAAGGTTGATTTTTATATGTTTATTGTTAGTAGATTATATCTTTATATATTAACCTATATGTATGCGTTTTAACCTACAGTAATTTATTGTCAAGGAGTTAAGCTAAGCATGAAAATTCTGTTTCATAGTTTTTGCTTTTTAGTTAAATTTATAAGATGTGAACACAGTAGACTGTAAGTCGAGCTTCCTTAGTTGAGTTTTCTTTTCATTATATTCAATACGCATATAAGTATATAATTTTGATACTGTGCATAAAAGTTTTGTTTCTAACTAATAATTATAAGAAAATTTGACCGTTTTGTAAGGAAATTAATACCAAAATATTAATGGATTTTCCTTCATTATTTTGTAAGAAAATTTGACCGTTTCCTTACTCATTTTGTGCTCAATAGAATCGGTTTTCATATTAATATGCTAATCAATAAAATGGTTATAATTTAGAGCGTTAATTTCTCTCCTCTTGATCTTGATGGACGATCAAGACTAAGTCTACAAATCTGAAAATTTGGTCTCTCTCTATCTATAAATATTAACCCTTACCCATCACAAAGTATATATAAAAAACACATGAAGAAAGATATAGGAAAAGGGAAAGAAACCATTTCTTTTATCCATTGAAACAGCTTTCGACAAAACCACTGCTGATTCATATACGAGATATCTGGAGGTATGTCTTATTGATTCATTACATATGTGATAATCATGTAATTCTAAATTTTAGGGATTATATTATTCGCAAGATATAGATTACACTAATAGTTCACTGTAATATATGTCCTATACATGGAAAGCATTCTTTCAACCAAATATAGCAATAAAAGTTCATTCCAAGTACATTTGGTAGTAGTTAACCAAATATAGGAAACAAATAGTATAAGTACATACCAAATTTGACCAAACATATATAGAAACTAAAAATGGACCAAATATAGGCACTAAAATTATCTTAAACAGACAATTGGTTTATACTGTATACACTCTATCCTACAAAATCAAAGTAAAAACAACTTAAAACATATAAAATACACATAAAATAACTACAAGGTACTCATAGCTTCTTGATCAAGAAGAATCAACTGTACCACAGATCCTTTTTCCATTAGAATTTATCCAACAATCAGCGGCATTAGAATTAATATCAACGCCAAATAACCTAACAACATGAGGAAGCTGCTGCTTAATCCTATGCTTGCAATCAATAAACAAACGCTTCTCCTCATTTCGACCTTCTTCACCATCCATAAAGTAGCTGTGGAAAGAGACTACATCTCCTGCTTGCAACCCCATCTCCTTCACAAACCTGCTCCATCCTTTGGTCAAAACATAACTCTGGCTACTGTTCCAGTACGAGTACCTGAACCTCCACACTTTTCCACTTATATCCTCGAAATTCAGCAAAATTCCATTACCACCCCTCAATGGAAAATGTTTTTCAGCATGCTGCTTAGGTATGACCAGCCTGTTCAACTTGCCCACATCGCTGGGTGTCACAATTTTCTCAAACAGATGCTCCCGCTTAACCAGGCTAATAAAGCTATTCAGATATTTGACGCTGCTTTTATTTTCGAAACGTGAAGATTTCCTTTTATTGTGTAGAAGCTCATCGTTGTAGGTGTGCTTGCGCAACATGTCGACGATATCGGACTTGGAATGGAGGTCCAGAAACTCTAACTCGGACACGTCGGAGTCATCGGAATCGGACAACGGTTTGAAGTTGGTGACTGCATCTCTGCCACGAAAACGTTGGGCTGCAACGTCGTAAGCTCTGGCGGCCTCAGATTCAAAGTTGAAGGTGCCAAGCCAGACTCGTTGGTGCTTCTCGTATATTTGGGCTCCCCATCGGCCGTTGGGCTGTGGCACCACCCCTTTGTACTGCGATGATGGAAGTGATCTCTTATCCGTTGAATGTTGATCGGTTATGGGTTCCTTGGTGATGCTGCTTTTGTCGCTGGCCATACTGCATTGATTTTGATGAATTCTCGTGGCTTTAATATTCAATGTTATGATGTGTTATGCGATGAAACTGATGTGTTGTGGTTAGGTGAAGATATGTGAGGTTGAGTGGTGGATGGGATAATATACTAAGTTCACTTATTGCAAATGAAGGATGGCAATCGCGTAATTTGTTGAAATGGGATATTTTTTTAGTTGTTTATGGGTTGAACCCAACCGCTGGATAGAGAAATAAGAGGGAGGAGAAAGATTTTTAATATGTATCATCTTTTTTTAATGCAGACGTAGGCCCAGCTATATTTTTCATTCCGGGTTTAGGACCTGTTGTGGTTACTATAATGCATATATAATCTATGTTGAACTTACTTGCTTTTAGTGGGTTCAGTTCGTTTACATGTGTCTGGTAGTCATTCAGTATTTATATAAAAATTAAATAGTGAAACTCACATCGAAAATGAATGGTGGGATATTAAAGGAAACATTAAGCACGTTAGTTTTGAGAACAAAGAAATTAGTCCCATTAAAGTTTACATTCGGAGAAAACGAATAGTAGACTGTCGAGTAATGGCATTTTCAATAGCTTCATGGCCCGAACAGTTCTAAACGTTAATCAAGTCTTTAATAAAAAGACGCGCATTTAATAGACTTTCGAAATCAGACATTCATTAAATATGCGTCTTAAATGGACGCCTGAACATTAGACATTGAAAAAATGAATGTCTGGTAACCCCCTATTTAAAACTCACTCAATCCCCTGTTAAAACTAAACGTTAATTTAATGGACGTTCAATATCAGACATTCATTTTATAGGCTTCTAGACTTTGGGCGTCCATAAAAATGGAAGCCTGATCCTAATTTAGAATATCAAATTGCAAACTGAAGATTACCATTAATCTTCAACCTGAACGCTGCTATTGGTGAGGCCAAACTGAATTATTCACCCTAAACTTGCGCTATTGGAGATGCTCTAAGGGTCCATTAGCAACATTTGTTTGCCATTGAAGTTTGCATCGTCTCCACCTGTTTACCTCTTTAGGATGAATTGATCAAATTATTGTGCCGGCGTCCCAACATGTAAATTAATTACAATTAATATCGTGGTCCCCTTTCAATACATATAATAATACTTTATGACCTTTCATACATAAATAATTAAAACTCAACCTCATAATCAATAATAAAATCAATTAATACCCTTTAATTTTCCTTTCATTACAGACACAAACACATTCCACATTCCCTCAATTTTCCGCTTTCATTCCCTTTCAAATACCCATTTCTTGCGTCTCTTTTTTGTGCCACAAGCATGCATCTTAATCAACTTTGGAGCACTGAAAGAGTAGACTGATAGTTGATACTGTTCAATACTGTTACTAGGCATTTGAACCAAGTGATATCAGGATGGACAGACTTCAAGGCAATGAAGAAACGGATTAAGAAACTTAGGAGATGTCAGGAATGATGGGTAAATGGAGCACAAGAAGTTTGATTAAATTTTGCATAAGGCCAAACAAGTCGGTATCGACTTGGTTGATCATGTTGATACCTAGTGGTTTGAAGATGGGAGCCCACTTTGAGCTATAGATGGCGCCGATCAACATTTTGAAAAAAAGGGTAAAGCTTTGGATGGACAAATCATGTCGTGCCGACATGATTTAGGGAACAATTTTATCGGCAAGGATCCAAAGCCTGAAGACTCAAGTAGATACAAAGAAGAATCAAAGAGGCAAGTAGACAAAAACATGTCGGTACTGACTAAATCATGTCGGTACCGAGTGATATTAGTTGGCGATTTCTGCATGGTCTTCTTGCATGAAAGCTCGGAATGGATTTCTTACTTATTCATGTCCATGTTAGCGACTTTGGACGAAGATTTGGACTATATACATACAACCATAAGCAACGATAAGAGAACTTTTAGATCTTTATCTCGATTGATAACAACTAAGTTCTATTGTTTTCTCGTTTTCAATCTTTTCTGCTCAGAGATCATTGTATATATGGTAGAAGTTATAAGTAAAAAATTCATAAACAAAGTTGATAATGGACGTAGGTGTTTGCACAAAAAATGGACAAACGCCTCCAATCGAAGTAACAATAACAGATTCAACCGTTCATAAACGCAAAGAAAGTAAAAGATACAAAGATTTATAGTGCTTTAGCCATAACAGGTCTACATCCACTGTTCATATTCATTCCTTCTCCAATAGTTCAACTTTTATGTGACGATCGCCCATGACTCCCGCACGGAAACAAGAGAATGGCGCGCTGAAAGTGTGCCAGGCAGCCATGAGTGACCGTCAAGGGTAAAATAAACATCGCAGACTCTATCGTAAAACTCACAGCGCATGGATAAAATACAATAGAGAAATATAATATAGTGAAGTCCCATAGAACAGAATATCATCATCTAATCATAATAGCTTTATACATGGTCTGAATCATGAATACAAGAAGCCTCACTACATAGCACTCAGAGTAATCAACAATCAGCGGAATATCCAGTACATAGAATATGAAAATAATATGTAAAGCCTCCTGCTCGTCTTCGTCATCATCAGCGTGAGCCACTAAGATCAGCACCTGTCACCTAGTCTGCCCATCCCAAACATGGATGAACAGCCCAAGGTAATAAGAGGAGACATAAAACCTTGAGTCAGACAACAGTCTTAGTGAGCAGTAAATCAACTATCAAACATACCAAAGGAACATAAAGGATAAAAGGAATAGGAACCCAAATCATCCCACTCCACCTCTTTCTACAGTGATAGCCCCCAGACACACACTAAGGAGAAGCAAGCATAGCAAAGCAGATAATTAAAGTAAAGCAATAATCACTCGAGTCAAGGTCGATGTTTTCCAAATACAAACCCCCAAGGCCTAAACCAAGATCAGATAAGCACCCAGAAAACACCGCTCTTGAGACCGAATGATGATACAACCAAACATCCATGACTCTGGCTATCACTGTTATCATTGCCTTGATTTTATCGTTAATTGAATGACCAACTCATCTTTCAACCATCCGTCAAGGGCTAATGGCAACCCCGGTTCTAGACATAACTCCGCACGTCACCGTGACCCGTGCCTAGGTATAACGGATCTACCCAGAGTACTAGCACGTCATCATGACCCGCGCTTGGGTATAACGGATCTACCCAACGTACTCTTGCTTTGAGCTTGCTAGAACCTTCAATAACGATAAGATCTCAGCCTTCTAGTCATCCTCCTCGACGACTATTCCCAATATAGCTCAAGCATCTCTCGAGCCCACCATTATCCACCAACTCGAACCGCATCATCGAGTAATCAACATGCTTGGGATGATCCCGTCTGGATTAAACCAAGGCTTCCACATCATGCTTTGCTCCAACGCATCTTAGCAAAGTCCATCTCATCATCATACTTCGCCTCAACATATCATGGCAAAGTCCATTTCGTCATCATACTTCGCTTCCTCTAACTATAGCAAAGTCCTCGAACCCATCCATATGAGCTTCATCATCCGCTTCATATGCCACAGCAGCTTTCACCATTCAAGAGCCTTTCCACTTAGCTTTTGAATCATCTTCAACCATCTTGTCCCAAATCAACTACAAGCTAACTCGAGACAATCAAATCAATCATTCATCCAAACAATCAAGCATTCAAACAAGATCTAATCAAGCAATATCAACTATAATGGCAATTTCGTAAATAAATGAGCATAAGTCTAACATATATGAAATCATGGATTTTAGCATAGATCTATCAAATATAAAACATGGGTTTTGTCTCTATAACTTGTTAATTGAACTTGCATAGGTAAACATCTTCAAAAGTAATGAATCTAGTCTTGGAACTAAGAAAAATGCATGAAATCTCTAACTTTAACACTCAAACAAGCCACCAATCCAATATACTCCTTTGGGTCCGCGTGAGAGATAACTACCACTCACCGAATCACCCAAACACTTCAACAACTATCAACTAAAGATCTGAACAACAAGGATTCAAGCTCGATTCATCGAAATCTCGCTTGAAATGGTGAAATCTAGCTTCGTCGGATGAAGATCTTCAACTTTGGCTCTTCAATCTTCGATCTTGATCTTCGATCTTGACGGATGTTAGCACAAGATTGAAGTAGAGAAAGAAGTGAAGAAAATGTTGTAGTCGAGTTTCCAAAATGGCAGCACTTCGTCGCTTCAAAAACCGGTGCCAAAAAGTGAGCCAAACCCCTCTATTTATAGGCTGATTTCACCCTTAGGTCGTCGCCCAGTTTTAGGTCGTTGCCGACCTAAAGATCCCCGACCTAACTTAGGTCGTTTATGACCTAAGTCTCAATAGTACATGCAACCTAAAACACAGCCGCCTTCCTTAACTCGAACCAACGACCTACGACCTAAGACCCTGCCGACTCATGACACAAAGGCTTAACTGGGTACACGGCATACGACCTACGACTTATCCAAACACACAAGATCTCACGACCTAACTCCTATGCGACCTAACAAACAAGGCCGACTTAGCACACACATGCACTTACACGACCTACCTAGCTGCCGACTTAAAAGCTTACGACCTAACACATAAGCCTCTATATGACCTAACCTAGTCACGACCTATCGAGCAACACGAGTTACGACTAACAACTCATAGCGGCCTTCCTTAGGTCGTCTAACGACCTAACTAACCTACCGGCCTAACTATGCTACGACCTAAAACATGACGACTTAACTACTAGGCCATAACTCGTCTACGACCTAACTTCCTTAGGTCGGTCCATACTTAGGTCGGTCAGAAATCATAACTCGTAACTGTTAGGTCGTTAACCCTAGGTCGCTAACTATCTTAGGTCGCTCAACCGACCTATCTACCTTAGGTCGTAAACACTAAACTCGGTCATCTCTTAACTCGTAACGCGTACACGACCTCTCACTTAACTCGTGCACGACCTATCACTTAACACCACCAGGTTGCTAACCCTTAACTCGTGCACCCTCCTTAAGTCGTCTACGACTTATCTATAGGTCGGTCACCACCTTAACTCGGTCACACGACCCAAGCTTCCCACGACGTAAGCTATGGATGTTCTAAACAACACTAACGACCTAATAATTCTACGATATATCAACACGTAAAATGCGGGTCGTTACATTCTCTCCCCCTTAGGAATTTCTCCCCCGAAATTCCAAGCAAACAAGAGCAACCTAAACTATTCTGCATGCCTACCATCCATAGCAATCAACAAACCATGCATCCAATTACTAGCCTAGCATGCAGAATTCTAAAACTAGAACAAGCTACAAATTCATGAGATGTCACGGCACCTTAGGGCCATACCTCGAAGAGTTCAGGATGAGCTGCCTTCATCCTCTCTTCCTCCTCCCATGTACAGTCGTTAACATCATCACTCCATTGTATTTTGAGCAACGTAATCGTCTTCCTCCTAAGCTGTTTCGTGTCGGTTTCAACAACACGAAGCGGCTTACGAGGTCTCGTAATCACTGGATCAACCTCCAAGTCTTCACAGCTATCAGCAGAAACCACTGTGCTCGAGTCGTGCACATACTTCCGTAGATAAGATACATGAAAAACATTGTGCACACCCGCCATCTTTTCCGGTAACTCCAATCTATAAGCGAGCTTTCCAATTCGCTCGATAATCGGGAATGGTCCAACAAATCTCAGGTTCAATTTTCCTTTCTTCCCGAATCGAATAACATTCTTCAATGGAGAAATCTTCACAAAAACCATGTCACCTATGTCGAACTCCAACTCCTTTCGACGTTTATCTGCATAACTTTTCTGACGATCCTGGGCTGCCTTCATTCGTTGTCGAATGATCTCTATACAATCCGAAGTCTGACGAATCATCTCTGCCCCAAGTATCAGCTTTTCTCCAGCTTCCAACCAACATGTCGGAGAGTTACACGGTCTTCCATACAAGGCTTCATATGGTGCCATACCAATACTTGACTGGTAACTGTTATTATATGCAAACTCCACCAAATAAAGATGATCTTCCCATGATCCTCCGAAATCCAAAACACATGCCCTCAGAAGATCTTCCAAAACTCGGTTGACCCTCTCAGTCTGACCATCTGTTTGGGGATGATAAGTTGTACTCAAACACAGCTCAGTTCCCAAAACCTCCTGGAAGCTCTTCCAAAATCCACTAGTGAACAATGGGTCTCGATCGCTCACTATACTCTTTGGAATACCGTGGAATCGAACTATCCAGTTAACATACAATTCAGCCAACTTTGACGCAGTCCTAGTTGATCGAACAGGAATGAAACTTGCACTCTTGGTCAAACGATCTACAATGACCCAAATCCCTTCATTTCCCGCTCTCGTTCTAGGTAAACCATCAATAAAATCCATCGATATCTGCTCCCACTTCCATGTAGGAACTTCTAATGGCTGAAGCAACCCACTGGGCTTCTTCTGCTCTGCTTTAACCATCTGGCAGTTCATGCACTTGGAAATAAAATTTCCAACATCTTTCTTCATACCTTCCCAGTAATAGGTTCTCTTCATATCCCGATACATCTTATTTCCACCTGGATGAATTGTCATCTTCGAGTGATGACTTTCCCTTAGAACTTCATCTCTCAATTCATCGATATCGGGAACAACCAGTCGTCCTTGCTTGCGAAGCCAACCCTCTTGATCGACCTCGAATCCTTTATCCTTCTCTGGTTCCAATCCAGATTCCAAATCACAGATAATCTTGACAAGCTTATCGTCTCGCTTTTGGCTCTCGCCAATCCTTTCCACAAGAGTAGGCCTTATCGATAAGTTTGCCAACATTTCAGGTTCCAATTCACATCTAGGCCTGAAATCAAATCCAGCCAAATACTCGAGACTCTTCCATTCCGAAAACATGACTCCCAATCCCGCATGTCTTCGACTCAACGCATCAGCTACTGCATTACCTTTTCCCGGAGTATAAGCTATACCAAAATCATATGATGCTAAAAACTCTAGCCATCGTTGCTGCCGAAGATTCAAATCCTTTTGGGAGAAAAGATACTTCAACGACTTGTGATCCGTAAACAACTCGAATCGAACTCTTAATAGATAATGTCTCCACATCTTTAGAGCAAAAACAATCGCTGCTAACTCCAAATCATGAGTCGGGTAATTCCTTTCATGCGGCTTCAGTTGTCGACTCGCATACGCAACAACTCTATCCTTCTGCATCAGCACTGCTCCAAGTCCAGTACCGCATGCATCGGTGTAAACCACCATCTCATCATTCCCACTTGGAATAGTCAAAACAGGAGCACTCGTCAATCGCTCTTTCAGGATTCTAAAAGCTTGCCCACACTTAGCATCCCAACTGAACACTTGGTTCTTCTTCGTCGATCCTGTTAACGGTGCAGCTATCTTGGAAAAGTCTTTGATAAACCGACGATAATATCCTGCTAATCCAAGAAAACTTCTCACATCAGATGCATTCTTAGTCTAATCCAATCCTGGATCGCTGCCACCTTAGCGGGATCAACCGCTATCCCATTTCCAGAAATGACATGGCCTAAGAACCTCACTTCACCCTTCCAGAAGTGACACTTCGAAAACTTAGCCTTCAGCTGATGTTTCCGCAAGATTTCCAAAACAATCCTCAAGTGCGTCTTGTGCTCTTCCTCAGTTCTGGAATAAATCAGAATATCATCCACGAACACAAGTACGAACTTGTTCAACTGATCTTTGAACACTCTATTCATAAGATCCACAAAATACGCTGGTGCATTCGTCAATCCAAATGGCATTACCAGCCACTCATAAAAACCGGATGGTGTCCTGAAAGCAGTCTTCGGCACACTATCCTTCGCCACTCTTAACTGGTGAAATCCCGTTGCCAAATCCATCTGAGAAAACACCTTAGCCTCGTGAAGCTGATCAAACAAGTCATCTATTCTCGGCAATGGATACTTGTTTTTCTTAGTCACCTTATTCAGCTCACGATAATCGACACACAACCTCAACGATCCATCCGCTTTGGTTGCGAAAACAACTGGTGCACCCCATTCGGACACACTACGCCGAATGAATCCTTTCCGTAAAAGGTCATCAACTTGCACCTTCAACTCTTGCTGTTCCCTAGGCGCCATCCGCCTAAGAGGCATTACAAAGGTCTGGCTCCCTCAACTAGATCGATACGAAACTCGATCTCCCTATGCGGCGGTAACCCTTTGACCTCGTCAAAGACATCCTCGAATCCATTCACGATTGGCATCGATGACAGTCCATCCCGTGGAACAACCAGCGAATACATGAAGCTCATGAAGACGCCTTCTTCATGCTTACATCGTATCACAACCTTTCTCCCCTCCACATTCTCGACTGTCACCTCCAATCTCTCACAATCAACCTTTGCCGCATACTTCCTAAGCCAGTCCATACCCAAAATAATTCCGAACCCCGCAAAGTTCAGAATAAAGCAATCACAAACAAAAGAGCAATCATGACTCGATATAACTAGACCACGGCATAGCATACACAAACAAGACGAACCCCCAACTGGATTAGTCACTACCAATGGTCTATCAACAATATCCGGTTCCAAACCCAACCGGTCTACCAACTCATTACAAACAAAAGAATGAGACGCTCCAGTATCAAATAACACTCTAACTGGAACACCACAAATGGAAAGAGTACCTTGAACCACCACCACTCTTCCCCTTCTCTTCAGCAGTAGGAGCTTTCGAAGATGACGGGACAGCCCCCAAAGCATAAGCTTGCACAACCTGCCTGTCCTTTATCGGTTCCGGACAGTTCTTCTTAATGTGCCCCAGCTTATCACAGTTGTAGCACTTCAACAACACCTTCGGATTCTTGCAATCCTTGGAGAGATGGCCCTTCTGCCGACAATTATAGCAGGTCTTTTCCCCCTTCAGCTTCTTCTGACCATCCTTACCCTTCTGCTGTTGCTGCTTCCTCTTCTTGTTTCCACCCTGCGGTGGTTTAGACTCCTCCTTGGTCACAACAACAACAGATACTTCCTTAGGAAAAAAACTCTCGTGTCTGAGAGCTTTCTCCACCAGCTTCTCAAATGGGTCGTCCAGATGATCCACCAACTGTCTTCCAAGATAACTGTCCAAGCCTGTCACGAATTTCTCGTTCTTCTGGTAGGGAGATTCAATATACAATCTAGCATACTTGGACAGAGCCTCAAACTTAGAAACATACTCAAGAACTGGCCTCCCACCCTGCTTGAGTTCAACAAACTTCTTAAACAAAACAGACTTCTAAGCTGTAGAGATAAACTTGGCTTCAAATATAACTTGGAACTGCTCCCAAGTAATCTCTTCTTCTGGAGTATCTATGGTGATAGAATTCCACCAATCAGCAGCTCTCCCTTGAAGCTGCCTCGATGCAAGCTTCCTCTTAGTTGCATCCTCAATTCCTAAATCTCCAAAGATCCTCCTACAAGCATCCATCCATCTTTGGACTTCAATAGTAGATTCCGTTCCTAAGAAAACCTTCCCTCCAAGAGCAGTATAGTCCTTACAAAGCTTAGCAAAATCCACCGATCTTGGAGCTTTAACCTGAACTCCAACATCTACAGATGGCCCTGGAGCTGGCATCCTTCTTATAATAGAAGTCATCATAGCTTCAAACATAGCACCATAATCAACAGCTCCTTCAGCAGCACGACCTTCCCTTGCAGCTGGTCTCCCTCTTTGACTCATCCTTAGTATCTAGAAAAAGGAATGATTAGAACACCTTTGAGAAACAACTGCATAAGGAGTTCAAATCCTTCTAACTACTATATTATATATAGTAATCATCCATCAAAATACAATTACGTCTCTCTTACGTAGTTACGTCAGCGAGCGTTGGCTAAAATCGATTAACCTGGCTCTGATACCAAATGTGACGACCGCCCATGACTCCCGCACGGAAACAAGGGAATGGTGCGCTGAAAGTGTGCCAGGCAGCCATGAGTGACCGTCAAGGGTAAAATAAACATCGCAGACTCTATTGTAAAACTCACAGCGCATGGATAAAATACAATAGAGAAATATAATATAGTGAAGCTCCCATAGAACAGAATATCATCATCTAATCATAATAGCTTTATACATGGTCTGAATCATGAATACAAGAAGCCTCACTACATAGCACTCAGAGTAATCAACAATCAGCGGAATATCCAGTACATAGAATATGAAAATAATATGTAAAGCCTCCTGCTCGTCTTCGTCGTCATCAGCGTGAGCCACTAAGATCAGCACCTGCCACCTGTCACCTAGTCTGCCCATCCCAAACATGGATGAACAGCCCAAGGTAATAAGAGGAGACATAAAACCTTGAGTCAGACAACAGTCTTAGTGAGCAGTAAATCAACTATCAAACATACCAAAGGAACATAAAGGATAAAAGGAATAGGAACCCAAATCATCTCACTCCACCTCTTTCTACAGTGATAGCCCCCAGACACACACTAAGTAGAAGCAAGCATAGCAAAGCAGATAATTAAAGTAAAGCAATAATCACTCGAGTCAAGGTCGATGTTTTCCAAATACAAACCCCCAAGGCCTAAACCAAGATCAGATAAGCACCCAGAAAGCACCGCTCTTGAGACCGAATGATGATACAACCAAACATCCATGACTCTGGCTATCACTGTTATCATTGCCTTGATTTTATCGTTAATTGAATGACCAACTCATCTTTCAACCATCCGTCAAGGGCTAATGGCAACCCCGGTTCTAGACATAACTCCGCACGTCACTGTGACCCGTGCCTAGGTATAACGGATCTACCCAGAGTACTAGCACGTCATCATGACCCACGCCTGGGTATAACGGATCTACCCAACGTACTCTTGCTTTGAGCTTGCTAGAACCTTCAATAACGATAGGATCTCAGCCTTCTAGTCATCCTCCTCGACGACTATTCCCAATATAGCTCAAGCATCTCTCGAGCCCACCATTATCCACCAACTCGAACCGCATCATCGAGTAATCAACATGCTTGGGATGATCCCGTCTGGATTAAACCAAGGCTTCCACATCATGCTTTGCTCCAACGCATCTTAGCAAAGTCCATCTCATCATCATACTTCGCCTCAACATATCATGGCAAAGTCCATTTCATCATTATACTTCGCTTCCTCTAACTATAGCAAAGTCCTCGAACCCATCCATATGAGCTTCATCATCCGCTTCATATGCCACAACAGCTTTCACCATTCAAGAGCCTTTCCACTTAGCTTTTGAATCATCTTCAACCATCTTGTCCCAAATCAACTACAAGCTAACTCTAGACAATCATATCAATCATACATCCAAACAATCAAGCATTCAAACAAGATCTAATCAAGCAATATCAACTATAATGGCAATTTCGTAAATAAATGAGCATAAGTCTAACATATATGAAATCATGGATTTTAGCATAGATCTATCAAATATAAAACATGGGTTTTGTCTCTATAACTTGTTAATTGAACTTGCATAGGCAAACATCTTCAAAAGTAATGAATCTAGTCTTGGAACTAAGAAAAATGCATGAAATCTCTAACTTTAACACTCAAACAAGCCACCAATCCAATATACTCCTTTGGGTCCGCGTGAGAGATAACTACCACTCACCGAATCACCCAAACACTTCAACAACTATCAACTAAAGATCTGGACAGCAAGGATTCAAGCTCGATTCATCGAAATCTCGCTTGAAATGGTGAAATCTAGCTTCGTCGGATGAAGATCTTCAACTTTGGCTCTTCAATCTTCGATTTTAATCTTCAATCTTGACGGATGTTAGCACAAGATTGAACTAGAGAAAGAAGTGAAGAAAATGTTGTAGTCGAGTTTCCAAAATGGCAGCACTTCGTCGCTTCAAAAACCGGTGCCAAAAAGTGAGCCAAACCCCTCTATTTATAGGCTGATTTCACCCTTAGGTCGTCGCCCAGTTTTAGGTCGTTGCCGACCTAAAGATCCCCGACCTAACTTAGGTCGTTTATGACCTAAGTCTCAATAGTACATGCAACCTAAAACACAGCCGCCTTCCTTAACTCGAACCAACGACCTACGACCTAAGACCCTGCCGACTCATGACACAAAGGCTTAACTGGGTACACGGCATACGACCTACGACTTATCCAAACACACAAGATCTCACGACCTAACTCCTATGCGACCTAACAAACAAGGCCGACTTAGCACACACATGCACTTACACGACCTACCTAGCTGCCGACTTAAAAGCTTACGACCTAACACATAAGCCTCTATATGACCTAACCTAGTCACGACCTATCGAGCAACACGAGTTACGACCTAACAACTCATAGTGGCCTTCCTTAGGTCGTCTAACGACCTAACTAACCTACCGACCTAACTATGCTACGACCTAAAACATGACGACTTAACTACTAGGCCATAACTTGTCTACGACCTAATTTCCTTAGGTCGGTCCATACTTAGGTCGGTCAGAAATCATATCTCGTAACTGTTAGGTCGTTAACCCTAGGTCGCTAACTATCTTAGGTCGCTCAACCGACCTATCTACCTTAGGTCGTAAACACTAAACTCGGTCATCTCTTAACTGGTAACTCGTACACGACCTCTCACTTAACTCGTGCACGACCTATCACTTAACACCACCAGGTTGCTAACCCTTAACTCGTGCACCCTCCTTAAGTCGTCTACGACTTATCTATAGGTCGGTCACAACCTTAACTCGGTCACACGACCCAAGCTTCCCACGACGTAAGCTATGGATGACCTAAACAACACTAACGACCTAATAATTCTACGATATATCAACACGTAAAATATGGGTCGTTACATTTTACAAGAGTTTTGAGAAGAATTACAAAGAATTATCGTTGTAAATAGAGATCTAAAGCATGGTTCGGTTTTTCCTGTAGCATAGAGTGTCAAGCTTCAAAAATTGTCCATGTGAATGTCAAATGCTTAGATATTTAAATTGTTGAAGAGGTGTATGATTAATTTGGAAAGTTAGGAAATTTTCACGTATATCTCGTCCAAATGGAATATTTCTCAGCATCATAAATTTGATTGATAATTTCCAAATATATGTAGATTTTATTCCATATATGCATTGTTTGTTCAGTGGAGAGCTATGTCCGGGGTAGGTTCGTTTGGTGGAATGTATGTGACCATCTTATTGGTCAAGTTCCTACTTCCTCCTTCACGCATGGTTCTAACTTGCTACCTTATCCTTGCTCGGTCTTCACATGGCTATGCTCTTGGTTCGGCACCCTCATACATCAAACAAAAGTTCATGTTCAATACCATTGAGTATGGAACCGGATTTCCTATTTGGTGCCTTGGGGTATTGGACAAGACTTTCTATTAGGTACCCTAGGGTACCAGACAAGATTTCCTATTCGGTACCCTGGGTACCGAATAGAGTAGGTCTTCTTCACTTTTGTGTCTTTGTACCTATCAAAGTGTTTTCTTCCTCTTGCTTTGGCCTTCTATTGGCTTCTACTTAGATGCTGCCAGGTCTTGATCTCATGGGAGAAATTTCCCATAACACTTACCCTCCAAAGCTCATCCCGTAAGTTACGAGGTAGGCTTTGTTGAACAACTCCTTGACTAAACACTTCAGTGAACACATGTTGCTATCTTTCATTCTCCTTCTTGAGTCGGTATGTTTACTTACTCGGTAGTCAAGGTTGGATTGTGAGATGTTGGTTCGATTCACTCCTGGTTCGACATATTACTTTTGTGGCCATAGATGGTTTGGCATGCCATTAGTTTGCCTATGGAACTAAGCTCACCCTTATATAAGCTTCAGCGCTTCCTCCTATCAAGCATGCTACTTCACTTTTCTGCCCTCCTCGATACTTCGTGGTCGTTCGCCTTCCTTAGACTGCTTGTGCCGATCTTTGCTTCTCTCACCTTCAATTCAACTTAGCTTCTGTCTATGACCATCACACGTTCTGGCAATCATCCATACCCACATATGCATCTATACTTTAGATTTGTATGCAATAATTCAAGTTTTGTCTGGTAGTTGGCTAGGGTTTAGGGTTTAGGGTTTAGCGTTTAGCTAATCTCTTAATCGAACACAGGAGATAGGTTTTTTATCTATCTTAAACTTTGAATAAGAACTTTAGAATGGAACGTGATACAGGGATAATATTCTAACAGTTTCATATTAAATTGGCACTGTGTTAGCTTCTTTTTAACATATATGCATACACTTATGCGCACGCACAGACACTTCTTCCCTTTGCGCTAATATATGAGATAAGCTATCATATCATTAGGTATGTCAGGCTGTCAAAATACTCGCTCTCAGAAGTTTCTAGAGATTAGGGTCGCCCTTCCTCTTTAGCATCTTCGAAGCCTACGTCATCGGGGCATCACTCTAATCAACCTAGTTCTGCTTGCTCTATGGTACATGGATATGGACCATCCGAACTTTTGGTGAGTCTTATCGACTCCGGGCATCCACTTTGACTGCCAAACAACTAGATATCTTCAAATCCCCTCATGGTAATCCAAGAGAGGATCTCCTTCTGCCTACTCCAGAACAACATTCACATGCTCCACCATATGGCTACATGGCATACTACCACTATCATTGCACGGTCAGAGCCCGGCCTCCTCTTCCTCAGTGGATCGCTGGCTTCATCGTATATTTGAAGATCACTCTATTCCAATTGCATCCCAACAGATACGAGATCCTTACCAACTTCTATGCTATTTTCATGAGGGAAATCCAGATGCCCCCTACTTACCACCAAATCAGGTTCCCTTATGCGATAAAAGCAAGGTGGAGAGTTCTCTTTTTATTTATCTTAAGGCGGGGAGTGAAACGCCTCCACTTCTATACCCATACTACCCAAGAGTATTAATAAATGATATTGTCGATTGATATGGAGAATGAAGTGATATGGGGCATATACGTGAATATTCCCTAGGACCAACACCGGTACGTATCACTGATATTAATATAACTTAAGAATTTCGTACTCAATCTCGATACAAAGCAATAAACACGCGTACATCCAGAAGAATAATACACAATCACATATATATACATATACATATACATAAAATATATATCAAAGAATATAAAGTCAGAATACAACAAATAAAATATAATACATAACATAATACATAATACAATACATAAGTCTATGAGCTACTCAAGCCCAATATATCATACATCACTAATAAATCGTATGCTACTAAATATACAATAAGGCTAAAAAATGAAAAAGGGAATGTGTCATCCTAACTCTCCTACTAGCCTCACCAAAAGTTCACATCAGCTTAACCTTCACCGGTAGCCTGCACCAGAAGTCTCTCGGATTGACCCTAGTATTACAAAGAACACATGAGTCAGACTATGCTTGATTATAATACCAAATAATGTAGTGGAAATGATGATATCCAATGTAGTATAAAAATATGTGAAGTGAGATAGCATATCAAATCATACCATCCAAAACAACATCATATGTATCACAAGTTTAATCAATCACAATCTAAATCATAAATTATAAACAGAGGGTATCTCTAAATATCAAATCAGAAGAGTATGCATATTCGGGGACTGGCTACTCTTTAGACACGGTCTCTAGTATAGTCAACTCATCATAGGAATGAGAACGATATATGCTAATCCACTAAACATACATATACCGAACCAGACGAAAGACTGGTAGTCGTATGCCTACTCCAGGACCTAGGGTCAACTGTTGCATTCCTGTGCTAAATCTCTTCATACAATCTCATCATCGTCTACGTGTAGTCACGACACTTCTTCGCCCCTATAGGTAACAGACTGCTGGCCTAAGCGACACAAGAGGCTGTAGGGAACCTACCTATGAGTCACCTAACCTAACAATATTTACGGTGTCATAGATCATGGTGAACCACACAATCAGGCCGCTAGGGTGGATACTGGTCAATCTTGTTCACTCCTGAACCACAAAAGGAGTTGGACACGATGTGGACAGTCAAATAGTAATCATCATACTGCTATACATATCTTTAATCGTAGGCCATCATACGGCTCTTATAAGTCACCACGTGACTACCAAATACTCACTACAAGGAGTATCACTACATACACATGAGTTATCACTACATACGCATGAGTTAACCCTATTTGAGTGATATTTACTTATAATGAATAATCAAACAAATAATATAAGGGCGTCCCATACCATCACATGTTATTTAAGTAATTATTCAATGCACATAAACTACACTCAATCCACACTATATATCTCTATATGACAAGTTTAATGAATAACCAAAAAATGTGTCATTAAAAGTCCCATACCAGATACTATCACTAATCCATTTATTCAAATTCCTCGTCAAATAGAAATGAGAAGTATGTAATCAAATATAATTGTAAATAATATAAAAATAAATATATAATCATTGTAATAGCTTTAGAAAGTCAATAATATAGTAATAAATAAATACCATTAACGATTGAGTGTACATATAAATATAATTTAACATAAATAAGTAAAATAAATAACAAATTTAGGAAAACCAAATTACGCAGGCTCAGTCGACTGGATAGATCCCTTAGTCGATTGAACACAACCAACTGAACAAATAAATTATTGGTAACTGAATTGGAGGTTAGCTGCTGGAATGAATTATACAAGGTTCAGTCGACTGAATGTTATGTTCAGTCGACCGAATCCCTATATTCCTGAAAATGAATTCAGGGATTCATCCTTCAATTTGATTCGATCCTACACCTTCGTTTGTGTTATACTGTATGATACTCTTTTACATCTATGTTATACAAATGATTCAAGGTCATGCGGGTTAATAAGGTTCAAATCATAAGTATAGTTAAGGGAACACAATATGTTTTCAATATGCATAATGAGCATCGATTAAACTAATTCAAACATAGTTATGAGTAGAGAACTCACCTTGATTAGATGATCACTTAGCTTCAGGTTCTCTCTTTGCTTCCACCTCCTTGGACTCTTTATAAATACTTTTCAATTCAATAAAATGAGCTACTAGCTTACAGAGTGTGACGACCCGCCCTTCTCGACCCTCGAAAATCAACACAAATACGCCACTGTATAATATGCCAACAATCGAGTGCCGAAAAAGACAGTTTGCTGAGGGACAGAAAGAAGGAGGTAGAAGAAGAGAAAATGAATCAACATCAGAATCTCACAATCGCAGCGGAACAATATATAATAGATAAATGACTGATCTTTACACAAAAAGGTACGATATCTGTTTTTACATTACATCATCAGAGTACATCACAATAAAAATAATTACTGGACAATTATATTAACTTGTCCCCCTCAAACTGAATACACGGCTTATACTGCACAGCAGAATATACATCAAATACGTGTGATACGTCTCGTCATCCAGCTCGTCACCTGAGCTCCACAGCATCCTAACCTGTATTCTATAATACTCAGTCTGACCCAAGCATTATAATAAAATAACACCCAAGTCAGTCTGGACAACCAGCATGAGAAAATACACTCAACTTAATTTTAAAGTTTTCAAAATCCTTTGAAAATCAAAGGTACCTCGTAAGACCACGCCACAAATAAAGATATCTGGTTTTTACCCTACGATAATCAAAACATTTCTTATAAAATCCTCTGATATTATAATAGTGTCTAAGTACAACACTTATTCAAATATCTGAAATTGTTACATTCATTAAATTTTCGCAATACTAGGCTCTACAATCAAAACCGTAAATGGCACGTAGGGAGAATGGATTTCCAACTAATGACTAGGCAATGGGATACCACCTTTCACGGTACCTGGTCTAGATCAGCATACCGAGGATCCATTCTGATCCCTTGCAAAACAAGATCGGAGTTACCCCTTTCTAGATAGTTCGAATAAGATCACCCCGCGGTTGGGATCAGTAAGCGCCTACACAGTCGAATAAAAGGGACATCTAGACAGGGATGACCTTACCCTAATTGGTTGCTAGCCACTTAGCCTTGTGGCATAACCCATGATTTTCAGTTATTCTCGGTTGATGAGGTTCGAGGCTAAGCGTTACCCTTTTAGAACACATCACACTTAGAATGCTCATCGTCCTCCTGATGATGTTCTGAAAGCATTCATCCATACAAGTTAGTTTCGGGTTTGAAACGGAACCAAAGGCACTACTCCTACTACATCCATTTTGGAATCACCCTCAGGATTAGTATCGATTAGTCCTTGCACTTCACTGCTCCATCTTCAACTCCAAGCCCTTGTCTTCATCATGAAAACATACTGTTGGATCAAAGTGGTTTTTGGATAACAATCCGATCCCGGTCTCTTTGAACAACGTTTGCTATTTCCTGGTAAACTCAACCTCGGTTCTTTAGGAAATAGACAAACGAAAATAAGATCGGAGTTCAACTCCTAACCGTTAGTGGACGGATTTCCTTATAAACGTCCTAGAAGAACGTACAGTATAGCACCTCGAACGGTAGATGTACCATATAATTCCCGTACTCCTCCTAGATATTTCCAAAGTCATATTTGGGTCCAGATTTGATAGTCGGTTATTTAACTATCAAATAAACAATCAATTCAACCAATTATTTTATTTCCATTGAAAAACACCCAGTCTTATAAAAATTAAATTTTTAATAATTTAAATCACTTTACCTAAAAATATATACTTAAAACATTTAAAAATAAAAGTACGTAAATTACTTTACTCAAAATCATAGTTATGAAATTCTATAATAATTTTCCAAGTAAAATTTAAGCCACAACTATATTTTAAAATAAAATTTCTATATAAAGTATAAATATTAGAAAATTTTCTTTTAAAAACATAATACTAATTTAACCTTTAAAATAATTACTACTAAAATTAATTTGAATAATATTTACTTTAAAATTCTAAAACGTTTGAAAATAATAAATTTCTCTAAAACTTTCTTTTAAAATAATTTAAAACCTTAAAGTTATACTTAGAAATCTTCTTCTAAAAAATATATTAGCTTTTTAGAAAATACAACTTCCAACTTTTAAAAATAAAATCACCTTTTATTTTTAAAACGAAATGCCCTTTTCTTATAAATTCCCACCGTGAATCTATACTTCAGATTTATCCACTGGTAAATATTCCACTTTATTTGTAAACCCACTTTACAAATTTCCATTCCTCGTTATCCTTTAGATCACAGTTTTCAAAACACTTAATCGATTTCAAACCGATTTCCTGAGTAAAATTCCCTTTAAAAATTAACTCTCGATTTATCCAAATTAATTCCAAGATCCATTAGCTCTAGATTCCCCTTTTGTTATGATTTAAAACCCTTATTTAAATCTGAAATATCTATTTCATTCTTTATTACAAAATTTTCCTTTTATTTTTCCCAAACCATTTAAATCCTAAATTTAAAATATAAGCCCGTCAATTCTTAACAATATCAGTTAAGTCCTCAAAACTATTTTATTTCCATTTATTTAAAATTTCTATTTTCCCATACCCTGAATTTATTTAATAAGATTTTTGAAAACTAACATTTATTTTCCTTCCAGATTCATTCCTTTAAATTATCCAAATTCTCAATGATTATTTTACTTAAAAATTCTCTTTTCATTTCCTTTCAAAAAAAATACATTTAACTTTCTATATCTTAAAATACTAAAATATATTCATCCTAACCATAGCATCGAATAACATAATTTCCAATTCAATTTATCACAGGATATCAAATGAACATATCATAGATTATGAAAATAATTTCAATATTTTGAGGAATCCAGTTGGATCCCTCTAACCTGTTTTTCTACATCCACAGATGTTAGCATGGCAAATAAAATACCAAATCCAACTTTAAAGGGGACATCGGGCATAAAGGGTCATCCGCTACGCATAGGGTCTCATCCGCTACATAATGTAGGAATATCAATCACTCAAATATATATACTACTTTAAATAATATTACATCTAGACTAATAATAATAGTCACATTCAATTAATCAACCAATCATTTAAATTTTAACTATTTAAAATTTATTATGGTAATCCAGATATGAGTGAGATTAACTCATATTGCGTTTTCGTCGAGCGTTCCAATTTTAAATTAAATCAAGCCTGTTCGATTTAATCCAAAATTCTTGCTTGCTCCAAACATCTCAAGAGCATTGCAGTGTAGATCCCGTCGCTGCAATTCTGGCGCTTCCTTTTTCATCGAATTCTGACAACGTATGCAAAAGATATGAAATTTTAAAGTTTGTATATATATATTTATAACAATTTCCCTTTTTTATACCTCAGATTAAAAATCTGGCCGCACAAACTATAATCGAAAATCAAGGCCACTTCTTACATTCTTCCCCAAATTGCTCGCACCCAGCATCATAAAACCCATCGACCGCCATGAAACCTTAACTACCACTCCGTCATCAATCGCCAAGATTACGATCAAATGTCATTACCTCGAAACCCTTCGCCGCCTCAACCTCCACCCTAATTACCACGAAGCTTGGTCCACCATGGCTCCTGAAAGCAGTGCATAAACGGTCGGCCTTTGAGAGGCATTCTCATCAATCCACTTAACTCCACTCGATCGCCACCGTTGGATATGCTCGCCACGAAGAGCCTTACAACTTTCATTTAGAAAATTTTGGGAAATACTGCACGGATTTTGAGAAAAATTAGGGAGAAGAGGATTGTGTATCGACCATTAAATTAAACGTGGCGGCTAGAAGAAAAACCTAGGGTTTCTGCTGTTCACGAATATATATAAGCATATATAATAATATTTTAATATTAAATTCACTTTTAAACAACTTTTCAAATGATCTTCAAACGATGCATGCCGATAGGCGTTTATAATGTTTTACCGATATTCCGAACATAATGTAACGTGTTTTGGGGCCCAATTCAATCATATGTGGAAGATAGCTTTTTGAATCGATTTAAAATATTAAACTTCCGATTTTGATTTCAACGCGTTTCTCACCCGTACGAACAAACAGCACCTACAAACACTACGAAATTGGAAATACGATAATAATTAACTATTACGGATCCAATGGAACTGGTTTCGTCGAATTCTAAGACTATGCTCCAGAAGGCTATTTATCTCGTCGATTAAATCAAGTGATTTATAAACTCGTCGAAATCATATAGAACTTCACTTTTAAAACTTTACTAACTAAATTATAGGTCATATAGAATTTATATTCACATTAGAAATCATTCTGATTCATTTTAAATCAAAATCTGATTATTTACATTATTATTATATATATATTATATTCCACCATTAAATTAATATAAAAATTCCAAATTTAACTTGTCGACTTTAAAATCCCATTCACAAATCCAATATTAAATTTCTAATCCAACTTGACTTAATAAATTTTAGAAATTATTTTCATATCCATTTATTTCTTAGATTTACAAATTATCTAAATTTCAAATATTAAATTATTATTTATCCAAATCCAATTAAATTGCCATATTTGAAATTATAACTCATTTTATTAACTCAACCAAAATCTTCATATTTCAAAATCAATTAACAATCCACGTTGAACATTTAAAATAATTTAATTGTTCAAAAAGTAACGACCAAAATTCCAGGTCGTTACATTCCTTCCCCTTATAAAAATTTCGTCCCGAAAATTTGCTAAGGTAGGAAAAATACTATCCTAACCCATTAACTTGCCCAAAACCCACTTAATTAAAACTTACATTCACTTCTCAAAACCCTTTAGTTTAATCCAAAACCATTAGCTTTAATTTCTAACTAAAAATCTTTGATTTCTATCATTGTTTCAAACAAATCAATTTCTAGTTAAACAAAATGTTCAAAATTTACAAATATTTTTTAACTCCCATAATTTTTGAAATTTTTTGACAGAGTTTCCTTTGTGCAGAAAGCGTTTTACAATATCACAAATATGGTAAAAATATATACATTGACCTATACGGTCGGAAAACAAAATATATAGCAATATATCATCATTAATTTTTACTGCATAAGCGTACCGCTTATTAGCGTTTTTAAGCGGATGTCTTAATTTATATGCATTTACGCACCCCAAACTCTATCTAATTACCTCACATACCTGTACTTACTCAAAAAGCACATAAGTTTACAAAACCATGAAGTTTTAACAACATTCTATTTACCTACAGTCTAACACAAAGTTTCGTAACCCAAACAAATAAACTTCATAATCCTACATGATAACCAAAAATTATAAGCAATCACAAGGTTTCAACACTTTTTTAGTTTCCTTCATAAATTCATATTTCATTTTATTTCATTCGGAATGATTTGCAACCAAATTCACTACATTCGATTCATATTTTCACCAACTAATCTCATATCCATATCAAATTGGTTTATATGACTTACTTACATAATTTCACCTTTCCTAATTCCAAATTGATTAATTTACATCACATTCGTAATTCACTTTCATTTATATGCGAATCCATTTAATTAAATTTCAATCTATTCCAATTGATTCAAAAACCAATTTTATTCACTTCTTTTAATTCATTTACTTTCGTTTACGACAAAAAGACTAATTTCTATGCAAGTTTGCTATTATTCAAGCAAATAAAAATTTCTTAAGCTTATAACCATTTTAAATTAATTCCAGCCAAATTTTATATTAATTTCATTCCATTCTGAATTATTCACAACACATACATTCTCGTTTCCATTCAAAACCATTTTCATAAATCTCGACAACAACCATTTCACAATTTACTTAAGTTATTTCAACTCCATAGTAATTCCAATCCGTTTACTAATTTTAATTTAATTAGTTTACTCACTAGATCCATTTTAAATTTTAATTCGCCTTCTCAATTCATTCTTAAATTTATTTTATTAATATCATGGCCATTTCAATAATTCTATATCCAAATGGGATTTATTTTCAGCTCAAACCATTTCTATTTTAAACCAACTTCATTTCATTCGACAATATTTCCCATCATATTTAATTCAAATTCAACTAAATGTTATTCAACCAACGTAAATCTATACCATTTCTTTTTATCATAACACCAACCATTTATATTTAGGTTTTACAATTCCACTTTTCTATTCATAAGTTTACCAACTTATTTACTTAAAATCTTATATTTCTCACTTGAGTCCATTTACATCTTATCTCGTAATTCTGGGTTATTTATTTCACTTAATGACTTAAATATATTCAGCTCATTCAATAATTGTAACTTATACTTATACAATTATCCTACCTTTCCACTTAACATCCAATTCAATCCAATTTAATTTTATTTAACTTATCTTAAGTTAATTCCAATATATCTTATTCTCTTTGATTTACTCAAGTTAAATTTTAATTTCCAGGATTAAAATTTTCAGTTTCCTTTCTTATTTATATGAACTTCAAACTACAAATTGATTCTTCTTAGCTCCAAATCAATTAAATGGAAAAACCCTCGAATTGTTCAATTACACGGTTTTATTTCAAAACCATTTTGAAATCATACATAACTCATACCCTCTTGGTATATCAAATCAAATCTCCGAATTTTCAAAACATCTTGGTTTTACAAAACAATTTTGTGACGACCCGGAATTTTTAAGCCCTTTAAATCGGAATATTTAATCAATTTTAAATATTCAATAGTACAATTTTAACTTGAATAACGAGTATCACAACTTATTTGATAATTTAAATTATTGAATTAAATAATTTGAAGTAGGGTAAAATGTTGGTTCTGGAGTTTTAAACCTGTTAAAAAATTATTTGAAGGTTTGCAAGATTTATATTGATAGTACAGAGGATAATAGAAGTTGTAAAATTGAAATTAGCAGTGGTTTGTTCAGTTCTGAAATTTATATCGTTTAAATTGAATTAAAAAATAGTCTTCCAAGGCACAGTCTCGAATTTCGAAGAAACCAGTTCCATTGGGTCCGGAATATTGAATTATTATCGGATTTCAAATTTCGTTTTGATCGGAGTTAGTGTGTGTGTACGGTATATAAACGCGCTGAAAATCTAATTGATATTAATCCAATGAAATTTAATTTAATTAAAATAGAAGTCTTCTCTTATACGCCACTCCTTTCCATTTTTAATTCATTCCATCCTTAGCTTCTATCGTACGCTTCTCGTTCCTTCTAAAATTTGCCTGTTCCTTCTTCGTTCATTAATTCAACTTCCAGTCAAAATCAATCGAAGAAAAAATATAATCATTTCGTTCAAAAAATAAATAAATAATGGCCGATGCTTCTATAAAGAAAAACAAATATATATATATATATATATATATATATATATATATTTATATAAATCGAATGTCGTCCTCCCTTCTTATCTCTCAGTTCAAATCCATTCGAAATCGAAATCCCGGCCAACAATTTCAAAAGGCTTGACTCACGATTTTCTTCAAACTGGTGGACACTCTGGGAAGCGCGGCATCTGACCAAGATCGACCCTAACGTCGCGAGCTAGGGTTCTATGTTTGTGGATTTTGGGGCGGCCGTAGGTGAAGTGGACAGCGGAGTTGGATTGAGAGGTGTAGTTCCGTTCATGGTCGAGGGGTTAGGAGGGTTCGGTGATATTTTGGAAATCGCGATTTGTGGGGAGGGCCGAGGAGTTGAAGCTGCAGATCACGTGGGCGTTAGAGGCCGATGTTGAAGAGCTAGTGATGGAGTTTCTGGTGAATAGCGGAGGTGTTTGGCTATGGTGGAGAGGGTTCGTGGTTTTAGTGCAGTTGATGTGTGGCATCGAGATGTCGCAGTTTGGGGATTGTTCAGTTCGGCAGTAAGGTAAAATGTTTATAGCTTAATTTAAATTAAGGATAAGGTAATGCAAAAGTTTAAAATATATATATATATATATATATAGTATATACAGTGAAAACATAGATGTATATGAACAGATAGATTAATATTTTTCCCTGTAAAGCAGAATAATATGATATGGTTAGGAAATAATCATTTAGATAAAATGGAATGGTTAATTAATTAATTTGTTTAAAAAGGAATTTAATTTTAAATCAGAAAATAAATTAAATCAATGGGGAGTAATTGTTCAGTTTATTCAATTATTAATAAATCATAAAATATTTATTCAAGGTCCATATCTGAAAGAAAACAAGTCGGAATAGAGGTGGGTTGCAAACAGCAATAGAAAGGTGAGTTAATCTCACTCAGTTAAATTTAGATTTAAACGATTAAATTTAAATAATTGTCTGAACGATCAGATTGATTGATGTGTTATAGTGTGATATATATATTTGGAATTGGCATGTTATATTGTGTTAATATCTGTGAATGCAGGGAAACCAGGTTGGAGGGATACGACTGGATCCCTCAACATTTATTTAAATTATTTAATACCCCTGTTGTGATTACTTTATATTCTGTGATGAATATTGTTGATAATTGGGATATTGGATGATATGGTTTACCTGAATATATTTTCGGTGCACTAAGTTATCAAGATATGTAGGATTTGAATTTGGAAATAAAATGCAGAGAATTTGTAGGTGAAATAATTATAGAAATTTTAAATAAATTAAGAATAAATTGGATAAGAATAATAGCAGTGTTTAGTGCTAATTAATATAATTCTGTGTATGGAAAGGAAATTATGAATAAACAAAAAGTTAATGAAGTTTGAAACTTCAATGATATTATTTAATAGAACAAAACATTTGTTTAATATTTAATATTTAAATTATAGAAGGAATACAGAAGAAAGAGGAAAAGTCTGAAATCTGTATATTTTAGTTAAAGGATTTAAAATCAAACGGAAAATAACAACAATAATAATAAGTCCATAACTAATGAAGTTTGAAATGAAATGAGAAATTAAAGAAACCCATTTCAAATAAAATGAACTTGAAATCAATTCGGAAAATTTATTTAAGTGCTTGAAGTTGGAATTTTCTCTGGATAGCCAAGTACACGTATTTAAAAGTAAATTTGTAAATATAAATTAAATGTTTTAAAGTTGCTTTTAAAGGAAGCAAGTTTTGTAAAATTTATTATTTCTAATATTTAATTTCTAAAGCAAGTATTTCCTTTTTATATCTTATAGCATTAATTATTTAAAAGTGACTTAGTTTTGGTTTTAAAAGTAAAAATCTAGTTTTATATATTTTATAAAGTAACCTTATTTTCTCAAATTCATATAGTATGTATTTTTAACAAATTATTTAAGTAATTTTATCCTAAATGTATTAAAGTATATATTTCAAATTAAAGTATTTTAAATTATTTTAAAATCTATTTTGTGCTTGGTGATTTCAAAGAAGATAGAGAATATTTGCAAAGTTTATTCTGAAAAGAAAGATGGTTTTGAAACTATTTTCAAAAGGTTGAAAATAGAAATATATCTTGTGAAGATATTTTGAAGGTAATAAATAATTGGAAAATTATTTATTGGTTGATGGTTGTTTGTGAATATTAATTGATAGTTAAATAACCGACTATCAATATTGGACAAAATACGCTGATCGTTTTGAAGAGACTGGGATTGAGATTTATATCTTGAAAACCACTTCGATCCGGTTTGTACGTTTCGTGAAACGTGTTCGGAGTCGAAGCTGGAGCAGTGAAGTGCAAGGGCTAGTCGCTACTAATCCTGATGATATTTCCAAAATGGATGTAGTAGGAATAGTGCTTTCGGTTCCGTTCGAACCCGGGACAGACTTGTATGGATGAATGCTTGCGAAACATCGTCAGGTGGACGATGGGCATTCTAAGAGATATGTTCTATAAAGGTAACGCTTAGCCTCAAGCCTCATCAAATGGGAATGACTGAAAATCAGGGGTTATGCAGCAAGGCTAGGTGGGTAGCACCCAAGCAGGATGAGGTCATTCCAGTCTAGATGTCCCTTATTATTTCGGCTTAGTGGGCGGTTGCTGATCCCAACCGCGGGGTGATCTCACTCGGGATTATCCAGTAAGGGATAGTCCCGGCCTTGTGTTGCAGGGGAGCGGGCGTACTCCTCGGTACGGTGATCTAAGCCCCGTACTGTGACAGGTGGTACCCCAGAGCCTAGTCATTAGTTGGAAATCCATTCTCCCTACGAGCCTTGTACGAGTTTTGTTTGTATTACTCACTTTTGTGGCTAGTAGCTAGAATTTAATAGATGTAACAATTTCGGCTATTTTATAAGTATTAGTATATAGACCCTATTATAATATCAGAGGATTTCTATAAAAATCGTTTTAGCTATCGTAAGGTAAAAACCCGACATGTTTATTTGTGGCGTGGTCTTACGAGATGCTTTTGTTTTCAAAGGACTTTTGAAAATTTAATAATCAATTGGGTGTGGTTTTCTCACGTTGGTATTCCAGACTGACTCGGGTGTTATTTAACTATAATGCTCGGGTCAGACCGAGTATTATAGGATACAGGTTATGATGCTGTGGAGCTCAGAAGACGAGCTGGATGACGATACGTATTCTCGTACTTGTATATATATATATATATATATATATATATATATATATATATTCCGCTGTGTTGAGTTGCTATGTATTCATTTGTATGATATTGATGCTGAGTTGTGATTGATGTACTCTGATGATGTAATATATAAACAGATATATTTGATTTTGAGTAAAGATCATTTATTATCTATTATATTTTATTCCGCTGCGATGGTTAGATTCTGATGTTGATTTCTATCTTCTTCTTCTACCTCTCTTCTTCTTTAACCAAATGGTTCGTATTTCTGTACAACTTGAGTTGATTTAGGTAGAATAGTGTTAACTCAAGGGGTACAGATTTGCGGGCTGTTATAGTTGGTATCAGAGCTTAGGTTGATGATAACCTTGGCTCTGGTGGGAATTACTCATAGATAGAGTCTGTAGTACTCTAAAATGAGTTTGAGAGTATTAATAAATATGAGCGCGTATTTGTTAGTGAATATAAATTGTTTTAATATTGCGTTGATTGGTTTATTGAGTGGCATATGAACCTTCGTCGACATAGCCTGCGCAACTGTATTGACGGGGTTTCTAAACACTTGAATAGAGCAATCGACACGTATTGTTTTAAATATGGGTAAATGGAATAATTTTACCCAAAAACATATTTTGATATAAAGAATAGTTTTTGAAAACTATCTAGCTAATATATGGTTGCTTGGATGTTACTTGGTTGTTAGGAATGATGATATTTAAGTATTATCATTGTTAAGTGAAAATTTAACTAGAAATTGAAATATAACTAAAGTTTAAGGGGATAAATTCATTATAAAATGAAATTTATAAATATGAATTATAAATGTAATTTATAAAATTGGAATATAATCAAATGAGTATTTATATGAGCATAAGCCGTGCAAATAAAGTATAGTTAAAATTAATTTAAGCAGGATTTGGCAATTTAAATCTCGAAGATTTTGGAAGTGTTCTGAAGATAAATGATAGCATTATTGTTTTGAAGATATTTCTAAAAGGAAATTGTTATAAATGGATTTTGGAAGTAAAATAGCATTGAAATCACTTGGTTTATTGGAAAATAATTCCGATGATGACGGCCGCATCATCAGTATTCATTTTCGAATTTCTAAGTGATGGATTGCTGCCAAATTGATTTATTCAGAAAAGCCAGTTGTTTTTGAAAATCTCAAAGGAAATGTTTTGAAAATAAAAACCAGAATTGGTTTAAATTTTTGAGAAATGAGATTTGAGATGTTGGAGGTTTTAAGATGATTCTAAAAAAAAAGTCGGATGTTTAAAAATCCTGATGAGATAGGTTATAAGCTTATAAATTGAGATGATTTTTAAATCAGGGAAATATAAGCTTTGGATGTTGGAATTTAAATTTAAAGAGAAAAGTTAAAAATGGAATTAACTTGGATGGGAAATAAAAATTTGACTTGATTGAAATTAATTGGATAGGCTGAAAATAATATCCAATTGTATTCCAATTTAGTTGAGATTGGATTGAGTTGAATAAATCTGAGTTAAAGTAAAACTGAATTGGAATAAGAATTCAATTGAATTATTGGATGGAATTAGATTCTTACCTGAAAAAAAAATGGAAAATAAATTGAATAAGAATTGGAATGAATAAATAAGAATAAAGTGTAAAAGAATTATAATACTTGGAATAAAATATGCTTGGGGTTATAAATAAGCATAAGGCTTGAGTTAAAATAAAAGAAGAATATATTTAAGCCTATAATGAATGGAATTGTGTAAATAATAAGTTGTGACTTATAAATTTTGAAGGTGGAATAGAAAATCCAAAATGAATATTGTTTGATGTTTGGATAATGAAAAGAAAATCCAAACCTGAATTATAAACTAAATTGAACTAAGAAAATTTAATGGGGGTGATATTTGGAAGTAAAATTCAAATGTTGGATTATAAATAAAGGAAGAACTAATTTGTTAATAAATTGGTTAATGAAATGTGTAAATGGAACCTATTATTGTTAAATAAAATTGAATTGTGAGTTTATGATGAAGTTTGGAAATAAAACTGGAGTTATAAATTAAATTCGACTTGAATCATTAGTGAAGAAAATATAATTGGAGGTGCCTTGCAATTAGTTAAATGAATGGAGAATGAAATTGAATTGTGAGTTCATGACATTGGGTGGTAAATTGAAAATGGATTGTGGATTCAGAACTTGAGTTATAAATTAAAATTTAATTTGGAGAGTTAACAAAATAAATATAATTGAAATGTATCGAATAAAAATGTAAATGGATTAAAATAGTAATGGTATGAATTGTAAATAAAATCCAAATAAGTGGAAATAAATTGGAAATGGCCTTATAATAAATTGAATGAGCTGAATCTAAAAAGTTAAAATGTATAATAATCGATCAAATAAATTTGTAGTTTGAAATGAGATTGGATTAAAATAGAATCAAGTTAAATTGAAAAGAAAAATTGTTTGCAAAATGAGAATGAGCTTAAGTAAAATTTTGAATAAATTGAAGGAAATTGACTTAAGCTAAATGAATGAAGGAAAGTTGAATTGAATTCAACTTAAACAAAGTTTAATAATATTGGATTGGTTTTAAATCAAGTGAAAATAAATTTTTAATTGAAATAAAATTCGATGAGTTATAAATAATATTAATGGAATGAAATTCCAGAAGAAATAATTGTAAACCATTTAAAAATTATTAAGGAATTGAAATAACTTGAGACAATAAGGAAAATAGAATGTTTCGAGGTTATTAGAATGGTTTAAGTGAATGTGGATAAACTAATTATATTGAATAAATAAATGATGGAATAAATAAGTATCAAATGAAATGTGGTTTAAATAAGTTATTAATGGTTATTGAATGAAATAGCTTGGATTGTCTTCGAGCTAAATAAAATAGTTTGGAATATGGAATGAAATGTAAATAAATGGATTGTAAATGAAATTTAAATGGGATGTGTCGAGCTAAATAAATGATTGTGAATGGATTAAAATAAAAAGGAAATTTAATTGCTAATGGAGATGGAACCTAAGTTGTTAATGGTTTTGAATGAACTAATTTGGTTAATAAAATTTAAATGCAATGAAACTGAGAATATATGGATTGTGAATAAATTCAAATGGAATAGAATTAAGAATAAATTGAGTTAAAATTCATTTAAATTGGGTATAAAACATAAATATTTGTTTGTTCACATAGATCTTGTCAACTTTGCATAGAATAAATTGTCATTGGATGCCAATAGGAGTAATTAAAATCCCATGAATTGATAAAAGTAAAATGAATTGATTTTGGAAAGCAATTAAATTAAATATGAGTTCAGTTTGTCTAAGAATAAATTAAATGTAAGCGATTGAGTTTTAAACCATTCAAATTGATGAAGTGGTATACGAATGGATTGAAAACCATTCAAATTGAATGAAAATGGTTTATAAATTAATTGGAACAGTGAATTAGCATGGAAACTATATAAATTGCTTACGAAAAAATGTTTGGTATGAGTTTCTTTTAGAATTCGTATGTTTTAACCATTGAAAATAAGTGATATGTTGTTAAACTTCATATATCTGGCACTTACGTGTTTAAATTGAGTAAGTACAGGTACTTGGAAGCCGTATGGCTGGATTTGGGTTGGGCTATTTGCTAAAAATAATAAGCTGCTTGCTTAAAATGCTAAATAAGGTACGCCTACGCAATAAAAATAGGAAATATGAACTGTTTTTGGTTTTTCCGATCGGGTGGGTCGATGTATATATATTTATCTCTTTTGTCAAATTGCAAAAGCTCCTCCGTATAAAGGGAACTCTGCCAAAAATTTTCAGAAATTTTGGGAGTTAGAAAATTTTTGGAAATTTTGGAAAATTTTGTTAACGACAAAAGAATTTCAAATTGGAAATTAAAATAAGTTAGTAAATGAAACTAATTAAAATAATGACATGAATTAGTTATAAATGAAAAATAAAATTTAACATTTGGAGTTGAAAATAAATTAAATTCGTATGAAAATGAAAGAATCAAGTTGAATATAAATGGATATAAATTGAAGTGGTAAGACAGAAAAAAATAAAGAAACATATAAAATGCTTATGTTAACTTAAGAAAGGAATGATCAATTCTTAATTGGAAATTGAATATTACAAATATATTCTAAGTTGATATTTGGATGAATATTGACATTTGGTAAGGAAGTCGATAAATTGTTTTTGGAATATTGTAATTGGATATTAGTGCTAAGAAGGATATGCAGGTACTATAAAAGAAAAAAAGGACTGGATTAGATTTCAGAAAAATAAATTTGAAATGCTCGACAAAAATGTATGTATTTACATTTGGTGTGAATTTGATTGGGATTTTGGATTGAGCCACTTGGCTTTTTGTTTTCTTTTTGGATATGGGAGGCCGTGGAGCCATTTTGTAGTTATACCGAGTCAGCCGCGCAAAGGAGACGCTGGCGAAATTTTTCGGAAACTTAGGGAGTTAGAAAAATTTTGAGAATTCAAAATTTGGTTTTAAACTGAAACTTGAATGGTTAAACAAATGGTATGGTTTGGAACTAGGAAAAGGTTTGGAAGTTAATAAAAATGATAATGGATCTTTTATAAAAGATAGTTGGTAAGTTGTTGAATTGTTTGAAACTGTTGGTTTTGGAAAAGTAACGGGTTTTGGGCCATTCTTCCTAGTTAGTAATTTCAGGGACGAAATTCTTTTAAGTGGGGAGGAATGTGACGACCCGGAATTTTTAAGCCCTTTAAATCGGAATATTTAATCGATTTTAAATATTCAATAGTATAATTTTAACTTGAATAACGAGTATCACAACTTATTTGATAATTTAAATTATTGAATTAAATAATTTGAAGTTGGGTAAAATGTTAGATCTAGAGTTTTAAACCTGTTAAAAAATTATTTGACGGTTTGCAAGATTTATATTGATAGTACAGAGGATAATAGAAGTTGTAAAATTGAAATTAGCAATGGTTTGTTCAGTTCTGAAATTTATGTCGTTTAAATTGAATTTAAAAATAGTCTTCTGAGGCACAGTCTCGGATTTCGACGAAACCAGTTTCATTGGGTCCGGAATATTGAATTATTATCGGATTTCAAATTTCGTTCTGATCGGAGTTAGTGTGTGAGTGTACGGTATATAAACGCGCTGAAAATCTAATTGATATTAATCCAATGAAATTTAATTTAATTAAAATAGAAGTCTTCTCTTATACGCCACTCCTTTCCATTTTTAATTCGTTCCATCCTTAGCTTCTATCGTACGCTTCTCGTTCCTTCTAAAATTTGCATGTTCCTTCTTCGTTCATTAATTCAACTTCCAGTCAAAATCAATCGAAGAAAAAATATAATCATTTCGTTCAAAAAAAAATGGCCAATGCTTCTATAAAGAAAAACAAATATATATATATATATATATACACACACACACACACAAATCGAATGCCGTCCTCCCTTCTTATCTCTCAGTTCAAATCCATTCGAAATCGAAATCTCGGCCAACAATTTCTAAAGGCTTGACTCGCGATTTTCTTCAAACTGGTGGACACTCTGGGAAGCGCGGCATCTGACCAAGATCGACCCTAACATCGCGAGCTAGGGTTCTATGTTTGTGGATTTTGGGGCGGCCGTAGGTGAAGTGGACAGCGGAGTTGGATTGAGAGGTGTAGTTCCGTTCATGGTCGAGGGGTTAGGAGGGTTCGGTGATGCTTTGGAAATCGCGATTTGTGGGGAGGGCCGAGGAGTTGAAGCTGCAGATCACGTGGGCGTTAGAGGCCGATGTTGAGGAGCTAGTGATGGAGTTTCTGGTGAATAGCGGAGGTGTTTGGCTATGGTGGAGAGGGTTCGTGGTTTTAGTGCAGTTGATGTGTGGCATCGAGATGTCGCAGTTTGGGGATTGTTCAGTTCGGCAGTAAGGTAAAATGTTTATAGCTTAATTTAAATTAAGGATAAGGTAATGCAAAAGTTTAAAATATATATATATATATATATATATATATATATATAGTATATACAGTGAAAACATAGATGTATATGAACAGATAGATTAATATTTTTCCCAGTAAAGCAGAATAATATGATATGGTTAGGAAATAATCATTTAGATAAAATGGAATGGTTAATTAATTAATTTGTTTAAAAAGGAATTTAATTTTAAATCAGATAATAAATTAAACCAATGGGGAGTAATTGTTCAGTTTATTCAATTATTAATAAATCATAAAATATTTATTCAAGGTCCATATCTAAAAGAAACAAGTCGGAATGGAGGTGGGTTGCAAACAGCAATAGAAAGGTGAGTTAATCTCACTCAGTTAAATTTAGATTTAAACGATTAAATTTAAATAATTGTTTGAATGATCAGATTGGTTGATGTGTTATAGTGTGATATATATATTTGGAATTGGCATGTTATATTGTGCTAATATCTGTGAATGCAAGGAAACCAGGTTGGAGGGATACGACTGGATCCCTCAACATTTATTTAAATTATTTAATACCCCTGTCGTGATTACTTTATATTCTGTGATGAATATTGTTGATAATTGGGATATTGGATGATATGGTTTACCTGAATATATTTCCGGTGCACTAAGTTATCAAGATATGAAGGATTTGAATTTGGAAATAAAATGCAGAGAATTTATAGGTGACATAATTATAGAAATTTTAAATAAATTAAGAATAAATTGGATAAGAATAATAGCAGTGTTTAGTGCTAATTAATAAAATTCTGTGTATGGAAAGGAAATTTTGAATAAACAGAAAGTTAATGAAGTTTGAAACTTCAATGATATTATTTAATAGAACAATACATTTGTTTAATATTTAATATTTAAATTATTGAAGGAATACAGAAGAAACAGGAAAAGTCTGGAATCTATATATTTTAGTTAAAGGATTTAAAATCAAACGGAAAATAACAACAATAATAATAAGTCCATAACTAATGAAGGTTGAAATGAATTGAGAAATTAAAGAAAACCATTTTAAATAAAATGAATTTGAAATCAATTCGGAAAATTGATTTAAGTGCTTGAAGTTGGAATTTTCTCTGGATGGCCAAGTACACGTATTTAAAAGTAAATTTGTAGATATAAATTAAATGTTTTAAAGTTGTTTTTAAAGGAAGCAAGTTTTGTAAAATTTATTGTCTCTAATATTTAATTTCTAAAGCAAGTATTTCCTTTTTATATCTTGTAGCATTAATTATTTAAAAGTGACTTAGTATTGGTTTTAAAAGTAAAAATCTAGTTTTATATATTTTATAAAGTAACCTTATTTTCTCAAATTCATATAGTATGTATTTTTAACAAATTATTTAAGTAATTTTATCCTAAATGTATTAAAGTATATATTTCAAAGTAAAGTATTTTAAATTATTTTAAAATCTATTTTGTGCTTGGTGATTTCAGAGAAGATAGAGAATATTTGGAAAGTTTATTCTGAAAAGAAAGATGGTTTTGAAATTGTTTTCAAAAGGTAGAAAATAGAAATATATCTTGTGAAGATATTTTGAAAGTAATAAATAATTGGAAAATTATTTATTGGTTGATGGTTGTTTGTGAATATTAATTGATAGTTAAATAACCGACTATCAATATTGGACAAAATACGCTGATCGTTTCGAAGAGACCGGGATCGAGATTTATATCTCGAAAACCACTTCGATCCGATTTGTACGTTTCGTGAAACGTGTTCGGAGTCGAAGCTGGAGCAGTGGAGTGCAAGGGCTAGTCGCTACTAATCCTGAGGATAATTCCAAAATGGATGTAGTAGGAATAGTGCCTTCGGTTCCGTTCGAACCCGGGACGGACTTGTATGGATGAATGCTTGCGAAACATCGTCAGGTGGACGATGGGAATTCTAAGAGATATGTTCTATAAAGGTAACGCTTAGCCTCAAGCCTCATCAAATGGGAATGACTGAAAATCAGGGGTTATGCAGCAAGGCTAGGTGGGTAGCACCCAAGCAGGGTGAGGTCATTCCAGTCTAGATGTCCCTTATTATTTCGGCTTAGTGGACGGTTGCTGATCCCAACCGCGGGGTGATCTCACTCGGGATTATCCAGTAAGGGATAGTCCCGGCCTTGTGTTGCAGGGGAGCGGGCATACTCCTCGGTACGGTGATCTAGACCCCGTACTGTGACCGGTGGTACCCCAGTACCTAGTCATTAGTTGGAAATCCATTCTCCCTACGAGCCTTGTACGAGTTTTGTTTGTATTACCCACTTTTGTGGCTAGTAGCTGGAATTTAATAGATGTAAATTTTTTGGCTATTTTATAAGTATTTGTATATAGACCCTATTATAATATCAGAGGATTTCTATAAAAATCGTTTTAGCTATCGTAAGATAAAAACCCGACATGTTTATTTGTGGCGTGGTCTTACGAGATGCTTTTGTTTTCAAAGGACTTTTGAAACTTTAATAATCAATTGGGTGTGGTTTTCTCACGCTGGTATTCCAGACTGACTCGGGTGTTATTTAACTATAATACTCGGGTCAGACCGAGTATTATAGGATACAGGTTATGATGCTGTGGAGCTCAGGAGACGAGCTGGATGACGATACGTATTCTCGTACTTATATATATATATATATATATATATATATATATATATATATATATATAGTCCGCTGTGTTGAGTTGCTATGTATTCATTTGTATGATATTGATGCTGAGTTGTATTGATGTACTCTGATGTTGTAATATATAAACGGATATATTTGATTTTGAGTAAAGATCATTTATTATCTATTATATTTTATTCCGCTGCGATGGTTAGATTCTGATGTTGATTTCTATCTTCTTCTTCTACCTCTCTTCTTCTTTAACCAAATGGTACGTATTTCTGTACAACTTGAGTTGATTTAGGTAGAATAGTGTTGACTCAAGGGGTACGGATTTGCGGGCAGTTACAAATTTCCCTTTCGAAATTTCCAAACAAACTTGTTTATCAAACAAATCCAAACAACTAATCATAACCAATCACCATGGTAGCAATTTGTAACAACCCAATCGACAATAATCCATACATGTCAGACTTGAATAATTGAAAATAACAGATTGTAATAAAATTTGGAGCGAATAAAATCATTCACAGAATCACAGACACAGAATCTTCAAAATACTCGCAGCGGAAATTAAATACCATAGTAGTTCATGAAGCTACTATATACTTACTCTCAAAAAATATACAAAATCTCATAGTAAAATAGATATAGTAGAAGTCAAGATACATAAACAACAATACAGAGACAGATACCGTATAGGAACTAACTGGAAGAAGTAGACGAATAGATAGACAAATAAGCTCCAGCAAAGCTCTAGCTCCAGAAGGTGAATCCAAAGTTGTGATTCTCAGGCTGACCCGAGCGTAAAGTAAAACACAAACACTCGAGTCAGGACATACATACTTATACAATGTAAACCAACTCAAATGAACTGTAATAGCAATGCACAATAACTTAAAGGATGCTTGGGATCGCCCATCCTTTAAGGATCAGTCAAACCATCAATTAAGTAGTAATAAACACTATCCTAGAAATATCCATATTAAAGTAAACAATGTAAATAACAGTGCTATTGTGACTAGGGTAGCATAGAGCTGCAGTAACCGCTCACCTCTAGCCACACTCTTAATATCAAAGGTGTGCACCAAACAATCGCTAGGAAATCACATGACACACAAAGCAGTGTACCCGTGGTTATAAATTTCAAAATGATTTATAATTCTGAATTAAAATCATTCATTTAAACCATTAAAAAGTGAAGTCATTATTCATTCAAATCAAATATTCAATTCCCAAAAATTTAGCCTTTTCTGAGTTCATTTATTCAGTTAAACACTTCAAATATAGAAATTTCAAATTTACGGTAGAATTTCAGCCACAAATAAACTTCAATTTAAACCCTTTTTAACTTATAAAATTTCATATTTCCACTACAAAAATGGTCATTCAAATACCCTTGAACTTATGATTTTTATAAAGTAAATTTCACAAATAAATATCAATAATTTCACTTATTAAATTCAAGTGTACAAATTTCCCATTCTTTACCTTTTAACATTTATTTATCACTTAAATTTCAAACTACCATTTCATACATTAAACTAAATTTCCCTTTTATTTAATTTACTTAAACTTCCATTTTAAAACCAAATCTCATAATTCCAAGTCAAGTTAAATTCAAATTTCCATTTAACTATCCATTTATTTAACAATTTAAACTAATTACATAAATTCGAAATACACTATAATTTTCTTAACTTTATTTTACAAATAACTTGATATTTTCTTTTACTTTATATTTATCCAATTCGTACATCAATCATATTCATTACCAAGTTAAGCTTATAATTCCATTTTTACTTAAATCACACTATTAAGTTAAATCAAACTTTCACACTACAACTCAAACCATCTATTAACTTATACCATTTAACCTTTTAGAAAATCACTGCTTAACCATTTTAAATCCAATATAAGTCAAATTTCATAAAAAAAGTTCTTTCATTTAAAATACATGAAATTTATAAGAAATCATATTTTGAAATCAACCACGGCTTCGAATAATATTTCACACCTAAATCAAGTGATACGGAAATTATCATTTATATCCGTAATCAGTAAAATTTCCGGGTTTTAATTATTTCAAATCCGAAATCCCAAGACAAATACAAATAAATAAAAATCATTCAGGCCTATCATTTCAGCACATAACGATTTTTCCCTATTCTAAAGTCCATTCGGGTATGTATCATTTCAACTTATAGTGATTCTATTCTACAGGAAAATGGCAGTGTGAGTACAGAAAAAATAAACAGTATAACAACATAAAGCAGTATCAGATGAAATGAAAGATAAATAATCAGGATTAACATCATATAATTTATAACACAGGCAGGTATAACATGATGTAATAATTTCTACACTTTCACTTGCTATCAGTTTACAGTCATATAAGTATAAATGTCAGGTGTGATTACTCACCTTTTAAAGCAAGAGTTCGCAAAACAAACAGGACGAATGAATTCCAAAAGGCACGATAACACGACTATAGACTCAAGTGGGAAGAGAGCCAAGCTATTGATCTTGTAGCAACCAATAGAACAAGATAAATATAAATATAAATTCAATGCAACATATATTGAAACAATTTTTGAAATAAGAAGCAAAATGAACACAATTGCTTTGGCCATGCTTTCAACAATCAATTGCTCGACCTAGGAGATTAATATGGTTCGGCCATGACATGGTATGGCTCGGGTATGGGTATGGTTTGGACACAAATGCATGACTACAAGAGAATAGAAAGAGGTAGTGGAGTTCCAACAACAAAATTCAAACTTCTTCATAGCTAGTGATATTGTTTGATGTTGAGAGCAATATGTTTTAATTTTAGAATTTTAGGGATTTGAAAATATTTATAGTGATACTATTGTAAAGAGGATGCAGAGAGGATGAAGGAAGAAAAAAAATATGTTTTTAATTTATTTTTGATTCCTTCCCTTTTATTTCCAATAGTTAGGGTCAAAATCGGATAACTTCCGCCAATTCTAATTAATGTATAATTAATTGATACTCAAGCAATTAATTTCCCACAATGTTTATATAGTAAATAAATATATATTCAAATTTTGAATTAAATTCCATAATTAAGATATAGAAAATATAAACATATATGTATATATTTACACTAAATATGTATATACATATTAGGCCCATAAGTAAAAACTTTAAATATAGAATTTGATGCCTACAACCATATTTGTTAGTTTTCTATAACACATGAATCAAGGCACATTCATATTATAGACATAACTCAAAAATTAGGATATATGTCAATTAATGCTCAACTAATTGTCAATCTGTTTAATTAATTTACCATAATATATGAAATCAATATATAACCAATCATATACATATTCCAAAATCAAGATATATGTCAATTAATACACAATCCAATTATAATATTTATTTTCATTTTAAGTAATTAAATCTCAATTATATACTAAAATCAAGTGTTTCCCAAAATCTAAGGTTATACAGACTCCCCACTTAAGAAAATTGCGACCCCATAATTTCCTCTTAGGAGAAATCTAAAATGTTTGCATAAGCACATATAATTTTCAAAATGTATATGCATACCTTCAAAGCCATATCTTTAAAAAAATTAAGGTATTTTTCAAACATTACATTCCAAAATAAATATATTGCAGTGGATTTCCTTTTTAAAATTACTTCACAAAATATTTTCAAAATCAAGGTTTACAATTGTGGAGTTCTTTTCAAAGCATCACGAAATATATATATATATACATGCGTGTATGTGTGTGTGTGTATGTATATATATATATATATATATATATATATATATATATATATATGGGTGGAGTTTTGTCATAAGGAGTGCACGGCCTTGATTGGTCAAGGGAGGAGGAGGTGACAGGCGGTGGATGGTGAAGAGGAGGAGGTGGTGGTGGCTATGGCCGAGCATGGCAAGAGAAGAGCATGGCCAAAATATTGAAAAATCAATAAGAAAAGTGAAGAGAAAAGTAGAAAAAAAGAAGACATTACCACTTTTTTTTCTCAGATCTGAACTTGCATTTGAAAAATGAAGATGGGAAAAAAATTTCACGTGAATATAGTGATATAGGCGGCTAGAGATTAAGGAATAAACAACGACAAATATGGAGGGGTTATGGTATGAAATTAATGGATGGAAAGATAAAGAGGTAATAAATCAAAACGTGACATATGCCTTTAAAAATAATAGGTAATGTATCTTTAATTTAATTTGTTTCGCATCTATTTAATAAAATATATACCAAAGAAATAATTCAATAAATACATACCGTTTATATAAACACTATATAAATAAATAAGAAAATAGTTATAGAAACGTATAAATTAATTGCTATTTACATCTTTGTTTGTTACTTAATTGACAAAGTATATATCCAAATTAAATGAAACAAAAATGACAAATGTCGTAAATATATACATAACATGTAATGTAATATATACATACATACAAAATTATAACATGATATATCAACCAAAAATATTACTTATATTAATTAAAATAAACATTTAAAGGTATGCCTATTAAAACAATAACGTGTGTGTATATATATACATATTTGAAATTTCTTTCCAAGAAATAAATAGGGATCTAAATACTTATCCATTTAATTACTAGATGAATGTATAAATAATTAAAATAGAAAAATAAGGTAAAGATAGATATATGAAGAATAAATCAATAGTTTTAGGAAAAGAAGGAAATAAATAAAGAAAATACTTTATTAAATGGAAACTAGAATTTAAAATTGAAAACAATATACAACCAGCATTTGAAAATTATAACTATACTTTAAAAATGTTTTAAAAATAAAATATATGCATAACATATCATGTTACACAAATTAGAACATGATTTTACAACAAAATATTATTTATATAAATTCAAAATAAACAAATTTGTTAAATAAAATCATTTACACACAATGTTGTAAAAAAGCATAACTTTCACAATAGTAATCCAATTTCAGCGAAATGAAAAGTAGTATTCTTGAAATTAAATCTATTTTCATAATAAAAGATAAAATTCAAAAATTCAAATATTTAAATTTTAAATTTAAAAGTCAAAGTTTAACCATTTTGACAAAAATCCACTTTTTTGGAAATATTCCATTTATTCAGGTTTGGAATTATAATTCACACAAAAATCAAAATTTATATTTAAAATAACAAATTTTCCATTTTAATAAATAAAATAAAGTTTTTAAGTCAGGAATTTCAGTTAAAAAAATTAAAAAAATCACAAAATACAGGGTTGTTACACTCTCCCCTACTCAAATCTATTCGTCGTCGAAAAGGAATGAGGTACGGGAAAACACAGAAAAGACAGAATGAAATAGGATTAAGACAAGATGACAAGAAGATTAAAATTATACCTAATAACTGTTGTTATAGGTAAGTTTAACAAGGTGGAGAATAGAATAGCTAGAAGGGAAAAATAAGTTGAAAGACAAGGTGAACCATTATTTTAATAAATTTCAATTATTTAGAAGGTAAAGTAGATTATCAAAATATCCTTTGTATAATACTTTATCAAAATACTTTTATAACTTGATGTCTTAACAAGTTTATCCTCGTTCCTGCAGGCTCTGGCTATGCGTTGATCAGGCGCAAATCTAGAATTCTCCAGGTACTTAGTGGACTTGTTTCAACACCTAGTGAAAATAATTGAATTTTTTTAAAAAACAGATATAGAAAGTACAATCCAAATAAAACAACCAAACCAAAACCTTGTGTAACCATGGTTCGCAGATACATAACGGTTACGCCTGGATCCCCTAGGAAACAATCCATATCCGTAAGCTTTCTCAGCCCTGCAAGTTACGTCATGATGACTAGTAGACTGTAGGATACACAATGATTACGCTTGGATCCGCCAGGAAGCAATCATACCCCTAGGCCTTCTCAGCCGGGCGGATTTCTCTACTAATGCGACCTACATAGTTCGTAGGATACACAATGATTACGCCTGGATCCTCCAGGACCGTACCCTTAGGCCATCTCAGCTAGGCGATGCAGTCGCGCTAAAAAAAAACCATGGGTTATGCCACGGTGGGACACTCGAGTATCACATCCAGAAAACCAAACATCAAAGAGAATAATGTCGATAGAATGAATCCACAATGTGGCCACAAAGCGGATATCAAGCAGAAGGCACTTTCCACATCTTTATTTCGAAAATATATATCATATAGTACCTTTTCAAACCACTTTCAAATACCATACTTATATAAAGTCCATTATTTATCAAATTTCACTTTTCAAATCGAATACTTTCCAAAACAATAGTATATCAAATCACACTTATAAGATTCCTCTTTCCAAATTGAGTACCTTTCAAATCAATAGTTTTCAAATCAACTTCATACTTATACAAATCCATTTTATATAAGCTTGACAACTCCCAAATCAAGTACTTGATAATACAAGGTTCTCAATTTCAAATCATTTCAGTATCAATTCTGTTTCAAAATCATATACGATTCCACCAAGTTATTTCTTCCAAATTAAATACCTCCAGTTTCAAAGTTTCCAAATAATTGGTTTTGAAAATAATTCCAAGTTTCCAAATCGACATAATTTAGGTCAAACAAATTCATTTCCAAAATCATCATATAAATACTGGGTTTACATTCCAATCTATTTTCAAAACCAAATATTTTCTCAAAATTAATCATACCCAAAAATAGTTTCCAAATTTATAACTATCCCTTTAAACCTTTAAACTATTTATTTCTATTCAAAAGATCCAATTTTCCTTTTGCAAATTATTTATTTAACAAAAGTTTCAAATTTATTTAAGTCATACTCTTCATATTTAAACATACAAAACTAAACTTATATACTTGTCAAATATTTTATACTCTTCGAAATTTCTTAGTTTTGAAAATTAAAACTCGATTTGGAAGTGTTCGAACCTTCAAAATAGTCAATGAAATCAAATTTCAAATCCAAGAGCTGGGAATCAGCAACAAATCAGTAAATCAATTTTATAAATAGAGTTATGCTAAATCAAATCTAAAACTCGAGGACTGAACACTGGGCTTACTTCAAATCATTTCAAATATATATACATATATCTTTCGAAAATCAAATCATACTTCGAAATCTGAAATCAAAATTGATTTCACAAAATCACTCGCGTAGCAAAGCTACTAGAGTAGCCTCTCCCCCACTCTGAAACTCAAAAATCAATGTCGAATGATGCACGCACTCATCACCGAGATTATTTTCCAACGACACAAGTGGGTTCTGGACTTCTATTTTCTTAAAACTTCCTTGAAATTTATTTGAGATCATTGAAACTCATTTGAAGTCATTTGAAACATTTCTTATCTGGAAAATACTTTCAAACCGTATTATCATATATTTTCAAAACCTTAAAACCAATTTTCAAAATACTGGAGTTCGATCTCTCAAATTTCAAATTCAAAACCCTTCAGTTATAAATCAATTTCTTATAAAAATTTCAAATTTCAAATCCTTTCAACGCTTTAAATTTTCATTTTTATAAGGTATATGATCCTTATCGGAAACATTTCACTCTTATATATAAAATATGGTCATTCTTATCAAACTAATAGTTTCGATATATGCACAATTTCAAAATACAACCAAACACAAATTTCCAAGGGATGATTCAAGGATGGATTTCAAAACAAACAGAGATTCAAATTTAGAGGAACTCTAATCAAATAGAACTTCTGGTTCGAAGATAAGCTCGAACGAAGCAAAGATAATTTAATTATCAAATAGAAGATGGATAAGCCCATATAAATCGCGGGCAACCTCAACCGGGTCAACCGTGACTTTAGGAATATAATCAATGCGGAAATCTAAGGCAAATCGACATTCGAACGCCAGAGATAGAATCCAGGTAGAGCGAAAGGTTGACAACATCGTAAACCGAGGATGCAGAAATCTCCGGTGAATCAATGCCAATTGTAAAGGAGCTTCACCCCTTTACAAATCATTCAAAGATTTATGGAATCACCGATCATTATAGAGGTCAGTCAAAAATGGAGTTATGGAATGCTCCAAAATCAAAAGATAAAATAGGGAAAACAAGACTAGATTTTAGAACAAGTGCGAGCGTTCCAAAGTTCAAGGAATCCTAATCGATAAGAATCCTAACCAAGAGATTACTAACAAGGTGGATGCCGAAGGGATGAAGTTTAGAAAATCTTGATTTCAAAATAAGAAAATTTTATACCAATACAATCTTTAAAATCCTTGAAAATCATTTGAAAATCATTTTATACTTCGAAAAAACGTTCTCTCATAAGGAAATGATTCTGAGAATGACATCACTCATTCTAGGGTATTTCTACCCTATCTCTAATGAGTTTTTGCTCCGCAGGCTAAGGTTTGCCTAAAACCAAAGCTCTGATATCAAATGTAACAACCCACTATTTTAGACTATTCAAATCGACAATAATCCACACATGGTAGACCTGAAAAATTCAAAATAACAGATTGTAATAAAATTTGGAGCGAATAAAATCATTCACAGAATCACAGACAAAGAAATATCAGAATACTCGCAGCGGAAATAAAATACCATAGTAGTTCGTGAAGCTACTATATACATACCATATACAAAATCTCATAGTAAATTAGATACAATAGAAGTTAGGATACATAAACAACAAGACAGAGATAGATATTGAATAGGAACTAACTAGAAGAAGTGGACGAATAGATAGACAGATAAGCTCCAGCAAAACTCTAGCTCCAGAAGGCAAATCCAAAGCTGTGATTCTCAGGCTGACCCGAGAGTAAAGTAATACACAAACACTCGAGTCCGGACATACATACTTATACAATGTAAACCAACTCAACTGTAATAGCAATGCACAATAAATTAAAGGATGCTTGGGATCGCCCATCCTTTAAGGATCAGTCAAACCATCAATTAAGTAGTAATAAACATTATCCTAGAAATATCCATATTAAATTAAACAATGCAAATAACGGTGTTATTGTGACTAAGGTAGCGTAGAGCTGCAGTAACCGCTCACCTCTGGCCACACTCTTAAAATAAAAGGTGTGCATCAAACAATCACCAGGAAATCACATGACACACAAAGCAGTGTACCCATGGTTATAAATTTCAAAATGATTTATAATTTTGAATTAAAATCATTTATTCAAACCATTAAAAAGTGAAGTCATTATTCCTTCAAATCAAATATTCAATTCCCAAAAATTTAGCCTTTTATGAGTTCATTTATTCACTTAAACACTTCAAATATTGAAATTTCTGATTTACAGTAGAATTTCAGCCACAAATAAACTTCAATTCAAACCATTTTTAGCTTATAAAATTTCATATTTCCACTATAAAAATGGTCATTTAAATACCCTTGAACTTATGATTTTTATAAAGTAAATTTCACAAATAAATATCAATAATTTCACTTATTAAATTCAAGTATACAAATTTCCCATCTTTACCTTTTAACAGTTATTTATCACTTAAATTTCAAATTACCATTTCATACATTAAACTAAATTTTCCTTTTATTTAATTTACTTAAACTTCCATTTTAAAACCAGATCTCACAATTCCAAGTCAAGTTAAATTCCAAATTTCCATTTAACTATCCATTTATTTAACATTTTAAACTAATTACATAAATTCGAAATATACAGTAAGTTGCTTAACTTTATTTTACAAATAACTTGATATTTTCTTTTACTTTATATTTATCCAATTCATACATCAATTATATTAATTACCAAGTTAAGCTTATAATTCCATTTTTACTTAAATCCCATTATTAAGTTAAATCAAACTTTCACACTACAACTCAAACCATCTGTTAACTTATACCATTTAACCTTTTAGAAAATCACTACTTAACCATTTTAAAACCAATATAAGTCAAATTTCATAATTTTTTTCTTTCATTTAAAATACATGAAATTTATAAGAAATCATATTTTGAAATAAACCACGGGTCCGGATAATATTTCACACCTAAATCAAGTGATACGGAAATTATCATTTAAATCTGTAATCAGTAAAATTTCGGGTTTTGATTATTTCAAACCCGAAATCCCTAGACAAATACAAATAAATAAAATCATTCAGGCCTATCATTTCAGCCCACAACGATTTTTTCCTATTCTAAAGTCCGTTCGGGTATGTATCATTTCAACCCATAGTGATTCTATTCTACAGGTAACTTGCAATGTGAGAACGGAATAAAATAAACAGTATAACAACATAAAGCAGTATCAGATGATATGACAGATAAATAAACAGGATTAACATCATATAATTTATAACACAGGCAGATATAACATGATGTAATAATTTCTACACTTTCACTTGCTATCAATTTATAGTCATATAAGTATAAATGTCAGGTGTGATTACTCACCTTTTAAAGCTGGTGTTTGCAAAACAAACAACACGGATGAATCCTAGAAGGCATGATAACACGACTATATACTCAAGCGGGAAGAGAGCCAAGCTATTGATCTTGTAGCAACCAATAGAACAAGACAAATATAAATATGAATCCAATGCAACATATATTGAAACAATCTTTAGTAATAAGAAGCAAAATGAACACAATTGCATTATCCATGCTTTCAACAATCAATTGCTCGACCTAGGGGATTGACATGGTTCGGCCATGACATGGTATGGGTCTGGTTTGGACTCAAATGCATGGCTATGAGAGAATAGGAAGAGGTAGTGGAGTTACGACAACAAAATTCAAACTTTTTCATAACTAGTGATATTGTTTGGTGTTGAGAGCAATATGTTTTAATTTTAGAATTTTAGGGATTTAAAAATATTTATAGTGATACTATTGCAAAGAAGATGGTGAGAGGATGAAGGAAGAAAAAATATATGTTTTAAATTTATTTTCGATTCCTTCGCTTTTATTTCCAATAGTTAGGGTCAAAATCAGATAACTTTCGCCAATTCTATTTAATGTATAATTAAATTATACCCAAGCGATTAATTTTCCACAATGTATATATAGTAAATAAATATATATATTCAAATTTCAAATTTTGAATAAAATTCCATAATTAAGATATAGAAAATATAAACATACATGTATATATTTACACTAAATATGTATATACATATTACGCCCATAGGTAAAAAAATCTAAATATAGAATTTGATGCCTATAACCATATTTGTTAGTTTTCTATAACACATGAAATCAAGGCACATTCATATTATAAACATAATTCAAAAATTAAGATATATGTCAATTAATGCTCAACTAATTGTCAGCCCATTCAATTAATTGACCATAGTATATGAAATTAATATATAACCAATCATATACATATCCCAAAATCAAGATATATGTCAATTAATACACAATCCAATTATATTTCCATTTTAAGTAATCAAATCTCAAATATACCAAAATTAAGTGTTTCCCAAAATCTAGGGTTATACAGACTCCCCACTTAAGAAAATTGCGTCCCCCTAGTTTCCTCTTAGGAAAAATATAAAATGTTTACATAAACACGTATAATTTTTAAAATACGTATATACATGCCTTCAAAGCCATATCTTTAATAAAATTAAGGTATTTTTCAAGCATTACATTCAAAAATAAATATATTGCAGTGGACTTCCTTTTTAAAATTACTTCACAAAATATTTTCAAAATCAAGGTTTACAATTATGGAGTTTTTTTCAAAGCATCACAATATATATATATATATAAATATATATATTAATATATATATATATCTATATATATATTTGGATGGAGTTTTGTCATAAGGAGTGCACGGCCTTGACTGGTCAGAGGAGGAGGAGGAGGTGATAGATAGTGGATGGTGAAGAGGAGGAGTAGTTGGTGGCTATGGCCGAGCATGGCAAGAGAAGAGCGTGGCCAAAATATTTAAAAATCAATAAGAAAAGTGAAGAGAAAAGTAGAAAAATGAAGAAGACATTACCACTTTTTTTTTCAGATCTGAACTTGCGTTTGCAAAAATGAAGATGGGAAGAGAATTTCACGTGAATATAGTGATATATACGGCTAGGGATTAAGGAATAAACGGCAACAAATATGGAGGAGTTATGGTATGAAATTAATCGTTGGAAGATAAAGAGGTAATAAATCAAAACGTGACGTATGCCTTTAATAAATAAAAAAGGTAACGTATCTTTAATTTAATTTGTTTCCCATCTATTTAATAAAATATATGCTAAAGAAATAATTCAATAAATACATACCATTTATATAAACACTATATAAACAAATAAGAAAATAGTTATAGAAACGTATAAATTTATTGCTATTTACATCTTTGTTTGTTACTTCATTTACAAAGTATATATCCAAATTAAACGAAACAAAAACGGACAAATGTTGTAAATATATACATAACATGTAATTTTACATATATATACACAAGTATAACATGATATATAAACCAAAAATATTACTTATATTAATTAAAATAAACATTTCAAGGTATGCCTTTTAAAACAATAATGTGTGTGTGTGTATTTGAAATTTCTTTCCAAGAAATAAATAGGGATCTAAATACTTATCCATTTAATTACTAAATGAATGTATAAATAATTAAAATAGAAAAATAAGGTAGAGATAGATATTATGAAGAATAAATCAATAGTTTTAGAAAAAAAGGAAATAAATGAAGAAAATACTTTATTAAATGGAAACTAAAATTTAAAATTGAAAACAATATACAATCGACATTTGAAAATTATAACTATACTTTAAAAATGTTTTAAAAATAAAATATATGCATAACATATCAAGTTACACAAATTAGAACATGATTTTACAACAAAAATATTATTTATATAAATTTAAAATAAACAAATTTGTTAAATAAAACCATTTACACACAATACTGTAAAAAGCATAACTTTCACAATATTAATCCAATTTCAGCGAAACAGAAAGCAGTATTCTTGAAATTAATATTTTCATAGTAAAAGATAAAATTCAAAAATTCAAATATTTAAATTTTAAATTTAAAATTCAAAGTTTGACCATTTTGACCAAAATCCACTTTTTGGAAATATTCCATTTATTCAAGTTTGGAATTATAATTCACAAAAAAATCAAAATTTAGATTTAAAATAACAAAATTTATCCATTTTAATAAATAAAATAATGTTTTTAAATCAGGAATTTCAGTTAAAAAATTAATAAAATTAAAAAACTAAAATAATCACAAAATACAGGGTTGTTACACAATTCATCACTCAGAAACTTGAAAATGAATACTAATGATGTGGCCATCATCACCGGGATTATTCTCCAGTGACTGAAGTGAGTTCAGTGCTTCTTTACTGTCAAAAAATTTATTTCAAAACAATTTCTATTCAAAAATATTTTCCAAGATAATACTCCATTATTCCTTTCAAACCACTTTGGAAAACATCTCTAAAAATTTCAAGATTTAAAATTCCTAAACGTTTTTTTTTCAAATTTATTTAAAAACATTTTTCCAAAATTTTCGGGATTTTAAATTCTGATTTAGATCAAATTTTAGTTATGTTCCATTGTATTATTTCATACTTACATAATTCTATTTAGTTATAAATATAGACCATTTCAAATTTTAGATTCTTATTTGATTATAATATGAACAACCAAACATCCAAATATACGTATAATAATAATTTTAGAAAATTATTTCATTTATAACAAAATATAATTTTGGATAATATTATTTCATTTACCCACTTTAAAAACGATATTACGTCGGTTTATCTTGTTTAAGAGTTTAGAAACCCCTATCGATACGGTTGTACTTGCCGTACCGACCAGAATTCATAAACACTCAACCGATAAGTCAACGCAATAAAAAAACAGTTTTTATATTCACTAAAAATTGCGCTCTCATATCTATTATTACAATCAAACTCATTCTAGAGTACTACTGACTCTATTTCTAGTAATTCCCCCACCAAAGCCTAGGTTATCGCCAACCTAAGCTCTAATACCACTATGACGACCCGCCCTTCTCGACCCTTGAAAATCGACACAAATACGCCACTGTATAATATGCCAACGATCGAGTGCCAGAAAAGACAAATTGTTAAAGGAAAGAAAGAAGGAGGTAGAAAAAGAGAAAACGAAAAAACATCAGAATTTCACATTCGCAGCGGAACAATATATAATAGATAAATACTGATCTTTACACAAAAAGAAACTATATATGTTTTATACATTACATCATCAGAGTACATCACAATCAAAACAATTATTGGACAAAAACTTGTCCCCCACAAACTAAATACACAGCTTATACTACACAGCAGAATATACATCAAATACGTGTGATACGTCTCGCCATCCAGCTCGTCTCCTGAGCTCCACAGCATCCTACCATGTATTTTATAATACTCGGTCTGACCCGAGCATTATAATAAAATAACATCCGAGTCAGTCTGGAAAACCAGCGTGAGAAAATACACTCAACTTAATTATTAAAGTTTTCAAAATCCTTTGAAAATCAAAGGTATCTCGTAAGACCATGCCACAAATATACATGTCACGTTTTTACCTTAAGATAACCAAAACATTTTTTATAAAATCCTCTGATATTATAATAGTGTCTAAGTACAATACTTATTCAAATAGCCGAAATTGTTACATTCATTAAATTCCAGCAATACTAGGCTCTACAATCAAAACCGTAAATGTCACGTAAGGAGAATGGATTTCCAATTAATGACTAGTCACTGGGGTACCACCTTTCACGGTACCTGGTCTAGATCAGCATACCTAGTATCCACTCTGATCTCCTGCATAACAAGACCGGAGCTACCCCTTACTGGATAGTCCGAATAAGATCACCCCATGGTTGAGATCAGCAACCACCCACACAGTCGAATAAAAGGGACATCTTGACAGCGATGACCTTACCCTAATTGGTTGCTAGCCACTAAGCCTTGTTGCATAACACCTGATTTTCAGTCATTCCCGGTTGATGAGGTTCGAGGCTAAGCGTTGCCTCTTTAGAACATATCTCACTTAGAATGCTCATCGTCCTCCTGACGATGTTCTGAAAGCATTCATCCATACAAGTCTGTTCTGGGTCCGCACGGAACTGAAGGCACCACTCCCACTACATCCATTTTGGAATCACCCTCAGGATTAGTAGCGATTAGCCCTTGCACTTCACTGCTCCATCTTCGACTCCAAGCCCTTGTCTTCATCAGGAAAACGTACTCGTTGGATCGATGTAGTTTTCGAATCACAATCTGATCCCAGTCTCTATGAACAACATTTGCTATTTCTCGATAAACTCAACCCCGGTTCTTTAGGAAATACACAAACGAAAATAAGATCGAAGTTCACCTCCTAACCGTTAGTGGACGAGATTCCTTATAAACGTCGTAGAACAACGAACGAGTTTATATGTACAATATAGCACCTTGAATGGTAACTGCACCATATAATTCCCGTACTCCTCCTAAATATTTCCAAAGTCATATTTGGGTCCAGATTTGATAGTCGGTTATTTAACTATCAAATAAACAATCAACTCAACCAATTATTTTATTTCCACTGAAAAACCCCTAGTCTTATAAAAATTAGATTTTTAATAATTTAAATCACTTTACCCAAAAATATATACTTAAACCATTTAAAAATAAAACTACCTAAATCACTTTATTCAAAATAATAGTTATGAAATTCTATAATAATTTTCCAAGTAAAACTTAAGCCACAACTATATTTTAAAAAAAAATTTCCATATAAAGTAATATTAGAAAATTTTCTTTTAAAAACATAATACTAACTAACCTTTAAAATAATTACTACTAAAATTAATTTGAATAATATTTAATTTAAAATTTTAAAACAATTAAAAATAACAAAATTTCTCTAAAACATTCTTTTAAAACAATTTAAAACCTTAAAGTTATGCTTAGAAATATTCTTTTGAAAAATATACTGAGATTTTCAGGAAATACACCTTCCAACTTTTAAAAATAAAATCACCTTTTATTTTTAAAACAAATTTTCATTTTCTTATAAATTCCCATCGTGAATCTATACTTCAGATTTATCCACTGATAAATATTCCACTTTATCTGTAAACCAGTTTACAAATTTCCATCCTCATTATCTTTTAGATCATAGTTTTCAAAACACTTAATCGATTTCAAACCGATTTCCCGAGTTAAATTCCCTTTAAAATTTATCTCTTGATTTATCCAAATCAATTCCAAGATCCATTAGCTCCAGATTCCCCATTTATTATGATTTATAACCCTTATTTTAATCTGAAAAATCAATTTCATTCTTTATTCCAAAATTTTCCTTTATTTTTCCTAAACCATTCAAATCCTGAATTTAAAATATAAGACCTTTAATTCTTAACAATATCACTTAAGCCCTCAAAACTCTTTTATTTTCATTTATTTAATGTCTCTATTTTCCCATACCTAGAATTTATTTTATAAGATTTTTGAAAACTAACTTTTATTTTCCTTCTAAATTCATTCCTTTAAATTATCCAACTTCTGAATGATTATTTTACTTAAAAATACTCTTTTCACTTCCTTTTAAAAAATAATAATTTAACTTTCTATATCTGAAAATACCAAAATATATTCATCCTAACCATAGCATCGAATAACTTAATTTCCAATTCAATCTATCACAGGATATCAAATGAACATGTCACAGATTACGAAAATAATTTCAATATTTTGAGGAATCCAGTTGGATCACTCCAACCTGTTTTCCTACATCTACAGATGTTAGCACAACAAATAAAATACCAAATCCCACTTCGAGGGGGACTTTGCGGTATAAAGGGTCATCCGCTATTATGAGGGGCTCATAGGGTCTCATCCATTACATAATACGGGAATATCAATCACTCCGATATATATATATATATATATATATATTACTATAAATAATATCACATCTAGACTAATAATAATAGTCACATTCAATTAATCAACCAATCATTTAAATTTTGACTATTTAAAATTTATTATGGTAATCTAGATGTGAGTGAGAAATCTCACATTGCGTTTTCGTCGAGCGTTCCAATTTTAGATTAAATCGAGCCCGTTCGATTTAATCCAAAATTCTCGCTTGCTCCAAACATCTCTAGATCTGCACTATAGCGTAAATCCCGTCACTGCGTTTCCGGCACTTCCTGTTTCGTCGAATTCTGACAACGTATGCAAAAGATATGAAATTTAAAATTTGTATATATATTTATTACAATTTCCCTTATTTTTATTTTTTTATTTTATACCTCAGTTTAAAAATCTGGCCGCACAGACTATAGTCGAAAATCATGGCCGCTCCTTACGTTCTTCCCCAAAGTGCTTGCACCCAGCATCATAAAACCCATCGACCGCCACGAAACACTAACTACTACTTCGCCATCGATCGCCAAGACTACGATCAGATGCCGTCATCTCGAAACCCTTTGCCGCCTCAACCTCCACCCCAATTACCATGAAGCTTGGTCCACCATGGCTCTTGAAGGTTGCACATAAACAGTTGGCCTTCGAGCAGCATTCGCCTTCAATCCACTCAGCTCCACTCGATCGCCACCGTTGGATATGCTCGCCACGAAGAGCCTTACAACTTTCATTTGGAAAATTTTGGGAAATATTGCATGGATTTCGAGAAAAATTGGGGAGAAGAGGATTGTATATCGGCTATTAAATTAAATGTGGCGGTTGGAAGAAAAACCTAGGGTTCTTGTTGTTCACGAATATATACAAGCATATATAATAATATTTTAATATTAAATTCACTTTTAAACAACTTTTCAAACAATCTCCAAACGACGCATGCCGACAGACATTTATAATGTTTTACCCATATTCCAAACATAATGGAACGTGTTTAAGGGCCCAATTCAATTATATGTGGAAGATAGCTTTTTGAATCGATTTAAAATATTAAATTTTCAATTTTAATTTCAATGCATTTCTCACCCGTGCGAACAAATGGTAATTTCAAACGCTGCGAAATTTGAAATCCAATAATAATTAACTATTACAGATCCAATGGAACTGGTTTCGTCGAATTCCGTGATGTGCCCCGGAAGGCTATTTTAACTCGTCGATTAAATCGAGCGATTTATAAAATCATCGAAATCATTTAAAAATTCACTTTTAAAACTTTACTAACTAAATTATAGGTCATATCGAATTTATATTCACATTTGAAATCATTTTGATTCATTTTAAATCAAAATCTGATTATGTATATTATTATTATATATATTAAATTCCACCATTAAATTAATATAAAAATTCCAAATTTAACTTATCGACTTTAAAATTCCATTCTCAAATCCAATATTAAAATTCTAATCCAACTAGACTTAATAAATTTTAGAAATCGTTTTCATATCCATTTATTTCTCAGATTTATAAATTATCTAAATTTCAAATATTGAATTATTATTTATCCAAATCCAATTAAATTGCCATATCTGAAATTATAACTCATTTTGTTAATTCAACCAAAATCTTCATATTTCAAAATCAATTAACAATCCATATTCAACATTTAAAATAATTTAAATGTTTAAAAACTAACGACCAAATTTCCAGGTCGCTACAAAAAGTATGCTTGGTATAGATTTTGGTCAAGATCTCTTGATTTGTTTGTATAATTATTGTAATTTAATGTTAATTACTTTCAGAAATTAGGGCAAAGAAGCTTGGATGAAATGATCTAATTTTCATACATTATTTTAGAGGGATGGGGTTTATATTTAAAAGTGGGGGTAAATGCTCTAGAATTTGAAAATACCAGAACAGAGCCTTCATGAAAATATTTTATCTATTTTGGGTTTGTATATTTACTAACTGGGATTCTATACATTCTTTCATTTCTTTATTGTTATGAAAACAATATTTACACAATGTTTCAATCTTTATTTACATAAAAGCTAAATGAGTTAGGTTTTGTGTCCTAGTAGGCCTTGTTCTTATTCAAAACTATATCTAAATATGATTTAAATTCTATTAACACTATAAAATAATTTCTATATTCTATTTAAATCCTTTTAACACTACAAAATCATTTCTTAACTTTTGAATAAATTTCAATTCATCTACTTCAACTCTCCTTTGCTATAAAACTCCATAAAATCATGTCTATAAATTTATTTCAAATAAAATTCATCATTTCTCATTTGCCTTAAAGAAGTCCATGTCTACCCTAATTTGTTCATTATAGTTTTTTTCACCTTGGAATTTGTGATATTAAAATTACCACCTATCCTGTAACAACCCATAATTTTTAATAAATATTTTAATAAAATTTAATTGAAAACTTTGATTTTAATTATTTAAAAATTGAAATTTTGGAATTTTCCAATGTAATTTTGAATTTTGTTTATAATTTATTTTCCAAATGTAATAAAATAAAGAATTTATGAAAATTTTATATTTTGGTTAACTGTGGTCAAACTTTGACTTTCAGTTGAAATTTTTTTATTTGAAATTTTAATTTCTAATTTCTAATCTCTTTCTTTGAAACTATACTTGATTCTGGTATTCGTACTGCTTTTCATTTCATAAAATTCTGTTCATACTTTTAAAATCTGATGAAGTTCAGCGTTTTACAAGAGATTATTTTCAGCATTTTTCTGTTTATTTTTCTATTCTACATCTTCTACTTCATTTCTGTTTTATATTTTATTTTCTATTTTATTTGGACTTTTTATTTGATTTTTATTTTATTTTTTGGCTTGGAAATTCAAAAGGACTTAGGTTTCTTTTCTTGGAAATGAAGTAAAGCTTTTTGTTTGCCCTAGCTGTTCAAGGCTTTCCACTATTCTAGCCGTTCACTCCTCAATTACTTCTCAATTCACGTATAAAAGCTTCTCAAAACATTTCTTTTCTCATTTGCCTCTTCTGATTAAAGGATTTACAGTGAGTTTCTATCATGTCTTCCACCTTTTCTTTTTGCCTTCTCTTTTATTTCAAGCATATGCTCGGCCATGCTTCACCTCTAGCCGACCATCTCCTCCTCACCACCGCCACCTGACCACGGCCTCCACCACCTCATTACCTCTACCTTGCCATGTCGTGACCCTAGATTCAAAAACCCATCACCAAAAGTTGCTTAAAACCCTAGTCGAGCCTCTATATCACCAAACCCCTCCTTGCTTGCCTCAGCCACCACCCATTTCCACCACCTTTGCCTTGCTTTTCCATGACCATCCCCATCTCCAAGCCTATCCAGATGTGACTAGATCTGATCCAAGCCAAACAAACCCAAGCCGAGCCATGTAGCCATAGGGCCAAGCCCAAAACATCAACTTGCCTTAACCTTTTGCCTTCACTTGACCTTTGCTTGCCATCCCCTTCACATGTCAAGCCATAGTCGTGCATATGTGACATTAGCCGAGCCTAGGTGCTTCAGATTAGATCGTGGCCGAGCCATGTTGATGGTGATCTAACCTATTTGATAGTGGCCGAGCCACTTGAAAGGTTAAGCCAATCTTGTTTCATTTTGATTCATATTTTGTATATTGTTTTGATTTAAAATTTTTTGTTGAATTTTATGTTTATGTATGTTTTATTTTATTTGTTTGCAAGATCTGAATCTTGGCTCATCATCCACTCGAATCTAGTCGCGCCTTTTCGTGCTTTGCGGAGTTTGGATTTGTGTTTTGAATTTGATCTCTAGCTTTAGAGATGAGTTTATCACTCTCGACATTCGTACTTATGTAATTGTGAAACAATGATAATTGAATTGTAGTGATTGATATGCTATGTTATAGTAGTTCATATATGCAGTTATATGATATTTTCATGATGTTATAACCTGATTTATATACTTGTTACATCACCGGATATGATATGCCATATTATATTGTTTATTTATTTTCTATTTCTCACACTGCAAGTTCCCTATTGAATAGAATCACTATGGGTTGAAATGATACATACCCGAACGGATTTAGAATTGGGAAAATTGTTATGAGCTGAAATGATAGGCTCAAGCAATTTTTATTTTATTTTATTTGACTAGGGATTGCGGGTTTGAAATGATAGAACTAGGATTTTATTTTTAAATTACGGATTGAAATGATACATATCCGTATCACTTGACCTAGGTTAGAAAATTATATACAGACCCATAGTTAGTTTTAAATAATAGTTTTCTAAATTTTTTTTAAGTATTTTGAATCTTTAAGTAATAGTTTTCTAAAATTTATCAAGTATTTTGAAATTTTAAATACATGAAATTTTAACTTAAATTTTGAATTAAATTATTTTAAATATATGTATATTGGTTTTCTAATAAGTTAAAATTTTATAAGTTAATAACTGGTTTTAAATGGTAATTTAAATATTTTATCTATGATATATATAAACTTAGTGATTTAATTTGATTTAATGATTTTTAAATATAGTGATACATTGGTTTTCTATTAAGTTAAAAAAATGTAGTAAATAATTGGTTTAAAATTTAATTAAAGATTTTATTATGATAAATAACTTAATAATTTAAATTTAAGTTAATATGGAATTTTATTTCTAACCTAATTATAATAATAGATTTTATTTATGAAATAGATATGTTTTGTATAAAATTAAACTATGATAAAAATTGAAATAGTATGTTTTAAACATGTTATAGTAGTATTTGTAGCATTTTTAAAGTGCTATGTTAACCTAGTTATGTTTTAAAAATGCTATGTTACTTTTAAGTTATGTTTTGAAAATGCTACTATTTCTAAATTTTTAATGATTTTTAAAAAAGGGCTATGTTACTTTTGGTTATGTTTTGAAAGTGCTACTATTTCCAAATTGCAATGTTTTCCAAAATGCCATGTTATTTAATTTATATTGTTAAATATGTTATACTACTTTAAGTAATGTTTTAAATGCTGTATTTATGAAAAGATAACATTTTTGAAATGCTATCATATATATGGATCATATTTTTCAAAGTAGTATGATTTCTAAAAGATAACATTTTTAAAGTGCTATAGTAAGTGTATGGCTTTGGAAAGTGTTATGATTTCTAAATTGTTATACATTTTGCAATATTATAACTAATATATATGGATTTTGAAATATTACCATTTGAAAGTATATTATTTTGGAAGAGTAATAACATTTGATTTTAAATGGTTTTGGTATAAAAATGTTTGAAATAAAGAACCATGGGTATTAATAACGTTTGGTTGTTAAAGAGACCGGGATCGAAAGTTGTCATACTCTCTGCCAATTCCGAAAATCAAATTAACAACCGTATATGCGGTGGAGATTCCAGAATGAAGTAGGATTGTGGCGACGTTTTATTAAGATATGTACGTGGACTTGACTCCCGTGAGTTGGCATAAGGTGGCTAAAACAAGAGCAATCGACGGGCTAATGAGGTCGCTCCTCTTATCGGACACACTTCTTCGTATGCCATTCTATTACATTGTGATTGATTGGTGCGCACCTTTGATTTTGGGAGTGTGGCTCGAGGTGGGCGGTAGTGGTTGCTACGTGTTACCGTTGGCCCGGAAGCATAATTTTTATATCTATCCTGGCATTGCCTCGTTGTGCCGTGTCACCTACCCTAGCGTGCCTTGTACGATTTTTGTTTTGTGCCATACATATGGAGTATCCTCTGGTGGCTTCTCGATCAGGAGGGACTACAGTACTGTATAGAATACTGGCACTATAAAATGTGTTAAGGGGGATATTGGGTAACTACTTAACGCTATTTTTAAATATATTATACTTTATTATAGACAATATTACGATAGCGTATATTACTACATAGTAAACAGTTTAACGGATCCTTAAAGGATAGGCAGTCCCAAGCATCCTTTAAGTTACTTGTGCATTTATATTACAGTTAACTTGCGTTGGTTTACGTTGTATAAGTATGTGTGTCCTGACTCAAGTGTTTTGTGTTTTTCTCTACGCTCGGGTCAGCCTAAGTATAAGCTTTGGATTTCACCTTCTAGAGCTAGAGGATTTGCTGGAGTTTATCTATCTATCTTGTTGTTATCTATTCCCATTCAGTATTTCTATTCAGCTTATGTATTAGTGGACATTTACATATTTGAAATTTCTGTTGTATCTACTTTTAGACTTTAGTATTTTGTACTTGTTTTGAGACTGTGTTTTGAGACTGTGTTTGTAGTAGCTACATAAACTACTATGGTTATTTTTATTTTGGTTGCGAGTTATTCTAATATATCTGTGTCTGTGATTGGTTTTATTTTCTCCAATTTACATTACCATCTACTGTTTTGAATTATTCAAGTCCGACATTTATGATTCTATTATCGATTCGAATGGTCCAAAATAGTGGGTCGTTACATATCCAAGAATGATTAATAAGAATTGCGAACTCGCACAGTCATTCCATAGACCAAGTTGTTCCATATTTATTTTGATACAAACAAAAGCATAATATTATATTGTTCCATAGATCAAGTTGTTTCATATTCATTTTAATACAAATAAAAGCATTATATATGTGTTTGTGTGTATGCCTAATCACACACATACATACATGTAGAGAGGAAGAGATAGAGAGATGAGGGATCTATATCTTGGATTTTATGCCATCACTGTTTCACTGAATTTAAAAGATCACGCGGTGGTTAAGAAGAAAGTTTAACCAATAAATCTATTGTTGAAGACAAAGTAAAAGAGTATATCTAATGAATGAGACTTTAAGGATAATCGTAGATACAAATATTCTAGGATCTTGATACCATTATATATAATTATGTGTATAAGAGCCTGCGATTACATATATATATATATATATTATGATGTCTCGCCCTTCGTAATCTTGAATCAACGGCAAATGACAATGTCTGACTCCTGAATACCACAGAAGACAGTCCATGGGGGTAAAATTAAAACAAAACGCTAAAACAAGACATCGATAAGATCTCATAATGAAATGGCAACATATAAATACTGAATATACATGAAAAAAATAAAATGACAATATATGAGGGACCACACTAGCTAAAGCAACTGATAAGTAAATATCAATACAAAAAATCAGAATACATCAACTCCCAATAAAATGGAGTTCTGAATAAATATCTAATACAACGGTTTCATATATAAATAATTGGTCTGTTATGTACTACAAATGTATCAAGTATGTGTGTGTGTATCAGCATCCCGATGTTACACCTAGAAAATGCTCCAGCTACATCCTGCAAGCGTATCCCTAAAAGCACCTGACTCTCGAACTACTCAATCGAGTACCCGAGTGTTGTCATGACATAAGCAGACAAAGATGAAACATGTGTCATACATAAAGTCTGATATTAGGGGAAATATTTTAGAATACTATATGCTAAAACTATATACAAATAAATTGGGATATTTAAATCATAGCCGGCTCTGTCCGAAAACATGGCTCAGGAGAAATCTGGACTGCCCATAGACAAGTAAACTCATCCTAAACGATAGGGAATTATGCCTTACCTTTCTTTCTTCCTGTATCCTTAAATCAGTCCATCATAAATATTATGTTGTGACTAAAAAATGGCATGCACAACAGTGAAATGTGAGGCATATCATATTGTATGAGTGTAAGGTCAAAACTACACTCACTTGAGACTAGTGGTGGTATAGGAACCCTAATCTAGGTCTACCTCTAATGTCAAGCAGTTTACACAAGTATACAAAACTCAACAAAACAACCGCACCATCCATTATTCATTTCAAATTATCTACTATACAATGTACTATAAATCGTCTATTTTATATTATAGTATCTATCAGCTACTATACGATATATTACTAATCGCTTACTATGAAATATAACATCTATTTTTGACTACATGACACATTACTAATCACCAACTATACAGCACATTCCTAATCGTTTACTATAAGATATATTACTAATCGTCCTTCCATTAGCTACCCATTAGAGAACAAACCAGAATAAGTTAGTATCTAAATGTACCGTAGACTCCAAGTCATATCAGAATGCAATAGACTCGTATAAATCTCACCTTGACCTCTACTACAAGCATGGGTGATATATGATCTATTTTAAATAGCTGTTGCTATCTCTCTTCGAACATGCTTCGAAAATATCATATGCAAGTTGTGAAGTTCTCTTATGGTATCATGGATTCTCTACATATTCACTGCATATCCATACTATATGGATAATGGGCGTATCCCATATAATGTGCTCTTTGTAACAAACGGAAAATTTCGACTTTCGAAAATTCAACATCGATACTCACTTTATCGACTGCCGAGAAATCGAAGGCCGAAAAACCGAAATGTTATGGGTTTAAGAAAAAGAAGAAAGAAAGAAGAAGAGAAGAAGGTAGAAGATGGAGAGAAGAAAGAATAGAAAATTTTAAAATAGAAGAAAAAGAGAATAGAAAATGGAACGGAACAGAAGACAACAGAACAATAACAGAATCTCACAATTCGCAGCGGAACAACATATAATAATAAATGAATAATCTTCAAACAAAGAACTATATCAGTTATTACATTTTATACTTTACATCATATCATCATCAGAGTGCACAACAACAAACAATGGTGCAGCGGAAAAAGAAATACTATATAGCTAGTAATACGCCATGCCATCCAGCTTGCCTCCAGCAATTCCTGAATATCCAGAATATCCTGATAAACCTTAACTCTTGACTGCCCGTGTGAAAATTGGTGGGCACCCAGAGTTTAGGAAGGAAAACAATAAACTCCAAGTCAGTCATGTGACTGGTGTGAGAACTCAAACAGTTTATTTATCTTTAAAATCAAAATAGAGGAATATTTTTAAATTCAATTCGCAATGCTTTTAAAAATGAGACTACCATAAGGCCTCCCGCACACACACACATGCAAACGCAGAATCGGAGGAGATTTCTCCTTATGATAGTCAAAGATGCTTGATACGCATTTAAAATAACATTTGATATTATTACTAGTGCATAGTGTAGAAGAAATTCATTTCGAAAGTAGAATATAAATCTTAGCCAACATAGACATTTTGAACTATGCCTACTATAGCTACCATCCAAACAGTGGTGACCACCATAAGTGAATGGCAGGTTCTACAACTAATACCGTACAAGTTTCGTATTGGGAATTGGATTTCCAACAAATGGTCAGGCCAAGGAACTTCCCATTGCCACATGAGAATGCCTCTGGAAAGACATCCCCGAGAACCAAACCGGAACTCTGCCAACACAAGGCCGGGTTACCCCTAACTGGGTAACTACTGACACGAGCACGCCATTCCCCGATCGTAAACGACCTTTCTCACGGGATCCCGATAACCAACAACCACAAAGTAATAAATTCGCAGTAACCACATAGGTTAAATATCTGGGCTCCATACCATGATACCACCTCTATCCAGAAGGAAATGTACATACCCTAAAGGGTGCTACCCCTCATAACCTTGCTGCTTCTTTCCTGTTTTGACCATTCACGGGGTGTGAGGTTTGACGAAGTCACGTCCACAAAAATATACTTTATACAAAAGCCATGCTTTGGGTCAACAAATGATCAACACAATGATCACCAAGATAGACGATCAAATAAAAGATCCTATCACAATAATCAACACAATGATCATTTCAGCAACACTCAGCATGTCACATTACCAAATTGGGAATACATCGCTGATAACTTCAACTATATAACCTCTGAGCTCGTACGTCTCAGAGAAGGGTGTTAAGCTAAGAGAATAAATTCTCCGCCACCAACAGAAATATATTTGAAAGAAATCGGCTTTACATCTCAACTTGTAATGTCAGACACACAATCCATACAAGTCTGTTCCGGGCTCGAACAGAACCGAAGGCACTTACAAAGAAGTCCTTGCAATCCGAATAATCTCTAATCACGTTCGGATTTCCCATCACATATGGAGATCTCAATACCAGGGATCAGCCAGTGCAGAGACAATCAACAAGAAACCCTTTCGCTTTCGAAAATATCCGGTCTTCAACACCGATCTTCGAATGCAATTCATAACGACGTACCACATATTCGGAATGGGTTATACGACCCCAAGGTCCTTTCCCGGTTAACCCGAATAGTGAGCGCTTATTTAAAAAAAAATAAGTGTGGCATTCAAATTCAAGCAATTCACAACAAATACCTATTTAAAGGTAAATATTGATAGTCGGTCATTGAACTATCAATAGATATGCCAACATCACCAGATTCCAAATAAATTTCCAAATTATTTATTTCACAAAAATATCTTTATAAGATATACATTCTCCATTCTTTAAAAATAAATTAATATTTATTTGTAACTAAATTTCCCAATTCCATTTATAAATTCCATATTGAATTTACATTCCAAAATATTTATGAATATACGATTTCCATTCAATTTCTAATATTCATTTTCAATTTATCTTCAAAAAGATAAATTCCAAATATTCACTTAATATTGGAAAAGCATTTCTATACTTATTAAAAATAAGTAATTCACAGATCTTTTTATTTTCTATACTGAGAAAATATTTAATATACCCTAATCGAAATTAAGTATATATTTCATTCTTTTAAGGAAATCATTCACTTAATCATATTCATTTGGGTCAAAACGAATGTCGCATAAAACATCGTTACGACAACCCAAAATCACTAGTATAGGGATTCGAAATTAAAATAGATATATAAATCCCAATACTATACAAAAACATTTCCTTTCGGAAATCATTTAATATAACAACAGTGTTATAGTCCACCATTTCCTTTTATTTCTCGAAAGCATCTATTTCAACAATAAATGTTGAAATCTATGGTTTCGAATCTCAATACAGTTTAAAACATCTTTAGATCGTTTTAATTCTATTTAAAACATCACATCTAAAATAATTTCTTTAACATAATATTCACTATTCAAAAACGTGAATACACTTGTTAATAAATTTCATCACTTCTATTCATTTTATTTTAAAGAATTATTCACTGTCTAAAACATGAATATAATTCCATAAATAAATTACAACAATTCCTTATCAAAATAAGTCGTTGCGGATTTATAAAACAACGTTTATAAATCCTATTTCTATTTATTTTATATCAACTCCTTTTTATAAATTCCTTTATTAACCTATCTTAATTCATATCACAATGATATACTAAAAATTCATATTATAAGTCAAATACTTATAATTTATTTATTTACAAAATCATTCCTTTAAACTTCATAATTTTTTATAAATCTTATAACTTATAAGATTCATTCATTTATCCAAACCCATTTCTTTAAATAACTTTACAAATTTTATAAACCTACTGTTTATAAAATTCTATTTATAACTTCACTGTTATAATTCTATAATTCCAATTTATGAAATTCATTTACAATTCTTTCTAACACTTAGAAAAGTTCGGTTTACACTTCTAATATTTTTAATTAATAAATATCAATTTATAAATCTTTTAATATAAAATAATTTATATTACTATTTTTAAAACATCTTTAAACTCTTTTATAATTTCATCCTTTGATTTATAAAATAATCCAATTTTATAAATCCTATTTTAAACTTTTTATAATAGATTCAAAAATCCCAGTTTAAGCTATTTTATAAAATCATAAATCCCATATTTTCTGAAATCAACCTTTAACTATATTTCTCAAAAATATAATTTTTATAACATTAAGATTTATAACGTTTATTTATTTATAATGGATCAATTCCAAAAATATTTTATAAACGTATATTTCCAAAAATCACTTTAGAAATCAAAAATCGTTATTTTTAAACTTCAAATTTGGATCCGATGATGCAACACATCAATATTCAATCACAACTTTCAAACATCATATATCATCCATGATAACAATCAAATATCACAATATATGAAATCAAATAAATATTTGTGAGGAATCCAGTTGGATCCCTCCAACCTGTTTCCCTGCATCCACAGACATTAGCACAATACCATTCCGTTTCAAGACGGCATATCGCGGTATATGGGATTTTATAAAATATATATCCGCTTACTAACGGCGCAATAGGGTCTCATCCGCTAAAAGAAAATGCGGGAAATCAATCAACTGCAATATATACATATGCCAATATATATATATTGCTATATATAATATAATACCAATTCCACTTCAAGGTGGAATATCGCGGTATATGTGTGTAATAAATAACCTCCGCTTACTAACGGCGTATAGGGTCTATTCACATCCAATATATATATCAATCATCATTCAATTATTCAATCAACACAGTCAAGCAAATTTTAAATCTAACTATTTAAAATTTAAATAAACAATAAAATTCCTTTTGAGTGAGAAGTTCTCACCTTTGCTTTTATTAGCAATCCATTTCCATCTTGACTCGATTTTCTTGATTTATACCTTGTATAAATATTATACACAATTTATTAATATTCGAACAGATCGAATAATAAATTTTCATTTGATTATTTCGATTCATCGGTGATTTCATTTTAATAGTGTAAAACCAATTTGTAAATCCTCACCGACTTATTTAAATTTACTTCTCAAATCTATAAACTTATTTCACACTTTAAGAATAAATCCGTGTTCATTTTTAAAACAAATTTTCCTTCTTAAATAGATTTAAGTAACTTACCCTTTAATTAAATTCATTTTTAATAGTTAATTAAACTATAGGTTTTTTTTTTTAACTAAAATTCTAAATTTTATACTAATGATTTTATTCAAACGAATCATAAATTTTTTTTTTAAACTAAATTTTCTTTAAATACATCTATTTAATCAACAATTTGGTTTTAAACTAATATTTTTAATTTAAACAAATTTCCTTTTCACACAATCTTTGGTAAAAATAATTTAATAAACTAATCAAAACAGTAAGATTATCAAATCCATTCTTTACAAAATAAACCAGTAGAATTAAAATTCTGCCTCTTTAAATTTAAATATTTTTTTTCCTTCCTGTCTTAAACAGATTCAAAATATCTTACTGACAACATAATTTTTTTTTTTATCTACACAAATTACTTTATTTAACCAATGATTTTTTTTTCTTTTTTTTTTAAACTTACTGTAAATTCTAGCAAAATCTCTTTACTGCAATTTTTTTTCTTTTTCTTTTCTCTGTTATGTAAATTTTTAAAACTTTATAAATTTAATTAAAATAAAAGAAGACAATACCTCACATCATCAATCGATCGAGCACGTCGCTGCCGAGTGTCCTTCCAGTTACGAGCTTCAGGTCTGCAATCGGTCAAGCTTCCACCTCCTCTCGCGCGCGCATGCGAGCTACACAACGACGCCGCCATCTCTTCGAGTCGCGCGCCGCCGTAACTGCCTCGTCACCATCGCGACCCCCCAGTTCCACGCGAAAGAGCTCGCCGCTCGATTCCCCCCCTACGCGTACACGAGCGCGCGCCAAGCCCTGAGTCGCCCCGCTACCACAGTGTCGTCGCCCCAACTACTACATCGCCTCCTCAACGCGCCGCACCCCTCGACTTGCCTGCCCACGCGAGCGCCCACCGCCGCGAGCTCGTGCGATCCGATTTCGTTTTAGGGTTTTTTTTTATTCTGCGGCCATTTTTTTTTTTGTTTTTTTTTTTTGATTATGAACGAGAGTAATGGGTTTCGTGATGGTTTAAAAAGAGACGGGGAGAAGATAGAGTTACGCGATTTTCTCCGTGATATTAGGCATATTCTCAGGCATAATCGAAGGAGGCAACATGCTATGTTTGACTATATTTAAAATTTTAAATTTAAATTGAATTCAATTTGATTTCAATGCGTTTGTGTGTTGTATGCTCACATAACAGCTCCGAAAAATACGAAACTTGAAATCCAGCAATAATTCAATATTACGGACCCAATGGAACTGGTTTCGTCGAATTCCGAGACTGTGCCTCGGACGGCTATTTTAAATATCGATTCAAACGATTATAATTTCAGACTGAACAAATCACTTTCAAATTAAATTCTGAAGCTTCTATTATCTTCAGTATTATCAATATGAATTTTACAAGCCTTTGAAATATTTTTAATTGGCTTAAAATTGAAGATTCAAATTTTTATTCAACTCTCTATAGATTAAATTCTATAATTAAATCGACAAATTCAAAGTTATATTGAAAATTCAATCCAAACCATCATTCAAATATTTAAAATTAATTAAATATTTGCAAATTAAATTATTCAAAATCCTGGGTCGTTACACTCTTGGTAGCTCAAGTTAATCCAACGAAGCCATATAGAACGAATCGTCTCTCAAACATATGTATCAAACAACTAGAGTTAACATATAACTCTAGTCTCGCCAAGTAAGTCAAATTATCATGACATCTCATGGATAATGTCTTGTTCACATCAAGTGAAAACATCCCACCAGTTCTACCTCATCTTAAGCAACGTCTCGACTATACCTATTACATCATTTTGCCACCGGAACTCGTTACTCGATCACCGTTAACTAGATCCCAATCTATGAGATTTTTCTCCTTTAATTTATTTATCTTATCCAAATATATTTCTTGAATATCAAACTCCACTAAATATATTTCCATAGGCTTACATTGAGTATATATAGACTATGTATAAATGTATACACATTCTTTCACGTAGTTTTACTCATTCAACTAATTTAATTATTTAATAAAATCCATACTACATAATTATATAGATAAACAGCCTGTTCATAAAATTAAGGACATCCTATAAATCCTAACATCCAATTCAACCAAATTCATCTTACTTAAGACTTAATTCAACCATCAGATTATTTATTTATTTACTCAAATCATATATTCTTTGTACTATTTTATAGAAGTCCAAAATTTATATTATAAAATAATAGTCTTGCCTACAATCATATTATAACTTAAGTTCACTTACCTATTATATTAAAATTAAGATTAGCTATCAATAAGGTCTCAAAATGTTATACAGCTCATGTATATAATTTTTATATATGTATATACATACATTTAAAATCATTTCTTAAGGTCTCAATTTCATAAATCCTGTTATAGCAATATTTTGGATTTACAACTTTATCAAACCCTATTAAATAATAAAATACTTATTTTGTAATTTCTAACTTCTAACTGATGATAAAATATATAATAATATTTCTATCACGCATAAACCTCCTAATTAGAGTTTTGATCAATCAATAACCACACCATAAACAACTCCACCTAACTCTATTCGTTATGAATAGAATTCGAGCTCCATATATATGGGATATTAATCCATTATCCTGGATATTTACTCGAACAAATCAAATCAACTAAGGAAATAATTTCATATATATATATATATATATATATATATATTCTACCACTATTGGTTAACATTTTTAATGTATGAAATTGTAGAGATTTGTGTAGAGAAATAATTTCTGAGTTATAATTGCACTCACCTAAACTGTAAATTCTTAAATATCTGAATTCAGTCCAAACTTATCTCAAGTCATAGATAATCTCCGTACGAGTGCAACAGTGAATACCACGTCTAGATTGGACCTTGCGTGCAAAAAATATGAATAAATATGAATCGAGATAATTACTTAATTAATTAACTTTAATTAATTCCCTAATTACCATGTTTAAACTAATCTCCCACCTTCCCCAAATTGATATGCCTATACGCACATGTGCACAAATGCACACCCAATGTCAGTAACTTCCCCTTCTGATTGCTCTTTTTCATCTCTCGAAATATTGACAATAGAGACCTCCAACTCGCTCCACTACGTGAGTTCTTTGCGACAGTACCAAGCTCGAAATCCCCGGCCTCCCACTTACGAAGGCGACCTAGAGCTCCCTTTCATGACCAAGAATGTCACGATGGTTAACTCACGGCCGGAGGTGCTGAAACTTTATGGAAGGGTGCACTATGTCGAGAGAAACACGATGGCGTTCTTCTTCTGGTTCAAGTCCGCCTTAAACAACGATCAAACTCAACCCTAGATACATGACTATGAAAGACCACCGCCCCAGTCACCTTCATATGTGCCATCGTCACCACCAACATGAAGCTCTTCCCTCCCCTAGTCCAACAAATCCAGCCTCATCTACTATTGTGGAACCTAGTTCCTGGATTTGGTTTTTGAGGGTGGACGTTTATTTTCATTTTGAAGAGGAGGGAAAACAAAATGGGAAAAAGTAAAAGAGTGGAGAAAAGTAGAATGTGACTGTGTATATAATATATATATATATACATGTGTGTGTGTGTGTGTGTGTGTGTGTGTGTCGATTTAATTTCTCAATTAAAACGTCTTACATTTTGAGCTCATACGATCTCATAGCATAACGGATCGCCATGAAACTCGTCGGTGCACATCGCCACATTATTCCGGACCCAAAAGTATAAATTACAACATCATCCGAGGCTGCTCACCAAATGGTTAATTTCGCATGTATCGGTTGCAAATATCTTTTGAGAAATCTGCAGCTTCAAATGAAGTGTGCTTGCTATTGTTTATAACCAAATATCCATATTTTGGACTTAATGGAAAAGGTTTCGAGACCTAACTCTATCGTATGCAAAAGTTAGACTTTTGGATCGATTTACGAATTAAACGTAAACCACTAACTCAATCCGTCAGATGAAACATATTGATGCTTATACCTATTCTCAACTGCTCGGATAATCCAGACTCAATGAAAGAGGTCTTAAGTCCTAATTTTCTCTTTGCAAAAGTTGCGTTTTCAGCACATCCATTTAATTAGCAATTTAATATTTAAATAAATCAATTATTTTAATATTCTAATGGATAAACATGCGGGTTGTTACATACATACTTATGTGTGTGTATGTATGTGTGTCTATATATATGACATAAAAAAGATCCTCTAAAGTAAATAAAACTGACATGTTCTCTTTTCCTATCATGTCATAATTTTCCATTGGTGTTTAATCTGAAGACCCACTCAATAAAAAACACGAAAGTATTTATTTCGAATAAGTCCTCAAACAAAAATTGGATTGTACCAAACATTTGAATGGACGGATACACCGATGGATACCAAACTTTGGGACTGATTGAAAATCTCATTTACTTATAATTTTTTGTTCTATACAAATGTATGTATGTAGATGTATGTACGTGTGTGTGTGTATTTCATCTAAAACAAAACAGGATCCTTAATTCTATTTCTATGTTCTTTTTTCTAGATCCAAGGACTGCGTTTTATAAAAAACTGGGAATAGTTCATTAAATTCCATACCTTGTGATAGAACTCATGCTTTAGAGAAATCTATAAAACTGACAATTGATGCTAGTTCATTGACAATTCACATAAGGAAAAAAAGGCATTGGTAGTGAAATTTGCGGGTAAGGAAATTGTACCAAAATTGTCTATGTATATGGTTCAGAGAACTTATAGCAGCCACATGTTCCAACAATTTTGAATTATTATAGACAACACAAAAACTCATCAATTCTAAGCTATAACCAATGACAACTTGCCAAGTGAAGACATAATACGCTGTATTATTTATCACCGTTCACCAAACATGGGATGAAAATATCTGGGAACAAAATGAAATTTTTCCCACCAGATCATAAATATATAGTTTGTAATCTGCATTTGGTCATCACTATTATTAAAATATCTGAAAAAGGAAAGAAATCTCAATAAAACCAGCAGAAGGCCTTGGTAGTAGGATGAGCAATCGTCTACTGCAGCAGTACCAACTTTGTCCAGAGGTGGTTGCATGTCATCCACTTGTTTTTCCTTTTCTTCCTTCCCTTGGCCATGAAAACACCTAAACGTATGCATAAATATCGCTCCTTTTTTGTTTCTAAATTCTATATTAAAATTACTATACTAACAGCTCCTTTTTAACCTCTTGCATTGCCGAGTACATTGTAAGTGGGCGCGTTTGCTAGGAGCTATAATGAGATATTTGAGCGGGTTATTATGGTGGGTTGCAAAAACCAATGGAGGGCTTGAAGCTTTCCTGACGATTTCAGTGGAGTTAAAAGTTAATACAAGTAAAAGTAGTTTATACTAGCGAAAGCTGATATTTGCAATGAAAGTGAAAAGTAAGGTAGTCTTAAAGAGACTCTAAAGGGGGTGACTATTGTTATAATTAAAAGGGGATTTTAGCTCAAGAAAAAAGTTAGAGAAAAATTTCGTTTCAGGGACAAGAAGTTTGTTTTTTAGGCTGAAGGACACTTTTTAGTGTAAATCGCAGAATGATAGTTGTAACTATCATTTTCAGTTTACACTAAAAAGTGTCCTTCAGACTAAAAAGCAAACTTGTTGTCCCTGAGACTAAATTTTTTTGCAACTTCTTCCTTGTGCCTATTTACCTGTAATTAAAAATACAGTAATAATTCAGACTGTAATATATACTTGGAAACTATTGTTTTGAATCAATTGAGCAATAGAAAATCTATTTGGCAGAAGATAACCACATATATAGTGAATAAATATCATAAGCATATACCAAATTTGAGAAAACGGGTAAATAAAGAAAATATAAATGGAGCAATAATAGCTTAATGTTATCTTAAACACCCACTTCTACGTTTATGCCTATTTCTTCAAAATAATTTGAACTGACACGACTGATGTATCATTACAAAATTCAACTAAAATAAATTAAAATATATAATGTTTACTTAAAATATTCCAAGTTATATATATTGCTTCTTGATCAAGGACAACAAACCTACCATATTCAGATTCTCTTTCCATTAGAATTAATCCAAAAATCATCAGCATCAGAACTAATGTCAACCTCACTTAACCAAAGAGCATCTCCAACTGTTTAAAGGTAAAATATTACACCCTCCAAATTTTCCAAAAGGTAAAGAACTGGACGCATATTCAACATGCGTCCAGGACTTAGTTATCAAAATCGAACAGTTAATTGAACTGTAATTGTCACGATCCGAATTTCAGCCTTCGAAAATCGACATCCATACTTCACTCGTATTCGAATGCCGCAGATTCAAACGTTGAAATTCGATTCGCACCGGAGCTTATAACACATTAAGTACAACAACATAGCAAAAGAAAAAGAAATAACTCTACTGATACAAAATAGATGCAACATTTGATACAAATGAATATCAACATATCAGAGATAGATACAACAGCGGAAACAACAGCAACAAAACACCATTGATAGCAGCGGAAAACAACATCTTCAATGCCAAGCTCCAAAACTCCAATCCAAGAAGCTCGAACCACCATCAAGTTGTATTGAGCGAGGTCAGTCATTGATGCGATCGCTAAGATCCAAAGACTTCAAAGATATGAATCTACCTCTTCAAACTGACTATCTAAAAATCTAACTTTAGGCTGCCCGTATGGAAAATTGTAGGCACCCAGAGTTTAGAAAGGGAGCAATAAACTCCAGGTTAGTCATGGGACTGGTGTGAGCAAACAAAAACATTTGTTTTAAACAAAAACAAACAACAAAAGAATTTAATATTGAAATCCGTAATGCTTTTTGGAAAATGAAACTGCCATAAGGCATCTCGGCACACACACAATGCAATCACACATTTGGGGGATATTTCTCCTTATGATAGTCAAACATGCTTGATACGCAAATCCTTTTTGACAATATCATTATTAGTGCATAGTGTAGAAAACAATTTCAGAAGTATAATATTAATCGTATATTTCTCGCAATATGAGATTCAATGCCATAACTCTAATTTGTATTTTACTTCTTATTGGTGCTGCTGGGAAATCTGCACAGATAGGATCGCATACTCCCAGCATGGGTACCATTATATTATGTCTGTTATAGCTACCATTTAAGAATGGCAGGTTATACAACTACAATCGTAAAGGGCGCGTATTGGTGATTGGATTTCCAACAAATGGTCAGGCAAAGGAACTTCCTGGGCCACATGGGTATGCCTCTGGAGGGATTCCCCGAGAACCTAATCGGATCTCTGCCAACACGAGGTCGGGTTACCTCTGTAACTAGGTAACATCACACAAGTATGCCATCCCCGGTCGTTACCGACCTTTATCTGAGGATCCTCAACACCAACAACCACAAAGTAATAAATTTGCACCAACCACATAGGTTAAATATATGGGCTCCAGACCATGATACCACTTTTTTTCAGAAGGAATGGACATACCCTAAGGATAGGACCCATAATAACATTGCCGCATCTTTCCTATTTGGACCATTCTCGGGTTGTGAGGTCTGACGAGGTCACGTCCACAAAGCTACGCTTTTCACAAAAGCCATGCTTCGATCAACACATGATCAACAGCACTTCGTATGCCACATTACCAAATTAGGAATGTATCACTAGTAACCATCAACTACAAAACCTCTGAGCTCATACGTCTCAGAGAAGGTTGTTAAGCCAAGAGAATAAATTCCCCACCACCAAACAAAAATGTATTTGATAGAAATCAGCTTTACATCTCAAATTGTAATGTCAGACACACATCCATACAAGTTTTTTCGGGGTTCGAACGGATCCGAAGGCACTTCAAAAGAAGCCCTTGCAATCCTGGTATTCATAATCTCGATCAGACTCCTCATCACAATTGGAGATCTCTATACCGAAGCCTGATGCAGAGACATTCGACAGGTAATCCTTTCATTTTCGAAAATACCTGGTCTTCACCACCGGTCTTCAAATCCTATCCATTACATCGTATCACTATTCAAAATGGGTTATATGACATAAATTCCTCTCCTGGCTAAACTAAATAATGAGCGCTTAATTTTAAAAGCATATGGATATAGTGGGATCTTAGTTAAGTCATAACTTTTAAACCCAAAACAAATTTTCCACTTTAATCTTTTTAAACAAAAGATTCACCCATTAAAAATCCACCTTAATTTAAAACCAGGGTTGACCAATCTTTCTCAAAGATTCATTCATAGTTTTCAAAACTATTTCCATTTCAAATCTTTTATACGAAAGACAGACCTTTAAGATCCTCTTCAATTTGAAAACAAAGTTCACCAATCTTTAACAAAGATTCATTTATAGCTTTCAAAACAATTCCATTTCAAATTTGAAACCCTTTCAACAAAAAATGGAAATCCTTTCTTTATTTGAAAGCTATTACCATTTGAAAAACAAGGAGTTCTTCGGTAAAATCCTATTACATTTGCTCAAGTTATAGCCTTTAAAGTATAAACTTGGGTCAAATTCAAATTCCTAAAATAATACATTTAAAATGGTTTAAAACCCATATAAATACATATATAACTTGTTAAACCATAATTCCTAAACATATATTTATAGAACTCAACTTCAAGTCTTAAATTCAAATTCAATTTAAACTATTAGAAAATTTTAACAAGTTATTTAAAATAATTTCCATCTTAAAAACTCCTTTTCAAAAGCTTTTCATATTAAACCCAATTCCAATTCCAAACCATTTTTGGATTTAAAATTCAAGTTTTAAAACCATTTTGAATAAAATAATATTAAATTAAAATATCTGTGACTTAACCGATTTCCTCGTGAAATCCATATTTGTGTGTGTATGATGTAATCCAAGGGTTTTTTTTACACAATAGTGCAATGTCATCAATCATCACAATCCAAACACAGAAATATTGATAAGCGGTACAATCCTATAACGCTTATCTTTCATTCATAGATTCACACATAAATAATATAAATTCATCACAGCTCAAATCAGAGCAATTCATATCACAAAGCATCACACATCAGGGATATCGGACAATTCAAACATTCAGTACAATCCAAACATCCATAAGGAAGGTTAATTAATCATCTGATTAATTTAAATCAGATTTAATTACTAATGCATAAATTACTAATCGTGATTAATTAACATTAATTAATTACAAACCATTTTAATCAATTATCCTTTAATCATTCATTAGTTAACCCTTAATTAATTATCATTTAGTTAATTATCCTTAATTATTTACAATAATCAGTTCACCCTTAATTAATTACATGAATTAATCACCCTCTAATTAATTAATTAACCTTTAATTAATTAACCTATAAATACAAATTATCTTTTAATTAATTATTCTTTAATCACTTGATTAATCAATTTTAATCGTTAATTAATTATCCTTTAATTACTTTCATTAAGTAATTATCTTTAAGTAATTAATCACCCTTAATTACTTTCATTAATAAATTAACTCTTAACAAATTAATTAATCTTTAATTAATACTCAATTACACTTTGATTAAGTAATTATTCTTTAAGTAATCAACCCTTAAATCATTTTCATTAAGTAATTAATTACATTAATTTATTTGATTAACTGTAAATTAATCACAATGATTAATTTTCCTTAATTTCTTTCATTAACCGATTATCCTTTAATTATCAATTAATTAATTAATCTTTAATTACCCAAGGCCTCAATTAATTTAAGATAACTCAATTATCTTAATCACTTATTTAATCACATCATCAATTTCTATTTGAAAATACTTAAGAATATTTTAAATAATCATTCCAATATAATTATTCAAAACCTAAAACAATTTTAAATATATTTTTAATTTAAAAATCAAATCTTTGTAAACTTGACTTAAAACTTGTTTATAATTTAAATTCGAAAACGTGGTTTATTTTACTTTAAAACTTATTTATTTTTATTGTACTTTAAAATTTATTTTAGCTTTAAAACTTAATATCGTCTTCCTTATATTTTAAAACTTTAACATAATATCAATTACAAAAACAACCCATGCCGTTTAACCCAAATTTCCAAGCTAAATTTCGCAAAACACTCGAGCCATACCCGAGTTCCACGAACATCTCTGTGATGAATCGAAATTTTTGAGCGTTTGAGATGGGAATATTTAATTGATTTTAAATATTTAAAAGTTAACTTTTAACTTGAATTCAAATATCACTATTTATTTGATAATTAAATTATTAAATTAAATAATTTGAAGTTGGGTAAAGTGTCGAATTTTTAATTTTAAGCCTGTTAAAAATGATTTGAAGGCTTGTAAAATTTATATTAATAACACTGAAAATAGTAGAAATGTTATAAATTGAATTTGGGAATGCTTTGTTAAGTTTTGAAACTATATCGTTTAAATTGACATTTAACATAACCTTCCGAGGCACAGTCTCGGAATTCAACGAAACCAGTTCCATTGGATCTGTAATATTGTATTATTATCGAATTTCAACTTTCGTAGGGTTTGGAGTTGTTGTGTGAGCATACGGCATATAAACGCGTTGAAATCTGTATCGAATTCAATTTAATAACTGGATCCAAAAAGCTATCTTCTTCATACGATCGAATTAGGGCTTGAAACCTTTTCCTTTACGTTCAAAATATGGTTATAACCTTATAAACGCCTAGCGGCACGCCTCGATAGGATGTTAAGATTTTAAACTATGGATTCAAAACGATTTGAATTTAAATTTAAAAATAAATGTTGACCAGTTAAAAACAATTTCACATCGAAACTTTTAGCCTTCGTTTCAATTTTCACTGTAGCAAGATGTATCTTCCACGTGAAGCTTCACGAAAGGTATCTTTCCTCTTTTTTTGTTTTCAAAGTCGGCTAACCTTTCAAAAAAAACACGAAAGAAAAATGGCGATGCCTGAAACCCTTTTCCTTCTTAACGAATTATTTTTGTTCTTCCTTTTTAATTCCACCGTGTTTTTTCTTTTCTTTTCAAAGTCATGCTTCCTCACGAAGGATTTAAATCTCGTTCAAGCCTTAGAAGAATAGTATGGCTTCCTCTTCATTTTTAATCAATCGCAGTAGAGTTTGAATTCAAGCTCGGGAAAGACCCGTCTTGCCACAAGATCATGGAAATTTTTAGGCGATGCGTGGCTGCTGATTTTCGAAATCGTTGATAGGGATGTGCTCAAAGTCAGAATTAGGGTTTCGTCTGGGTGGAGTTTCGAGGCGCTAGTCGCGATCGATCCTGGTTGAGGGGCGCGATATGTGGTGGTAGCGTAGGAGGCCACGGTAGTAGGTCGGAATCGACATTGTTTTAGAGAGGATGGACGACTGCGATTTGGATTTTTCGTGGGCCGTGTCTTTGAGTTCTGGAAGTCATGATTTTTGCTATGGATTCATAGTCGATCGATGGTCTGTTGAGGTTCGTCTTTCTTTATTCTGATTTAACAAGATTTTTATTGTAAATAAAAGGAAATTTAAAACATTATGGTTGAGATAGAAAATAGTAATAATATTGATAGATATGATGTTTATTTTTTGTAAGATATGTTAACTGTTAGTTCAAATGTTGATTTTCAATAAATAAAAATAATAAATAAATATACACATGCATGTTAAATATTTCGAGATATACTGAAAATTTATACAAATAAGATTTTTATACAGAGAGTTTTTTTTAAGACGCATACCTATATGAAAATTTTAAGTATTGAAAAGTTTATATAAAGACTGAATTTTTATTTATAATATAGTCAAGGTGATTAATTTGTTTAACAAACTTACTTAATTATTTTTTCATTATAAACATTATTAGTAAAAAGGAAATTAGTTTAAAATTTAATTATTAATTTAAAATAGAGTCATTGGTTAATAAGATTTATAAAATGGAAATATATTATTCAAGTTACTTCAAAGTGTTAATAAATCGTATGATTGTTATACAAGGTCAAAATCTGATAGAAGCAAGCCGGATTGGGTCAGATTGCAAAACAAAAATCAAAGATGAGTTAATGTCACTCGGCTGATTTTAAATTTAAATTTAAATGATTAAATTTAAATAAATTGTTTGAATGGTTGAATTGATTGATGTGCTATAGTATGGTATATTTTTGGAATGGGTATTTTATGTTGTGCTAATGTCTGCGGATGCAGGGAAAAGAGGTTGGAGGGATCTACCTGGATTCCTCAATATTTATTTAAGTTATTTAATATTCTCCGTTGTGGTTAATTGATATCCTGTGATGAATTATGTTGAAATATTGAATGCTATACTTGCTTGAATATATTTCGGTTCAATGATATCAAAATATATAGAAGTGAATTTTTGGAAATAAAAAGGAAGCGAATTTAAAGGTGAAGTGATTATAAAGAATGTAAATAAATTAAAATGAATTGGATAAGAATATTAGTGGTTTCAAAATGCTAATTAATAAATTTTGTATATGGAAAGGAAATTTTGAATAAACAGAAAGCTAATGAATTTGAAACTTCAATGCTATTGTTTTAAAAGAATAGCATTTATTTTAAAATTTAAGATTCAAATTTTGGAAAGAATAAAGAAGAAATTAGGAATAATCTAAAATTGATATATTTCAGTCAAAAGATTTTAAATCAAACGGAAAATAATAACAATAATAATAAGGTCCATAATTAATGAATTTTGAGTTGAACTGAGAAAGTAAAGAAATTTATTTCAAAGGGAATAAATTGGGAATCAATTTGGAAAATTGATTTAAGTGATTGAGATTTGAAAATTCTCCATGGGTAACCAAGTACGTTTTCAAGGTAAATTTTTGAATATAAATTAAAGGTTTTAAAAGTACTTTTAAAAAGCAAGTTTGGAATATTTATTATTTCTAATATTTAAATTCTAAAGAAAGTATTTCCTTTTAATCTATTATGGTAGTAATTATTTAAAGAGTGACTTTGTATTTTGTTTTTAAAAGTGAAAACCTAGTTTTATATTTTATTAAGTAACCTTATATTCATATAGTATGTATTTTTAACAAATTATTGAGTTAGTTTTAACTTAAATGTTTTAAATTATATTTTACAATAAAGAGTTTTAAATTATTTTAAAAATCTAAAGTTTTGTGCTTGGTAATTCCAGGTGGAAATAGAAAATACTTGGGATTTATTATGAGAAAGGAAGATAGTTTGAAACTGTTTTCAAAGGATTGAAATTGGAAATATATCTTGCAAAGATATTTTGAGGTTAATAAATAATTTTGGGAAATTATTTATTGGTTGATGGTTGTTTGTGAATATTAATTGATAGTTAAATAACCGACTATCAATATTGGACAAATGCGCTGATCATTTCGAAGAGACCGGGATCGAGATTAATTTCTCGAAAACCACTTCGATCCGGTTTGTACGTTTCGTGGGAAACGAGTTTGGATTCAAAGTTGGAGCACTGAAGTGCAAGGGCTACTCGCTACTAATCCTGAGGATATTTCCGAAATGGATGTAGTAGGAATAGTGCCTTCAATTCCGTTCGAACCCGGGACGGACTTGTATGGACGAATGCTTTCGGAACATCGTCAGGTGGACGATGGGCATTCTAAGGGATATGTTCTAAAAAGGTAACGCTTAGCCTCAAGCCTCGTCAAATGGGAATAACTGAAAATCAGGGGTTATGCAGGGCTAGGTGGGTAGCACCCAAGCAGGGTGAGGTCATCCCTGTCTAGATGTCCCTTTTATTTCGGCTTAGTGGGCGGTTGCTGATCCCAACGCGGGGTGATCTCACTTGGGATTATCCAGTAAGGGGTAGTCCCAGTCTTGTGTTACAGGGGAGTGGGCGTACTCCTCGGTACTGTGATCTAGGCCACGTACTGTGACAGGTGGTACCCCAGTGCCTAGTCATTAGTTGGAAATCCATTCTCCCTACGAGCCTTATACGAGTTTTGTTTGTACTACCCACTTTGTGGCTAGTAGCTAGAATTTAACGAATGTAACAATTTCGGCTATTTTATAAGTATTTGTATATAGACTCTATTATAATATCAGAGGATTTCTATAAAAATTGTTTTAGCTATCTTAAGGTAAAAACCCAACATGTTTATTTGTGGCGTGATCTTACGAGATGCTTTTGTTTTCAAAAGGATTTTTAAACTTTAATAATCAATTGAGTGTGATTTTCTCACGCTGGTATTCCAGACTGACTCGGGAGTTATTTAACTGTAATGCTCGGGGAGACCAAGTATTATAGGATACATGATATGGTGCTGTGGAGCTCAGGAGACGAGCTGGATGACGATGCGTGTTTTCGTACCTGTTTTATACGTATTCCGTTGTGTTGAGTAGCTGTGTATTCAGTTGTATGCTATTGATGTTGAACTGTGATTGATGTACTCTGATGATGTAATATATAAACAGATATTTGATTTTGTGTAAAGACCATTTATTATATATTATATTTTATTCCGCTGCGATGGTTAGATTCTGATGTTATTTTCTATTTTCTTCTTCTACCTCTTCTTCTTTAATCCAAATGGTTCGTATTTCCATACAACTTGAGTTGATTTAGGTAGAATAGTGTTGACTCAAGGGGTACGAATTTACGGGTCATTACAATCTCCATCCTTCGAGTCTGACACACAAAATACTCGAATCGAACCCGAGAATCCCTCTTTCTTCCTAAACAAATCAACCATCCAGATACACAACCTACATATGTGCATGTGCTCGATCGAGCCGATCGCTTTCGACCATCACCACTACCTTCAGCAAGTTATTGCGATCCACGCTTTTGCTACGACCACCTAGTTCAAGCAATTTCATCAAAAATCAAAATTAAGCTATTTGATCAACCTTCTTGAAATAAACATAATGACAAAATTGCCTCACACCAACGTATGACGACGCTAGAACACCTGCGACTCCGACCACATCTGCTTCGATGACCCATAAAGCTTTTCCCCCCAGTCCGATCATCTCGAATGCCTCGACGATGACACTACAGCCTCTAAAACTCGATCGATAAAAACTACTTGTCGAACCCTAGTATGACGACGTGACGCCGCCACAACCAATAATAAAAATGATCTCCATTTTTCCTAGATCCATGACACCCAAACCACCTTCCACCTTGATCACGACGAAAACAAACCTGCCGATCATCGGAATTTACCCAAAACAAGTTTCCGTTCAACTTGAAATTTCTCGATAATTCCAAACCTCAAAATCTTAAAACCATACTCTAAAATCATAGTTTTCTATTACGAATCACTTTATGAGATCCAAACAAGAAATCACAGTCGTCGATTTTTGACTTAAATTAAATCATCACTCTAATACCTAATTTTCTAAATATCCTATAAACATTCCACTTGGAATTATTTTTAAAATTTAAATTATAATGTTACAAACAATTTTCATTCAGACATCATAACCTAAATTTTATTATTCATAGAGATGTGAATTTTCTTTTGAATTTGTTGGGTCTGTAAAACCAACAGAAGTCTTTGTGTATGTATATACAGACATGCACATCTAAATTCACATACATATACATGCAAATATTCATACAACATTTTTCAAGTCATCATCATCATCACAGGCATACAAAATCAAGCAACAACACATAAATATATTGAGGGTTGAAAGTTTGCTCGCCTTGGAAAGAAGAGGACGGACTGGTTTTGATTTTGATCTGGATTTTTTATTTAATTAATCTGAATTGTTGTTTGATCCGAGACTTGAATTTGTTTTTATAGCTCTGTTACTTGATTCCAGTTGAGTTCTTACTTTACATTTGAGTTGGATTTTGCCTTATTCTTGATCTAGGCTTCCAGGTTGTAGTTTGATTTGCAACTTGATTTTAAAAAAACAACCTGAAACTTGAATTTTTATCTACTTTAAGCTTCAGGTTGCAATTTTTTTGCTTTTGATGATTTAAATTTTTTCTCTGATTTAATTTCATATAGTTTACTTTCCTTTCAGATTTGTTTTGGATTTTCTTTTATTTCTTTTAGTTTGAATGCAAGAAAGAAAAGTTGAGAAGAGAAGGAAACAATGGTATATATAGCCTTGTTTTCATATTTATTTAAAATTATAATAAGTGACACTTATTTATTGAGCTAACACTTGTCTTGTTTCTTGTTAATCTACTTACAAATGTTTGAATATAATTTAAAATGGTTACACTTTGTTGAAACAAATAATTTTTATGTTTATATCCTTATACAAATCATATTTATAAATTGTGTTTTAAACCCTTTATATAATTATAAATTATGTAATATATTTTCATATGTATATTTTTTTAATTTTATTTTTGTACTTTAACTTTTGTATTTCATATATACAAACTATATTTATTCATTTTAAAAGAAAATATAATTTAAATCAGATTAATCACCTGGTTAATTAATCTATAATGCTTCAAGATTCAAGGTTCGAATGATTTAACTGACCGAACCATCAGAACCATATATCTTATAAATGTGCAAATTTAAGGTAATACTACATTGGTAAATATCAATTAAGCTGAAAGAGAGACCTTCAAACAAAAACAATATAACTATTTAGTGATACAGCTATAGTACTATTTTAATGAATTCAAAGTCATAAATCTAAACACAGTGCATCTCATCTCACTCTCAGAGCATCCCCAACAGCAGAAGGTCAAGCATTTACTTTTGGGTTCACCACTATCCTCAATGGAGGGTCGGTGAGCCCATTTTGGGTTCACACACTGACTGCCAAGGTCGCTTTAGTGACTTTGACACTTAGTGGTTTACTTAACATTAACAATGTCGAAAAATTATCCTGCAATACTACTGCTGGTTAAACACAGGCTTTGGCAATTAAAAAATTATTTTGCATGTTACCCGGCTTTAATATTGTCGGATAACAAGCAAAGGTAATTCTATTATAAACCGTTGTCTTCATTTGTTTTGAACCAAACGTTGCATACAAAGTAAACAAGCTCAATTATTACTACACTGTCTGATGTTACGCAGCCATCTTTAGAGTTGCCGGTATTTGCGGAATCCAACATTAAGGTTGATAATAGAAATGAACTAAGGAAGTATAGAGGTGCGTGTAAGCCATGAAGGGTATTGAAACTTAGGTTTCAACAATCATTCCACTACATGGAATACGGTAAATAGCGATAGAAGCTTTCGAAGGTCGTAGAAGGCGATTTCCGACGGTTACCGACGGTTGAAGAACTCCATGGCATTTTTGTAAATAAAATACAGTGACCGTCGAAAGCTGTCGAAAATCGACGTAAATTAGCTGTCGACGGCTGTCGAATGTCGTTGGAAATATCGTGTATACAGGCTCCAGGCTGAGAGTCATCTCCATTATTTCCTCTCCGAGAAAATCAACCAAATCCCTAACCCACCACCACTTCATCATCGTCAGCCAGCCCTCGTGCCCCCCCGGTCATCTCCAACTTCATCATTCTCCACACTCGACAAACCTAAACCCTTCATCAATCTTCAATCATGTTTTATTCATAACCGTATTTAATTTTGATTTGTTAAATTAGGGTTAGTTTGTTATTATAGTTGTATAATACCATATTGATTGTTTGTTATACCCTATTGAATGCTAATTAGGTTATTATTATAATTGTTTATCATTTAAATGCTGAGAAAAAAAATTAGTGTATATGTGTGTTAATTGGTGTATATGTGTTGATTAATTAGTACATTATGGCAACTTTAGATTAATTAGAGTCGATGCTCAGAATTTAGTATATGCGTTTTTAAGATGATGAAAATGACAATTTAGTGTATGCGTTTCTTAGAATGTAAATAACTTATTATAAAAATTATTGTACGATACGCTTTACCTTTTATAAATCCATTAGAGAATTTTTGGCCCCTTCTGACAAGTATTGTGATGATCGTTGTATGGGGTGTTAGTTTTTATCACGAAATAGACATTCATATTCATCCGAGACAATATTTGTCGGATTTGTCCATGTATTGGACAAGTTACAAACACAATAGAGTAATTATATTCTGCAAATCATTTCAATTTAAATGGTTCATAAAATTTCAAAAACACTTTCTTTTTGTTTCTTGTGTACACGCATATTTGTACGATACATGGAACAAAAGGGAAGTGCTATCGAAATTTTGTTGGATCATTTAAAATGATATGATTTATAAAATATAATTACTACTGTGTTTGTAATGGGAAGTAGGATGACCAACCATCAAAGTGTAAAACAATAACCTAAAAATGTAGATTGTACTCATATAATAATTTGTGTCAATCCCGTTCGGAAATAAAATTAAATAGAATAATATTATATATTTGCAAAAATTTAAATGTATAATTTAAATGAAAAATAAAATATCAGCGCGTAAATGATTAATACATTTTATGTTTTAAAATAGAAAAATGGTCAATTATTTTATTGATCGGAGCTAAATGTACCAACAAAGAAGAGAAATTGGATGCTCAATAAGTGAACATTTTCAAAATAATATGCACATCTTTATTGAATTAACTTTATGTAATAGTGGGAACGACAAAGAAATTCATTGTCCATCTAATAGGTGCAAATTATTGAAGCATTTGATACAAGATATGGTAATCAATTATTTGTGCTAATATGGTTTCGTGCCGAATTATTCGGTGTGGTATCGTCATGGAGAACTTATAGCATCTAATCCTTTACATTCGGAGGAGGAGGTGGATATTGAAATTGTTCCGACGAATCTCATAGAAGATACGGCTGAAGATGTAGCACATTCAATGTTCCCTACTATTGAAGTTGATGGTAACGATATTAATGTTAAAGAAGACCCAAGTGTTGGAGAAAAAAATATATGATTTATTGGATGCTACTTAGAAACTCCTTTGGGATGGTTGTACAAGCGATACTCAACTATCAGTAACTGTAGAATACATTGCGATGAAATCAAAATACCACTTCACAGAAGTCGGGTTTACAATAATTGTACAAGCTGCAAAATGGCATATGTCACCCGATAATTTAGTGTGCGAAAATCATTATGAAGTGAAAAAACTTATGTATGCTTTTGTTTGCCGTATCAAAAAATATATACATGTTTAAGTGATTACATGTTGTTTTAGAAAGAAGACATCAATCATAAGAATTGTAAAATATGTAATCAGGAAAGACACAAACCAAGAAAAAAAAGGGAACAAAAGTTCCGTACAAGCGTATACATTATTTACCCATCGCTCTTAGGCTTCAAAGATTATCTGCATCTTCTGTAACCGCGCATCATATGTGATGGCACTGTGTGAGAACACAGGAAGAAAGTGCGTTAACACACCCAGCTGATGGAGAAGCATGGAAGTATTTTGATAAAACATACCCCGCTTTCACAGCGGAGAGCCGTAATGTTAGACTTAGTTTATATACGGATGGGTTTTCACCATTCTCTCAATTTGGTACAAAATGTTCATCTTGGCCTATAATCATTGCACCTTACAATTTACCTCCGTGGATGTGTATGAAAAATCCGTATATGTTTCTCACTATTGTGATCCCTGGCCATAATGATCTAACACGAGGAATCGACATATATTTACAATCGTTGATTGAAGAGTTGAAAACATTATGGTATGAAGGTGTTGAAACATATGACGTTTAAAAAAAATTGTATGTTTGCTTCTCCCTTGCGGACTATAAGTGATTTTCTTGCATATGCAATGCTTTCGTGTTGGAGTACGGCTGATTGTCTAATTTGTCCTTATTGCATGGAAGAAACACGAGCATTTTCTTTATCACATAGGAAGAAAATTTCGTAGTTTGATGTGTCATCGGTGTTTTCTCCATATTAAACATCTTTTTAGAAAAGATTAAAAAAAAACTTTACAAGTAATAGACTTGAGACCTAGCGGCCACTAATGATTTAGTCAAGCGAAAATATTTATGACCTTGTAAAGGATTATCCAAAGATACATGAAACTGGCGAACAAATTGAAATTTAAGGTAAATCGACGATTCGTAATTGCTGCAAACAAAGTATATTTTAGGATTTGCCTTATTGGAAAAATCTCATTATTCGTCATAATATTGACATGATGCACAAGGAGAAAAATGTGTTCGATAATGTATTAACACAGTTCTGAATGTTAAAGGAAAGACTAAAGACGATTTAAAATCAAGATGTGATATGGATGCAATATGTAATCATTCTGAGCTTCACATGAAGCCAAATGACACAAAAAAACCCAAAGCATGTTGGCAGGACTTCTTGGTAACTGTAAAATTATATATCATTATATATAATCACTTTACAATTTGCTGACTAATTATAAATGTATAGCTTTAATTTTTTTCAACATATATACAAAGTGCAGTAGACCTACAAGAGGAGGATGCTGCTCTTTGCCAGTGCCACTGGAACTCCAAAGTTGCAAAGAATTACCGGTACACAATGTCGACCATTAGAAAATCCACGAAGAAGCCAGACTAGATGGGCGCCAGTGTATGGGATGCTTGGGTCGCATGGTGGGGGAGCGATTGAATTCTGAGTAAGTCTATCAATCGTCACCTTAATTTTTTCAGCAGAGAATACATTATTTATACCTGTAAAATATAATCTTAATTTTTAATTTGCAGGCGGAGTCAGACAAGAACTTGACGAACAGACTTAAAAATCCAGTCACATACCATGGTGGCTCGAAATCGTTTCAGCATCATCGTGAGGACTGGTAAATTGATTAATGGAAATTATGAACATTTATTACCTTTTCGTATAAATTTGTATGAACAACAATAATATACATGTAACATCCCGATATTTCATGCCATCCGCATATGTCGGACTTGAATTGCTCAAAATATCAGATTGTTAATTTATATTAGCAAAAATCAGTATATACAGCAAATAAAACAATCACAAAATCTCAGACACAGAGTAATATAATCAATAAGCAGCAGAAACAAAATAATAGTAGTTCACGAAGCTACTATATATATAACAGAGTTAAAATAAGATACAACAGAAGTCTTGAATACATAGAAGTCTCAATACAACAGTCAAATACAAGATCAGAATATATCATAGGAGTCAACTGAATAACTACAAGCTGAATAGATAGATGGATCTCCAAGCGAACTCCAACCCCAAAGGTGAGTCTCAAATGTTGTGACACTCAGTCTGACCCGAGCGTAAAGCAAAACACAAAACACTAGATTCAAGATTAACATTTTATATTAATACATTCAACTCAAGTGAAATATCAACTGAAATACAAGTAACTTAAAGGATGTTTGGGATAGCCATCCTCTAAGGATCCATGGAACTCTCTACTATGTAGTAATATACGCTATTAGTAATGTCTATAATAAAGTAAACTATTAAAATTGCGTTAAGGCATTACCCATATCCCCCTTAACACATTTTATATATTCCCATAGTCCATACAATGCCGTATGATCCTCCATAAACTGGAGGTTTGCACAGAGGACATCACATAGGTACGGTATAAAACAGACTCGTAGAAGGCGCGATAGGGCATGCGACAAGACGCTCGAGGCAATGCCAAGGTAGATATACCATTGCACTCCCGAACTGGTGGCAACGCATAGCAGCTACTACCTCCCACCTTGTGACACACTCCCAAATCAAAGGGTTTACCCAATCACATCACAAAAGCAATAGAATGGTATTGAAGGAATGTGTCGATAGGGGGAATGACCCCACTTGGCCCGGTATAGCTCTTGTTTTAGCCACATCAAGCTGACTCACGGGAGTCAGGGCTACGTAATAGAATAGTCACCAAACTATCCTACTTCATTCTGGAATCTCCACCAAGTACACAGTTGTTAAAGTGGTTTTCGATATTGGCAAAGAATATGACAATATTCGATCCCAGTCTCTTTAACAACCAAACGTTATTACAACACCGTGGTCATTTCATTTCAAATAGTTCATACTTCAAAACCAAATATCATATCATTTCAAAACCATATCAATTTGATATCGTTACTCACTTTAAATTACATTCATTTCCAAAATCGTACCACTTTAAAATTATAACACTTTTGAAATCATAGTACTTGGAATCATAACACTTTGAAATTATAAGACTTTGAAATCATAATACTTTGGAAAACCATAACACTTTCCTTTAAATGGTTTAAATATTAATAATAGTATATATAATAAAATATTTTATAAAATAAAATAGTTTATATAAAAAAATTATATGTTAAAATAGTTTATATTAAAATAATTTATATTAATATATATATATAGTATTTTAAATATAATTTTAAAAAATACTTTATATAATAAAATGGTTTCCTCAAATTTCACAAATCGATCAAATCAACTCGAATTCCAAAATTCAATTTAATTCAATCTCAATCCATCAATTTCAACTCAATTCAGTTTCTCAATAAACCATTTCAAGTTATATCGATTTCAAATACAGATGAACCATAAATAAACCATTTCAATTTCAATAAATTTCAAAGCTTTAAATATTCAGCATTTTCAAAACTACATTTGATAATTTCATATATATCTTAATTTAATTTCATTATTAAATCCAATATCATTTAAATAAAACCCGAATTACAAATAAACTAATTATCTCCTTCAATTTAGTTAAACTTGAAATATTCATTTAATTCACTTTAAATCCAAATCCAGTTCTCAAATCATATCTTTAAAATCTCAAATACAAGAAGTTTCAAATCGATTCAATTAAATATAATTCTTAAAAGAATATGATTTTAAATCAATTTAAATTTATCTTCCCAACTTTAACTTATAAAAATCATTATAAAAAATCTATTTTAAAATATAATTTTGAATAAAAACTTAACATATTATACATATATATATATATATATATATATATATATATATATTAATAAATCAACTTTTATTAAATTAATTCTTGTTATTAAACTTATTTCATGTAAAAACTTAATTTATATATATATTTTAAAAATAGTACAACTGTAAGTAAATTCTTAAGATTTGTAATTTCAAAACTAACTTATAATTTAAAGTTTTCAAAACATAAAATTTAAAAAAAAATCAAGAATTTAAAACATATATAAAATAACATTTATATATTTACAATCAATATTTATATAAAACCATATATATATATATATATATATTCTTAAACCTTGGAAAGTCATTTCAAAATATATATATATATATATATATAGACCAGTGGTGTCTATATATAATTTTCTATCCTATGGTCAAGTGATACAGATATTTATCATTTTAATCCGCAATTTAAATATATATGGTTACCAGCAATCCCAAATTCCATTCAACGAAAATCGCTTGGGTTTATCATTTCAACCCATAACGATTTTCTCCTATTCTACAAGATCATTCGGGTATGTATCATTTCAACCCATAGGGAAATCTATACTAACAGAGAACTTGCAAAGTGATAAAAAAAATATATGATAATAATATAACAAGCATATATTATCAATATAAATAACAGATAATGGTGTCATATATCATAGGTGAACAGATACAGATAATAGCATATATATAGCAATGTAAATAACTAACAACAGCATATTTCAATTGTCGTTTCAATTGAAATCAAATTTAATAAATATAAGAATGTTAATCGTGAGTGATTTCTCACCTTTTGAGGCTAGATAGATTTGACAAAGAAATGAGCTACGAATTCCAAAGCAACGCAAGATGGACACAATTCGACGAACAAAGCTGAGGAATAGAAATTGATGAAATCAAATCAGAACTAGATCGATAAGGATAAATAGTATAAGTGAATTTACATATATAACTATATAAAACTATTTGTATAAAATTATATTCTAAATTTCAAACACATATTAAACTAAATATATATGTATTTCAAAATTATTCTTTTATACTAAAACACATGTCAAAACCCTTTCTTTATATCTATTAATATCATATTTAATTCAAAACTATCTACAGAAAAATCTTTATGTATTATATTACAATGTCATTATGTGGTTCACACATATATTTTAAATCAAAATGTATATACCTATATTTTTAAATAAAAGGTCAATATTAAAATTTTTAAAATCAAAACATATACATATATATTTCACATCAATATTTTTATAACATATAAACTGACATATATTGTAACTTACGTAAATCTATATTTATAGAATAGAATATATAAAGATCATACTTTACAAATAACCAACTATATATATAAAGTACAAATCTGCATATACAAACTCATATTGCAAACATATTATTTAACTAAGATACACATACATTAACAGACATACATATAACTCAAACTAGAGTATACTTATATATACTATATGTATATATATGCAAGAACTAACAGACTTAATAACTTATATATAAACTATATATATATATAAAGATCATATAAGCTATATAACTGTCAAAGTATGCTTATATGTTATTATACATTCGAACAGTAAAAGCTTAGAAAAGCATTAGTTTATGTAACATATATAAGTGTATATATATATAAACAAATTTCTTTTCGGTTGAGACCACATAACATACTTATGGAATCAATATATATATATATATATATATATATCATATAAATGAACAAAACACATATATAGACTTTTACCTGACAACAATTAATATAGAGCTTATGTAAATTCATATATATGAAGACAAGCAGTTGCAAGTTATATTGTTTGTAAACTTCATACATATAAATATTTATATTATAATTAAATATATCAAGACATAATTGAACTGTCATATATATTTTTGTGTGTATATATATATATATATATATTCATAAATCAAAAAAATTGACCTAGCAAAGAAATTCTTTAAATATGCATTTGACTTTATAATATACACATACTAGACTTATGTAAAACTAGCATAGGTATAAAACTAATGTAATATATATTTTTAGACACATATATCATACTGCTTATATAACATAACATATAATAACTTAGTATAACATATATAAATATATAATAAAATATTATAGACCTAAATAAACTAGCACAAGCCTATATACATATAAACTGCTGTTAATTAAACATACTGACCTATTTATACATAAAATAGATTTATGTGAAATATATATATATATATAACAACTATATAAAATAACACTTTAAACAAAACAAATATATAATACCTTAATATAAAATAAGCATCGGCCAGAGAAAACAGCAGGAAGACTCGGCAGAGCGTGGGAAGAGGAGGAGATAGGAAAAGATGAAGGTGATCGATGGCGAGGCCGACGTGGTGGTTGCTCTTCGGCACAAGAGGAGGAGGCGGAGCTGCTTACGTGCTTGACTGGGGAGGGAACGGGAAAAAGTGGTGATCGACGAAGGTGGGATGGCGGATTGCTGGCCCCTGCGTGTTGAAGGGGATCGATAAGGCTTTTAGTGAGCTGGGTGAGCACGCGGCCGTAGAGGCTTTGGCTAGTTGGTGCATGCTCGTGTATGGTGGAGGCGATGTGTAAAATGAAGAGGGGTGAAGTGTTGAACCAAAGTAAAGAGAAAGAGGAACATGCAAAATATGTTATTATAACTTATATATATATATATATATATATATATATATATATCGAAAATGAACAACAAAGAAGAGGAAGGAAGAGCAAAATGTGTAAAGGATGGAACCAGTAAATAACCAAAAGTAAAAATGCTGGTTTCATGGAAAAATAAATTTCTAGTGGCTGATAGCTATACACGATGGGAAACGAAAGGACTCGGAAACGAAAGAACTCAAAACTGGTACCAATACGGATACCGTCTTTGTGGATCTCGTTGCATACCCGACTTCAAAATACAGAATTGAATATACTGCAGAGACCAGCATGACGAAATGATCAAAATAGTATACAGATATCAATGGTACGATCATCCCATCAAAAGTCAATATCGGTACCAAAAATGCTGCAAATCAGTCGAAAATAAGATAATCAGAGCAATAGCAGTCTAAATTTGAAGAAACGAAATATGACGTCTCGCTCAGAAGATGATTTACAAGTTTATTGTATAAAAAAATTTGGGTTTGGACAATATTTTATTATCATCAAATATTAACTGATATAAATTTAAATAAAATTACACAAGAAAATAAACTTCCATATTATCTGATGAAAATTTATCATTTGTGATGTTTAAATAGACGTATTCCAAATGTCAAATTTTTATTTCAAAATTTATTATTTAAAATTTCAAAAAATCTCTATTAAATATATTAATAAAACCACTAAAATTTACGGGTTGTTACACTCTTCCCCACTCAAAACTTTTCGTCCTTGAAAAGGAACGAGGTAGGAGAATATAAACAACCAGAAGAAAATAGATTGAAAAAGAAAAATAAAACAATTAATTTAAACCATATAAATTTCAATTTAAATTAATTAATATTAAATAATTGATTTTAAATTCAAGGTATTTCATTAAGTTGATTTAAATTCAATTTATTAATTCCTTCAAACAAAATTTATTTTATTTATCTTATTTATTCATTATCCTATTATTTAGTTTATCTTAATTAACATTTCTACAATCATAAAATTTAGTATAAAACATTAATTGTAACCACTCAAATTTATTTATAAATTCTTTTAACATTATTTTACATTCTAAATTATTCAATTACAAATTCAACTTCTCAATGATTAAGGTAAGTTATATTGGAATGCAATTGAGTATTATACGTGAAATTTCCAAATTCAAATATTTCAAGTTTGAGTATTTATTCAAATTTTGGCTTCATTTTATATTGAAATCATCCTTTAACATAAAATTTAAGAATTAAATTTCCAATTAACTTCAAACATTTATATATATATATAATCTGTAATAATATACCAATATATATATGGGGAATTAATTTAAAGGACAAAGATTTGTATATTTTTTGCCGCAAGGACACGACCTCAATTTTTGCCACAAGGACAAACATTCTTCTAAAAATTATTCATAAGGACAAACATTTTCCAAAATTATTCATAAGGACAACAAAACTACTACTGAGCTAAAAACTGATACCTAAAAACTGCTACCGATAACTACAAACCGATATCTAAAAACTGCTATCAATAACTAAAAACCGATACCTGTAGAAAGTTGTCCTTTAGGATAAAATATTCAAGGTCTGTCCTTGAGGCTAAAAAGCTATAAAATTTTATCCTTGACAATAATTTCCTATATATATATATAATACATCAAATCATGCTCAAGAAATTCAAATCAAATCCATTTTTTCAAAACAAAAGTGTAGCAAAGCTACAGAATGGTCTCTCCACTCTAAAATTCGAAAATGAATATCGATGACGCTGTAGTCATCTACAAAATTATTTTCCAGTGACAAAATAGGACAGCACTGATTTAGACATTTTTATTCTTTGAAAACCATTTCTATTCGAAAATACTTTATATAATATACATTGAATTTTTAAAACCAAATTTTCTAAAATATCGAAAATTAAATTCTCAAATTCTATGTTCCAAATCAATTTATAACTATGTTTTTAATTCCATTTAACTGTTAAATTTCAGAACATTCATACTTATAATATAATCCCACAAAATTTATAAATTTACCAAATTTGAAAATAACATTGTGTTCGTTTTCGCTGTTCAACTGTTTTAGAATTTCTATCGGTAACGCTAATCAGACAAATCGATCGAAACCCCTAATCAATTTAACAACTCAAACAACACAATATATAAAATATTTTTATATTAATCACAAATACACTCCTTCACTCGATGATTCCAGAATGGATTCTAGAAAAAGGATAGAGATTCAAATATAATGGAATTCTAACCAAAGAGAACTCTAATTAGAAGATAGGCTCGAAGCGAAGATAAGATGATTAAATATAAAAAAATAGACAGATGGATAGACTTGTATAAATTGCGGGCGACCTTAACCGAGTCAACGGTGACTTCAAAAATAAGATCGATGCAGAATACTGAAGCAAATTGGCATCCAATCACAAGAGAATAGAATTAGGTCATAGCAAGAGATCACAGCATCTAAACTGAGGATATAGAAATCTCTGGTGAATCAATGCCTATTGCAAAGGAGTTCACCTCTTAACAAATCATATGGTGGAGCTATAGGATGCTCCACAATTAAGGAAACACAAATAGGGAGAGACATGAATGGATTTTGGAATCGAGGAGAACGTTCCAAAATTCAAAGGAAACTGAGTCAAAGAGGAAGAGATTCAAGCTCGAACGAAAGTGATTCCATAATTAAATTTATTCTATATGCTAAGTTTTTCCTGAAACCAAAGCTCTGATGCCAACTGTAACATCTTGATATTTCATGCCATTCGCATCTGCACATGTCGGACTTGGATTGCTTAAAATATCAGATTGTTAATTTATGTTGGAAAAGCTCAGCATATACAGTATATAAAATAACCGACACAGAGTAATATAATCAATAACAGCAGAAACAAAAGAATAGTAGTTCATGAAACTACTATATATATAACATAGTTAAAATAAGATACAATAGAAGTCTCGAATACATAGAAGTCTCAATACAATAGTCAAATACAAGATCGGAATATATCACAGGAGTCAACTAAATAACTGCAAGCTGAATAGATAGATGGATCTTCAAGCGAAGCTCCAACCCAAAAGGTGAGTCTCAAATGCTATGACACTCAGTCTGACCCGAGCGTAAAGCAAAACACAAAACACTCGAGTCAGGATTAACATTCTTATATTAATAAATCCAACTCAAGTGAAATGTCAACTGAAATACAAGAACTTAAAGGATGTTTGGGATAGCCATCCTCTAAGGATCCGTGGAACTATCTAATAGTAATATACGCTATTATAATAATGTCTATAGTAAAGTGAACTATTAAAATAGCGTTAAGGCGTTACCCATATCTCCCTTAACACATTTTATATATTCTCGTAGTCTATACAATGTTGTAGCTCCTCCGTAAACTGGAGGTTTACCCAGAGGACATCGCGTAGGTACGGTACAAAACAAACTCGTAGAAGGCGCGTTAGGGCATGTGACAAGGCGCTCGAGGCAATGCCAAGGTAGATATACCATTTGAATCCCGAACTGGCGGCAACGCATAGCAGCTACTACCGCCCACCTCGTGACACACTCCCAAATCAAATGGTGCACCCAATCGCATCACAAAAGCAATAGAATGACATCGAAGAAATGTGTTCGATAGGGGCAATGACCCAACTTGGCCTGGTATAGCTCTTTTTTTAGCCACATCAAGCTGACTCACGAGAGTCAGGGCTACGTAAATACCATATAGAATCGCCACCAAACCATCCTACTTCATTCTGGAATCTCCACGGCGTACACAGTTGTTAAAGTTGTTTTTGGTATTGGTAGAGAGTATGACAATATCCGATCCCGGTCTCTTTAACCACCAAACGTTATTATAACACCACGGTCATTTCATTTCAAATAGTTCATACTTTAAAACCAAATATCATATCATTTCAAAACATATCAATTCGATATCATTACTCACTTTAAATAATATCCATTTCCAAAAACGTAACACTTTAAAATTATAACACTTTTGAAATCATAGTACTTGAAATCATAACGCTGAAATCATAACACTTCGAAATCGTAACAATTTGAAATCATAATACTTTGGAAAACCATAACACTTTCCTTTAAATAGTTTAGATATTAATAATAGTTTATAAAATAAAATAGTTTATATAAAATAGTTATAAGTTAAAATAGTTTATTAAAATAATTTATATTAAAATTTATAAATAATTTTTTATATATATTTGAAAAAATACTTTATATAATAAAATAATTTCCCCTAATTTCACAAATCCATTCAAATCAACTCGAATTTCGAAATTCGATTTAATTCTATCTCAATTCATCAATTTCAACTCAATTTAGTTTCTCAATAAACTACTTCAAATTATATCGATTTCAAATACAGATTTGAACCACAAATAAACCATTTCAATTTTAATATATTTCAAAACTTTAAGTATTCAACATTTTCAAAACTAAATTTGATAATTTCATATATATCTTAATTTAACTTCATTATTATTTAGTTTTAAAATATTCACTTAATAAATCAAATATCATTTAAATAAAACCCCGAATTACAAATAAACTAAATATCTCCTTCAATTTAGTTAAACTTGAAATATTCATTTAATTCACTTTAAATCCAAATCCAGTTATAAAATCATATCTTTAGAATCTCAAATACAACAATTTTCAAATTGATTTAATTAAATATAATTCTTAAAAGAATACGATTTCAATTTAATTTGAATTTATCTTCCCAACTTTAGCTTATAAAAATCATTATAAAAAAATATTTTAAAATATAATATTAACAAATACTTAACATATATATATATATTAATTAAATCAACTTTTATTAAATTAATTCTTATTATTAAACTTATTTTATGTAAAAACTTAATTTATACATATATTTTAAAAATAGTAAAACTATAAGCAAATTCTTAAGATTTATAATTTCAAAACTATCTTATAATTTAAAATTTTCAAAACAAAAAATTTTAAAAAAAAATCAAGAATTTAAAACATATATAAAATAATATTTATATATTTACAATCAATATTTATATAAAACCATATATATATATTTCCTTAAAGCTTGGGAAATCATTTCAAAACATATATATATATAATTTTCTATCATATAGTCAAGTGATATAGATATTTATCATTTCAATCCGTAACTTAAATATATACTGATATATATCATTTCAACCCCAATCCCAAATTCAATTCAATGAAAATCGCTTGGGTTTATCATTTCAACCCATAACGATTTTCTCATATTCTACAAGTTCGTTTGAGTATGTATCATTTCAACCCATAGGGAATTTTATACTAACAGGGAATTTGCAGAGCGAAAATAGATATGATAATAATATAACAGGCATATATCATCAATATAAATAACAGATAAAAGTGTCAGATGTCACAGGTGAATAGATACAGATAATAACATATATGTAGCAATGTAAATAACTAATAGTAGCATGTTTCAATTATCATTTCAATTGAAATCAAATTTAATAAATATAAGAATGTTAATCGTGAGTGATTGCTCACCTTTCGAGGCTAGGTAGATTTGACAAAGAAATAGGCAACGAATTCCAAAGCAATGCTAGACGGACACGATTCGATGAACAAAGCTGATGATTAGAAATTGACGAAATCAAATTAGAACTGGATCGATGAGGATAAATAGTATAAGTGAACTTATATATATATAACTATTTATATAAAATTATATTCTAAATTTCAAACACATATTAAATTAAATTTATATGTATTTCAAAATTATTGTTTTAAATTAAAACACATGTCAAAACCGTTTCTTTGTATCTATTAATATCAATATTTAATTCAAATCTATCTACAAAAAAATCTATATGTATTATATTACAATGTAATTACTTGGTTCACATATATATTTGATGTGCACGTAAATGTGCATATATCTACCACCATATTTAATCTATTTAAATCGAATAAACGATCATATTGGGTATTTTAACTTGTTTAAACCAAAATTCACATTAATTCCAAATTTTCACATATCCATCTTCATATGGGGGGAAACGGACATTTTTGTGCATGTACTAAATTGATAAAATTTAATTGGAAATTTCTATATTATTTTGTAGGAATTTAAACTCAATTATAAGTTGTTTCATGAAGGAATATGCATGCACAAAGAAGACATAAAAGAATGAAGATGGAAATAATTCAAAGTGAAGAACATGGAGGACCCCACCCACTTACATGATTTTCAATTAGAAGCTAATGCACATACTAAAATGCCATTAAAGTTTCATGTACATTTAAGTGGTGATTATGACATGCTAATAATAACTTGGTCACCACACTACCTCAAGGGCGTTTTGGGCATTCCCTAAAAATATGAATTAGAGTTTAACACATGTATATATACCCCTTATGTTTCATGTAACCCTCTTCTTCCTTAGTCTCTCTTTAGTTTAGTTTAGGCTCAAAATAAAAGAGAAGTTCTCTTTCTCTTTTCATGGCTACTTAGCCATTTTTATTTTTATGTAACTTTCATTTTTTCTATGCAATGTTAATTACTGCTCTCTTTCTTTTACATGCTTCTTTTGTTTATTTACTTTCATGTTAGTAGTGTAGATCTATTTTTCATGCAAGTAGAATAGTTTTTTTTCTTTACTTTGCACTCTTTTTTCTTTTCTTTTTCTTTCATGTTGCAAGCTATATTTGTTGTTTTGATAACAAATATGAGAGGCTAATTCCTTCAATTTAGGGGTAATGAAGCCTCTAATCATGTACCTTCAGCATTTTGATAATTATAGATCTCTTTTTGTGTTTAATGACAATGCTTGAAGTGGTTTAATTTGTTGTTTTTGTTTTGAATTTGATAGCCTATATTGTTGACACCAAATAGGTTATGCTTAAACAATCACTAACACAAACGCATCTTCATCAAAATATGATTATGGCATAAGAAAGTGATTTGAAATTAAAATTTGATGGTCTATATTTCTAATCAATAGTTAATAGGTCATATTTAAAATAGATTTCATTTTCATTTTCTTTATCAAGTTTCATGAAAGTTAGTAAGTGCTTTAAGGAATGTGTTATAGTTTGATGGCTTATGTTGGCTAATCAATAACACAAATATGTCATACTTATGATCAGCACATCAATTAAAGCACTAATGACCATAAAAGAGAGATCATGATTTCCTATATGTTGAACTATGTGATTTATAGAGTGGATTTATTATCTAAATTGTCATTTAACTCTTATATTTGCATCTTTTTTTTTCAGTTAGTTAGTTAATTCTCTAATTCTCTAGCTTAACTTTCTATCGACTTTGCTTTAATTTGATTGAACAGAATTTTAAAATCATCAATTCTCTACGGATCGACCTGTATTCGCCACATACGACAAGTGTACGTCGTGCGCTTGCGATATAACTTTAAATTAAATTTGTCGACTATTTACTAAACCGATAGAAAACTAGCCGATTAACAAGTTTTTGACGCCGTTACCGGGGAATTGTTTTGATTTGATTTTTTATTCTTCGAATTATTACTTATTTTTGATTTTATTGTGTGTTTGTTTTATATGTGCATTTTCATTTTATTTTAAAAAAAATTGTGTTTGTGTGTGATTTTTTTTTGGTGACATTTTGTTTGAGTGCATGTTGATTTTTCCACTTGCATATCCACATTTAAGAAAAAAAAAATTATTGCATCACAATCGCATTTACAGTTTTGCATTTATACTCTTTTGTAATTACATTTTCTTGCATTACTTTGCATTTACAAAAAAACAAAACTGTGCAAGTGCACTGTGCACAAGACTGTGTGCATTGTTTTTCACCTCCCCTCTGATCCAATACGCTGCTACCTTTCCTGGCCATCAATTCGACCACTGGAAACTACTGCATAGTGATACCTGAAACTTGCCAAAGCTATCCACTGCCATCATCAAATACCCTTCCATCCGCAAAAACATCAGACAACTGAACACACCGTCGACCAAACCAGTCTACAACCACTTCTCACATCTTCTTCATATCAAACAATCCAAGCACCACTACAGTTCAACTTCATAGCCACTACAGTCCCACTACAATGCTCAAGCAAACCATCACCAGTAAACAATCCTTCCTGCCTTCTTGCTTATTACTGCTGCCTTTCTCCATTACCTCTGCCCTCTTCAACTTCATCAACTGATCAATTCAATTTCACCCTACCACTACCACTTCAACAACAGCAGCTCCAACTACTGCCTTGCCACCATATTGCACTGCATCGACATAGCTGAAGCCATAAAAACAAGCACTGCCTCTACAATACCATTGCCCAAACTTCATCACATCACATTCTCAACTACCAACTCACCGTCCTCTACACTATGAACCATCTCCAAACCAAAAACAATTTCTGCTCATATATCATTGCTACAATCTAATTTGCAAATTTCTGCTGCCGTCTTAACTTCTGACCTACTTCTACGCCAACAAAACCAAATTCCAACTATCGTCACACAACAAAACTGCAATCACGACCACTGACCATCATCCCTCACCCATACCACTGACAGCAGCTACAACTTCTCTGCACACAACAACACCACAAACAACTACATACATCTTTGCAAACAAGTCTTCCTACCACCGCAATTCACTTCACATACCATACCAAACTCCACCGCAATTCGAATACAACTTCACTTCACATACCATACCAAAACCCTACAACACGACTTACACACGAACGCGGGCACCACTGACCAGAGCAGCAACTCAATTGACCAAATCGCACACCTCAATCCAATCGAACAGCCGTGAGTCGCCGTCATCCCCTCCTCGAACCACTTTTAGAACAAACCAATTCGCGGCTTCGACTCAACCTACATCGCATCCCAATTCCCAGAACTCCACAATCACCATCAATCCGCGACGTCGCACACAACCACAAGCCTGCACTCGCAACTTAGCCATCGACACTCCTCTCTCCTCTCAACCCATTCCATTCCAATCAGTGCCGCCACACCCCTGAATCACGAACTACCCAAAACCGCGAACTTCCTCCCAAAAATCGCGACTCAAACTACCCTCCTATCTCATCTGACATCTTGCGATTGACTGGCTTCGAATTGACGAGGCTTTTGGGGATTTTCATTTAATAGAACTTGTAAGAATTGAGAATTTGGGAGATTTTGTGTGGGTGTTCAGTTAATTTTATTTCGAAAATGAAGATAATGTTATAATATATGTAAATATATAAGTGAATATGCTTTTGCGTTTTTCTATTAGTCCCACATCATGGGATATGTTCCATCTCATGCTCCAATGCCTATATATAAAAGAGCCTGTGTAATGTAATTATATGAATCAATCTGATATAACCAATTTCTGAATGAATAAAATATCTCCATTCTTTTACTCTAATGGCTTCTGCTCTTATTTCTTTATAACATATTCTTATTTGTTTATAACACGTTATCAGCACGATCTACAATTATGAAATCAGATCTATTCTTCTCCAGATCTAATTATAGATCTCAAAACGGTAAGTTATTTTTCTATTATGATTGATCTAATCTTCCAAATTATTATTTTTTATATATCTCATTCCATTCTAGATCTACTTCTTCAGATCTAAATCTATTGTATTATTTTTTAGATTTTATTATACTAGTCTTATAATTTTATATCTTATATAGATCTAAACTTTAAGATCTAATTCTTATTTTGTTGGTTATTATATTTCAGATCTAATTTGTTTGTTGTTGCTATTTTTCTGATAATATTATATTGTAGATCTCAATATCATACTTATTTTTATGTTTTATAGTTCATTTATTTTGGAATGCAAGTTTGAACTTGACAAAATTTGATATTGTTGATTCAACAAATTTATTGAATTTGATTGCATTTAGTTTGGATATGGATTTGAGAAATCAATCACGGTTGGTAAATGAAGTTTTCATTTTGAAAACATTTTGATTTGATTTAGATTTAAATGAAGACTTTGGAAATTATTTTGATATACGATTTATAATTCCAGAAGAAATATTTTATTGTTTCTAAGAGAAACAACTATAAATATAATACGTATCTAGAAGATCGTATTAAGTGAATGGAAACATTAGTAAAAGCTTACATGATAAGCTTAATATCTTCCAATGTTTCCTTGTTAAAAAAAGAAGGAAAAAGGAAATAATAATTGAGAACCTGCAGTTTTCATAAATCAGTAAATTACAAGTTTCCTCAAAATAAAGAACCATAAGTTCTAACTAAAAAAAAAAGGAGGATCAGAAAATTTAATCATAAAAAAAAAGGAAATAAGTTTGAACAACCTGAAATTGTGCAAAGATTTTTTTTCCAACCAGAAGTTGTATAACTCAAAGTCCAAGACCTGAAGTCTTGAATTATGAAAAGATTTTCTGACAATGTTTTAGAGATTTATTTATATTTATATTGCAAAATCTAACATCCCAGAAGAGATGTTATAGGAATTTTATTTTAAAATTATGTGAAAGGATTGTCTAGTAATACTAACCTGAAGTTAGATCATTTCTTCGAAGATGAAGGAAACTTCATTAATGATGAAAATCTAAGTACAGTAATAAATGATATGGTCGAATTGATCGATAATAGCAGCCTGAAGTCTGCTATGTGAATTTTATTTTATTTCAGTTCAATAAATCAGTTTGAAGTTGGTAAAACCCAAGTTTTGATAATCTTTGGGTGTGTTTGCCAAACTATATATTTGAATAAGTACATTTTAATATTCTCCAGAAGAGATAATCCATATGACATACTCTTGAAGAGATGTTTTATGATTTTTATATTTCAAAATCCAAACATCCTAGAAGAGATGTTGTAGAATTATGTCAATTATGTAGAAAAAGATATTGATTATTGATGACATGCCAAAAACAATGCATATAAAGTATCTTTAGAAGTGATATGTACCACTCTAGAAGCGGTGTTTAAGAAATATCCCCAGAAGTGATATTATTCATCGTATAGCACTATAAAAGAATTGCCTATAAAACATTGTCAAATGTGATAATAAATTATCCAAAATTCAATCGTCTATTGTCATGGACCCGTAGCTCCATTAGACAAATAGTGATATGTAACCTTTTACTTTTCAGAACTTACGATGAATCAAATATTATATGCACAACTATTCTTGAAGAAATATCTTTAGATATGCTCCTGAAGAGATAATCTATATGTCGTATCATAATTTTCACTAAAGCTATATAAATACGGTCTTGAACAAATCGGTATGTGCAACCATTATAATTTCTTATTTTTATAACATTTCAAGGGTCCAGAAGATACTCTTATTTATGTTGTAAATATATCTATTTTACTGAACTCTCTAGAGGAGATGTTTATATATAATTATAAGTTAGTATATATTTTCTAATAAACAATCATAATTAATGTTCAATAGTAATATTAGAGATATAATCAAGGAATAATGATATAATTTTTTTAGTAATAACAATAATTTATTCAAAAAAAAAAGAATAATGATATTGTATACCAATGTTACACTCCAGAAGTAGTGGTTTTATCTCTTGCATCTTACTTTCAGTTGGTGAATCTAATTTTGTCACTGTATTTAAAGTTTGATATGCCATTTTAAAAGCAATTACAACAAAAATCTCCAACATGGATATTTTATGCTACTGTAAAGTAGTAATTATGTAATATGTATAAAATAAACAGTGTATATTGATATGGCATTCAATAGTGCATATATATATATATATATAAGAGAAAGTTCACTCCAGAAGTGGTGATGCTAATATATCTCTAGAAGAGATTTATAAATTTGAAAATGATAACATATCTCTAGAAGAGATTTATTTACATATTTAGTAATTTTATTAAACCAAATAAGTGTACATAAATTTGATTATAAAGGATCCTAATTTAGCTTAGAATAGATCCTAAAAGTTTGAAGAGCCAAGAGGAAATCTGTATCTGTAACATTCCAAGTATCTAGAAGATACTATTATTATTTTTGCTGTATTTTTTTTTTTTTACAGAACTCTCAATAGAGATGTGTAGAAATTTCTATATGCAATTAAAAATTACTCCTTGATAAGTAATCATAATTATTGTTCAAAACTGATATTTGAGATATAATTGAGGAATAAAACTTAACAACTTGAAGTTGTGTGTATATTTTGTTCGAACCAGAAGTTCGATATGGTTTCAAACCAAATGTTTTGAACATTATCATGCGGTTTTGACAGGTTTGCATTGACATTGATTTATAAATAGAAATTAATAGTTTTGATCCTTGTAATAGTTTGTTCCAAAAATCACTAATTCAAATGAGAAAGAATATGAAAATTTTACAATATACATGTGATACGTGGACGCACGTATACATCCATATATGCAAATATTTAGCTAACAACCTGAAGTTTGTTATAAGCTATTATTTAGTGATTATGCATAGATATTATTTAGTGATTTAAAATTCAATCAACATAAATGTTGAATGACCTGAAGTCATGTATGTATTCAAATGATCGACACAATAAGTAAATTCCTCCAATTGCTTAGATCAATGAATGAGAACAAACTCTAATAATCAATATCAATTGAATGCATCTTACAAAAGAATTATCCTCCTATTATTAATATGTATGATGTATTTGCTAGTAGCAATATCATAATGGATCAAAATAAGAATCCAAAGATGATTATTATTTAATGTGACAATGTTTGTCAACATTGAAGGGGAGGATAAAGGGATACAAGTTCATTTTGATCATCAGTGTTAAATATTTATTAAAATATACAATGATGCAAAACATTATCAATATTATCCCTAGTAGACTTTCTCCAATATAGATTTGAATCCCTGAAGGATCAAAATTTGTAAACCACATCTGAAATATGGTTCAAAAGTCAGTTCAAAATATTTTTGGAGTTAGTAATAAAGATGCCAAATAAAGGAGGTGGGTGTTCTTGAAGAAACACTTAAGGATGCTCTGAAAGAGATCCATGACATGATTCTCAAAAACCCTAGAAGTGGGTTAGGTACCTGAAACATAATTAAAGAGATCTCAATAATTCATGTCTAGAACTGACAAGAAATAACCATCGATGATAATTTATAAATAATAAAGCGCTTATGTTTATAAATGGATTAAAGATCCTGGATTAGAGAAAAACATGATTGGCCATCATGAAATTCTCATAAATAAGAAATGTGAACCTGTAGTTCACAAATATATATATATATATATATATAATAGAAAAACACACTGAAATTACTGAAGCACATGTAGTGCTACATCGTGTTAAATGCTCTAGGCATATGTTTTTATAAATAATTGAATTCATTGAAGCAGTAAAAGTGTTTGAACACTTAAAATACCCTGAAGGTATAAATATTGTTAAAACATTATAAACAATGAAAGTACATAAATTCCTGAAGAATATAAATAACTTTGGTGGTTATAAAGAAGATAAAGAACAAGACCGTAGATTACAACTTCTTTTAAATATTGCTGTAATGAAAATCTTGATATAATTCATGATGAGTAGATTACTTCCTATTTTTAAGTATTGTTGTAATTAAACTCTTTATATCCATTGAATGGTAGTTGCGATATGCAAATACTTATTAAAGTATACAAATTCTTGAAGAATATATATAACTTTTGTAGTTATAAAATATGCAAAGGACATGAAATGTAGATTACAACCTTCTTCAAAGTATTGTTGTAATGAAAATCTTGATATACTTCAAGATGAGTAGATTACTTCCTGCTTTTTAGTAATGTTGTAATGAAATTTTTAATATTCATGAAAGATGTATAGTTGCAATGCGCAAAACTAATTTGAAGCATAAAAATGAAAGCACATGAAGTGTTTTTCATAAAAGTAGCATACAAATGCATAAAATGCAAACCATATTTGGAAGAAACAATCTTAGAAAATTTGATTGTATCAAAGAAAACTATTAATAAATTGTATTATGAATGAGATACATATTTATGGATCCAGAAGTATCTATAACCAATTTAAGTTATCAAAAGACGAATATGAATTCAGAGGAAAATTAAAATCAGGGGGAGAATTCATAAGTATTTTATGATGCACTCTTTTTCCTTAACTAAGATTTTTCCCACTGGGTTTTTATTAGTAAGGTTTTAATGAGGCATTATCTTGATCCAGAAGTACCAACTCCCTGTAACATTTGAAATAAGCTATAATGTACTCTTTTTCCTTATTTAAGATTTCTCCCACTGGGTTTTTCTTATTAAGGTTTTAATGAGGCATTATCTTGATCTAGAAGAATCAAATGTCTTTTCAAGAAATAACATCTCAAATATGTTATTTAAGTTAAATTATATTTTTATCCTTGACTAAGGTTTTTCCCATCGGGTTTTCCTTTGTAAGGTTTTTACTGACGTATTAAATTGATTCAGAAGTATCAAACTCTATCTGATGCAGTAAATCATTGAAATATGACATACTATATTGTACTCTTTTTCCTTCACTAAGATTTTTCCCATAGGGTTTTACTTAGTAAGGTTTTAATGAGGCATTAGTTTGATCCAGAAGTATCAAGCTTTATTTAAGAAATAAGAAAATAAATTATGTCATTGTACTCTTTTTCTTCACTAAGATTTTTCCCATTGGGTTTTTCTTAGTAAGGTTTTAATGAGGCATTATTTTGATGCTGAAGTATCAAACTCTTATAAGAAATATCATTTTTAGTATGATATTTATGATTTCACAAGTTGCACTCTTTTCCTCGTTCAAGGTTTTTTCCCACTGGGTTTTTCTAATAGAAGTTTTTAATGAGGCAACAGACAATATCTATATCAACTGAATGGATGTATGAAAGTAAGATAATAATGATGGGGAGCAATTGTTATGGACGTTTTAAAAGAAACAATTTCTAGCAACCATATGAGCATCCAAGATTTTGAAGACGCATATTCAAGGGGGAGTGTTATAATATATGTAAATATATAAGTGAATATGCTTTTGCGTTTTTCTATTAGTCCCACATCATGGGATATGTTCCATCTCATGCTCCAATGCCTATATATAAAAGAGCCTGTGTAATGTAATTATATGAATCAATCTGATATAACCAATTTCTGAATGAATAAAATATCTCCATTCTTTTACTCTAATGGCTTCTGCTCTTATTTCTTTATAACATATTCTTATTTGTTTATAACAGATAATGAATTTTGTTTCATTTGTTTTATCTTAGTGGGCCGGGTATTCTTTAAAACGGACTGGGTAATAACTTGAGTGGGTGTGGGTAACGAGTTTAGTGAGTGAGAAGTTTAATTTTGAGTATTTTTTTTTTATTTTTTTTATTTTGTTTTTAGGTTGGTTTTATCATAAAAAAAAGGTTAATTTTTTTTTTTTGGTTTCGTTTTAGAGTTTTAGATTGTTTTAAGTTTCATCAATTTTGTTTTATGATTAAAAAAACCCAAATAAGTTTTGTTTTGCTTTGTTTGGAAATCCTTTATTTTGTTTCCTTTGGTTTCAACAATTTTTTTTATTTTCCTTTGTTTAGCTTATATATCATGAAAATAAAATAAAATCTGTGTATATATCTTTGTTTAATCTTTTAGGTTGTAAAAGAAGAAGGAGAAGGATTGCGCTGCTTAGCTTGCCAAAAAAAACAACTGTTTGCTTGTTTATAAAAATTTGCTACTTTTAACCCTTATATATTGTTTTTATTTGTCTTGCATTGTAGTTTCCTTGCATTTAAAAAAAATTCGAAAACAAAAAAAAATAAGAAAACAAAAAAAAATGCATTCGTAGTTGCATTGTTAATACACGTTTAATTTCTGCTTTGCATTTCATTTTAGAATTTTGATTAATAATAACGATAGCTATTAATCGTATATTGACAATTTGTCTTCTTTGAATAATTTAATTTCTTGGTGTCTAGGCTACGGCAGAGTAATAACCATTTATAAATATTACGGTGATTCGTAAATATTATGGTGGTTGTTCCTCTGAAGGTACGTAAACCTTCGGCTGCATTGCTACGGTGATTCGTGGTGCACCGATAAATCTTGTCTGTTACCTGGCTGAGAACTATTTTGTTTATCTAAGACAATGTGTGAGTATACAATTTTGGGTTAATTTAGGATATATCATTTGTAATTAACCCCAACATTCATTTAGATCATACATATTTAACAAAAACAAACAAAAAATTCAAAATCCAAAACTAAAAAAATTGTAAACATTTCTTAACTTAGTTTTTTTCCTTTTCCTTCAATAATTTTCAAATCAAAATTCCAAAATAAAAAAAAAATACTTAGTTTTTTAGAAAATAAAAAATAAAAAAATTTAATCTTTTCAAAAAAAACAAAAAAAATCAAAATAAAAAAAACAAAAATCAATTTTCCTTTTGAAAATTATATTTTATTTGTAAATATTTTTCCTTTATAAAAAAAAACCAAAAACATTCTTGAAAATTTTCGAGTTTCCCAACTCACTTGAAATCTACAATAGTTGTGAAAATTAATATAATCCACATGATTTCACATCAAGTTCGTATGGATATTTTAACGACAACTATTGTTTAAACGATTCAAATTTTGAACCGCAAAATTTTCAAAATAACGAGCAACCCTCAAATCTTGAAATTAGCATTTCGTCTTTACTTAAAATCTCTACACAACAAAATCAAATGATAAATAAATTGTGTAATTTGTATTTCTGCGATAACTCGAGTCAAAGTTTTCAAGGATTTCAAATTTTGAATTCAATTCAAAATTCAAACGATTTTGATTATAACCCATGCCAATTCAATTCCAAACTCCAAAATGAATTTTAAACTCAAAATGAAAATGTGATCCACTTTTCAAACGAATTTGGCAATGGGAATAATCTGGACTACGATGCGGTTGAATTTTTTTGTTCTCAACAAATCCAAATCGAAAATTCTCAAGTAAATAACTATAGTTCGGATTTTGTTGAACAAATGAACGAAATTCACGATGATCACACGAATTCGTTGTTTGAAACATATATGAAACAACGTGAGAAACAAAATCAATTCCAATGTGTGACGAGTCAAATAATAATTCCTCTTATACCCAAATCGACAATTTTCAAATAACAACTTTTGAAATTAAAAATAACAATGTTAATGAAGTTGTTGGAAACATTGTAATTGAGTTGGATTTCAATTCTTTTGAGGGTGTGGAACCAAATTTAAAGTTCGAACTTCCTTTTCTCGATTTCGAAATTTTGAATACAACAACTTTGGATTTTGAACTTGAGACATGCAATGAAGTTGTTGATAATCCAACAAAGGAAGACGAATTTAATGAACACGATTTTTTTGGACTTTTGGCTGACGAGTTTTTAAAATCCAACAGGGAAGATTTAAATCACCACTTTGATTTTAAAATCAATAATTTTGAAGAATTTTTCAATGACAAACTTGAATGTCACTCAATCGTTATATCTACCCCAAAAATCATCGAAAATAAAACAACTCGTATGATTTTTAATAAAACGACATTCGTTTTTCCAAATCCACATTCGATTCTCAAATCTTTTACAATTTGGTTTTCTGTGCTTAAACTATTTCTCGCATACTTGGCGAGACAAATGAATCGGTTTTTGGAAGACCGGTACATTTACTCTTTAATTGCATACTTTCTGATGTCATGTAAATAATCATCTTTTCATTTTCATTTAAATAAAGGTAATGTTTTTATTTTTCTCCTTCCACTTGGGTAGACTGTGGGGACATAGTCAAAATCAAGTGTGGGGGGAGACACATCTTCTTTTGATTTTTGAGGATTAATTTTTCATTTTTCTCCATAAACTCAAAAAAAATTCAAAAATAAAAGAAGAATTTTTTTAAGCATTTTCATATATTTTTAGAGAAATGCTATAGGATAAATACATGGTTTTCGTTTATTAAACTGAAATTTTTGAAAATTTACTCGTCTTAACAAAAATAAAAATGAAGTTTGATTGCAACGAACAGTGGTTTAACTAGTTTATAGGAAGATTCATACGTGTTAATTATGAAATATATCCTAACTGAAAATCTCTATTTTAAAAAAGTGGTTGATTTAAAGTAAAGGATGTAACATTTTTTTGTCTTCTAAGATAAGTGGTGCTAAGATGATTTTGCTAAACTCTCTCTAAAAGAAAAAAATTGAAAAAAAATATAAAAAAACAAAACAAATCATTTGTATATATGTAAATATTTTCTATTAACACCCACGGTCGACAGGTGTATACACTTGTGTGTACACTAGCCATGCTCTGTACCTTTCTCACGTAAGCTCGAAA